>JARKIP010000010.1:58865000-61265000 GCA_029990175.1 Petunia secreta
GAAGACTCAGAAGACAAGGAGACATCAGGTGTAAATCCAAGCACACTAGAACAAGGAGTCAACTTGACAGGGGAAACATCAGACAAAGCTGATGAACCAGCAAGTCAGGAAGAACCCCTCCAAGATAATGCTGCAGGTTCTTCCAGACATAATCAACTCAGGCCATGGAAACATCAAAGCTCTCACCCATTGGAGAATGTCGTATCTGAACTAGATACAGGAATCATGGCCAGGTCAGCCTTGAAGAACTTCTGTACATTCTTTGCTTTCCTCTCATCTCTGGAACCAAAGAATGTAAAAGAAGCTCTGGAAGATCCAGATTGGATTCTAGCCATGTAGAGGAACTTCATCAATTCGAAAGAAGCAAAGTATGGCACCTAGTTCCTAAGCCGAAGGACATGTCAATAATTGGAACAAAATGGGTGTTTAGGAACAAACTGGATGAGCATGGTATAGTGACAAGAAACAAGGCAAGGCTAGTAGTTCAAGGTTACAGTCAGGAAGACGGAATAGACTATGATGAAATATTTGCACCAGTTGCAAGGATGGAGGCCATCAGAATGTTGATTTCCCTTGCTACATACATGGAGTTCACGCTATATCAGATGGATGTAAAGAGCGCCTTCCTGAATGGCTACTTGAATGAAGAGGTTTATGTGATACAACCAATGGCTTTGTAAACAATGAATTTCCTGATCATGTCTACAAACTGGACAAGGCTCTCTATGGATTGAAGCAAGCCCCTAGAGCCTGGTATGAAAGAATCTCAGGGTTCCTGCTGAAGAATGGCTTCTCGAGAGGAAAGATTGACAACACACTATTCCTCAAGAAGAAAGGAAATGATCTATTGGTGGTTCAAGTGTATGTCGACGATATCATCTTTGGAGCCACTGATGAGGAGCTATGCAAAGGGTTTGCTGATATGATGGGAAGTGAATTTGAAATGAGCATGATGGGTGAAGTAAATTTCTTCCTTGGGTTGCAGATAAAGCAAATGCCTCAAGGAACTATGATTCATCAGCAAAAATATGTCAAGGAACTTCTGAAAAAATTTGACATGGAAGGAGCAAAAAAATGATTACGCCCATTGCTCCTGGAACCAAGCTGGATCTGGATGAACTTGGTTCTTCAACAAACGAGATAAAATATAGAGGAATCATAGGTTCACTCCTCTATCTCACAGCCAGTCGACCTGATATAGTATACAGTGTGGGACTATGTGCTAGATTTCAGTCTAAGCCCAGGGAGTCACATCTGACAGCTGTGAAAAGGATCCTGAGATACTTGAAAGGAACTCAGGACCTTTGTCTTTGGTACCCAAGGGGAGTTACATTTGAACTAATTGGTTTTACTGATGCAGATTATGCAAGACATTTGGTGGATAGAAAAAACACTTCAGGAATGGCACACTTTCTTGGTCCTTGTTTGGTCTCTTGGGCTACAAAGAAGCAAAACTCAGTTGCCCTGTCTACTGCGGAAGCTGAGTATGTAGTAGCTGCATCATGTTGCTCACAACTGCTATGGATCAAACAACAGTTGTAGGATTTTGTATCAAATGTGGAGCAGTGCCAATTTTCTTTAATAACACAAGTGTAGTGAATATTGCCAAGAACCCAGTCCAACACAAAAGAACCAAGCATATTGATATTAGACACTATTTCCTTAGAGATAACGTGGAAAAGGGTCTGATTACTATGAATTCTTGCAGGACTGAAGACCAAATTGCTGACATATTTACCAAAGCATTGAACAAGGTACAGTTTGAGAGGAACATGTTGGAATTAGGGATGACCAAAATACACGGATGACTCAGCAGGTGGTCCCACAATGATTGGTTAGTTAAGTATTTAATTTTCTGTGTGTAAAAATTTGTTATTACTATTCAGTCTAATTTTGTACTTTATCAAGTATACTTGTTCAGTCGTTAAGCACCAGGTAAGGATAATGTGATCCCATGAAGAACCCAGTATATACTTAGAAGGAACCGACTGAAGCATGAGGAATCATGTCCAGGTACAGTCACACTACCCTGCATGATAGAAGTCATAACTAAAATTTAATTGTCAATTATACGTGTGTCAAGGAGATTTTCCATGTTCCTATAACTGTCCGAAATTATAAGAACACACTCCTTTTTGGAATAAAATTCTATTTGACTTGCTTAGGACCCCACTACTTGGAAAGGCAAAATTAAATAAGTCCATAACTATCAAATCCATAACCCTTCCCGATTTTCAAAAATTTCAAAAAGGCTGCTTTTTCTGTTCTATCTCATTATTTCTTTGTCTTCCCTAGGGTCTGTCTAATCACCAAAACCCTTTCCCTTCGTCAATACACACGAAAACTACATCGCCTCTTCAAATCTGCATCCTCTCTCAAAGACTCAAAACTGAAAAAATTCTTGAAATCTCAGTCAAAAACCTACTAAACCTTCATTATGTCTCAAGTACAATCTTCATCCGCTTCACCCACAAAGGCTATCAAGAAATCATCCGCAAAACCTCCTCCATCCACCCTCGCACAAAGAATTGCTAAGGCCAGGACAAAATTCCTCCAAAAGGTCGACAAGAAATTGTCAAGAAGATGATGTCAAGAGCCTTGTCTACTACGCTCATTGCACCAAGTTCATTGGAACCACTTTCTGAGGTAATCCCTGATCCTATTACATCTACTCATGTTGGTTTAGAAGAAATAAAAAGCCCTGGTACAACGGATACTGAAACCCTAGTAACAGGATTAGATGAAATTATAGGAGTAGTAGAGTCTGATGACAAAACAGATAGGGGGAACCTAGTTGAAACAGAACAAGAGTGTATTCAGGAAGAACTTAGGGAAAGCTTGCATGTGCCTTTAGTAGAAAAGACTGATGTGGAGTTGGATGTAGCAGAGAGAGTGATAGAACAATTGAGGGAACAAGATCTTGTTGAGTCCCTTAAGGAAAGGATAAATAAACCAAGTACAAATGTTGTGGGTGTTGAGGAGAATGAAGGAGCATCTGTCCTTAAAGGTCCAGCTGTTGGAGGACCTAGACTTGCTGAGGCTTCACAGGAATTAGGTCAAGAGCCTATCTATTGCCCAGATCCTACTGAGGCTGATGATGCACAACTAAATTGGACAGATTCAGAAGAAGAGAAAAATGAAGAGGTTGTGAAAGAAAAAGCTGAAAGTGAAGGGGTTACCAAGAAATCAGACGAATCAAAGAGGAAAAGAAAGTTTGGTGAGGAGGATGAGAGACTGGTGTGTGAGAAAGAAGAAGAAGAGGTAGTATTTGTCAAGGAAAACAGAGTAGAGCTGGAAAAGAGGAGAATATTGGTGAAAGGGGGAAAGCAAGTGTCAAAAAATAAATTGGTTGATGAATCAAGTGAAGATAAGCATGATGCTGAGCCTACTGCCAGAAGAGTTGGCACTAGGTCTGCCTTGAAGCAACAACTGGAGAAGGTAGGAAAGCTGGAAAGAATAATTTCACATGTGAGAGACAGAGAGGCAAAGAAAAAGGTGGAAGAAAAGAGAACTGAGGAGATAGAGGAAGAGAGTGACGAGGATGGTAGTTATGTGGAGCCAAGTGACTCTGAAATAGATAGTGAAGCTGAGAACAGGAAGAGAAGGAGAGGTTGTGAAGAAGAAGTTGACAAAGTGTCCTTCTTTTCAAAGCATCAGGTGTTGCCCTGTAGCATCTTGCATGATGAGAAGGAATTTCACATGAAACCACTATTGAGAATGATTGGTGACCAAGGATGGCTTGGTTTGTTTGCTAACAAAGAGAGAAGGTTATTTGTTGATGAGATCAGGGAGTTTTATACCAACTGCAGAGTCATTGCCAGGAGAGTGTTCACCACTGTGAAAGGAGTGGAAATAGAATTTAGGAGAACTGAGCTTGGGTAATCCTGGACATACCTGCTGAAGGTTATTGCAGGTATATAAAATTGAAGTGGCCCAAGAGAACTGATGGAGTAACTTCCCTGGATGTGGTCAAGAAATTCTCAGGAAAACCCAAGCTAAGAAAGGAAAGGAAGGTAAATAAAAAGGAGATGGAACCTGCATACCAGATGTTGTTTGAGTTTGTGCACAGGTTCCTTCTGCCCAGAGGAGAAAGAAACAGTGAGGCTAGTGCTCTAGACCTGACATACATGGACTTTCTAGATAGGGGGGTAAGAATAAACTTACCTGGGCTAATCATTAGACATATCAAGAGGATTGCAGATACTGATCAGAAGCCACATTCTTTAGTGCATTCCTATATCCTCCAGCAAGTTCTTGAGCATTTTGGGGTTCCCCTGGAAGCTGTGAAGAAGCCAACCATTCATCAGATGTTTGGGCACAATGTGCTTAAAAATTGTGACTTCTTCAAGGAGAAGAGAGCTTCTAAGAAACCTATGCAAGTCAAGCAGGAGCTGGCTGAGGAGAGTGAGGACTATGGACCTGAGGAGGCCATTGATGCTGTGAAGGAGCTGGAGAGTCATGTTCTTGAAGTGAATACAGAAAATGCAGAGCTCCACAGACAGCTGAAGTTGAAGGATCAAGAAATTGATCGTTTGAAGATAGACTACCACAAGTATGAGGCCGAGCTAGTGATGGAAAGGGCCAAAAATACAAAGCATCTTGAGGCACTTGTCAAACACTTCAACCTTCTGCCCTGAGTCCTCCTGTCCTGTCCTCCTGTCCTTTCTCCTACATGTTGTTAATTCCTTCCATTCTCTCCTGCACATGTGTTTGTTGTTTCAGACAATTTATTTTTTTTTCAGTTGTGTACTAATTGATAGGGTTGTGCTGCTGTTAGGGGTGGGCACTAAACCGAAAAATTTGAAATACCGAACCAAACCAAACTAATTCGGTATTTTGGGTTCGGTATTTCGGTTCGGTTCGGTCCAAGAAATTTTGAAATTTCAATTTTTCGGTTCGGTTTTCGGTTTCGGGCAATCCGAAATTTCGGGTCCCAAAAAACCGAAAAAACCGAAGTTTTTTTTTTAAAAAAACACATGCCATATATTTCCTAAATCCCTAAGTTACCCATTGTCAGTAAGTAACATGATTCTACGTATCGATTGATTTAACTAAAGGTTCTGCTATTTTTTATTTTGTAGAATAGAGAAAGTATCTAAATGTTCGTTACTTTTCGTATTATAGTAAACCATAGCTAGGTTACATAAAGTCTGTTAATGAATTGATAAGAGCCGCACAATCTCTAAGTCTGAAATTTAAATGTGCTCAATCTATACCATTGCAAACGAAATTATAGTTTGCAAAAGGTGCGAGACCAAAAGTGCACGACATGCTTGATTTGAGAAAGAGGAATTAATAGAATTTCTTATTTTTCCTTCAAAATGTCAGTTATTGTCATGATCAACGTTAAGGTCTTAGTTGTCAAACAAGTTGAATTCGCCTAAAATAATTTATATTCTCAAGTTTCGTTTCTGCTGTAATATACATAGACTGGTACTATATGAAATGTCCCAGTGTAAAAATCATTCATAGCAAAATTATCTAAATTGAGACGTTACAAAATTACATCAGTGCCAAGTGACGAAACCAATAATTTTTCTAAGAGTGTTTAAGAATTTTCAAAATTTAATAAATATCAAGTAATACTCCTATTTGACTTATATATACAATTATAGTTGTTCAGAATCAACTTTCACTGATTGTAGCTCTGCCATGATAATACCATACTGTACTAAGGGGGTGAATAGTTTCATTTCATGTAATTAGTCATACTTTTAGTACTAATTTTGTTTAAGCTAAAAGAAATTGAAAGAAATGAGAAAGTGAGAGGACCAAATTATAGTGTGGTCGAGGGGACCAAATTATACTAGTTAGTCATAGGCTATAAATTTTCTTGTTCGGGCTTTTTTTTTCGCCATAAACTTTGGTTTAAATCGAAACTCTGATGTACCGAACCGTAGTACTGAACTAAAAAACCGAACCGAACTGAATTATAAAAATTATGGGTTTTTCTACACTTCAAATCGAACCGAAAATCGAAATACCGAACCGAAGTTTCAAAAAATCGAATCGAAGTACCGAACGCCCACCCCTAGCTGCTGTCACACCCTGGATAATGGTTTTAAAATTTCCTTATGCTTATGACTGTTTGCTTTAAAGTATTTGGTTCTTGATTGGGCCCTTACTCTCGCTTCTGTGTGTTTGTTGTTGCTGACTTGTTGCCTTTTGCTCTACACTGGATAGTACTAACAGGTTCATGCAGGTATTTGAATTAATCTTTTCGATGATGCCAAAAGGGGGAAGAAGAAATATTGGGGTGTTTGTGACCTTATTCATCTGTGTTTAACTTTTCTTGAACTGTTACTTTTTGGTTCTGTGTTTTTTGGGAATTTTGTCTATTCAGGTTCTTTGGCAACATGTGTTTGTCATCATCAAAAATAGAGAATTTGTTGAGTGCTGGTTTTGACGAATGACAAACGTGAAGAACTCAGTGGTCTTAGAGTCTGTGTTATCAAGTTTTTGTTATAACATGTATAAAGCCTTGTTTCTTCTTAATCAAAATCAAATGCTATGGAAAATATTTGTCTATGTGTGATATTTTATGACTTATTGTAATTTATTTGACAAGTTATTTAATCCCAATTGATACTATTCGTCTTTCAAATGTGACAAAAAAAATGTAGACTAAACATTAGTGATAATTTAACAACTACAAATCTGGATATAAACATAGAGTCTTAACATAACAAAAACTTGATAAAACAAAGAAGAAACATAGCTTACACATCTTAGCAACAGTTCAACCAAACAAACCCTAGACAAAATACACAAATTGATCATTATAAGAACTTAACATAAACAACAACAAAAGTCTTGATAATACATGTCACCCAAAACCATAGACCAAGTAACCCTAACATTTAACATTCAATCAATTTGAAGAGGATCTGCACTTGTTCCTGCACCACCATAGTCCAACATCACCCTAAAATCAATTCCACCACTAAAACTTGATGCACTTGATAATTCATTGTCAAAATCAGCAGCAAGATCACGAGGCTGTCCCATAATGTGAACTCGACAAACAAATTTACCATCATCTAAACCTTCCAATATACTAAAATGAAGTATCTTACCAACCCTCAAATTGTTGGCCTTTATGAATTCTAACCAACCATTCCCTAGCCTTTTCTTCCCTTTATTTATAACCAAAAGCATATCATGTTCATCATTACCACATATCACACGAGCAGGAACTGATTCATTAGGCAAAAAAGGGCATACATATTTTGGGAAAAGATAAGCAATTGAAAAAAATTAAAAAATATAAGCAAAAAAACTTACAAAATCATCCGTAGTTACATATGATTTGGTTAAGTTCGCAAGAAAGGTCTTCTTACCAACAGTGTTTATAAAGGTTCCGGGTCTAAAGTACTTAAGATTGGTTGCATCAGCCTATGAAAATATTCAGATTTCTTACAAAGAAAATAGAACCTTTGTGCCTCTTTAAATAAGGAAAGGTGAAGGAGGTGATGGTTAGGATTTTGGTTAGTTGTATATGTTGTTATAAAATATAATAAAGTGTGTGGAATAGCAGATGATGTTATTCCAGCAAAATGGTCATAAGTCAAATATTAGGAGGTTGGGGTATAGGGTTCGAGTCTGGTTAGGCACAATTTAGGTCTTTTTTTTTTTTTTTTTTTGCATACAAGCATTGGTTAGTTGTATAGTTTATTATAAAATATGATAAAATGTGTAGAATAGCAGATGATGCTATTCCAGCAAAATAGTCATAAGTCACAAATTTGGAGGTTGGGGTATATGGTTCGAGTCTAGTTAGGCACAATTTAGGTCTATTTTTTTTGCATACAAGCTTTGAAGAAGTAGTCTTTAAGTAACCCTAACATTTCTTTTTGCATACAAGCTTTGAACTAGGATTTAAGTTAAGTAACCCTAACATTGGATACACCAATTCATACTATTTAAGTTGCACATAAAATCACTGGTAACAATAGTTGAAAAAATATCATTATCATGAAGAAATTTATTTTCTATGAATGAAACTTACATAAGTCGATTTTCATTAAGTTTCATTATAAAAAGAATGTAAATAAATTAAGAAGGATTCTATGTCAAAACCAACTAAAAAAAGGCTCAAACGTATATCATATCTAATTAAATCGTCAAGTCTTCAATGTCATCGTTTAGATCGGGCAAGCTACCAAGTGGTGATGTTGGAGCACCACCTTGCTGCAACATGAAAAAAAATTAATTAGTTTAAAATATGCCATAGTTAAAACAAATATTCAATGAACTATAGTAAATATGCAAGTAAATCTTACCTCATTTACTTCATCTTGCCCGTTAATGCCTTGACTACCTTGACTGCCTCTACCACCTGCCCTACCACCAGCCCTACCACCACCTCTACCTCCACCTCTACTACCTCTACCACCAACTCTACTACCCCTACCACCACCTCTGCTACTCCCACCTCCTCTACCACCACTTTGTGAACTTCTAAAATATGTTTCAAGTCGTCCTCTATACCGGCTCAACCATGGACGTCCTCGTGAACGAGTGAATCGAGGGTTACGTAAAATAGTTGCATCACCCTCACCCTCACCCACACTTACAGGGTCAACATAAACATAAACCTCATTCAACTCTTCCAATGGGACAAATTGCTCGATAATTTCATCATTCCAATTTGAAAGATCATGCTCAATTTTGATCATCATATATTTGATATATTTCATCTTCACCTCACTATCCAATGCCATATCCCAATTCCGCTCAAAATGCTTTAGCAGATCCTTGTACATCATGTACTTGGAAGTCATATTGAGATAACCTTTTAAAAAGAATCGCTTCAAGTGTGGACGAATAACATCTTTTCTCCACCTATCCAAAATATACCTTTGGTCAATAGTTTCAATTCTTTTGTGAGACAAAACCTTGAGTATATGGCAGCATAGATATCCTCTACTTTCAAACCATTTGCAGGAGCAACTAAGATATTCACCAACAGCCGTATACCTAACAGTGAAGAAAAATGGTTCTCTATGCGTAAAACTTCTCTTTGAATGATCAGTTATACTGTATTTCTCCACACCAGGTTCTGATTCATCATCCTCAAGGGGGCTGATTTCACAATGCATGTGCTTCTGAATTTGCTTTTGGAACAATTCAAATATTTCGCGAGTATAGAAAGCTTGATGTTGTGCCTCCCACGGGAACTCAGACAAACATTTCAATTCAAAACAATTTGACCTATATTTTGCTTCCATCTCTTTCTCATACTTATCTCTTATGGCAAACTCATATTGATGAACAAATTGCTTAATAGTGCTTTGACGGGTGATAAATCCATCAAAGAAAGCATGATTCCTTTACTTCTTTGAGTAGACAATATCCCTGCATAAAAATGATCATCTAGGTATGCAGGAACCCATTTTTCCCTTTCTAAATAACCTCACAGTCAACTTAGAGAATATATGCCATACACAATATCTATGTACCGCACTAGACATCAATTCATGTAAAGCTGACTTATTGATTTCACACTGGTCAGTCAAGATAGCATTTGGACAAACATCACCCATGGCCCTAAGCCATGTAGAGATCACCAACAAGTAACTTCCAATATCCTGATTAGACAGGAGAGCACAACCCAAAAGTATAGATTTTCTATGCTGATTGACACCAACAAATGAAGCGAATGGCATATTATACCGATTCACTAGGTATGTTGTATCTAAGCATATAACATCATGGAACATATCATATGCAACCTTTGAGTGAGAATGCACCCATACGACGTTACGAATCTACCTATATTATCAACATCAATTGAGTAGAAAAACTCCCTATCTTTTTGTTGCATATCAGTAAAGAACCTTAGTCATGCTTGTGCATCCCCTTCTTTCAATTCAAACTTCCTACTATTCATAATATAATTTCTACGGTCCTTAGGTGTGCAACCCAAATTCTCCGGCCCACCAGCAAGCACTTCAGTTACTCTAATGTTCTTGGATGGTCTTACGCCAGCTAGATCATTGGCTTTAAACCATCTCTCGAGAGAACTACTAACCTTCCTGTGACCGGCCATAAACCGTGATAGTGATGGTTTCAATGTATGATTATGAGTTCTAATAACTTTAGAAACACGACATGATCCATCTTTTTCCAAAATTCCATGATTCTAGCGATACAATTTATTCTTTTGCTAGATTTCTTATGTTTTGGTTTCCTAGACCTATCACAACCAAATTGCACATACCTTACCCTATCACCCCCTTTTTTATTGCACGTTCTTTCGACAATAAAAAACCCTAATAATCTTGCATGCGCTTTGTAAAATTCAAACATATATTCAGTACCTTTAAACCTCATTCCAGGAAGTGGCCCTGTTGCTAGATCATCTTCACATATCGCATCACCCATTTCCCTGTCCTCTCCATTTTCTAACACTTCTACAACTTCAACGTCAAAATTATCATCATCATCTTCTTCTTCATCATCATCTTCACCATTTTCTCCATCGTTGTGGGCCCCGTAAGAATCAATTTCCTCCAAATGGTTTTCATCATCCATCAAACTATCGTCTGACGTCAGCCCTAGAGCTCTATGTAATTCATTTCTTACTTGATTAGGACTTGATGGATTGATGTCCATGTTTAAAAATGGTTAAGGATTTTTTGTTTAGTGTTTGCCAAATGGTGTTGATTAAAACGGTAAAGGAATAAGAATGGACTTCTAATAGAATGGTATATTTGGTGGTAGTAAAAATGTGTATGGTAAAGAGTATTTTGAAAAACTAAAATACAGTCCGTATACATACGTATTTTGAAATATATTCTAATTAATAGAGCATATTTTGAAAAATAAAAAGCATATTTTGAAAAATAAAAAACGTATAAATGCAGCGTATTTACAATGTATACTTATACATATCACTAAGTTTAATTAGTAGAGCAACCTTTCATCTCCCACACATGCATTGTTTTGTATGGATCAAGATATTGGTAAGATGCAACATTTAATAATCGGTTGGAGGGAAAATTTTGGAGGGTAAAAATAGTTTAAGTGGCCAAACACCCATTGAGGGCACCATAGTAATTATACGAGTGTGGCCATGGTGTGGCCATGAATTGTGTGGTCGAATAGCATCACCCTTTCCAAAATATATCCTAATCTTATTCTTAAAAATTCCCCCATGTCCCTACCCCACTTTTAGTACCAAGTTCATTTCTCAAATCTAATCCCCAATTTTTTTCCAATCTCCCTAAATCTCTCCCCTAAATTCAAAATCCCTAAAAATCTTCCCTTCCCCCAAGTCAATCAAATCCCCAAGGGCTGATTAGCATTCTTGACTATTAAAGTGGATATACACATTCAACAGTACAACCATTGACTTCCCCTAAACTATTAGTCTTCATCTTCCCCACACAATTTCACTGTCTCCAATCCCTTCACACACACGATTTCAAGAGACACTCCCCCCACTTGTCTTTTTCTCTGTTACATTCACCCCCAAAGACGCACACTGTAATACACAGACGCACATACACAAGTATAGTACCCCACTTTACTTTTCCTTTTGGTTATCTCCTTCACAAAAAATCACCATGGTCGCACGTAGCACCATTTCTCTGATCCTCTTGATTTTCCCCACACCCCTTACACAGCACTTATACACACCCACATAGCACACACTAATCCCTCTTCAATACACGCGAACACACACACATAGACCAATTCCCCTCTTCTCCAATTACACCAAGCAGTGACCTACATCGTCCCCTACTACTCCCTCGTCTTCTTCTTATCCGATTTACGCACACACACCAAACCCATTACACACATACCCACCTTTCACAGCCTGCAAAAACCTATATCCAATTCACACCCTACACCGATACATACAAACTCCACACACTCGGTAACAACTCCTCTTTTTTCCCACTACAAACATATCCGTTGATGTACACACGCCCATAAATCAAATCAAAAAAGGGAGATCGGGGACGAGGGCAATTCAGGCAGAAATAGGCGGAGGGAAAAGCTACCGCCACCGCTGAAAATCCAGTAATAAGGGATATAGCGGTGATTGGGGGCCTGGTCTTCGTGTTTCTCTCCCGTTCAGTTTGATTCGTTATTGGGATTGAAAGGAAGCGGCGGAGTCGCAGCGACGCCGCTACGGCTTGGCAATCGCTCCTCCGCCTTCCTTGAGTATTGCTCTGTTTGTGTGCCATCCGTTCCACCAAAAATTTTAGCGGTGTTTATTGTTCCTGGTCGAAATAACCTATGTTTGGATCGACGACACTCTATTCCTAGCTACTGTTCGTCTCACTGGAAAATGGATCTTGGTGCCTTCTTACCTTTTGCTTTGCCATTTGGTCAACTGGTTTTATTTGGTTAAATTGTTGCTGTGATGAATATTGTTGCTTAATTCTTATGTTATACTTTTGGCTACTTGTTTGGTAATTGGAACAGAGTACTACTAATAGTTTCTTTTCTTTAAAACACTTACAGTCTCCTGGTGTTACTTTGTTGGCTCTGTTGCCATTAAAGCCATGACACGTATAAGGCCTATGAAAATATTGTTATTTGAGGCCTACGCAAGGAATTGACGGACACACAATTAATTGACGGATGTTAAATCAATTACGGCCAATGAAAATAATTGTTTATTTGAGGCCTACTGATAAACGATCCCATTCCCACGCCCCTAAAACAAAACGGCTATGATGACGTGTGTGAGCCGTTATGGAGTGGTGGGACCGACACTTGGCATGGCAACACGACCGGCCGGCGTGATCGCAGCCGTACTGACGTCCCTAATCTCTTAGCCGATTCATACAAACCTGAGCCGACACTTTCAAAAATCCTTTTTCATTTTAAAACTATTATTATTTTATTATTATTGTCATTTTCGTTATTATTATTATTATTATTATTATTATCATCATCATTACTATTATTATTTTTACTAACTCATTTTCTTATATTTTTTGCGAGGTCAAATTGGATAAGAGACGGCAATCTATTTTAAAAGAGAACAAAATCCTCTCATCATCATTATTATTATTATTATTATTATTATTATTATTATTATTATTATTATTATTATTATTAGTTTTTGTTGACGTACTAATTCATTTGCACATTTTTTGCAAGGTACATTTAGACGGACAATCGTGAAAAACAACGCCCCCGAAAAACGTCTTTTAAATTATATTATTTTTATTCAATCATTATTATTGTATTTTGATATACTAACTAATTTAATTGATTTTTGCAAGGTCTACTTCACTGAAGTGTTTTAAGGAAGAAAACAATTAGTAGAAAGAGCTGTTTTATTTGATAATTATTTCTAACTTATATATTGCTTAGTTGCTTATTTTGAATCCCAATATAAAGTCCGGCCAGTAACCACAATTGGTGGAGCTCGAGAGGTGCCTAACCCCTTCCTCTCGAGTTAACTTGAACCTCTTACCTAGATTTCTGGTTCGTAGACTATGTTTTGGAGTTAGTTGTATAATTAGCTAGAAACAAAGTAGGTGCCTTAATATGCCTAGTTAAAAAATATGTTAGGTGGCGACTCCAACTCTTAGCTCAAATGAGTTACCCAGTCAAATCCGAAATCCGACTCGCCTCGAGTTGAGTCCAAAATCGGGTATGACATTAGTCTCCTGGTTAGATTTTACCTCGTACAACCTCTTTTTATAATGGGCCAAAACCTTATAAAGTTAGCATTTTATCATAATAAGGATTGGATAAACCTAAGCCTATATATACCCCATCTCCCTTAGTGTAATTCATCATCGAGATTTGACCAGTATCCTCTCTTATTCAAGGAATACAACTCCCATTTTCTTGCTTGTATTTCATTATTCTTCAATATTTATATTACTGCCTCTGACCCGCTTTTAATTTATTTATTTAACCTAGAGAGCATGTTTTAGGCATAAACAGAAGTTATGGTAACTTTTCCTACATAGCAGACGATAGACGATACTAGCGGCTGTCAGACGGCTAAAGTTTGTGTGAAAGAGAAGGAAAGAGGATTTTGTATATTTTAATATTGTTATGTTTTGGAAGATCCTATAGTGTGCATTATTTTTATATAAATAAGGGTGTGTTTGGTACAATGGAAAAATATTTTCTACGTATTTTTCATGGAAAATATTTTTTTGGAAAAAGGATAATTTTCAGCTTATTTTCCACTGTTTGGTATCAAAATAGGGAAAATATATTTTCAAAATAAAAAAGAAAACAATTCATATGGAAGTTCTTACCCCAAAAAAAACCCCACCCCAAAACCTCCCCAGCCCAACCACCGCCACCATTCGCCGGGGAAATTGACGGCAGAGTTCACAGTTGCAGCAGTTAGGGATTCTGTCGCCGACGAGGTCGAAGAACGAGAGATCAGGCTGTGCTCGTCGTCGACGAGGTTGAAGAACGAGAGATCAGGTTGTGCATGTCCCCAGCGATTGAAAAAAGACTAGATTGTGGTCGTTACCAACGTCGGAAACATGTGTTTTGCCAGTGACAGGTTGTGTGGGGGTGGTGGAAGTGGTGCATGGGATGGATTATGGGTGGCAGCAGGGGAGGGTTTTGGTGAGATTAGTTGGAGGCCAGGGGGTGGGTTAGGGTTGGAGTGTTTTGGAAAATATTTTTCCTTCTTTTTTTAGAAAAAACATTTTCCTCTATTTGGAGGAAAATAAGTAGTTTAGCAAAATATTTTCCGAACTCATAATTTTGGAGATTGGAAAATCTGTATGCATAATTTGATTACACTTTTGGTTGATGGTGGCGGTGGGCTATGATGTAAGTTAAAGAAAATGTTGTCAAAAAGGGGGTTGAAGAAAAGATTTAACAGCACAATACAAGCTGTCACCAGTTATTTCTTTGATGCTTTTAATTTAGCAATGGCTTCAATCGTTTACGAGTCACTGAAACGTGTACTCACTTACATATGATAGTAGCATGATTAGTCCAAGAATCAAGAAATGATTTATAATGATTGTTTTGGGCGATCATTAAAAGAAGTTAATTATACTAAGCATATCACCTGCTTTAAAAATTTAAACACCACAAAATAATACTCCCTCCGTTCCAAAATGATTGTCACAGTTCGGATTTCGAGAGTCAAACGAGTTTAGCTTTGACCGTAATATTTTTATATGTCTTTTAAATATTTTGAATTATTAATTATTGTGACTTATAGTACTTTTTATGTAGTTTCTAAATATATAAATATCGTTACAAAAAACTTAAAGATTATATGTTTAAATTCACGGTCAAAATGAACTCGTTTGACTCTCGAAATCCGAACTGTGACAATCATTTTGAAACAGAGGGAGTATATGTATAGCTCTAAGTAACTTGAACTCAGTTTGCTAGTTGCATATTTTATTTTCTGCACTCTTTCTTTTTTCTTGTTAACAAAAGAGTTATTGGTGTAGATTGCTTTACGAATTACAAAAAGCTAACGAAATTCTTTGGATAAAGATAATCTGTTCTATGAAGGGGAAGAAAAACATGATCATCCTGTCCAAGCAGGCTAGCCTAGTTCAACATGGCGATTGGTTTATTAATAAATTGAAGAAGTGAGTCGTAATACGTCCCTCTCAAAACTGTTTGCGATGTATGTATAATATAACATCTTCCGGGTCTACCAGTGATGATGGACCGAAGTACATAATACCCTAGCTATTTTGGTAGTCTATTCTAAATAAAAATGACATCATTTTAAATTTGGAGTAAATCTAATATAATCTAAACTTGTAATTTTACTCAAGTTAAAGATTTTTTAATATTATAACTTATCTAGTACCACAAATAATATAACATGTTTTACACTACAAGATTTAATACAATAATTATAATCGCACAAATATTATAACTTTTCCAGTACCAAAATTTTGAAACTTCTATATCTCTCTTATACTCTGTCATGACTAGATGATATAAAAAATGATTATATTATGTTGAGAATTATACAAAAATAAACAAAAACGTTGTTGGCTAAGCAAGACTAGGCAATAATTACGAAAATAACGACAAAAGGTATAATATGTCAAAAGCCTAATCATATGATGACAATAATTAACAGGATTGTATGTACATGAAGAGTGTTAATAGAGGTTGACATGGATGGGACCTTGGTTATACTTTGGGGGCTAAGAAAGGATAGAGAAATAATAGAGCAACTAGCTAAAAACTTGCGGGGGACACAAGTTATAAAATGTTTTGAGTACCGAAAAGTCAAGATTGCCCCTGTTTCTACATCCCTAAAGCCACACATTTGAATTTTGATGGCCTATTCAGGACTTTCGCTTATTTTTCGCCGTCATCTAAGAGAGACCTTCCACCTTATCTGGCCTATGCAACTCCAAGCAATGCCACGTGCTCGTCTCATGGCACGTTTGATTTGATGTATAAGTTAAAATGATCACGGTATTTTTTTTTTTTTTTTTGGCTAATATAATATATAAAATATTTGCATTAGAATACGTCGAATAGATCATACCATCTAGGGGTGCGGAGTTCCAAGGGTACAGGTCCAAGGAAAATAACCCTCAAAGAAGCATACTTGAATTTCTGATGCTTTTATCTCTTTTTGATTAATTGGTGGATTATAAACTATTATCTGTTATAAATTTATTTATTTGTGTGGATGACCACTACTCACCATTATTCAATTGTAACATATGGTTTACTACCCCACTTTTTCCTACTTAATTCCTCCCCACTAAGTGACCACTAATTCCTTATTAACTTTTGGGTTAATTTGTAACCTATGTGTTTGTATCCTATAAATAGAGCACATTTGTCTCTATGGAAGATGTATGGGCCTAAATCGTTTTTAGGTACACAAATCGAGTTTGGATTCGAATATAAGCAAATCTTCGTATCAAAGCGATAAATAATGCACGAAATAGATGAAAAATGCGTAAAATAACTTGGTTTCAATATATGGACGTTCAGTACAAATTTGGGCAGAGTTTCGGTATATATTTCTGGATCCCTATTACATAAAATGAGATACTATTTATAGGTATCAGCTTTGCACACGATCTCCACTATCTGCTACCATGTTGTCCACGATCTTGGTGTGTAGTGGCTGAGTTAGTGGGATGAAGTAGTGGGCTGCAAAGCCGCTTGAACCGAGGGGATCCACCGAGGTGAAAGTTGACGACCTCGGTGGCGTGGCCCTGTTGCTTGACCGAGGTGAAGGTTACCGAAGCTCAGCTCATGGCTCGCCTTCGGTGATCACTCCTCGGTTCCAAGGCTTTGGCGTTTCGCTTAGCCGCCTCGGCGACTGCTTAGCCGCGACGTGCTCGGTCGTTGAGATTTGCGTGGCCGGGGCAGATCGCCGTGGGTCGATTTTTACCCAATACAGATAGTCCCCCCACTCCTCGGTTGCCCACCGAGGGGACCGAGGAGTGGAATGAAGTTTTAGCGGGAAAGCGACGTGGCTCAACCCTATCCAAGCGTTTCAAAATTTTTGTCAACGGTTCGCGTCCCATCAGGTCTCTTCTCAATGACACGTGGCGCTCATCCGTGGTTTGACCGAACCGTCGCGCCGAAATTTTTGTTTTCTCCAACGTCTCAATGATGACGCTGACGTCACTTCCTTTTCAAATTCCATACCTATAAAAGGGGAGATCCGCCAAGCTGCCTATTCATTTGTTTCAGAGCAATCAACAGTGAACACTTACGAATTTCTTCAAACTTCTTTCAATCTTCTAACCTTAAAGAGAAATTTCCAATTTCGAATTCGCCACCATGTCTACCACCATTTCTAGGCAAGATTCCAGCGACTCAGGTGAGAGAGTGCGAGTTCTGCCTCCGACCACCGCTGCTGTCAGTGGCGATGCCGCCGCTGCTACGCCGGTGATTACCACGGCCGTGGCGGAGGGTGGTGAAGTATCCTCAGGTGTTGGAGGCGTGAAGCGCCGTAAGATGAGAGCTATGCGCCAGCTGGCGGCGGAGGAAGAGGCTGCCTCAGGCGAGGATGACGTCGTGCTGGACGACGCCGCCCTACGCAGCTTCAGCGACGCTCTCCTTAGAGATGATGATGATGGAGGGGATGGTGAGGGAATTGGTACCGAGGACGTTGACGCCGAGGGTAGAGGCACCGAAGCCATAGATGTTGCCGAGGGGGGATCCACGGGACCGTCTATTCCCCTCGAGCAGGAGCTTGAGCCACACCAAATCATTCCCTCCCATTTTGATAACTCCAAGGACCTAAAACTACAGGCTCGGATGGCTGAGCAGGAGGGGAAGCACAGAAATGTTCCCGTGAACACTACCCCAACTCTCATTACTCAGGCTCACACTGAACGAGTTCGGAGGGAGTGTCAATTCGCCGCCGAGGTCAAAGTCGTTATCCCCGACCCAACAAGCAGGGTATGCCACGAGATCGAGGGTATGTCCTTTGCTTATACTTATCCATTCACCATCGGTTTCACTCTCCCCGTACACAAGGTCATCGACGACTTTTGCCGGGCTTACAATTTGTGTCTGGCCCAACTTGGCCCCGGTGTCTGGAGAGTCGTTCAATGCATGGACTGGCTAAGCAAGAAAGCGAAGGTGGACTTCACCTTTCAGCATCTTATCTCCCTCTATTACCCCTACTTCCATAAAGCCGGGGTGGTAGCGCTCAACAACCGGGGCAAATTTGCTCTTCTTCACAAGAGTGAGGATCACGGGGACCGAGGCTGGAGTGAGCGGTTCATCTTGCTGGAGACCAAGGTCTTATCCACCGAGCCTGATTTTCCCGAGCGGTGGAATAACACGCGTAAGCACATCGCTTTTGTCATTTTTTCTCCTCGGTAGTTTGCCAATATTAACTGACTTTGCTATTTCTTTAGCCAACAAGGTTGACATCGTGCCCCCGGCGGGCTTGACCGAGTGGGTGAAGGCGATGACCAACGCCCGCACGCGCCCCGAGAGGACGTGGATGAACATGGCTGCCGAATTTGGTTGGCAGTGCAAGAGGCATGGTGAGTTTTGATAGTGTCCTAGTAATGGTTAATTTTGGGAATTTTCTGATTTTCCCCTCCCTCGGTGTCAGGTTTTCCAAATCGTGCCGCTAACACCAAGAAGAGCAAGAAGAAGAAGGAAGAAAAGAAGAGAAATGATGAAGAGACCGAGTCTGACGATGATCTGGCTGCGGTAGCCGGGGAGTATAAAGGATTGAAGGCTTCCAAGTCTTCAAAAATCCCCAAGGGAGCCCCCGATCAAGGGACTTCCAAAGGTAAACGTTTATCCTCAGTACGCGTTGTTAAGCGTCGTTTTCTTTCTATCCCAATGTTAAAATTTTCTCTTCGCTTTTAGGTGTGAAGCGGAAGAGGGCTACGTCGAAGAAGTCGTCCCGTTCGGTAGTTCCTCGTACCGAAGCGGAGACACTTCGCCAGCCCGAAGCGGTGGTTGAAAAGCGCCGAGGGCTGGTGGACGAGCCTGAAGATAAGGCAGCCGACGAGGCCTGGTCCCGAGGAGATGTCGCTGTCGTTGATCTTGAAGGCCAAGAGTTTGAGCCTGATGCAGCTGCGGAGAAAGCCAAAGGCAAGGCTAAAGTTGCCGAAGCTGGAACCGCTGCATTCTTTGGAGATGCTGGCTCTGGGTCGATGAGAGCGCATTCCGAACCTGCGAGGATTTCTTCCTCGGTGGGAACTTATCGGAAACTCGAGGTGCCTACGTCTTCAAATCTTCTTGGGTGCACCCCCGAGGATCTCCTCAGGCTTACGCCCCTGCTGGGGCCAATCGAGGATAGGCTTATGCAGGAGTTTACCCCGGGTCAATTATACAGCACCTTGGCCTCCAACGCAGTAAGGGTAAGTTTCGTCATATTAGAAGCTCTTAGGAGACCAAAATCTTTTAACTTGCAACTTTGCCTTCGGGTTATTTTTGACTTCGGTTTGTTTGGCCTTTGCTCAGATTTTCATCCTTTCTTTGAAAGCCATCGAGGTTGAGTCCTCGAGGACCGCTGAGGTTCGGCGTGTGGCCCGCTTGTGGGATCAGCAAAAGGATAAATTCAATGCTCATATAGCTTTGCTGAAAGCTGATTTAGCCAAGTCCCAGGCCGATTTACGCGAAGCTGAGGCGAACTCCGAAGCCAAGATTAAGATCCTTGGTGATGATTTTGAAGCCGAACGCTCGAGACTTGGAGAGGAAGTCGCGAGGCTGAGCGATGAGCTGTCAAGAACCAAAGCCGAGGCGGTTAACATGGCCAAAAAGCACCAAGATCAGCTGAGAGATCATCTGCTTCACATTAAGAAGCTAGAGGGCGAAACTTCCAAGCTTTCAGCCAAGGACGATCAGATTGCTGCCTTGAAAGATGAAATTGCGGCCCGAAAAGATAAAGCTGCACTCAAGGTGAAAAGGGCCGAGCTCGATAAGCGGTGGGCCATCATCAAGTCTCGATTAAGGTTGCTCAAGCGGTGTCGCGCCGGGGAGCTTAACCTTGATGAAGAGATTGAGAAGGCCGAAGCTAAAGCAGCCGAAGCCCAAGCTATCATAGAAGATCTTCCTTCGAGTGAGGCCTCGAGCGGCGATGATGAAGATGAAGAAGATGAAGAGGCCGAAGAGGGTTCCGGGGACGAAGGTGGTTCTCCTGAGGCCTGAATTATTTTTAGCACTTATTTTTTTTTTCAAGCCTTCGGGCTTTTGTGTTTGTACTTTCGACCTTCGGGTCGTTTTTGGAATGTATATACTTAGCCTTCGGGCTTTTAGTAAGAAAGAAGTATTTGCATCCTTATTCTGTGTAATGGCCTTTTAAGCATATCGAACACTTTGATGCAAACTTTACTTTAATCTTGCAAGATTTAGATAGAATTTGACCGGTGCGAACCTAGGACGACGTCTCGTCCTCGGGTCGATGCATTACGCGGCCTTCAAATGTAAGATTTAAACAGATAAAAAGTGGGTGCAACCGAAGTGATTCTTATTGATATCAACGAGCCAAAAGGCTGCGTACATAAAACCAAGCCGAAACGGACCTTGGGTAAAATTTCGAAATAAAAGCAAACTGACAAAAAACGCCGCTACCGGGCTAATTTACAATGTACTAAATCTAGTCCCCGGGCATTAGTCCCCGGTTGTCGGATAGATAAGCTTGGGTTGGGAGGCTCGATGCGGGCCTCGATATCAACCCCCTCTCACTCCCCACCAGTGTTCGGTTGTGAATCTTGATGAAGATCCGAGCACTGGAATCGGTTCGGTTCGCTTCCTGAAAAGGTCAAGCAAAAAGGCGGAACGGGGGGTAAGTTAGTACATTTTCTGTTAATGCCATGGGAGCGGGGTTCGGCTCGGGGCTGTTTGATTTAAAGGAGTTTGAAGATATTTACCTCGACTAGAAGTAGTACCGCTTCAAGTTGGAAACATTCCAATTTAATGGTTCAGGCTCTCCTTGCAAACTTTCGATTTGATAAGAACCTTTCCCAACAATTGCTTTGACCCTGTAGGGTCCTTCCCAATTTGCAACGAGCTTTCCTCCGTTTTCTTCTTTGGTTGATTGCTTCACGGTTTTCAGCACATAATCCCCGACCTTGAAGTCCCTGAATTTAGCCTTTCTGTTGAGATACGCTTCAATCTGTCTCTTTTGAGCAACCAGCCGAACCAAAGCCAATTCCCTCTTCTCCTCGAGCAGATCCAACTCAATGCGCATTGCTTCCTGATTTGCGTCCTCGGTCGTATGGGCATACCGAAGGCTTGGTTCGCCCACCTCTACGGGAATAAGAGAGTCCATGCCATACGCCAAAGAGAAAGGAGTCTCCCCGGTGCTGCTCTTTTCAGTCGTTCGCATGGCCCACAGAACCCCGTGCAACTCCTCGGGCCAAGGACCCTTTTTCTCATCGAGCCTTTTCTTGAGATTCTCAATTATAATCCTGTTTGAAGACTCAGCTTGGCCATTGGCGCTTGGATGATAAGGAGTCGAAGCTATTCTCTTGATACCCCACTGCTTGAAGAAGTTGGTGATAGCAGTCCCCATGAATTGTTTGCCATTGTCGCAAGCAATTTCTCTTGGGACCCCGAACCTGTAGATGATGTTTTTTCTGATGAAGTCGATTACTTGCTTTTGCTTGACTTCGGTGAGAGCCGCTGCTTCCACCCATTTGGTGAAGTAATCAGTCAACACCAGGATGAAACGAACACCACCCTTTCCCTTGGGCAATGGTCCAACAACGTCCATTCCCCATTTCATGAAGGGCCATGGCGACACCACCGAGTGAAGAGGCTCGGCCTGTTGGTGGATTAGCCGCCCATGGCGTTGGCACTTGTCACATTTTTGTACAAAATCCCTCACATCGGTACTAATAGTGGGCCAGTAATACCCAGCTCTTAATAGCTTTCGTACCAAAGATTTTGCCCCCGAGTGGTTGCCACACTCACCTTCATGCACTTCTGCCATCACGTATCTTGCTTCATCGGGGCCCAGACATTTGGCCATCGGGCCGCAATACAACCTCTTGTATAGATTGCCTTCGATCAGGTGATACGAGGTAGCTTGGGTCCTCAGCTTCTTCGCTTCTTTCTTATCTTGGGGGACAGTCCCCGAGTCGAAATAGGAGATGAACTTACTTCGCCAATCCCACCGGTTGTCCACCGAATTGACTTGCAGCTTCATCTCTCTCATCTGTGCAGATAGTAGCCGAACCATTGAGTCAGTCCCCGAGTGATCTTCATCAATAGCCGAACCCAGATTCGCCAAGGCATCAGCCTCGGTGTTCTCCTCCCGAGGTACTTGTTTAACTTGCCATTCTTGGAATTGGCTCAAGATCCTTTGTGCCCGATCTAGGTATAACTGCATTCTGGGCTCGCGAGCCATGTAATCACCGAGGATTTGGTTCACCACTAACTGAGAATCACATCTCAATTCGATTCTTTCAACCCCCATTTCTTTGGCCAACTCTAAACCCGCTAAAGCCGCCTCATATTCTGCCTCGTTGTTGGTTACTTTTTTGAATCGAACCGAGTGTCTGATTTTCTCCCCGGTGGGTGCTCTTAAGACTATGCCCAGCCCCGAACCTTTGGAGTTAGTTGCTCCATCGGTATAGAGTACCCATAAGCCCGGAGTTGTTCCTTTAGCTTCGGCGTTTTCTCTTTCAGCCTCGGGTAAGATTCCAACGCTAAAATCTGCCACGAAATCCGCCAAGACTTGGGATTTAATGGCGTTCCGAGGCTGATAGGTGATATCATATTCGCTTAACTCTACCGCCCATTTTGACAATCTTCCCGACAACTCTGGCTTATGCAAAATATTTCTCAAGGGGAAGGTTGAAACTACGGCTATTGGATGACATTGAAAATAAGGCCGCAATTTCCGAGCGGTAACAAGTAAAGCAAGAGCTAGTTTTTCCAGATGTGGATACCTGGTCTCAGCATCGAGGAGTGTCTTGCTCACATAGTAAATGGGATGCTGCTTCCCGTCTTCTTCTCGAACCAGCACAGCACTTACTGATACCTCGGACACTGCTAAATAGACTAGCAATGTTTCACCTTCTTTTGGCTTGGCAAGCAACGGTGCGTTAGCCAAATACTGTTTCAAGTCCTTCAACGCTTGCTCGCACTCCGGTGTCCATTCGAAGTTAGTGTTTTTTCTCAAAACGGAGAAGAATTTGTGACATCGCTCCGAGGACCTTGAGATGAAACGACTCAAGGCAGCGACTCGGCCAGTCAAGCGTTGGACTTCTTTCACCCCGGTGAGCTTTTCGGGGATTTCTTCGATAGCTCTGATTTTGTCAGGATTAGCTTCGATGCCCCGTTCGGAGACGATGAATCCCAAGAATTTGCCAGACCCAACGCCGAAGGCGCACTTTTCAGGATTCAGTTTCATGCCATATTGTCTCAACACGGCGAAGGCCTCCCTTAGATGATTCAAGTGATCCTCCATTTGGATCGACTTGATGAGCATGTCGTCTATGTAAACTTCCATAGATTTTCCAATATAATCCTTGAACATGCGACATACTAGTCTTTGATAAGTTGCCCCGGCGTTTTTGAGGCCGAAGGGCATGACCTTGTAACAGAATGTACCTCGGTCAGTGATGAACGAGGTTTTTTCTTCGTCCTCAGGGTCCATGAGGATTTGATTGTAGCCCGAATACGCATCCAAGAAAGTTAATAGTTTGTGTCCAGCCGTGGAGTCTATTAACCTGTCAATTTGTGGCAACGGGTAAGAATCTTTGGGGCAAGCTTTATTCAGGTCGGTGTAGTCTACACACATTCTCCACTTGCCATTTTTCTTCGGCACAACTACCACATTTGCCAGCCATTCGGGGTATTTCACTTCCCTGATGAAACCATTTTCTTGCAGCCTCGTGGTCTCATCTTCAATCGCCTTCTTTTTCACCCCGGCGTGAGGCCTCTTCTTTTGTTTCACCGGGGTGAATCTTGGGTCTACATTCAGCTTGTGAGTCATGATCTCCGGATCGATACCTGTCATGTCTGAATGAGCCCAAGCGAAACAGTCATAGTTGGACCTTAAAACTTCCATAATTGCGTCTTTCGACTTCGGGTCCAATTCCGAGCCGATGTGCACCTTCCTTTCTGGGAACTCTTTCAGTAGAGTGAAAGAGTTCAGCTCTTCAACGGTGGAATCCTCGGCTTTTTGCTTCCGAGGCTCTTGCACGCATGCCGGAATCTTTTCAATTTCATCTTGGAGGCTCGCCTCGCTTGACCCCGGTTGCGTTGGTTGCTATTTTTTGGGCCCGCTCGGGGCGACTCCACTCTTCAGTGCAACTGAGTAGCATTCCCTCGCTACTCGCTGCTCCCCCTTAATTGACCGAACCCCCCAAGGCGTTGGGAATTTGATCACTTGGTGTAAAGTGGAAGGAACAGCTTCCATGGAGTGGATCCATGGCCGCCCGAGGATTACATTATAGGCCAGGTCCTCGGGCATCACTTGAAATAGTGTATCCTTGGTGACACCCTCAGCGAATGTCTTCAGCGTGATTTCACCCAACGTCTTCTCCGTTGAGTTGTTAAAACCAGCCAACACTGTTGATTTGGGAACGATTTCCCCTTTTAGCCACATCTGCTTCACCGCCCCGTAGCTGATGATGTTTACCGAGCTACCGGGGTCAATCAGCACTCTCTTGATGTCGGCGTTGTTAATTCTTAGCATGATGACTAGAGCATCGTGATGGGGGAACATCATCCCATCACAATCATCCTCATCGAACACGATATCCTTGCCCGAGCCTCCAACTCGGGTCCTTTTCTCCATGGTGATGGAGAGCTTAGCAAATTTTTTAGCTGCGGCGAAGTTCACGCCGTTTACTTCGGACCCCCCGGTGATGACGTTAACAACCCTCTCCGGGGGTGGAAGCCGAGGTGGTTGCCCATCCCCCCGGTTCTTTGAAAAATTGTCTTTCCCCTTATCAGTGAGAAATTGAGCCAAGACTCCTTTTTTCAGTAGGTGAGCTACCTCGAGGCGCAAAGCTTTGCAGTCCTCGGTTCTGTGACCATAATCTGCATGAAACTCGCAATGCAGATTCTGATCCCTTTTGTCTGCCGGGGTTCTCATGTCTTTGGGAATTCTAACCCCGGCTGTCCCCTTAACGACGTCGACCAGCTCAGAGGTCAATATGTTAAAATTATAATCTTGGATCCGGGGGAGATCCTTTCTTGGTACCGAAGCGGAGCTCGAGGGATTCCTTTGGTTCATATTGGTTTGAACCTTCCCTCCTAGCCTTTGGCTTACGTGAGACGCCGGGTATGAGTTACCGGGATTGTTTCCCAATCTTTGAGTAACATGTTGCCTCGGCGAGGTATAAGGTTCATACCTCCCTTTGAAATTATTTCGTGGCGCCTCGGCGCGATTTGACGTATCACCTCGGTTTTGATAACCTCGGTTTTTGAACTCCGCCTCCTCCAATCTGATTTTGGAGTAAGCTCTTCTATGCAGGTCCTCCCACGTCAGGATCTGATATTGTTGCAACTCTTTCCGCAATTCGGCGGCAGCATTTGAATTGCGACCGTTGATGCCTTTTTCAAAGGCCATGATAGCCAAGGTATCATCCATCCGAGGCAATTCCATACGTTCAGCATGGAATCGCTCGAGGAACTCTTTAAGTGGCTCACCGGGCCACTGTTTCACTTCACATATGTCCTCCTTCCTCTGGAGGATCTTTTGCGCGCCGGTGTGGGCTTTGACAAAGGCGCGGGATAATTCTTTGAACGAGGAGATTGACCCCGGTGGCAAGCATAAATACCACCGAAGCGCACCCTTTTCCAACGAACTACCAAACTTCTTTAAAAACATGGATTCAAGCTGTGTGGACGTCAAGTCGTTGCTCTTCACCATGGACATGTATTCCCTAACATGCTCCTTGGGATCAGTCGTCCCATCGTACTTTTTGAGGAATGTGAGTTTGAAACCCACAGGAGTTGGAGCTGGTGCTGCCTCGGGCTTATAAGGCTGTTCCCTATATTGCTCGATGTCGAGGTCGTCATCTTCCTCCTTGCCTATCCCCGGCATGCGCTCGAGGCGCTTTTCGACGCGCGCCTCGATGCGAGCTTCGATTTCTCTACTCATTTTTTCAACGTCAACCGATGACGTTGTTTCTGCCACGGAGGGAACCGTCCCGAAGTGTGGCATGGAAGATGGACCACTCCCCGACCCCCCAGACGCGGCTCCGTTGTGAGGTCCCCCTGTTGTCGCGCCCTGAGGAACGAAAGGCGGGGTGCCTCCAACAGGAGCCGAGGGCTGGGTGCCGTTTGGGGCGGCGCTGTTTCGCCCTTCTAGCGAGGCGCGAAATTCGGCATTGATACTAGCCTGCTCATCCTGCTTATTTTGGAGAGCTTTTAGCGTGGTGACAACGTACATTTGAAATTCTTCGGTTGTCATTGGGGTGAAGGATTGTTGGTTCGTCGGAACGTCAACCCGATCACCATTACCACCATTGTTGTTATCAGCCATAGCGTAAGATCACAAATTCCTTGACGAAGAACGGATTTCGAACTTTGGAACAAAGCGTTATTGCTTATATCCCCACAGACGGCGCCAATTTGTATGGGCCTAAATCGTTTTTAGGTACACAAATCGAGTTTGGATTCGAATATAAGCAAATCTTCGTATCAAAGCGATAAATAATGCACGAAATAGATGAAAAATGCGTAAAATAACTTGGTTTCAATATATGGACGTTCAGTACAAATTTGGGCAGAGTTTCGGTATATATTTCTGGATCCCTATTACATAAAATGAGATACTATTTATAGGTATCAGCTTTGCACACGATCTCCACTATCTGCTACCATGTTGTCCACGATCTTGGTGTGTAGTGGCTGAGTTAGTGGGATGAAGTAGTGGGCTGCAAAGCCGCTTGAACCGAGGGGATCCACCGAGGTGAAAGTTGACGACCTCGGTGGCGTGGCCCTGTTGCTTGACCGAGGTGAAGGTTACCGAAGCTCAGCTCATGGCTCGCCTTCGGTGATCACTCCTCGGTTCCAAGGCTTTGGCGTTTCGCTTAGCCGCCTCGGCGACTGCTTAGCCGCGACGTGCTCGGTCGTTGAGATTTGCGTGGCCGGGGCAGATCGCCGTGGGTCGATTTTTACCCAATACAGAAGACACACTTGAAATACTTTGAGAATAATACATGTTCTTCTTTCTCCTCTCATATATTTTATCTTGTTCTTGCACTATTTCACTAATAGTTTTACAACATTATCAAACTATTGAGATGTCTTTTTTATTTGTTGAACAAACCTTCTAGTTATATATTGACTGGAATTTGTGATGCTGGTAATTAATTAAAGCAAAGTTGTTCTAGATTTTTGTGTAAATTATTATCATAATTATCACATTCTACAGCATGTTATAATTAGATTACATATCAAACTAACACACAAAATAAATTTTAATTTTCTTCTCTTATTCAACTCTTCCTCTTGTTTTTTTTGTTTTCTTCAATAAACCCCCATATCACAACATTGGCTTGTTCTGAAAACTCTCGATTACTAGGCGAAAAACCCACAAGCAAGTCGACCTCTTACACCATAATGCCTATAGCCAAAAAATCTCGACCTCGAATTTAGATTGCTCCATAAAGTTTTCAAGACTGTCGAATACCCACATGAGCAATGAACATTCAACTCCATTTTAGTTATTAGAAATAAGAGTGAAACCAAGATTTCAAAGCAGCAAAACTGAAAATGTTTGATTAAGATGGGACAAAAATACCTTTAGTGAGCTGCATTTTTAATGCAGAAAATGGCTTATGAAAAAGATATAGTCGTTGGAAAAGGGTGACAAATTAAAGAGAAAAGTTAATTTTATTTTTTGAATGTTTAAAAGGGTTAAAAGAATCTAATGGGGCTGCTTTTCAATACTTTCACGCTCCTTGGTGAGTTGAAGCCACTTTCTTGGCCATGTTGCATCCTAAGGGGGGTAATAAGCAAAAATTTTGCGCAGGCGATTGTCTGGCGCACGCTAATTGATTTGTAGCCATCAAAAATAAATTTGTTGAGAAATAGCTATCTCCGAATAAATCCCAGCAGTATAAAATATTGGGATCACTTAAACATCAATCCCAATATAAAATACTGGGACTTTGAATATATAAAATACTGGAACTTTGAATATGTTAGTTCAAAGTCCCAGTATAAATACTGGGACTTTGTATATATAAAGCACCAGGAAGAAATCCTATTTAAAATAATGGGACTTTGAACATGTGCAGTTCAAAGTCCCACTATAAAAACCTGGGACTGGAACTTTATCTATATAAAGCACCAGGAGGAAATCCCATTATAAAATAATGGGACTTTGAATATATAAAATACTGGAACTTTGAATATGTTAGTTCAAAGTCTCAGTATAAAAATCTGGGACTAGTCCGGGCTGTTTACCAATGCTAATAAAGTGTATGTGCGCGCTGTGGCTATTCCTCAATTAATTCTGAAATGGTGAATAATTCTCATTTAGCGCGTCCAAAAATGGCTACGTATCAAATCACTCGGGTAATAACCATTGAAATACCATGCTCAGGGGTAATTAAGACTCTGTAAAGTTTGAGTGTGCACCAAAATTAAACTCTCCAAGTTCAGGAGGGTCACAACCGAATAATTCTTATTTATATTAAAAAAATAAAACTAAAAAGTTAATTAAGTCTTTCATAAAAATATTATAAAATTTTTACATTTAAATAATCTTATTTGCAAAATAAACTATTTTTTTTAACTTCTCACTCAAATTTAATTTTTAAAGATTATAAAAACACAGTTTGTTTAAAAAAATACTTCTTAGATAAGTTGGCCAAATACAAATATTATTTTTTAAAAATATTTATTTAAAATTACATTCTTATAGAAATACTTTTCAAAATAAGTAGTTATTGACAATTTTTCCAAATAGGCTCTTACATCGGTTCACTTCGAGAATAAACCTACAGTATTGAGCATTAAATATCTTGGCCACTAGGGCACCATGTTAATTGTTTTCAGATGTTCAAAGCTTGATATATTATTATATGTGAAATTTAAAATATATTAATAATATAATTTTTTGTTGAAGGCTACTCGATGACCTTTTTTAATTGGGATATTATAACTCTACAGTGATTATGGTAGACACGGCATCGTGAAATCTTAGATTTTACTCTAAGCTTATGTCACGCGATTTGCGCAATATGTCTTTGGAATGTCTTAATAACACAATAATAATAATAATAATAATAATAATAATAATTATTATTATTATTATTATTATTATTATTATTATTATTATTATTATTATATATTATTTTACAGTGATTGTGGGGGCCGAGGGAAGTGGAGATGGGAGGTGGGGGCTTTGTGTAAATAAAAAAACTTGAAAGACTTTTAAAATATTAGTCATTAGTATTAATTTTAAAAATGTCCCTCTCACCCATTTTTTGAGACTTGAATCCCTTATAACTATATAAAGGCTTGGGAGTCCTTTTCACCCAAAAGTCTAATGTTACTTGTGAAAAAAGAGGCATAAAGTCCTCTATAGTTTTAAAAGAAGAAAAGGGGACAAAATACTTAATTAACTTAAGTGATGGCCGAATTGTAATATTTAAAACTTGTGGGTAGGAGTAACGCCCTAAATCAAAAAAATTCAAATATTTTGTTTTCCCTCCTTCCCACCCACTTTCACTACTAGAAATTAATTGATTTGCGTCACAGTTTGGAGACGGAATTCCGTCTCCAAACATTCCCTCTCTAAAAGGTGTTTGGAGACGGAATTCCGTCTCTGCGCGTCCTTCGCTTTTAAGCGCGTCGTTGGACAACTTGGAGAAGGAATTCCGTCTCCAAATGCAAAAGTAACTGACACACTGACACATTCTTGGAGACGGAATTCCGTCTCCAAGAATGTGTCAGGGCGCACTAACTTTTGCATTTGGAGAGGGAAGCATTAAATTAATTTAATTCTTGGAAAGGGAATTCCGTTTAATTAATTTAATGCTTGGAGATGGAATTCCCTCTCCAACATAAATTATATATATTATTTTTATTGTTTAGAGACGGAATTCCCTCTCCAGTAAAAAATTTAAAAATTATTTTTGTTGTTTAGAGACGGAATTCCCTCTCTAATAAAATAATTTAATATTTTTTGGTTGGTTTATATAAATCCTGCTAAATAAAAACATTAGAAATTCGGTACAAAGCAACCAAAAACCAAAAACAACCTGTTTAACATAAAATACCTGTTTAACATAAAACAACGCCACCACGGCCAATAAAACAATTCAACATACATATTGTTTCATCATTAAGCATTCAACACAAATAAAAAATAAAGTATTTAATTAGTAACATGTTCACAACTTAACAAACCATGAGAGTACTAATCCGCCCCTTGGGAGGAGCCACTTCCTTGCTCCTTATCTCTCCAAATCTTTGCCACAATTTCCTGTAATTTCTTCACATTCTCACTATCTTCCAACCGTTGCCTTTCACTATCTAGTAGCCTTTGCTCCATTTCCGCCAATCTAGCGCGCAACTCATCATCCGCAGCTTGTGGTGCATGTGAAGAAGAAGAAGAACAATTAGCATTGACAATACCTACACGAGAAGGCTTCTTGTACCTCGAAGGACCAAGGCCATAGGCTCGATTTTTGCTAGTATAGCCACCACCCGCCTGAACGAACATTGCATTTTCTTCATCCTGGGTGGGTTTAGGAGAGCCTTCATCGACTTGTGACCCTTGGCTCTCAAGCCATTCTTGGTGTAGAGCTTTGTAGTTTTCCTAAAACACACGACGCGATTAGAATAATTAATTAAAGAATAATTTAAAAAAAATAAAATTATTTATGATATCTCACCTCTAGTTATTGTGCACGTGGCTCGACCCATCCCACCTCATTTCCTTGTTCGTCATATAAATAATGGAACAAACGAAAAAATTCATAATCACTAACTTTTCCATGTACCGCTTCCTACACAATGCAAATGTGTCAATGCTAAATCAAAATGGTGTTAAGTTTTTAATTTAAATAAAAATTAGATTGACTTACATATCGTGCCCGATGGGTGGCCAAACTAACTGAACCACAAGTGTGCTTCGATCCTCCCTTTGCGGATGCTCTGTTTTTCATAGCCTCCTCGCTCTGGGCTAAGAATTCAGGTGTTTTCCAATAAATTTTGAGTTTATCCCAATTCTGTTGATAAATCTATTTGGGAACTTTATCCTTTTGCCTGTATTTTGACAAGGAATCACTTAGCCTTTTAGCCGTCTTTTTCTCAAAAACTGCTCGGACTTCATCATCATATATAGCATCCCACGAACACTTGTGCTGAAATAATGACAATATAATAAGTGAAAACTAATAAAACACATATAATAATCAAATGACAAAAGCTTTATAAGTATAGTTAATACCGTAAAAGCTTCAAACATGCGGTTTCTAACAGGTACTGGCACCTTTCCCCAGGTCGGCCAACCATCAGTAAAGTGTGGTGTCATAGATTCAACAACAAGTTTCACTGCCTTGTCCGATGGAAGAAACCTGCATTAAATTTAACATACAAAATTATGTTGATAAATATATATTGCATTCAATTCAAAAGTTTATAATTTAAAGGTTAATGAATAAATCTTACCCTTCTTTGCTGTCAGGCATGATAATCAACCTCCCAGACTCATCGAGAGATCCAATACCACCAGGCAACTGAACTGTAGCGCTAGTACGCTTTTTTCTACCCTTTCGCGCTGTAGTGGTGACAGATGGAGAGGACTCTGACTGAGTCTCTGGTACGGGTGTACTCGAACTGGGGCATGCCGATGATGATGCAGATGGAACAGTACTCGAAATGGAAGGTGTAGCAAATGGCAAACTATGTGGATGCATACTAGGAGTAGGTATCATCATCAGCTGTGAAGGGCCTGTTGCGCCGAATGGCTGAAATGTAGGGGCCCGTACATGCACAGACTGAGGGGATGTGCCTACTATACGCATGAAATGGAAAGAGGGACCAGCAGGCTGGCCAAACTGATAGTGTGGCCCCGTATGTGGCATGGTCTGTGCAGATATACTAGGGGCCTGTGGCTGATGGAATAGTGGGGTACTAGGGAGACCAGCGAAAAATGTACTCGGATAATTACCTAACTGTGAGAGCAAGGCAGAGGTAGGGGTCAATGCCGGAAGTGGAGAAGTAGTATGACCTGTGGAAGTATGGCCACCACGGGTCCTAGGTCCTTTCCTACCTCGAGATGCCATATCTGCAAATTAATATTAAATTCAATAGAATTAGATATTTAATAAAGTGTATCATCGTTAATTAAAAAAATATTACGCAAAATATTAGACAAAAATATTCAACTACTAACATCAATCATCATCGCTTCCTTCTAGTTCATCAAGCAATTCATCCTCAGAGGTATCATTTTCATCTATGTACTCCCCTTCTTCATTTCCCAACGACGTTTCCATGGTTTGATTGAGCACCGACATATCAAATTCTTCAAAATAATCCACACCCTGATGCAACTCGTCGGGTAATTCTTCACCTACAAATTTTGAACAGTTGAAATGTCATTTTGGTATGCTTCATCTAATGCATCACCCACCTCAATTCTTCCAACCGGTTTGGCTTTCAAAACAACCCACCAATTTGCTTTTGCCTTGTTCTTCAGTTTATTTTTGCACTTTGGATAAGGAACGTAGTACACTTGTTTCACAGTTTGAGCAATGATAAATGGATCATAATGTGCATACGTTCTTTTGTGATTGATTTCAACTATTTTATATACTAGATGCACCTTTGTACCCCGAAGTGGTGTTGGATCAAACCACTTACACCGAAAGAGCACCAACTTTTTCCTTGGATGACCATTAAACTCTAGCTCTAATATTTCATGTATTACACCATAATAGTCAAACTCTCCATCACCAGTGCCTGCATTCACCCACACTCCGCAGTTATATGTTTTCTTCCCCATGGACCATTCTTCAGTATGAAACTTATAGCCATTGATGAAGTACGTAGACATTTGTCTGTACTTATAAATAGGGCCTAATGATAAATCACAAAACAGTGGATGATTGATGCCGTTTTCAGGATTGTGCACCTGACATGCATACAATTAAATTTATAAGTTAAAACATACTTGCGTATAGTATTCACCAACGGGATATGTGCCAGTAAAATACTTACGTATTCTCTAAACCACTCTGAAAATTTGGCCGTCACAGCATCGTGCCCAAAGTTAGTGACAATTAAACTGCTATGCACAACAACAATATTCAAAATGTAAAAATTAATATATGTATTAACCTTTTTTTTTTGTATGTAGAAAGTGACAAATACCTATAAAAAGGTTGCACTTCTGGGCAATTCAGCAGTACATGTGTCGTAGCAACTTGTCTATCGATGTCGCTGAATGGTTTTGTTCAACCTTTTTCTGATCCTCGACCGAGATGATTGAATATGGAAAAATGAGGATACAGTGAATTGCCGCTTCCACCATCATCATGTCGGTTAGGCCTGCGACTTAGAGAAGGTACTTCGGCCCCAAAATAATAAGAACAGAAATGCGACGTTTCCCTAACAAGATAAGCCTCACATATTGACCCCTCAATTCTATTCCTATTTTTTGCAGTCCGCTTACATTTGCCAATAGTCCTGTATAACATAGATAGCCATATAATTTAATAATGAAATGAATTAAAAATATTAAATATAGGAGGAAATCTTTGATATGCATTACCTTTCAGTAGGATACATCCACCTTCCCTGAACCGGGCCTCCAAGTCTTGCTTCTTCAACAAGGTGCATAGGCAGATGTTCCATAACATTGAAGAAACCAGGGGGAAATATCTTGGTCAATTTAGTAGAGATCACAGGAATATTACTTTCCATCAGTTGTATATTTTCTTCCCTCAATGTACTAGAACACAAGTCCTTGAAAACACACTCATTTCAGTGAGTGGTTTCCAAATTGTATCAGGCAAGCCATTGAACGCAATTGGCAACAAATTTTCCATGAAAACATGACAGTCATGGCTTTTAATTGCCGTAAGCTTACCTTCTGTCATGTCGACACATTTGGATATATTCGATGTGCAACCATCAGGAAACTTAATATTCTGTATCCACTCACAAATCATTCTTCTCTCCTCCAAGTCAAACGTGTAGTTCGCTGATGGCTTGCGCACCTTAACCCCATCTGATTGTAGGTGCAATTCAGGTCGCCGACAATATGCCTGAACATCTAACCTTGCCTTCAAGTTGTCCTTTGTTTTGTTATTGACATCCATCACAGTGTTAAAGACAGCATCAAAAAAGTTTTTTTCAATATGCATTGGATCCAGATTATGCCTAAGAAGATTGTCCTTCCAATAAGGAAGTTCCCAAAATATGCTCTGCTTTGTCCAATTATTTGTAACACCAAAACCTGCTATTCTAGGAAATGGTTGCTGCTCCGTTGCCTTGGGATACCCCTGAACCCGGGACCAAACTTCATGCCCCGTCAACCTCTGTGGAGGATCATCATAATCCTCCTTGTTCTTCATGAATGCACTAGTGTTTCTCCTAAATGGATTGTCATCTGGCAGAAACTGGCGCTGACAGTCGAACCATGTGTGCTTACGCCCATGTTTCAAATAAAATGCTTTTGTATCTTCCATACAAATAGGACAAGATAGCTTACCAGCAGTGGACCAACCAGACAACATGCCATATCCAGGGAAATCATTAATTGTCCACATCAAGCAAGCATGCAATCTAAAGTTTTGTTTCAAGGAACAATCATATGTTACAACACCATCACGCCACAATATTTGTAACTCATCAATCAAAGGCTGCAAGAATACATCAATAGAGCTTTTTGGGTTACTAGGACCAGGGATAATACAAGTCAGGAAAATATATGGACTTGTCATACACATTTCTGGGGGTAGATTATACGGTGTGACGAATACAGGCCAGCAAGAATATGGTGCAGCAGAGACAGCAAACGAAGCAAACCCATCAGAACTTAAACCCAACCTGATGTTTCTAGGTTCACTTGCAAATTCAGGATACACTCTATCGAAATGCTTCCATGCTTCTCCATCAGACGGATGACATAGAATACCAGATTGTCGTTTACGTTCATGATGCCATCTTATATGAGGAGCATAACTCATTGATGCATACAACCTCTTTAACCTTGGTATAAGAGGTAAGTAATGCATCGCTTTTACTGGGACCTGTTTCTGTTTAGAATTTTTGACTGGCTTGTAGCGAGCCTCACCGCAAAACGTACAAAATTGCTTATCTTTGTTTTCTTTGTAGTATAACACGCAACCTTTTATACAGCAGTGAATTCTTTCTGAAGATAGCCCTAAAAACGAAACCAACTTTTTTGCATCGTAGTACGAGGAAGGCAATCCCAATTTACTTATGTTTAGTTCATTCAAGAGTCCAATGATCTCATCGATGCCTCCTTGAGATATGTTATAATCTATTAATACTAAGCAACCTAACTGCCACCGACAGCTTTGAATGACTTGCCCCCTCGTAAAATGGGCGACTTGCTTCTTCCAACTGTTCATAGAAGAGCTTCGCCTCATTATTGGGAATCTCCTCAACATTCGGTTGAGAGGGTTCCCCTTGGTACATTCCAAACGCATCATTCAACATCTCATTCATAGGATAGTTATACCCGACATAGTCATTTGGAAGTTCTCTCTATGGACACTAGGGTTACACTCTCCATGTGCAGTCCACACAAAATAATTTGGCATAAATCCTTTTCTATAAAGGTGTAACACGACATTTTCAATTGGTTGCACGTGGCTACACTTGCATTTCACACAAGGACATTTTATTGACCTCCCTCGTATATATTCAGGAAGTAATTTAGTTTTAGCAATAAACGCGTCAACCCCATCTACATAACTTTTCCTCAAACCCATATTTTCATAGAACATATTGTACATCCAACTACGATTTTCATCATGTTCCATCTACAAAAGTTACAAACAAATAAATATAAATCAATGCAACAAATTATAGCAATTTTTCTAGCAAACTATAGGTGTATAACATTATTGTTAAATTATGTTGTATATTAATTTTTTAATTAACTAACTAAATCAAACTCCCTACATTTATTTTATTTGCCATGTTCAATAACATTGTTCTTAATTATTTCTTTCTAATTATCCTTGCATTAAATTTATCTACTTTATATTATTTTTCTAACTATTTCTAAATTTCCAAGAACTAATGACATTTCTAATAATCCAATCTAACCAATATTCTTAAAAATGAGGAGAATATTAAACAAGTATACAAACATGATAGAATTATATAATAAATTCAATATTGATAATGGAGTGTCAAAGTTGGTATTGGGGTAGGGAAACTGGGGGCTGAATTCATGGATGGAAAAAGTGGGGAGGGAATAATAATTTGAATTATAGCTAAAAATAATGGGGAAGATGAAGAAAACTTACTTGAATAAGTTGTTAGGATGGATTGAGGAAGTTTTCACCGAGGGAGGGAGCAATTTCACCGGGGCAGGGAGCAATATTTTCGTCGGAGGCAGTGAGTCGCGTGTGGGGAGGGGTTTTTTAATTTGGGGGAGATAATGAATCTGAAAGAATAAGTGAGACTGTGTATATTTTTAGAGTTGGAGACGGAATTCCGTCTCCAACCAAAAAGCAAAAAGCGTGTCAGTGATTGGAGACGGAATTCCGTCTTCAACTCATCAGAGTCATTTGCCTTGGGATATTACGTCTTCAACTGCCTGAAGCTTATCCTTCGTCAAGGTTTGCTGTGGAACTAAGTCCTCGATTCCTGGCCTCGGGAAGTCAGTTATGAGAGCCCATGTTGTGTCATGCCTCGAGCCCAGGGCTCAGGGCTCGCTTGATCAATATAGATAGTCCCCCCACTTCTCGTGTAGTTAACAGAACTTCCGAGGAGTGGAATGAACTTAGGCGGGAAGCTGGCGTGTCCGTACGTGCCCCATTAAATTTAAAAAGGTGGTTGTCTCTACGCATTCCCATCCTTCACACGTGGTGGCCATTGATAAGCCGCGACCCTTCATTTTTTCTTCCCCATGTAAACGCAAGGATTGCATTTTTCCCCTATAAATAACTCAACTTGCCTCTCTTCTTCTTTACTTCCAATTTTCTGTGCAACAGTAAAAGGGACTTTTACAGCAAATCTTTAGTTTTGAATTCTTCATCTCATCATTCTCACCAAAATGTCTCACTCTGTTCAAAATTCTCCAAGTCCTTCTGAAGAACTAATTCCTGCCGGCAACACCATGATTGTTGGTAATGAAGCGGTGAACGTTACAGAACCACTTAATATTATTCCATCCTCCGATGGTGATGCTGAGGTAACATTGCAGGCTAGTGACTTAATCCAAAAGCGGCGCAAAGCCACCGCCACTCGCGACCCTGCTGATGCCACAACTTTTTATGAATAAGAAGACACCACCGTGGTTGAGGATACTACCACAGCTGGAGAAGCCGCCGTGGGTGGTGATACCAAGGCTGGGGCTTCAAAAAAGGAAAAATCTACCATCAAGGAGCTCGAGCCTCGTCACGTCATCCCCTTGAAGTTTGATATTGCTAATGTCTTCAAGTTGAAAGAGCGAACAGCTGCTAACATCGAAAATAATAGAAACGTCCCGGTTCAAACTACACCAAGCTTGATTACTCAAGCTAATATTGGTTTGGTTCGGGAAGAGTGCAAATGGGGCCCCGAGGTCCAGATTGGAATTCCAGCCCCGGAGAGCCGTAGCTGTGACAGAGTGGTAGGGCAATCCTTCGTCTACACCTACCGCTTTACGATAGGGTTCTCCTTTCCTGTTCACAAGGTAATTGACACCTTCTGCCGAACATACAACCTATGCTTAACTCAACTTGGCCTCGGGCTTTGGAGGGTCTTTCAATGCCTCGACTACTCGAGTCGTGAAGCTCGGGTCCCTTTCACTTTTGAACATTTAATTTCTCTCTTCTACCCCACTTTTCACAAAGGTGGGGTTGTTCAACTAAACAAATGAGGCAAGTATTTGTTAATCACAAAAAGCGAAGACACAGAAGACCGAGGATGGTGCGATCGCTTTGTCTTTCTCCCGACCAATCTCCTGTCTCCTCGATCTGGGTTTCCCGAGGCGTGGAATCCCACTCACTTCAGTAGCTCTTGTTGATTTCCCTTCATAACTTGTCAGCCTTTAGCTTTTGTTTCAAACTTCTTCAGTTGAACCAATTCCACTCATTCCCCCCCAAAGACTTGACCCTATGGGTTCAAGCAATAATTGATATTAAAGAGCGGCCGGAAAGATCATGGATGGTCTTAGCTGCTTTGGAAACAAATAAGTGGGCGTGCAAACGACACGGTAAGTTTTACTTGCTCACTTTTCGGACATCACTCGAGACTCTCTTTTTGCTGATTCCTTTTTCTTTTCATAGGTCTTCCAAACAGGGCGGCTACCCAGCCAACAGAGAAGAAAAAGAAAGGAAAGAAAGAAAAGAAGAAGGAATTCCCCGATGCTGGGGACATTTTAAATGAGCTAATGGGCCTGATTAGGTCCCTTGCAGAAACCGAAGTCCCCAAGGGTTCGCCGAGCCAAGGGACTTCGAAAGGTAATAACACCCTTCTTGGCTAGCTTGTCTTCCTTCTTGGAAGTCCACCGATCTGCCTCCCTCAAGAGGATTGGAGATGAATAGGAGTGTCTAAAGTCCGAACTCCAATCCAAAGTGGTTGAACTCCAAGGATAACTTCTCAACTCCAGCCTTGAGCTAGATCAAGCCCGTAAGGCTGCCGATAAGTCTGACCTCGAGTTAACGAAAGCTTGCGAGGATGCTGCTTCTTTTGAGGCACAAATGAGAACACAGGAAGAAAGGCCATCGGGTTGAAATCCAAAAGCTAACAGATGAAGCCAATGCCGAAGTCACGAGAGTCGTCGAAGAATTCTATGAAAAACTGAAGGCGTATATGATTAAGATGAACAAGTTGGCGCCTGAGAAAGAGTCGCTCGAGGCCAAGGTTGGGACTCTTTGGGTCAAAGAGGCATCCTCTTCGGCAAAGCTCAAATTAAAGGCTACCAAGGCTCGAGTGGATAATAACTGGGCCATTATCCAAACCAGGCTGAAAACTTTTAAACAATGCAAAGCTGGGGCGGATGTGGAGAGTGAGATAGCCAAGGCTGAAGCTGACGCTGCCAAAGCTCAAAAGCTCATAGAAAAACTTCCCTCGAGAAATGAGAGCTTGGATGATGAAGCTGCCAATGATGGGGAAGACAACGAAGCCACAGAAGCTGAGACTTCAAGTGAGGAAGAGCTCGAGAAGTGATGACCCTTTCTTGCTTTTTCTCTTTTTTTGTTTCCTTTTTTTTTAGCTAAGGCCATCGAACCTTTTGTAAATAACTTATGTGGCCATCGAGCCTGTATCAATGAATTTGATTTTCCGACAAGTGTTAGTCCTTACTTTGCTTTGAAAGTATTTCGACAAGTCACTTTTTAGAATATTTTTCCTTGCAAGATTTAAAAAAAGTTTATTTTGTACTGACGTTAGCTTAGAACGACGTCTCGTTCTCGAGTCGTGGCAAAGGGAAAAAACTTATAATTTCGTAAACTTAATCGTTAAAATAAATAGATATCTGAATCAAGTTTATTTCATTAACGAAGCTATGCCATGCTTACATAAGATCTAGTCAATGAAACTTAGGCAAATTTTTATTGATAGACAAGCCACTTCGGGCAAAAACTTAACAAACTAAGCTAATCTTCGGGAGTCAGTCCCTAGTGTTCAGATAGCAAGCCTTTTGGTCCACTTTGAGGCCCCGATTCAAGAGGCCTTGAGTAATTCTTGACTGTATGTCATCCTTCTACATCCCCCAGTGGTTGGGTGTGAATCCATGAAGACCCGAGCACTGTATGTCGTTCCCTCCGCTTCCTGAAAAGATCAAGCAAAGAAAACCAAGGGGATAAAATTATTCGACCCAAGCGTTGGAGCGTCGTCGGCTCGATGTTGTAGATGACAAGCTTCGAATTGGAGACATCCCAATTTAAAGAATCTTGCTTGCTTTGGAGATCCTACAAGTGGCAAGAACCTTTGTCTACAAACATTCTTTTCTCGAGGTTCTTTTTTGACAAAGCAAAAGATCCCAATTCTTCAAGCATTGAATCCTCGGCCTTCTATTTTCGAGGCTCTTGTTTGTTCGCCCGAACCTTCTCCACCTCTTTCTGAGAGCCCACTTTAAGATCTGAGCTCTCTTCCTCGCCAGACCCCTGGTAGATTAATATCTATTTCGGTGGTCCAGTCGGGGGGATTCCATTTTTAATAGCAATCGAGTAGCACTCCATCGCCACTCGCTGCTCGCCTCGGATTGCAAGTATCTCCATGGGGTAGGGAATTTAATAACTTGGTTCACTGTAGATGGCACGACTTCTATCTCATAAATCCAAGGTCTCCTGAGGATAATATTGTAAGCCATATCCTCGGACATAACTTGAAACACTATCTTCTTGCCAACTCCTTTGGCGTTAGTAGTGAGAGTGGTCTCACATAACATCTTCTCTGTGGAGTTGTTAAACCCTGTCAATATGGTTGCCTTCGGGATGATGAGGTCCTTCAACCACATCTTCTTCACAGCTCCGTAGCTGATAATATCAATCGAGCTATCGGGTCGATCAAGACTCGTTTAACATCTAAGTCATTGATTCTTAACATAATCACGAGAGCATCATGATGGGGAAACATCATCCATTGCAATCATCGTCATCAAAAACTATTTCCTTACCCGAACCTCCTGTCCGAGTCCTCTACTCCATGGTAACTGAAAGTTTTGTAAATTTCTTCGCAGCAACGAAGGTTACACCATTCACCTCTGATCCCCGCTATCACATTCTCGACTCTCTTATGGGATGAAGCCTTTGGAGGCTGATTACCTCCTCTATTCTTGGAAAAATTTTGCCTCCCCTTGTCTGTGAGAAACTCTGCCATCAACCCCTTTTTGAGCAGATGAGCTACCTCGAGACGGAGAGCTTTGCAGTCCTCGGTAGCATGCCCATAATCAGTATGTAATTCACAGTGGAGGCTTTGATCTCTCTTCCCGTGGGCATTTTCATATCCCTCGAAAACCTCGCGCCTTGGTCCGTCATCTCTTTTATTGCGTTTACCAGCTCGGTGGTAGAAACGTTGAAGTTATAATCTGGGATACGAGGCAACTCTTTGTCCTTGGACACTAGAGAGAGCTCCGGCTTTTGACTAGCATTCATGCTGGCTTTCCCTCCGAGCCTTTGACTTATAGATTGACCTCTGAGGAGTTGACTTACATGCTGCCTTTGTGAGTCGTAGGGTTCATACCGACCCTGCGAGTTTCCTCGTGATTCGTCTACGCGTCGAGAAGACTCAGAGCGATTTCTCTAGGCATTGTGTCGTTCTGTCGCCCTCCATTCTGCCTCTTCGAGCCTAATTTTTGCAGTGACTCTATCATGTAACTCATCCTAAGTTCACGATTGCCACTGTTGTAGTTCTCTCTTCAATTCAGCAGCGGTCTCAGAGTTGCTGATATTTATATCTTTCTCAAATGCCATAACTGCCAAGTCTTCATCTATTGTTGGCAGATCCATCATTTCAGCCTGAAAGTACTCGAGGAAGTTTTTGATAGGCTCGAGGTATCCTTGCTTAACCTCGAAGATATCCTCCCTTAGCTTGAGGATTTTCTGAGCCCCAGTGTGAACCTTGATAAACAAGTCAGCTAACTCCTCGAAGTTTGAGATTGACTCAGAGGGCAAGTGCATGTCCGGACGTGGCGCCCCTTTCTCGAGGGTATCTCCGAATTTTTTTAAGAAACATTGACTCTCTTTCCACCGGGTCAAGTCGTTGCTTTTGACCATAGCCATGTATTCAGTTATATGGTCAACTGGATCAGTCGTCCCATTATATTTTTTCAAGATGTGCATTTTAAAATGCTTGGGAATGGAGGCAGGAGCAGCTTCAGATTTGAAAGGTTGATGCCTGCACCTATCAATGTCCAACACTCGTTGGGGCTTCTTGACCCCGAGAACATTTTCGAGCCGTTTTTCAAATTGGGCTTCAAAATCTTTCTTCCATTTTTCTAGGTCTAATGAGACGCTAGTTTCTACCGCTGTAGGAGCCATCCCGAAGGGTTGGGCACCTATAAGGGCAGTCCCTGAGCCTCCCGAGGCGGCTCCTTTGGAAGTCCCCCTATTGTTGCGCCTATAGGAGCAACGTTCGGGATGCTTCTATTAAGAACAATAGAATGACTAACAGTGAGATTTGTTGTGTTTGGTGGGTTTCCAGAGATAGCTTTCAACGAACTATGAAATTCGGCATTGAAACCTTCTTGCACAGCAAACTGTGCCTGGAGTCATTGAAAGTCAGTTATCATAAAAGTTTGGAAGGGGTTATTTAATTCAGATGAAGAGAGATCAATTGGTGTTGCAATTGGTGAAGTTATACCAACTGGTGGAGTCGTGCCAACTGGCGGAGTTGCACCAACTAGTGGAGTCGTGCCAATTAGTTTTCCATTTCCCGGTTGGGTCGATGGAAGTTGCGTTTCATCTATCACTTGCTCAACCGTGTTGTTAGTATTATCATTCATTGTTGAAAACTGGTAAAGGAAAATAGGTTATCACGATAAACAGCTTTGGAACAACAATATTGCTTATTCTCCACAGACGGCACAATTTGTGTTCGCCTAAATCGTATTAGGACAATAAATCAAATTTGTAATTGGGTTAACAAGCAATTAGTTGTATCAAAGGAAACGATTGACTGAAAAGAAAGGTAGAAAATGTAATTTTACGTTTCTATATTAGATTCTGAATACTTGGCAAAGTTAACAAAACTATTTATAGTCTACAAAGATTGTCAAAGCAATAAATGTAATTAATGGAAATTACTCCCACGTCTGATCATGGCCAGCCCATGATTCTCCCTTTAAATGTCGTTGTAACGGGCATCAGTTATAAATGTAACTCATCAGAGGGCAATGCTTCCCCGATGGTTATATCATTTGCCTCAGGATGTTACATCTTCTATTGCCTTATCTTTCGTCAAGGCTTGCTGTGGAACCTTGTCCTCGGTTCCTAACCTCGAGAAGTCAGTTATGAGAGCCCATGCTGAGTCATGCCTCGAGCCCAGGGCTTAGAGCTCGCTTATTTTTTTATCCAATACAGAAAGTAGGCCAAAAAAGAACATCCAATGGCATTTATCTTAATTTATTAAATTTAAGAATTCTTTTTTTACTTTTTTCTCTTTTTTTCTGCAAAACTCTAAATCCTTTTACCAGTAATAGTAAACTATAGTTGAGATCCCATAACGTCAAAAAAAAAAAAGTTATATAAAAATAATTTATCAAAAAAATAATAAACTCAGTTGCAAATCACAACTAAATTTTATCACTAACTATAAGTTGTATAAAAAGCATAACCCATAGCATACACAATATTTAGTTTAAGAATATTTTAATATTTGATGTTTTCTATTGAATTTATGATTGACTGAATTTTGTTCTATCTTATAATTATGTTTATTGATTAGTTCTTTTTTTTATGCTATCATGTTAGCAATACAAATTTTTAGCTAATATAAAAATTTTCAGTTTTGAAGAAGAATTAAATAAAAAGTTAATAAATTTAGAAAAAGAAAAAAACCAGATAAGAAAATAAGAATAACTAATAATAAGAAGAAAATATAATAATTCCACATGGATATACAACAAAGAGAGTGAAGCCACTCTCCATCCACTTGTGACTACATTATGTTTAAGATACAAAAAAGGATAATGAAAAGACCTTAGTTAGTCATTTCGGGAGTTAGGACTCCGATTAGTGTGCCGACAATTTAAAACCTCTTTAAGGTTCATTAGGACCTTTCTGTAAAATTTGAGCTGATTCGAACCTCATTTGGTAGGTTTTTTTATAAGGTTTCCGTTTCAGTTGTCGGTAAAGCTTAAAAATATATTTTCGAGCTCGTTTGAGTAAATTAGCTCCGATTTAAAATTCGAAAGTTTCGTTAGGTTTGTTTGATCATTTGTGACTTGTGAGCACTTTCGAAAGTTAATTCCAAGGTCATTCGGGCAGTATGCACTAAAATCCCAAAAGTTAAGAAATCAACCTCATTTCATGGGAGCCGTTTCTTGAGTTCCGGAGATCAGATTATAGTTCCATCTTCGCGAGCATATCAGACAAGTATTGTATGACCTACATGAAAATTTTAGGGTCATTTCGAGCTTTTTGGAGTCCCGTTTAGACCCAAAAACCAGCACCAACTGTTGCTGGTGCAATTTATTTTGTCGTTAAAAAGCAGTACAAAGTATAAAAACAAGAGTTTTGTCGGCTATTTCATTTCTAATTCGATTTCACCCACTTCTAGTCAGTTCCATAACCCAGCCCGACCCAGCCCACGTGGGCTTTACAATTTGCTGGGCCAGGCCGGGCCGGCCCACAATTCACACGGGCCATTAAATTATTAGCCCAATCCAGCCCTATGTGGGCTGCAGGCCGGGCCAGGCTAGCCCACCTTTATTTATTATTTATTATTTCTTAATAATATTAGTTTGATTTTTGAATTTTTAATAACACTATATACTAGAAGTAAACCAAATAATACCATGATATCCAACTGAATAATTCTTATAAAGGAGATAATGTAAACAAGCAAAAATATAGTACAAACTTTGGTGTCAAAAAGTATCCAATGCGAACTTAAAATTTATTTCAATTGTCATTAGTTAAAAGAGAATCTTAATTTCATAAAATTCCTGGAGCAATTTCAGATATCATAAACTGTTGTTAACACAATATAATCAGAAAAAAATTTACAAACTTTCATAAGTCACCACACACATTTGGTAAATTGTTATTCTCCAAAGAACCCATATTCCAAATAACATTAAAACGAAAACATAAAAAGATACCAATAATATAATATTTGTCAAAATATAAATACTGAAAAATCGCAACATAATATTCAAAACTAGAAGCTCTGTTTCATTATTTTTAGACTGGTCCTTATTTTATTATTTAAATTATTTTATTTAATTAAGCCCACGGACCGGCCCAGCCCAGCCTCACCCAAGCCTCATGGGCCGTAGGCTTGCGTGGGTCGGGCTAAAAAGCCTCAGTGTTTCGTGGGCTTAAAAAATCTTAGCCCAACCCTATTAAATTACGGGCCAGGCCGGGCCAGCCCAGCGGGCCAAGCCCATATTGACGGCTCTCGTTCCAAGGTAGATACCCGATCATTTCAATATCATCAGGTAACAACATATGATCCGCCAATTTCATTAATTCATCATTTTGTTAGTTCTTGAAATTGAATAGGAAAAATGGGTTAGAACCTTAAAAATTATGAAAATTAGGAAATTTGATGAAATTGAATTCAAATATGAAAATCAATGATATCATTGGACTCGAGGAATGGGGAGTCCAAAAATATATAATTTATGACTTTTCGACTAAGCCCGGCCTAGGGGTATTTTGATAAGTTTCCTTCTTTCACCGTCTAAAGGTTAAAAACTCTTTCTTCGGGCACTTATAAGTGCGAATATATTTCTTTGGCTTAGAAAAAGATTATTTCTGAGGGACGTCGGGCAGGAAAGGAAGTTGTTCAGTTCCTATTCTGACCTAGGACTTGAGGTAAGTGATAGAATCCATTTCTTTGAAGGCCTTTGGCCTTGTGGATATTCTACCACGTGTTTCTTTACGTGTGTAGTAGCCGATAGGCGTACTTTCTACGTCTTAGCTTCAATTTTTCATTGTATATCATATTTTATGACTTGTTATTGGTTTTGTATTGAGCATAGGAGTATTATACTCCAGTTATGAGATTGACATGTATTTCCCGGCAGTCGATGAGTGTCCCGCACTGATGAAGGGTTATTGTTGCCTATTATCCTTGTAGTAAATGTGAGTCCCACACCGAAGATAGGTTTTTAGCACATATGACCCCATTGCATCATGATACATTCAATTCATATCTTCATACTTGTTTTGTGAGTTGTATGGATTTGTTTGCGTTGATTATCTAAGAATGACTTATCTGATTGACTATTATGACTTTTATTTCCCTGGCTAGCGTATCTATTCTTCAAGGTCGCTAGTTACTCCTCACTTATTGAGTCTTTGTGACTCACTCCTTTTTCGTTGTTGTTGTATCTTCTTGTTTTAGTATATTCCGCTCCAGAACCCTACCAGCTGCGCGAATAAGGAGCGAGGATGTTCCCAGCAGTCTGCAGTGAGCCAGCTTGTTCATTTAGGCCACCAGCTGTAGATATTACAGTCCTAGCTTATTTTTCTCTATTCAGGAGATGGATATATCTTTTGAACTTATTAGATGTCTTATCTGGAAATCTCTAGACCTATGTATTTTTGCATAGTTAGTTGTATTGATTAGACAGCTTTTATATATATTTATCTTGTATATATCAATCTTTTAGAGCTATTTTATTTAATAGAGTTATTTCATTTTATGTCCTAGTTAGTTCTATGTGAAATATATTGAGATAGGATTTACCCCACAGGTCTATGGGAGGTAGTCTGGTGCCCGCACAGACTAGTCGTAAATTTGGGTCGTGTCAGTTGGTATAAGAGCCCAATTTAACGTCTTTCCAGATCATTGAAAGTGTCTAATAGAGTCTCGGTTATCAGGTGGAGATGTCCGTACCTATCTACGAGAGGCTATGTTGGCATTTAGGCAGTTCCCTTTCTATCTGTTTTTATCGTGTGTGGATCTTCTTGTTTGAAATTAAATATCTTTACTAATTTATTCGAAGTAAATGGTAAGAATGCGCGCGACTGCTCAGCGAGAGGCGGAGGAGCCAGAGGCAGCCCTATGTCTGCTTACCCGCGAGGTGGTGTTGCCCGCGGTAGAGTCCGTGGTAGAGGTCGTGGTCGAGGCAGAGGTAGAGCTGTCAGGCTGCGAGCAGGGGGAGCATGGGCTTATTCATTCCCCCGGCACTTCATGATGTTTTTATGAGATTCCTGGCGGCACAGAGGCCCTAGGGACCTCCTATTCCTTAGGCTACTCCACAGGATGTGGTAGATATTGGTGCTCAAGCTCGGGGAGCCCCTCTCCAGGTGGTTATATTCTAGAGACAGCGGGTGTTGTGCCTCTGGTTATTCAAGCTGGTCAGCCAGCCTAGGCAGCGGATCAGGCCGGTGATCTGATGAGGGTGTATAATTTTATCAGACTTAATCCTCTGACATTCTCCGGTCATATATCAGATAAGCTTAAGCTCCGTGAGTTTCTTGATCGATTCCAGCGTATTCCTGAGGCCTTTGGGTATCTTGAGCAGAATAAAGTTGAGTATACTTCCTTCCAGTTTGAGGGTCCCGGTTTAGCTTGGTGGATGGCACTCCGATCGGCTAGGCAGGGCTTGCCTAAGCTATTCTGGACCAAGTTCTCCCACCGATCATGCAGAAATTTCTCCCTCGCAGTCATAAGGATGAGAAGAGGAGGCAGATTAAGAGGATTGGATAGGGAAACCTATCAGTCTCGAAATATGAGCTTTTATTCTCTGAGATGTCTGCGTATGCTCCAGATCTTGTGCAAGAGCCCTCCGAGAGGGTCTCACATTTTATTTATAGGCTTTCTCCTTATTTGCGGTCCCAGATGGCTCGTGAGATTGAGGCTAGGACTCCAATTGATGTCGGTATTGATATTGCTCAGAGATATAATACATATCATAAACTGAAGCTAGAGGAATTAGAGCAGGAGAGTAAGAGGTCTCGTGGTCCACGGAATTCTATTACCTCATCTAGAGGTAGGATTTATCAACTGCGGAGGAGGCCTCCTATTAGGCCAGTTCAATTTCAAGCGCGTGATTTTCAAGGCGTACCAGGACCTTGACAGGGTCAGCCTCAGTTTCCTCGTAGCAGTCATTAGCAGTTCGTGTAGTGCCGATATGACTTAGGGTGTTTCTATTGTCGTGATCGAGGGCATCTTAAGAGGGATTTCCCTTATCTTCATCAGCAACATAGTAGCCGTCCTTTTTCTCACCCTCCAAGGCCTATGCAGCAGCAGCCTCAGGTTGCCCCTTTAGGGTCTCAGCCAGCTCGTGGTGCACCACAGCCTGGTAGAGGTTGTGGGCGTTGTTTTGGTGGTCACTCTAGAGGTGGTTCTAAGAGTGGCGGCACAGCTCAGCCACAAAGATAGGTATATGCATTGCCGGCCAGGCAGGATGCCGAGGCATCTCCACCTATTATTACAGCTACCTTATCTGTTTGTGGTTGAGATGAATATTCTTTGGTGGATCTGGGATCTAGCTATTGATCATGTCTCTCCTTATTTTGCCTCGGGTTTTCATATTTATTATATGCATCTCCATGATCCATTATGTGTTTCTACTCCTGCCAGAGATACGATTGTAGTGGATCGAGTTTTTCTAGCTCATACCATGTCTTTTAGGGGTTGTGTGACCCGGATGGACTTTTCTACTGTTATATATGGTTTATTTTAATATCATTATGGCATGGATTGGTTAGCGTCATGGCATGTCACCTCGGATGGTCATGCCAAGTCTCTTCAGTTGTCTTTTCCTAGTTCAGCACCGGTGGTGTGGCAGGGCTCTTCCTGAAGGCAAAGCGGATGACGAATAAAGGGTGTTCAGCCTATCTGGCCATGGTTCGAGATACTACAATAGAGGAGAATCCAGGATTTAAACCTTATGAGTTCTAAAATTTAGGATAACGATCTCAAGTGGCAGTAACTGGGTTCTAAACTTGATTTTTTTATATATTTAATGATTTTTTTAATACAAATATAGTGTCTGCGTCAAACCTGTTGGGTTCTATAATACCCGCCCTTAATACACTGCATCCGCCCTGCACTACAATGGGGATTCCATCATTTGAATCAGTTTCTCTTACGAGGAATTCTCTGATGTGTTTCTAGATGAGCTCCCAGGACTTCCTCCTGATCGGGAGATTGAATTTGGCATTAATATAGTGCTAGGGACTCAGCTTATTTCCATCCCTCCTTATCACATGGCTCCATCAGAGTTGAAGGAGCTGTTGCAGACTTTGCTTGATAAGGGATTTATTAGACCGAGTATCTCTCTGTGGGGTGCTCCTGTTCTGTTCGTAAAGAAGAAATATGGGACTATGCGATGTGTATTGATTATCGTCAGCTATAAAAGGTCACCATTAAGAACAAGTACATGTTGCCTCGCATTGATGATTAATTTGATCAGTTTTATGTTCCAGTTTCTTGTCTAAGATTAATTTGAGGTCTGGGTATCGTCAGTTGAAGATTTGGGAGTCGGACATCTCGAAGACTTCTTTCAAAACTCGTTACGGCCATTACGAGTTGCTAGCTATGTCTTTTGGATTGACTAATACCCCTGCAGCCTTTATGGATTTTATGCATCAAATATTCAAGGCATTCCTCGATACCTTTTTCATTGTCATTATCAATGACATTCTTATCTATTCTCGCGACTAGGGTGGTTCTTCAGACTCTCCGTGATCGCGAGCTGTATGCCAAGTTCTCGAAATGTGTTTTTTGGCTTGATTCTGTTGCATTCTTGGGTCACGTAGTATCCAGTGAGGGTATCAAGGTTGATCCAAAGAAGATTGAGGTAGTGCAGAAGTGGCCTCGTCATCCTACTCCGACGGAGATCCATAGCTTTCTTTGATAGTGCATGAGTTTGAGGCGAGCTTCCAGAAGCTTAAGGCCTTATTGACTTTAGTTCCAGTGCTATCCCTTCCTTCTGGCATTGGTTAGTTTGTAGTCTATTGCAATTCATATCGTGTGGGTCTTGGATGTGCTCTTATGTAGAACGGGAAGATAATTGCTTATGCTTTCAGTCAGCTGAAGACAAATGAGAAGAGTTATCCGACTCATGATCTAGAGTTGACAGCTGCGGTCTTTGCGCTGATGATTTGGAGGCACTATCTTTGTGGCGAGCCTTGTGAGGTGTATACCTGTTTATGCCTAAAATTTGCTAAAAGGTTAAATAGATAGAATTTATAGAAGGGCTTTATGAAATACAATAAATACAGAAGAAAACTAATAAACAGAGAAATAAGCAAAGAAATAAATAGTTGTATTCCTTGAGAATAGTCGGATTTTCTGTGAATCGCTTGATGTACAATACAATGAAATAACTATAAGTTTACCCATTCCTAATTATGGTAAAATACAAAGACTAATAAGGTCGTGGGCCTGTTTACTCAAGGCAGTGGTATATACTAACCCTAGCTAGGAGACAGTAAGCTCTAAGACGAAGGGATGTATACCTTACGTCCGAGTGCTCGTGCCTGCTGAGAGGTCGTGGCTTGGGGAACAGGCGTGCATCCTCTGTACCCAGTGACTTGTAGGTTAAGTCTAGTCTTCACCAGCTGGACTCGTATCCCCGTAATCATAGATGGTGTATTTTCACCCACATAGTCAGTCCCTCCACTTGCCGAGTGCTGATGTATGCGGTCAGGAAGTGCAAGAGATATCAAAATGAGATGTGTGAAAGAATATCTCACTAACTCCTTGAAACTCGCAATCTATTTGGTTGAGACAGATGCCTAATTTCGTCTACAATCCCTTGTGTCTTCACCTGATTGGCTGCTGTTGATTCCATGTACCTTTTCCATAATCGCCTTTTACAGCGCTGAATCGTTTCATATCTTCAGGCCATAATTATTTTGACCATTTCGTGCTCCATCTTTATCTCATCCTGTTTATAAAATGGGCTTTATAATAGATGTAAATCATAAAGTTTTCTGAAAACACATTGTCCTTCTTGAAAGTTCTTTATGAGAGAACCTCTTTATCATGATGAGAGAATGGCTCACCTGTACTCAGAAGCTTGCGAAGTCCTTTGCTCAGGAACGGATGCCGTCTTGCACGGGCGTTAGTAATGCTCAGGCCGACATATCTCCCAGTAAGAGCTTTAATTCTAGCTAAGGTGCTTGGACCGTGCAGAACTTCAGAAGATCTTTTAATCTTGATCCTTTAGGTCCATCCAGTTCCTCAAAAACACTTGCATCCAGTTCCTCAAGAACACTTGTGATGAACAGTATTATATTCAAAAGAACTTGATTGTATATTGTAAGCCTATATGCCTTTGATATTAATGAAAATGTGTGTTCATCAATATTTTTACTTACTTGCGTAGTTGTAATGTAGTCAAGCAACAGTATTTGGGTTTTTGTCTTTTTAAGATGGGTGTGCGCTTATTGGACGCTGTTTTCTGCATCAACAAGTGATGACTTGTGTTGCGTCTGTGATAGATGTCTTTAATTAGGGCAAGGCTCACGCCCGCAAGGGGACGTCTTTAGCCTGTTGTATATAACGGAGAAATTTTGCGTTCAAGCTAGAACGGCTGTGCTTGCCGACTCGAGTACTTAAGTCTTCAACGGCACGACGAGGGCGGGCGTCCCAACCAATATATTGGTGCAAGTGTTGAATTGACGATTTCAACTTACGATAATTCCTAACGGCTTAACTAGAAGTGATCTAGCTTTAAGTGTGTAGTTTATTCTACTTTTATAATGAAAAGTGAATGTATTACTTCAACTTAAATATGGTTGGGGCTATGAATAGTTGGATCGTAGATGGATCTGATTATAAAACTGACTAAGTAGAATAGTCGTTTTATTGAATAAAAGGGGGCGCAAGACCAATAAAAGTTTAGTAAATTTTAACTAACAATAATCGGGCTAAGTACCCGTTAAAGTAATAATAAAAGAAAGAACAAGAAAAGGAGAAAATACATGTTTCGAGTATATCAGCCTATTGACCTTTCAAGAGAAGTACTTCCTAAGCCAAGTGATGGTTGTCCCTTTTGTGCTCTTGGAAGCGTTATCTTCCCAGCAGCGTTTCCCCATGCTTGGCGAAGGGTTGGCCTCTGAGATGCTTTAAAGTACTCTCTAGAGATTCTTCGTTGGATGATACTGGACCTGGTTGGATGGCATGTGGTCTGCTAACCGTCAAACGATATAGCTCTCAATTGATCAGCAGTAATGAGCTGCCTACCTTTGCAGTTGTTTGCTTTCTTCCTTGCCTTTAGGGAGTGTTCCCTTGTCAAAGTATTCAATCAGTGCATGACGCCACTTCAAGATGAGTCTTGTGGTGAGAACTTCAAGGTTCATCGGGTCCGCGTGAGTTAATCACCGTCTCTGGGCTGCCTTAACTTATATCTGCATCGCCCACTGAACTAGCTGGCACGTCGGCCTCCGTATCCTTCTTTTTATGAATAAACTTCCACGGGTGGAAATATTTCAGAAGGGCCTCTACTTTGGCTAAGCGTTCCAGCGCAAATATGTTTTGAATTGTTAATTTTTTATTGATCTGATTAACTACCAGCTGGGAGCCACTGTAGTGATTGATCCCCTGGCCTCCAATATGTAAGCTAATTCTAGGGCTTGAATTACAACTTCATATTCTGCCTTGTTGTGCATAGATAACGGGCATCTTGCAGCCTTGCGAAAAATCTTGTAGGTTGGTAATTTCACTAGTAGGTTGAGGCTGGCTCCTCTATCGACTAACACTACATCCGTGTTGATTATCTATTCTCCAAGGCTGACTCCTTCTATGGTCTTCATACCCCTCTCAGCTTCCGGCATCAGTTCCATGCTAAAATTTGTAGCGAAGTCTGCTAACACCTGAGATTCGATGGCTGTGTGCGGCTAATAAATTATGTCATATTCTCCCAATTCAACGGCCCATTCTGTCAGCCTCCTTGGGAGGCCGGCTTTAGACACAATGATCCGTAGCGGGACAGAGGAGACCACAATAACCGTATGATTCAAAAAATACAACCGTAACTCTCGGGTGGCCATAACCACCGTTGATACTAACTCATCTGGGGAAGGAAGATATGCTTCTACGCCCATGAGCAACTTAGTGGCGTATTGTACAGGGAGATGTACTCTGCCTTCCTCTCGTGTAAGGACCACATTTGCCGCCGCTTCTGAAACCGTGACGGGCAGCAGGAGGTGCTTCCCTTGAACGGGCTCAGTCACCGTCAGGGGCCCTTTGAGGTTGCTCTTCATCCCTATTAGTGCTCAACAGCAGATCATTGGCCATTCAGGGTCTTCATTTTTCACGAGTACTTCAGAAAGTTGGTACCATAGATCCACAGACAGGGGATCAGGTCACTCATCATTGAGATTCGCTCTCTTAGCATTAGTATTCAAGTTCTTACCCTTCGCTCAATTGATGTATCCTATTCCGGCTTACTTCTTATCATATTTAATTCTGCCCTTAGACTTGCACTGGTAGGCGCATCGGGTGCACAACCTTCTGTCAGTAAGGACTGCTCACCTCATACTTCTCTAATTCCGAACGGGCTTGGATCTCTAAGGACTTGATGAAGTGTTGAGGTTCCTTCCTTTATACCATGTATCCAGGGTCTTCCCACGATGACATCATATGAGAGATCGCAAGCAATTACCTGAAAAGGTGTTCCGCTCATCATGTCCGGGATAAAAACCGGCAGAGCTATTTCTCTGATAGGCTTCTCACATGTGCTATTGAAGTTGGTCAATTCGTAGGGACTTGAGGTTATCTGGTATTGAAGGCCCATTCTTCACTCTACCTCCTATCGAACAATGTTGACACCACACTTTAGATTGACCAGAGCTTGTTTGACTTGGGAGCAAAGTGTCTTGATTGTAATAGCCAAAGCTTTTTTATGGGGATATCCCTCGCCTTCCAATCTTGAATACAATCAGTTAGATAGGTGGCCCTCGTCTCGCAATCTTCCAAGCTTTATCAGCCCCCGGTGTAACTAAAATCGCGTTAATGCTTCATTTTCCTTGGAATCAGATGTCTTGCACCACTTCGCGCCCTCCTCGATCGGGTCTTTGAGATGTCCTTCCTTTAGTAGGTGTTCAACCTCAAGCATCAGAGCTTTGTAGTCGACCATACTATGGTCGTTATTCGATGAAAATCATAGTAAGTCTCCGAATTCTTCCTGATCGCGCTCTTGATGGTAGGTGGCCAGTATACCCTGGAGCCTAGTTTCCCAAAGTGACCGGTGACTAGTTCTACTACGCTCACCCACAGCCCGAAGTCTTTGAAATTACGTTGTTATAAAGCTTTCTCCTAGATCCTGTTCCTCTAGGGTTGTTTCGCTTTTGTGGAGTCTTTCTGTGATCTGTTTGATGCTGAATCCTTCCTTTTATTCTTCTTCTGCTGCCTTCCGATTCCATAATAGGGCTACCTGCTCGCTTTCTCTGCACGTCGTCGCCGGACTCCAAGGATGGTTCAAGTTCGAGGCAGAGATTTTCGTTGTATCGCTGATGAAGGGCATCCCACGTTGTCACTGGGTGTTGAGTAAGACTCCATTACAACTCTCGGGTAGCTAGCGAACCACGAGAGTTCAACCTCTTGTCGAAGGCTACCATGACAATACTATCGAGACTTGAAGGAAACTCTATGTGTTCCCTCTGAAATCTTTCTAAGTAATCTTTTAGCAGCTTACCATAACGCTGACGGATCTCGAAGATATCCTCCACGAGTTTCTCTCGCTTGCATGTTCCGGAGTGTACTTTCTTGAAGAGTTTCCGCATCTTAGTGAATGATTCAATCGACCCCAATGATAGCTGGGTGTACCGTGCGATGGTACCTTTGGTCAAGTTTGAGTCGAACCTCTTTACTAGAGCAGATTGAGTTTCTTCTTCTGTGATCTCGTTACTCTTGACGACCGTGTAATAGGCAGCGATGTGCTCATGCTATAACAAAAGTGGTTATTAGCGACGATTATACTGAAAGTTCATATTTCATCACTAAAAGTCTTTTTTGAGGAAAAAAGAATTGTCAACGTTTCGTCTCTATACCATGGGCTGCTATAAGTTTATAGATACGACTTAGTGTTTTGTCACTATAACGACATTGTATTAACTACGAAAAATAATTTCATCCCAAAATATATAGTATTAGTGACGAACTTATTTGTGAATTTTTTTATAATTTTGTGCCTAATCTTGTACTTTCGTCACTAAAAGGTTATTAATACTGGCGAAACTATTTTGTCACTAACTAGTTTTTTAAGTAGTGACGATGAAAGTTGTCTTTAATGCTATTCAATATTTGTGGGTAGAAGACTATAATTCGTCCCTAAAAACATATGTTTTACGTACAAAGGAAATTTGTATGTATAAATTAATGATGATTTTGTTTGTCTAAAAAAGAGACAATTTCATAATTGAAAATTATAATGAAGTCATTAAAAATAGAACTATTAATGATAAACTAGTTTGTCACTGTAAGTTGTCCAAATTAGTGACAATTTCATTTGTCATTGCTAAAAACTTTTTTAAGGAAATTTTTTGTTATGATTAGTATATTGTTTATGATTAAATTTGCAGTTGTACAAGTAAACTATTTAATCAAATAAAATTTTTGTTGTTAATTAAATGTGTACTCCATTTTTCAATATTAGCTTGCATAAATAAAAAAAGCATCACAAAAAGACAATCATATGCATTTGGAAGAATACAAAATGAACATCTATAATTTATTCTGAAATAAAATCTGAGTACAAGTCAATTGAGTAAATAAACTAACAGACATAAAAATCTAATTGAGACAAATGAATACTGATAAATTACAGAAAGACGAGAGCATGTTGCTTCCTCTGTTCCTCATATGCCAGAGCAGCGCCAATAATTTATTAGTAACTCCACTCTTGAATCAATTTTATCTTCATTGGCCTGTGTTAAGACAAATAAATGATAAATTCAATATATGGATATAGTAATTCAAACAAAATATGTGTTTTCTGTCTTAAATCCTAAACAAAGATTCTTCAGCAACCAAATAAGAGAAGGAGAAATTTGGCAAAGATACTTGCCCAAAGTTGAGCCATAATTATCCATATCATAGACTGCAGCAGATAAGAGAAACAAAATGGATAGAGTCTGCAGGCCTTAATTTTGAAAAAGGAAACGAACCAGAGTCAGTAAATTCCAAACACTCATATCACAGTCAATCAAATAGGATTTGAAAAGAAAATTACTTATTATAAGTCTTCAAAATCCTTCGAATCCTGGTGAACCACCAGGTTCGGAGTTCAATCCTGAACAACCTGGTAATAGGAAGAAGGACATCCAGGATTTAGATGAGCCCATCAAGACCAAGATTGAAGATTCTTATAGATCTCTTGCCTCCTGATATTGACAAGGTCCTTAATAACTTATGAATAAACCTCAAATTTGATCAAGACCGGAGGCCTAGGATAAGGAAGAGGATGGTGGGTGGGTAATGGTTTAAACCACTATTGATACTAACAAATAAAATGTGTGAAAACAGGAGGGAGTTAGAGATAAGCTTCAAAAAAGAGAGGGAAGAGTGCGAATATTTTGAGGGGTTTCTCAAATTTACGTTTTTCAAATTTTTTAGCACAAAATGCAGTTCTCCAAATTACTACAATGAATGTGAAACAAGATAAATTATCCCAATTGTTTGCATTTGAAAAGGATAAACACCACCAAGAGATGTGGTGCAGTGAATGAGAATCCTCCTCCCTTAACTAGATGTGTCAGGTTCGAGCTCTGGGTATGGAAAAATCCTATCAAGGGAGCGCTTCCCCCTGAATGGGCCCTACGCGGCGCGAATCCGGATTAGTCGGGCTCCAATAAGGATACCGAACACTGAATGAAAAACAAAAAAAAAAAAACAAAAAAAAAAAGAAAGAGAAAATAATAAACTAAAGTAGAAATTTCTTTACACAAATTATAGTAGTAAATTTAATGAAATAGTTTAATTGCATTTGCTCAATCAACAATTTAAACTATCAATTCTAACGGTATTTTTTTACAATCAAGTTAACGAATGTAACTTTTTTAGAAGTGTAGGACTCAAAAGAAAATATTAATATATGAGATGGGATCGATTCGAGCTTGGTAGAGGTTGACCTGCACTCTCTTAAATTGCAACAAAGTTCGATTGAACTTAGCTCGGCTCCGAACTATTACAAACTTAATTGGGTTCAACTTGGCACGGGCGTATATACATATTGTTAACCATTTATAAAGATGTTATGTAAATATATTCATATATTTTGTAAGGTACTCCCTTGTGTAACACACTTTACTTTTTACTTTGTCTCAAAAAAATATTGCACTTTTTTATTTGATATTTATTTTACTAACAGTGTCTTTGTTGAACCCTTGTTGGGTCTTATGGGAATCAGGCCTTATGTACTTTAAAAGTTACTCTTTTTGTCCATTTTCACTCGTCACCTTTTAGATTTTCACACCTATGAAAATGTTATAACTAAATTGGGTAATTTACTAATTTAACCTTATTTATTATGGTTTGGAAGTTTTGAATTTGACTATGATTTGAAAAATAGTTATTTAATAATACGGGTAAAACTGAAAGCACTTCATTAAATTTATTTTGATTTTCTACAAGGGATAAGTAATATTAAAAAAAAAAAATTGTCTAGTAAAAGTGACAAGTAAAAATAGATGGAGAGAGTACCAACGACATTTTAATCATTACAATCTTCTTCTTGTTACTTTTCCATTTCATTTAACAATGGTTATTTTTAAAATTTTCAAGATCAACATATATTTTTTAAACTTTTTGTAAAGTCAAACTCCATTATATAAATTGGGACAAAAGGAGTACAATAATTACACTTTATGATGACATATGTTGCTTTGATTTTCAATCTTTGGTAAAGTCTTAAGTATATTAAGGTCATAGTGATTTTGGTTACTCCTAGCCGCCTTGCAATAATCAAACTTCTTGTTAGGTTTTACCATGTATAACTGTTTTTTGTAATGGGCCAAAAACCGCTAGAATAAGTATTTTATCATAATTAGGATTGTAATAAATTTAAGTCTATATATACCCCTCTGGCAATGTAAATAGTCATCAAGATTTGACTAGAATCCATCTCTTATTCAAGGAATATAAGTTATACAATTCCAATTTATTCTCTTTTCTTCGATATCTCATTATTTTTAGTGGCCCTTTGTAAATTTTGTTATTTTTTGTATTAAGCAAGTTTTAGACATGAACATTAATGACATAGAGAAAATAAAATAAGCATTATTAGTGGCAAAAACTAGGTCACAAATAAATTTAAATTTTTAAAGCTAAATTATAAGTTCACCAGCAACACTAAAGTAATCATCTCTAATTATTTGAAATATTTTTGACAATAATTAAGGTCACACATAAGTACAACTTTCCTAGCTAAATTTTAAGTTATATTGAGACAATAAAATAAATGTCCCCTATTGTTTGCACTTCTAGTGACAAAAAACAATGGTCACACAAAAGTATAAATATTTGTAGCTAAATTGTAGGTTTATTAGAGACAATAAAATAAACGTCCATAATTGTTGAAATTTTTAGTGACAAAAACATAGGTCACAAATAAAGATCAATTTTGTGGCCGAATGGTAGGTTAAATAATTACAATATTATAAAATGTCCCTAATAGTTTGACTATTAGTAGTAAAAACTAACGTCACAAATGATTACAAAATTTGCAGCTAAAATCTGCACCTTTTAACTACAAGTTCTGAGTTGGTCCCGTGCGGTTGATCATCCTCACTGTCACTACTTACAAAGATCGGATCCCTCTGAGTGTCGTTTGGCTGTCCATTGGGATTGCTGGGATCTTTTCTGGCGTCGTCAATCGCATCAACCGTGTCAGCAGTGTTCTTTGGGACATCATCGTTGTCATTCGACATGCTTGTGCTTTTCCTTCATAAGAACCTACAATTGCATGGGCCTCATGATGGGCGCCAAACTTTTTATGCCTAAAATTTGCTTAAAGGTTATACAGATAGAATTTGTAAAAAGTTCACAAGAAATACAGTAAATACGGAAGAAAAGTAATAAATAGAGAAATAAGTAAAGAAATAAATAGCTGTATTCCTTGAGAATAGTCGAATTCTGTGTGAATCACTTGAGGTACAAATACAATAAAAGGAAGGGTATTTATGGAAATAAGTTTATCCAGTCTTAATTATGGTAAAATACAAAGACTAATAAGGTCCTGGACCTGTTTACTAAAGGTAGTGTTATATACTAACCCTAGCAGGAGACTGTAAACTCTAAGCCGGCGGGATGTATGCCTTACGTCCCAAGGCCCATGCCATCTGAGAGGTCGTGGCTTGGAGAACAGGTGTGTATCCTCTACGCCCGGTGACTTGTAGGCTAAGTCTATTCTTGAATAGCTAGATTCATATCCCCGTAATCATAAATAGTGTATTTTTACACATGCAATACCGATCACAAGAGCTTGCAGTATCTTCTCTTACAGAAGGATCTTAATATCCGGAACGGAGGTGGCTTGAATCAATTAAAGATTATGATCTCACCATCCCCTATCATCCTGGGAAGGCGAATATGGCAGCAGATGCGTTGAGTAAGAAGTATATGGGCAGCGTGGCTTTCTTATATGCTAACATGACATCTTTGGCCCGAGAGTTGCAGTCTCATAGTGACTCCGATGTGATATTTCTTCGCTCAGACTCTAGTTGAGTCTTGGCATCTATTGCAACTTAGTCTTCCTTAGTCAGTCAAATTAAGGGAAGACAGTTCGAGTATCCTCATCTGAAGAAGTTGCATGGTGGTGTCCTAAATGGATGAGTTCCCTCATTCGATCTTGATTCAGATAATGTTCTTCGATTTAATGGCCGACTCCGTGTCCTTGATGTTGGAGATTTGAGGCAGTCAGTGCTCCACAAGTCTCATAGATCGCGTTATTCCATTTATAGATCGCGTTATTCTAATCATCCCAGCATTATGTATGAGTTCCGAAAGCTATATTGGTGGAAGGGAATAAAGAGAGACGTGTTCGATTATGTGTCCCGTTGCTTGAACTGTCAGTAGGTTAAGTTCGAGCACCAGAGACCTACAGGGTTGGCTCAGGCATTACCCATTCTTGAGTGGAAGTGAGAGATACAATGGATTTTGTAGTTGCTCTGCCAAAGACCCTGCGACGCCATGATTCAGTATGGGTTATTGCTGACAGACTGACTAAATCAACTCACTTCATCCCTGTGAAGACCATTGATTCAGCTCAGAGGTTGGCTTAGGTTTTCATTTAGCAGGTGGTTAGACTGCATGGCACTCCCGCATCTATTATCTCAGATCGGGGTTCCCAGTTTACTTTCCAATTCTGGCAGTCTTTTCAGAGGGCATTAGGGACCCAGGTGTAGCTTAGCACGACATTCCATCCTTAGAATGCTGGTCAGTCCGAGCGGGCTATTCAAGTATTAGAGGATCTGCTGAGAGCTTGTGCATTGGTCTTTGGAGGCCACTGGGATGATCATTTGGCCTTAGAGGGATTGTCTTATAAGAATAGCTATCAGACCTCCATTCAGATTGCTCCATTTGAGGCCTTGTATGGTTGTAGATGCCTTTCTCCAATCGGTTGGTTCGAGTCTTGAGATGTTGAGGTGATGAATTCAGAGATGTATGTCAGACTCTGGATGTTGCTCATGTTATTTAGGATTGTCTACGGACCGCTGAGAGCAAGCAAATTTCATACTCAAATCAGAGGAGTCGAGAGTTAAAGTTCGAGGTCGGTGACATGGTATTTCTTAAATTGTCTTTTATGCGGGGTGTAAAGATATTTGGGAGGAAAGAGAAGCTCAATCCCAAATTCATTACCACTTTCCATACCGAGAAGTGCAGTGGTAAGTGCCTTATCGACTCGATTTGCCAGCGTCTGTGCCAGTTCATCCGGTGTTTCATGTATCAATGCTTCAGAAATGTGTATTCGGGATCCTTCCGAAGTGATTGAGGTAGATCCTACTCAGCTAGATGTGAATCTAGCCTATGAGGAGTTCCCAATTGCCATACTTGCTCAAGATATCTGGAGCCTTCATTCCAAGCAGATTCCGATGGTTTGAGTCCACTGGAATACTCGTCCTCATGAGGATGATACTTGGGAGCTTGAGTCCAGCATGTGCGATAGATATCCTGATCTCTTCAGTGACTCAGTTATGATCTTGATTACTATAACTTAAAAGTTTTTATCAGTGTTGATGTTTCTGGTTCTGTGATGGTACAATTTTGTCTGTTGAATGGTTGTCAAAAGTTTGCGTTAGAATTCCCATTAGTTATGTGGAGTCTGTCCTAGACTCTGGCTCGTTCGAGACGAATGAGAGTCTAAGTGGAGGAGAATAAAACGATCTTAGTTAGTTGTTTTGGGATTAGGACTTTGATTGACGTGCCAATAGTTTTATAAAACTATGTAAGGTTCATTAGGAATATCTGTAAAATTGAGCTGATTCAGACGTCATTTGCTAGTTTCTTTGAGAAGATTTCCGTTTCGGTTGCTGGTAAAGTTTAAAACGAGGTTTTCAAGCTCAATTTGAGTAAATGAGCTATGATTCGAAATCTGAAAGCTTCGTTAGATTTTTTGGTCAGTTTTTGACATGTGGGAACTTTCATAAGTGAATTCCATGGTCGTTCCGGTAGTTTTCGCTAAAAATCCCAAAATTAAAAAATCGACCTCTTTCCATTGGAGCCGTACCTTGAGTTCCGGAGAGCTGATTCGAGTTTCGTCCTTACGAGCATGTCATAAAAGTATTGTATGACTTGCGTTCAAAATTTTGGGTTATTCCAAGCTTTGTAGGGTCCTATTTAAAGCCAAAAACTAGCAACAACTGTTGCTGGCGCAAATTGTTTTGTCGTTAAAAAGCAGTAGTGAGTATAAAACAAGAGTTTGGTCGACTATTTCATTTCTAATTCGATTTCACCACTTCCAATCAGTTCCAAGGAGAAATGTTTATACCAAATCGTTTCGATATCATCAGGTAACAACATATGATCTTCTAATTTCATTAAGTCATGATTCTTAGCTAGATTTTTTGAAAGTGAATTGGAAAATTGGGTTAGAACCCCAAAAAATTACGAAATTGTAAAATTTGATGAAATTGAATTTAAATATGAAAACCAGTGATATTATTGTACTCGGGGGACAATGAGGAGTCTAAAAATATAATATTTATGGCTTTTTGGCTAAGCCCGGCCTAGGAGTATTTTGGTAATTTTTCTTCTTTCACCGTCTAAAGGTTAAATACTCTTTCTTCAGACACTTACAAGAACGAATATATTTCTTTAGCTCAGAAATGGATTATTCTAAGGGACGCCGGGCAGGAAAGAAAGCTGTTTAGTAATTATTCTGACTAGGACTTGAGGTAAGTGATAAAATCCATTTCTTTGACGACCTTTTGACCTTGTGGATATTCTACCACGTGTTTTTTACGTGTGTAGCTGCCGATAGACGTTCTTTCTACTCCTTAGCTTTTAGTTTTCACTGTATATCATATGTTATGACTTGTTATTGGTTTTTTATTGAGCAAAGGAGTATTATACTCTAAGTTATTGGATTGACATGTACTTCTCGGCAGTCGATGAGAGTCCCGAACTGGTGAAGGGTTATTGTTATATATCTCCTGGTAGTCGATGAGAGTCCTGCACCAGAGATAGGTTTCGAACACATGTGACCTCATTGCATCATGATACATTCAATTCATATCTTCATATGTGTTTTGTGAGTTGCATTGTTTTGTTGCGTCGATTATCGATGAATGACTTATCTGATTGACTAATATGACTTCTATTCCCCTGGCTAGCATATCTATTCTTCTAGGTCGCTAGTTACTCCTCACTTATTAAATCCTTATGACTCACTCCCTTTTATTTCTTGTTGTGTCTTTTTATTTTTGCAGATTCCGCTCCAGGACCCAGCCAGTTGTGCGACTGAGGAGCAACGACGTTCTCAGCTGTCTGTGGTGAGCTTACTTGTTTGTTGAGGCCACCAGCTGTAGATATTATGATTTTATCTTATTTTTCTCTATTCGGTAGATGTATATATCTTTTGAGCTTCTTAGATGTCTAATCTGGAAAGCTCTAGACCTATGTATACTTGGTTAGTTAGCTGTATTGTTCAGACAGCTTCTATATATATTTTTCTTGTATATATCAAACTACTTCATGTCCCAGTTAGTTCTATGTGAAATATATTGAGTGATTGGATAGAGTTCACTCGACGGGTCTAGGGGAGATAGTCGGATGCCTGCACGGCCTAGTCAGAATTTTGGGTCATGTTAGATAGTTCATGAGAGTAATGTGACCACCTAATAGTTTAAGTAAGAAACGTAAAAAAAAAAAAAAAGTTATTATGGTGGGGATTTTTTGACCATTAAATGTCTTTTGAACAACTTTGATGCAGCTAGATGTGGTATTCTGGTGGTAGAGGCGGTTTAAATTGTACAACTAGGCGCAGGTTCGTTTCTCAGCATAGGCGTATAATTTGTAAACGAACCACACAAAGCAGACCTAATTTTTTCTTGGGGCAATTACATAAATATACAAAGCTAACCTCCAAATATCGTAAAACACCGATATTATGTGACTTTACAAAATATAGCAATACTTTGTCAAATCTTATTATACATATTCCATTAAAACTTATAAACTAGGGTTTTACCCCCTCCATCTCCTTCATCGCCGCTGATTGCCGCCGGCCCGTCGCCGGTATGATGCTGGAATTTTTTTTCTATTTTGTTCCTTTCTAAAAATATTAAATATGCATAAACATACAACGAAAATACACATTCATGTTTGAAAAAAAAAGTTGATTTGATCTTAAAAAAATACATAACAAACTTAAAATATAGAATATACAAATATACACATATATACACCACATACAAGACATACAAATTATTTATGGACATACATTTGACACACATTGTTGCGTTCCGTATCTCTAAAGTGGCATATATTACACTAATTACTTCTTAAGAATGATTTAAGTATATTTAAAGCCATAATATGACTATGTATGACGTTTATATGTTGAATATAAAGTTTGAGAAAAATTAGATTTAAGTTGCGGAAAAACCGGCTGAGGATTTGCTTTGTAATGAAGCTTTTTGAGCAATTAATTATGCGTGTTCTATGAGTTTCAGAAGTCAGGCCAGAAGAAGGGACATAAGCGCAAAAGAGGGCTAGAAGTGAAATGTTTCGAATATAAAAAGAAAACCAATCTCCTTTTTCATTATTTCCAGAACATACACAATAGTGACATAGCTCATCTATAGCTTGAGTTTTAGAATTAATTCATGGCTAAGAAAGGTGCCTAAATGCTGTGTGATATCTTTTTTAAGCTTTGAAAGGCTTGGAATACAAGGAAAACAAGGTTTAGAAGCAAAAACATCAAAGGTATGTAAGGCTAAACCTTTCTTTCGACAAGATATCTATCTTGTAGCTTTTGAAGCTTGTCTTAATTCCAAACTTAGTTTTTCTTACGGGAAACTTATATGGCATCAAGTGAACCTTGTATATGCTTAATATGGTATTAAAAACTAAGGTGAAAGATGTCAAAAATAGCAGCACGAAATATTTTAAAATCTAAAAAATTATTTTGATCTTCGGACAATTACTAGTAATTTGAGCATAACTCTTTATATGATATTGAGATGATTTAAGATTTGTTGGAACCCTAAGATTTATATCTACAATTTTTATGGAGACTCTAAAGTCTATAACTTTGATTTAGACCCGACAAATTAGGTCGCAAGACAGGGCAGTGGTGTTGTCCACGGATTTTATCCGCGAATTTGTTATGTCGTTATCAATTTATTCGGGTATCCATTACCGTGTATATTATAGTGTTGGTTCTGTTTTTGCGGATCATCCAGTTTTAAGGAAAACTCTGCCGAAATTTTTATAAAAATTCAAAGAGTCGCACAAATTCTGAGTTTCAGGTTGTGTCTATGATTCCATCTAGGGTTTTGTTATCATTCCTTTGAGTTCATATCTATTGTTTCCACATGTGTTTTGCCTCATACATGCTTATGCTTATATTGTGATCATATTATGTGTGATTTGGAGTCCCCCAAAGAGGCTGGACATTGGACACACAGTCCGGTCACATGTGATACTACTTGTCTGGGGGACACAGCCCCTCTGGTTCAGGCGGGAGTTGAAACACCTAGTGTGGTCAGGTGTCATTCACACACTTTGACCAGAGAGACAACTGGCTGGGGAGACATAGCCCATAACACCCACCAGATTTGTTATATACGCATATATAGCCACACTATACACCGTATGACTATACATGAGGCTAGTTCAGATGTTTTTTTTACCTAATTTGGGGGGATCCAGCCCACAACACCAGACAGGTACCAATTCAGATAAAAATTCAGTTTTAGCTCAGTACCAGTTATCAATCCTCAGTTATCAGCCACCAGTTCTTAGTGTCAGTATTAGTTGACAGCTATCAGTTCTAGTTTCTAATTGCAGTTATCAGTCATATTACAGTCATTTATCAGTATAGTTCAGCTCAGTCTTCAGTTTCAAATTCTGTTAGACTTCAGGTTATATTCAGATTATGTTTAGTTCATATTTAAGATTTCCGGCTTCATTGCTATATTTCAGCACATCTTTTCATATTTATATTCCATCCTTACAGTTTCATTCAGCTATGCTATATATTATATGCCCATGCCTTACATACTTTGTACATATTGTTCTCACGCCTTCTCTTGGGTGTTGTGTTTCATGCCACACAGGTGTAGAGAGATCAGACCTTGAGCCATGTTAGTAGACTATCTGTGTAACGACCCAATAATTTCTACTTATATCCTAATTATCTAGCAAATTATTAAGGGTAGAAATGTAAATTTGAGGGATGAAAAATATTATTTAGAAATAGACTATTAGACCAAATGGGTATTTTAATTGGGCTAAGTGATAGACTAATTGAAATGACCCCGGTTAATCGTTTCGGAAGTTAGGAGTCCGATTGGCGTGCCGATAATTTTAAAATATTTGTAATGTCCATTAGGACATGTCTGTAAAATTTGAGCCAAATCAGATCTTGTTTGGCAGGCATCGGAAGAAGGTTTCAGTTTTTATTGTCGATAAATATTAAAAAGAGATTTTCGAGCTCAATTTTGGCGAATGAGCTCCGATTCGAAATCCGAAAGCGCCGTTAGGTTCATATGATTATTTATGACTTTTATGAACTTTTGAAAGTGAATTTTAATGTCGTTCGGCTAGTTTCCGCTAAAATGCCGAAAGTTAAATAATTTGAGTTTTTCAATTTAAATTCGCATCTTGAGTTTCAGGAGTCCAATTTGAGATCCGCCTTCGCGAGTATGTTACATATATTTTGTATAACTTAAATGCGAAAGTTGGGATTATTTTGCATATCGTAGAGCACCATTTTAATTTTTATCGTAGCAGTGAATTTTATAAGAAATTATAAAAGAAAAAAGGGAAAAGAAACAAAAGTTAGGCGGTTGACTTTTGTCCTTACCCTTTATATAATTGAACAAAACATACGTACAGGAACATGAAAAACGAAAAATGCAGAAGGAAAAAAACAAGATATAATACAGGGAAAAATTATTAGAAAATGAGAAAAGAGCCGGAGAAAAGATAGAATTTTCACCCTAAAACATTCAGGTAATGATCCTAATATATTATTTGAGCTTATTACATGTGTTTGAATATGTTTTAACAGTAAAACTTGGAATATTATACATCATTTTAATAAGTTCAATTAATAGTTTAAAGGGTCAAATGGACCCCGATAACGAAATTGATTATATATTCATACTCAGTGAGTTATGGGCAACATATAAATGTAATTTATTTAGTGTTTGGTCATGTGACCTTAAACCCTGTATATAGGCCTGCCTTGCGTATTGCGTATGCGAATAGGGCATCAGGTTCCTAACCGGATTGCCCTAAGACGTAAGGAATGAAGCCTTTAGCCTAATTTGATATATTTTTCTGCTTATTGAATAGAGTGGGATCGTTTGGCAATGAAACCAAAGGATAAAGTGGTTGTTGATTAGCAAGTGCTAACTTTTGGAAGAGGTAAGTGTTTATATCCATTTCTTTGGAGGCACCTGGCCTCGTGGATTTTCTACCACATGATCCTTACGTGTGTAGCTGCCGATAGGCGTACTCATTACGCCTTAGCTTTGGATTTACGTTGTATATTATATGTTATGTCCTGTTGTTGGTATTGCATTGAGGATCTAAGCATTGTACTCTGGCTGTGAGTTGGCATCTACTTCCCGGCTGTCAATGAGAGTCCCGCGCCGGTGAAGGGTTATTATTGCATCACATTCCATTCATATTCATTATATGTCATTCATATGCATTACATTTTATATCATATTGGGTGTAGGAGGATTCCGCCCTCGGAGCAGGAGGATTCCGCTCCATTGCATTATATTGAGGGTAGGAGGATTCCGCCCTCAGAGCAGGAGGATTCCACTCCATTGCATTATACTGAGGGTAGGAGGATTCCGCCCTTGAAGTAGGAGGATTCCGCTTCATTGGATTATACTGAGGGTAGGAGGATTCCGCCCTCGGAGCAGGAGGATTCCGCTCCATTGCATTATATTGAGGGTAGGAGGATTCCGCCCTCGGAGCAGGAGGATTCCGCTCCATTGCATTATATTGAGGGTAGGAGGATTCCACCCTCGGAGCAGGAGGATCCGCTCCATTAATTTGGCACATATGACCCTTTGCATTATATTTCATTTCATTTCACTTCATTTCATTTCATCTCAATTTATACCATTGTGTAGACTTGCGGTACATGACTATTGTTCTGCTTATATGTGCATTGCTTATTTGTTGATATGTTTCTGGCACGCATCCTTGGTTGAGTTTATAAGTTTCTTACGTGTTTCCGGTTGTTATCTGGCTCTGCCTTTTTATAATTTAAATAAAAGGAATTTGGTCTATCCGTTTCTTTTCTCCCTGGCTAGCTATCCTATTCTTTGAGGTGGCTAGTCTGCCCCACTTATTGAGTCCTTTTGACTCACCCTTGTTTGTTGTTTGTTTCTTGTCTATCTAATTCATTTCGGCAGGTTCATTCCAGGATTGAGTTCGCCACGTTGTTCAGGAGCGAAGACGACTTCAGCTGTCAGGGTGAACCAACTTTTATTCTGGATGGCCACCAGTTTATTGGTTATTATTTCAGTTGCATTTTGCCCCCTTCAGGAGGTATCTGACTTCTTTGTACTCTTAGATGTCTAGTCTGGATAGCCCTAAACCTAGAATGTTGGGTAGTCAGCTGTAATTTCTTTTGTACAGCTTAGAGGTATCAGCATGTCTGTGTTTTTAGTTAAAAGTCTTGTTCTTATTTATGAATTGAATTATATTTATTTTCCTAATTTAATTGGTAAGGGTTCGCCCAACGGGTCTAGAGGAGGATGTCGGGTGCCCGCACGGCCTAGCCGGATTTCGGGTCGTGTCACTAATAGACTAAGCCCATAGATTATTTCTAGCCCATGCTCCTAGGGTATATAAAAAACCATTTTCTTGGTCTTAAAAGGGAAAAAGGATACACTGAGAAGTGAGATAGGCGTGAATGCCGTACTGGAGACGGTACCAAGAGTGATCCTCTGTTATGAAATTAGCCCTTTGGGTATGATCTTCTTGTTTATTCTTACTGTTGAGCTAATATTCAAACTTTCACATACTTAGTTGGTAGATGGTCATATTGATTAAATAATATAATGGGAAATCAACGACTAGGTCATGATGAGAAAATAATTATGATATGACTAGGAAGTGAGTGATGATGATAATAATTAAGTAATGATGGTAGGCTTTATAGTAAAACTCAATTCTTTTGTGAAGTACTTACTAAGTATACTGCTTCGCTAGTTTTAGTTTGGTCCATGTTTCGGCCAAGCTTAAGATTTAAGCTTTGGTTAGTATATATCAGTTCTTTCAGGCATTAATTATGCCATCTTTCTATGATTATTACATGGTTTTATTGGTTGAATCTTGTCTAAATTATAAAATTTCATGGTAGAAATTTGAGAGTTTTAGGCTTAAACCCTATAACACTAATTTGGCTAGTTGGAGGTCTAATTGTACCAAGATAAGATTTTGAATATATATTTTTTGACTCGTATGGTTATGGGTAACAGGATAGTAAAATCAATTTTAGGGTTTTATCAAGTGGGTCCGGGGTTGAATTTTAAGTTGATTTCTTAACCCCTATAGCTTAAGGTTTGTAATATTTAACTATTAGCCTTGGTATTGATTGTATTACGTTTCTTTAATAGAGCGAGAATATTTGGAAGAGATTTAAAAAGGGAAAATCATTGTTGAGTAGCTACTGAGCTTTGGACCGAGGTAAGTGTATTTCACTTTCTTGGTGGACTTGCTCCACGCCCTATGTATGATATATGCTTCCATACAAATAATTATGGCACGATGTAGTTCCGTACATATTATTATGTCACGATGTAGTTCTGTGCATATTATTATGGTACGATGTAGTTTTGTACATATTATTGAGGTATGATGTAGTTCCGTACATATTATCGCAGCACGGTGTAGTTCCGTGCATATTATTGTGGTATGGCATGATTAAGTATTTACCCCCGTGTTACAATAAAAATGTTCGTGGTACTTTGATGGCGGAGTATGAATAATACTTGATAGCTAATTTAATGGCTTGTCTTTACTTTCCATTACTTTTGAATTATTTTTCTTTGCATATATGAGCAACTTGCTAGTTTACTTGGCGCCCAGTCCCCGCTTATTAAGTCACTCGACTCACCCCCTTTCCTTTTTTCTTGTTGGTTTATTTATGTCTTTAAATTCGACGCCATCTACTAGTGGACATCGAGTTTGACCGAGTTGGAGCATCTTTCTATTAGTGGTGAGCCGACCCTCCGTCCATGGTGGCCACCTATATAGTTTATCTTTCCCTTTAATGTATTCCCAAAATTTTGGAGTTGTATAACTTATTCGACACTCTTAGATGTTTATGATTCGGGGAGTACTTAAACCTTTTATTGTTGGGATTATTTCTACTTTATTCTATGGTATTGAGATATTTATATATTTCATTGAGAAGCTTATATTATTCATTTGTAATCATGCGGGTTCGCCCGACAGGATTAGTTGGGTGCCCTCACGACCTATTCGGATTTTGGGTCGTGAAAATCTGCCATCCGCTGGAGTCACTCCATCTCCTCCCGGAGTTTACTACTTTTGGTATGTTGTATAGACATCTAGTAGGCATGACGGGTCCTTGTTCCTTCCTCTGTATATTTAGTTTAGCACTCTTAGAGGCCTGTAGATATGTCCCTGTGTGGTTTAGTCAGTATGCTATGTATGTCAGCATGTGATAGCCTTGTCATCTTTCCAGACTATATGTTTTCAATAAATATGTATGCATTTATAACCAGGTTGCAAGCTCATCTCTATTATTCATAGATTATTAGTTGGTTTAGCGATAATCGAAACTCAATGTCAGTAATCCTTCGCGGCCCTAGGTTTGGGTCGTGACACACATATTCATAAATACTTGTATATAGAAGAATATGCAAATATACATACAAAATTATTTGGGCAAACATACACTTGAAATACACATACACAAACAAACAATGAATATAAAAGAAAATACAACTAGACATTCAAAAGATTTTTATTGTATTTATGCACCAAGATATGCAGATACACATAAATATAAAAGTTATACTATATATACACATGCAAAATAAGAAAAAAAAAAAGAAAAAAAATAGGAGGAAGCATATTAGAGCAGTAGCGCCACCCCTCCAGCGACGAAGCAGCTGCAGCGCAACAGGCTCTCCTCCACTCCGACAAGGAATCATCTGCAGTGCAGCGTGCACTGAAGACAATAAAGCAGCATCAACAAATCAGTGGATCTCCGTCGTAGAAGAAGGTGGTTCAGCCCTGATGGTGGTGGTCGCCAGAGAAGAACGCGGTCGACTAGTAGGTGGTAGAGGGAAGAGGAAGAGATTAGAATTTTGTATTAAAGAGAGAGAGAAATATCTAAAATGATAATCTAGGGTATTAAAATGGAAAATGTTATTATATATCATAATTTGTTTGAAACTATCGGTATAATGGGTAATAAAATTATTTAGATTATTTTCTAGCGTAATTTTTTTCTTCTTCTTTTAAGATAAACGGCCTTACCCAATCCAAGTTCATCTCTTTGGCTTTCTCTCTTTTCAATAATTAAATTTTTTTTCATAAACAATCTTAAATATTACTATTGTTTAATTAGAAGCTGCTTAATAAACAGATCAAAAAGCTCTACAACTTTGTCAACTCTTTTGTTTTTGTTTGTTTTGGTATTAATGTTTTCAATGCTGTTAAATTTCATTTTCGGTACATATATTTACTTTCTTATTTTTTTTATGAACGTATTTTGATGAAATTTTCATCCTCTCGATCTGAATTCACACATTATTATTCAATTTACTTTTGGTAATTACGTATTATTACCTAGGAAAATATTTACAATTAAGTCAATATCCATAAAGTTGGAGAAAAGGTTCAAACTTTTGTAGTTACTACTGAATTGATACTCTAAATAATTTCTATTTTGATTTATAATAGTGCTTCTTAGTTCTTAAAAGACAAGTTTGGTTTTATAAAATGATTGATTTTTCAAAGTTTTTCTTACATGATTTGACAAGTACATTGAATATGTTGGTCCTATTACTAATAAGTCTAACGTGCTATGATATTTTTCAAATTTGAGGTTTTAATGAACTTAAAAAATACTTTAGTAAAGTAGTGAATACAAGGTCGACATCTTTAAAAAATACAAAAAAAAATGGTGAGCCCATTCATCGAAAAATATTTTTTGCTTTCTTTAAAGTTCAAATATCCTCGACATAAATTCTGGCTAGTGAATAAAGCTATAATATTGAAGCAAATTTGAGCTTCACACACTATACCTCTAGCCACGACCCACCCCCACCAAGAAAAAAGATTGTGTATAGTATTACTACTGCAATCAGGGGATAATCTGTTAGACCCTTGATTTTGTGGGATTCGATCATGTCATGAGTTTAGACATGTTAGCTCAGCCATGGGTAAATGCAGACGATAAACAACATGATTAACGGTTGTTTTGTCAAGTGCGGGCTGAATCTAAATTGGTGGGATCAAGACTCGAGTAGGCCCGTTGACAAATATTTGGTGGCACAACGACTATCCTAGTGCCTTCTGTGTGTCTAAGTGTGGGAAATGATGGCACAAATTCACTTGTTGCGTAGTAAGTGAACGAGGCAGCGAACAAGTAACTTAGCAGGACAAAGGGTGTCATGACATGGTATTTTGATGCTAAGGCAAACATTGGCCAATATCATGACGGATGGACTAAGACTTGGGCTGGGCGAAATGAGCTACATAGTTGAACGTAGGCACAGCCTTGGCTGCATGTGCCAAGCATTTGAGGGTAGGGGCGCTGAGACATGGTCGGGAACGTGGGCAGAGTGGCCGAAAAACGTGGGCAGAGTGGCCAAGAACGTGGCCTGTGTGGCTTGCCGAGTATAATTTCGTCCCTTTTCCAATTGTAAGGTCTTGTGGCTGATTCCCTTTGAATATATAATCATTTGTATGCCATTTTTGTAACTTAGACAGATTAGAAATGTAGACAAAAAAAAGACGTTTTCCTTAGGCAAGGAGACGTTTGGCCTTGGTGGCTTTTTTTTGTATTTGCAGATTAATATAAAGGATGGGAATTTGTTTCCTGTATATCGTTGTCTTGTTACTTACACGTTGCTGCCATGAATTGTTCTAAGTGCAAAATTAACTTCAAACGACACTAAAATAAAAGTAAGTATTGGAAAGGTGGAGCCTTGCATCGGTTGCTTGGCTGCCGCACGGGGCAAACCTCGGAAAGTTTTGATTGTCAAAAACCACCCCTATGAAAACTGGTATCAGAGCAAGCAAGTTCATTTGGTGGGCGTGACGGGCTGATCAAGACATCAAAACAAGGGGTCGGATGGCTTTGATTAATTGGGAGGCCGTCTAGTACGTAGAAGTGGCAAAACAAGTAAGTAAATATGATTTTTCTGTCGATTGTGGGCTGATCAGTATGCTTGCTCAATTTTTGAGCGTGGCTCCGTGTCGGACTTGCAAAAATAAAGGAGACAAGATGAACTGATGGGAGAAACGTGTTGAACTTGTGGTGTTAGTCAACGAGCTGCACTTGGGAACGAGATGAACACAAGGCTCAATGTTGTTAGGCTTTTGAATTCTTTGCAAGTAGCGGACATAAGGACTGTGCTAATTAGCTTAAAACATGTTCATCATGTGGTCGAGCGAAGCGCACCTCTGTGTATTTGTGGTGAACGACTTTGTGTGGGCTAACAAAGGCGCTGCTACAACACAAAAACTTGCAAAGAGAAACGGGAAAATGCAAGCAAAATACTACACTTGAGGGCAAGTGTAGAAAAGGGACGTTGTGGCTTGAAATTGTATTTTCTTTGCATTTGGGGGAATGTTGCTGAATCTATTCGACGAGGGCATCGAATTCAAGTAGTGCAGGTGGTTTGTTAGACCCTTGATTTTGTGGGATTCGACCATGTCATGAGTTTGGGCTTGTTGGCTCGGCCATGGGTAAATGTGGGTAATAAACAACATGATTAACGGTTGTTTTGTCAAGTGCGGGCTGAATGTGACTGGGTGGGATCAAGACTCGAGTAGGCAGGTTGACAAATGTTTGGTGGCACAACGGCTAGGCAGCTATGTGTCTTGTATATGTCTAAGTATGGGAAATGATGGCACGACTTCGCTTGTTAGATGGCAAGTGAACGAGTCAGCGGACAAGTGACTTAGTGGGGCAAAGAGTGTCACATGGTGTTGTGATGCTAAGGCAAATATTGGCCAAGATCGGGACGGATGGACTAAGACTTGGGCTAGGCGAAATGAGCTACATGACTGAAGGCACAACCTTGGCCGCATGTGCCAGGCATGTGAGGGCAGGCACAACCTTGGTTTTAGAAAAAACACACTTGTGACACAATCTACTATAGTAGAATTAACAGTTTACATGAACCCCTTGTACGCCTTCCAATGAAACTAGATAAATTTATATTTATTTATTTGTTTGCTTTTTTAAAAAAATTATGTCCTATATGATGATAACCCATGCTATGCAAATTTAAATAGTTCACTTGGTTAAACGATAGTTCACTTACACTTAGGAGTATGAATCGATACTATTTAAGTGTCATTTTATAATTTATTTTCTAAATATTACATCATATAAGATGGTATTTGACATATACACATAATATAAGCTTTTGATTAAGGTTGTTCGCCGATCATTTTTCAATATTATAACTCTTCCCCTAATAGTGGTGAACCCGTCCTCTTGAAATCCTAGATCTGCCTTTGTCTGCAACTTCTAATTTCCTTACTAAAAAAGATAAACATTCCTTTTCTTATATCAAATGAGCACGGTGTTGTCTTAATGTGTTTGTTTTAATCTTGGTACGTTGCATGGCGTGTCAAGGCAATTAATTTCTACAAACAGTCTTCTACTCTTCATATCCCACAATTAATTACACTCGGATATTCCAACACTAGAACTTGAAATGCAATTGTAAAGTAGGTAAGAAAGCTAGAAAGAATGTGTATTGCTTTGTAAAAGAAATTAGATAGGGTACAAATGAAGAATAAATGGGTTCATATAGTGATTACAAGGCCTAATAGTATCTCCATTAATGAAATCTGTTATTATTTTGCAAACGTCATGGTCGTAACAATAATCAAGTGAGAAATGTAGATAACAACAAACCCTTGAAATCTCGCCTTCATTAATTGATGCATGTTCGACTGGATCTCATTTCTGAATTCGGGAAGGTTATTGTTATCAGACCCCTTCGACAGGAAACATGTTATGATTTGACCCATTATACTATAAGAGTTTACCTCGTCGTTTGTGATTCCTTAGCTCCTAGTTATCCGACATCCATAGTTTTCGAAGACCTGATTTTACCTTAGACGGTACTGTACATGTCACTTCTTCAATTAAGCTCACTATGCATGCATATGTCAAAATACTAGTTAGATTGGGAACTTTTAGTTAGATTGAGAACTTTTACATTAATTTTCTTAGTATCAGGCATTGTGGTCCAAATATATGTTGATCAAGGTATCGTTTATTTTAGACTAGAAAAACACTATGTTTGCAAACTCAATTGTTTACCACTCACCCACAACAACAAAATTACTCCAAGACTCACTCGACGACTCTTCTATAGAAAATCTCGGTGTCCCCCCACTAACTTCATCATTTCATAACCAACTTACACATTCACCGGATCTTCCATTAATCCAAAACCTTCAAAACCCAAACCAAGAATTGGTTACCCAAAGTCTTCATGCATAGCTCCCTCAAAACATGAAAAATGCTCTTGCTCTGCGAGATCTCCTAGATGTGGACCATCCTGCTAATCAATAGCAATTAAGTATACAAACATCACTCCGCAACACACTCTACAATAAAACTCATTGAACTTCACTCATGTCAAACCTCCATCACCCAGCCACTCTACTAGAAGAATTGGGAGGGCCAACTGATGGTTGTCCATATTCTGTCCAATCTAAGATAATATTCCCTCCATCCCAAAATGAGTGTCTATCTTTCCTTTTTTGTTTGTCCCAAAATGAGTGCCTCTTTCCTTTTATGGCAACTCTTTAAATCTAAGATTTGTTTTGGTCCACAGATTTAAAGACACTGGCCCACATTACACACGCCTTTCATTTTACACCACAAGATTTAAAAGTCTTTACTTTTTCTTAAACTCTTTGCCCAGTCAAACCCAGACATTCATTTTGGGACGGAGTGAGTAACAACAATGCTGCTACAGTCCTGCTGTACTTATTTCACAATCTTTGTTTTGTATATGACTAATATGTTAATGACCCTTCAAATCTAGGACTAAGGAGAATGATTCTTTTTTTATAATGACTGTCATGATAAGACCCTGGAGGATAGCCCAAGTGAAGCAGCACCAAATGTGGAGGTTAACTATCAAGTTGGATGTTGATGTGTTCCAAGACAAAGGGTACAGGAGAATCTCATGCAAAGGAACTTCATGATCTATAATTAAGTTAGGGGGTTCAAGGTTTGATGGAATAACATATTCACATTTTTGGAGCATATTGTGGCCGAGAAAGTGAGGAGGAGCATATATATATATATATATATATATATATATATATATATATATATATATATATATATATATATATATATATATATATATATATATATATATATATATATATATATTCTTCTTAAAAAGAAGTGAAGGCCTCTTGTTAGAGTTTGGCTTTAGGCCACAAAATTCATCGGGCCACCCCTGTGGATATGGTAGATGGAGATGAGTTGGTAGAGCTGGTCCTTACACTTGAAGGACAAGTTTACTGGCATAGAGAGCCCAGGTTTGAACCACTAAAGTTGGTTCAAAGAACAACATCACCTGCCAAGCCCTCAATTGAGGAACCACCAAAGTTGGAGCTTAAGTTGTTGCCTCTACACCTCAAGTGTGTTTTCTTTGGACCGAATTCCACTTCACCTGTTATTATCTTATCCTCTTTGATAAATGTGTAGGTAGAACAATTGATACAGGTGTTGAAAGAGTGCAAGCAAGCTATTAGGTGGACCATTGCTAATATAAAATGGATTAGCCTGGCAACATGTATGTATAAAATTTTGCTGGAGAAGGGCCACAAACCTTCAATAGAACACCTGAGACGGCTAAAACCCAACATGAATGAAGTGGTGAAAAAAGAAGTTATCAAGTGGCTGGACGTGGGATCAAGTGAGCTCCGTCCAATATGTTCCAAAGCAGGGTGGGATAACTGTGGTATAGAATGAGAATAATGAGCTTATCCCCACCCAGACTGTTACTGGTTGGCGTAGCTGCATGGATTACACAAAACTGAATAAAGCCACCAGAAAAGATCACTTTCCACTGCCTTTCATTGATCAGATGCTAGGCAGACTGGCTGGGAAGTCGGAATTTTGCTTTCTAGATGGATACTCAGTGTATAAACAGATATATATATTTCCCCCAAAGATCGTGAGAAAACCACCTTCACATGTCTGTATGACACCTTCACTTTCAGGAGGATGTTGTTTAGGCTTTGCAATGCACCAGCCACCTTCCAGAGGTGCATGATGGCAATCATTTCTGATATGGTAGAGGACATACTAGAGGTGTTCATGGAAAATTTTTCTATGGTGGGAAATTCGTTTGATGAATGCTTGATTAACTTAAGAAGGGTGCTACAAAGATGTGTTGAAACAAATTTAGTCTTGAATTGGGTAAAGTACCAATCATGGTACAAAAGGGAATAACGTTGGGACATCATGCGTCAAGCAAAAGGATAGAGGTAGATCGTGCTAAAGTAGAAGTAATTGAGAATTTTCCACCACCTAACTTCATTAGAACATTTAGGAGTTTTCTTGGGCATGCCAGCTTTTAAAGACGGTTCATCAAGGATTTTTCAAAAATTGCTAACCCGTTATATAAACTGCTTGATATAGGTCACCATTTTGTCTTTTTTGATGAATGCAGGTGAGCGTTCGAGGAGTTGAAGCAGAAGTTGGTTTCAGTGCCTATTATTGTGGCACCTGACAGGAAAGCACTGTTTGAACTTATGTGATGCCAGCGACTATGCAGTTGGTGCGGTTTGGGGCAGAGAAAAGATAAGATTATGCACTCCATACACTACGCCAGCCAGACTATGAGTGGAGCCCTGTTAAATTACACTACTACGGATAAGGAGATGTTGGTTGTAGTGTTTGCTTTTGACAAGTTTAGATCAGTAGAAATGTTGGGGCGCTTCCCATCCCCTTCATCTACCGGACTAGTTGAAGGGGACCACGGCCTTAGGGAACCCCAAATTCATGCGATAAGTGTAGCGATAGCATCATCCTTCAATGTAAATGATTTCGGACCTCTGGAGGGGGTGGTTAGTTCTTACGGGTCATCTGAGCATGCATTTGTTAGCAAAATCCTACGTAACGTGTGCCTGCCAAGAGTCCCACTTAAACTAAATACCATCTCAATACTTCTATACAAATATGCAACTGCTAAATTTAAAATCAACGTTAACATCTAAAAGTATTTTTCAATAACATGAAACTATCTGATAGTTTTAATCAGCTAATCCAAATGAGATCGAACTCATTCATTTTCTTAGGTTTCATAACGTGGTTTTGGTGGCCTATAATGACAAATTTGCACTCTACGTATAATTAGCTAATGAGTATTAAATAACTTGATTATACTTTTTCTATTAAGGATGTGTGTATACATATTTACATCAAGTCTTGGAGAGACTACTTCCAATATTATTACTAGTTGATAAGAATATATGATGTGACGTGTCACGATTAATCATTGGTACAAGTCACGAGTGAGTGACGTACCGATCGATTATTCTCCTCTCCTGCGATTACCACAATAATGATTATCCTAAAACCTAACAAAGAAGAAGAGATCCAATGATTGTCAGTTTCGGGAGAAAAGCCTTTATACTAATTAACTAGAACGATTTCCTCATTGGTAAATTGAGTGACTTCTTCATATTCTTAGCATATCTCTTTTGCATACAAAGCAACCAATAATTTATGGACCATTTCCTTTGTGTCTATTTTCACTTTGTTCACTTCCATAAGTTATGGGCAATTCTATGGGGACATTCATGGGATGTGAAGCAGTGAAAGGGCCTTTACACTACTTCATTTCAATCCCCGCTCCCCCCTCCCACCACCCCACCACCCCAAAACCCCAAAACAAAACAAAACCATTTCATCTTCTTTTTTTAATTTTTTTTTAAAAAAAAAAATCTCGTTTACTTGGCTATTTCAATTTCCCTAGGATCAAAGCGAATCCCCTGAATCTACGTAAATAAAATTAGGTAGTACCATCGTAGCGTGGGATTTAATCAATCCTTGTAAGTAATATGTTACACTACAAGGTTTAGTTGCAAAATTCCAATTACAAGTCCTTTCTAATTTACTTTTGTTTATTTAATAGTTTCATGGGAATTTAGATACTAATGATTTTTTACACTGAAATCTTGACAAGTCAGCAAAAGAGCCTCTTTGGTCCTATCAGAATTATCATTTCCTTCTCCCTACCACCCTGCTTTTTCTTTTAAGTTGAAATGGCTGCTGCAAGATGCGCTTACATGATTTACTATAACAATGTATTTATCACTTCGTTTTCATAAGATTCGATTTAGAGGTTGACAAGCAAATTATGTTGATCTTCAACATGTCTAGTCACTTTGTCGCTGCTTCGTGTATAATTAAAAAAAATTATCCCCAAGCAACAGAATTAACTGCTGTCTCTTTACCCCTCTTCCCGTTTCCTCCTCGCCAGCACAAATTAATTCTCTACTCTATAATACAATTGATAAATGTCACCTCATAATAACGTAAAAATTGTTACTGTACAAAACTAAAATTCTGCTTTTAGTTAAATGCTTTGTCAACAACCTCTAAGGTGGTTTTCTCTCAAAACATAAAAGACTGTTAAGCAAATAAATTAATTTGTGTAATATTTTCGATAAGATTTAGGGGGCAGTGGGCAGAAAAAAAAGGAGAAAGAAAAGGTTTATACTGCATACTTTTTGACAAAATTGCAAAAAGGCAAAGCTGCTTTTCTCTTTAGCTGCTTTCCCATAATATCAGATAATTGTTTCAAAAGGAGGTTTGTGCCTATACTTTTTTCATGAAGAAGCTTTGCATTTATCAACTGTTTGTGCTTTAGTGTCAAGATTCTTCTCAGGCCTGTCCCATTTGTAGTAATTTCAAAATAAGAGAATTCTTATATGGGACTTTGCTTTTTTCTTTCTCAAGTACTGATATTCATGAAGCTTCAATGGGGCTCATCCATGCAATATCAATTATCTTTTCTTTTTCTCAGCAAAAATGCACATCAAGAAAAAACAAATTAATCCATCTTCTTTTGATATACAATGACAGGAAGGAAAGATGGAATATTCCACTTTGTTCTCCTTTCACTTTTCTTTGAAAATGGAAGTAAGGAAAGTCATTACTAGTGATCCTCTTCTGCTTTAAGGAAACAAAGTTATCTTGCTTGTTGGTTGGTTGAGCTGTGTTGATTTTATCTTATCAGCATTGGTACTGTTTACTACCATGCTTCTCTAGCTAGGGAAGTTGAGAAAGAGCTTAAATTTTGTGTAAAAATATTTCCAGAATACAGTTACTTGAAAGGTAATCAGAGGTTAATTGGTTCCAAAGGATAAATGGGTGCTAAGTTATACTGATGTGTCACAAAATTTTATATTGTGAAGGTCTATACAATCAAAATATATTGAAAATGTTATGGTATATGATCGAAGGATATTGTTACCGTTATAATTCAGTAAAACTCAATATTTTTATACAAATAATACAAAGAGTTTAAGTAAGTGGACTGATTAAATTTACAGATTAAATTCTTCAAATTTATATCATACCTAAATCTGTTTTCGCGTATATATGTTACCAAATTTCAAGGATAAGGATGGGATAGACATAGATTGGTGATGGCAGAGTTATACATAGTAGCAACAGCTGTCCTAGTACTGTTGAAAATTCAGATGTATGACAATAACATTAGATTCTTTCCTTAAGATACAAAAATGGAACATGCGTGTGTCCCAGGATTAAGGTCACAAACTTCCATACTAGAAACCTATATATATAAGCCGCGTGGAAATTGTCACCTAAACTGTGCATACACTGTTAGTGATTTGAAACGTCCCTTCTGGGACATCATGAATGATTATAATTACTAGTAGTATTTGGAGTATATACAAGACGATGAGTAATACGTACAACCTCTATGTGACACGCATAAATCAAATTTCGGAGATAAAATAATATCCTCGTATTCTCGTTGAATCTGAAAAATGTGCTAATATGCTGATACGCTTATATATTCACCTATACAATTACATGCACAGTATATATATATATATATATATACACACACACACACACACACGTTGATAAGTGGTTCATGTAAACTCATGATCCTTCTGTCAAATTATGTCTAAAATAATATTCGAAAACTCATGTTCCAAAAGCTTTTATCGTTCACCTCGATCAAACACTAGATTGTTAGATCTAAATTGTAGATGAATATATCTACCTCATGATCTACTATGCCAAATCATCAAAAAATATAAAGTGAAAGCGGAAGCGTACCTAGATCCTTAGCAACTGATGTGGTTCTTCTTCTTATCTTGGTTTTGGGTCTTCCAAATCTAGACGTGAGCCGTTCTCTCTATTTAACTGATGATGGGATATCAGTTAATAAAACCTACGTCTGATTTGGGGACCATAACCCTTTTATATTATAATATAGTTTATGTAATTCTAGTTTAGCCCATCATTAAACTAGAATTACATCCGAGTATCTACACATAGGCCCCCACACTTTACGAAGTGTCTAAATAGGTCCACATAACTTAAACCTTAGTAGATCACGTTTAATCTGGACCAACCTTTTAATGATAGCAACTGACATTTAATTATTTATGAATTTATATATTTGCAAGTCCATATAATCTTACATGGATAACTTACACTCAAATACAAGGATTAATTCCCATGTAAATGCTCATTTGCTATCATTTTTCTCACTCTATTACTTCCATTGTTCAATTTCTTTGGTTTTATCTTATAAAAGAGTCACATTGTTGCAAGAGATATTTGAACATATAGCAACAATGAGCAAATTTTAAACACCCTTGGCCACTAGGCTGCTGTTGTCGATTTTTTATGGATGTTCAAACCTAATAGATTAGTATCATATAAAGTAATATTTGAAGTATAAACATAATATAATTTTTAAACAATGGTCTTTTGCCGATCACCCTTTTGGGCTGTAGCTTCACCCTTGGCAATGATGAACCCATCCACTTGAAATCCTAGATCCGTCCCTAGGAGGTGAGATATGTTAAGCTATGAGGCACGTTATGTGATGATTTATTAGTTTTGAACATCTACACACAATTGACTGTGACAACCTAGCTAGTGGCTGAGGGTGTTCAAAATCCGTCTCTGAGGTGAGGTAGGTTAGGCTATGAGGCACGTTATCTGATGATATATTAGTTTTGAACATCTATACTCAATTGACTGTGACAACCTAGCTAGTGGCTAAGGGTATTCAAAATTTGCTTAGTGCTGCATGTTCAAATCTCCCACACTTCAAATTTTCTTTTCTTAGGAAAAATTAAAAAAGCATTTAAGTGGGAATTGATCCATTCTTCTGAGTTTAAGTGAATCATCATTTGACCAAGTGAAACATTTAAGCATTTAGAGCATCTTGTACATAATATTAAAAACATTCTAAGAAATATGTACTTAATATACCTAGTTTGATGGAGAGGCCGTGGATTTACGTGAACCACAATCTACCCTATAAATTTGCCTCTAAATGTGGGCGTAAGGTGGATAGGTAAGGTAGGGGGCTGGCCGGTGCAGGTGTTGCTTCCAAACGCACACGCAAGTATACGTGGTCGACAAGTAATAAAGTGATAATTGAGTATCGTTCCAACGAGGACTGTTGTTCAGACTGAATCTTAGCAAGCAATTTCCTAAAAACTATTCAGGGATCTTTTTCAATGATGGTTGTGAAATTTACTAACTGAAGCAATAATTAAAAAAACCAAGTAATTGAACAGCAAATTATAGGTTGTTATCAATAAAAAAGAACGGTCCAGGGTCAGAGTTACGAACAATCCAGTTGAGTTTTTCAGTTGATTCTACTTCTTGATTTCCTAGATTGCTAACTAACAGGTTAATTATATTCGTGAAAACATGTTGATTCTTCACGAGTCTATGCAAGCTACTCTAATGCCTATATTTCTATGGAATTAAATCACATGCATTCATTAAAGAACTCTGTATTTAGCTAAGCAAGGCCAATAGGTATATGTCTATCCTACCCGCAAATCAATTCCCTGATGCTCAGGTTCACAACCAAGCCCTATTCTTTCTTGTTTGCGTTTACAAGTTCCCTCCGTCGAGTTCAACTTGTAAACCGTAGATAGTGTTCAATTATCGGGCTCTAATAACCAAACACTTAGGCTCAAGAAAGAATAAACAATCTATAGTGGTAAATCAATATATAGAAATCAACTTTCAAACATCAACCTTCATGTATTTGCTCTAACCCTAGAACAATAGGTTTAGCTACTCATATTCATAATAACAACACAAGAATTCATGGAAGAAATATGAAAGATTGTAATAGATGATGAAAAGGAATTAAATCCTTGGTTCAATGTGTTAGAACTCCAAAACTTGCTCTAGAAATTCGACTCCCAACTAAAAACGACATTAATGTCTATTTATAGTGTTCACAAAGTCTTCCCATAAGTTAATTCAAAGTTCAATGTGTTAGAACTCCAAAACTTGCTCTAGAAATTCGACTCCCAACTAAAAACGACATTAATGTCTATTTATAGTGCTCACAAAGTCTTCCAATAAGTTAATTCAAAGCCTAAAATAAGTTGGAGAAGTTGGGGTCGCTGAACTAAAAGCCACATGGAAAGCCTCGCGTATCTCATGGCTTCTGAGAGTCGTGCGCCACAGCCCATCCGTCGCATAGCTTGTGGCTTTTGGAAGTCTGAAGCTGCAGGCCATGCGTCGCATGGCTTATGGCTTTGGATGCCTGAAGCTATGACAAATCCGTAGCTTGCTCCATAGCTTTCCGTCTAATGCCATATCTCACAATTATCTATGTTCATCAATTCTTGCTCGATTTTATCCATCTTCACTCCATTTGCACTCACATTCATCCAAATCATTCCTAACATCACAAACACAATAAGTGAGCGCAACAATCACAATTATTTCGTGCAATGGGTGAATAACGTATCATAATGTGAGAAATTAAGGTAAAATAGGCTAATATTGCCAAACATCACCACCCCACACTTATATCTTTGCTCGCCCTCGAGCAATCACCAAAACTAACTCCCAACTAAACCAACACTTGATAGAACAGGTCTACCTATAGTTATGGTTGATACCGACCATTAAACAAGAGCATAAATACATACCATGTGACCCACAACATGCCAAAAACTCACCAAGCTTTAAAGCACTAGAACGACAAACTCAAGACATCTCAATCTCAAAGACCGACTCAATGAAACCAAGCTTTCACAAAATCACACCCATTCACTCAACCAAGAAGTCAATAACTTCACCTATCTCGCGCAAACCATGTGCCCTCACCAAAAGTAATCAAGAGAGCGTCCCAAATATCACACAAAGAATATATTTCAAGAATAAATGAGGGACATAATATAGAAAGAATTCACTCGCTCTCCAAATGAATTTCACGTACCACACACAACGTACCATAGGCTTGCCCGTAGTGTAGGACTCTACTAATGTAAGCTCACTCCAATCGGGAGTAACTAGGACTTTACGGGTTGTAATGTAGGCTAAAAGACGGGTAGGATAAATATGGATAAATAGTGACTACCTCTCTAAGCACTTTAATACACCACTTTAATTTTTATTTCCACCATTCTTCTCAAAACCCACCAAACAACCACCCCAAACATACGCAAGAATTTACCTCTCAATTTAAGCACTTTGCAACTTTACTTTTGCACAACACTAGCAAGGATTGAGATTTTTTATCTTTCTTTTGTTTTCTTTGTTTTTCTCTTTTTTATTTCAATTTTTTTTCTTTCCAATATTTTTCTCAACCTTGCCAATAATTCTCTTTTTTTCCAAAATGCACCATATTGTTTTCTTTCATCGGTTCCACTCAAAAACCACCCAATCATCCAACCACAACTCCACAAACAATCAAATATTTTTCAATTAAATTGCTATAAAGAGTAAGGGTTCAAAAAGAAGATAATTAAGAATAAAAAGGATAAGGCTTGAAATGTGGGTGCCAACAAAAAAGGTCAATAGGCTCAAAAGGGCTTAAGAAGCATAATATTAAAGGATAGGCTAATCAAGGCTAGAAGGGCTTAAGAAAGAAACGCCTGTATCATCTTCCGACTAGAGCAAACCTAGGATTTCGCTTTGAACACACACGGGACAAGTTCTAGATATCAATATGCGGCACCGAACATAAGAAAAGATAACTCACATCACACATGACACACAGTTCACTCCAGACGGTTTCATTCCAACTCTCGGTTCAAGCAAACAAGGTGCAACTTTGAAAAATTAAGCACTAAGGCACAATAGTTCACAAAAGAGTCAAGTGGTTGAACCTAAGCGTCTCAAGAAGGTCATTCAAAAAAAATTTCTAGCCATGCATTACAATTTTTAAACCAAAAGGGATTCACAAAAAGTAAATGCTCAAGTCCAAATTCACCGGTATCAAACAAACCAAAGGCACCTAGCATGCTACCAATTTTTCTAAAATATTCTACTAACTAATACTATACTACTCCTAAAAACAAAAATTACTCGATTCAAAGGTCTACCCATGGAAAAGAACCGAGGCCATAAGTAAACCACGGGGCGGATGACAAGTACCACTAACTAAAACTAAAAATAAAATCTTTTTGAAATTTTTCATTCGTTTTCTAAATTTTTTTTTTCATTTTTTATTTTATTAAAGCAAGAAACAAATAAAAATAAAGTAAAGTGACAAAAATAAAAATTGCTAAAAGTAAATACCTAAAGGTACAATCATCCATAACCTCAAAAAGAACGGGAAGTTCCCCCTCCCCCCCCCCCCCCCACCTAAAAATCAAGCAGTGTCCTCAGTGCGAAAAAAAAGAAAGTGCAAGAGTTAAAGGAACTTCCCTAAAGGCCAAAAGGGCCTAATCTTTGGCGCTAGCAGTGGCACCATCTCCATTACGAACCCACCAAGCGTCCGCAGAGCAAGGGGTACTCAGACTTCCCCCGACATGTTGTTGACAGGGTATTGGGTGTGTGTGCACCCCACTCTTGAGCTCAACATTACCTAAACCTGCGAAACAAGTAGCTACGCATACAAGAATCAACGGGTGTCGTAACGACCCCACACTTAGTCCTAACTACACTATAGTGGAAGTAAAACTAACTAACTAATTTAAAACTAACTAACACAAGTGGGCAGCGGGTTGACGAGATAGTGAAGCTATGGTGCATATCGCACACAACATTAGCCTATGGCATACTTCAACGCATGATCAAGTCAAATTTAGCTCATGGTCATCACAAAGCTCATAGAATGTCAACTAAAGTTTTTGCTACTCAAGACTTCACAAAATTTCAACTCTTGTTCACCTTGGCATTTAGTCGAACACATGACATGCATTCGTTTCAATTTCAGATTTCATACATAAATGAAAGAGCTCCACCTTCCAAATTTTGTATTGGATATCACTTTAACAATTACCAACATAGACCAGTACGAATTTCACATTTTAAACTTAACCCGACAAGGGTTTACAAAATTCAATCTCATACACTCACGTCTCAAGTTAGGGGGAAAGGGAGATGGGGCATTCACAGTGCAGCAGCAGCAGCAGTTTGGCGAGAGAGAGACTTACCAGGGCTACTTTACGGTAATGAAGAAGATGGATCACTTGATTTAAATCGGTGAAGTGTTGTGTGTTTCCCTTAGGTAGTGTTTCTCTGTTTTGTTCGTTGTTTAAACCAAAGATGAGAGGGAAAGGGAATTGTGTTTTAAGTTCTAAGTGTCGCGGGTCAACGGGTCGAAACTGGGTCAACCCACGAAATTTTACAAACTTACCTGAATGCTCTGAACAACGCGATGCCTCCATATTGCGTTTCGATTCCTGGACATTCTGTTTTACCCTGCGCTGTGAGACAAGCGACGCAGCAACTATGGCGTTTCAAGATCTGGGTTCACTGTTTCTGATCCGCTATGAGAGAAGCAACGCGTCTCTTGTAGCTTTCCTGCTTGTTTGTGGAGATTTTGATGCACGCTATAGACCAAGCGACGCTTGGCTATAGCTTTTCAGTTTCTGTGCATTCTATTTATGCTACGCCACAGCTCATGCGACGCCTTGGCTGTGGCTTCTCTGAATTTCTGCTGAAAATTTGTTGCGCGCCATAAGCCAAGTGACGCTTGGGCTGTGGCTTTTCAATGATTTCTGAAATTTTTGCTGCATGCTATATCCCATGTGACGCATGGCTATAGCTTTTCAAATTCTGCGTGTTATGTCTTATCCAATGCCATGGCGTATGCGACGCGTCTGGCATGGCTTTTCTGTTTTGGATAAAATTTTCGCTTCACGCTATGAGCCAAGAGATGCTTTGAACAAGCTCACCATCTGAAACTCCCGAGCCCTGCAAAATCAACAAGAAACTACGTAATGCTAATTTAGTAAACGACTAGAACAATAAAAATTGGGTTGCATCCTAAGAAGCACTTGATTTAACGTCGCGGCACGACTCTTTATGTATTTTTTTGTATTTTTTTTTTTACATACAAAGCTCGGGTTGCCTCCCGAGAAGCGCCTTAGTTAACGTCGTGGCACGACAACACTTTTAAGCTCACTTCCAGCATTTATGTCTCCTCTTCTTACGACGAACTTTTGTCTTCTTCCTTCCTTTAAGAGAATTTTCCTTCAACTTGTCAATTATTGTGACGTGGATAACTTGTTCCACATTCCGCTCAAACACCTCTTTCGGTTTACTTTCATGTTCTCGTCTGACACAATCTATCAAAGAACACTCTTCAAACTTAGCCATATGATCCTTTTCATTATAAACCTTGAAAGTAACCTTTTCTCCATGCGCTCTCACATTCATCTTCCCAAGTTCCATGTCAATAATTGACTTCGAGGTGACTAGGAATGGTCTTCCCAAAATTATTGGGGCTTCTCGATCCTCTTTATAATCAAGGATAAAGTCGGCAGAGAAGGTAAACTTCCCGACTCTAATCAACACATCATTCACCTTACTATCCGGGCAAGTGAGTGATCCATCCGCCATCTTAAGAGTGACTGAAGTAAGCTTGATTTCTCCTAAGCCTAACCTTTTACATACAGACAGAGGCATTAGATTTATGCTGGCCCCCAGATCACACAGCGCACCAGAAATATTATGACTACCAATAGTGCAAGGAATAGAGAACCTCCCAAGATCTTGAAGTTTTGGAGGTAATTTACTCAGGATTGTACTACACTCCTCCGTCAACTCGATTGTATCAATCTCTTGTGGCTTTCTCTTCTTAACTAGAATCTCTTTTAGGAACTTCACAAATGACGGCATCACTTCAAACACATCAGTCAAAGGAATGTTAACCTGAAGCTCTTTCATCATACTCACAAATTTTTGAAATTGAGCCATATCCTTTGATGGTTGAAGTCTCTGTAGGAATGGTTGGGGCAGTAGAGGTGCCTCATTTTTCTCTTCTTTCTTCTTTACTTTCTCCACTTTTTCTACTTCCGCTGCTTTAAGTTGCTCCTACTCCTCAGTTTTGGCCATCAACTCTTCACCTTTAACTAGAGTTATAGCAAGACAGTGCTCAACTCCCTTTATATTTAGATTTGATTCAACATTACCAGGAAGTGCTCCATGTGGTCTAGAATTTTGTACTCCTGCTAACTGCCTCATTTGGCGTTCAAGGTCATTTTGAGTAGTAGTAAGGTGTTTTATGGCTATGCCTGAGCTGCACTGTCAGTTATAATTCTCTACTGACCTGCCAACATCTGCTTTATCAACTCTTCAACTGAACCGTTTGACTGATGTGGTTGAGCCTGAGGATGTGAATTCTGGTAGTTATTCTGAGATCTCGTATTACCTTGAGCAGCTTGATTATCACTCCAAGAGAAACCAGGATGATTCTGTGAATTAGGATTGTAGCTATTACCAAAATAGTTCTGATTCTGTCCCTGAGACCTATTTTGATTCCCTACGTAATAAACTGACTCTGGATTGGAGGGGCAAACATCAGTAGCATGATCTTGTCCACATACCTCACAAAAATTTGCAACTGCTGCACTTGTTTAACTGATTGTTCCTGAGTTAGTGGCAATGCTAGCTTGCTAATTTGGTTAGCTATCGCATCCATCTTTGCATTCAACGCTGAAGCTGCATCCAATTAAAGTATTCCAGCAGCTTTTTGAGTTGGAGCTCTACCATCACCCTGCCAGTCAGGATTGCTCTGAGAGAATTTATCTAGTAATTCATAAATCTCATTTAAATTCAAGGCCAATACTTGGTCTCCAGCAGCAGCATCCACCACGATCTTAGTATGAGCATTCAAACCTTCAACAAAAGTGTAGGCCAACACCTTATTAGACTGGTTGTGTGTGGGCAACCTCTTAACAATGACTTGAATCTCTCCTAAGCTGAATACAAGGATTCTCCATCTCGTTGTCTGAAAGACATAATCTCACTCCTTATTCTGGCTGTTTTGGCAGATGGATAGAATTTAGCCAAAAATTTCTTAGCTAAAGCATCCCAAGTAGTGATAGACCCAGGCTTTTCAGCCTTTAACCACTTCTTTGCTGCCCCAATCAATGAAAAGGGGAAGAGTATCAATCGAATATAATCAGTTGAGACGCCTGCTGGTGTGTAGGTGTCACTAATCTCCAAGAAATTTTGGATATGTTGTTTTGGATCCTCGTGCAATAATCCAGCACATTGTCCAGTCGCATGTAGCAGTTGTATCATGCTGGACTTAATCTCAAAGTGTCCAGTAATTTCAGGCTTAACTATGCTCGAGGCTACTCCCTCCAGACTGGGAAGAGCAACATCTCGCACAGCTAAAGCTAGATCTTCTGCCATTCCTACAGGTAAGGATTAAAAGAAACCTAAACCTGAAACAGCACAAGAAACTAAGGGTTAAGAGAAACCTAATACCTGAAACAGCACAAGAAACTCAAAACAAAAATTAAACCTGAATAGAAAATAACAAATCGTCTGAAAAGAAAACAGTCAATTATTTAGTCCCCGGCAATGGCGCCAAAAACTTGTTGCTCCCAAACGCACACGCAAGTATACGTGGTCGACAAGTAATATAGTGATAAATTGAGTATCGTTCCCACGAGGACTATTGTTCAGACTGAATCCTAGCAAGAAAATTCCTAAAAACTATTCAGGGATCTTTCTCAATGATGGTTGTGAAATTTACTAATTAAAGCAATAATTAAAAAAAAGTAATTGAAGTCAAGTAATAGAGCAAATTATAGGTTGTTATCAATAAAAGAGAACGGTCCAGGGTCAGAGTTACGAACAATCCAGTTGAGTTTTCCAGTTGATTCTACTTCTTGACATCCTAGATTGCTAACTAACAGGTTAATTATATTCGTGAAAACCTGTCGATTCTTCACGAGTCTATGTAAGCTACTCTAACGCCTATATTTCTATGGAATTAAATCACATGCATGCATTAAAGAACTCTGTATTTAGCTAAGCAAGGCGAATAGGTATATGTCTATCCTACCCGCAAATCAATTCCCTGATGCCCAGGTTCACAATCAAGCCCTATTCTTTCTTATTTGCGTTTACAAGTTCCCTCCGTCGAGTTCAAGGATTAACTTAAAGATTTTATCGTTTACTCGATCAAACACTGGATAACTTACACTCAAGTACAAGGATTAATTCCCATGCAAATGCTCATTTGCTATTATTTTTCTCATTCTATTACATCCATTTGATCAATTTTTTTGGTTTTATCTTATAAAAGAGGCACATTGTTGCAAGAGATATTTGAACATGTAGCAACAATGAGCAAATTTTAAACACCTTTGGCCACTAGGCTGCTGTTGTCGATTTTTTATGGATGTTCAAACCCAATAGATTAGTAAAGTAATATTTGAAGTATAAACATAATATAATTTTTAAACAATAGTCTTTTGCCGATCACCCTTTTGGGTTGTAGCTTCACCCTAGGCAATGATGAACCCATCCACTTGAAATTCTAGATCCGTCCCTAGGGGATGAGATAGGTTAAGCTATGAGGCACGTTATGTGATAATTTATTAGTTTTGAACATCTATACACAATTGACTGTGACAGCCTAGCTAGTGGCTGAGGGTGTTCAAAATCCGTCTCTGAGGTGAGGTAGGTTAGGCTATGGGGCACGTTATCTGATGATATATTAGTTTTGAACATCTATACTCAATTGACTATGACAACCTAGCTAGTGGCTAAGGGTATTCAAAATTTTCTTAGTGCTGCATGTTCAAATCTCCCACACTTCAATTTTTCTTTTCTTAGGAAAAATTAAAAGAGAATTTAAGTGGGAATTGATCCATGCTTCTGATTTTAAGTGAATCATCACTTGGCCAAGTGAAACATTTAAGCATTTAGAGCATCTTGTACATAATACTAAAAACATTCTAAGAAATATGTACTTAATCTACCTAGTTTGATGGAGAGGCCGTAGATTTACGTGAACCACAATCTACCCTATAAATTTGCCTCTAAATGTGGGCGTAAGGCGGATAGGTAAGGTAGGGGGCTGGCCGGTGCAGGTGTTGCTCCCAAACGCACACGCAAGTATACGTGGTCGACAAGTAATAAAGTGATAAATTGAGTATCGTTCCCACGAGGACTATTGTTCAGACTGAATCTTAGCAAGCAATTTCCTAAAAACCATTCAGGGATCTTTTTCAATGATGGTTGTGAAATTTACTAACTAAAGCAATAAGTAAAATAAAAAAAGTAATTGAACAACAAATTATAGGTTGTTATCAATAAAAAAGAACGGTCCAGGGTCAGAGTTACGAACAATCCAGTTGAGTTTTCCAGTTGATTCCACTTCTTGATTTCCTAGATTGCTAACTAACAGGTTAATTATATTCATGAAAACCTGTCGATTCTTCTCAAGTCTATGCAAGCTACTCTAACGCCTATATTTCTATGGAATTAAATCACATGCATGCATTAAAGAACTCTGTATTTAGCTAAGCAAGGCGAATATGTATATTTCTATCCTACCCGCAAATCAAATCCTTGATGCCCAGGTTCACAATTAGGCCATATTCTTTCTTATTTGCGTTTACAAGTTTCCTCCGTCGAGTTCAACATATAAACCGTAGATAGTGTTCAATTATCGGGCCCTAATAACCTAATAATTAGGCTTAAGAAAGAATAAATAATCTGTAGTGGTAAATCAATATATAGAAATCAACTTTCAAACATCAACCTTCATGTATTTGGCCTAACCCTAGAACAATAGGTTTAACTACTCATATTCATAATAACAACACAAGAATTCATGGAAGAAATATGAAAGATTGTAATAGATGATGAAAAGGAATTAAACCCTTGGTTCGATGTGTTAGAACTCCAAACCTTGCTCTAGAAATTCGACTCTCTACTTAAAATGACATTAATGACTATTTATAGTGTTTACAAAGTCTTCCCATAAGTTAATCCAAAGCTTAAACTAAGTTGGAAAAGTTGGGATCACTGAACTAAAAGCCACAGGGAAAGCCTCGCGTGTCTCATGGCTTCTGAGAGTCGTGCGCCACAGCCCATGCGTCGCATAGCTTGTGGATTTTGGAAGTCTGAAGCTGCAGTCCATGCGTCGCATGGCTTATGTCTTTTGGATGCCTGAAGTTATGACAAATCCGTAGCTTGCTCCATAGCTTTCCGTCTAATGCCATATCCCACAATTAGCTACGTTCATCAATTCTTGCTCGATTTTATCCATCTTCACTCTGTTTGCACTCGCATTCATCCAAATCATTCCTAACATCAAGAACACAATAAGTGAGCGCAACAATCACAATTATTTCGTGCAATGGGTGTATAACGTATCAAAATGTGAGGAAATATTAAAGTAAAATAGGCTAATATTGCCAAACGTCAGCAGGTGTGAGGTGCGCATGTCGAGGTAACAGTGCAACTGGAAATTAAGTGAGGTAGGTGGTTGGATGGTTGGGAGCAAGGCAGAGGGTTGGAGAGGTTTGGATAGTGAGATGATGGAGGTAGCACAGGAGAGTTTCGGAAAATTACTTCTCTTTTGTTAGGATAGTAATTTTCCATAAACTAGAGGAAAATATGCTTTCAGGAAAGTTTTTTTCAAAACTTTTAATCTTAACAAATTCGAAAAATTTTGAAAACCTCCCTACCAAACACACTTCAAGACTCGAACATACCTACAAAACATGTGATAATTCATGAGACTGCTTGTATAAAATTCGGACATGCGCACCCACGCTAATATGGGATGCCTTGATAAGCTTTGATGGGTCGTCGTTACATAAAGGGAAACTTCTTACTGAATATAGTACTACTCTAAACAACTTACAAGCACGATCAAAACAACATTCCATTAATTCCATACAGCAGCTTAGGATAAAGGATAATTCTGTGGCGTAGATTACTCATGCATTATAGCTTGGTGATGAAGAACGTCAATATTGTACACTTCATACATTCTAAGCTATCGTTTTCTCAAGAATGATAATTTAGTATATATACTGCACTTGAAAGCTCTTCTTAACCTATTAACCCTATCTGAATATCTGATGAGCCACCTACCTAAACTCTTCTAGTGGCAGAGACGCTCTTACAATACAAGTGGTGTTATACATATCCCGCACCCGTTGGTCGATGATATTCATTAAATATATAGTCAGAACTCTTTATGATGCATTTTTTCGGGACTTTTTTTTATCTGTTATAGCACAACAGTATTATAGAAAACATATACTCCCTCTGTTATATTATATAGCACCATTTCTCTTTTAATCTGTTCTAAAAAGAATAATAGTGTTCTATATATAGAAACAATTTAACATGAACTCTCATTTTACCACTTATGAGAAGTATTTACAACAACAGAAATTTCAAAGCAATGCTATTTACCACAGATTTCAAAAGTCTGCATTTCTTTCTTAAACTTTGTGTTTTATGAAATTTTGTCACACAAATAGAAACTGATGGAGTAATATATGGATGGGGCTCCTCTCCATTTCCCCATGTTCTTATTTGAATGGGGAACACATGTCCTAGTATAGATTTAACGATTCAGATTTGATTAAATACATCAAAATCTCTAGTCATAGTTAGGAATTAGGATAACAATTATTTGCATATCTTTGCTCCCAAAATTTTACCCACAATTCTAGCTAGATACTATCTCATCCATAGATATATGACTTGTTTCTCTCTTTCCATACGAGATTCTTTTAATCCCCATTAAAATATAAGAAAATATAGAAATCTAATGTGTGAAGAGACAACTCTGAAAGCCTATGATGAGATTCGTGGTGATTTTTATTTTGGGGATAGAAATGACGGAGGAGTTTTACTTTTAGATTTTTCGAAAGCTTTTGATATTGCGATAACCAATTCGAGTTCTCCAAAGAAGGAGGAGCATTTGGTCGCCTTTATAGTACGATGACAAAGACTCAAATAACTTTCATACTTCTTATGAAGAGTGAGAGGTTTATGTAAGGATTGTAAGGTTATCCCGACTGAGAACCTTGCAACCTAAAAAGATGGCTTTGAAGGACCGATATAGAACTAAGTGGAAGGGGGGGCATTGACCAAAGGTAAAATTCAAAAGTTGGGGAGAAGCCGGTGGCTAGGGGGCTTTGGAGAATATAGGGGATACGAACAGTATGTGGACTAGGACGACTGATTATAATAGGGGGCAACTATAGAGGTGTTAGGGGTCTTGATGTGTAACCCCAATAGACACAGAGATCACTATTGGTGGAGTGAAAAGGTCCAATAAAAGGTGGAAGTCAAGAAGGTTGCCTACATGATATTAATAGAGAGCAAAGACGAGGTAGAGAAGAGGATGTATAAGGAAAGGTATAAGATTACGAAGAAGAAAGTGAAATTTATGATTACGGACGCTAAAACTACAGCTTTCGAACGCCTATATAAAGAAATAACAAAAAATGTAGGGAAAACAAGCTTATAGAATCGCCAAGGCGAAGAAGAGGCGGTCACGCGACCTGCACCAAGTGAGGTGCGTTAAAGACAAGAATGGCATTTGTATACCACCGCCTTGAGTTTTAGGCCCATGGCCCTATTAGCATTTGTATTGTACCTTATGTAGGAGTGGGTATCACTACTATAAATACCCCTCCTTATATTGTATTGTACAAGAGACACAATTCGCCACCGAAGTCGGCTACTCTCAAGGAATAAGAATTACTTTGCTTTCTCTATTATTTTCTGTTTAATTACTTGTCTTTACTTTTATCGTAATTACTTACTTTTTCCATCGTAATTTAGCATATTATTTTTGACCTCATTCATAATTAATTGTTTAACCTAGAAGTACAAATTTAGGCATAAACAGTTTGGCTCTCACCATGGGGCCCAGGAAATTGTAGGTATTCTACGATGGAAAAGGCGCAATCATGACTAACGGCAGTAGCAGCGTTCCAAAGAACAGCACAAATGCAGTAGACGAGTCTGCAAAAGATCTCAACGATCCCAGCGTCCAACAAAAAGATCCTATCGAGCAGCCAAAGAATTCTTCTTATGAACCGCGATCAAGCACTAGGAGGTAATTCAGAGTTTAGAGACTTCCTCTTGGACATCCTCAACACTGCGTCTGAGCGGAACTCGAACGACATAGTTGAAGGGATATCACAAAGATTGGGGGCAATATTTGTTGGTTCGTCTCAGAGGCCATTATCTCCGCAAGGACCGATGCCCACGAATAACTCGTCAGCATCAGTTCACAGTCGTAGGCTTAACATAGATGCAGTTCCAGAAGGCTCATCAACAATCAACAACCAAGATCTTAAGGGAGCCCTTGTCATTCAGAATCTCATGAAGGAGATGAAGACCATCCCTGACCGGATAAGTAACGTGCCGGGTACCCTACCCCAAGTTACCACAGTGGATGAGCAGAGGTTCTACAAATATGCTTACAAAGCAAGTGTTTCACCACTCCGCATACCAAAGCACTTTCGCTTGCCGGATAACTTGAAATATGATGGAACAACCGATCCGGACGAGCACATTGTTGCTTATTATACGGATGTGAAGAGAAACGAGATTACTGAAGAAGAAATCCATTCTGCTATGGTCAAGTGCTTTGGCTCAACCCTGACCAAAGGAGCTCTTGCTTGGTACACTAAGTTACCAATGGGATTCATCGAATCATTCACTCAGATGCAAGACCTATTCAAGAAGGCGCATTCTGGTGCCCGCAAGCGGAAAAAGTGCATGGAAGACATATTCGAGATACAAAAATGTGCTAATGAGTTGTTGAAGAATTACCTCGATAGATTTCAGACGGAATGCATGGAGCTCCTTCTAGTCCCTGATAACATCGATGTGGTAGCTTTCGGCAAAAGTTTGAATTTAAAGGAATCTTTAGCTACCCGAGAGTTGCAGTGGAGTTTGGCTCAACACCTAGTGTCCACATGGAGTGCGCTACATAAGAGGTATACTAAGAAACTTCGTTTGGAACTGGATCATTCTCACAACCTCGAGGACGAGCGAAGGAAGAGACCTGGAAGTCCGTCCCTAGAAGGTGAGGGGATGGTAGAAGAGTAAAGCCAAAGGTTCAAAATCAAGCAGGCTTCGGGCGGCAGAATAATCCTCGAACATCCGGATCCTAGCAGAAGCGGACTGAACCCCAGAATTTTAGGGACTTTTGTCTTCGTATCTATATTGTGGGCCTAGTCGCCAATCACTTTGGTAAACTGGGCCCTAGTGTCCGATGGCCACCTAACGCAAAAGGATCTACAGTAAGAAACACAACGCCCTATTGGAATTTTCATTGCAGCGAGGGCCATGAAACGGTCAATTGCAAAGCCTTGATGATCGAGATTGAGAACTTACTAACGGAAGGGCATCTCAACGAGCTTTTCTAAAAAGGGCCCCGCTGTTTAAAATTTTAGAGTTTGAGAACCTGAAGACAATTAATGCAATCTCCGTGGACGAACGATTAGACACGGCCGGAGGGCTATAATTACCAGGATAACAATCGGGTCCATCCAATTCGACCTGGAGGAGCAAGCAGACCAACAAGGTGACCTTGTTGTACCTGTAGAAGTATCCGGTGTGCGTATCCAGCAGGCTCTTATCGATCTGGGGAGTAGTGCTAATATTATCCGGGGGAAGGTGTTGCACAAATTCAGCCATTGTCCTCAAATATCCCCAACCACTTGAAACATAATGGGTTTCAATGGATTCCGGAAGCATCCACTAAAGAACTAGCTCTACCGGTTCACATACTAGACGTGACGAGCATAACCACTTTCTAAGTGATGAATTGCAATCTCCTATACGATGTAATCATGGGACGTCCATGGATGCACACCGTTGGGGAAGTGCCCTCAACACTTCATCATGTCTTCAAGTACCCGACCCTACATGGGGTCGCCGACTTACGAGGTGAGCAGCCTCTCCTTGAGGAATGTTGCCCTACTTCAGACAGGGTTACATCTGCTGAGGTGGAAGCTATTGAGGCCATAGAGCGAGAAGTTAGAGAAGAACTTAATGAACTGCGGGATAGACTAGCGGTAATAGATCAACTAGTCCCGAGCGCGATTGAGTTGGTATTTCGTCTTTCTGAGGTGTTACAGAAGCAAGGAAGGCCTATGTGGCTGATACAAAGTTATTTAACAATGGCTCGGACGAACATTCAACTTCTACAGCTTCAAGTGATAATCGAACCAGAGACAGGAACACTATGTCAGTATAGTCTCTTCAACACTGGTACAAGCCATTTTGTCTAAACCCAGTCTGTCGAAAGATATGGCAAAGCAGGCTGAAGAGTTGGGAGAGTACGACATCATCTACCAACCCCATACAGATGTCTACCTCAGATTTTGCAGAAGAACTGAAACGGAAGGTTGAAGAGTCACTTAGGAATGAAGCAGTGATCGAGTATGGCCGTTGGGAAATTCGCACGGGAATGAGTCCCAATGGGGAATAGGTTGATCTGTGGATCAGAATTCCATCTAGAATGGTGTACCATCAGGCCACAAAAACTTATGAAAATGAAACAGCGTGCGAAGCCATAATTAAAGCTCTTGACTTACTACACAGTGGGGGCCAGGGAGATCAGCCTGTACAATAAATCTCAGCTAATGGTTAATCAACTAAAGAAAATATTCGTAGCTAAGGACATCTGTGAGCCAGATCGAAAGAAAAAAATCAGGTCAATCCTAAAAAAATTTCATGCGTGGGAATTCATCCGCCAAGAAGAGATCTCAGGAGACGCCGAAGCATCCAAGGATTTGTACGATAGGTAGACGATAGTTGAGCTAACTCGCAAGCCTGATGAACCTTGAAGTTCCAGATAGGTAGACGATAGTTGAGCTAACTCGCAAGCCTGATGAACCTTAAAGTTCCAGATACAGGATCTTTTGCAGGGCAGAGTGATGCGGTGGTCAACTATCTGAGCAAAGGAGACCTTCCTGAAGACAAGTCAGAAAGCATCTACAACAGTCAGTTCATTATTGCTTGATCGGTGAGGGGTTGTACCACAGGGTTATCAACGACCCTTTCAAGGTTCAGCACCCTTAAACAGGGAAGCCCAACCAAATTCCTCCGAATCTTTCAAGGACCAAACATGAAGTACTTTTGCTTGAGAAAGTATTTACTTTGCTTATGTTATTTTCTTTTGATTACGGTATTTATCAGACATGTTACGAGTTTTCACCCACAGCATCTCAGGCTTCGCGCCTCCTTAATCAATAAAACTACTATCTTACTTAGTCAGTTTCACTCACTTATTTAGATCATCTATGACCCAACTATTCATAGCCCTGGCCAGACCTAAGTTGAAGTAATATACTCACTTTTCGCAACAAAAAGTAGAGTACAATACACGCTTTCTAGCTCAGCCACCAGGCATTACTCGAGCGTTGATCTCGTTAAATCAATAATTGCACCTACATGCCGATGGAGACGCCTGCCTGCATAGTGTCAGAAAGTCTTAAATATTCGAGTCACTAAGTGAAGACGTTCTGTCTCAGAACGCAAAAGGACTGTTACCATACGGGCTAAAGTCGTTTCATTGTGGGTGAAAACAGCCATCTGCTACGAATGCAACCTAGCCACCATGTATCGGTGCACAACGGACGTAATTGCTCAAGGCAGGCACACTGACACACGTTCTTAAACAACTAGAATAGTCACGAAGACTGGAAGCTATCTAATATCTAGGTGCAAAAACATACTGCTTGGTCACATATTACGAAACGCGTAATAACACAAGTACGTATGGAATATTGGTGAACATTCGTTTAATTAATAACAAACAGCCCGTATACTCATAATATATATTTAGTTCTTCTTGAATACAACATTTGTTTACAACAATAGTAGAAAAAAAAAAAAGGAAAGGGAAGACTAAAAACAAAGAGCTCCTCGGGACTAACATGGCTGAAGATCCTTCATCTGGATTATAGCTACAAGCCATAAAGAGTCCGGAGTTCTTCTTTTTCTTTTTTGCAGCTTAAGATATGTCGACCTGAGTATTCTTTCAAAACATATGGCTGCTGAAACAGCCAAAGCCTGACTGCTTTATCAAAGCAAGGGGTCCCGAAAGCATCTGAGTACAGGCCTGACCTTCCCCCATCTCGTCCGTTGAGCTTGAAGAGAAACTAGAAGACTAGCAGTGAAGCTTGACTATCCGAGTCAACCTCAACTGCCCAAACCGGAGTGCACAGCCCCGCATATCTTTAAGCGCAAACGGTAGATAGCGGAGAGCGGAAGGACTTGAGCTGGGAACCTACCACAGGAAAGCTTCTTCCCTCGGGTGTCCTACAGCTAACGGTCGATGGACTGTTACAATAGCGGTTCAGCTGAAGCAAATAACCAAGGTGAAAGCCATGAACCACGGAGGACTCTGAAGCTCAGTGACACCTTAGTCACCGGCCGCTGTGAAGCTAAATTTGCATGCCATGAAATGAAGCCAAGCAGTGGATCACCAACCTGGTCCCATTGAAGGAGCGACCTAGACACACGAGGTATCCTGGCGGAGACGCCACACTGAAGTTGAAAGAGCTAAGTGTCTTGACCCTGCATGACAAGAAGAATATCACAGCAATCGTTGTGTTAGAAGATGAGTGCACCGTAATCAATGCACATGAAACAATGAAGAAATCCTGAAGGACATCGTTAGAATCCCGATCAAACTTCATGATTCGGGGGACTTCATCCATTTTTTTCATGGAAAAAGAAAGAAAAGGAGGTAATTATGGGCAATTTTCCTCCTTTATGCAACATCCATATGAAACGAAGAAATTTTTCTGGGAATATCGAACCAGGATCGAAGACGAACATTTTTTAAGGAATAAAATCTTCTCTCTATCATAAGAAATTGTTAAAGATGAGAAGTATTTTCTGAGGAAGAGTTTGTGAATTTTCTATTTTCGTGAAGTCTCTATTTATAGGCATAAAGAGATAAGGATGGAGCACGAAACGGTCAAACGTCATTATTACTAGAGATATGAAATAATTCAGAGCACTTAATGGCAGTTTCTGAAAAGGTGCTGAGATCAGCATCGACCAATCAGAAGGAAGCATGTGAAGTTTTCGAAGAAATCAACATCATCTTTGGCCAAAGAGACTGCGAGTCTCCAGGAATCACTATCTTTTCACATCTACGCTTCTTTCACTTCCTGACTGCTTGCGTCAGCACTCAGCAAGTGGGGGGACTGACGGTGTGGACAAAAATATGCCACCTATAGTTACGGAGATACGAGTCCAGCTGGCGAGACTAGACTTATCCTACAAGTCACCGGGCACTGAGGATATATGCCTACTCCTAGAGCCAACGATCGTTTAGGCGGTTTTGGTCATAGGTCGCAGGGCACACATCCCACCGCCTAGGGTTTACAGTCTCCTAGTTAGAGTTTAGTATACCGCCACCTTGAGTTGTAGGCCCATGGCCTTATTAGTATTTATATACTACCTTATTTAGGACTGGGTATCACTATTATGAATACCCCTCCTTATATTATATTGTACAAGGGACACAATTCGCCACCGAAGTCAGCTACTCCCATGGAAGAGGAATTACTTTGCTTTCTCTATTATTTTCTATTTAATTACTTATCTTTACTTTCATCGTATTTACTTACTTTTTCCATCATAATTTATCGTATTGCTTGTGACCTCATTCATAATTAACTGTTTAACCTAGATGTACAAATTTAGGCATAAACAAGGTGTATATAATTTGAAGATGTTAAGAAGGCAATTCGTAAGATGAGAGAGGGAAAAGCGACTAGTCCAAACAAGATCCCATTAGAATTTTGGAAGAGTGTAGGCAGAGTAAGTTTGGAGAGGCTAACTGTGTTGTTTAATGTCATCCTCAGGATGATGAAAATGTCTGAAAAATGAAGGTGGAGTACCATGATACTGTTGTACATAACAAGGATGATATTTAAAATTGCAACATTATATGGTATTAATCAACTGAGTCATACTATGAAAGTTTGGGAGAGGGTAGTAAAGAAAATAATGAGGAGGAATGTAAATTATTTTGGAGAACTAATTCGAATTCATGTTTGTGCAATCGATTACCAAAATCAACTAATTTTGAGGAGGTTGGTAGAGCAGTATAGGAACGAGAGAAAAAAACTTACATATGGTATTCATTGACCTGGAAAAGGTTTACGACGAAGTCTCGAGAGATGTTTTATGTAAATGATTGGAATCTAGAGGTATACAAGTGGCTTACAATAAAGTAATTAAGGACATATATGATGGAGACAATACTCGAGTGAGAACGGTAGCAGGAGACCTAGAGCATTTCACAATCGAGAAGAGGTTACTTCAGGGTCGTCGCTTAGCCCTATATTATTTGCTCTTATGATGGATGAATTAATATGCGGGAGGTACCATGGCATAAGTTATTTATAATGACTGGTTGACGAGACACATGGCGGAGTTAATGATAAGCTAGAGGTTTGGAGACAGATACCAGAGTCTAATGTTTTCAAGCTAAACAGGACGGAAATAGAGTACATAGAGTGAAAGCTTAATGACGCATCACATGACTCTGATGTGGAAGTGGCGTTTGATACACACGTCATCCCCGAGAAATGTAGCTCCAAGTATCTTGGGTCAATACACTGAGGAAATAATAAGACAAACGATAATGTCACTCATCGTATAGGAACGTGTTGAATGAAATAGAGGCTTGCTTCTCATATCCTATGCGGTAAGAAAGTGCCACCTAGACTTAAGGTAAGTTCTTTAGATTGGTTGTTAGACCAGCTATTTTGAATAGGACTGAGTGTTAGCCAATCAAGAACATCCACATTCAGAAGATACACGTAGTCGAAATGAGGATGCTTATATGGAAGTTTGAGAATACTAGGAAAGATAAGATTAGGAACGAAGTCATACGGGACCAGGTGGGGATGGCCTCAGTGGTGGACAAGATGTAGGAAGCGAGACTGAGATGGTTCCGGCGTGTAAAAAGAAATAGGACAAGCGTCCTTGTGAGTAGACGCGAGAGGTTGATTGTAATGGGTCTACAGAGAGGTACAGTTAGATTGAGGAAGAATTGGGGTGATGTGATTAGGCGGGATATGGAACAGCTTCGGATCACCAAGGACGTGTCTTTATTAAATAAAGGAGCATGGAGGTCGAAGATTGTGGTAGAATGTTAGAAAGCAGTTAAGTATTTTCTCTATAATATCTGGGAGAACATAGTTTTACTGTGAGGTTTTAGAGACCCTATCAGTATTATTTGCTCTTTTTCCTTTCTATTTTTATCCTAATCTTTACTTTTACTTCTTGATTTACCATAGCTAGCTTTAATATTTTGATTCCATTACTTTTGTTTACCTTGGTACTTCCATCTTTTCATTTTTTTTCTTGTATTTTTTAATTCTTTTTCCAAACCTGTTTTAATATTTCTTGAGTCGAGGGTCTCTTAGAAACAGCATCTCCACATTTTCGAAGTAGAGGTAAGGTATGGGTACACCTCACCCTTTCAAACACCATTTGTAGGATCATACTATGTTGTTGTTACAGAAATCTAATGTGTGGTAATAAAAAAAACATTATTTGCTTAAGATAATTTTCTTAAAAAATTAATATATGATATTCACCGATGGCAAATGATATATTTATCTCCAAAATCCAATTTTCACAACATATACAGGAGCAATTACAACACTTACATGGACCATTATCGCAATCCTTTACAGGAAATTAAAAATAGTAAGGGTTCAATACACCTATTTATTTATCTATGAGCTCATTTTGGTGAGCTTAAAAGTGGCTTATAAGCTTATAAGTCCATTAGTAAATATCTGGTAACTTAAAAGTTTATAAGCCCCTATATACATTAAAAAAAAAAAAAAAGAGCCAAAAGTGAGGAGTTAGAATTTTTTTACTTCGCAAAAAGTGGCTTATAAGCTGCTTAAAATAAGCTCACCCAAACGAGCTCATATATCCATATCTTCTTTTTCTTATCAGTTTATTTTTTCCTTGTCATGGTTTCTAAGTTAGTACAGTTTTTAATTACTCTTTTAGTTTGCCTATGACACTATTCTAAAGTTTTTAATCTTTACTTGAAGAATAATGATCTCAGGTATGTTTCAAATTTCTTTCATAATTTCACAAAGTTTGCATGGTTAGTAAGAAAAAAAACTTGCCAAAACGATGAACAAATTATATTAGCTTATATTTACAATGATTTAGAGTTAACAACAACAACATACCCAGTGGTATTCCATCAAGGTGGGGTTTGGGGAGGGTGAGATGTACGCAGACCTTACCTCCACCAGAGTGGAGAGGCTGTTTTTGATAGACCCTCAGCTAAAAAACATAAATGGGAAACATAATCGAGTGAAGGAAGATGACAGTAACAAAACAATGAAAATGACATAATTGTTAGAAAGCACACAAACATACTCAAGATAAACAGGAAACACCAATAACACATAACATTCGAATAAGCTGAAAGTATACTATACCGAGAATCGCTCGATTACTACCTATCCCCCTACCCAAACCATTTTTTCCTATCTAGGGTCATGTCTTCGGTAATTTGAAGGTTGGCCATATCTCGCCTAATCACCTCACTCTAATTTTTTTTTGGTCTACCTCTCTGAAGGGTTAGCACTGTCAACCCCTCACACCTCCTCACCGGCGCATCTGAACTCCTCTTCTTCACATGTCCAAACCACCTCAGCCTCGCTTCTCGCATCTTGTCCACCGCTGTAGCCACTCCCACTTTGTCTCGAATGGCTTCATTCTTGATCGTGTCCATCCTAGTATGCCCACACATCCATCTAAGCATCTGTATCTCTACTGCACTCATCCTCTGGACGTGGGTATCCTTTATTGCCAGACATTCCGCCTCGTACATTAAAGCAGGTCTAACGAGTGCTTTATAGAACTTACCTTTAAGCCTATGAGGTACTTTATGATCACATAAGACACCAGAAGCCAGCCTCCACTTCATCCAACCAGCCCCTATCAGATGCGTGACATCCTCGTTAATCTCTCTATTTCCCTGTATAATTGACCCAAGATACTCGAAGCTCCCTTTCTTGGGAATGACTTGTGAGTCAAGCATCACTTCTACATCCGACTCTTGGGGAACATCACTGAACCTGCACTCCATGTACTCTGTCTTTGTTCTGCTCAGCTTGAGCCCTTTTGACTCTAGAGTCTACCTCCACATCTCTAACTTATCATTGATCCCGTCGCGGGTCTCATCAACCAAAACTACGTCATCGGCAAACAACATACACCATGGAATCTCCCCTTGAATACTCCTGGTTAATTCATTCATTACCAGAGCAAATATAAATCTTTTTTTTTTTTGGTAATTATTTAGAGTTACATCTTTAAAAAAGTACAATATTAGGTGTTGGTTAAAAATCCTTTGATGTCTTTTTTTTAGTTTAATCTTTCACTTTCAAATTAAAATCATGCTTATTAATTGATAGCTCTAATGTTTCCTGATCCATTTATCTGCTTGACGGTCATATTGATGTACATATTACTCATCACTCTTTAATTGCAACAATATGGAAACTTATTTTCAAAATTTGTCAAGGGCGGAATAAAGAAATGGAATATATGCAGTTTCTTTATGTTTAAATTTGTTTAGGGACCTCATGAATGAAAGAAAGAGGTGCAGTTATTACTTTAAAGGAGCTTATTAATATATTAGAACCAGTGAAAATATATTTCTCATCTAATTGATAATTTTTCAAGTCTTAAGATAAGTACTCTTTCTATTGCGACTTTAAAATGACTCTTTTAATCCCCAGAAATACTAACAGTCACCCATTAATTACTAATGTCAAAAGTGATCGAATGATTTTTCTCTTTTTATATTGACTTAAAAACCTTACAAGTATTGTATTTCAGAACAAAAAAAAAAAATGAAGTCCCATTATCAATCACTATGTCAAAATTATTTTACCTTTTTATGCAATTTTTCACGTAATTTTACTTTTTTCACTCCACAAAACTTTTTTTCATGAAAATTTATATATAATATATATTGTGTATAAACAAAAATCAGGCCCCTTACAAAAGTGGGGCCTAAAGTAGGTGCTTTACCTGCTTTACGCTAGGGCCGCCCATGCTTTTACTAGTATTTTCAAAAATCTTGTACATTTTTATTTTATAACTAAACGTATTACTAAATTGTGTTTGCATTTTCTACCTCCCTAAGTGCTTTTTAGCTAGGATAAAGTTGTACTCTAAAAACTTTATTATTTCATTTTATTTGTTGATGGAATACTTTTAAGAAATAGAGTTGTTATTAAAACCCTATTAGGTTTAGAAAGAAATAAAATCTTGATAGATGTATAAATAATGAGTGAGTTCGTTTTTTCTTCTACGGATTGGGTTGATTCATGTCAAAAATCTGTTGTTTCATGTTGTTGGTTTTTTTCTAATTAATATCTACATCATGGTGTGAGCATTTAATGTATAACATAGTTTTTCACTCATAAAAATTGGATTAGAAAGGATGTAGAGTTTGCAATTTTTTATATTCATGAATAGCTATAATTCTTTATCTATGAAAATAATGCTTTTAACTTTTGAGCGAAAAGAAGCAATGTTGAGTAATTAGTAAGTCGTTCGTTATATTTCCCTGTAGCTTTTGAAAATAGTAGAAAGCCGCAATGACAATCTCAAAGGTAAGCTTCTATGATATCCATATCTCTATATTATGGAGGAAACTTCTATTCCTAGACCTTTTAAAGAAATTGAGTTTTAGTTAAGTATTACCTCTCGATGTTGGGCGCAACTTCTATTCCCAATCACCCAAAAAAATAAGAATTTTACAAATAGAGGAAAAGGGCGATATTTTTCTTAAACTATGTGTTTAATGAAACTTTGCCACACAAATAGGAATTGATGGAGCAATATATGGACAGCTCCTCTCCATTTCCACTCCTCTCTACTTCCCCATGTTCTTATTTGAATGGAGGGCACATGTCATAGTATAGATTTAACGATTGAGATTTGATTAAATACGTCAAGATCTCTAACCATAGTTAGGACTTAGGATAACAATTATTTTTATATATTTGCTCCCAAAATTTTACCCATAACTCTAGCTAAATACTATCTCATCCATAAATATATGACTTGTTTCTCTCTTTCCATACGAGTTTCTTTTAATCCCCATTAAAACATGAGAAATTACAGAAATATAATGTGTGAAAAAAACATAGAAAGGCTATGATGAAGTTCGTGGAGATTTTAGTTTTGGAGATAGAAATGATGGAGGAGTTGCACATTTAGAATTTTTGAAAGCTTTTGATATTGCGATAACCAATTTGAGTTCTCCAAAGAAGGAGGAGCTGGTCGCCTTTATAGTACGATGACAAAGACTCAAATAGATTTCATACTTTTTAGGATGAGTGAGAAGTTTATCTATGGATTGTAAGGTTATCCCGACTGAGAACCTTGCAACCCAAAAAGATAGATTTGAAGGACCAATTTAGAATTAAGTTGAGGAGGGGGGCATTGACCAAAAGTAAAATTCAAAAGTTGGGGAGAAGCCGGTGGCTATAGGGGCTTTGCAGTATGGGGAATACAAACAGTATATGGACTAGGAAGACTAATTATAACAGGGGGCTATTACAGAGGTGTTAGGGGTCTTGATGTGTAACCCCAATAGACACATAGAGGATTGTTGGTGGAGTGAAAAGGTCCAAGAAAAGGTGGAAGTCAAGAAGGTTTCCTACATGATGTTAGCGGAGAGCAAAGACGAGGTAGAGAAGATGATGTATAACGAAAGTTATCAGATTACGAAGAAGAAAGCAAAATTTACAGTTGCGGACGCTAAAACTACAGCTTTTGAATGCCTGTATATAAATAATAGCGAAGAAGGTAGGGAAAACAAGCTTATAGGCTCGCCAAGGCGAAGGAGACGCAGTCACGCGACCTACAGCAAGTGAGGTGCGTTAAAGAATGGCACGGTATTGGTGGATGGGGCGCACATTTAATGGAGATGATAAGCATACTGCCACAAGCTCTTAAATGAATAGGGGAAATCAATATTATGCTGGGTAATTTAGTGCACTCCAAGAGTCATCGCGATTTTGAATATTGCATGTGTATATAATTTGAAGATGTTAAGAAGGCAATTCGTAAGATGGGAGAGGGAAGAGCGATTGGTCCTAACGAGATCTCATTAGAATTTTGGAAGAGTGTAGGCAGAGTAAGTTTGGAGTGGCTAACTGCGTTGTTTAATGTCATCCCCTGGACGGTGAAAATATTGGAAGAATGGAGGTAGAGTACCAAGATATTGTTGTACATAACAAGGGTGATATTCAAAATTGCAACATTATATGGTATTAATCTACTAAGTCATAATATGAAAGTTTGGGAGAGGGTAGTGAAGAAAATGATGAGGAGAAATATAAACTATTTTCGAGAACTAATTCGGTATCATGCTTGCACAATTGATTACAAAAATCAGCTATTTTTTAGGAGGTTGGTAGAGCAATATAGGGACAAGAAACAAAAACTTACATATGGTGTTTATCTACCTAAAAAAGGCTTTACGACAAAGTCCCGAGGGAGGTTATGTGTAAATGATTGGAATCTAGAAGTATACATGTGGCTTACATTAGAGTGATTAAGGATATGTATGATAGAGACAATGCTTGGTGAGAACGGTAGTAGGGGACTCAGAATATTTCCCAATCGAGAAGGGGTTACATCAGGGTCACCGATTAGCCCGATATTATTTGATCTTGTGATGGATGAATTAATATACGGGAGGAACCATGGTGTAAGTTATTTGTGATGACATAGTCTTGGTTGACAAGACACGTGGTGGAGTTAATGATAAGCTGGAGGTTTGGAGACATCTACCGGAGTCTAAAGGTTTCAAGCTAAATATGACGGAAACAGAGTAGATAGAGCGTAAGTTTAGTGATGCATCACATGACTTTGATGTGGAAGTAGCGTTTGATACACACATCATCCCCAAGAAATGTAGCCTCAAGTATCTTGGGTCAATAGACTGAGGAAATAATGAGACAAATGATAATGTCACACATCGCATAGAAACGCGTTGAATGAAATAGAGGCTTGCTTCTGGTATCCTATGTGGTAAAAAAGTGCTACCTAGACTTAAAGTAAGTTCTTCAGATTAGTTGTTAGACCAGCTATGTTGGATGAGATTGAGTGTTGGCCAATCAAGAACATCCACGTTCAGAAGATGTAAGTAGTCTAAACGAATATGCTCATATGGAAGTGTTGGAATACTAGGAAAGATAAGGTTAGGAACAAGGTCATACGGGACAAGGTGGGGGTGGCCTCAGTGTAGACAAGATGTAAGAAGTGAGACTAAGATGGTTCTGTCATGTGAAAAGAAGGAGGACAAATGTCCTTATGAGTAGGTGCGAGAGGTTGGTTGTAATGGGTCTACAGAGAGGTAGAGTTAGATCGAGGAAGAATTGGGGTGATGTGATTATGCAGGATATGGAATATCTTCAGATCACCAAGGACTTGACTTTATTAAATAGAGGAGCATGGAGGTCGAGGATTATGGTAGAAGGTTAGAAGGCAGCTAGAGTGTTTTCTCTCTAATATGTGGGAGAACATGGTTTTACTGTGGGGTTTTAGAGACCCTATCAATATTATTGGTTCTTTTTTCCTTTCTATTTTTATCTTAATCTTCACTTTTACCGGTTGATTTACCATAGCTTGCTTTAATAATTTGATGTCATTACTTTTGTTTACCTTGGTATTTCCATTTTTTCATTTTATTCTTGTTTTTTTCATTTCTTTTTCCAAACCCATTTTAATTTTTCTTGAGTCGAGGGTCTTTAGAAACGGCATCTCCACCTTTCTCGAAGTAGAGGTAAGGTATGAGTACTATTTAATTTCTACTTTGAAGTCAAGATTAGCTTATTGCAGGAAGGGCTTCATTCACCTCAAGCACTAATTCTTTTCAAACTCTTATTACGGACTCTAATGCAATACCAAGAGATAAATTCTCATTTGCCTAATACGTATTACTGTGCAGCAGATGATTTAGCTGTCGTTATTCCTCCACCAGCTTCTTCTTGGCATCAAGTCAGCCGTTATTCCTTGCATCAACAGGCAATCCTGTATACCTCACTCTTTCAAACACCATTTCTAGGATCATACTATGTTGTTGTTACAGAAATCAAATGTGTGGTAGTAAGAAAACATTATTTGCTTAAGATAATTTTCTAAAAAATCAATATATGATATTCATCGATGGCAAATGATATATTTATCTCTAAAATCCAATTTTCACAACATATACAGGAGCAATCACAACACTTACATGGACCATTGTTGCAATCCTTTACAAGAAATTAAAAATAGTAAGGCAATACACCTATTTATCTGTCTATGAGCACGTTTGGGTGAGCTTAAAAGTTGCTTATAAGTTTATAAGTCCATTAGTAAATATTTGGTAACTTAAAAATTTATGAGCTTATAAGCCCCTATGCTTAAAAAAGCCAAAAGTGAGAAGTTAGAATTTCATTACTTCTCAAAAAGTGGCTTATAAGCCACTTTTGGATTATAAGCTGCTTAAAATAAGCTCACCCAAATATATCTATATCTTCTTTTCTTAGTTTATTTTTTCCTTGTAATGGTTAAGTGAGGTAAAACCTTATTAGAACCTTTACAACTTCAAACCTAAGTGTGTTGTTAAATTAGCCCATGAAAATATGACACAAACTCAACTTGGACCGGTTAGTGACCTACTTACTAGCTTATCAAAGTATATATTAAGGAAAACATTGTTTGTTTGATATTTGAAATACAATCACAATAAAGAAAAAAAGTTAGTCACTAATGTTTGATAATGGCTTGCAACTTTCAATCTGAAAAGTAAGATTGAGCAAGGCAAAAGAGAAAGAAGTTGTCCCTTTTACCTGGTAACCTGCTGCTGTATATGTAGAAAAAGAAGGAGCGGAGAAACAAATTATAAAAAAAATAAAACAAAGTGACTGCAACTAATTGAGAGGTGGACATGTTGAACATGCTCGTATTGTTTAGGCCATCTTGCACCGTACCCAACACATAATTACCTAAGTATAATCATTGGAAGGGTAAGTGACCTTGCCTCTATTAATTGAACTCATCTTAATCCATACAAATTAAATTCAACCCGTTTGTTTGACACCACTATTTAAACCTGGATTGCACAGTAACCCGTGAGTTGGGTTTTCTAGTTGCGATATCAATGTATTTTACACATATGCCATGATACTATCAGTTCAGAGTGAGAAACGCAATGTGGATTTTTGTGGACTTTTCAGTAATAGAAGCAAGCATATACTAGAGAGAGATATGCAAGTACTGAAGTTGCTGTCATGGTGAGTAATATCGAATAAAAACCGTGATTTGCAGGTTAGCAGCTGCCGCAAATTTCCATGAAACCCTTTGCATTTTTGTATTCATTCATTCATGGGGTGGGCCCATGATGTATTTCACAGCAAATGAAACTTGAACTACACAAAAGAGTTAGCATTTTGCAAATGACGTGACATTGCATAAAGACAAAATTTTAAAATAATACAATGTCTTCACTTCTTATTTAATAAGGAACCAACCAGAGAAAAATCTTAGGATATGGATTTTGCTCATTTCTTTTAATGTTTACTTAGGTGTGGACAAAAAATAATTTCATCGATATTAATTCTATCATTGTTTATGTCTTTCTGTCTCTTTGATGTGAGTTCGCGTCTTTTTTGTTAGTAATAATTAAACACAGAAAGGCAAAGTAAAGACCCCCACCAAAGATATATATTTCACAATAAAATTGATCCTAAAAATATAATATTAGTGATATTTAGCGAATCGGTTTAATTAATTCCTACTGCTGTCTGAATGTCCTGTCTTTTACTGAGGCTTAAACATCTTCATGTATGGAAAGTTTGTTCACCTACTTGCAACATCTCTTATCGAATTAAAGTAGTAGCAAATGGTAAACTTTCTATGCATTCATACTCCCATGCAGAAAAGTTAAGAGGATCTGCACATGTGGTTTTTATGTACTACTCACTTTTTTTTTCCCGCAACTCAAGTTTACAGTACTATCCATATGCATTTGTCTTTAGTTTCAGTTATAAGGTTTTTTTTTTTTTTTTAAAGGTAGGTCTGCATATATCTTACTCTCTCTAGACTCTACTTGTTGAATAATATTGGACATGTTGTTGTTATATGCTAATATAACAACATACATTGATGTGTAATGCAATATAAGTGTATATAAATTATATCCTAGTATATTTTATCAAAAATTCTTTATTAGAAATTTCTTATGTATCGGCACGACAAAGACTATATCATATAAATTAAAATGAATGGAACAATATATAGAACATGGACTGTCTTTGAAGCAATGAAGAAACATATACTATAACATTATCTCTCGTAAGTATATTAGTCTTCCTGCGAAACAATATTGTCCAAAACTATAGCCATAACAGCAAGTTATCTCAAGATAGTGATGGCCTCTGATGGGAGTATAGGTGTTTTTGAGTGCTCGAACGTAAGGGTGTCCATCGGTCCGGTCCGGTCCGGTTCCGCTGCGACTGTGCCGGTCCGGTCCGGTCCGGTCCGGTGCAAAGTTAAAAAAAAACTCGTTACCGGTCCGGTCCCGGTCCGGTCAAACGATGCAGTTGCACCAATGCCGGATCGGAACCAAAACCGGCAAACGGAACCGTTCCGGTCCGGTCCGGTTTCGTTAATTTTTTTTTTGTTTTTTAAATTATATTTTTTATTGTTTAAAATAGAAGAAAAAAATATTGGTGGACTAAAAATCTAAATAAACAACACAAAACACACATGTTATTCAACAATATACACAGTACATTATGTTGGAAAATGGAAATGCATCATTAGAAAATAAAAACATGAAAATAGACTAGAAATTAGAAAAATACAGAAATTTTCAACTTCAGCGAACTCAACACTCAATTAACACGTGGTTGCAGATATTTGCCACCATCACGAGTTGCCCATTCGTAGGCATGATGGTATTCCAAGTGGGTCTTAAACCTCATTGTCCCTCCAGTATTTGATTCATCATCCCAATTCCAAAATCTCTGACAAAGAGTACATTGAGCTTTGCCGGTATCATTATTTTTTGTGATAAATTTCTAAACTTCGGATCGTTTAGTTCTTCTTGGACCACCAGACGGACCTGCTGTAGTAGCACCTTGAACTTGATTAGCATTATTTGCATTTGCAGCCATGTTGATAGAAAATTTAATAAAATAGCCTTTTGTTAGAAATTTTTTAAGAGAAATGAATAGAAAATATTGAATTGTGATTAATTTGATGAAATATGGGAGTATTTATAGGAAAAATAGGTAGGGGAGGGCTGTAGGGGCGTTTATGGGTGTGGGGGTGGGAAAAATAGCCGTTTATGGCCGTTGCCGACGGCTATTTTTCAAAAGGGAACGGATTTGGACAATTTTTGTACTGGGCCGGTCCGGTCCGGTCCGGTCCGGCCCGGTTTGTCGTTTTGTTTTTTTTTTTTTTTTTTGGTTATTTGTTTTGTTTAATTTTTTGTTTTATGTAATAACTTATATAATACTAGTAATCTAGTATTAAAATATTAACTATTAAGTAATGTAGTATTTTAGTATTAAATTGTAAAAGTATAATTTAGGATATATAAAACAATGATTGATAAATTAGTAGCAAGACATAACACTTGTTAATTTTTCAAACTTAATACTAAGTTAGTAGTATAATAGTATTTAGTATTTAGTATTTAGTATTTAGTATTTAGTTTTGAATTGCAAAGAGGTAACTTAATAGCAAAGGATAATCGGGAATATAACAAAGGATTATAATTTACTTAATAGCAAGGCATAACGCATTTTATTGAATAATGGTTGAATTTTTTTTTTTTTTTTTTTTTTTTGCAAAGTACATAGATATTAAAATGCAAAAACTACATATTAATAAAAAAACTTCTCATTTTCTGAATAATTTTTTCTGGCACCTGTGGAGGAACCGGTGGCAAAGAGTCATCTTCTTCATAATCAGTTTCGTTGTCCAAACTTCCATCGTCTGATAAAATTTCTGATGATGCTTCTACATCGGCTAGTTCATCTTCTGCAAATCCAAAATTTCTTCGCTCCGATCTAATCCAATCTCTGAATAATACGGCCGTCTCCATTGCTTCTACCTTCAATGAATGTCTATGATCTCCAATTTGTAATCTTCCTTGGCTAAACGCGCTTTCTGAAGCAACTGATGATGCTTGAATAGTTAGAATATCCCGCGCCATTTTTGCTAAAATTGGAAACTGTGCTTGTTGATCCTTCCAAAATGGCAGTAGTTGCTCGCTTCCAAAATAATCAACTTCCTTGCAAGCATGAAGTAAATAAACATCAAGCTCGTTGAACCCTCCGCTGCTACTCGAATGCCTGCTAGAAAGCCTTTGATTAAGGCTGGAAAAACTTCCCAATCTGGTTGCAGCTTTTTTGGGAGCCTGCGTTGAACTTGATCCAGCTCCACTTGGAACACTTGGAACAACATTATCAGCTGCACTCCTATACCTTTCATAAATCCGTTGGCAATCTACAATTACCTGCGCACAAACTATTTCTACACTTGGTGCTTCTTCATCAGTAATTCTCAAAGTCCGATAAATTTCTCTAATTAGCATTTCCGTATTAAAACGTTTAAAACATGGATGTAATACAGATGCAATGTAATAAAGTGGTGGAATCGGAAAAAAATATTTTTTAAATTTTTCAATCATTGCTTCTACCGCAACTTCATAACCAGGCACTACTCTATAATCGTTAAGTAATTCTGCTATTCCAGCTATAAAATACAATATGGTAGTGATTGTAGGATAATATTGACTGGAAAATTCTTTAGTAGCATAAAAACACTTTGCTAAAAAAAGAAGAAGACGCTCAACATTTTCCCAATCAGATTCTTCTAGGTGATACACTTCAGCCACTTTGCGATTAAAATAATTAGTAATAGGCACTCGTAAAGTATAAGCAACAGTCAAAGAGTCATATACTCGTAAAGTGCAGCATTATCAAGAGTTATACTTAAAATTTTATCACTAAAAAAATACGCCTTACAAATATCCGAAACTTCTCTCTTAATAAATGCTCCCGTGTGTGGTTCATCGACAGCACAATATGCTAAAATTCATTTTTGCATTACCCAGTTAAGATCTATCCAATGACAAGTAACTGTTAAATACTCATACCCATTAACACCACGACCCAAATCAGTAGTAAGACAAACTCTACAATCAAAGTGATAAAATATATCGTAAATATTGTCTATATTAATTTTTAAATTTTATAATATCACTTCTAACCATAGTTTTTGGAAAACCTTGAAAAGATGGATTATATACGGTTTGAATATAACGAATAAAACCTTGACAAGAAGCAAATGTAAAAGGTAAGCACTCTACCGCAATCATTTTTGCCATTTCTTCCCTATCTTTCTTTTTATCATAATGCATAAGCCCCCCGTCACTGGGTTAATTTCCTGTTGGACTCCACTACCTTGCGATGGAGCCATTCTATTTCCTGAACGAGGGCCACCCGGCCTCCTTTCCCATTCATCCTTATGATGGTTTTCTAAGTGTGTTCTCAACTTTCCCGTCCCACTATTATGGCTGCCAGTTTTAAAATCTCAAACTTTTTTACAAATATTACATTTAGCGGTCTGAGCCGGAACATTTTTAGTCATAAATTTCCATACATCCGATCTTTCGGTTCGTGCATATCGTTCTCTACTAGGAGGTATAGATGGTAATTCAGTTTCTTCAGGTTCACCTTGAAATTGACTAGTGGCTCATCTAAATTAGCCCCTTCGGTATTTTCTTCATATTGTGTCTCTAACATATCATTATCTAGTGGTTGATCAAAATTTATATCATGCAAAAATTGCGAGTCATCTTCCTGAGTAAAATCATCTAGAAGAAAAGGAGCGCTATAAGTACCAACTGGTCTTTTACCTAAAGCACGACTACGTCTATTATCCCCCCCCCCCCCCGGTTAGAAGCACGTGATCTACGACCGCTACCCGTAATTGATCACCACAGTCCAGACATTTTTATAATTACTAAAATATGCTTCAAACAAATTACTCCCTCCGTTTCAAAATGGATGAACCTATTTCCTTTTTAGTCTGTTTCAAAAAGAATGACCTCTTTCTAAATTTGGAAAGAAATATTCACTTTTACGCATCCCTAGATGATTTGTAGCCACACAAATAGCTATAACTTATTTTAGACCACGAGTTTCAAAAGTCTTATCTCTTTATTAAACTCCGTGCAAAGTCAAATGGGTTCATCTAAAGTGGAACAGAGGGAGTACTAAAATATGCTACAAACAATAATATTGCACAAAAATAAAATAGATAATAAAAAGTAAGAACAAGTTTACTTGATATCGTGAACTTAGAATGTAGATTGTAGAACTTAGGAAGTGAAAGTTGAAACTTGACCGGAACCGCACCGAACAATATTCCACTTCACTCCAAATATTATTTTTGTAATGCAATTTAGCAAATAGTCTTTGTAGAAATAAGAGAGATTGATAGAGATTTAGAGAGAATATTAGAGAAATTGTGAATAAATTGATGAAAAATGATGGTATTTATAGAAAAAATAGGTTGGGGGGATATGGGGGCGCCTAGGGGGTGGGGGGGCCAAAAATAGCCGTTTTTTGCCGTTGGGCCAACGGCTGTGCGTGAAATAGCCGTTGCCCAACGGCTATTTTTTTCCAAAAGCCCATCAGATTTTCCCGGACCGGTTCCGGTTCAGTTTTTGCCGGTTCATTTTGGGGCTGCCGGGTCGGGGAACGGGTCGGGGGTTCTTTTTTTTAATTTGGCCTGGCTTTCGCCGGTCCGTTCCGGTTCGGTCCGGTTGCCGGTCCGAACCCGGTCCGGTGCGGTGCAAACCGGGCTATTAGACACCCTTACTCGAAGGATTTGTTTACAGATGGCACTCAGAATAAGGGCAGCGCCGCGCTGATACTTTCTGAAAATAACAATCAATCAAGCATAGATATTAGGAACCCAATTATTCCGACTATAATAGTTGAAGCAATTATAATACATGATTGCTATTATATTTGTTGCCACCATCATAATCACAGAAGAGGATAACTGATTGCTTTTTGTTCACCAAGCTCTGCTATTGGCTTCGTGGCCTCCTCTACTATATAAACAGTACGCCTAGTAATGATTAGATGCACTCCGTTCCATCAACATTAGTTGTTTCGGTGAGTTAAATTTATTTAAATGTACCATCTTGCATTTCGAAAAATAAAAAATTACGTATACTATATATAAGGTATCACTTTTTCCAAATTTATTTTTGCTGTTCTAAATTGAAGTAGCGGATACAGCATACATTAATCCACGAATTAACTGAACCAGACATCCTCAATAATAACAACCGAAAGGTTGAACCTATAATATATATATATATATTATAGGTTAAAGATTTATTTAAACATATACATCTTATGAGTAAGACTAGTAAATATCTTTCTTAGGAGGTACTAACAAGATAGCACTCCCTCCGTCCCAATTTATGTGGCGGTATTTGACTTGGCACGGATTTTAAGAAATAGAAGACTTTAGAAATGTTCAAATTTACCCTTGGAAAAGTAAGAGAGAGAAGATTGGAGTAATCAAAAAGTTGTTGGTGGCTTTTAAAGTAAGTAGGGCCCAATAGGGGTAAAATAGAGATAGTGCATTAAATAGTTGACAAATAAGGAAATGTGACATTCTTTTTGGGACATACCAAAAAAGAAAGTGTGACACATAAATTGGTACAGAGGGAGTACTAGATAGTTCATGATACTATCATTAGTATATGAATTGTCAGTGTAAACTTACACACGAAGTGATTTGTATCTGTTATCCATCATGTTTGAACTTATTTACACAAACTGTTCCAAAAACAATTGCATGTTCAAAATTTCATAAATTTACACAACCTTCTTTCGTTTAATTAACTTGATCCATGAATTCACAAAATCCTTAAAACTGAAGCTGATATATGCATTTTCAATAAGAAACGATGTAACACTATGGTTCGAAGGTGTCATGTATTATAGGCGGTAGCAATACCAAACTAGGTACAACAAAAATAACGTTGCATAACAAGTCTTGCATATTATCGGTGGATATCCATACCGGTTCGACACAATAGATTAGAAGTAGTTTGAAGCATATTTAAGCTCTGAAATTGTTCTAATAAATAAATAGTAGTACTTGTTCGAATATAAGTGCTAATGTGAGACCATAGAGTAGCATGAACGAGTGACATTGCTCCAACGGCACCTAAGACTATGGTTTAACGGTTAATGATGTGGGATAAAACAAAGTGAGACCACAGAGTCAAAAAAGCAAAGTCATTTATTTTCATCTACCAGTGTTACCTAGAACATATGCAGGTGGCGGTAGCAAGCATTCAGCGAAATAATCAAGGTACTAAGCTTTGGTAGATAGTGTTATCTAAAATGAATGTGTGCAAGTGGGGAGTAGGTATTCAATGAAATAGTCAAAGTACGAGCAAATTGATACGAACAATCACTACTAAAAATCAGGGCTTTTCCGACCGCCCATCCGGTCGGATAACGGTCGGCTAGGCGACCGTTGTCCGACCAAACAGGGCGGTCGGCTGCATAGTCGTCGCCCACAGTTTTCCGACCGACGCGGTCGGCAGTCGGACCGAATTTCGGTCGGCGTGCGGTCGCCTACTTTAATAGGTGGAAAAAATATGTTGAACTAGGCGACCGACGCGGTGGGAGATTGCAAAAAATCTGGGAAATTTGGCGACCGCGGTGGTGGGCTTGGCGACCACGGTGGTGGGCTAGGCGACCGCGGCAGTGGGCTAGGCGACCGCGGCGGTGGGAAATTGCAATTTCTGGGTAAAAATATACCCCGATTTCGGACCGCATTCGGACCGCTGCGGTCGAAAATCTGGGTAAAACCTGCAATTAGAGCTACACCACCTGTAAAAAAAACAGTAAAAACAGCACCCAGAAGAAGATTAGGCTTCTACAAGCCTTAATAATAGTCTAAACAAGGCTTATTGCCTTTAAATTGAAAGTTTAACAATTTACATAACATCTCCAATCCGAATAGTGATCCAAACAAGTTAATACATGTCTAAAACAAGTCTAAGACATCAACAATCTATTATTACTACTCTGTTGCCTCAGAACTAGACTCAGAACCCGACTCAGACGACTAGTTGTATTGACGTTTGCTCTTGCCTTTCCCCCGGCTTTTGCTCTTGCTCTTGCTCTTGGTCTTGCCATTGCCCTTCTTTCCCTTGTCCGCACTACCACACATAATGTTCTGCATCATTTCCCGCATGGCTCTCATATTTTCTTCATTGCGCAAACGTTCTTCTTCACTGTTTCTCTTAAGCTCTTCGATTTTATTGCGCAAAGAGGCTTCCACCGAGGGATTAATTGAACTAGCAGGAGGAGTGTAAGTGCCAAACAAACCTTGATTTAGACGTTCTGAGTCATACTGCAATCCAAGGCCGTAAGCACTTCCCTTCTTTACTCCGTCATTCACCTCCAACCATAGTGCGGTTTCCTCCTATAGTGTCATTTGAGCTGGGGTACTGCTACCACACTCGGATGCCTGACTCGCCATCCTTTCTTCATAGACCGCCGTAGCCTTTTCCTGAAAAAAAAATTAATAACAAGAATTAGATTTACAAATATTGACAGATTTAATAACTTTAAAAGATTGAATTTAATAACTTACATATAACTCTTTAGCGCGGTCTTCGACCCACAATTCCTCTCCTTTTTTGTTTTTGTATATATGCCTTTTCTTAAAGATTTCAGACACACGAACTGGCCGCCCTTCTTCCTTTTCCTACAAAATTAAAAAGATGACAAGTTAGATAGAAAATTAATGTGAGTTACATAAAATAATACATACAATTAATTAATAAGTTACCAATAGCATCCGCTGAGTCGCTGCACTAACCGAACCCCGGTGTGCAGCGATCCACCCCTTTCGGAGGCTCGTGCGGCTTTTCCTTGGGCGCTCCTCTTCTTAAATTTATCACTATCCCAATATTGTAGAAGTTTTACCCAAACGTGATCGTATATCCACTCGGGCTTCTTTCCTTTGGCCCGACAATCATACAGGTTACCTTTCACTCTATCTGCATATTTTCCAAGGAAATTGCTTCGGGCAATGTTATCAAAGGCAGGATGCCATTTACACTTTGCCTGAAATAATTAAAAATATCAGATTTTTAAAAAAGTGACACTTAACTAAATTATTAAAAAATAAAATATAGTTATTACCTGAAAATTGTCAAACATGCCCAGCTGTACATGGAAGGGTACCCTACCCCAGGATGGCCATGGCTCAGTCCATCTAGATTTAATGCATGCGGTGATTATGGGAGTAGCCACGTTCGAGGGAGTAAAACTAGATAAAAATTTCTAGTCTTAATAAATATACTAAAAATTAAACTTCATAGTAGAATTAAATACTTAAAAAATAACAAAAAATAATACTTACCCATGACTACCCTCAAGATAAAGCCTCACCCTCCCGTCATCATCATATGATCCTGCAGGACCAATGTAATAAGGCGAGCTCGGATCATAATATGGTATATTAGGTGGTACCAAAGCGTCCACCGAGCTCGGATCAGAAGGTGGCACAGTAGATCCAGAAGGAGTAGATGATGAAGGGGATGGTGATGGACTGGAAGATGGCTGAGGCATGGATGATGAATCGATGCCATATGGACGAACGACATAACCAGGCGATGTAGGAAAGGGCATGCCAGGGGAAAGGCAGGAGGAGGAGTGAAAAAACGTGGAGCATATGTAGACGGAGGATGTGTATGAAGCATATGAGGTACATGTCCAGGAGGAGTAGTATGACCTGAAGCAGGCGAGGTACTTTGAACCTTTCTTTTCCCCCTAGCCTTCTCCGAAGATGACATATCTGTAAAACAAGCACAATAAATTAGCACAATATAATTAAATTATAATTTTTTATGGAATACATTTATAAAGTAGTGCAAATAATTGTAGTAAAGTAAAAACAACAAACTACGAACATGTCAATCATCATCATTCGCGTTAAGGTCATCGGCTATTTCTTCTTCCTCGCTCGTCTCATCGCTGTCAACAAATTCTTCCTCACTTGTTTCAACGTCATCCATATATTCATCCTCCTCGTTTGCCCTAGATGTTCCTTCTCCAAAATTAGTCGTGTTTTTTCCACGTCTAACCACCGATTCATCAAACTGTTCATAGATGCTTTCACTATGTTGCAACTGGTCGGCTAATTCAATATCCGCAATCAAGGGAACGGTTGATACCTCATTTTGATATGCAACATCTAATACATCATCTACTTCCACTCTTCCCACCGGCTTGCCTTTTAGAACAGCCGACCAATTGGCCTTGGCTTTGGATTTGGCTTTGGCTTTGTTCATTGTCGATGGATAAGGAACATACCACACTTGCTTCACATTCTGGGCAATGATGAAAGGATCATAATGTCCATATGGCATTTTGTGATTAACTTCAACTATTTTAGAACATGGGTCTACCCTCGTACCTTTTGGACTCGGATCAAACCACTTGCAACGAAAAAGCACCAATCTTTTACGAGGCCAACCTACTGTAAACTCTATTTCTAAAATCTCTTCAATCACACCATAGTAATCAAAGCCTACATCCTGGTCACCAATACCACCTTTCACACACACACACTGCTGTTGTTTGTTTTCTTCCCCAAGGACCATTCTCTAGTATGGAACTTGTACCAATTAACAAAGTACTTAGACATCCTCTTGTATTTATAATAAGACCCGTGAGATATATCATGCAACAATGAAAAGTTTATGCCATTATCCGGATTGAGTACCTATATAAAGTTCAAGATAGTTGTACACATTAAACCAACATATATATATATATATAGCAAAAAACTTATGTATTTGTTTATATAATACTTACAAATTCTCTAAACCAATCTGAAAATTTTTCATAAACAGCAGAGGCGCCAAATTCTCCAACAAAGTGACTGGATGATGCGCCAAAAAATCTCATTAGTTAGATTACTGATGAAACTTGAATGTTAGGTTTTAATGTAAAAAGAAGCATACTTGTAAAAAGGCGTGATATCGGGACAATTCAACAAAACATGAGTTGTAGCTGCTTTTCTGTCCCGGTCATTGAACTTGCATATTTCGGTCATTAACTTTCCTCTACCAGGTTGATTGAATATAGAAAATGATGGATAATTCGGATCATTGTTGTCTCCAACATCATGTCGATCCGGCCTATTTCGCAAACATGGCACATTTTGATCGAAATAATACGAACAAAAATGAGAAATTTCTCTAGCCAAATATGCCTCACATATGGACCCCTCAATTTGGTTCCTGTTCACGTCCCGCTTACACTTGCCAATAATTCTGCATAATACATTATATTAATTAATTTACTTAAGATGAATTTAAAAAATAAGTTAATAATAACTTAAGAGACCTTACCTCTCAAAAGGATACATCCATCTACAGTGCACCGGGCCTCCCAATAGTGCCTCTTCCGCGAGGTGAATTGAAAGATGCTCCATTACATTAAAGAAACTAGGGGGAAAGATTTTTGTCAACTTAGTCGCGACAACAGGAAAGTTACTTTCCAACGACTTAAGATTCTCTTCCTTCAATGTCTTAGAACACAACTCCTTAAAAAATAGGCTCGTCTCTATAAGTGGTTTCCAAACTTTATCTGGCAAACCATTGAATGTAATTGGGAGCAAGTTTTCCATGAAGATGTGACAATCGTGGCTTTTCATGTGAGTCAATTTTCCTTCTGTCATATCAACACACCTTTCTAAGTTTGATGCATATCCATCAGGCATCCTCAAATTCTTGACCCAATCACAAATCATTCTTCTCTCATCCAATCCGAATGTGTAACTGGCCTTGGGAAGCCAAATCGTGTTGCCAACTTGAGATAAGTATAACTCAGGTCGCCTACAAAGTTCCTCAAGGTCCAACCTGGCCTTCACATTATCCTTTGTCTTGTTCCTGACATCTATCACAGTATTAAAGACAGCCTCGAAAAAATTCTTCTCAATATGCATGGGATCCAGGTTATGTCGAAGAAGATTATCCTTCCAATAAGGCAACTCCCAAAAGATACTTTGTTTAGTCCAATTATGATCAATACCATAGCCAGCTGCTTTAGATGGCCGTTGGTCATTTACCTTAGGATACACCTTAACCCTATCTCATATTTTTCTTCCGGACAACCTTCGCGGAGGCTCCTCAAAATCAACCTGATTCTTCATAAATGCTCTACTGTTATTCCTAAACGGATGATCCATTGGCAAGAATCGACGGCAACAGTCGAACCATGTAATCTTACCACCATTTTTCAAAGTGAATGCTTTTGTATCTTCCATACAATAAGGGCAAGAGAGCTTACCAGCAGTGGACTACCCAGACAACATTCCATAAGCTGGAAAGTCCTTTATAGTCCACATCAAAGAAGCATGCAGTTGAAAGTTCTGTTTTATTGATATATCATATGTTTCCAGACCTTCATACCACAATAACTTTAACTCATCAATCAAAGGCTGTAAAAATACATCAATCAAGGCTTTCGGGTTATGTGGCCCTGGGATAATGCAATTCAAAAACAGATAAGGACTAGTCATGCACATTTCGGGCGGAAGATTGTACGGCGTGACAAATACGGGCCAACAAGAATAAGGTGTAGACGAGACATCAAAAGGAGTGAACCCATCTGAACATAGACCCAACCTTATGTTTCTTGGTTCACTAGCAAATGCTGGATACACCTGATCAAAATGTTTCCATGCCTGACCATCTGGGATGGCTTAGAATGCCTGGTTGTTTTGTACGATCATGGTGCCATCTCATATGAGAAGCAGAGCTCATCGATGCATACAACCTCTTTAACCTAGGTATAAGGGGTAAGTAATGCATCGACTTAACAGGTATCGGCTTCTTTTTAGGGTTTAGAACCGGCTTGTAACGAGGCTCCTCACAGAATTTATATTTATCTAATTCTGCATCATCCTTATAAAACAACATGCAACCGTTGACACAACAATGAATTCTCTGAGCAGAAAGACCTAACGTGGAAACCAACTTCTTAGTGTGGTAATAATTAGTTGGTAATGCCATGTTAGTCGGATTGAGATCATTCATAAGGTCAATGATGGAATCCATGGCTGCTTGACATTTACTAAAATCAGATTTAATACTTAACAATCTAACAGCAACTGAAACCTTGGAATGCACTGAGCCTTCGTACAATGGACGACTAGCTTCCTCCAACCGTTTATAGAAGAGCTTTGCCTCATCATTAGGAATGTGCTCAAAATTTGGTTGCGGTGTACCCGATTGGGATGGCTCCTCTGGGTACATCCCAAAAGCATCATTAACCATATCGTTCATTCGATAATTATCAAGATCATTCTCCACAAACGGATCACTCCCACCGACATAAGCATTTTGAAAATGAACATCACCCCCACATCCCTAGACTCTCCATGATAAACCCAAACAAAATAATCTGGCATAAAACCCTTCCTATAAAGATGCATTTCAACATCTTCCAAATTTTTTCCTTTTATGCACTTGCAGTCCACACAAGGACACTTAATCTGGCCCCACCGTATAAAATCATCAAGTGTTTTCGCCTTTTCAATAAAGTCTTTAACACCTACTGCAAATTCTGCCCTCATCCCCCGCCGGCCGGGATTATTTCTATTATACATCCAACTACGACTTTCATGAACCATATCTATACAAAAATTACACGTTTGAGATGCATATTAAATTGCAAAGATTTAAACAAATATTTATTTGATACACTACCAATTTTCATAAGATTAAGTAATTGTATAATTTTCTAAGTCAATTACTTTTATATTACTAACTAGTTTGTTCTCTAAGATTATCATTTAGTAATTAATAATACTTCTTATTTGCAACTTATATCTATTTATTCAAAATGATAAAACTATTTACTTATCTATACTAATGTCTCTTAAAATATAATATAATATAAATAAATCATACATTATAAATCACTACATAAAATATTCATATTACTAATTACCTAAAAAGAAAATAATCTTAAAATAATCATACTTAATTATTTTCAATTTTTGAATTCTAGTTCTAGGCCTAATACTTATTTTTTATTCACTAGGCTAGAGCATGTCTGACTATTATGTCTAGTTCCTAACTGATTTATTCTCTAAGATTATCATTTAGTAATTAATTTTATTATTCAATTCAATTTACGAAAATAATTAAGATATTTTAAGTTGTGTAACTATTATATTACTTATAGCTAAGGTCTTCTAAATTATTGTTAAGTATGATAGTAACACACTTTAAGCTATGAAAGTAATATATTTTCTCCCTAGTTTGTAAAACAAACTAATGGCTAGAAAGATTCAAACTTAAGCAATTTAGGGGAAAACATGAACCTAACTTTCTCCCTATGTTCCTAACTCTCTAACTATTAGCTAGTTCAATAAAGCACATCATAACGGCTATTAATCCTATTTTAATTTCTACGTTGTACTCTTCTTTGATACAACAACAAAGTTCATTATTACTACTACCAAAATAGGATCCACAAAATATTCATTTCCAACTTACAATAATTCAACAACAACAATATTCAACAACAACCACAAAAAATTTCATTAACTCCATTGTCAACTTTCAATTTTTCCTACAATATCAACCCCAATACCAAGACTACACACTATACTTTTTAATTCAAAATCTAATTTCTTATTTCAGTTAAACAACAATATTAACCCCAACAATATCCCTATACTTTTTAATTCAAAATCTAATTTCTTATTTCAGTTAAACAACAATATTAACCCCCAACAATATCCCCATCATTCTTTTCTTTCTCGTTTTCAATTTTCATCTACAAAGTTAACAACTCAATTTTCCATAACTACTTCAAAGGCTAAATCCAAAACAAAACCCAAGTTTCAAAGTGTATCACCATTTTCTCCATTTTCTACCAAAATCCAAAACAACAATTTACAACTATCCCAACAAGTTGCCATAGAAATTTACAATTTTTATATACCAAATAACCCAACAATTTACAACTTTTATTACTCACATATGAATGTTCATTCCAACCATGACAACATCATCACCCAAACACCATAACAACTACATAAGTTCTCATTTTTATTTTTTATTTTTTTAAATTTTTAAGCAAACTAGTTAACTTTCTAAACTAAACTAATAAATTAAACGAAGTAATACTACATAAAATGGACTAGTTTACTAATAATCTTCAACTAATAGTTAGCTTTCATAATCCTAGTTTCATATACCAATTCAAGATCATAGCAAAAAAATAAAAATAAAAAAGGAACAAAAACACTTACCTAGGTGGCGGGCTGCCTGAGGTGGCGAGATGCCTAAGGTGGCGGGCTGCTGAGGTCCACCGGAGCTGTGGTGAGGAGGTACACCACCGGATCTATGGAAGAAAGAAAAAAAATGGGGGTTAGGGTTTGTGAAAGTGAAGAAAAAAAATGAAAAAGATAGTGAAATTGGGGGAAACTTACCAATGTAGATTAGGAAATTGGGGATTTGTGGAGAAATTGGGGTTGGGGGACGGATTTGGGAGAATTTGGGGGTGGAGAATCGGGGTTTTTTTTTTGTGAAGAGGGAGAGAGAAATGAGCTTAATGGGGCTGTGCAGCGGGTAAATCTCGAAGCTGTCCGACCACAGCGGTCGGATGAATTAAAAAATATTAATATTTTATTTTTGTCCGACCGACTGCGGTTGGATGTTTTAAAAAAAAAAATTATTTTAAATAAATTAAATCTAGTGGACGACCACAGCGGTTGGATTAGGTGTTCAGACCGAATTTCGATCGGCTGTAAGCGGTCTGAAAAGATTGAATTTTTAGTAGTGAATAGCATCCTTACGAAAAAATGGAATCAGTCTTCCAACATGCAATAGTTTCAAGTATATATTAACTCGTTTTTAATATGTGAAGACTAACCTTTACGTGGAAACTGACAAAAAGAACTAGTGCAAGTAAAGAATTCTGGGAGCAGCATGTATGCAGTCGTTGTCACTTCCAATGGAAGTGGAATGTTGCATAATAATAATTAATATGACGAAGTAGCTGAAGCAGATATCCGAAATTCCATTTGCAAATAAAGTATGAGAGGTTTTTTTAGTAGGGTAGGTGGGATTGAGTGTAAACTTTCTTGCAAGGCATCAATTGTTATTAAAAATGTAATACCCTCTTATAAACAATAGAATTAGGAGATACATGTGAGCTAGAAAGGGCAGAAGCTAAGCAAGCTGTGAATTCCCTGGGAATACACGTCTCACTCTCACATAATGTCTAATATTATATCAGTATAACAAAGCATGCAACCTCTTAATATAATGTATCTAGGTAAAATGTTTATAATCGAGCGTCCCCATGATAGCTCAGCTCTCGGTCCTACAAGGATGACATATTACGCAGAGACGAATTCAAAATTTTATCAATGAATGTACCAACAATCCTTTATAGCAACCAATGTGAGTATACATTTAATTGTTTGATTCACATTTATATATATCCAAGAATTATGATGATGAAACTATAATATTGGATTCATAATCCCAATATTATTCAGTACCACTTGTGCTTTGTTTGGTTCCTTGAATTAAAATAGATGTGACATCAAAGTTTGTAATTCAAAGACATATGTTGGGTTTTAAGTTGGGTAAGCTTGAATAATTATTGTAGTCAATTTTAACCCAAAAGAATAGGTGACAAAGAAACAGCTTTTGAGGGGTTAAATTATCGTTTTGATAACTTGCATTGAGCATTCATGCAGTGACATTGATTCGTTTCAACTTTCATCTAAAAATACAAATTGATTTTTCAAATAACGCTAAAAGAACTGCGTCCATTTTTTGTAAAGGAAAAATTACTCGACTGATACAATGAAGGACTTCATTAAGCTAAGCCACTTCATTTAACTATTCAGTTTCTAAATAAAAGCTCGTATCAGAAGGTAACGTCATTTAACTATGCAGATTTTTTCTACTATTTATTGGCTATGCAATTGCTATGTCAAAGGTTCTTTAGTACAAGCACAATGAGATGTCAGCCTTCCAGTGAAATTAAATCAAAACAAGATTTTGATACCTCAGTTAATCCTTAACAACCTTAATAAGTAAGCCTGTGGGCGACTCAACAGTTTTGAGATGGCCTGATCCAATCAAATCACGGAGATGAAATCTCATATCTAGTTGAGAGAGTCGAAGGCGTTTTTTTTCCAGAGAAGCCATCGCCATCTCTTTGTACTTCCGACGGTTGAGAAAAGACAGAAGCTCCTTCCTTCCCTGATATAAATTGCAAAAAGCTTGTAACTATAGTGGCTGCTAAGTGAAAATGTGTGCACTCATACAGAGAGGTAGACTTAGAATCATGAATCTTCATTGAATTGAAATGGAATGGAAAGAGGGACACGTCAAACCTGTGAAAGGCCCTTGAGAACTGATCCAATATTTGGAATGGAAAACCAATACATGTTCGGATCAATAAGTTGCCGGGTCTTGGAGGGCAAATACAAGGAAACAAGAAAAACAGCATAAGAAAAACACTGGACCAACAAACAGGAATTAAAAGATAAAAACTATAACACAGGAAATAAAATAGGCTAATAGAAGAGATGCCACCTCAATGTAAGATTATGCCAAATATATTTTGTTCAATCCAAAAGGTCCAACCCAGGTTGACTCCTTTAGAAGAACATGTAAACTCTAGTGTATCTACCAAGGCTTGTAATATTACAATGGCAAAATACAAGAATTAGGGTGTCAACATCTTTCACCTAGGGGCATATGCCACACCATGTCTCCCATTATGATTTTGCTTTTGGAACAATGAGCATAGAGCTCACGGACAAAGCTGCAAATACGGGGTTTCACAAAGCGGGATATAAACACAATCCTTTGGAGAAATTGGTGAGAAGAGACTTCTTATTATAAGAGTTACATTCAAAATTACGACAATTTGATTCAAGGTTCATCCTAGAGAATTCTTACAGGCACAAAGAGGAGGTTTTCTCATAATGGGCAGGCTAACTGTTCAAGATAACCAAGCATAATCTTGTTACCAGTGTAAACACAAGTCATAATTTAGGATGCTGCAACACCGAAGGTACAACAAAACAAATGCTGACATCAAAGCAGCCCAATTTACATGAAAATGGAAAATATGAATCTAGCTTACCAGAAACCCAGCATTAATTAAGAGGGAGATGTGATCCTCCTTCACCTTGCCGCCCAATGACAGAAGTGAACACTAGAGCCAACAGCAAAAAAAATTTTGTGTAAGCACAAATATTGAGCCGTTCCAATCGTTTACACACATAAGCATAAAGAACCAAATATGTCATGCGTGTCCCCTTAACCTACACATTTATGCTACTATCTAGCAATTAAACTATAACCTTTTAACAATGAGTCTATTGTGCATTGGTTTTAGGACCATCAGAACATAATCCAAATGTACAGATTATTGATACCCTGCTCATTAAAAGTAATCATCTTTGCTTGACAAAATTGAGGCAACCTACTTCATTCCTTTATGAACAGTATCATATATATCACCACGGTTCATTTAAGGAAAGGCTTTCGTAAGGTAATATCTTGTCAGCTTAAGTATATGAATCATTCTTTAATCTTTATAAACTAAATATTTACACATTGTTTAGCTGCCTTGGATGGATACTGTAAGATACTCCGCCAATAAACATTCTGATACGCAGCTAAATAATACATGTGCTGAATTTATTAAACTACTCGCTTAGCATACTATCAGTAAACAGTTGTACACTTTTTCGTTAACATACAGAACTACTTTTTAAATTATCACAGAGACCTGCCATTAAGATGCACCATCATTTAAAAGGCTATCTAAAAGGCAGCTGGGTCAGGAAGCAGCTAAAGCTCCTTGTGGTCACCATCCAACTCCCTGAAGTTTCAGTCTTGAGGTTCCATCAACGGTCATCTAGCCAATTTTCACCTCATTAAACAAAAAGTGCAAGCTGCAAATATGTCCCTTACTTGGCCAAAGAAGAGAAGAGTTTCTAATCATTACCTCTACTGTAGGGCCTTGTGAAGAAAAGCACTACAACAAAAAACAACAAACAACAAACGCACCCAATGTATCCCACAAGTTTGGAAGAAGAAAAGCACTGTGAAGTGAAAACAAATCCTTTTATATGCAATCACAGAAATTTCACAACTAACATCTCTAGCCAAGAAACAACAACTCATCACCCTATACAGATACCAGAGAGAACTGCAACCTCTCTATCATCTTTGTCTTGGGGAAAAATGCCACCCACGTGGAGTCACAAAGGCCAAAATACATTCAGTCCTAAAGCCTGGATAAATGAGGATATTGCAATTTACAACAGGTTGACAGCCACTATAAGCTAGTCTAACTACTGAAAATCCATTCAATCCTATAGGTGAATAGCTGAACACTAACTAATGTGGATTGAGATGTAGTTGATCCATAAGGTTTTGAGAGAGAGTGAAGTGAAGCTGAACCGTGGTGCATTTCCTAGATTTAGGCTTTTTCAGAATTTGTAGAATTACTAGTTGAACTACAAAGTAATAAGACCTAAAAAAGCATAAACCACAATTTGGGGCATACACATCAGCTTGCAAGCAAGAACACACCTCTCCTTTCCACCAAACTATGCATTTAAACGAAAAAACCTAGTTCAATCCACCAACAATCTGAAAACTGACACACTCTCTGACAACAGAAAAAAGTTAAGACTGCAGAAGAACAAAGTACAAAGAGCATATATGTATAGGCTCATGTCAGAGAGGAGCATACTTTAGGAACAAACTGCATTAACATCTGTTGAAAGAATGCAACATTCGCAAGGTAATTTAGGTCTTTATAGCAACTGTCAAGGCCATGCCCTAAAACAGAAATCACAGGAGGTTAGCAGATCAATCGACTGTCACAAATAAACATTACCAGCAACTCCACCTTTAAGGCAAAGCAATCATCAGTGCAGGAAGGATGGAGAGAGAACAGAAATAAAATGCAAGGGATCGGATCAATATTATTTTTAGCCTTCTATTGAAATTTAGCAAAAAATGCTGAACGACTAGCAAGAAACTAGATAGGAACCACGGGAAAGAAACCATGAGGCATGAGAAACCAGAGAAGAGGGTAAAAATTGACGGTCAATAATGTTTTTTATCAAGTGAATTGACGGCCACTTAAAGAAAACACAGCAATAGTTATACAAGAATGGGTGAATTTTAGAAGGAACGTCTCCAGAAAAAAAAAAATAGAAGTCTACAGGACCTACTCAAGCTGGTGTAATACAATTGGCATATGAGGTGCCAGGAGAAAAGGAATATTTATTTTGCCAGCACTGTTACAAGACAAGTTGTTTTTTTAATTTTTTTGGGCATATCATTAATGAAAATAGCACATATGACGTGGAAATATCTAAAAGAAAACTGATTCACTGTAACATGGCTTTGAGAAGATGACTCACGAGTTCTTCATGTCCAATACTGGGATCTAGCTTTGAATGAACTACATGCTCCTTGAACCATTCAAACACAGAAAGGTCCTCTTGCTTCTGTGCTTCCAATCTTTCACGGACACGTTCAATCTAAACAAGTATTTGAAGCAAGTTTTAGTACTAGGAAGTTCACTCTCAAACAAAGTTGATGACTGAATTAACCTACCTAGAAAATAACATAAGCAATAGAGTCCGCCAATATGGTGAGCATTAAATAGTTAAACTTGAAATGGCAACGGGATGCAGAGTGCATGTGTGCTTAGAAAAAAAGCAATATTTAGAAAACAATGACAAATGCAGAAAGCAGTACCGCATATCTCTTTATAAGGAGGGGAACGCAAGGATGGATGAACTTTTTGAAATTAAGGGATACTTCGTAGAAAGAAAAGTCACCAACCTGGCTAACATAGTCATCCAAAAACATTATAGCATGATCATCCTGTCCGGTACTTAATTTGAAAGTACGTAGAACTCTTTCCCTCCTTAGCGACTGTGAGTTACAGATAGTCAGAACATTTAGTCAGCTGCTATCGACTAGGTGCCATGCGTAGCAATGACAGATGAAAAATGTTTAGAAACTTTAGATGATGTAAAGTGACAAGTAAATGGACCCACTCAAAACAAAGTCTAAGAGCTATGACATAACGCTGCACCCAGAAGATGGACCCAGTGAAATCGCTGCACCCAGAAGATGCAATTTTACCAACTACTTCAAACAAAAGTTTGTGTAAAATTATCTTACTTGTGCAAGAGATGACATAACGAGCAAACTCATGATTTTAGAGAAGACATATGTTTGACAGTTGACCAACGATGTCAGTCAGTATAGCAAAACAAGTATTCTCCAAATTTGTAGTCAAATAACTACCTCCAACTCTCTGTCCACTTGTGTCCGGTCCTTGACACTGCTGTATAACTGTGACCGCAAAATAAAAGGCTGAATTGAAACCTGAAAATATTCCATACTAGAATTGTTGAGATATTATAGAACCTAAGGGTAAAGTGAGGCAAAAACGACTCAAAGCTTCAAAATGCAAAAGAGTGGAATAGTAAACAACCAGAAACATTGCATTGTCTCTAAGAAAATAATTGAGCTCATAATATCACTGTCTAGAATTGCTAAAATGTAGTCACCCAAAAAGACTTTAACCTAGGAAATATAAGTTACAACCTTAAAGGTATATTACATGTCGAATCTTACTAAGTATCACTTGTTGGCCACCCCCATTGTCCACCCCTGATCCTTTCACAATATAAGTTACAACCTTAAAGGTATATTACATGTCGAATCTTACTAAGTATCACTTGTTGGCCACCCCCATTGTCCACCCCTGATCCTTTCATTATTGTGATAGTTGTGGATGGTTAACTTTATGACGCTTATAAGTTAATTCATAACATCATAATTGGCCAGACTTGCTGTATTCAAGCTGGAGCATGAGTGGTTCTTTTAACTAATTCACCAATTATACGAGGGTTAAGCTAAGGGGGGTGGGGGCGAACCTTTTGTATATGGGGAAACTGAGCACGCATCATACGAAGAGCCACCAGAGTGTCACTGAAGCTTAAATTTTCCTCCAGCGAAACAAATTCTGCTTCGACCTCGGGCTCGTCATCGCGTTGGCGTTTTCGGCTTGTCGATGGACCCATCCTCTCCATTCTTGTTTTATGTAGGATTTATTATCACATAAAATTCCACAAACACTTTGCCTCCTTTAATCCTAGTAAAACACTTCGGTTCGGTTTTATGTCTTGACCCAATTGTTGAATGCCAATTTAGATTTTCTTTTTTTCTACTTGTCTTGCGAGACCAAGATATGAATAGGATTTATTTATAAAACCAGAAAACAAAAATAGGATTTACTTATAAAATTAGCTTGCGCATATAAAAAGTGCTTTTCGAAAGAATACTTAGGCTCCATTTGTTTTTATTAAAATTAAGAGGCCTGAACCTGAATGCAGATCTGAATATTAAGATTTTGTCTCTGCATCTGAATATTGTATTATTAAGACTGTTTGTTTTTACAAGATCTGAATGAGTGTAATTTATTTATATATAAATATAATATTATATAATTTGAATGAAATAATAATTAAATACTATATTAATATATTATAATAGAAATTCTCATTATTCAAAAATAAAATTATTGTTTATTAAGAACTAAAAATCAAATTAACGTCTAATTTGTACGAGAAAAATCAAATTCTAATATTTAGACACTAAAAAACTCTATCAAGTCACTAAAATATAAACTTTTCAATTTTTTTCATCTTTGCATAAATGCCTGTTGCAGTAGAACCCTCAAAAAGTGCAGTACAAAGATCTGGAAAAGGTAGAAGTGCAGTTTTCAATGTCTTTGCTTTTGGATGAGCCTATATCCAAATAAGATATAATAGTTTTTATATACACGTCAAACCTTTTTCTTTACATCATAAACTAAAAGAAACTTCAATGTAATAAACTAACATTTATGTACTCATCCCACTCACTATTAGTCATTGAAATGGTATTGGTTGCTGGATCATAAATATTGCCGGTCTTTTTAGTAATTAGCAACCAAGCTTGATATTTTTCTTTTAAATAATCATAGTGATTCTTCATCTGCTTTTGAGTAACTATAAAGCCATGAGATGTCTGCAAAGTTACTTTAACCTTGTTCTATAAATAGGGCTTCAAACTACTTTCAAGTCTTCCGTTTAAGGATACTTCTTGAATACAAGTTTCTAAAAAGGTTCTAACAACATCCATATTTCTCCAACTCACTCTTGAATTTTCACTAGATTGTTCCATAGCTGAAATACCAAATTATGATAATTATAGCACATAGACTAGTTCACACAAAAGTAAAAGGAACAAAACAATAAAGAAACTAATATATAGAAACTTTCTTTAACTCCATCTAGTTACAGGACCAACAACCAAAGACCCCTAATCAGTAAGCAAATGAGTGACGAAAAACACATGAAAGAAAACAAGTGTATGAGTAGCTCCACAGTAAGAAAATGAGTGACGAAAAATACATGAAAGAAAACAAGTGTATGAGTAGCTCCACGAAATGTTGTAAGTCTGCAAGCAGCAATGAGCTAAAGCTAGTTTCTAATTTTGTATTCTTCTTTTTCCATTCATCCAATGTAAAAATTTATTTGATCAGAGATAGATTAAAGTGCATTCACATAAACCAAAGTACACCATTAACCAAGAAGCTAGCCTCAAAGTGCACCATTTTTTACTTTACTAAAAGCATAACCATTCAACAACTACTTTTGCTATTCTCTTTTACAAGTACTACTTTCACTTACTTTTTCTTGTCTCACTTATGCTACAGTTATACGTCCATATTCTTCATGTTGGTATTGGAATAGCACTCACTTTGTAAGGGAGTGTTAACCACAATATATACTAGAGATACTATTTCAGGAGTAGTTCTTTTTACTTCTAATTTTCGGATTGCACCTCACACACTTTTGAAGAACAGATGCAGCGAATTATTGTGCTCCTTTGTGTGCAACCTTTCAATAGATACATTCATCAAATTATATAGATAGATACCATCTTGTATCACAAACTACCACACAACTTCAGTGTAGAACAATTTTAACTTTTCAGAGCCATAACTTTCATAACTTTTCAGAGCCATAACTTTTCATCTTTAATATATATTAGAGTCATAACTTTGACAATTTCAGAGTTATATCTTTTCATCTTCTTATAATTTCAACTTCAACTTTTTACTCAGAGTAATAAAAACTTAAAGAACGACTTGAATAATGGAAAAAAGAGGAAGACAACCCATGAACTAGGATTACTAGGGGAAGAATCATATGGTCAAAATAAAATTATTCAATTCATCTACAGTAGGAAAATTGAAGTAAAACCAATTTATATCTTTCAACTTAAAGTCAATCAATCAAATTTTAAGCAACAATACTCTATAGGTTCTTTATACACGCACCATGAAATTTATAAAGTCATATGCAAACATACGTACCTGCTCAGAGAAAGAGGCGTGAAGATCAGAGTTACTAATTTGGAGAAAATCTTTGAGAGTTTGTGAAGATGGAGAGAGGGGAAGAGGGTGAATATAAGGAGAAGGTGAAAAAGCTGTTCCTTTTTTCGTGTAACTTTTTTACTATAAAAGTGCCGTGTAATTTTTAAAGATCTGTATAGCCATACAGACTTGGCCACAGATATTATTGGGAAAGAGGTATTCAGTTTTATTAAGGGCTTTTCAAAATAAAAAAACAAATGGACTTAATGGGACTAAATCTGTCCTATTCAGATTAAGAGGCTCATTAAGTGCAAACAAATGAGCCCTTACTGCCAATCAACTATATAGCTAATCCAAATAACTGATGAGCTTTAGATCTTATATGAACTCATTGCTTTCAGGGACATGTATTGGGCAAAAAGTTAGGCTCGTGCAAGTAACACCTCGGAGGTCTATCGAACGGACACTCATGAGCCAAGGTTTGAAAAAGAAAGTAAGGTCACCGAAGTCTGTAATCGAGGGTATGATTGGACTACGCCTCGGTGGATATTCACCTCGTTCAATTAGAGAGTTGGCAGCTCCGAGGCGGAAGACTTTAGCCTCGGTGAACCGTTCCACTTTCAGCGAGAAAGCAGCCCCATGATCTCATATCATTAAACCCACTTTCAAGGATGCAGAACGTGGGAAAAGGAGTAGGAAACATGGGGAAAATAGCATGTAACTATTTGTCTATAAATAGCAATTCATTTGATGTGTTGAGAATATCTACAGAAACTCTGCCAAATTGTGTACTTGACGCATACATTGAAACTATTTGTCATTTGTTCATCAGCTTGTTCAATTTTAGTGCTTTATTTCAACATTGATACTTAGCATTGCTTGTAAACCATCCCAAATTCAATTTGATTGTCTAAACGGATTTAGACCAATACAAATTGGTGCCATCTATGAGGATCCAAGCAATTACGCTTTGTTCCAAAGTTGAACGAAATCGTTTTCTTTCACGCGATGGCTGACAATGGTGATAACGCCAATGTGCACTAGTTACCTCCCGTTGGAAAAACCGGTATGTTCTTACCCCCACTTCCAACGAATGACACACTCATACCACCTCCAACAGATACTTCTTCATCGGGATCAAGCGATCCCTTCCAAACGTTTGTTATACGCACTTTGAATTTCCTCCAAGCGCACTTCGACCAGTAAGAAACCTTTAACGCTGAATTTCGTAGCTCCTTGGAAGCAGTCTCGGTGAGAAATCACCCACCCCCACTGATCCTCCACTCGTAGCTCCAAATAGACCCATCTTGAACTTCGTTCCTGCGGGCGCGACAACAGAGGGACCTCAAAATGGAGCCACATCTGGAGGCTCGGGGACTGCACCGAATACCAATACACCATTGGGGAAGGTTCCCAATGTGGCGGAAACCAACTCCTCGGCAGACCTCGAAAAACTAAAAAGAGAGATCGAGGCTCGAGTTGAAGCCAAATTCGAGAAGCGACTCGAAAACATCCCTGGGGTAAGGAAGACCCAAAGGGCGTTGGACATCGACCAGTGTAGGCAATTGCCTTATAAACCCGAGGCTGCCCTATCTTCAATTCTGAAGAAATATGATGGCACCACCGACCCGGTTGAGCACGTGACCGAATTCATGGCGATGGTGAAAAGGGATGACTTATCTAAAATTGAAAAGTAATCTATGTTCTTGAAGAAATTCGGGGACACATTGAAAAAGGGGGCACTGCGTTGGTATATGCATTTTCGCTCGGAATCTATCTCATATTTCAAAGAGCTAGCCAATGCATTTATCACGGCTCACACTGGGGCACAAAAGATTCTTCAAAGGAAAGAAGATATCTTCGAGGTCAAGCAACAATATGGGGAACCCATCAAAGACTTCCTCGAGTGATTCTAAGCCGAGAGGATGGAATTGCCCCCCATAGGAGATAACTTGGCCATCATGGGAAAGAAATATTAATGTTTGGAACTCTGAAGCAGCTGCCGAGCTAAGGAAAGAGCTTCAACAATATCAAGCTCAGACGTGGAACGAGTTGTACGATAGAGCTGCCACCAAAATAAGGTTGGAGGAAGCTGAATGAAAAGCTGCAGGCCAAAGCCTAAACTATAGAAATCCCCCTGAGTCATCTCGACGCGCTGAGGCGCCAAGGGGAAACTCAAAGGGCCGATGTGAGCCATATAACTCACAAAGGCATCATGTGAGCCAAAGGCTCGATGGACCGCCTATAAGCCAACGCCTCGGTGGTCGGGTAAATCATAATGGTAATCAAAAGAACACCACGATGCCCGCTTTGGTGTCCAAAGATAAAGACCTACCCCGAATACCAAATTACAACTTCAATGTGTCAACCACCGAGCTGGTAAATGCCCTGAAGGGGATGACGGACAAAGGAGTGAGATTACCTAAAGATATGAGGACAGCTCCTGAAAAGAGAGACCAAAGTTTGTATTGCGAGTTCCACGCTGATTATGGACATCGAACTGAGGATTTTAAGGCGTTGCGCCTCGAGGTGGCTCATCTATTGAAAAAAGGCTTGCTAAGTGAGTTTCTCACTGATAAAGGCAAATAGAATTATGCAAAGAACCGAGGGGATGGATAGCCACCGAAGGCACCACCCCCGGAGAGGGTTGTGAACGTGATATCTGGCGGATCTGAAGTTAATGGTGTGAACTTCACTGCCGCCAAAAAGTTCTCCAAGTTGTCAATAACGATGGAAAAGAGGACCCGAATAGGAGGTTCATGCAAAGAGATTGTCTTTGATGATGATGATTGTGATGGAATGATGTTTCCTTATCACGATGTCTTGGTCATCATGATAAGGATCAATGATTCAGACATCAAGTGAGTCTTGATAGACCCCAGTAGCTCGGTCAATATCATAAGCTACGGGGCTGTTAAGAAGATGTGGTTGAAGGACCAAATCGTCCCGAAGGCAACTATCCTAGCAGGCTTCAACAATTCCACAGAGAAGACTTTGGGCGAAATCACGCTCAATAATTATACATTAGGGGTTGTCAAGGAAATAATGTTCCAAGTCATGCCCGAGGACATGGCTTACAATGTGATTCTCGAGAGGCCATGGATTCATTCGATGGAAGCCGTACCATATACTCTTCATCAGGTCATTAAATTTCCAACCCCTTGGGGAATTCGTTTGGTCAAGAGAGAGCAACGAATGGCAAGAGAATGTTATTCGGTTGCATTGAAGAGTAGAGTCATTCCGAATGGACCGAAGAAATAGCAATTAGAGAAACCAGGGTCTAGTGAAGAGAGGGGTTCGGTGTCCCAAACCGACCCCCAAGAAGAAGTGATGGAAAATATCACGGTGTGCATTTAAGAACCTCAGAAGAAAAAGGCCGAGGATTCAACCATCGAAGGGTTGGATTCCTTCATGCTCTCGAAGGATTTTCCAGACAGGAAAGTGTTTGTCGGCTCGGAGTTGGACCCAGAGTCGAAAAAAGCTATAATCGAGTTATTAAAGCCCAACATTGATTGTTTCGTGTGGTCCCATGCTGACATGGTCGGTATCGATCCGGAGATCATGACCCATAAATTAAACGTGAACACATGCTACACCCCGGTGAAGTAGAAGAAAAGGCCGCATGCCGGCGTACGGAGAAAAGTGATCGAGGATGAAACAAAGAAGTTGCTCGACAATGGCTTCGTAAGAGAAGTAAGATATCCTGAATGGTTGGCCAACGTTGTGGTCGTACCCAAGAAGAATGGCAAGTGGAGAATATGCATGGATTACACGGACTTAAACAAAGCTTGTCCCAAAGATTCTTACCCATTGCCCCAAATAGATAGGTTAATAGACTCCACGGCTGGACACAAACTATTAACTTTCTTGGATGCTTATCCGGGTTACAATCAAATTCTCATGGACTCCGAAGACGATGATAAGACCTCGTTCATAACTGATCGAGGTACGTATTGCTACAAAGTAATGCCCTTCGGACTTAAGAATGCTGGTGCGACGTACCAAAGGTTGGTGTGTCGAATGTTCAAGGATTGCATCGGAAAGTTGATTGGGTGTACATAGACGACATGCTAGTCAAATCTTTTTGGGTTGAAGATCATCTGAGTCACCTAAGGGAGGCCTTCGCTGTCCTAAGGCAATACAATATGAAGTTGAATCCTGAAAAGTATGCCTTCAGTGTAGGCTCGGGGAAATTTCTGGGATTCATAGTCTCCGAACAGGGTATCGAGGCTAATCCAGAACAAATTAGGGTTATTGAAGAAATCCCCGATAAACTGTCTGGGGTGAAGGAGGTTCAACGCTTGACTGACCGAGTCGCTGCCCTGAGTCAGTTTATATCTAGATCTTCAGAGTGATGTCATAAGTTCTTTTCAATCTTAAGAAAGAACAACGCTTTCGAGTGGAAACCAGAGTGCAAAGAAGCATTGAAGGAGTTGAAGCAATATTTGGCTAACGCGTTGCTGCTCGCCAAGCCAAAAGATGGGGAAACCTTGTTGGTTTACTTAGTTGTATTCGAGGTATCAGTGAGCGATGTGTTGGTTTGGGAGGAAGATGGCAAGCAATAGCCCATCTACTATGTGAGCAAAACACTCCTCAATGATGAAACCAGGTACCCCATCTTGAAAAATTAGCCCTAGCCTTAGTCGTTACTGCTCGGAAATTACGGCCTTATTTTCAGTGTCATCCAATAGTCGTAGTCTCCACTTTCCCCTTGAGACGTATATTGCATAAACCAGAGTTATCGGGGAGGTTATCCACGTGGGCGGTAGAATTGAGTTAATATGATATTACCTACCAATCTCGAATATCAATAAAGTCGCAAGTCTTAGCAGACTATGTAGCTGACTTCAGTGTGAGAATTATTCCCGAGGCAGATCAAGAGAATTTAATGTCCAAGGGGAGAACCTCAGAGGAGTGGACTCTTTATACCGACGGGGCGACAAATTCAAAGGGCTCAGGGCTTGGCATCATCTTGGTAACTCCAACGGGAGAAAGGATCAGGCATTTAGTCAGGTTCAAAAAGGTGACTAATAACGAAGCCGAATATGAGGCTGCTTTAGCAGGGGTGGAATTTGCCGAAGAGATGGGAGTGGAAAAAGTCGAGTTGAAGTGTGATTCTCAATTAGTTATGAATCAGGTGCAGGGGGAATACTCGGCTCCCAAGCCCAGAATGCAATAGTTTTTAGCCCGAGCACAACAAATCTTGGCTAAATTCCAAGAATGGAAGGTCCAGCAAATACCTCGGGAAGAAAACGTCGAGGCTGATGCCTTAGCCAACTTAGGTTCGGCTGTTGAGGAAGAGCACTCGGAGACTGATTCTGTTGTTTGGTTGCTCTCATCTCAAATGAAAAATATGAAGCTGGAAGTCATTTCGGTGAATCATACTTGGGATTGGCGAACCAAGTTCATCTCTTATTTGAACTCGGGGACTCTCCCCACCAATAAGAAAGAGGCGAAGAAGTTGAGAACTCAAGCGGCTTCATACCCGTTGATTTTGGGAAGGTTGTACAGAAGGATGTATTGTGGCCCGATAGCCAAATGTTTAGGCTCGCGAGAAGTTGAGTACGTAATGAGGGAGATTCACGAAGGCGAATATGGCAACCATTCGGGAGGAAAAGCTTTAGTGCGCAAGTTACTTCGGGCTGGATACTTTTGGCCAACTATTAGCGCAGACGCCAAATCCTTTGTGAAGAAGTGTGATAAGTATCAACAACACGGCCGAATGATCCATCAGCAGGACGAGCCCTTGCATTGAATCGTGTTGCCTTGGCCATTCATTAAATGGGGAATGGATATAATAGGCCCTCTGTCGAAGGCGAAAGGAAATGTCCTGTTTATACTTGTGTTAACCGATTACTTCACCAAATGGGTGGAAGCAGGGGCCTTCGCCAACGTTAGACAGAAGGAGGTGATAGATTTCATCCGCAAAAATATCATTTGCAGGTTTGGTGTCCCAAGGGAAATTACTTGTGACAACGATTCTCTTTTAGCTCTGATCTTGGCATTTGCCCTCTGGTCAACCATTGCGTCTCGAAGCTGCTTAGCCTCAGCTTTAGGAGTCGGGATCCTTGATTTTTGACCTTCCAGTATTTGGATCTCGAGCACGTGCTTTTGCAACTGCTCATGATGCTTGTTGGCCTCTTCCATGAATTTATCCTTGACTTAGGCCAATTCACCACCAATCTTCACAATCTTGGCATCTAGCCTCGAGCGCTCCATTTGAAAAACATCACCTAAGGCTCGAATTGTAGCCTCGGAGACTGCAATCGCTTCACGCTGATCAGAGTGGGACATGGCCAATTGAGCTTTCAATTCGGCGATTTGAGCATTAAAGCTGTCCTTCTGCTTATGCCAAGCACTGGCGACGCGTTGAACCTCATCGTACCTTATGGTCTAAAGTTCAAGGGCCCTCAGCAATAGAAGGAAACCCTGAGCAAAAGTTACCGAGGGGTCAGAAAAGAAATAAACGCCCAAATAAGAAAAGATTGAAAGCGATAAAGCTTACCCTAAGTGCGTTTGCAGCAGAGATAGCGGCTAGTTGAGCTGGGGAGAATTTTTGAACAAAAGCCTCCTCCTTCTACCCTAGCAATGGCATGAGGCTTAGAATATCTCCACGAGAGCATTCCAAAGGTTCAATGAAGCCAAAACCTCCAATTTCCTTAAAGGCCTCTCCGAGGCTGAAACTCTAGCAGGCTCGGAATGCGCCCAAGTAGCACTGGTAGCTGTCTCCTCTTCGGTTGCAGAGGCCCCAACTTTGGCATTTCCTTTAGCCTTGAGAACGGCCGCATCGGGCTCATGCTCCAATTCGTCTAGTTTTACCACCTCAACTTCCCTCTGAGCTTCAAAGCCCTCGGCACCCTCATCGATAGGCTCATCGATCAATCCCCGGCGCCGCTCAACAACAACTTCAGGCCCGGGGGAGATCGCTGCTTCGGTGTGAGGGTGGACCGAATGTGAAGACTTCTTCGAGGTTGCCCTCTTTCTTTTTGAACCTGCAAAAAGATGATGTGGGAAGTTTATGGACAAAGAAATGGGATGAAGTTGAACTACAAGTGAAGTGACCGAGGAAGATATCAACATCACCTTTTGAGGTCCCCTGACCAGAGGAACCCTTCAAAGACTTGGAAACTTCGAAGACTTAAGCTCTTTCAAGTCCCCCGCCAGATTCTCCACCAAGGCTATATCATCATCGGAGTCGGTAGCTTCTCCTTCTTCCCTTCTTCTTCTGTTTCCCTTTCTTGTTCTTGTTCTTCTTCTTCTTCTTCTTCTTGACCACCCTGTTTGGAAAGCCTAATATAAGAAGAAATGTCCAACAAGGGAGAGAACCTCGGGCAATACCCCTAGGCATGAGATCGTAATAATGCTCACCATGTCTCTTGCACGCCCAACCATTGCTAGTAGCCATTTCCATCCAAGATCTGATGGGATGCTTGCAAGCCTTGGTTATGGCCTTGACCCAGTCAGATAGACCCTCGGGAGGAACAACGTCGACCTTATTGGCTGCAAATGAGAAACAAATCAAAATGCAAGTCAAGAGAAGGAAAGAGATAAAGATGGAAACCAAAGGGAATGATGACAACAAAATACTTACGCGTCTTATTCCATTTCTCTAGAAAATAGGGCTCGACAAATAAGACGCTAGTCTCCAAGAGGATGTAGCGGTGACACCAACCTTGGTCCCGTGAACCTCACTCTTGGTGAGAATCGAATACTTACCTCGGTTATTAAAAGCCACAACCCCAACCTTATTAGATATGGATAAAAAAGAGAAATAAGGCGTTGAAAGGTAAAGTCCACCTCGGCTCTTCGGCTTAGCCAATCTAAACATTGCACGATTCTCCAAACCCTAGGGCCCCAGTGAGCCAAGCAAAGATTGAATGTTTCGCAAAATTCATCGATCACTCTATGAACGGGAAGTGAGAACCCGATGGTGAATGGATAAGTGTACGCAAAAGATAACCCTTCTACATGGTCACAATATCTGCTATTTGGGTTGGGGATAACAATTTTCACTTCGGGCCCAAAACGGCAATCTTTCCGAATCAATTATACATAAGCCTGAGTAAGAAGCAAAGGTGTCGTCTGCACTAGCACGTTCCTATTCAATTCTTGCTGATCGACCATTTGGTTTTGCAACTTGAAATATTTGTAGGTGTTGAAACTAGAAGGGATGATGTGATGGGGCTCGAGTTCTTGCTCGAGCGGAATTTTCATTTTCTTCTTAGGCCTCGAAGGTCTAGCCTCGACATTGTGCCCCCCCCCCCCAGTGTTGGGCAATTCAGCCCCGATTTCCATGGTAGCGTCAACCGCATCCTCTTCAGCTTTGACGTCATCACCCCCAACATCATCCTCATCTTCAGTGTCGTCATCTTCACCACTATCGTCACCCATTTCGATGAACTTACCACGACCAGCGATCTGTTTGCGCCGCCTCAGATCATCCATCTGCGACGTTACTTCTTCGTCGCCTTCTGCTAAAGTGATGATGTTTAGCGGCCGAAGCACGTTTACCAGTTCTCCTCCGATGATCATGCTGTCGGTGGAGGGGACCCTTCTCTCAGAAAAACCGCTAGAACCTTGAGCGGAATGAATGGCAGACATTGTTGGAACAGATATTTTGAACGGTTAGAGAAAAGAGTTTGAACAAAGATGGGTTAGAGTTTCTTTTGCTATGGAGGATCTTTTTTCTACTGTAGATGATCACAAGTGGAGAAGTTTATCACTCAAGTGGGAGTATATATAGAAGGAAGGCCATCATTACTGAAATGTTGGGAAACCCTACTGAAATGGCGCGACCGTTCGAAGCCTAGCAACGGTCGCACATTTCACTCGACAGGAAGTTGAAGTGTTAGGCGTTGTTTTGAAATACTTGGCATACGTTCAGCCACGTCACTCTCCCACTCAAATTCATTCCACTCCTCGATTAGTCTGGCACTTGCCCGAGGAGTGGGGGGACTATCTGTATTAGGTGAAAGTTGGCTCGTTCAAGTAACACCTCGGATGTACGACCTGAGGTCTACCAAACGGACACTCATGAGCCAAGGTTTGAGGAAGACAGTAAGGTCACCGAAGTCTGTAACATAGGGTATGATTGGGCTACGCCTCGGTGGGTATTCACCTCGTTCAATCGGAGAGTTGGCAACTCCGAAGCGGAAGACTTTAGCCTCGGTGAACCGTTTCACTTTCAGCGAGAAAGCAGCCGCACGATCTCATATCATTAAACCTACTTTCAAGGATACGGAACATAGGCAAAGGAGTAGGAAACATGGGGAAAATGGCCGGTAACTATTTGTCTATAAATAGAAATTCATTTAATGTGTTGGGCATCTAGAAATATATACAGAAACTCTGCCAAATTTTGTACTTGACGCATATATTGAAACTATTTTTCATTTGTTCATCAGCTTGTTCAGTTTTATTATTTTATTCAACATTGATACTTAGCATTGCTTGTAAACCATCCCAAATTTGATTTGATAGTCTAAACGGATATAGACCAGTACAGGACATCTGATAAAAGATAATGAAATCAATACCAAGTTTGCATCTACGAATATGTTTTTAATGTTCCAATCATAATTTCAATTTATTTGAGAGGGTGGAATTTGAACTTGCTCATGGTAAAAATGACGTTACCACAGTTAAACCTCTCTATAGTGGCAGCGTTTGTCTGAAATTTTCATTGCTGCTATAGAGAGGTGCTATTATACATGTATACTAACATTTGACGTTACTGATATTTGACGTTTAGATCTCATTTAGCTGTTATAGTCAAAAAGTTCACAAAAAATACATGTTAAATTTAAAATCTCAATAGATTTTCAGATTCCATTAATTAAAAATTGAAAAGGTTAATACAATTTTAATAAATCTATAACTAGCTGTACCGTACCAATAAAAAAATTAAAATTTAAGGAATATATGCATTTAAAATTAATTAAACTGTAAAAAAAATCAAGTTTGACATAAAAATTTTACAATTGTAGGTTGTTTCGTAAATTGTAGTCTCTTAGTAATAATATAACACTTGAATTGGCGAAGATTTTGTCCAAACTTTCAGCAAAACGGTATTCAATAGCTTTTCCTTGAAGGTTGTCTAAGAGCTTAACAATTGACTCTTCTATTTCGGACCAAGTAGCAGTAGATTGAGGCAATATATTTATGTTACAAATGAAAAAAAGGCAATGCATTTATGTTATGAATGATTTTCATAAATATATTGTATTTATTTTGTACATAACATATTTGTTACAAAATATTGTTACACAATATTTGACTATACCGTTATAGAGGTAATTTTATAAAGAGTGTACCGCTATAATGAACGTCATTGCCATAGAGAAAATTAGACCGTTATTTTAAATGTTGTTATAACGAGAGGCTGTTATAGAGAGGTTTGACTGTATCACAAAGCGGATTTGAACTTTTATTAAAAAGCTTAACTTGTTTGTACACAATGAGCTTTGGGTTGTTCTGGTAAAATTGCTATCCTCTACTTATGTTGTCTGGTAAATAGTTGCAACTTTTTACTGCTGGAGCTTGATTGTTGATATTCTACAAATGAAATGCACTCTTTGAAATCTTCTCTTTTCTTAAGAGGAAGCAAAATCACCGAAATCCTTACTCTTTATTTATACAAGTTACTGTCGAACAATTCCTCGAACCTACAATTGCAACTATAGAGCGTTTTCTCCTACTCGTATTTACTTTAAAACTCGCCACTTAATTTTTTAGATTTCAATTCCACAAATAAATTCTACTCTAGTATAGTATTTCAAAACTGTATTATAAGCGTTATCAACATGTTTGTCGTAGAGAAAAAAACTAGATACCTTTGGTTCTTTTAAATGTTGACAGGGATTTGTACTCACTAGAAAGAAATGCAGACATAACACCGAAAATTACATTTGGTAGCTTCAGACCGCACATTCGTCCACTATTTCAACAAAATACCAATGAAGATTCATAATACAAACATCTGTAAGAACATATGCAATTTTAGTAAGAGCTGAAAGATATCAGAAGAGAAGTGTCTGAATCACTGACATGCACTCGACCAGCAATTGTATAACATAACTAAGGAGTGAGCAATAGGTTGCACTAAAATTTGCTAATATTTTGGAGCTGGCTTCTGGGTTGGAAGCAAGCCAAAACGTTTCTTCAGAAGCACCCTCTGCCTTGAAAATTTATCATCTGGTGAAAAGCGAGCTGGAATGTAGATAAGAGAGGAAACATTAGTCACAGAGAAATGGCTTTTTTACTATATATATGTTGATACTTATACCAGAACAAATTCACAGCAACAATTGTCATGTATGAAAACCAACTCACGACAAACATATGCAAACAGCAGAAGAGAGAGATTATAAGTTCACCTGGGTGAGCAGATTGTGTCGCCAACCCCAGAGGTGATTCTTTCTGCATTTTAAAACAAACAGCAGTTAGGTATTGGTACATGTAAAGGAGACTAGCACCAAGATTCTCAAAGGGGGGGTTTGGGCAAGGCAGAAAGAACCAACCATGAAGAGGAAATTTAGTGACAAACACAAGTGAAGCAGAGCACCTTGTGATGCTTAATGAAAATTTGCAGCTTGTTACATGGAAATTTTTTATAGTACTGGCATAAGCTTATTACCATCCTCCTTGTTTGATTTTTATGACGTTGGTGTCCGGACAAGCTTGTGCACACCTCGAATATTCTACCGGGTACCTGTCACCCCCACTAGAACAGGTATCTAATAATTCTGTCTAACAAGGCTTATTGTTTTAGTGCTTTTTCTTTGATTTGCTTATGTTCGTTAAGGTGTTGCATACCCATCTTTCCAACAACTAAAAACTTTTATTGTAGAAATTCAATATACATATGCTATTATCAGCTTAACTTAATATTGAACTACAATTTTCCTTCAGTCAAATTGTAAACCAACACTACAAGGTGCAACCTGTTTCAGAAGATCAGTCGCCAACTTCTATCTTCCCAGAACTAGACCTACAACGCATAATTTTTTGTTCGTCATCACTTCCAAGACATTCTTCAAGTCTTAAGGCTACACACTCTGTGATAATAAGCAAGTCTTAATAAAAACTAGTTTAAGTTACCTAAAAGTTTTCCTCCCTCCCATCTGGTGTCTGAAAAGAAGAAATTGCTGGTGACATAGGTCATCTTTAGCTAGTCAACTTCCATTAGATACAGAAAATGCAGCTTGGCGTGTTTTACTTGTCCTTGTCAAAATTGGGATTCAGATCATTAATCACTCAACTAACAGCGCTCTAATAAATTTAATAGTACCATACTAACGCAAAAGCAGCTAAATATATTCAGGAAGAATAAGTAGCAGAGCTGTCATAATTTAGTAAATACTACATTAAGTAAAAGCAGCTAAATGTTTTTAGGAACAAGTCGTATTTGTTTGTTCATTTATCAGCTGGGAAATGGTTGAGTAAGATTCTTAGAAATGTTGAGGGAGATTTTAACAAGTTAGCAGTGCGCAAGGATGGTTGTGACCAGTCAAATTTAAGTATTTGAAGGCAAGTATCTTTAAGGAATGTTTTCAAAATTAGTAAACATTTGTATTGAAGGGAAACACCCAGTATAGTTCAATGTCTCAAGGGAAATAATAATTATTACCGAAAGTTCTCAGAAACAAACTTTAGATGTACCATGAAAAGATGCAATCTACTTGTGTAATATGTCCGTAACAACTAAAAGTTGGTCAGAAATTAATTTGATTCGCCTTTATACACACCAAACTTATCTGAGACATTGATGACCATCAATTAGAGACATAACCCCCAAAAATACAAAAACGCATTTGGTAAGAACTATAGAATTTTACAGGGCAAATTAAACCAACTTCACTTCTTCGCATCACAAATGAAAGGTTTAAACAACTGTGCTTACTTATTTCGTAATACAATTTGAAGGTTTTGTCCAGAAATAAAAGAAGACGTACATAGAAGACTGAACTAACAATTAGCAACAAATGCACAATAATAATGAATAAACATACATTACTAACAAAATAACCCCTCCATCTGAAAGAAAATGGTTACTGTTTAGAGATTATCATTTCTTTTCTTCGACTACTATATTTCTAATATTATTTGAATATAGTTGACAATGAAATGATCGTTTAGTAGTTTCTAAATATGGATTCTTTTATAAGCCAGAGGCCCCCGAGGACCTGTGGCCCACCCATCTACTCTTGTTCACTTAAATATCAAGCTCGGTGCATTCACCTAAATGAGCTCTTACAACTAGACCAAAGCCGGGGGCCTAAATATGCAGATACTATTTGAATTAAGAAAATCATATGCTGAATAGAATGCTTTTTTTTCCAAGAAGGATACCTTAGTGGTGTAAACTTTGTCACCATTTTCGTTAATGTAACACTGCAGATATATCTTTGCTTATGTCTTCACCTGTCTTGGTAAAAAAAGAAAACAAAATAAGCAACATAAATACTCTTAGTTCTTAAAATTAATGCATATATACATAAATAAAAATTAAAACAGTAAAAGTACACATAATATGAAGAACAAAAGATTCAGTATTTAGGGTTTTGAGAAACTAAAACCTTAACAAGCACCTGGGTTTCCGAGGGGTAAGAGCCCGTGAGTGAGAAAGATGAATGCAGACAAGTGAGTAGGGTTTCGGATTAAAGAGATTATATAGGAGGGGCGTGACAGAATAATGAAAACAAAATGAGGGCAAATACGTAAATAGAAGCAGTGTGCCGACCATTTTATGGTTTTTTTTCTTGTGGGAAAAGGGTCATATCTACCTCGGTACCACTACGGGTCGTTTGGTACGAGGGATTTGAAATTATAATCCCGCAATAAAATTTGAGATAAATTTTATTCCATGTTTGATAATTGGTATTATTTAAATTGGTATAAAAGTTATTCGAAATTATGGGATTAATTTATTGTATATCCTAAAATTTATTTCAGGTATTACAATTAAATTCCTATTTAGTTGAGCCACATATGATTCTTTATATCGAGATTCAAAGGTTAGAATTTAAACCTACGTCTAATGAATTTGGTTAATTATGTAATTCAAAGAACCAAGTTGACAATAATTAACTGTTAACTTACGAAATCAAATGTGCAACAGAATATAGATAAGTGCGCTTATTGAACGTGCAATCAAACAAGAGCAACAATGCTAGTGTGAACGAAAAGCGTAAATAAGAAGATATTGAAGTAAATGAAAGCAGTAAATCTTATTGACTGATGAAAGCCCGTGCTCCGGTGAAGAAGGTGAATTTCATTTCCTCTAAAGCAAGCCAAAATAATGTAATAGTACAAGAGAAGTAGATAGTAGTCGGTATTTTGTTCAGTAGAACGTAAGTCCTTACAAAATGGGGGTGGGAGCTATTTATAAGAGTAGAGTCCTAAGTGTAGCTAACTTCCACTTTCCCCACGTCTCTCCAACATACAGATAAGATAGCTATCCCCTGCCAATAGTCTCCCCGAAAATAGCGGGTTCAGTTGGAGATAAGGTTGATCTTATTTCGGTGGCCGATTTCCTTGTCTCTAAAGTTGCAGTGTCTGAATCCTGACCCCGTCGATCGTTTGCATACCCGGTGTTATTCAACCTTCTGAGCTGGGGCCTCCTTTGACTTATCCCTCACTTCTACTCTATGCTTGTCATGTCACCGGTCATGCATCATCAAGTGTACGGCTAAAATTTGGCCAATACAAATAGTCCTCCCACTTCCCGTGCGAGCGTCCGTGCGAGCTTAGAATTTTAGGCGGAAAAACACGTGGACTCATTATAGTCGCACATTTTGAATCGTTAACTTATCACTTCAATTACCTATCACGGCACGTGCATACAATCGTGCGGACGTCAGTTTCCGCCGGTTACGGAGGTAATGATTACCTCCCCCTAATAAATAGAACATTTGAGTTCTTATTCCAAACTTTTCATCTTCTTAAAATCTCTTTTAACCCAAATTCTCAAGAAACTTTTTCAAGCTCTTCCTCTAATCGGTGTTGTAAATAAACAACTTCTTTTCACGTCTTTTCTATAATAGCATTTGAAAAAATCCCAGTTCTGCCAATTTGTGACGCTGGTGTAGCTATCACCGCCGCTTCTACTATTTCTGCCATCGCAGCGTCGCCGCAATTGAAAAGGCAACTGAAAAGGTCGCCACGGCTGAACCTTCTGAACCCTAAGGGAAGGGGAAGAAGAGGAAGCTAAAAGGGTTTGGCCCAGAGAAGTCTTACTCTGAACTTCTTCCCAAGGAATTTAGTTATGACGATAACTGCAAGGTTAGCCCTCAAAGTCCATCTCAGAAGGCTAGGAAAAGAAACATCTTGGTTAACATTGTTTACCGCATTGTCACATCGACTTCTATGCCCTGTTTACGGAAGGAATGCAAATAGAACGATGGCAGAATTGAAGTCATATGTCCTACGAAGAGTATGACCCTTGCATCTCATTCAGATAACCACTCGGTGGTCCTTACCTATCCATTCACTATTGCATTTACTATGCCGATTGATCCCTTGATCGACGAGTTTTTATGTTTGTACAATGTTTTGTCTTGAATAGATCTCCCCTTCGGTCTAGAGACTGGTCATTATAATGGCGTGGATAGCCAAGAAGGCGAAAGTGGATTTGACCCTTCGGCACATTCTTCACCTCTACTCTCCCCGGGTTTACAAAGTCGGGGTGATGACTTTGCAAAAACGAGGGCTGAGGGCCTTAATCTCAAAGAATGATGATGATCTCCGAGGCTGGGATCAATATTTTGTTGTCATCCCCACAACACAATTGACTGCTCCCAGGGCCATTTTGCTTTCGGACAAATAGAACCGAACATGTGAGTGAACGTTCCATCTCATCTTTATCCTTTCTTTATATTTTTTCTTTATATTAAAGTTCCACTAACTGTTTTTCCCCCGCTCATCCAACAAAGTTGAATTTGAATTGGTTCCAAACATCAAAGAGTGGTTGATTACTGTGTGGGCAGAAATACGCCACCTACTATTACAAGGATACTAGTCCAGCTAGCGAGATTAGATTTATCCTACAAGTCACTAGGCGCAAAGGATACATGCCCGTTCTACGAGTTACGACCGTTCAGGTGGTACGGGCGCAGGACAAAGGGCATACATCCTACCATCTTAGGGTTGCAGTCTCCTAGTTAGTGTTTAGTATACATCACCACCTTGAGTTATAGGCTTATAGCCTTATTAATCTTTGTTTTTTACCTATAATTAGGATATGGTATCCACTACTATAAATACCCCTCCTTATATTGTATTGTACATCACCACGATTCACCACAAAATCCGGCTATTCTCAAGGAATAAGAATATTTTACTTTTCTTGCTCATTATTTCTTTCTTTTACTTATTTACTTTCCATCGTATTTACTGTATTGCTTGTGACCTCATTCTTAATTAATTATTTAACCTAGGCGACTGATTTTAGGCATAAACAATTTGGCGCCCACCGTGGGGCCCAGGCAGTTGTAGGTATTCTACGAAGGAAAAGGCGCAATCATATTTGATGATAGTAGCGACATTCCGAAGAATACTACAGACGCAGTAGATAAGTCCATGAAGGATCCCAACGTTCAGCCTGAGGATCCCATTGAGCAACCGAAGGACCCTTCCCAAGAGCCAATCCATGTCGCCAGTGATGGGGAAGGCAACCAACCGCAGGAAGGTAATACTGAATTCCGAGGTTTTCTTGTTAATCTTCTCAACACTATGTCAGAGCAATAGCAGCGGAACTCGAACAATGTGTTCGAGGGGATATCCCAAATGTTAGGGGCGATGTTTGCTGGACCGTCTCAGAGGCCAGCATCCTCGCGAGGACCAGAACCCACGAACCATTCACCAGCATCCATCCCTAACCGCAGGCTAAACATGGATGTCACCTCTGAAGGATCATCTACAATCAATAATCAAGATCTTAAGGGAGCGCCTGTCATCTAGGACCTCATAAAGGAGATGAAGGCCATTCATGACCGGATTGGTAATGTGCCGGGTGCTCCACCCCAAGTTACCACGGTTGATGAGCAGAAGTTTTACAAGCATGCCTATAAAGCAAGCGCTGCACCGGTCCACATACCAAAGCATTTTCGTCTGCCGGATAACTTGAAGTATGATGGAACAACTGACGGGGATGAGCATATTGTTGCGTATTACACGGCTATAAAGAGCAACGAGATCACCGAGGAAGAGATTCATTCTGCTCTAGCAAAGAGGTTTGGCTCAACCCTGCCCAAAGGTGTCCTCACTTGGTACACCCACTACCAATGGGCTCTATCGAATCATTCACTCGGATACAGGACCTATTCAAGAAAGCGCATTATGGTACCCCCAAGCGGGAGGAACACATGGAGGACATCTTCGAGATCCGTCAACATGACGAGGAATTTCTAAAGGACTACCTTGACAGATTCCAGCGGGAATGCATGAAGCTTCCTCCAGTCCCCTATAACATTATCGTGGCAGCTTTCAGCAAAAGTCTGAACTCAAAAGGGTCATTAGATACCAGGGAATTACAATGGAGTTTGACTCAACATCATGTGACAACATGGAGCGCATTGCATCAGAGGTATACTGAGAAGCTTTACTCAGAGCCAGACCATTCTTACAACCCTGAAGTTGAACGAAGAAAGAGAGCAGGCAGCCCCTCTTTAGAAAGTGAGGGGGACGGGAGAAGAACAAAAGCAAAAGTTCAAAACTAGGCGGGAAGCGGAAAGCAGAGTAGTTCCAGGGGCTCTGGATCTGAAGAAAAGTAGGCAGAGTCCCGAAGCTTCAGAGATTTTGGTTTGCGAGTCAACGCCGTGGATTTAGTTGCCAATCACTTTAGAAAACTAGGTCGGAGGGTCCGATGGCCGCCTACCATAAAAGAAGCAAAGGGGAGAAACGCAACGCCCTATTTTGATTTTCATCGCAGCAGTGGCCATGAAACGGTCTACTACAAAGCCCTGATGATTGAGATCGAGCATCTATTGAAAGAGGACATCTCAAGGACTTGATTGAATGAGGATTACGGAGCTCGATAGCGCCGGATTCTTAAAACTTGTGGACCATCAATGCAATCTTCATGATCCCGGAGTCAGCCACAGCCTGGAGGACTATGTTGTCAGGGTAATCGCTCGGTACAATCCCGTTCAGCTCGGAGGAAGAAGGAGGGTACCAGAACGTCCTCGTCTTTTTTGTAGACGGGTTCGATCTGGGCATCCGGCAAGCTCTGATCGATCCAGGGAGTAGCGTGAACATTATTTGGATGGAGATGTTACAGGATTCACATCAACGCCATCAAGTAACTTCAAGTCCTTGGAACATAGTTAGTTTCAATGGCTATCAGGAAGAGCATGTCATGGAATTAGCTTTACCGGTCCATATATCGGGCGTGACGAGCATTACTCATTTCCAGGTGCTGGATTGTAAAGACAACGTCATCTTGTGACGGCCTTGGATACATAGTGTTAAGGAAATACCCTCAACACTCCATCAAGTCTTTAGATACCCGAAATCTCACGGGGTTAACGACTTACGGGGTGAGCGGTCTTCACTTGGAGAATGTTATCCTACTTATGGCGGGGATCTTAGTGTATGGCCAGTAGACAAAATAAATATGGCCGAAGAGGAGTCCATCGAGTACGAAGCCATAGAACGAGAAGTCAGAGAAGAGATCGGCGAACTACGGGATCGGTTGGCGGTGATAGATCGGTGGTCCCTATAGTGACAAAATTGGTGTGTCAACTCTCCGAGGTGCTGCGGGGACAAGGGGGACCCCTATGGCTAATACAGAGTTACCTAACCGTAGCCCAGATAAATATACAGCTCCTACAGTTTGGTGATAACTGAGCCAAAGCCCGGTGAGCATCTATTATTGTATGTCTCGATCTTACAAATAGCATGGAATGCAGTTGTTATACGAGAAGAGAATGAGAGGCATTTCTCGCGAAGTACACTAGCAAAAGACCCTCGCGTCGAGACACATTTTTGCCTTTACTCTTTCAGTTTATTGCGGTCGTGATCATGACGACCAAGGAGCTGCGCTCGTATTTTCTTGACCATACGGTTGGCATGGTCTCCTCCACACCGGTAAAGACCATATTGTCTAAACTCAGACTCTTAGAGGAGATGGCAAAATGGGTTGAGATACTGGGAGAGTACCAACCCCGGATAGCTATCGAGTCGCAGGAGCTGGAAGGTTTTACCTTAGACTTCATGGAGAAACTGAAGCCAAAGGCGGATGAGTCAATTAGATACAAAAAACGATCGAGTTCGGGCGTTGGGGGGTTAGCATTAACATAAATCCTAAATGGGAAGAAGCTAACCTCAATCTGTGGGTCAAGACACCCACTGAGATGGTATTTTGCAAGACCGTTAGAGCTCAAAGCGACGAAGCAGAGTATGAAGTCATAATTCAAGCTCTTGAATTAGCCTACATACTGGGGGCCAGGAAGGTCACCTTCTTCAGCAGCTCCCGATTGATCGTCGGTCGAGTCAAGGAATTTTTTACCACAGAAGGCATCTGCGCCCCGAATCGGAGAGAGTGAAAGCACTCTTGAAAAAGTTTCAGGCATGGGAGTTCGTCTATCATGAAAGAGGCTTGAGTGATGTCAAAGCGCCTGAGGATTACAATCAGCAGATAGTGGTGGAGTTAACCCCTGTGGACCTGATGAACCTTGAAGTTCCATACACGGGATCCGTCACAGGGCAGCGTCACGCGCTGATCAACTACCTAAGCAAAGGAATCCTCTAGGAAGACAAATCAGAAAGCGGACAACTGCGGAAGCAAGCCGTTCATTATTGTTTGACTGGCACAGAGTTGTACCATCGGGTTGTCAGTGGGCCAGAGGTAACATCACCAGGCTCAGCACCCTCGAACAGGGAAGCCGAAGCACGTGCCCCCGAACCTTCTGAGGATCGAGCATAAAGTATCTTTCGAGTTTTAAAAGCATTTATTTTTTATGTTTAGTTCCTTTAACTTTGATTGTAGTATTTTCATACTCATCAATCATATTACAGGTTTTCACCTACAACATCTCAAGACTAATGCCCCTTATCAATAAAACTACTATTTCTACTTAGTTTTACTTATTTATTGAGATCCATCTACTACCCAACTGTTCATAGCCCCGCCCAGACCTAAGTTGAAGTAATACACTCACTTTTTGCTACAAAAAATAGGGTACACCGCTCGCTTAGAGCTAGATCACGTCTAGCTCAGCCACCAGGCATTACTCGTACGTTGAACTCTTGAATCAACAACTGTACCTGCATGTCGATGAGGACGCATGTTCGCATAATGCCAAAAAGTCTTAAATACTCTAGTCACTAAGTAGAGATGTTCGAAGTCGGACGCAAATATGCTCGTTTCCAAATGGCTAAAGTCATCCCATTGTGGACGCAACTTAAGTTGTCACCTACTGATGCAAATAAAGTGCCATTCATTGCGCACATCCGTCTCTTGAAGACACTAGCCTAGAAAGGCACACAAAATATATTGCTTGACTACACATTACATAATATGTAATTATACAAGTACGTATAAAGCTATTGATGAACGAATGTTTCATTAATAAAAAACCCGTAGGCTTATAATATACAGTTAGTTCTTCCAAAATACAATACTTGCTCATAACAATTGTAGAAAAAAAAAGGGAAGACTAAAAACAAAGAAGTCCTCATGATTAACATGGATGAAAATCCTTCATCTGGATTGTAGCTACAAGCCGTAAACAGACATGAGTTCTTCTTTTCTTCTAGCAGCTCGAGATATATCGGCCCGAGCATTCCTTCAAGGCATGCGGCCGTTGGTGCAACCAAAGCCCATCTGCTTGATCAAAGCAAGGGATTTCAGAAGCGTCTGAGTACAGGCCTAACCTCCTCCATCTTGCCCGTTGAACTTAAAGAGAAAATTGAAGATTCGCTGCAGAGCTTAGAAAGAAAACTTGACCATCTGAGTCAACCTCAACTGGTCAATCCAGAGTGTACAGCTCTGTAGATCTTCAAGCACAAACAGGAGCTCACTAGAAGTGGAGAGGCTTGAGCTAGGAACCTACTATAAGGGAGCCTCTTCCCTCGTGTATCCCATAGCCAACGGCCGATGAAGCGTTGCAACAGTGACACGACCGAACCAGAAGAACCGTGAGACAGCCAAGAGCCGTAAGCAAAGTTAGAGCTTGGCGACTTGCTAATGTGTTCATAATCCGGAGCTCTCTCCTCTTGCCTGCCATGAAACAGACTCAAACAAGTAGGCTTCGACCCTACTCAGTCAAAGAGGCAATTTAAGCGCCGGAGAAATCTTGGCGGAGAAGCCACACGGAATCTGAAAGGGCTAAGCGTCCTGACTCCGCATAACAAGAAGAATATCATAGCAACTGCTTTGTTAGAAGATGAACACATCGTAATCAGTGCACATGACACAATGAAGACATCCCAAAGGGTGTCGTTAGAATCCTGATCAAACTTTATGACTCGGGGGACTTCATTTGTTTCCTCATAGACAAAGGAAGAAAAGGAGGTAACTGCAGACGAATTTTCTCCTAGAGTTTATTCATATATCATCCATTCGGAACGAATAAGGTTTTCTGGGAATATCAAACCAGGATCAAAGGAAAATATTTTTGAAGGAAATGAAGTTTTTCGCTATCATAAGAAATTGCTGATGAAGTGAAGTGTTTTCTGAAGAGAAGTTTGTGTTTTTTCAACTACGACGAAGTCCCTATTTATAAGCAGAAAAGAGATAAAGGATGGCATATGAAACGGTCAAGCATCATTATTGTTGGAGATATGAAATGATTCGGAGCAGTTAATAGCAGTTCTTGGAAAGGTGCATGGAATCAGTATCAACCAATCAGATGAAAGCACACAGAGTTCTTGAAGAAATCAGCATCATTCTTGGTCAAAGAAACTGCGAGTCTCAAGGAGTCGGTGAGATATCTTTTCACATCCATCTTGTACGCCGTTTTCACTTCCTGACTGCTTGCATCAGCACTTAGCAAGTGGGGGACTGACTGTGTGGGCAAAAATTGGCGCCTACTATTACGGGGATATGAGTCCAACTAGCGAGACTAGACTTATCCTGCAAGTCACTAGAAGCAAATAATACATGTCCGTTCACGAGTTACGACCGTTCAGGCGGTACATGCGTAGGGCAAAGGGCATACATCCTGCTGCCTTAAGATTACAGTCTCCTAGTTAGGGTTTAGTTTACACCACTGCCTTGAGTTATAGGTCCATAACCTTATTAGTTTTTGTCTTTTACCTTAATTAGGACAGGGTATCCACTATTATATATACCCCTCCTTTTATATTGTACATTATCACGATTCACCACATAATTCAGCTATTCTTAAGGAATAAGACTACTTTACTTTTATTGCTCATTATTTCTTTCTTTTACTTATTTACTTTTTCATCGTATTTATTGTATTGCTTGTGACCTCATTCTTAATTAATTGTTTAACCTAGGCGACCGATTTTAGGCATAAAAAAATATAATCTTGAAGTAAACCACAAATAAAGAGAGGACGTGGAAGTACATCTCTATCGATCTCAAGTTGAAGGCTAAGAATCATGGTAAGTCTTATTTTCGTTTGTTTGCTTTTGTCTACCACCCTTTCGTAAACTAAAACAAAGTTAGCAGGCATTACTGGCACTTGAGGAGAGTCGAGTGATGAAGAGGAAGGCGCGGTGGTGGCCGAAGGGAAGAAGCCCAAGAAAGGACCACCCCCAAAAAAAGAAGAAAATAAATTACCACGATGCCAAGGTGCGGTTGTTGAAAAAACAAGCGCTCAAGGAAAAAGAGAAAAAATAAAAGGCGGTTGGTGAGGCTGAGGCAATTGAAGTTAAGGCAGCTGGAGTGGCTGAAGGTGTTGATGCTGCAAAGACAGTCGAGGAGAAAGGTGTGATGGCCATTCATCATGCCCTCGAACAGGATGCTTCTGAGGAGTCGGTTTCCGAGCAGCCGTTGAAGCGTCTGAGACAGACGAAGAAAGAGAAAATTCTAGAGGTGGCTAAACATCTGAGGTCGATCGACGAGGATCAATATGCTCCTCTTATAGAGTTTGTTGCTAAGGTGTTGCCTCAAGCCCCGCTGTCCTCGGTGATAGAAGTCACGTCGGGCACATGGGGTAACACCCAAAAAAGAGATGGTTGTTTCTGGCCCCACAGAGTCGGTGCCTGTGGGAAAGAGCAAGAACTTGCATTTTCTTCAAAAAAATCAAACCTATTCAATAGGTCATCGAATTTGTCAAGAAAGTTTTGAACAGAACCTGTGTATCTTAATGCTACTAGTTCAGCATTAGGATAGAGATGATTATTCTCACCACATCTATGTTGTAAAGCCCTAATATATTCAGACCACTCAGGAAGTTCAAGATTATACCTCTTCTTCATATACATCTGATGACATTGCAGTGCTTTCCCTTCCAAGTGAGCTGCTGCAATTTTAACTTGCACATCATATGGAGTATTATCAACATCAAAGAATCGTTCACACTTGTAAATCCAGCCCCTCAAATTATCCCCATTGAATTTGACGAATTCAATTCTTGAATTAATATCAAGTATTTGCTTTGTAATGTGAATTCCCATAACCCCCTAAATTATTAACTTCACCCTCTTCTTTGTGAGTGAGTATTAATCTAGAGTTCCCCATAGCTAGAAACATATGAAAAGCTTCATCCATGGATTTGTCATGTTTTTGACTTATTGTTTTCAACTGTTCTCCCAATCCATCAACTTCCCTTCGTAACTCACTATACCGTGTACCATCTGCCATGATTTTTTCCACGACCGACTGCTCTAATACCAACTTGTATTGCCTTTCAGTGTTTTCTTATGAAACGGAGATTAGCTAAGTAATTCTTAAAGAACTTAAGAGAAGAAAAACTCTTGAACATAGATTACTTAAGACAGAGTAAAGAAAGATTAAGAGAGAGATGAGGGAGAGAGAAATCTGTATTTTCTTGAATGAATCAGTGAATGGATACAATCTCAGTATTTATAGATTGAGTAACTAACCCAGCGACCCTAACTAATAATGTGAACAGCTCAACGAACTTCCTGATAGCTGGAAATGACTGTTCTGCCCTTTTTCTTATTTCTATTACAATTAATTCCTAGTTAATTCATTTTCAATTCAGCATGTTACAACGAATTAAAAGAAAAAGGGTGTGGCAGCATGTCCTTCTAGGTTTTGACCAGAATTCATTAGAGAAAGGCAATAATCAAGTGCGTCATTGTATTTTATAACCATGATAAGCTAGAAGCTTCTTCTTTTCACCTTGGACAAATAAATTTTTCTTCTCTGGGGCATTTGGATTACAGCTTGCTACAAAGATCTTGTCCAACAGTTCAATAAAGTCATTTTTTAAATTTCTAAACCTTCTTCGTGCAGCTACATACACCTAACTCAGTCACTTTGTCTTCTTCCACCTAAACCTTTGTCTACATTTGTATTGGGTAAAAATCGACCCACGGCGATCCGCCCCGGTCATGCAAATCTTAACGACCGAACACGTCCCGACTAAACAACTGCCGAAGCGATTGAGCGAGTCGCCGAGGCCTTGAAACCGAAGATGCGTTACCGAAGGCGAGCCGTGAGCTGAGCTTCGGTAGCGATCACCTCGGTCAAACAACAGGGCCAAGCCACCGAGGTCATTAACTCTCACCTCGGTGGATCCCCCTCGGTTCAAGCGGCTTTGCAGCCCACTACTTTACCCCACTAACTCCTCCATTTAATGCTTAGATCGTGGGAGACGCATCAGCCGCTGGTGGAGAACGTGGGCAGGGCCTTCATGCCTATAAATACTCAATCATTTTGTATCATAGGCATCCAGAAATTTGTACTGAAATGCTGCCCAAATTTGTAATCATATTCATATATTGAAATACCGTTATTTCCTTGCATTTTACGTCTTTTTCACGTGTTATTTCAACTTTGATACGAAGAATTGCTTGTATCCGAATCCAAATTCGATTTGTGTACCTAAACTGATCTAGGCCCATACAAATTGGCGCCGTCTGTGGGGATATAAGCAGTAACGCTTTGTTCCAAAGTTCCAAATCTGTTCTTTGTCAAAAGTTTGCGATTCAACGTTATGGCTGATAACAATAACAACGGTAACAATGATCGGGTTGACGTTCCGTTGAACCAACAACCCCTCGCCCCAATGACAACTGAAGAATTTCAAATGTATGTTGTCACCACACTAAGAGCTCTCCAAAGTAAACAGGATGAGCAGGCTAGTATCAACGCTGAGTTCCGCGCTTCATTGGAAGTAAGAAATAGCGCTGCCCCAAACAGTGCCCAGCCTTCGGCTCCTGGTGGAGGCATCCCTCCCTTCGTTCCTCCGGGCGCGACAACAAGGGGACCTCACAATGGAGCCACGTCTGGGGGCTCGGGGAACAACCCAACTGCAACGCCAAACTTCGGGACATTTCCCACCGTGGCAGAAACAACGTCCTCGGTCGACGTTGAAAGAATGAGTAGAGAAATCGAGGCTCGCATTGAGGCGCGCATAGAAAAGCGCCTCGAAGGCTTGCCGGGGATAAGTAAGGAGGAAGACGACCTCGACATCGAGCAATACAGGGAGCAGCCCTATAAGCCCGAGGCAGCTCCAGCGCCAACTCCCCAGGGCTTCAAACTCACATTCCTTAAAAAGTATGATGGGACGACTGATCCCAAGGAGCATATAAGGGAATATATGTCCATGGTAAAGAGCAACGACTTAATATCAACGCAGCTCGAGTCGATGTTTTTAAAGAAGTTTGGTCAGTCTTTAGAAAAAGGGGCTCTTCGGTGGTATTTGTGCTTACCAGCGGGGTCAATCTCCTCGTTTAAAGAATTATCCAGCGCCTTTGTCAAGGCTCACACTGGGGCGCAAAAGATCCTCCAGAGGAAAGATGATATATGTGAAGTGAAGCAACGGCCCGGTGAGCCACTTAAAGAGTTCCTTGAGCGGTTCCACGCTGAACGCATGGAATTGCCTCGGATGGATGATACCCTGGCCATCATGGCATTTGAAAAGGGTATCAATAGTCGCAATTCTGGCGCTGCAGCTGAATTGTGTAAAGAGTTACAACAATATCAGGTCCTTACGTGGGAGGATCTGCATAGACGCGCTTACTCCAAAATCAGATTAGAGGAAGTGGAGTTCAAGAACCGAGGTTATCATCAATATAACCGAGGTGACACTTCAAACCGCGCCGAGGCGCCACAAAATAATTCGAAGGGGAGGTATGAACCTTACACTTCGACGAGGCAACATGTTAGCCAGAGGTTGGGAAACGCCCCCGGTAATTCACACCCAGCCTCTCATATAAGCCAAAGGCTCGGAGGGAAGGTTCAACCCAATATGAACCAAAGAAATCCCTCGAGCTCCGCTTCGGTCCCTAGAAAGGATCTTCCTCGGATCCAAGATTATAACTTCAACATATCGACCTCGGAGCCGGTCGACGTTGTCAAGGGGACAGCCGGGGTAAGGGTTCCCAAAGATATGAGGACCCCGGCAGACAAAAGAGACCACAATCTGCATTGTGAGTTTCACGCAGATTATGGCCACAGGACCGAGGACTGCAAAGCTTTGCGCCTCGAGGTAGCCCACCTACTGAAGAAGGGAGTCTTGGCCGATTTCCTCACTGATAAAGGGAAAGATAACTTTTCCAAGAACCAAGGTGATGGACAACCACCTCGAGCTCCACCCCCTGAAAGAGTGGTGAATGTTATAACCGGGGGGTCAGAAATGAACGGCGTGAACTTTGCCGCTGCCAAAAAGTTCGCTAAGCTCTCCATCACTATGGAGAAAAGGACTCGGGTTGGAGGCTCGGGCAAAGATATCGTCTTCGACGACGATGACTGTGATGGGATGATGTTCCCCCATCACGACGCTCTAGTCATCATGTTGAGGATCAATGACTCTGACATCAAAAGAGTCTTGATTGACCCCGGTAGCTCAGTTAACATAATTAGCTATAGGGCTGTTAGGAAGATGTGGTTGAAGGGTGAAGTTGTTCCCAAGTCAACAGTGTTAGCTGGCTTCAACAACTCCACGGAGAAGACATTGGGTGAGATCACACTCAAAACATTCGCCGAGGGAGTTACCAAAGAAACACTGTTCCAAGTTATGCCCGAGGATCTAGCTTACAATGTGATCCTCGGAAGACAATGGATCCACTCCATGGAGGCTGTCCCTTCCGCTCTACATCAAGTGATCAAATTCCCTACACCCTGGGGAGTCAGATCAATCAAAGGGGAGCAACGAGTAGCAAGGGAGTGCTATTCAGTTGCACTAAAAAGTGGAGTTGCCCCGGTTGGGCCAAAACAATAGCAACGACAGGATTCGGGGTCAAGCGGGGAGGACGCCCGAGGAGGAGTCGAAAAGATTCCAGCCTGTGTTCAAGAGCCTCGGAAGCAAAAGGTCGAGGACTCAACTATTGAAGAATTGGAATCTTTCAGTCTATTGAAAGATTTCCCTGATCGAAAAGTGATTGTCGGCTCGGAGTTGGACCCGGAGTCGAAAAAGGCAATCATATAAGTTTTGAAGTCCAACCATGATTGTTTTGCCTGGTCGCATTCAGACATGACGGGTATCGATCCGGAGATCATGACCCACAAACTGAATGTAGAGCCAAAATTTACCCCGGTGAAGCAGAAGACAAGACCTCACGCCGGGGTCAAAAAGAAGGCGATCGAGGACGAGACCGCCAAATTGCAAGAAAATGGCTTCATAAGAGAAGTGAAGTACCCCGAGTGGTTGGCTAATGTTGTGGTTGTGCCGAAGAAGAATGTCAAGTGGAGAATGTGTGTAGACTACACTGACTTGAACAAAGCTTGCCCCAAAGATTCATACCCACTACCACAAATTGACAGGTTAATAGACTCCACGGCTGGACATAAACTATTAACTTTTCTAGACGCATACTCGGGGTACAACCAAATTCTCATGGACCCGAAGGACGAAGAGAAGACCTCGTTCATCACAGACCGAGGTACCTTCTGTTACAAAGTGATGCCCTTCGGTCTAAAGAACGCCGGGGCGACATACCAAAGGCTAGTGTGTCGCATATTTAAAGAGTACATCGGGAAGTCTATGGAGGTCTACATAAACGACATGCTCATCAAATCGATCCAAATGGAGGATCATTTGAATCATCTGAGGGAAGCTTTTGTTGTATTGAGACAATATGGTATGAAATTGAACCCTGAGAAGTGCGCCTTCGGCGTAGGATCAGGCAAGTGCTTGGGTTTTATTGTCTCCGAACGAGGGATCGAAGCCAACCCAGATAAAATCAGAGCCATTGAAGAAATCCCCGAGGAGCTAACCGGGGTAAAGGAGGTTCAACGCTTAACTGGCCGAGTCGCTGCCTTGAGTCGCTTTATCTCAAGGTCCTCGGAGCGATGCCACAAGTTCTTCTCCATTTTTAGAAAGAACAATCACTTCGAGTGGACACCGGAGTGTAAACAGGCGTTGAAAGATCTGAAGCAATACTTGGCTAATGCACCGTTGCTTGCCAAGCCAAAGGAAGGAGAGACATTGCTGGTATATTTGGCAGTGTCCGAGGTGTCAGTCAGTGCAGTGCTGTTTCGGGAGGAAGATGGCAAACAACAGCCCATCTATTATGTGAGCAAGACACTCCTCGATGCTGAAACCAGGTACCCACACTTGGAAAAATTAGCACTTGCTTTACTCATTACTGCTCGGAAACTACGGCCCTATTTTCAATGTCACCCGATAGCAGTAGTTTCAACTTTCCCCTTGAGAAATATATTGCACAAACCAAAGTTGTCGGGGAGGTTATCCAAATGAGCGGTTGAGCTAAGTGAGTACGACATCACTTATCAGCCTCGAACTGCCATTAAATCCCAGGTCTTGGCAGACTTCGTGGCTGATTTTAGCATTGGAATTATGCCTGAGGCGGAAAAGGAAAACTCCGTGGCAAAAGGATCCCCTTCGGGACTATGGGTACTATACACCGATGGGGCAACAAACTCCAAAGGTTCGGGGTTGGGCATTGTATTGAGGGCACCCACCGGGGAAAAGGTCAGGCATTCGGTTCGGTTCAAAAAAGTGACCAACAACGAAGCAGAATATGAAGCGGCTCTAGCAGGTTTGGAGTTAGCTAAAGATATGGGAGTTGAAAGAATCGAACTAAGGTGTGATTCACAGTTGGTGGTTAACCAGATCCTCGGTGATTATACGGCTCGAGAGCCCAGAATGCAGCTATACTTGGATCGAGCACAAAGGATCTTAACACAATTCCAAGAATGGCAAATTAAGCAAGTACCTCGGGAGGAGAACACCGAGGCTGACGCCTTGGCGAATCTTGGTTCGGCGATCGATGAAACCCACACGGGGACTGACTCGGTGGTTCGATTGCTGTCAGCGCAAATGAGAGAGATGAAACTACAAGTTAATTCCGTGGATAACCGTTGGGATTGGCGAAGTAAATTCATCTCCTACTTCGACTCGGGGACTGTCCCCCAAGATAGAAAAGAAGCAAGGAAGCTGAGAATTCAAGCGGCCTCGTATCACTTGATCGAAGGCAATTTATACAAAAGGTTGTATTGCGGCCCGATGGCCAAATGCTTGGGCCCCGACGAGGCAAGGTACGTGATGGCTGAAGTGCACGAAGGCGAATGCGGCAACCACTCAGTGGGAAAATCTCTAGTGCGTAAATTGTTAAGAGCTGGGTATTATTGGCCCACAATAAGTGCCGATGTGAAAACCTTCGTGCAAAAATGTGATAAATGCCAGCGCCACGGGCCGATGATTCACCAACAGGCTGAGCCTCTTCATTCGGTGGTGTCACCATGGCCCTTCATGAAATGGGGAATGGATGTCGTGGGACCATTGCCCAAAGGAAAAGGTGGTGTTCGTTTCATGTTAGTGTTGACCGATTACTTTACAAAATGGGTGGAAGCGGCGACTCTCACCGAAGTGAAGCAAAAGCAAGTGATCGACTTCATTAGAAAGAATATCATCTATAGGTTCGGCGTCCTAAGAGAAATCGCTTGTGACAACGGTAAGCAATTCATGGGGGCAGCCATCACCGATTTCTTCAAGCAATGGGGGATCAAAAGAATCGCCTCGACTCCTTATCATCCAAGTGCCAATGGCCAAGCTGAATCTTCAAACAGGATCATAATTGAAAATTTGAAGAAGCGACTCGACGAGAAGAAAGGTCCGTGGCCCGAGGAGTTGCCCGGGGTGTTGTGGGCCATGCGAACAACGGAGAAGAACAGCACCGGTGAAACCCCTTTCTCATTAGCCTATGGCATGGACTCTCTCATCCCTGTAGAAGTGGGCGAACCAAGTCTTCGGTATGCTCACACAGCCGAAGACGCTAATCAAGAGGCGATGCGCATTGAGCTAGACTTGCTCGAAGAGAAGAGGGAATTAGCTTTGGTTCGGCTGGCTGCCCAAAAAAGACAGATCGAGGCTTACCTCAACAGGAAAGCTAAATTTAGGGACTTCAAGAACGGAGATTATGTGTTGAAAACGGTGAACCAATCAACAAAGGAGAACAACGGAGGAAAGCTTATTGCAAATTGGGAAGGACCCTACAGGGTCAAAGCAATCGTTGGAAAAGGCTCCTATCAAATCGAGTCTCTTCAAGGAGAACCCGAACCTCTGAATTGGAACATCTCCCATCTGAAGCGATACTACTTTTAGCCGAGGTAAATATCTTTTCAACTATTTTTCAATTAAACAGCCCCGAGCCGAATGACGCTCCCATGGCTTTCAAAAGAAATGTACTAACTTGCTCCCCGTTCCATCTTTTTGCTTGACCTTTTCAGGAAGCGAACCGAACCGTTTCCAGTGCTCGAATCTTCACCAAGATTCAGAACCGAACACTGGAGGGGAGAGAGAAGGGTTGATAGCGAGGTCGACATCGAGCCTCCCAACCGAAGCTTATCTATCCGACAACTGGGGACTCATGCCTGAGGATTAGATTTAGTACATTGTAATTAGCCCGATAGCGGCGTATGATCAATCTGCTTTTATTGGAAGTTTGTTTTTACTTTTTCTACCCGAGGTCCATTTCGACTAGGTTTCATGTAAACAACCCTTTCGGGCTCATAGATATCAATAAAATGACTTTGTTTCCATTCATATAAAGTGACTTTGGTTTCATTCATTTTATCTATACAAATCTTGCACACCGAAGCTGCACAATGCATCGACTCGAGGGCGAGACGTCGTCCTAAGTTTGCATCGATTGAATTTAGTCAAGACTTGCAAGCACGTCATTTATTTTCAAAGTGTTCGGTATATTTGAAAAGCCAACACACGAAACCCACAAAAGCAAAGACGCAAACAGTCTTTCATTAAACGACCGAAGGCTGGAATTATTTACATCCAAAAGTGACCCGAAGGTCCAAAACAGAAACATAAAAGCCCGAAGGCTTACAAAACAACACTACAAAAGATCTACGCCTCGGGAGAATCACCTCCATCCTCGGAACCCCCCTCGGCATCTTCATCTTCTTCTTCATCTTCACCGCCGCTCGAAGCTTCACTCGATGGGAGTTCATCAATGATTGCTTGGGCCTCCGCCGATTTTACTTCGGCTTTGGAAATCTCTTTATCCAGATCAATCTCCCCGGTGCGACATCGCTTGAGCAGCCTTAGCCGAGACTTGATAATGGCCCATCGCTTGTCCAGCTCGGCCCTTTTCACCTTGAGTGCAGCCCTATCCTTTCGATTAGCGATCTCATCTTTCAGGGCCGCAATCTGAGCATCTTTAGCTGAAAGCTTGGAAGATTCGCCCTCTAGCTTCTTAATATGAAGCAAATGATCTTTCAACTGCTCATGGTGCTTTTTGGCCATGTTCACAGCCTCGGCCTTCGTTCGAGACAATTCACTGTCCAGCCTCGCAACTTCACTCTCCAGCCTCGAGCGCTCAGCCTGATAATCTTCACCGAGGAGTTTAATTTTAGCCTCAGAGTTTGCCTCGGCTTCGCGCAGATCAGACTGGGACTTGGCCAATTCAGCCTTCAGCGAGGCTATTTGGGCGTTGAATTTGTCCTTCTGCTGATCCCACAAGCGAGACACACGCCGAACCTCGGCAGTCCTCGCAGATTCGACCTCGATGGCTTTTAGCGAAAGGATGAAGCTCTGAACAAAGATTGAAGAATCAAGATCAGTAACGAACTGAAGGTAAAAACTGAAAATCTTTGGTTCAAATTCGATAAAACTTACCCTTACGACGTTGGAAGCCATCGTGCTGTATAGTTGGCCAGAAGTGAATTCTTGCACAACCTTGTCTTCGGTTGGCCCCAGCAAAGGCGTGAGGCGTAGCAACTCCTCTGGGCCACTCGCCAACAAGTTTGAAGTAACTGGCACCTCGAGTCTCCGATAAGACCCCACCGAGGATGAAATCCTCGCGGGTTCGGAGTGCGTCCTGACCGCGCCGGCACCAGCTCCTTCCTCCAATACGGCAGCGCCAACTTCCCCAACCTTGGCTTTGCCTTTAGCCCTTGCTGTGGCGACTTCCGCTTCGAGCTCATGACCCTCGAGGTTAATAACATCCACATCCCTACGAACTGCGACCTCGGCAGCTGCATCGTCGGGCTCGTCAATCAATCCTCGGCGCCCCACCACTTCTGCCTCAGGTCGAGAAGAAACCACTACCTCGGTTCTTGGAACAACCGAGCGAGAAGGTTTCTTCGAGGGAGCCCTTTTCCTCTTCACGCCTACAACAAGGAAAGAAGTCAAAATGAGAAAGACAAACAAAGAGCGACATCTGGTAATATCAACCGAGGAGTAATGTTACCTTTGGAAGTCCCCTGATCGGGGGCTCCCTTGGAAGTTTTTGAAGACTTGGAAGCCTTCAACCCCTTGTATTCCCCGGCCACCGCAGCCAGATCGTCATCCGACTCGGTATCCTCTCCATCTTTCTTCTTCTTGTCTTCCTTCTTCTTCTTACTCTTTTTGGTGTTCATGGCACAATTTGGGAAACCTGACGCCGAAGGAAAAATAAAGGAGTCAATCAAAATCTCAAAAGCAGCATGCCTACCCAAACATCATAAAAGCTTACCATGCCTCTTGCACTGCCAACCGAATTCGGCAGCCATTTTCATCCAAGTCCTCTCGGGACGTTTAAGAGCCCCGGTCATCGCTTTAACCCAAGCAGTTAGACCCGCCGGGGGCATGATGTCTACCTTGTTGGCTGAAGAAAAAGCAAAGAGACGAGGACAATTAAAATGGATAAGCTACCGCGGAGTAAAGTACAGGAAGAAAGACACTTACGCGTATTATTCCACCGTTCGGAGAAATTGGGCTCAGTAGATAAAACCTTCGTCTCCAGCAAAATATATCGCTCACTCCAACCTCGGTCTCCATGATCTTCACTCTTGTGGAGGAGGGCAAACTTGCCTCGGTTGTTGAGTGCCACGACCCCAGCTTTATAAAAATAGGGGTAGTAAATAGAAATGAGATGCTGCAAAGTGAAATCAACCCCTGCCTTCGTGCTCAGCCAGTCCATGCATTGGACGACCCTCCAGACGCCGAGGCCAAGTTGAGCCAGACATAAGTTGTATGCCCGGCAGAAGTCGTCGATGACTTTGTGTACTGGGAGGGAGAAACCGAGGGTGAAGGGATAAGTATAAGCGAACGACATCCCCTCGATATTGTGACATACCCTACTTGATGGATCGGGGATGATGACTTTCACCTCGGGCTCGAATTGGCATTCTCTCCGAACCCGCTCAATGTGAGCTTGAGTTATACGAGTCGGGGTGGTGTTCACGGGAACATTCCTATTCTTCCCCTCTTGGTCAGCTGTTTGTGCTTGCAATTTCAGATCTTTGCTGTTGTCGAAGTGAGAGGGGATGATTTGATGAGGTTCGAGTTCTTGCTCTAAGGGAATTGATGGTCCCGAAGATCCCCCCTCGGCAGCGTTACCGCCCTCGGCATCTCCGCCCTCGGCGCCAATATCCTCACCATCCCCTCCATCGTCATCATCTCTGAGGAGGGCATCACTAAAATTGCGCAGCATGACGTCGTCGAGCATGGCGTCATCTTCGCCTGCATCGACTTCCTCCTCCGCCGCCAGCTGGCGCATAGCCCTCTTTTTAAGGCGCTTCGCGCCCCCAACGCCCGACGACACTTCGCCACTCTCAACCACAGTCGTTGTGATCGCCGACGTAGCAGCGGTGGCGTCGCCACTGGCAACAGCCGCAACTATGGGTGGAACTCGCACTCTCTCGTCTGAGTCACTTGAATCTTGCCTTGATATAGTAGTAGACATGATGGCAGATCAAGGTTGGAGATTTCTTGGAAATGGGGTTTGATCAGAAAGAAAATATGGAAGCTTGATCTTTTTTCACTCTAAGATTTCTTGTTCACAGAAGATGGAAATGAAGGAAAAGTTCTGATAAGGAGGTACTTATAGGTTTGGAAGAAGAGCAAGTGGCAAAAGTCATCATTGTAACGTTGGAGGAAACAAAAATTGCGGCGTGACCGTTCGGGCAACCAGTGGATGAGCGCCACGTGTCCACGGGAAGTGACCTGATAGGACGCGGGCCGTCGACAAGTTTTGAAACGCTTGGATAAGATCAAGCCACGTCACTTTCCCGCTAAACTTCATTCCACTCCTCGGTTGCCTCGGTAGGTAACCGAGGAGTGGGGGGACTATCTGTATTGGGTAAATTAAGATCAGTTTTAACATAGATATTCATCTTCATTACATCAAATTAAGACTACATCTAAACACTAAAATTAAACGCCATTAGACAGAAATTAAACAGTTCATCACCTAAACACTAAAATAATTTGGCTAACACAGATAAGCATCGATCAATCACTGGTCATCTTCACTTCATCACCATTGAAATAATCAAACCAACAATGCAACCTAACATCATAAACATGATGATCTTCTGGAAAACAAGCTTTTCTTTCAACTTCCGAACAGTTCCATCATCATCAATTGGTCCATTGCTGCTAATACCTTCCAAATAAGCCACCTTCTTCTTCAAATTATCCCTTTCCTCCTTAACACCATCCAATTTTTTTTTTCAATCCGAGTATCAAATCAGCAACTCTAGAAGGTAACTGGTCATCTTCCCATTCCCAAAAACCACATCCTTCATTCTGTTAAGATGGAAAATTGCATTTATAATCAAAGCGACACCATAAACAAAAATCCATACAATCTAAAAATCTAAACTTTACAATCTTTAGGAAACCAACCTTAAATTTTGGGCACTTGACGAAGCGTCTACCAGCATTCCCAGTGGTAAAAGCAGTGTAATGACGAGCAACTAAGCCACATCGACACCTCCTCGATGAATCACAATATCAACTTGAACAACTTGACATATTGAACTTAATCTATGGAAAAGAGAAAGATTATGGAAAAGGAATCAAGCATAAATTAATACCCTAATTTTAATTCTTAAATCTCCATTAAAGAGCAAAGGTTTTCTCTTCTTTGTATAAGAGAAGAGCTTAGTGGGATGGGGTAAAATAAGAGGAGTGGGTCGGGTTTTGGGTAAAAAATGGGTGTGAAAAATTAATGTGGGGTTCTGCGTGGCCACGTTGGCGCACACGTGGCCACGCGTTTGCCAAATCAGCTGGTTTAATGCCTCGTCAGTAAGTTCCGTCTGACGAAGGGTATTTTTGTCCCAGTTTTAATAACGTTAAGGGCATGGCCAAACTGAACTCGTCACGGAGGGTAAATCTGTTGAATTTCGATTACTTTAAGGGCAAATTTGACCCTTTTCCGTTTGAAAATTTCTCTACAAAGTCTCGTAGTTATCCCCATTTTTGTCTCCTTCCTTCTTTTTCCTTTTAATTAAGTAATATAATTAAAACAATTATAAATTAGACTATTTATGTGTATTAGTAAAATATAAATGTTATTTGTTCTTAATCATATTTTGATTAAAGTTTTGTATATGAAAATCTCCTATTGTAAGTTCGTTTATCTTAAAACTAAATCTTCAGCCATCCTGGTTTGTACTGAATTAATTAATATAATTAATTTTTACCATTTTCTTCCTTTAAAGGCGTTACACATTCCTATTTAAATTCAAAAAAAAAAAAAAAAAACTCCAAAAGAAATTAGTTTTGATCATACATATTGTTGATTATCTAAATCCTCGATATCAATTCTGAACAATCAGGAATTCTAAGTCTTTTGGTGATGGGAAACAATTTGTGCCTGAGTGTCATTCGATTCCGTTTGTTAAGATAACTTGATCATAGGTAAAGTTAGTGTGTCATCTCCATTGTTTAAGCTCTAAAAGATTAAAGATTGTTTCTCGTTACTAGCATTAATTAAATGTGTTTAAATTTGGCACTTATCTTTGACTATAGGCTATTGAGCATCGTGCGAAGAAGCCAGTATGGCATGAAGAACTTCTAGAATTGTTTAAGGTATTAAAGGCTACAGACAAATTTCTTCTCAGCTTACAAAAATGTAGTTGCTCTCATGTCATTTGATACTTTAGAATATTTTTTTCTTCACTAAAGTAGTTGATATGCGCACACACATAGACACTTAGGTTGGTCAACTTCCATTATTAAGTAAAGCTTTAGGAGCTGAAAAAAAGATTTGATTATGAAACGGGGAACATGGTATTTTTTATTTTTAATTATTTGGCTAGCAGAAGTTCACAAGACAAACGTTTCCAGATTCATGTTGGTTAGGTTTACTAAAAAGGATAAATACATGATATTCTTACTATTTCTTTTTTAAATTTCTTATTTGGTATCTCATATTCGTATTGGGTCTAACTAATTCAATTTGCATCAAAAAGCTCAAGTTTTGGGGTAAAATGCTCATATCCAAGACGACGTTATTCTCATGACACCCGTGATATCTGATAAAAAATAGAGGGCTACTTACCTGTTACCACAAACCTCAACTTTTGGGATTCATTATAGTGGTAATACGAGCTAAGTGCTTGAAGGTTATGAAATATCGTATATTTCTCTCCCCCTCATACATTGTCAAACAATCAAAGACACATTGAGCAACGCTTCTTTATTGGAGTTAAAAAATAATAGTATTTATTTGGTCCTGGGACAGTCAATTGTGATGCCATGATTTGCATAGCACTGCAACAATTTCGAACCATCAGTTGTATCTTTCTGCTTCCCTTATTACATTAGAGAAATGACACAACCCGAATTTTCGACTAGGCTGTGCGGACACCCCACATCCTCCACTAAACCCGTCGGGCAAACCCTTAAAACCTGAGTTAGGAAAATAAATATAAATCCAACTCATAAATAAGAACATGACTTATAAAAAACACAGATATACTGATACCTCTAAGCTGTACAAAATAAATTACAGCTAACTACCCAACATACTAGGTTTAGGGCTATCCAGACTAGACATCTAAGAGTACAAAAGATTACAGACACCTTCTGAAGGGAGCAAAATACAACTGAAATAATAAACATAAAACTGGTGGCCATCCTGAATAAAAGCTGGCTCACCCTGACAGCTGAAGTCGTCTTCGCTCCTTAACAACGTGGAGAACTCAATCCTGGAGCGAACCTGTCGAAACGAAATAAATAGACAAGAAACAAACAACAAACAAGGGTGAGTCAAGAGAACTCAATAAGTAGGGCAGACTAGCCACCTCAAAGAATAAGATGGCTAGTCAGGGAGAAAACAAGCACATAAAATAAATTCATCTTATTTAAACTATAAAAAGCCAGAGCCAGATAATGTATGAAACCATAAACTCATAAACAACCAGAGACATATGATAGACAGAACATATAGGTATCCCAAACATATCAACAATCAGAAATACATGAAATATATACGAAACATCGCACTATAGTCACACAATAGCAATGAAATGGAATGAATGCAATATGATGCAATGGGGTCACATGTGCCCATAATTCCGTCCCAAAGCGGAATACTCCTGCATTCGAGGGAAATGCAATATAGTAACCAACTGGAGCGGAATACTCCTACTCCTGGGGCGGAATATTCCTGCACCTGATATGATATAAACCAGAGGCGGAATACTCCTGCACCCAATATAATATTAATCAAAGGCGGAATACTCCTGCAGCCAATACAATATGAATTAGAGGCGGAATACTCCTGTACTCTTTTGGGTCGAAATACTCCTGCACCCAATATAATATGAATCAGAGACGGAATACTCCTGCACACTCTCCTGGGGCGGAATACTCCTGCTCCCAATATAATATGAATCAGAGGCGGAATACTCCTACACTCTCCTGGGGCGGAGTACTCCTGCACCCAATATAATATGAATCAGAGGCGCAATACTCCTGCACTCTCCTGGGGCGGAATACTCTTGCACCCAATATAATATGAATCAGAGGCGAAATACTCCTGCACTCTTCTGGGGCGGAATACTCCTGCACTCTCCTGGGGCGGAATACTCCTGCACCCAATATAATATGAATTAGAGGCGAAATACTCATGTACTCTCCTGGGGTAGAATACTCCTGCCCCCGATATGATATAGCATCCCATAATCAGAAAATATTATGCATATGAATGTAATATGATGCAATAATAATCCTTCACCGGCGCGGGACTCTTATTGACAGCCGGGAAGTATATACCAACTCACTGCCAGAGTACAATGCTCAGATCCTCAATGCAATACCATCAACAGGACATAACATATAATATACATTGTAAATACAAAGCTAAGGCGTAATGAGTACGCCTATCGGCAGCTACACACGTAAGGAACACGTGGTAGATTATCCACAAGGCCAAGGGCCTCCAAAGAAATGGATACAAATACTTATCTTGTTACAAAGTTAGCACAGCTACTCAACAACTGCTTTGTCCTTTGGATCCATTGCCAAACGATCCCACTGGAGATTTCGGGGTAGAAATTCTACTATTTTTCTCCTTCTCCTTCCTCTTTTTCTCTTCTCTCTTTACGTTTATTTTTTTGTCCTTTGTTATGTTTCTTCTTCGTTCTCTGTTAGGAAATGAAGCTAAGGGGGTCCTTATCCCTTAGCTAGCCGACCTTTATTTCTTTTCTTTTTTTTTTTTTTTTGAAAATTAACTATTGCGATTAATTCAAAATGGAACCCTACAGAACTCGAAATGATCCCAAATTTATCGAGCAAGTTATACAAAATTTATGTGACGTACTCGCTAAGGCAGATCTGAAATCGGAATCCCGCAACTCAAGAAGCGAATTAAAAGGAAAAAGATCAAATTATTAATTTTTGGAACTTTAGCCGAAATCAGCCGAACAAGCTCGAAATTTACTTAAAAAAATCACACATGTCACAAATAATCATACGAACCTAATGACGCTTTCAAATTTTGAATCGGAGATCATTCGCCAAAATTGAGCTCGAAAACCTCTTTTTAAGATTTATCGACAATAAAAACTGAAACCTTCTTCCGATGCCTACCAAATGAAGTCCGATTTAATTCAAATTTTACAGACAGGTCCTACTGGACCTTACAAAGATTTTAAAATTATTGGCACGCCAATCGGAGTCCTAACTTCTGAAACGACTATCTAAGGTCGTTTCATTCTCCTCCACTTAGACTCTTGTTCGTCCTCGAACGAGCCTAAGTCTAAAGAAAAATTTATACATATAGCAAGAGAACTTGCACGACCTTCATAAACTACTCTACGAACATTATCTTATCGTTACGGAGTACACGCACACCGAACTTTTGGAATAAAACATATCTGGATAATATCTTAATACCATTGTCCAGCTTATTCTGACTAAGTTGACCCTTCCTCGATTATGAGAGAAGAGTTCTACATTTTCGGAACAAGGATAGACGGAACTCCGGATGGATTGATATAATTCTACCGACGAATCACCTTGTCGATATATTTTTCGATATAGAACAGTCAATGGAACTAAGAATTAGCTAACGCTTCAGCAATGCCTTAGAGATTTAATGTTAGCATTCTGTATAGGATGAAGAATCCTCCACTTAGAGCATAAGCTCATGCAACTAATTTGAGTAGCAATAGCCATCTTCGCACAGCCTACTGGACTAAGGAAGACAAAAGACTTAGCTAAAAACATAACGCGACTTAGACCTGAGCTACTAAATTACCCTCTCGAGTTGCCAAACAACTGCAACTCTCGAGTTCACAACTCTATCCCTTTGATGTAAGCACCACTGCCTGATGGATTAATTCAGGGGTCAAATGACGCTTCTTATTACCCTTATTAGCCTTAAAACACAATGTTCATACCCGGCTACTTTGACACGTACTCTGGCTCCACACAGGGAACATCACAAGTGGCTACTGACCCTCTAAGCTCACTAGTGCCGGACGAAGAAGAGATGACAATGGACTGAGTATAGGAATAATTAGAACTTTAGGAAGCTCATCTTCTTATTTACTTGGCTACCAAAGCTAGACTGCTTACGAGTCAAGCTAGCCAAAGAATCATAATTGAAAAAATAGATATTAAATGAGCTTTATGGAACAACATCCATACCAATTTAACCTCCCAATAAGAAGGAAACTCTGACAATTTACCAGAAAACTCTTTTATAACTAAGACAAGCTCATAGAATAACATGACTTTACTAGCGTCTCGAACCAAGAGGAGATATGTAGATTGGATGTTACTTACTAACCACTTTACATTGGAAGAAACAATGACACTTTATGATGATGACGAATAAGAATCTCATCATCCTACCAACACCAAATCCCAAAGAGAGAGATAAACTGACTCGACATAATAAGAGAAGGTGTCACAACAGGATGCCAAGCAGAAAATACCGACACTCTCTCCCAAATTTCTCACATTTAAACCAGATCAACTAGTGGGGTCTCATAAATGCCAGGAATAAATCATACCAGAAGCTCACCCCTCTACCGTAACAAATTCTTAATAGAAACGACATCAAAAGAAACTATGAAAACATGATAGGACACCCCATCTCTAGATCGACCGGAAGAATCAAATCTTACTCACATTTAAGGGAAGAAGAAATCCCAGGGTCTACTGCATCAGATACCTCAGCATTCCGCTAGACTAGCAGTTCATAGAACTGCCTCTGCAGCTGTGCTGAGCTGGTACCCTGATAATTACTTCTATAAGAAGCAAAACCACCACGCTCTCGACCTCTATTGGATGGTAGAATTTCTCTGGCTGATTAAGATCTAAATGAAATCCCCTACGACTGTGCAGGCGCCTGATAACGAGAGAAAGGACGACTGCCTACTTGCCGGAGTAAGAAAAAACTCCTCAAAGGATAACCAGACTTACGACAATGATAACACCTTTTGGCTAAAAATAGATGTTGGATAAAGTGATGATTAGCTATAAAGAGAAAACTGAGTCTATCTTGATGAACTACTAACGCACTTTGAGAATTACGCTCTACAAGCTGAGATAACCTGGCAGGTGACCTTCCAAAATAATCAGAACTCTTACCTCCAAATGAGGTACTATGGTTTCCTACCAGGGCCACGGGATTTCTTGCTCTCTTGCTCTGACTCGTCCTGCTCTAACTTTAGGTATGCCTCATACCTCCGAGCAATATCAACAACCATATTAAATGAAATCCCGACCTCAATCTCTCGAGCTATCTGGGACCTCAAGGAACGAGAAAGGTTACCAATAAATCTTTGAACCTTCTCGGAAGGTTCATGGACTAGTTCTAGTACATATCTAGCCATCCTAGAGAATTCAATCTCATATTCTGAAACCAACAGACTAATCGAAAGGCTACCCTGTCTAATCAACTCGAACTGGCGGCGCTGTCCCTCTCGCTCGCTGCGTGAAATGAACTTTTCCACGAATCTATGAGAAAACTCGCACCAAGTCAGCTTAGGCAAGCCTTGCCTGGCTAATAAAGAGCAGCCCACCAAACCAAGGCTGGACCCTGAATTGGAAAGCAAAATAATCAATACCGTACTGCTCGAGATAACCAAGAGCCTGAAGGACATGCTGACATCATTTTATTTCTAAAAAATTACAGAGGGATTATCTGATGTATGGCTTAAGAATATCGGAAGGTTCAATTGGGTAAAATAATGCAGCCTCTTCGGGCACTCGGACCGAACTGTTACCAGGGCTAGCTAATCAGCTAGAACAATTGGAAGTACAACACATGCTGCCTCGAGAACATAATTTATTGGGGCAATATCAGGAACTAGAACAAGAGCTCCCTAAGACCGAATGTCTGCATCTGTGGCGATATGATGAGCTGCCTAGGGAATATGAGGTTGTTCCGATATCTGCGCTGCCAAGATTCTCATTAAAGCACCATAGAGAGCCAGGGGAACCACAAGGCCCTGCTCCATTGCCCATCATGAGCTCGTATAGTTGGGGTCTCCGCAATTGGATCGTTAGCACGATACACAACTCTCGGGGCTTGGGCAGCGCTGACCTCAAGCTAGACTGCTCCGTCTTGAACTCCTATCCTTTGCTAATTTTTCGCACGAGGGTTCACAATTACCACGAAGGAATTAACGAAAATACTTTTGCATCCTAGACCCGACGCACGATCAGAAAAGAAGGAAGTGAAACTCCCTAAATGCCATCATAGCATCTCGTAGATAAGTACGAACGTCTATGTACCCATCAGAGAGACTCTACTAGGCACTGTCTTAGTCTGGATAGACTCTATATCGGGCTCTGATACCAACTGACATGACCCAAATTTTCGGTTAGGCCGTGCGGGCAATCCTCCCCTAGATCCGTCGAGCGAACCTTTAACAATTGAATTAGGAAAATGAATATAAATCCAACTCATAAATAAGAACATGACTTAAAAAAACACAGATATACTGATACCTATAAGCTGTACAAAAGAAATTACAGCTAACTACCCAACATACTAGGTATAGGGCTATCCAGAGTAGACATCTAAGAGTACAAAAGATTACAGACACCTCCTGAAGGGAACAAAATACAACTGAAATAATAAACATAAAACTGGTGGCCATCCCGAATAAAAGCTGGCTCACCCTGACAGTTGAAGTCGTCTTCACTCCTTAACAACGTAAACCTACCGAAACGAAATAAATAGACAAGAAACAAACAACAAATAAGGGTGAGTCAAGAGGACTCAATAAGTGGAGCAGACTAGCCACGTCAAAGAATAGAATAACTAGTCAGGGAGAAGAAAAGCACATAAAACAAGTTCATCTTATTTAAACTATAAAAAACCAGAGCCAGATAATGTATGAAACCATAAACTCATAAAAAACTGGGGACATATGATAGACACAACATATAGGTATCCCAAACATATCAACAATCAGAAACACATGAAACATATACGAAACATCGCACTATAGTCACACAATACACAGCAACCGGTGCAATGAAATGCAATATGATGCAATGGGGTCACATGTGCCCGTAATACCGTCCCAAAGCGGAATACTCCTTCAATCGAGGGAAATGCAATATAGTAACCAACTGGAGCGGAATACTCCTACTCCTAGGGCAAAATACTCCTGCACCCGATATGATATAAACCAGAGGCGGAACACTCCTGCACTCTCCTGGGGCGGAATACTCCTACACCCAATATAATATGAATCAGAGGCGAAATACTCCTGCACTATCCTGGGGCGGAATACTCTTGCAGCCAATACAATATGAATCAGAGGCGGAATACTCCTGTACTCTTCTGGGGCGAAATACTCCTGCACCCAATATAATATGAATCAGAGGCGGAATACTCATGCACGCTCCTGGGGCGGAATACTCCTGCACCCAATATAATATGAATCAGAGGCGGAATACTTCTGCACTCTCCTGAGGCGGACTATCTATGATTCGTTTCAAGAAAAAAACAGTATCATTATGATAAAATATAAACTACTTCGACCCTTCTAAACTAGAAAAAGGAAAAGCAAAAGATGACCAAATGATTAAAATCATCTACAACAACATATATTAAGTCTATGTCGTAAACCCAATTTAGTAATTCAAAAAGTAAAGCAAATAACCTGCTTTGTTTAGTTATTAAAATTAAAATGTACCAATAATATTAAAATTTACTTATTCAGCATATACAAAAATTAAATCCGTATGGAAAAAAGTACATAATCAGTGTGGATATTTGAACGTAAAAAGGGAATATTTACACCAACCGTATCAACCAACAAAGTGATTTTAATATAAAAATTAAAAAATATTCAAGGTACACCGAAAATACATGTAACAATAAAGATGAAAAATAAGAATGAGAGGAGTAAACATTTGATAGGGGTAAATTTTTAGCATATTGAAGTTGGTAGAAAAGATTAAGAAAGGGAAGGGAGGAAGCTGATCCAATAACTTCCAAATCAACTGCTAACCAGCGAAACTGTCGCTTAACTGTATTTCTCTTCTTTTCCACTTTTAACTTGTTGCTTCAAAAAACAAAAAAAGAAGTCCGTACATAACACAGAGATTTTGTTATTTCTCTCCTCTCTCTATTACATGCACATATATTCATATTCATAAACATAGAGACCTTGTTTACACAATCTGATTACTACTGTATCTTCCATTTTCACAAAGAATTTGTCTGTAAGCCTCTCTTTATATTATAAGTCTATTATTTTTCATATTCTTTTGCATTAATGTTCTTTCATTGGTTTTTTATTAAATCATGTATATGAGCAAGTTTATTATATTATGTTACATGAATCCTTCAATATGTGTGAAACTAATGTGATATGTGTGTGGCTATGTTTGTTTAAATTCTTTCAAAATAGTGGCCAAATTTGCATGTACTGATCATATTTTCCTTCTTGAGTTTTTGTTTTGATTTCTCTTTCTTGAAAGAAAAGTTTTGATCTTTGAAGAGAATTACATTATTACCAATGATTGGATTGGATCTGCTACACATCATTATGATTGTAAGAGCTTATTAATTACTCTATCATTATATATATGGTGTTTCCCCTGGTTAGCTTTAATAATTTTTATGTATGTACGTTTTTTACCTTGCTATTTTTATCTTAATCATTTTCCTTTTCCAAACCCATTTTCAAAATATTTTTCTCGAGAGCCGAGGGTCTACTGGAAACAGCATCTCTACATCACTCGAAGTAGGGTTAACGTTTGCCTACACTTCACCACTTGTGGGATTACACTGGGTTTGTTGTTGTTGTATTATATATATGTTGTTTTTGGTAATATCTTTATTTTGGTGGAAAACCAAACAAAATTTTGAATTAAATTGATTCATATATGTGTTTTTGGTAATTCTGAAGTTGGTTAAACATGAAATCTTGTTTTTTTTTTTTTTTTTTTTGGTGAAAACCCATCTAAAAGTTGGATTTATTTTAACTACTGTTATTGTCAAAAGAAGATGACTTTGGTATGTTCAGTATTCAATTAATGCCTATATGTGTTTGCTGCTTTGTGGTTCAACAATTTGTTATGCCTTGTTAGGTTTCCAATTCTGGGGATACGAGTATGAGTCAGATTACAATGAATATCTCGTTTGAGGACTCCATATGTCTTGAGGATATGTGAATGGATTCAGCTAGAGGTTGGTTCCAAAAATTGTCATCAACCAAGAAGGATCCAATGGCTAGTGAAAGAGAAGATGGCAAGCCAGTGTCGGCTGAAGAGGCTTCCAATATAACAAAGCAGAGGGTTGCTGCAGCAAAGCAATACATTGAGAAGCATTACAAGGAGCAGATGAGAAATTTGCAGGAGAGAAGGGAGCGGTAGACACCTTATGACTTTCTTCTTCATGCAACATTACTCTGTTCCTTAGTTTCATGTTGGACATGTTCCTCCATTGACGGCAAGGCATTCAATCAAGTCTTATGAGTTAAAGTTTTAACATCAATAATACCTTACAGACTTGTTTTCGCCTTTGAGCACTTGAGCTTTTTATAGAGAAATTGAGAACGTTTAGAATAAAATTGGCCTTGGATATGTGATTGCTAATATTCTTATGTTTCATGTTTGCGTTTTGTCTTTCAGGCTCTCCATAAGGACATTATATGTATTCTTTTCCTTTTCTATTAGCTGCTTAAGATAGATAAAGGAAAGTTAATTGAGATGGATTTGGTGTTTGGTGCTATTGTCTCCTTGTATGGACCCGGGGATTCCTCACCGAATGAGCTAACTTTTGGGATTGAGTTATGTACAAGGTTCATTTTCTTAACATGGTATAGGGATCTGGACTCCCTATTCTTGGTTACCTAACTTTGGGCCCGGTGTTACATTGTCCACTCCAAACGTCTAGCCCAGGGGTAGGGGTGGGTACTTGGAATGCCCCACATTGGTTGAGGGAGTGAGTTGTTGTCTCCTCCTTATATGATTTAAGAATCCTAACCTCATAAGCTAACTTTCGTGATTGTGCTTGGCCCAAGTCTATTTCTTAACACTTTGTTTAACAAGAATGACCTCTACTATTTTATTCTGCTTGAAAATTATATCATGATATGTTTGAAATTTCTAAAATCTAAGTGCTTTAGAGTCTATTCATTTCCTTTTTCTCTTTTGCGTGCAGTCGAATTTTACTAGAAAAGAAGCTAGCAGATGCCGAAGTCTCGGAGGAAGATCAAAATAACCTACTGAAGTTCTTAGAGAAGAAGGAAACTGAATACATGCGACTCCAGAGACATAAAATGGGAGCTGACGATTTTGAGTTATTAACGATGATCGGAAAGGGTGCTTTTGGGGAGGTAATGTTTATATGAAAAGCCTCTTTAAGTTCCTGTTCTGTTTTCACCCGTTGGTTCCTTGTAAAGTTTTTATTTGCTAGTGGTACTATTTTCTGTTCTCCATCGCCTTTCATTTTGTCTTTACTTTGTAGTGGAAATTAAAATTCCTTAGCAAATAGTAAAACTTACAGCTTCTTTATTTCCCAATACTCTGTGAAAACGTAGATGGAGAACTGCAGATGAGAATTATAATATTTCTTCATCACGTATTCTATATTTGTGGTTATGTTACTAATGTCCTGTAAGTACCTCTATTCCTTGAGGTATATTTATGGCTTGTGGTATTAATATTAATAAGTTACCATATGCTGTTAACGTCATGGTGCTTATGGTACTAATCGAAAAAAGCCAATCTGCATGAATAAAAGATTTTTCTGTTATTACAGGTCAGAATTTGTAGGGAAAGAACCACTGGTCAGGTATATGCGATGAAGAAGCTTAAGAAATCAGAAATGCTTCGTAGAGGACAGGTACATGATTATTGTCATCAAATGCTAGAGTGATTCTATAACTATATTTACTGGTCCTTAGCTTTTCGTATTAGGTTGAGCATGTGAAAGCTGAAAGGAATCTTCTCGCTGAGGTGGACAGTGATTGCATTGTCAAACTGTATTATTCTTTCCAAGATGACGACTATCTGTATCTTGTTATGGAATATCTACCTGGTGGGGATATGATGACACTACTCATGAGGAAGGATATATTAACTGAAGATGAAGCCAGATTTTATGTCGCTGAGACTGTTTTGGCAATTGAATCTATCCATAAACATAACTATATACATAGGTTGTGACTTGATCTTATCCACTTGTTGTGGTTTTTTTTTTCTTCTTCTAGAATTCTTTAAACACTCTAACTTTGTCTAGCCACCTTTTATTTGGTACAGAGACATTAAGCCTGATAACCTGCTACTAGATAGATATGGTCATTTAAAACTGTCAGATTTTGGACTATGTAAGCCTTTAGACTGCAGTACCCTGGAAGAGAAGGATTTCTCAGGGGGGGATAGCGGCAATGGAGCTTCCAGGGTTGATAGCCCTCCAGCTCCAAAACGCACTCAGCAAGAGCAGCTAGAACACTGGCAAAAAAATAGGAGGATGCTTGTAAGTTTTTTCCCTTGTGATACTCTCGTTCGTTTTACTTCTTTTTGCTTTTCTTATTGGTTTAGAGTCATTCTTTAGTTGGTAATGAAGATGAAACAATAATTAGTAGGGGAATCATGGGAACAATTGTTTGTACCGGTTTACTTGCTGACCGTAGTAGGACATGTTTTTATGTGGTTTTGATGTTGAAGGAAGTTATTTTTCGTATCTATTTACCATGTTTGGGTAATCCAGGCCTATTCCACAGTGGGTACTCCAGACTATATTGCTCCTGAGGTCCTGCTGAAAAAAGGTTATGGAATGGAGTGTGATTGGTTAGTACACTTTAATATTAAATAACAAACACTTTGAATGCACACTTTTGCTTTTGTATATTTTGGGGAACTGTGATCTTATGTCTTTCAAAGGAGTAGCTTCTATTGTACAATAAGTTGTTCTTTCCCTGCTCCCGTACCTCCTCTCTTCTCTCTCGTCTTTTTATCATTTTCTTTTTGCTTTGTATTTTCATTTTTGGGAGAAGGCGGATTCTTGTAGATATGATTTTTATGTTTCTCCTCTCAACATCTATTTGCTGTTGATTTAATTCTGTTTTGCAGGTGGTCGCTCGGTGCTATTATGTATGAAATGCTCGTGGGTTATCCACCTTTCTATTCTGATGATCCCATGTCAACATGTAGGAAGGTGATTAATATGACTACCCGTATATGTTCCTTCTTTTTTCTTATGGCTTTCAGGTTGCCCTTGTACCATCTCTTTTTCTCAATATTAAAGCCATTGATGATCAATTATGATTACTTTTATGTGTCCTTCCTTTTTCCTTTTTGGCTTTGTTGATGCTTAATTGATTCCATTGATTCTTCAAACAGTTTCTCCTTTAACAAAATACTATACATGAAAGCCCCCTCAGAGTTCTAACATCTCAAGAATTTGCCATTGTGCATGCAGATAGTAAACTGGAAAAATCATTTAAAGTTTCCTGAAGAAGCAAGGCTATCTCCAGAAGCAAAAGATATTATAAGCAAACTTCTTTGTAATGTCACCGAAAGACTCGGTTCCAATGGTGCAGATGAAATAAAGGTGTTGTATGGTGTGTCCTACTCTAAGTTCCTGTGTTGGGTCCAGGAATTAACTGCAACCCTAACCTGGTGGTTTCTTTTCTTTGTTCTGTGTCTTCTTCTTCTTCCATCTCAGGTCCACCCATGGTTTAAAGGAATAGATTGGGATAGGATCTATCAGATGGAAGCTGCCTTCATTCCTGAAGTTAACGATGAGCTGGATACCCAAAACTTTGAAAAGTTTGAAGAGGTATATCTGTCCCTTGTTCTCTTAATCTTTTTTAATACTATACTCGCTTTTGACATGTTTTGGTTGGCTGTGCAGTCTGAATCTCATTCTCAGAGTGCTTCAAGATCTGGTCCATGGAGAAAGGTATCACTCTCACGATCATGTGGGTGTGCAATTTTATTCTACATTCTCTATCTCGATAGTAATTTTGGTTTTTTTTGGCTATCAAGGACAATGTGTTACATCGGATACAACGATGAATGTGACACTTGTCTGAAAAAAGTGTTGATCATAAGCATGGCATTTCAGATGAGATTCAAAATATTGTCTAGGCCTATTTCTCCATTATCATCAGTTAATTATAATACTTGTTTGTAGCTCTACTGTTGTACTTGAACATTTTTTTTCTCCTTCTTCCTTGTTTATTTTACTTATTTTGAATATTTTTCTGAAAAGTTCTACAACTTTTTGTCAAAGTAGCATCTCACAAGAAATAAGAAAGAGAGGAAAGTTGTCCTGAAATGTGTAATATTGGACACACTTGAGAACATTGTTTGAAAGGGAATTACAGGTGCTCTTGTTTAAACAACAAAGAAAAGTCCGGATGCTGTCAACAGTGCTACATAGCTACAGACATAGCTACAGATATCTGTTGCAGATTTGAAGTTCTCAAGCTGTTCTGTGTGCAGTCTCAGTGGAAGTCTGATAACAGGACTTCTATTAACAAAGTGAACTCTAGTGTAAGCCTGTGCAAATAAAAGTTATGATGCTCTGTTTGCATGGGAAACAGACTTATATATTACACCTGATGGAGTGAGGTAGAAGAGACAGCAATAAGCCGAACTGTTATAGGGAAACACCAGTGAACTAAGTATGTTTGGAATCTATGTTTTTGGTCCCAAATTCATTCTAACATATCCTGATTGAGTATTTGGACTAACAGAGTTTTCCAGCCCCAGAACTTGGTCCTATTCTTGCATTTGATTAGTTTTTCTTTGTGTTCAAGGTCTTTGTTTTCTATATTATTGCTCTTTCCGCACTTTCTAACTTTTGGATTTTCACTGTTTCTTGTTTGATATTTGTTACTTCCTATTTATCTTATTCTTAACCCTGCATTTGTGCAGATGCTCTCGTCTAAGGACATCAACTTTGTTGGGTACACGTACAAAAATTTCAAAGTTGTGAATGATTATCAAGTGCCGGGAATGGGTACTTTCTCTACCTCTCTTTCTGTACACATGTTCACTTGGCCATACTCTTACAACAGTTGCAAAATATCAAGCTTAAATTCCCAATATGTTATACATGTAATTTGGAATTTATGCTAACTCACCAATTTTATGCACAAGAAATCGAGAGGACAGTGAAATGGTCGGAACTGACTCCTGGTAGTGTTAAACTACAATAAATTATATGAAGTTAATAATGCAACCATTTTGGATAGTTATTTATGTGCTTATTTTGTGGATGAGTTTTTCTTGTAAATGGTACTTGCTTCTGCTCTTAGACGTGCTAAAACATCTCTGAAAAGCTAAGTTGTTGTAAACCTAATTCTAGGTTGCAAATATTGTTCTTACAATTTGACATCACATTTGGAAGCTCGAAATCAAGGTTAGGACCAGTAATCGTGTTTAGGTTCATGATATCAAATCAAAGCACAATAACATGTTAAATGGTTGAACCATGTTCGTTACTTTCTTCTAGTAGCTGTTAGCTTCCTGTATCTCTCTTGTAACAGTACCTACCAGCCAAGCCTACATTACATAAATCAAAGCTGAAGTTGTGAGTACTGATATGTTGAGGGATTTATTGTTCCTTGTGAGACAGTGATGCTAGTGTGTGAACACATGTGGTTGTTCATGATTCAATGACATTATATTTTCTCAATAAATGAATATCGGAGAGCTCCTCAAATATCTCGGACATCTTGAACAGAAAGGACAATTGGTTGCTTACATAAGTCTTTTTTATCGTTTTTCATCGATCTTGTACTTTAATTTCTAGATATTTAAATGTTTCTCTAGTATAGTTCCCTTTATAAAGCTTTGACTTACCCTTAAGATTATTTTTGTTCTTTGGTTTAAGGAATGTATGTGATGTCATGAGTACAATAAAAGCTAACGTATTCATTTAATAAGTTCAGCATAAAGATCAGTGATCTCTGGGGGATAACACATTTGTTTGGTGCTATTTGTTTTTTAGCTGATTTCTTCATTGATATCTGAATCAATAAATTTGATGTCTCCTTTTCATTTAACAGTTGAACTGAAGAAGACGAATACCAAGCCAAAGAAGCCAACAATCAAATCACTGTTTGGTAATGCTTATCTATTCCTTCTGCTTATATATGAATATAATGCAATCACTTGATTCCTTTTCAAGTTCTTTCTCTTCTTGTCTGCTATATCTTATGTTCTGCAATATTAATAGAAGTTGTCTGCCGAATGAGTCTTGCGATCAATTGTACAACTGCTGCAACTGTACTATACCTTATGTTGACTCTTGGCAATTCTTGGTAGTTAGATATAATGCAGTGTCATTAAAAAATTGAATCAGGTTGCATGAGTGGTCTGTATGAGTCACTTCCTCATTGAAGAGCACATTTTACTATGAGTTAATATACACTGGCAGTAAAAAGTAGTAATTTTTACACTATCAGGTCACTTAAAAGATAACAGCAAGTAACATGTCCGACAAAAGTGGTAATAACTTGGAAAATTTGTTAGATTACTTGCTACAACATGTTAAACTACAACTACAATGGTAGTTTACAAATACTTTATACTTGGAACATAATTAAATCCTTCAACTATACTTGTTCAAATCTTGACACTTAGATTACCTGGCTAAAAAACTCACATAATTTTAAGCTGGTAACTTCAGTTGCAGTATCGTCCTTTTCCTCTATGTAATACCAAGCATCAAACAGACTTTTATTTGTTGCTTGTATATTAATCTTATAACAGGGGACGAGCCAGAAACATCGGAAGACAACTCGTGATCAACAATTTCGAATCTCTTTGCCTCAACAATATGGAACATAGTTTCGCGAGCTCCTTGAATCTGCTGTTAGCATGAGTGAATACAAGTTTTTGCAGTAGGTTAGGGTCTATAATCTGGAATAACTATTTATAGATAGAAAAGATATTGAGACAAATAGGGTGTCAACTTCCTTACCCTTTCCCACCCATTGTTTAACTATGTTGGATGTAATGAACGGCGTTTTCAATTTATAAGTTATAATTCTTTTGTAATTAGTCTCAAATTCAGAGTGTAACATGACATCAAATGCTAGTTTTCACTGTCATCTTCGAAGATTGTGACCGGTATATTCTTTTATTTGAAGCTTTAGTCATGCTACGTACGTGTTTGAAGTAATACTCTATTTATAAGTTCCTTTGCTCACTCCTGCCTCGAAAACTTAATAGAGAAAAGCTTGCAATTGTTATTATTGTTGTCATAGACAAGGATAATATTGGACTATAGTTAGAGGTAACAAACCTATTAAAATGATGTATTCAATCTCGTCGCCATAATTCTATCCATGTCAGAGGTACTAAAATACGGTCTTAACAAAGTAGAAAATGATACATCCATGTGAATCATGTTATGTAATAATAGTAGATTCAAATAAATTTCAATAATGCATGCACAAGAAAACTCTTGGCTACTGTTCTGGATCACAGAATACAATCAAGAGCACATCAGTTGCAGATATAACAACACAAATATTATGTATCAATCATCAAGATCTAAAGGTCGTGATGTGTTATTTGTTGTATTTTATTAGAAGTGTAACATCTATTCACTTATTCAGATATAATTTTGGATTTTTTGCATAAAAGTACAAGTTTTAGAACTTAATTACCAAACATAGTAATATTTTAGCAAAATAACCCTATATAGAGGAAAACACAAGTTAATTACAAATATAGCAAAAACATAGCAATATTTTTCCATAACAAACCAAATCCTTACATTCTTCCTCCTATTTCCCCCACTATCACTTTTGCTCCTCTCATTTCTCCCTATTTCACTTTTCCTCCCACAATTTCCCCCAATTTCACTTTTATTCCTATCATTTCCCCCAATTTCACTTTTCCTCATCCCATCTTCGATGTATCTCGTTGTATCTCACTGTATCTCAACTGTTTCTGCATCGTTTCAACTGTTTCTGCAGCACCGTATCTAACTGTTTCTGCACCGTTTCAACTGTTTCTGCAGCACCGTTTCAACTGTTTCTGCAGCACCGTATCTAACTGTTTCTGCACCGTTTCAAATGTTTCTGCAGCACCGTATCTAACTGTTTCTGCACCGTTTCAGGTTGTGTTCAGTACTGTATCACCGCAAAAATTAAAAAAGGAAGAAATTGGCTTAACAATGTTAAAGAAACGGGAGAATGAGAACATTGGGTGCTTGAAGCATTACCATTAGATTAGAAACAGTCCAATTACGTTTAGTTGAGTAATTACTTTGCCCTTCAAACTCGGATAATGAAGTAGTTTGCTTTGTGAGTTTCTGTTAGCATTTATACCAGAGGTTGATGCTTAATTCGTTTCTCATAAATGTGTAGGTGGGAAAGATTAAGCAAAAACGAGGTTACAAAGACCAGTGGCCTTGGAGCATAAAGTTATACACGGACGAACAGGGAAATAACAAAGGAGATGCAGTCCTCTCATATGAAGATCCTTCTGCTGCACACTCTGCTGGTGGCTTTTTCAATAGTAAGAACTAGACCCACATTTATCTATTAGTTTATGCAGTAATGAATTACGAGCTGACAATAGTTTATGATCGTCAGATCACGACTTCAGAGGTTACAAAATCAGTGTTGCAATGGCTGAGAAGTCGGCGCCAAAGGCTCCTCCAGCATTTGGTTCTGGGTAAGCCTTTAATTATTGCATACTCTTTCTTCCATTGCATATGACAACCAATTTTTGCTACCATACTTGGCTTGCCCAGGTCTTAAACTACCAGATCACAGATCCAATTTTTGTCAACAGAGAACCAAATAGAAATGGAGGGGGGGTGATGGCGCTGGGGTGGTGGGGGTAATGGTGGTGGGGTGGTGGTGATGGCGTTAGGGTGGGAGTTATGGCGTTGGGGTGGTGGGAGTGGGTGTGGGGTGATGGGAGAAAGAGAGAGTAAGTGAAAAAAATTTTAATTTAGGAAAAATGGGAAGTGAAAGTGAAATGTGTTAGTTTATTGTTAAATGTGTTAGAAAAATAATACTATGCATTGTAATTAGAGAAATATTGCTATTTTTTTGTAATTAAGGGTGAAAATTTGTATATTTGTGTAAAAACTCCTATAATTTTTCACCCCATTAGGTTATGATAAACTGCAACAACAAATAATAATCATAATAAACCTATTTTCGTAACCTAAAAATGCGATAAATAATCAGTTATAACGGATTAAAAAATGTTGATGGTATAAAAATCGTTTACACTGTAAATGCTTTATTAAGTTAAATTTTTGTGACAACTCATTAATTCCTTGTAACTTATAAGATATGACAATACTCTACCACGCTGGGACCTTGGACACTATTATTATTACTGCTATTATAGTTAATAAATGTACTGTATTAATTATGGGATTGGCTGGCAGTTCCCTCAACGTTTTTTCTAGCTTTCTCTATTGACTCATATAGTGTCTTAATCCTCCTGCTATCTCTGCATTCTAGATTCATGTCTTCTCGAAGATCAATATAACCACCATAAGGGCTCTTAATCATGGAAGACATGAATCTAGACGATTATACTGGTCTTTGATAAAACCTACTATTTGTAAACCAGTCTAAAACATACACCCTCATTTTGTGTGTTTGTGTACATTGAGCCAGTTCCAACTCTTAATGGTTTTATAACTATATATGCAAAATAATCTTATAAAATATAAATACCATTGTTAAACTGACATATGTATGTTGTCCTTCGCTTTAGCAACTTAACTTTGATTTATTTGGATGTCTTACAATATGTCTATTAGAGAATATAAGACACTTGTCCCACATTGGTTGTGTAAGGGCTACCAAAGGGATTTATAAAGTCCTGGGCCACTCCACCCATTGCCTTAAGGTTTTGGCTGGATGCCCAGATTCTTTCACATGGTATCAGAGCCAAACTTTGGCGAGCCCGTGCACACAACTCAACAGTTATCTCATATTCTATTTCTCCGGGCTTCTCTCTCAAATTAGCCCATATAATTGCTATGGGTTTCTCTCTCACAAATCAACCCATCGAGCCGCTTCAGGTCCACTCATTAGCATGTCGAGCCTAATATCTATTCTCCTCACTCTCAAAAAGCCCACTAGTATTGGGCCTCCTCTCATCTATCTCCTTAAAAAAAGGATTTTTTACATAAAAGTACAAGTTTTAGAGCTTAATTACCAAACATAGCAACATTTTAGTAAAATTACCCTATATAGAGGAAAACACAAGATAATTACAAATATAGCAAAAACATAGCAATATTTTCCCATAACATACCAAACCCCTACATTATTTCTTATATTTCTCCCACTATCACTTTTGCTCCTCCTATTTCTCCCTATTTGACTTTTCCTCCCACCATTTCCCCCCCCCCCCCCCCAAATTTTACTTTTACTCCTCTCATTTTCTCCAATTTTACTTTTCCTCATTCATCCTCAATGTATCTCGTTGAATCTCACTATTTCTGCACCGTATCAACTATTTCAGCACCGTATCTCAACTGTTTCTGCACCGTTTCAACTGTTTCTGCAGCACCGTATCCCAACTATTTCTGCACCGTTTCAACTGTTTCTGCAGCACCGTATCTAACTGTTTCTGCAGCACCATATCTAACTGTTTCTGCACCGTTTCAACTGTTTCTGCATCACCATATCTCAACAGTTTCTGCAACACCGTATCTAACTGTTTCTGCAGCACCGTATCTAACAGTTTCTGCACCGTTTCAACTGTTTCTGCACTGTATCAAGACTGTTTCAACACCATTTCAGACTGTTTCTGCAGCACCGTATCTAATTGTTTCAACGTCGTTTCAGACTGTTTCTATGCTGTTTCAAACAATATCGGAGCCGTTTCAATACAAAAAAAAAAAAAAAAAATCTTCAAACCATATTGAACTGATCCATCGCTATTAAAAACCATACTAGCAAATTGAATCTGCTGATCAAATTGAGCAAATGCATGAAACAGTGAGCAATTAATTACGTACTAGAGTACAAAAATACAATTTTTATCAAACGGGTGCAGTAAACTGACAACATACACCATTTCCAAATTTTGCCATTAACAACAGAACATAATTTTCTCATTAATATTACATCACCAGTAAATCATGATATGAATTTAATTCAATGATTAAAATACTTCCACAAACTCAGTTAACGAATAAGAAGTATAAAATTACTCAATCTCGTAGCTTAGGTTCTAAAATAGTAAAAGACTTCATTTGAAGATTACTGACACTATTTAAATACCCAGACCCTTGCGGAACTTGGAAAATCTAGTGCGAGTCTCCACTTCCACAACCTAAAGTTCAATTTTTGTAGACTTGGGCTAGATATTCCTCCTTCACTATAGTGTTATTGTCTTTTGCAATCAACACCTGTTGACTTTGCTTCTGTGCACCAGTTATCTATTATCACGAACTATTCAACTTCTGCCCGTCTCCATTTTCCTCGAGAAAACACCACCATCACTCCTCCTCCCTCCTCCACTGTCACTGCTGTCAACGTCGCCCGAGACACCTCTAACCTACCGGAATCTCCATCGGACTAACAAAAATTTACACTTTTAAAAATTGAAAGTGAATGGGTTGAAATAATATAAAGCTTTTGTGTGTTACGCTCGTGACCTCGATATCTCCTCTGTGTCCTCGATCTGTCTTCGTCCCTCTATTTCCGTTCGATCAATATGTGTGTGTGTGTTTTCGGATTTGTTTTTGATGGATGTGTGAGTCACTGTGGCGGTGTTGTAATGGAGCGAGGAGGTTGATGGGAGTATCTAGAGTGTGTTTTTTGTTTTTGCTAGGGGGAATGAAATGTTTGTTGGAGAGGGGCAATAAAAAATGAAATGTGATAGGAAAAATATTGCTATGCCTAGTAATTAGAGAAATGTTGCTATTTTTTTGTAATTTGGGGTATAAATTTATATATTTGTGTAAAAAACCCAAAAAAAAAGTCCACTTGAAAACCCTGAAAAAGCCCACTCGTGTTGGACCTCCTCTCATCTCTCTACTTCAAAGAAAAAAAATGTCTCCTTGGAAACCCTAAAATCGGGTTACAAGAGCGGGAGGGTGTTAGAGAATATAAGATACTTGTCCCATATCTGTAATGTTCCTCAAATTTTCAAGTTTCAAGACCTTGCTGATATGAAGAGTACTTTAAATAAACTCGTTTTGTATACGCGAGACTTGAGTATAAACTATATCACAAAATTATGTTGTGAGATTATCCTGGATGAGCTGCAGTATTTGATTAAGTTGAAAGTGGAAGGAAAATTCATAAAAGGCCATAATTGAAGCTAACATAAAAGAGGCTTCATAATTAATGTTTATATTTGTTGTGATCATAGCAAATCACATGTGCATCTTAATTGTGGGAAAAGGGGCAGTCCACCATGTCCAATAGGAGGCTTAATATAAGGGGTCTTTCCTTAGTTTTTTCCCTTAACCTCTTACAGGATACAACCAAAGGGAAACTCCATTAAAAAAAATTCAGCAACGCAGCAAACTGAAAGAGCATCAGTGACGAGTTTTGTTCTTTCTACAACCAACTTAGAAGCTTAAGGTTCTACTAGTTCAAGAGTATACCAATTTCAAGACTTCATCAAGAATCCTAGAGGTTAGGGTTCAAGGAATTTCTTCCAAAGGTAATTCCCAATACTTTAAACTATTCAATTAATGATTATTGGAGTATCCTATGATTATGGAATCCAATAGTAATGGAATTATTGGTGGTAGTAAAAGTAACCATAAATTATTTTGACATGAGTTGGTGGAGAAGATGGTTTCATTGAATTTACCTTTATTGATGCCCCAAATTATCCTACCTAGGCGGGTAGAATACATACTAATTAGTAGGATACAAAATCTGAAATTTCTTAATAGCAATGACCACAATTGAGAAAATTGATTTCAAGAGCCTAAGACTTAGTTCTTTTTTTAGCTATCTAAATTGTAGATTATGGTTGGTTAGACACTTTGGATAATTAAAGAAGGTGAAATAAAGGCGTTGATTTGAGGTGAGTTGAGATATACCCTTTCTAAAGTGCTTTTCTCATAAAGTGCAGATCTTTAAGGTGTTTGATAGATTGTTTTAGAGAAGTTAGTGCACGTTTGGTTTGAGCGGGCAAGCGTTCATTATCCATTAATGTTTCCAAGTCGTTCTTTAGTATCAAGTATCTATATAAATATGTTCCATAGCTTCCTTTACATCATGATCACATATTTTTACTTAGAGCATTAGTTCATGAGATTATCTATGTTAATTGTTTATTTTTATGATATGATTTCAAGATCTATTTTTGTTTTAAAGCCAATGAAGCTATGATGAGATATTAAATGATAAGCTAAGTTTAAATTGAGGCCTTTCAAGTAATATTTTTAAAATATTTTTGGGAGTCACCTTAGATTCTGTGACGGGTAAACTCGTTCGTAGCCATAGTCGAGCTGCGGAGCATGACCATAGTCGGGTAACATTTTACCCCGAAACTACCATGACAAGGTAGGTATGTGCCATAGTCAGGCACTATATTATATTGCTATAGTCGGAAAATGAATGCTAGAACGCCAGACCTTGAACTGTGGGACGCCACGGGGATAGGAAAGAGAAAGAAAGAAAAGATGTCAGACTCAAGTGGTACTCCCTAAAGAAAGAAAAGTACAGGCTAAGTTTCAATTTTAAGAGTTTATTATGATTTAATGTTTTCAGATATTTTAAAGTAAAGTTTATGCATTCGTGTTTTATTAACTCTCGCTCCGGCCTTAGTGAGGGAGTCAATGATACTCACTGGGTGACGAGCGATTCGTTACTCACGTTCATTTTTCTTGGAACCTACGTTACTTCGTCAACGTAGACACAGGTCACCGAAGCGATCAAACTACAGGCTAGGAATTTCCCTCACATCCTCAGCTGTCGGTGTCACAACCCTTTTTTAACTTAAGAAAGTAGTTTTAAAGGCTTTGTCGGTGTTACAAAGGTACACAATTATTAAGAGATTTTTGGAGTCGCCACTTGACAAGTTAAAAGTGTGCCAAGTCACCAAAATTGTGTACCTAGAACACCTATGACCTGTTTAATGGTCTGGGTTAGAGTTCCAAGTAAGGATCTCGGTTGACTCTCGGGAATGTATTAGGCACACTCGAGTCCTGTGCCATATTTCTTTTATTAACGCATTTTGACTCTTTTGAAATTGTTCATTGTATTTGCCTTTATTTCGTACGCTTTGACTTGATATTAATTTGTCAGTTCGAACGTAAACTCAAATCGAGATATAATCGTGGGAGTACTTCACCCGTTCGAAATCTTACTACTTAAATCAATTAAATCGCGCAGGCACTTCACCCGTTCGAAATCTCTTGATTTAAGATGAATTTCGCATGAACAATTGAGTTAATTGAATGATTTACTTTCTGCCTTAGCTTCCTCCTACCTCATTATTAATACCTTATTTCTATTTTTAGAACTCAAAGTGCCATTTCTTATTAATCTCCCTTTGATTAATTCCTTTATGTACCATTCACGCCCCCTATATTTGCCTAATCAAGATTGCATTACTGATACATCTTTATTAATCAATTACATATTTTATTAATCAATTATAGAACTATATCAAACTTTATTAATCAATTACAGAACTATATCAAACTTTATTAATCAATTACATATTTTATTAATCAAATACACAGCAAAATCAAACGCTTGCCAGTCACGAGTTAACTTTTGATATTTGCACTACATGTCCTAATTTTCTCTTTTTGCAGTTTTTGTCCCAAGTTTACAAGTAATGGTTCACAATTTTCAGATATGTTATATACACATGGCTAATCTTGAAAAAGACATGTTATTAACAACTAAGATACATTAACTAATCTGGGAACGTATACATGACCTTAAAAACTCAACCTTTCTGATATATCTTTTTTTTTTTTTTGGGAAAACTAAGCAGAAACATACATCATACAAACATGTAATAGGAGCTTAAGTAAAAACCTTTTGGGCTTTAAAAGGCCATTTCATGCATATTCAAGCATCAGAAAAGATTGAAAAATTACCTACAAGAATGTGAGAAATTATCTAATGCAGAAAACACTCCTAGCAACAAACAAGGAGACCCAAAAGCTTAAAACCAGCCACGAACCAACATAATAACAATAACCAGACTCTTTAAACCTTTCTCCTAACTCAATTAACTTTCATGCTTTTCTTTCTCTCTATTTCAACTCTACTCTCTCTCTCTCTCTCTCTCTCTCTCTCTCTCTCTCTCTCTCTCTCTCTCTCTCTCGTGTTTTCAGATCTATTTTGCTCTCTTTCTTTCTCAATACTAAGACTACTATTTTCTTGCTCTCTCAGATCTAAAATTTCATTTTTTTTTCTAGAGTGAAAATGAAGAAGCCTTTTTTCAGATGTTGTATGTGTGTTTTAGAGGAGTCAAGACCCTTCTTAAATAGATGAAAAAAAGAGTTGTTCAAGCATATCCTTTTGTGATCCCAAACATTAAATGCTCTTTTATAAGGCAAACAAAACATGCTATGCAAAGTGAGGAGGATGGAGTGTGGACAACCCTCTTTCAGGTTACAATATCTGAGGTCATTAATGTAAGGCATACCTTGCACTAGACAACAAGAAAATGTGGCAGAAAAACCTTATAAAGGGACTGCCACTTTGTCTTGTTATTTGACCTTTGACCCTCTCAAAGAAAAATCTGAAATTTGAACTCAAACTAAAGTCCAAGACCAAAACTTCTTTCACCTAAAACTCAAATCCCAAACTAACTAAAGACCAGACCTTAAACCTAACTAAAGATTAATTTATTAGGCTGAAAATCAGTTCCTAGACTTCAACAACTTAACTTGAACTAAAATTACTCAAGATCAAACAACTACAAATGTGCTGCATGCTCAGACAGACTCAAGCCAATCAAAATTCATAAAACAACTCCATGCTTTCAATACTGACTTACCAGCTTGAGCACACGGAAAATTTCTCTTCATTTTTAACAAAAACTAAGTGATCCTTATACAGTATTGACAAAGGACAAGTCATGCTAACACTTACTCATGAATTTAAAATAATTAGTGAAACAATATTAATTTTATATATAAACAAAAAATACATAGGCGTTTGATACTATACTAATACATGATTTTCACAGGTACACATCTAATTAATAAAGCAAGCTAAGAAACGAAAGGGACTCCAAGTTACTTTCCCGTTAAGCTAAATAGCATCACAACTAGTGGAATCAAAGCTTCAATGACACACTCTTACCATCATCGTACTAGAGCTTCCTGTCTACGCACCACCACGACCTCGCCGCGTCGATGCCAGGGTCCCACCACGGTTGTAAACATCACAACAATACACGTGCCTCCCACTGTCTCGATATCTCCACCAACTGGACAAGCTGCCTCGTCTCCACCACCTCGTCATTGCTGCAGCGTTGTCGCCAACCCCGTAGCCGCTGCTCTGTATCAGCCAACCTAATGGCAGTCACGGATTCATCACAACAAATCAATTCCATTACTGCAGCTATATTTCTGTCGTTGCATCGTTCCCATCACTACCTCACCCTCGGAACAGCTATATCGAACACCACATCATCGAATCAGACAACAACAATCAACTGTCCAAACTGCCTCGGATCTTCATCGTTGCGTCGCCAACATTATACCAGCCTAACCGTCCCAATACAACATCATAAACAGCTTCATAAGTCACCATGTTTCACCTCATCTATGTTCTATCATCACAACACAAAATTAACTTGAAATAGCCCCCTCCATGTTGACACCCAATTTTATCCCGAAAATTTTAATTAATGCTATTTATTTAAATAAAAATCAATTTCAAAATTTTAAGATGAATTAACGACATTTGGAAGAAAATGCTAAATTTTGTAAAGCATAGCCTAAATCCTAGCCTATCCCGTGCAATTCACCTCATCTCCTTAGTTAATCCTTATTTGAGGCTAAATTTGCTCCTCAGTTTTAATTTGGGGTCATTTGTGCAAAACATATATACACCATCACATACACTAAATTCAGGGATCCTTTCCCCCCAACCCAATTAAAAAAACTTCCCTTACCGAGCATCTTCAAAATGAGAACCCGACCCTTTTCCCAAAAGAAACTGCGACCCAATTTCATTTTTCCGTAAAAAAATTGGAAATCAAAATATACAAAATGGTCCCCTCTCCAGCTTGTAACGATAGTGATACTTTGCAAAACTCCAATGCTTCGAATTGAAAGAAACAAAAATTAAGATAAGGGAGAAATGGGGATAGGAAGGAGAAGAAGATAAGAGAAAGGAAATAGAGTTTTTCATATCAGATAAGATCAAAAATAGTACAGTGTCCTTGCTAAATACAGTTAAGAATATTCCACAACTAGTGACACATGGCAAGGACTAAAAAGAAGTAATTGAAAATAAATAAGGGACCTAATTGACTCCAAACTAAACTTTAACTTAAAACATTCAGGGCCAAACTGTAAAACTAAGAAACTCCCATACTAACTTAACATAAAAGCTACGCATACTCATTCTAGCATTAGGTACCACTCGTTACATGTTATTCCCCTTTTAAGAACCTTGTCCTCAAGGTTCAAAATAAGGAAACTGAGACTTGATGAAATTATAGTCTTCTCAGGCGGTCTCTTCTGAGATAAGTTGGATCATTTGGACCAAAATATGTGTAGCGGCTGCATTTCCTCTCTTGACTATGTGCCTGTCCAAAATTGCAATGGGTTCAACTAGTGGCTGACCTTCAGCAGTACAAATGGGTGGTTCAATTGAGGGAATCTGATTAGAACCAACTAGCTTCTTAAGTTGGGAAATATGGAACACATTGTGTATCTTAGCATGAGCAGGTAAAAGCAATTCATAAGCCACAGGACTTATTTTCCTCACTATCTGATAAGGGCCATAAAACTTGGCTGCCAATTTCAAGCTTCTTCTAACAGCAATTGAAGACTGCCTATATGGTTGCAACTTGATAAACACCCAGTCACCCACTTCAAACTCCCTTTCTATCCTGTTCTGATCAGCATAAAACTTCATTCCATTCTGAGCTTTTTCCAAGTTTTCTTTGAGCATTTTAGCTACCAGCTGCCTTTCCTGGAGTAACTGATCAACTGAAGCTACTTTGGCTTATGAAATCAGCTCAAAAGACAATTTGGAGGATCATAGCCATATAGTATCTTGAAGGGAGTCATCTGCGTAGCTGAATGGTACTTGGAATTATACCAGAATTCAGCTACAGATATCCATTTGCTCCAGTCAGCAGGCTTGTGACTTGTCATGCACCTCAAATAGTTTTCTAAGCATCTGTTCACTCTCTCTGTTTGACCATCTATTTGGGGATGGTAAGCTGAGCTAAAAATCAGTTTAGTTTGTAACAAACTAAAGTGCTCTTTCCAAAACAAGCTGAGGAAAATTTTATCTCTATCAGAGACTATGCTGCTAGGCAGCCCATACAACTTATAAACTTGATCCAAAAATAAGGATGCAACATGTGCAGCAGTGAAAGGGTGAGTTAGTGTCATAAAATGGGCATATTTGGAGTACCTATCCACCACCACCATTATAGTATCATTTCCTCTAGACCTGAGTAACCCTTCAATGAAATCCATAGAAATATGTTCCCAAGGTCTGGAAGGAATGGGCAAAGGATGTAACAATCCTGGATAAGCCACTTGTTCATCTTTGCATCTTTGACAAACTTCACAATTCTTGATCACCCTCTTAATATCATCTAGCATTGAGGGCCAATAAAATATAGCTTTCATTCTGTGAAGTATTGCAGTGACTCCAGAGTGTCCTCCCAAATTAGAGGAATGAACTTGTTGCACTAATTGTTGCCGCAGCTCACCATGCTTGCCAATCCAGACTTTCCCTTTGTACTTGAGAATTCCACTCTGTAATGTAACCTCTTGAGAGGCTACTGGATCAACATTAAGTGCACAAATGATCTTGCACACCTCATCATCATCTTCATAGCTGTTAATAATCTCCTTTGTCTATTTGGGCTGCAGTTGAATGATCAGATTGCAAGCAGTTTGAACTAGTACAATATTCTGCCTCCTCGAGAGAGCATCAACTACTGAGTTGTCAATTCCCTTCTTATAGTGGATTTCAAAGCTCAATACCATAAGCTTGGTTAAACCCTTATGTTGCAAGGCAGTGGTGATCTTTTGCTCCTGTAAAAACTTTAAACTGAAATGGTCAGTCATTATAATGAAATGGTCAGTCATTATAATGAAATGGCTTGGTATCAAATAGTGTCTCCATTTGTCAACAGCCTGTAGCAAAGCTATCTAACTAATTTTCATATGTAGAAAGGCCTTGATGTTTAGGACTTAGTGCTTGGCTAAGGAATGCAATGGGTCTTCTATCTTGCATCAGGACTGCACCCACTCCAGTTCTACAGGCATCAACTTCTACTACAAATGGCTAGTTAAAATTAGGAAGTGCCAGTACAGTAGCAGTGGTCATAGCTCTTCAGGCTTAAGAATGCTGCAGTAGCCTCCTCATTCCACTGGAAACTTCATTTCTTTAGCAGGGAAGTTAGATGTGTTGACACCCAATTTTGTCCCGAAATTTCGAAATTAATTTGCCGACACTTACTTTTTATATGAATCTCGAAATATAGCATTTTGTGTTAATATAAAGCCAAAAATGTCCCTTTTAAAAAATAAATTATAAAATTTTTGATGTTTTGTCGCAATTTGGCTATCGTTTGCAAAGTTTTTCAATATTAGCAACTTGATATTTTCGGCTTTGTATTACCTACAACATGTAAAATATTGGGAGCAATTTATCTAATTAGAAAGTTTTTCAAATTGATTTACGAAATTAGTTAAAGCTATTAGTTTTTAGAAAAGGGTCATAATCGTTTTTCGCTTTAAGTCCCGGCCTATTTTACGCAACACCCAATTTTCCTCCTAGCCCAATTCTAAAACCATATCCCTCACCCATATATATACCCTTAAACCCTAGCCCCATCCATTATTCATCATCTTCATTTCATCTCCCACAACCCACAACAAAGAATTCAGATCTAGCACACCAAAAACACAAAAACCACCATCAAAACCCCCATCACAGCCTCACATTCTCCTCTATTATACACAACTCCAGTGACCACTCACAAAAACCCCACACACGACATCACCTCCCCCTTGACACAGTACCCTCACACTAAAAAGATCAGCTCCCTCACATACCCAACACACATACAGTACACACATTAAAAAACCACATCATACACACACCCATTACCACATGAAAAGGAGCCGTGCCCCTCTCACGATGAGGTTCCTGAACTATTTATTCTGTCATCTTCATGAAGAGAAAAGGGGATCTCTCTCACACCCATTGTCGTTTAAGCTATCAGGCCCCCTCATCTTCTCATTAACAAAAAAAAAAAAAAAAAGCCCCTCTACTCACAGCTATACAAATAAAGCAGAGGAACCCAAGTATTGATTGATGTTGCAGATCTGAGTAAGGGAGATCGGGGAAGAGGGAAACCCATCGCCGGAGCATAGATTGAAATCCCTCTACTTGTATTTCTGACCGGAAATTTGATGTAAAAAGGTTGGGGTGGTAGCGACGCCGCTACCTAGCTGGTGTCGCTCCTCCACCTTGGGTCACTGTTGTCGCTTGTTTCGATGGGGTATGGCCGGAATTCTAGCCGGCGATGCCTCCTGTTTCTGGCTGAGTTCATTAACGATGGCACCATCCTCTGTAACGGCTGTTTGCTTTATGATTTTACTCCCTTGTCCATTATTACTGTTTTTACTGGTGTTACTTGTGGCTTTTGCTCTGTTTATTTGGTTGATTCTTGAACTGAAATGGGAAAATGTGGGGTCGTAGCGACGCCGCTTCTCGCTGGCGTTGCTCCTCCTTCTCCTCCGTTTCACTGACTCGCTGCTATACTTTTCTCACCGGAATCTTTGTTTGTTGGTTCCTCTGTCCGGTATCGATGTTTTGATTGGTTTTTTGCCCGTTATTTGGCCAAGTTCTGTTTTTTTTAGTGTTGAGTTTGCAGGCGTTGATGTATTTGATTGATTACGTTCATATCTTTACTGGGTTTGAATGGTGGGCATCGATAGTTGCTACATCTGTTATTATTCGGTGCTTAACTCTTCCAGTTATGATTAATCAGCTGAAGCTTACTTCAAAATTTACAGACTTGTGTTTCTGTAAAATTTTTGTGACCATTATTCTCTAATGGAGGGCCCCACATTGAGCTGTTGTTGAAAATGTTGACTGATGCCTTTGCTATGCTTGGAATACGCTGAAGATTTTTTGATTTGAACAGATATTGTGTTCGAATTACTATGCATATGAAAACAATTTATTTGAGGTCTACGCAAAACGAATTGACGCATACTATACGTTAGAATTGACGGACTGATATTGAACCGATACTACATTGGCCGATGAAAAAATACACATGCATGTATTGAGGCCTCGGGGTTGATTCGAACACGATACTACACTTGAAACGTCCCGTTCCCGTGTCCCTAAAGCAAAAGGCGATGATGAATGCACTTTAATGCAAAGCAAGTTGAATAGAGTAGTGGGTTTGGTGCTTTGGCATGGCAACACGGTCCGGGCTCCGTGTTTGCAACCGTACCAAATCCCGAGCCTCTATTCGACGCGCCATACAAAACTGAGCCTAAATTTTGCAAAAACAAACCCCCTTTTATTTTTATTATTATTATTATTATATATATTATTTTTTATTTATTATTATTATTATTATTATTACTTTATTATTGTTATTTTATTTCATTAATTATTATACCTTATTATCGTACTAATCCTATTTTACTTGTTTGTTTTGCGAGGTACATATTGACACGAATAATTTATGGACGAGTTTGGCTAACTCACGAACGGGAATAACCCATTGCACTAAAGGCATTTGCGGATTGAATTCGGACCCGAGCATTCAGAAATAAGACTTAGAAATTTTAGAAAATCCAAGGCTCCCGCGAGTTGATCATATCTCGGGTTTTACCTTTAAACTTTGACTTTCTATTCCTTAGAGATATTTATGCAAATAAATGTGTAGAATCTTTATTTATTAATAATATTTGATTGCTTGGTATATTGCTTTACTTTATGTGCATTATCCTTTTATTTTTGAAGTCGTTATTTAATTTATTGCAAGCTGGGACAAATTAGCAAAATGCGTGCAAAATTAAAAATATTTTTCATAAACAAGTTTTATTTCAATTAATTATTTTAGATAAATTTTCTAGAAAAGCATATTTTGCAAATATTTGGAAACCTGTCGGATTAACCGTATTTTACGGAATTTCGGAAGTGCCTTAAAAACCTTCTTCCGAAATTAATAAAACCTCTTACCTATAGAATCTCTGAAAGAAAGACCGTCTTTTTTTATAAAAACAGAGTTTTGCACGCATTTGTTAATTTGGTTCCCTGTTTTTCTTAAATTGGGTGGCGACTCCAAAAACTCCAAGAGAGTTAGCCCATCCTGTTGATATTCCGAAATTTATCCCTTTCGGGGTAATTTTTGGGGTTCAACAAGATGTTTACTAAGGATAGCATATCCTTTGATAAACCTCATGTAGTACCCTGTTAAACTAAGAAAACCTCTCAACTCCTTTATGTTGGTAGGTTGTGGCCAGTTCACCATTGCTGAGATTTTTGCAAAGTCAGTGCTCACACCATTTCCACTAATAATATGACCTAAATACTCAATTTGAGGCTGAGCAAAGTCACATTTGGACCTTTTGGCAAACAACTCATGTTTCCTTAACAATTCCAGTACAATCTGTAAGTGCTGCACATGTTCCTCTAATGATTTACTGTAAATCAGTATATCATCAAAGAAAAGTAGTATGAATTTTCTTAAGTATGCCCCAAAACTTGATGCATTAGAGATTGAAAGGTTGTAGGTGCATTAGTTAAACCAAAAGGCATCACTTTGAATTGCCACAACCCATGATGTGTCCAAAAAGCTGTTTTAAACTCATCTTCAGACCTCATCCTCGCCTGGTGGTAACCTGATCTAAGATCAACCTTTGAGAACACTTTGGCACCATTCAACTCATCTAGAAGGTCTTCAACCATAGGTATTTTATTTTTAATAGTGAGTGAGTTGAACCTTCTATAATCAACACAGAGTCTCCAAGATGAATCTTTCTTCTTTACTAACAATGCAGGGAAGGCAAAGGTTGATTGACTAGGAACCACAGTTTGAGCCTGTAACATATCATGAATCATTTGCTCAATAGCATTTTTCTGATCATAGGAATACCTGTAGGGCCTCAAGTTGAAGGGCTGGGCTCTAGGGACTAAAGGAATACCATGATCACACTCTCTTTGTGGTGGCAAGTTCTTTGGTTCTTCAAAATATCAGGATAAAGCTCTAACAAAGCTGATACTATAGTAGGAACTTGATGAGAAGATGACTGACTCTGGTTGCTCTCTACAACAAAGACTTCTGCAGCAAAATTACAAGCCTTTTTCATGAACCATTTATTGACTTTCTCACATTCAGCTGTGAGAACCTTGTAGCTATCCTGTTGGCCTTCGATTGTTATAAACTTGCCCTCTTTAAGAAAAGACAAACTGTATGGTTTGGTGTTAAGGATCACTGGTGAAAACATATCTATCCAATCCATGCCCAGTACCAAGTCACAACCTCCCACTTCTAGAATTCTAACATCAAACAAAAAGGTTTCATCCTGCATCTTCCAATGGAATTGTGGACAAAAGAACTCACAAAACAGCTCTTGACCATTGGCAACTTTCACTCTCATTGTTGCTTCCAGTGGTATCACTTTCAACCGCAAGGCTTTAACTACCTGTGGACTGAGGAAACTATGAGTTGAACCACTATCTATCAAGATGGTAATTGCCATTTTCTTAACATAGCCTAGGATTTTCAAAATGGAAGGTGAATTTGCAGCACCAATTGTTACACAGAGAGATAATTCAGCTTGTTCTTCCTCAACTAATTCTTCTCTAGCCTCCTGAAAACATCCTCTTTCTATTGTACTTGAATTTTCCCTTCTTTCACTTCTTTATTACCCAACATAAGGTTCAGGTTCTTAGGCTTTCATTGGTGTCCTGGAAAGTACCTCTCATGACATCTGAAGCATAAGTTCTGCTCTTTTAATGCTTCTATTGTGGGGTTTGGTTTGAAGAGAGATTGAGGCCTTTGATTTGGGTAAGTAATTCTGAGTGGGGCATTTTGGGGTTGCCTAGGTGGAGCAGGTAGTTGTCTGGTGACTGGATAAGTGACTTAAGGATAGGGTCTAGGATTATGTGAAGTGTTTCTTGAAGTGGTTAGTTTGGTTAAGGCGTTAAATGATTCTTCATACAACTTAGTAGTTTCAAAAGAATCTATCAAAGAGGTTGGATTTGCCAAGATCACCAAGGGTTTCAACTCAGGTTTAAGACCACTTACAAAACTAGCTACCAGATGAGATTCATTTAACAGGGGATTAATAATCAGCATGTATCCCATTAATTCCTCGAACTTCTCCTGGTAACTATTAACAGTACTGATCTGAACTAGTTTGTTAAATTCATCAACAATGTTCATAGGTCTCATATTTCCAAATCTTCTACAAATCTCAGAACAAAACATAGTCCACGAGAGCTGATCCCTTTTCCAGGTAACATAACTATCAAACCATACCTCAGCTTTACCTTTCATATGAATCGTGATGTATTTCAACTTTTCAGAGTCTTGGACATTGTAAATCTCAAAAAATTTGTCATATTTTCTCAACCATCCTCTAGGGTTGTCATCGAACTCAGGAAAATTAATCTTAGCCTTCAACATCTGAGTATTTTTAGTGGGTTCGACTATAACAGTATCCTGGATCGGGGTTCCAGCAGGTGTTGGTAAAAGAGGGGGGTTTGAGGAGGTTGTAGGAGTTCCGAATGCAGGTGCTAAGTAAGGGTTTGAGTAATGAGATGGGGGTTCATGGGGGAAACGTAAAACCCCTTCCAACAGGTAACGATGATGAAGAAAAGAGAGAGGTCCGAGTACCTGAAGATTGTCCAACTTCTCGAATCGTTGGAACACCAGCTGCAAGAGATGGGGTATTCGCCTCCGACTTCTTATTAGACCCCAAGCTTTCAAGGATGAGCTCCAATTTACGATTTGTTTCCAATTGCAGTCGTCGATTTGTGTCTTGAATCTCTTGGAGTTGTGAAGAAAATTGGGTTTGCTGGGTTTCAAGTAATTCGAAACGTTTCGTGGTTTCAGCCATGAATGACTGCAGCTGAGCTCGAAGCTCTCCGACTCCGTCTGTTAAATTTCGAAGCTCTGTATTTTGAGACATGGTGGTCGTGTCCACACTCACCCAGTTGGCTCTGATACCAATGTAACGATAGTGATACTTTGCAAAACTCTAATGCTTAGGATTGAAAGAAACAAAAATTAAGATAAGGGAGAAATAAGGATAGGAAGGAGAAGAAGATAAGGGAAAGGAAATAGGGCTTTTCATATCAGATAAGACCAAAAATAGTACAGTGTCCTTGCTAAATTCAACTAAGAATATTCCACAACTAGTGACACCTGGCAAGGACTAAAAAGAAGTAATTGAAAATAGATAAGGGACCTAATTGACTCCAAACTAAACTTTAACTTAAAACATTCAGGGCCAAACTTTAAAATTAAGAAACTCCCATACTAACTTAACATAACAGCTACGTATACTCATTCTAGCATTAGGTACCACTCTTTACACAACTCAATATTTTCGGGTACAAAACCTTATCTATTTAATACTGTTGGGGGGGTTTTTGAGTATTTTCGGAAAGAGCCCTAAAAATTTGGGGATAAATAGAATCTTTGGAGTTTATTTCACGGGGGATCTTGGTTAGCGACAGTGAGGGGAAAGAGGATATAAGAAAGGAGAGCATATAGATAGATTTTTTTCTAGTCTTCGAAAAAATATACATATCGCGTTACGGTTTCTGTTTGATTTGTGTATCGCTATTTTGCTATTCGAGTCGTCGCCTTGTTCGAGTTACTTTCTTTGGATTCACGCCACGGCTTGCTGCGTTGAAGCAGGTAATAACCTCACATTGACTTGATTTAAATCGTTTATGTGTCACTATTAAGTCTAAACTGATGTGCATATTTGTATTGCTATGTTTGAAACTATAATACATATTTGTGTTGCTATGCTTTAATTATGAAGTTATATTTAAAGTCCTGTGTTTTTGCTTGTATGAGGGCTGATTGATTACTTACATGCTAAAGGAAAAGGTGAAAAATGCATTTGGTTGTATTCAAGTATTTGGAATGGAAATGAGTCAATAGTTTTTCATACATTTGTATATACCGTTATGTTTGAAAGAATTTTATCAAAGTGTGAATAGTAAGCATGTTGTTGATGCTTGTTTCAAAGGCATTTAGTAAGCTTTTCTTGTTCACTTCTAGAATCTGTTTGGTTATGTCATGGTCTGTTTGTGAACTGGATTTCAAGAGTGTAGTGCAGCCAGAGTATGTGGTTGTTCAGGGGGGATAGAGTGGTTCAGGTAGTGAGGGAGTTGCAAGGCTGCAGTTTATTTGGTTTAGAGGAGTTTAGTCCAGTTTGTTTTTGAGAGATGTAAAGTGGTATGCAGTTTTGGGGTTCTGATCCTAGAGTAGTTCCAATTCAATAGTTGTTTTAGTAAGTAGGAGTAGCAGGTTGTTTTCCTGGTTGTGGCTAGAATAGCTATGTGAGTTTGAAGGAGGAAGTAGTTTGGTTTCATAAGTGTATGTTCTCTAGGTAGTAAGGGAGCAGGGAGAATAAGAGCAGATGCAGGTAGTGTTACTAGGTTTCTGAATGTTTGTGCAGTGAGTGAAATAGAAGCTATTTCAATTATGTGAATTTCCCTTTAAGAAAATTGTAATTCTTTAAGCTGTTTTGTGGAAATTTTCTGTTAAAAGCAAGTTTGTTATTGAAAGAATTTTTTTAGTCTAATTTTCTGGTTAATAAAAGTTTATAGAAATAATGTTTTAGGTTAGTTTCAAGTCATTTTCAATCAATGCAAAGTCTTTTTTTTCTTGATATCAATTGGTTCCATTTGTTGGCTGTTCTGGCAGTAAATGGGTGTGGGTGTAGGTGCTTTGGAGTTTATTTCTATAAATGTAGGAGTGTGTAGGGGGCTGCCCAGCATTTTTGTTCAGGTGTGAGGGATGCTACAGTTAGGTAGTTTGGTGTTTGGAGATGTTTGCAGGTGTTCTTGGAGGTCTGTATATGTTTGTTGCAGGTCTGTGGGATAGTGAGGGGGGGTGCTGCAGTAGTTATAGGGGTTGCAGGTTGTTTGGAGTTTGTTTAAGTGCTTGTAGTTGGTTGCATGTAGGGAGGGAATTGTGTCATGTTTCTGTGTAATAAAGGTGAGCTGTAGAGTTCAATAAAGGGGTAGTAGCCTGGTTCTGTCTAGCTATATGAACATAAGCAGGGGTGTTCTGTTTCAGGAGAGGGTTAACGGTTGTTGCTTCTCATTTGCTTTGGTTTGTTTAAGTGGTCCAGGATCTTCTCCCCTTTTGCATATGCTGTGAAGTTGTGTTCCAAAGGGGTCTTTCTTCTTCGAATGCTATCTCCGTTCTTAGAAGGAACTTCGGGTTAAATTTTTCTTGATAGTTGAAAGTCTTATCTAGAGTCTAGCGCCAAGTTTGTTTTCCTGGTATGTTTTACATTGTTGATCAAGATAGTTAAGTTCAATTTTAGTCTGGATTGTTGTTCAAGTTAGCTAATGCAATTTGATATGAATTAAGCATCTGAGAATTCCTTTACTTTCCTTTTCTGCATTTACCATCACTGATATGAGGTCAAATTTATTCTTGGATACATGATCTTCTGGCCAACATGTTTTAGCTCGTAATAGTAGCATCCATATCTGCTTTAAATTCACTCTGCTGATACTAACCCTTTCCTCCTATATTTTCTTTACATGACACTTCTCTGGGACGAGTTGACTAAAGCTCCTCGGGATCGAGTTGGTAAAAACTCATAAATTGGGATGATTCATTGCATTGGAGCCACTTGGGGTCAAGCTTGGGCTCAAATTTTCAAGAAGTGAAGATCTTAGAAAGTTTAAAATGCTTTGTTGAGTCATGTGATGTTTAGGCTCATAGGCATATAATTGTATAAAAAATAATTTTCAAGGCTCCCACGAGTTTGTCAAATTTTTCCGAGTTCTTCTTCTAAACCTCCTCTCTTCCCTATCGCCCTTAGAGTCTATGTTTATAGGAATCCCCGTAGATAATTAATTGTTGTAGGATAATTTGATTATTTATGAATGAATGTTTATTTATTTATTGAGTTATTTTGTGAATACTTTATTCCTTTATAATTTCCATCTTATTTAAGAATTTTGAATTTTTTAGTGTGCAATTAAAATTCAAAAAATAACAAAAATAGTAACTTGGTTCCAAATCCCTTAAATTGTCATTTCAATATTTTTCCATATTAATTCATTTTCCGATTTCTTGCCAAAAATTGCATTTATTATTATTATATTTAATTTCATATTTCTTAAAGCATAATTTGTTATAATGTGTAATTCTAGCATTAATTTTAAAATTTCTTTAAATTAATATTGAAAGTTTGTATTGATTTAGCTATTTTGTGAAAACCGAAGGATTAACGATAAATTTATAGATTTTCGAAAGTGCTTTCAAATTGAAACCTTCTTTCGAAAATAATTGAACCTCTTACTTAGAATCTCTGAAAAAGACCATTTTTCTTAAAACGGAAGAATTGCACGCATTATTTAACTAATTGGTTCCTAATTCTTCTAAATTAGATGGCGACTCCAAAGAAACCCTTTGGAATCACCATATTGTTGAACATTATACCCGAAATCTATCTTTTCGTAAGAAAGGATAATTTTTGGGGTTCAACACTCCATACCGTTGCCACCACCGTACCAGCACTAACCAGTCCACCCAAACCTGTATCGCCATCAAATCGGTCAACATCGATCACCATTGTCCTCGCCTTGTCGTCATCTCCACAAACTCACGCCACCACTGTTGCACCTCCACTTTAGAACGAGGTGGAGGAGAGCTAGGCGAGGCTATAGACATAAGTTCCGCCGGAGAAAATCAACATTTGCCGAAGTTAGCGTTTTTCCATTTTTTAAGGTCCCGATCTTGATGATTTAATGGTTATTTGGGGGAACGAGTCACAGAATGGATATAGTGAAAAGAGAGGAGTTTAGTCGTGTAAAACTTTGGCCATCGAGTCTAACAGCGTAATTCGGCAGGTTCGAATTAGGGCAGAGTTCTATTAGGTTTAAAGGATTGGGAGAAAAAATGAACAACATGGAAAAGGAATTGGGGTTAAAAGGGTATTTGGGCTCGGGTCAAGTAAAGATGGGCTGCTCTTTCCTTTCAAGGTTAGCCAGCCCAACGACAACCTTTCAAAATTAGCCAACCTTCAACCTTAATTGACTAGCACAAACTCAATTATTTAACTTAGTCAAAAAATATCACATAAAATTAAGATATATAGTTAATTAACCAAATAAGTATTGAACAACAAAAAATATTTTTTTTAAATAATTTTCGATATTTTTCTCCTAATTACTCAACTATACTAGCTAAACAAAGGTTAAAATCTAGTAAAAAATCACAAGATAATTAACACAACCATTTAATATAATTTTATATTTTTTATGCCAAAATTAGGTGATTACAGTCAGTGAGCTCCGCTTTGCTTTCAGTGGAGACATACCAGCTTTCCTTACCAGTTCTTTTATTTATTTTATTTATTCAGTTGAGTATTGCCGAGAGTTTTATGTCTCGTGCAATATGACAATATTCCAGTTTTAGAAGCCTCATAGACAGTGAGTTAGAAGAGTTATGGTGCACATTTTTAAGATTTAAAGCTCGAAGTATTTTAAAGTTATATTGACTATTTATTATAAGTTATAGAGTTATGATTTATTTAAGTTATTGTAAGTTCTTGAAAGATGAAAAAATAGTTTAGCAGGCCTGGTTCGCCTGGTCTTCAGGTGACGTGTCATGACTCGTTCAGAAAATGGGTCGTGACAACATCGGTTGTGTAAGGGCTACCAAAAGGGTTTATAAAATCTTGACCACTCCACCCATTGCCTTAAGGTTTTGGTTGGATGCCCATATTCTTTCACAATGTCGACCAAGCAATTCAAAAACATTCAAAAACAAACTAATTTAATGACCTAAAGTTGTGCATGCACATGTGTAACCATTTCTTTTTGGTACGTCAGCATCAATTGAGCTACCATGAGTCATGACCTAAGTGAGAGATGAAAGTAATAGTTGCACAATGCAAACGACCACAAAAAGGGGATCGATAGCAAACGAGAAAAGGGCTTAAGCTTGATATATCCACTTTTGGATTTTGCAGTTGCAATATCAGTAGATGACTTAGGTGAAACTTACAGAATGTCACGTTGCTTGAACTAACATAAATATATAGCATCCTTATATGGATCATCTTGTACTAAAAACATTGTGATTTAATTTGTCAAAGCCATGTTGAGCCATCAACTTATGGCTCGGTATTATTTCCTTTTGATCAATATAAGTGTAATTTCGTCTGGACACTCAGTGACACGTGTCCGATGACGTGGAAAGCATGGCGTGGAAGTTAGAGACGGGTCAAAGGAAACTTAATCATGAAAGATTAAACAACACCGAAGACGTGAAATGGTTGACCGACTTGGGATTTAAAACACAATCACTCCGGAGACAAGAATTTTGGTCACAAGCAAGAGACAAACCTTATCTCCAACTGACTTTGCTATTTTCGGGGAAGACGTATGTTGGAAGCGGATAATGACACTATTAGATCGTGGAGAAATGTGGGGAAGAAAGAGTTTAGATAAGTTTAGGATTCTTGCACCTATAAATAAGTTTCTTTTTCTATTTTGTATACATTACATTTCATTCTGAAAACAAAGATACTTGCTATTACTCAAATACCTTATAATACTGCTTCAAACTTTGCTTCGGAGAAGACACGTTCAATCTTTTCACCAGAGCCCGAGAACACTCAAATCAATAAGATTTATTTATTTTTGTTTTATCGTTGTCAGTATTTATTCATGTTCATTAGTTACTGCCATTGTTATATTTCGTTAGCATTAGCACAGTCACCACATTATGGTTTTCGCATCTTTAACAATATAGTCGTTGATCAATTAACCAATTTGTTTACCGTTCGTTTCAGTATTGTGAATTGCATAAAAAGTCAACTTTTTTGGATGTAGGTTTAAAGGTTTACCAACGAATTTCGATACAAAAGGGATTGTTTGTGGCTTAACTAAATTAAAATTTAATTATAATTCCTGAATCGACTTTTAAAAAATACAATAAAAGTGTCGCAGTGCTCTTCAAGCATTCAATAATGCCTTATCTATGTAACTTCCATATATTGATAACATATATAAGTATTTTTCATATTATCATGTCAACTAAAACATAATGATTGTCTTGTTTGTTTATAAAAATTAGTGTAGTTAGTAACTAAAAAATTGAGTATATATACTACAACACACGAAAATATATCGTTAGTTTTAAATTGTTTACACTATTAGTATAAATAATTAGTTAAATTATATATGGAATTTGTGTATTCCACCTCCAATCGAGTTTGAGGCATTTTATAAGAGAGAGAAATAGTACACATGCAATGTAAACCCTCTCTTGGTAGTCGTGGTCGTCTTTTGTCATGAAGGACAATAACGAGTTAAGTCAGGAATTGAAGGATGTTAGGTGGTGTCTTCATAAATGTCTAGCACTCGTACCCCAAGCGAGCTAAAAGAGTGTCAGTCGTGTTGGCGGCAATGTAGACGTTGGGCTTTTAAAGCATATAGGAGAGAGGCAATAAAATGCAGGAGGCAACAACTATTGTGAGATATTGTATTGCATGTCCTAAAAGTGATAAAGGTGTTGTAACAAAAATTTGGGATGTGACCAGAGAGCTTATGGGCGACAACTACATGTGTTTAAAGAGTGTTAGTGTCGCACGTTCCCGAGCTATAGTTGAGCTATAGTTACAATCATGTGTTTTCAGTCGAGGAATATTTGCCAAGGTTCTGAGGAACATGCTAACCAAATATGGGTAATTTCGATGACGTTTATCTATGGATCAACTTAGCAAAGAAGTAGTGACGTTGTTGTAATTATAACTTCTGAAAGTAATACATCTTTCCACGAGTACGGACAGGGATGAACACGACACCTTATTTGGAGATTCGAATAAAGAGAAAGATCGATCATGACAGTCGGGGCAAAACATGTCATTACAAGTCACTTAAGCTTTTCTTTTTAAATCATAAATAAGGGGTAGTACCCACCTTCCTGTGCGTGTTTTTTGGAAGCTGCACTAAGTGAACAAGTTGAGGTATATCGTTAAGGGCCTCCCTAGATGTCACAAATAACGGCTAGCGTTGGAACTCAACGAATGTTAAAGGCTTGGCATATGTAACGATTAATAATATATACGTTTAACCTAATTGAATTCAAAATTTTCCCGAATACTATTGGAAAGTAATATAAAAATGACTAATGTAGAGTAAAAGATTTTGTTTTTCTTTTGGTAGAGAAAAAGATTAAAATTAAGATAAATGTAATGATGAATGAATTAGGGTGGGGTGGGTTTAGGGATAGGGGGTATAGTGACGATTCTACTTTGCATACAATCACTCACACACATGTTAGGCGGCAGATAAATTGAGAAGATTGCAATCTATTAAATTAATAATCACTCCAATTATTTAATATTTACTTGTACTATTTAGAGTCTGTTTGGTCAAATTTCTGTGAAGCCAAAAATGCTTATTTTGAAAAATTTAAGTGTTTGATCAAGCTTTTTAGAGGAAGATAATTGCTTTGGAGTAGCAACATAAGCTGTTTCTTTTTCTATGGGGAAGACAATTGCTTTTTTGAGTGGCAACAAAGGGTGTTTTTCTGTTGTGAGGAAGAAGTAGGAAAAAGTAGTTTCTCTACGTAAGCAGAAGTAGAAGCTGTTTTTAATTTGTTTCATTACAAAATTTCCTTATCAAAAATATTAATATACTGGATTATCCATATTTATTAAAACTAATGGTTATCAGTTATACATAATATCTTATTCGTTTTTTCTTTTCTTTATTCGTAATTTAATAATTAAAATCACTTTTTGAAAAGTTTGACCAAGCACAAACTGTTAATTAACCATTGAAGAAAGTGTTTCTCGAATAAGTTGGTCAAACACAAATTGCTATTTTTTTAAAATACTTTCACAAAAAATACTTTCGAAGTAATTACACTTTTCAAATAAGCAATTTTTAGAAGTTTCGCCAAATAGACTCTTAATAATTTCATTTTGTTTCCATTATTGGCACCTTAAAGTTGTCAATGATTTTCTTTTTTCAGTATTTTCTTTTGGAAGCAGCCTTTTCACCGTTCACAAGGTAAGGTTATATATTTTATTCTTTTCGGACCGTACTTGTGGAATAATTCTGCATATTTTTTATTATTTTGTAATCCTGTTGTTCCAAAAAAATGACATACTTTTCTTTTTGGTATGTTTTATAAAGAATGATATAATTTTATATTTAAAAATAATTTAACCTAATAATTCTGCATATTTTTTATTATTTTGTAATCCTGCTGTTCCAAAAAAATGACATACTTTTTTTTTGGTATGTTTTATAAAGAATGATATAATTTTATATTTAAAAATAATTTAACCTTAAACTTGCTATTTTACCCATGAGATTGATTTATAAGTGCACAAATATTTATTAAGTATCATTTTGAACTGTAAATTCCAAAAGTTAAGTCAAGGAATAACATCACAAAGGAAAAAACGAAGGTACAAACAAAAAAATAATTAATTCGTTCAATCTCTCTCCTTGTTTTTCCGCAACACACACAACATAAAGTAATTGTTTATTTTTTAATAATCTCTCTCTCTCTCCCCCCTCAATCCTCGCTCTGTTTTTTCTCCATTACCAGAATTCTTGACCCTTCTTTGATTCATCTATTCACAAAAAACTTAAAGGAAAACACCCCTAATACACCATCTTTATTTTGTAAAAAGATTGTTTTTTTGTTTATTAATCAATGGGGTGAATTTGCTAGTAAAGATAGGATTTTTATTCCTTTGTTTGGTATTTTGAGATGATGGGTGTTTATATTTATCTAAGGATGTAGCTAAAATTCAATTTTCTTGAATCTTGATCCATAATTTGTATGCTTTTGTGTTATTTGGTACCTTTTCTAAATCAAAGTTGTGAACTTTAACAATGAATTTTGATTTAATTGTTTCTTGGATTTTGGGCTAATCTAAGTAAATATATTTTAAATTGTGGCTATTGGTGAAATTTGTGAAGTGGGGTCGTTGAATTAATCAGCATGGATCATGTTGTCGGTGGCAAGTTTAAACTTGGAAGGAAGATTGGGAGTGGCTCTTTTGGTGAGCTTTATTTGGGTATGTATGTCACTTTGGTTGATTTGATTCTATGGACAAACTCCATTTCCTTTGTTTTTTTCTTTTTTGGATGACGTAGTTTCCAACCAGCTTGCAAGCACCTCGACTAACTTCATTTCCTTTGTATTTTTTTGGATAAGCATGGTGTCCGGCTAGCTTGCGTGCACCTCGACTAACTTCATTTCCTTTGTGTTTTGATTACTCTTTTGTATTTCTCTTATGTTTTCTGTATCTTGCTGCTTTATTGGCTCAGGTGTGAATATACAGAATGGAGAAGAAATTGCCATTAAGCTGGTATTGCCTCTCCCTCCAACCAACACCACTTCTTTTCGACTATTATTGTTGGCTCCTTAGTGTTTGTTTCATGCTGTAAAGCTGCTTCTTTGTTGAGTTATGTATATGTATTTATGATTAGACTGAACTAAACCCAATGGTTATAAACTTGTATGTGACTGTAGAGAAGTTAGAGAGCCTCTAGCTTTAGGGTCATTTATCATTGGATGAAACGAGCCTGAATAGAGCGGAAGAAATACTGCTTAATTTATACTCGTCCAAAAGAAAACGATTCGTATAGTTGATCCTGACTAATTTGAGATTGAGCTATAGTTGATTGATTGAATTGTTGATAAACTTTTAGCTTGTGTTTTTATATTATTAGAGTTATAGGGTCCTTTTTTGTTTAATTAGTTTATGAAGTTCCAAGATTGTGATCAGGAATAAAAAAAGGCACCTTTTCACTGACAACCTTGCTGTTCAGTGTGTGAAAATTTTCAATCTGTTGCTTCATTTACGGTGATAAGAGACAATTAGGAAGTGTAAAACAATAGCGGACATGATTATCTTTCCTGAAGAATTGGTAGAACAATCAACTAAAATATATTGAATAGAAGCATTTGTATGTCAAGGGAACAAATGATCAGTATGCATGTAATATATTGGAGTAGCATCTATCGACGTTAGTGACATGTTCTTGATGTGTGGAGCTGTTCCGAGTATATGTATCTCATCTTGTTACTGCAACTATCAGGAATCTGTCAAGACGAAGCACCCTCAACTTCATTATGAGTCAAAAATTTATATGCTTCTCCAAGGAGGAAGTAAGTCTTTCTCCCTCCCTTCTGTGTCCTCTACATATCCTTTATTTGCTACTAATGATGCAATGGTGTGATTATAATGGAATAACCATTAAAATAAAAAGAGAGTGGAGGTAAGGTGGAGTGCCAATGAAGCTGCATTATTTGTTACTTGTCAGAAGTTCCGTGCTTACAGATCCCTTATCTTAGGCTACTTTTCTGTTATCATTTACATGACTCCTATTCCAATTAGAAAATATTTAGTAAGTCAAAGTAGCAACCAGTTAGGTCTATGGGTTTGTCTAGCTCCTTTGGCCTTCTTGTTAATTTGTCAAGGAATTTTAGAATGGATATTTTATGAATAGACAATGACTCCTTATCTCTGCCATTAATGATGAAGCCGGGATTCCCAACCTCAAATGGTTTGGTGTTGAGGGCGAATACAATGTAATGGTCATTGACCTTCTTGGGCCGAGTTTGGAAGACCTCTTCAACTATTGCAATAGGAAGTTCACCCTGAAAACAGTTCTAATGCTTGCTGATCAACTAGTAAGTAGTTCATTGTCATGCCACTTCTTTTTTAGATTAACAGAGTTGAGTAATAATATTGCTCTATTATTTTCAGATTAATAGAGTTGAGTATATGCACTCGAGAGGATTTCTGCACCGTGACATAAAGCCAGACAACTTTTTAATGGGCCTAGGTCGTAAAGCAAATCAGGTACTTGTTCATGTCCTATCAGAATTTGAGAAAGCTTGGAATATATGGCATGTCAACATTCCTTCACATCTTCACCTAAACGGGAGAAAAATAAATATGAGTTCATCCAAATCCTTGTTAGTTTGGTTTTTAATTTTATCAAATTTAAGTGTTAGGCATTTGGTCATAATGTTGTATAAATAGCTGCACATTATCTTTATTTTTTAAAGCTTAGCTGTTTTGAACCTCTTGGTTTCTGAATTCAGACTAGAGGTTGGCTAAAGCTTATTGCTGAAATTTTATTGCAGAAATACTTTTGGAACTATTAATTTCTCTCCAAGGGTCATTGTCAAGTCGCTTCCTTGGTGTTATGTGTGATTTCTAGTAGCTACTCATGATATTTTTATTCTTGATTAGGGAATTTAACTTGAGTAGTAATTAGAAGGGTTGATGGTTCACTTTTGGTGACTTATTTGTATAATGAAAGAGATAATGGTTCACTACTTTGATGCACGAACTCACCAAGAAACGGTTAAGGCACTAAAGCCTATTGTGCTCTATATAAGAAATATTGGATTTGCGTCAATTATAGTTGCTGAAAACTGAGTGATGAGCTTCGGAGGGTATACGGTTGGTGTAAGTAGAGAGGACTAACAAAGTTATGTTCTTTTTTTGCTTATAGTTCTGTATTGTTCATATTTAATTTTAAAGTGAATATTTACCTTATAAAGCTACGAAACTTTGTTTCTGTTGTGCTACTATGATTCTGATACCGTTACCAAATATCAGTGCTGAAGTAAGAGCTTCAAGGAAAAGAAAATGTTGCATATTTAAGTGGCTGCTTTCTTATAAAATTGATTCTATGTAATAATGACAGGTTTACGTCATCGACTTTGGTCTTGCCAAAAAGTATAGGGACCTTCAGACTCACAAGCATATACCATACAGGTAGTCACAACTATGTTACTTGATTGGTTCTTCCAGTTGTTTTACACGTCTTTCTTGATGCTAATTTCACAGCCTTAGTAGGAAAAAGATGGTAGTGTTCGATCTTCTGACACTGCTCCTAGCAACCCTTCCTTGTCAAGATACTTTTTTATTTGTGGCCTAGTGCTTCTGTTACTTTTACTTTTTTTTTTTTTTTTTTTTTTTTTTTTTGGGTTTCACTTTTTGTATAGTTTATTGTGTTGACAAGTGAGACTTGCTCTAATGGTTGGCCTCTACCATTGACTGATTGACTGTTAGGTCCAAGGTTCAAGTCATGCTGGAGGGGAAGTATATAAACACTGTAGATCCTCCGGGTTTGTGGGGGGGGGGGGGGGGGTTGGTATGGTTAAAATAAACCTTTAGTGTTAGAGAACCCAAGCAATTGAACATTGCAATGAAGCAGGTCAAAATGGATAATGAGGATTCATATAGGGAACCCAACTTGCTCAGGATTGAGGCATAGTTGGTGTTGGTGTTGCTGTGGTAGTGACATTTAGCGGAGAGTTAAAAGCCTCCGGGAATTCTTAATCAATCGTGACAAATTGGGAAATCTTTGGTAATGGCATATTAGTATAGCATATTAATAGAGGTGAAGTGACCGTAGAAAACAGGAATTTACTCTTGTCGGAGATCAGTGATAAGGGCAAGAGGGCCTGGTGATACTTACTCTATGAACACTCTGGTGTGTGCAACATCTTAGACTTATACATAGGTACACATCTTATACTTGTTATGCAATAGAGCTTGAACTAGGTTACAGAAATTGACTGTTCGGAGATCAGTGATAAGGGCAAGAGGGCCTGATGATACTTACTCTATGAACACTCTGGTGTGTGCAACATCTTAGACTTATACATAGGTACACGTCTTATACTTGTTATGCAGTTTGAACTAGGTTACAAAAATTGACCGTTCCTGCTCTATACAGTTGCAGTTGTTTTTCTTTCCAACATATTTACACCTCCTTCCATGAAGCTCCCTAGTTGCATTTGGAAGGGAGAATTTTGATAGATTGCTTGAGCAAGCTTAAGCGGGTTACTTGTAAAGGAAGCTTTTAACCTATATATGATTAAGACTTTTGCATTTGCAGAACAGTTAAAACATTTACTGTCAAAGAAACCCACTTCTTCCTTTGTTGGTGTTAATAGCTTCTGGAAGGTATGGAAGTTGGATAGCATCAAAATACATATAGTCACTAGAAGTCCCAGGGCTTTGGTCTCTAGTGGTCAAAGCTCAGCTTGTGCTGTGTGGGTCAGGCAGACGTCACATGTCCGAACCCTGCCGCCCACAAAAACTTGGTATTTAATTGGAAAAGGGTAGAGGGGTGGGCCCGCTATCAACCGAGTTTCGGACTGTGCGCCACTGCCCTTAGGGATTTCACGGTTATCATGCTATCCAATTGAGATTGTCGCAGTCAGCTCTTTCTTGATTCCAAGTGTCTGTTGAAAGGAAGAACCTTCAGAAAGGTCGTCAGTCTTCACTATTTGATGGCCTTTGCCCATGTTGTTTGTTTGTACAGACTGGCATAACTTAGTTTGTGTTACCTTACTTGTAGCTATTTTAGCATTATTTCCTTCACTCCCGATGAAAGAAAGCTATTTTTTTATAAAAAAAATCAAGTACTAATAACTTTATGGAAAAAAGCAAAAGTTAAGAAGAATAGATTATAAAGACTTCATACTTTGTTTCTTTCCCTCAATTATGACATTATATCTGGACTGCCTCTGATGTGTTTTTTTCCAATGTTCTTCTCAGAGAAAACAAGAACCTGACTGGCACAGCTCGTTATGCTAGTGTCAACACACACCTTGGAGTTGGTAGGTGTATATCATTTAGTTTTTGAATAATTAGGGACACTACTGAAGCTTTAGAGTCAATTAGCACTCATAATTTGTTGTTTCTCTATTTTTTTTTTTCTTGCCAGAGCAAAGCAGAAGAGATGATTTGGAATCTCTGGGTTATGTGCTTATGTATTTTCTCAGAGGAAGGTTGGGGTTTCACTTTTTGTTTTAGCATCTTCTCTGACCTGGTTCTGTGTCTTCATAATGTTAATTGGATTGGACTTGACCTGGTGACACCTTCTTGGCTCAGCCTTCCATGGCAGGGATTAAAAGCTGGTACGAAGAAGCAGAAATATGACAAAATCAGTGAGAAGAAGATGTTAACTCCAATAGAGGTACTTGTTATCAACATCAAAGCCATCTTTTTATGCGACTCCTTCATCACCTTTTGTGGCATCTGCCAGGACACCCAGCCATCTTTACGTCATATTATCTTGTACAGGTTGTGGATGATACCTGGCCTTAATTTGGGCTGTTTTTCTGTTGATTGCATTTTCTGCTGATGATGTGAGTCATCTGATGAGGCAATTGACATAGGGTTTAATTTTATCGTACAGGTGCTATGCAAATCCTACCCGTCAGAATTTATATCATACTTTCACTATTGTCGATCATTGCGATTTGAAGATAAACCTGACTATTCATATTTGAAGAGGCTATTCAGAGACTTGTTTATTCGTGAAGGTAGATAATATTGCTTTATCCTTTTACATATGTAGGTCCAAAAGTAATCTGATTGTAACTACTCGATTCTTATCTTTATTAGATTTGCATTTGTCTCTGTATCTTAGCCTTTAACATTGCACAGGTTATCAATTTGACTATGTTTTTGATTGGACCATTTTGAAGTATCCTCAGATAGGCGCCAGTTCTAGAGGACGAGTTAGTGCTTGTAAAACTTTTCTTTGGATGAACTTTTTTTTTTCATTTGTTTTGCTTATTATGAACAATAGTCATGCATTGTCTTGCTTCCAGAATCCTGGTGGAAGTGCTGGACTAAATGCTGGGACATCTGCCGAAAGACCAGGAAGGCAATCAGGTATGACTTTGAAGTTTGAACAGAAACAGAAGTAGTGGATATTTTCAAAGAACCTGCTCTTTAGTTTTAGTAGAGTAAATAGGCTGGTTAGTTCCCTTGGTCGTCAGTTCTTTCATCAAGACAAGCTTCAGAATCTATATTCAATTTGTGAGCTCATCTCCTTATTTTGCGTATCAGATAATCTGGAACCTGCGTTCCTTGTTTCTTGAAATATTAGTATTCTGAATTTTTTGGAAAAAGACAGAACACGTGGGCCAGCACCTGCTCTGTTTGCATATGGTAATTAGTTTGGGAAATGAACCTTTTTTTAATTCTTATTATTCCTTTAAATTATTTTGGTTCTCATTAATTAATAATCCTATTGGTTTTGACCAAACATAAATTAAAAAACCAAATCCCACATTTGTCAGTGTTGGTATGCCATGAATTTTTAGTCTTTGTGATCATGTTGTGTCTTGATTTATTTATTTTTTTGTTAAAGAAAAGATTTTATTACCATGTACTCATTAACGCTCATCCCAACCTCTGAGCTTCTCCTGCAGAAGTTGAATAATGTTACTTCATCTTCTACAATTCATCTTTTAATGATGCTTGGCATGTGTTAATTCTGTACTCCAGTTGGACAAGATATACGAGATAGATTCTCTGGTGCCGTTGAAGCGTTTTCCAGAAGGAATGCTGCTGGTTCTGGTAGGCATGGGGAACATTCCAGACACAAAACGTCAGAGGACATGACTTCATCGAAAGATGTGGTATTTATCACTCCCTTTTTTCTAATAAAGAAAAGGAACCCAAAGAAATAGCTGTTTCTTTCGGATTGTATTTTGGAACTGGTGCTATTTCAGTTGCCTCATTTGTTATTGCTTAATGTAGTAACTAGGCGATCTATGAACAGCTTAGCATTTTTGTTTATTGCTGTGTCTACGAAGCCCTCGGTCTTCCAAAATTGTAGTAGAACAAACTACGCCTGGATCCTGAACCAAACGGTGGGAGTGATTAAATTTATTAAAGCTCTACATATTTTTCCTTTATGGTATTGTAACACCCCAGCTAAGGGTTAAGTGTCCCATATCGGCATAATACAGGAGAGATGTTGGGTATATAAGTCAACTGGGCTTAGACCCTAGTGACGCGTTTTAAATCCGTGCGGGTCTAGGCCCAAAGCGGACAGTATCACTAGCGGACTTGGGCTGTTACATATGGTATCAGAGCCACTCCGTGTCAGCCTTGTCGATGTGGGTTAAAGTTCTGGGCTGAGTCTAGGCGAATCCCGATACGCGGGGCAAACCTCAGTGGTGAGTCTAGGCGAATCCCGGTATGCGGGGAAAATCTCAGCGAGGACGCTGAGTCCATAAGAGGGGGTGTATGTAACACCTCAGCTAAGGGTTAACTGTCCCACATCGGCACAACACAGGAGAGATGCTGGGTATATACGTTAACTGGCCTTAGATCCTAGTGACGCGTTTTAAAGCCGTGCGGGCCTAGGCCCAAAGCGGAAAATATCACTAGCGGGCTTGGGCTGTTACAGATGGTATCAGAGCCACTCCGTGTCAGCCTTTGTTGATGTGGATCAGCGTTTAGGGCTGAGTCTAGGCGAATCTCGGTACGCAGGGCAAACCTCCGTGGTGAGACTAGGCGAATCCCGATACGCGGGACGAACCTCAGCGAGGACGCTGAGTCCATAAGAGGGGTGTATGTAACACCCCAGCTAAGGGTTAAGTGTCCCACATCGGCATAACACAGGAGAGATCCTGGGTATTTAAGTTAGCATGTCGTGCGGGCCTAGGCCTAAAGCGGACAATATCACTAGCGGACTTGGGCTCTTACAGAGCCTTGTTGATGTGGGTCAACGTTCAGGGCTGAGTCTAGGCGAATCTCGGTACGCGGAGCAAACCTCCGTGGTGAGTCTAGGCGAATCCCGGTACGCGGGGCAAACCTCAGCGAGGACGCTGAGTCCATAAGAGGGGGGTGTATGTAACACCCCAGCTAAGGGTTAAGTGTCCCACATCGGCATAACACAGGAGAGATGTTGGGTATATAAACTAACTGGGCTTAGACCTTAGTGACGCGTTTTAAACCCGTGCGGGCCTAGGCCCAAAGCGGACAGTATCACTAGCGGGCTTGGGCGGTTACAGGTATGAAAATCCCGAATACTAGCATTTAGCCAGGAGCCGAGCTACATGTTTTGTATGAGGTCCAATTGAGTCTTTTTTGTCGGAAATTCAAACCATGCAAATAGGGTAAAAACATTTTTTTTTTTTTGGGGGTGTATATACAAATTGTTAAGTCCCCTTGACATAAGGGAAGCTTAACTGTAGTGGCAAAGGTGGCTAGAAAGTTGCTTTAGGTTGCAGGTTTGAATGTTAGCTGTTGCATTCTTGCATATAGTGTAATCCCCTCGTTAGAATTTCTAGCTCCACCACTTGCATTTAGCTGGCTGAATTTTAAGCTTGCCAAAGTAATAATATCAGTAAACCTGCTTGTATTTTGCAGCAAGCTGATTCAGAAAGAGGCCGTACCTCAAGAAACGGCAGCTCTTCAAAAAGGGCTGCCATTTCAAGCAGCAGGCCGAGCTCTTCTGGTGATCCTACTGTCACTGATAGTCGCTCAAGCAGATTAGTGTCAAGCAATGGCCGCTTGTCTACCACACAAAGAGTTCATTCTGGTAGTGAACCAAAACCATCACCGTTCTCACGTACTTCAGTCACAAAGGGGACACGTGAGGACCCTCTTCGGAGCTTTGAGTTCCTTTCGATCAGAAAGTAAAAAGCATGGACATGTAAAGAGAGTATTTCCAGTTTGAACATTGTAATCCTAGTTAAGGATGTCCCCAAGTGTTGTATATTGAAAATGTTCTCTGTGACAACTAAAGCTTATCCAGCTTTTTTTAATCAATCCTTGCCTTGGTTTTGATTAGAGCTTCTTGCCATTGCAAACGCCTTTAGACTCATCCAAAGAATGATGAGTAAAAGTGCTAGAGTTTTCATACATGTACACCCGGATAGATGTAATAAATATTATTGATGTATGACTGAGTGCATCTTTTTAACTTGGATGCTGATCATTAGATTGTCTGTTGGAAGGAATTTCGTTATGGAAATTAATTTGTGATGATCATTAATTGACCTGTGGTGCTTGTTTCATTAGGAATATTGCTATGCAAGCTTTTGCAATGGTCTTAGCTTGTCACCTAAATGTAATACTTGGGGGATCATTTGGTAGCCTACCCATTTGATTGATATACAATGTTAGTGTGAAAATCTTACGGTGCTAGATAATTTAAGAGCCGTTTAAAATGCATCTTTTGTAGCATGCAGGATGGCAACTTGTAAAACATAATGAAATAAGATTGATGGTGTAAAATTTCTTTTTTACTCGGTAAGGCCAGCAATAGCGTATAGGTGAACAAATGAGTGGACATATTTTCATGCCTCGCTATTCGGAGGATCCTGCTCTCGAGTAGAGAGGAGTGCATGTGGGTATAATCAAAATAGCTGTTAATTTGAAACTGAGCAAAGTTTATTCATTGAAATGTATATGATAAATTTAAGACCTTTTCATTAGTTGGACGTACAGTACGACTTATTTGGGACCGAGTTATATGTTGAACGTTCCTTGCATGCGACTATTGTGGTCTTTATAGATTGGTCGAATTCTTGATCAGTTGAGTAAAATCTGCCAAAAATTTCCCCATCTTTGTCCTTATTAACTCTGCTAAGGCTTCAAGAAGGTCTCTGGAAAATTAGATTGTTATTAGTGTCATCCCAAGCTGTAAAACTTTTTTTAATTAACTGAGAAATCCGTTGTTTACAGTTTTGGAACTTTGTGGATAATGAGCTTTGCTCCTCTACTGTCGACTTTAAATACTAGACTTGGTTCACAACAGAAATAGAACTCATGATGCACACCTACCACACCTTTACTGTTGAATACCAGACTTGGTCCATGTAATAGACCTTTTCCAACACGTTTTCCTTATCACACACAACTCTGATTAACTATAGTTAAAGAGAGCACCAATTTGTATACATTATATTTTTTGTGGTTTGTCTGTTAATGCTCTCGGCAGTGTCAGAACACACACACACACACACATGAAACGAAAGAAAAGTAAGCCGAGAATTATCAAACAATCAATATATCTTTTTTTGTTTTCCGGACTATACCATTTATGTCACTTCAACCTCAAAGAAGACCAAGGAATGATGCATGGACATCACTCTTGGAGCAAAATTATGTACACACAGGTTAAAGAAATTAGTTTCATGTTGGGGCATCTCCATACAGACTAGTCCACGATATTGAGATTAAGGATTTCTAAGCGCAGCCAACCTCTTCTCCAGTTCATCAATCCCCGAACTGCCAGCAAGAAGACACAAGCAACAAATGTATGTGAGAGTTAATGAGATAACAATGAGTTAGCTTTTACATCACAGAACATGAGAGATGCACTTCATACTAATACAAATAAATTACAGCAGAGAATGAAAAATAAAGACCCAAAACCACAGAGTATTTAATCTGTCAGCAAGCAGTGTACTCGAGAACAATATGTCTAATAATTTTACTAGCAGCCAAAGCGATATAAACTGTTTCCCGGTCTATTTAATAATTAAAAAAAATTAGAGCGAAGAAACAAAGTGCCCTTAGCTTTCTCCGAAAGAGTTAACAATATCCATGTTTGCCAAATTTTTTAAGTTCGGATTCTTCCTTTTTAGCTTTTTCTATAAGAAAGAAAATCAAGTTAGATTCTAATTTGGATTTGTTCCAATCATCTTAACATATATACCATGACAATGCTCAATATTTATCCTCGGTTCTTAACTAGTCACTAGTTACAAAGGAAAATATGCATTAGATGCCAAATTCCACTGGACTATATGGCTCAAGGATGACCATTGTATTAACTGGGCAACTGTGCATCTTCATCCTATATGCTTTTTTCTAATAACCGTGGTGTCTGCAGTGGCGGATCTAGCCACCCGAATACGGGTTCAGCGGAACCAGTAACTATATCTAGACCATGTATTTGTGTTAAAAATTTCATAAACTATGCACAACCTAGTAAGCAAAAATGGTTATAATCCAGAACTCATAAACTTAAAATCCTAGATCCGTCTCTAAGTGTCTGCGCACACCATGACTAATTTCACGGGGTACCTGCTACCTCTCACCAACAGTTACCAAGTAACTCTTCACCAAGACTTGGATAGATGGCAAGAGATCACCTGATATTTTTGCCTCCGCCGAGATATAAACCCGAGACGTCATGGTTCTTAACTCACTTAATTGACCACTAGGCCACACCCTTGGGTGCTCCTATATCCTTACTGGTTAATTTCTACTAAATTAGTTTGTCATTCGTCGGTATCGCCTAAATGTAATAGCTCCTCTTATCTATCCCAATTTTAGTTTCCTTTCATTTTTCTTCAATGTACTCAGACAAAGACTACAATTTCTGTTGCTTTATTGTTTCACTAAAATGGTAAGTTTGAACAGCCAAGAGCTTGTACAAGATAACACTCAATTAGTGGAGCTTGGTTGAGATAATAATAGCTAAAAGCTTTAGTTGTAATTTGCTGATCATGGTCAATCTCACACCCACCTTAACTCCAACACCAATGGTAGTCAAGTAAAGACTAGCAAGCGTTTAACAAGGCTTACAATCTAGAAGGCAACAGGGCATAGGAAATTTCTAATGAAGGACGCATGTTAATGGAATCTGGCTCCATAGATTCTTTTCGTTTTCTTCTTCTTTATATTTTCTGATAACCAAGAAAATCCATTGTTTCCAGCTTCAAAACTTAGTGGATAATAGACTCGCCCTTCTACCCTTCTCCACTTAAATACTAGACTCCATTCACAAGCAGGATTCAAACTTGTAATGAGCACCTAGCACACATGCTTCTGAGTTGTACAATTTTTATCGTTGAACCAAAGCCCTAGGCTCTTTTTTCTTCTGGGGTGGAGGAGTTGGGGTTCCCTAGGTTTAAATCTGGAAAAAGCATGCGAGTACACGGGAAGGGCAATAAAGTGACAAGAAGACCATATCATTTGAAGATGAGAATGAACCTGCTTGATTCCTCAGTCTTTTTTCCAGCAACTTTGCCCTTGGGAGCCGCTGACAGCTGTCAAGGTTAAAACATTGGTTAAAACGGTAGTTGCCACCACCCAACTTCATTCCTTCTTCTAAGTAAGAAAGACTAGTTGTTCCACTGTGAGCAATAATGAAAAACTAACCTGAGACGCAACATCGACTCCAATTTCATCAAGGACCTGCAAAAATAAGATGAAATTAACTTGCAAGAAAATGATAAGTAGGTGTCACTGGGTGATACAGGTATTTATGTGTAGTATACATTTAAAATGCTCCCAATAACTATTTGATTCCTCAAAATAATTCCTAAATCGATCTTAAGTTCAATTTCGGTGAAGATAGATACATAACATACGGTTGCAGAATGTCATGAACATTTGAATCTGAGATCCTGAATGAACCCTACTGGAGAAAACCCCATAAAGCTCACCGAAATGATAAAGCTGAGCTGAATTGGTGGAAGCAATTTTAAGATCAACGCAAACAAGTTTTACAATTACAAATTACATGAGAAGATATGATGGAGGCACTATCTGTTCACCCTGGCTATGGAATGTCAGTCAAACTTTTTATTTGCGTGCTTATTAAATAAAAACAAACCAGATTAACAAATTCTATTAAGAAGAAAGATCCTGAAAACACCCAGAATGCCAACTGAACATTCAAAACTTAATAAATATTTTCAATTAAATCAACTACTGAGATAGCAAAAGTAAAGACACACTTACTAGGTGCACACCCACTAGCTATTCTCAGTCATAGGAAATGAGCTTTCAGAGGTATACCTGATTTGTCAAATCTTCAGTTTCCTCTTCTGCTTCGTCATCATCTAAAGCGTCATCTATGGTGTCTGACATCATTTCAGACTACAAATACAAGCACCATATCATCGAGGTGACTTCTAGTAATCTGTTGTCATGAAGGAGATATAATTTTATTGAACATTCAACAGATAATATGCAATCAGTCTTACAGTCATATCCAATTGAGCTGATTGCTTCTGGAAATCTAGCATTATCTTCGCTTGCTTAGCAGGATCCATTTGCTGCATTAAGTCAATCGATAATTGTGAGAAGGAATCAAGAAGGTGACATACAACACAAAAGTCATGTTTCAGTGAGTACAAAGATCAAGGCACTATAAGAAAATGAACCAAATAATGGAGGCATGGGGAGAAAAAGGAGGAAAAGGGACAATGAGAGGAGGAATAGAGAAACACAAGAGTAGCAAACTGATATCACCCACATTTTTTTAATTTATATGCAAGGAGCTTAGAGGTTTCAGGAGAAGGAAAAGTGAATTGACACATCACCAACCAGTGAAGAGTGCAGATGCCCTCTCATCATGACAGCCATCTCCATGTGAAGGAAGATGAGTCCTTTTTATATTTTCATTCTCTTACACAAACAAATGGAAAAGTTAAAATTCGATGTCACGACTTTTGGCCATCAAACCTTATTCATAGCAGTCATAGCCTTAGTGGCTCCTTTCATGCCTGCAGCAACCGAAGATTGGGCAGATATTGCCTGCAAAAGGAAAAAAGCTTTTCAATTTCACCACAGAAAGGAGACAAAGGAACTGAAAATCATTAAACATGTAACATGACTTGGCAGATTACCTGAGTGTGAGTCGCTATACCTCTCATTTGAGCCCGACTGCCTTGCAAGTTGGCTATTTGCTGTCTAAGCCTGATTAACTGACGTGCTAAAACTTTTGTTGCTGTCTGAAAATGAAGAAGGAAACAGATGACATATGAGTTCCAAATGATATAGTACCCAGCTGAGTAAATTAGCTATTAAGCACCAGAGATGCTAATCTATGACAGCTGATTAAGCCTTAAAAACTGACACTCAAGACCCACCTCATTTCCAGTTTTAGCAGTCTTTTTTATCTCAGCAACAAGTTTCTTTTCCTGTCTCACCAAGAAATACATCAGAATGTCCCTAATTGATGTAATATCTCATGAACTATAGGTACAGGAAGTGCGATATAAGGGAAAAGAGCTATATAAGCTCTACAATCACTTAAGCTTCTGTACACACACTAAGTACATACCTCTGATTGCAAAGCAGAAATTTCCTTTTCGATACCTACATCACAATTTTAAACTAAAATGAGTTACTCGCCAATTACTTAAAAGAAGCCCTTTCACACGTGAAACTGGAATTGTGGATATTGACGTGATACTCTTCCTAATCTTCCCTCTCTATTTACAGAAAATGTGTCTTCTGATGGGTAAGAAGTTACAACTTATCAATGAATTATAATCAAATCACTTCCCTATTTATAGACAACATTTTAGCTTACTTTACCTACCATTGAAGGTGGTCTCATCCAGTTTCCTAACTTATTAAAGCTAACATAATGCGGCACTGATCATTAAGTCACTCAAGTAGAATGGATGGACTACGCAAGGGAAACGGGCCACAAAAGAATTTAATTCACAATTACTGAAATGTGTGCCAGTCAGTCCAGGCAGTGGATTTTGTACGACAGTTTAGCTTCCCACCCCCAACCTCAAAGAAAGAAGGCAAAAATGATTCTTTGCACAGTAAACAAATGCCAACAATATCATCCAGTACCAATAACCTAACAATTTAATATAATCACCTACACCTCAATCCCAAACTAGTCAGTGTAGAGTAAATGACGTTTTTGTATTTAATGGATTCATCGTAGTTTGACAATTTTTACACAAGCCTCTGATGAAATTCTGATAAAATTGTAATTTATGACTTTAGCCAATATGTGTGATTACAATGGGATAAAATTTTAGCACAGTCAGACAACAAGAAGTGGGGTCTGGGGAGGGTGAGATGTACGCAGACGTGAATGTTTAAAGACAGTGCATCTCTATACATGTTAATATGTTATAACAAAATTCTTTGAATTTTCTATATACATGTGTACGTGTGTGCATGCGTGCATAGTCCAATTTTGAGACAATCATAAGTTCTATCGGCCTCTAAGCTCAATGTACTTTTTTTGGCTAAAAAGGCGAAGTGTTATTACCTCTGGTAGCATTTGTCAGTTCTCTTCTACTCTCCCGAAGGGCCTCTGTCAAAATTAAAATATATATATATGAGGAAACTTTCAAGATTCAATCTTGAACACTAATTAACTAAATATAATCATAATTCACAGCTCAGAAGATGTATATAAATTCCATGAAGAAGCGTCCAGATAATCAATCAACAACACCTCAATCCCAGTAGTATTTGTTAAATGATTCCTCTTTATGTATTATAAAGTTGCAAATTACATAAACAAAAAAAAAATTGAATTTTGAATCAAGATCAAGAATACAAAAAATCAGACCTTTGGCATTGGGTTTCTTGGAGAAGATGTTCATGTTATGTTGATTGAGGCAAACAATTTGGCTTCTGTATCTATATACGCGGTGAAACTGTATTTATATGTTTGTGTAAATTACATGGGGATTTGCAACTTGTATAAGTACATTTTTTAAGAGTCAACGTAGAGAGAGGAGACATCTAATATTTTTTTCACTCGAGGCCTCATAAGTTTTGGTTAACATTCACAGTTGTTATTTGGTTTGAAGTAGGAGTATTATAGAATTTTTGGGAAAATTACGCCACATAACCGTTGGGAAAGAATAATTACTATTTTTGTCCACCTTTTGTCGTTTCTTTCTTTCTATAACCATACATATATATTAAATATTTTGGATATATATTTAATATTATGTATTTTGGATATATATATTTACTAGATATTTAATATATATTTAATATATATTTCGGATATATATTTAAAATGTCCTCCTCCTATTTTTCTTATAAAAAAAAAATACTTAATAAATAGAAATGTTGGGTTAGCTGAAACTAGGGTCTAATTAACATATTAAAAAGTATTGGATCAAATTATAAAATTTTAAATTATATAAAATCTAATTCTAATTCTTAAATCTAATTCTAATTCATACAAGTTAGATTCCCTCTCCATTTTTCATCAATAAAATCTCTCAACCAAAGTACTGGTATTTCTTTATTTCTTTCTTCAATTATGGATTTTTTTTTCAAGTCCATTATTGAAGTTCTACTTAATTTACTGATTTTTTTTTTAGTATAGGTAACATTTTGTGGGTTTATCTTTGGCATTTTGAAGAATTCTTGAAGCCAAACAATATGGATTCAAAAGAACTTGACGACAATATCAAGCTCGATAAGAATCAGGTCCACCTAATTAGCCATATGTCGTGTTTCATATTTTTTTCATATGCTTGATTAATATTTTAGGGATTTCTTGATATTTATTGGCTTACTTTTGCACGTTTTTCCTTAATTTTCTCGTGTTAATAGTTAATTTGTTCGCATCATTTCATCTTAAATTGCTCACATTGTCTATGATATTTTTCAGTTTCTCCTAACTTTTTTAAAAAAATAGATTTTTATTAAAATAAATTAAATAGAAAATAATAAATTGATCATAATTGGACTCATAATGCCTGTCATCCCGTTAATTTGTTTCTTTCCTTAAATTAGAATAGACAGATTTATAATTGGTCTGATCAATTTATAATCTGTCCATTAAAAAATCTGAGACCAATCTCCGTTTTGTTGTTCGTTTAATTGATATTGCCTTTCTTATATTTATCCTCAGGAGCATGATAATTTTAATGATAAATATGAGACTTCTAAGGCATCTAGGGATGATGATGAGTCTTCTAAGGCATCTAGTAAAGGGGGTGCATCTTCTGAGGCATCTGGTGGTGATAGAGATGCATCTTCCAAGGAATTTGGTGATGAGAGTGAGTCCTCTGAGAACAACAATATATTATTGGTACCAAAATGTGAAATGTCGATAGACCTGTCACACTATGATTTGCGTAAAGAGTTGGATGATGGGGAACACTTTGATGCACTTGTGAGTATCATGTCACAGTGGGATGTTGTTAAAGAGATAAAATATTATATGGACACGTTAAATGTGTTTGATTAAATTAAAAAAGCTGCTTTGGTTGTTTCTTCAAAGTGGACCTACAGAATTGGAACAAAAATTTTTATGGTCAAGTCGCACACTTTATGTTACAACGGCGTGGTGTAAGCTCAAAAGATAAAGAGCTTTGGTTCATAACTGATGCTAAGCCAATTCGATTTGGTAAGAAGGAGCTTGCTATAATTACTGGGCTAAATTGTGGAAAGGTTCTAACTGTTGGGGCTTTATATGATGAAGATGAGGCAGAAAAAAAATTTAGATAGAGTGTTATACAAAAAAAGTAGTCTAACTGGAACTGATAATTTGAAGACTTTGACAAAGAAAAAAAAGACTACTGCTTATAGATAATTGTTTGGTAGGATATCTTTGGACCTGTCAGACAGAGCACCTATCTGTCCGATCAATTGACAATCTGTCTTCTAGTTTTATCTTTTTGTTATAAGTTGTTATGGTACTTATGTTCTGTCTCTATTGACAATTTCATGGTATTTCCATTTTATCTCTATGAAAATAGTGTCTATTATATGATTTGATGATTTGATTCACTTATTGTTGACATCATATTAATGATCTGTCCGATCTTTTTTTTAGGTCTTACATAAAAGCTGACAAATTAATGATCTATCCAATCGATATGTAACCGGTCTGTTACAACAATTGTCTCGATCGGCCAGATATGGCTCCATCATCCTCTATCGCCTTATTCGTTATAAGTTTAATAATGAATTTTCGTTATGTATAAGGAGTGAATTTAGTGACAATTTCGAAAATCACTGATATATTAATGATATGTTCGATCGATATTTGATTGGTCTTGTATAGAACCTGATAAATTAATAATCTGTCCGACAAAGATCTAATCGGTCTGTTATGATAGTTGTTTCGATTGGCCGTATATGACATCGATCGACCTCTATTGCCTTATTCACTAAAAGTTTAATAATAAATTTTGTTATTATGTTAAATATTGATGTATAAGGAGTAGAACTCGCTCATAAATAACTGATATATTAATGATCTGTCCGATTGATATGTAATCGGTCTCGCATAAAACTTGACAAATTAAGAATATGTCCGATAAATATATTATCGGTCTGCTACGGCAATTGTTTCGATCGGCCAAATGTGGCATCGATCAACCCCTATCGCCTTATTCATTATAAGTTTAATAATAATTTTTCGCATTATGTTAAATATTGATGTATAAGGAGTGACTTTAGTGAAAATTTCACAAAATTATTGGCGTGATCATTCGATATGAAATAATAAGAGGACATACTAGAATACAAACTATGTTTGCGTGAAAGCACCTTCATATGTACACAAAATTCAAATATTCATTTTCTTACTTTTTAATCCAAAAATTTCTTGAAATTGTAATATTATTCCTTGCTTTTAATTATGTAGTATATAAAATCAAGAACTCGCTCATAAATCATTGATATATTAATGATCTGACCGATCGATATGTAATTGATCTCACATAGAATCTGACAAATTAAGGATTTGTCCGATAAATATGTTATCGGTTTGCTACGACAATTGTTTCGATCGGCCGGAGGTGGCATCGATCGGCCCCTATCGCCTTATTCATTATAAATTTAATAATAATTTTTTACATTATGTTAAATATTGATATATAAGGAGTGAACTTAGTGAAAATTTCATAAAAATATTGGCGTGATCATTCGATATGAAATAATAAGAGGACATACTAGAATACAAACTATGTTTGCGTGAAAGCACCTTCATATATACACAAAATTCAAATATTCATTTTTTTACTTTTTATTCCAAAAATCTCTTGAACTTGTAATATTATTCCTTTCTTTTAATTATGTAGAATGTAAAATCAAGAACTCGCTCATAAATCGCCTATATATTAATGATCTATCCGATAAATATATTATCGGTCTGCTACGACAATTATTTTGATCGGCCGGATGTGGCATCGATCGGCTCCTATCGTCTTATTCATTATAAGTTTAATAATAATTTTTTGCATTATGTTAAATATTGATGTATAAGGATTGAATTTAGTGAAAATTTCACAAAAATATTGGCGTGATCATTCCATATGAAATAATAAGAGGACATACTAGAATACAAACTATGTTTGCGTGAAAGCACCTTCATATGTACACGAAATTCAAATATTCATTTTCTTACTTTTTATTACAAAAATCTCTTGAACTTGTAATATTATTCCTTGCTTTTAATTATGTAGAATGTAAAATCAAGAACTCGCTCATAAATCACCGATATATTAATGATCTGTCCGATAAATATATTATCGGTATGCTACGACAATTATTTTGATCGTCCGGATGTGGCATCGATCGGCCCCTATCGCCTTATTCATTATAAGTTTAATAATGATTTTTCGTATTGTGTTAAAAATTGATGTATAAGGAGTGAAATTAGTAAAAATTTCACAAAATTATCGACGTGATCATTCGATATGAAATAAATAGAGGACATACTAGAATACAAACTATGTTTGCATGAAAGCACCTTCATATATACACAAAATTCGAATATTCATTTTCTTACTTTTTATTCAAAAAATCTCTTGAACTTGTAATATTATTCCTTGCTTTTAATTATGTAGAATGTAAAATCAAGAACCCACTCATAAATCACTGATATATTAATGATCTGTCCAATCGATATGTAATCAATCTCGCATAGAACCTGACAAATTAAAGAATTGTCCGATAAATATGTTATCGGTCTGCTATGGCAATTGTTTCGATCGGCCGGATGTGGAATCGATCGGCACCTATCGCCTTATTCATTATAAGTTTAATAATGATTTTTCGTATTATGTTAAAAATTAATGTATAAAGAGTGAATTTAGTGAAAGCTTCACAAAATTATTGGCGTGATCATTTGATATGAAATAATAAGAGGACATACTAGAATACAAACTATGTTTGCGTGAAAGCACCTTCATATTTATACAAAATTCAAACATTCATTTTCTTACTTTTTATTCCAAAAATCTCTTTGTTTAACCTAGATCCGATTTTAGGCCAATTAACAATTAAATTTGTATTTGCGGAGTCACGATCAATAGTTTAGATTAAGAGTTTAGCCGATTCAAATACGGGATTGCATTAATTACAAGGTTATGAATATACCCGCGATTCTCGATGGAAATATAATGATAATTAACGATAATACGAGAGCATACGAAATAATCGAAGATAAACAAGATTAAAAACACGAATTAAATAGATAGAAGGAACCGTATTAGATTGCTTGATCTCGGTGAGGATCCCTCGATATTAACTATGCTTGAAGACTTGACAACAAGATACGCAGCAATATAAATGATGAACAATATTGAGCGAGAGCAAATAGAGTATTTTATTGATATTGTAGATAGAGAAGAGAATGTATGTTACAATGATTTGAAAACAAACGCTATATATAGATTTACGAGGCATCCGTTGGGTATGTAACCGCTGGGTATGTAACCGCTGGGTATGTAACCGTTGGGTGTGTAACCGCTAGGTAGCCGTTGCCCTTGTAACCATTCATTGATCAGTCGCGTATGGACAGGTAACTGTTCATTTAAGTCGCACCGATTTGGGGAGGCGTTACGTAACTGCCTTAGGCCTGCTCGCGATAACTGCCCAGCCAGTCATCTGTCCGTTAGATGTCTGTCCGGGCAGACACGTGTCACCTTTTTGAGTGACGATGACTTTTATCCAAAATAGATAGTTCCCGCACTTCTCGAGCAGAGTTTCTGCCCGAGGAGTGGATGTGAATTTTGGCGGGAAATCTTATTTGGAAAGTTCAACCTTCATCCGCAACATGACAAGTCTCAGTGATGTGCGCATTAAATGCGCGAGGTAAAAAGTAACTACGCCAGACACGTCCACAAGTCCGCCGTCAGCTTCGAAGTGACTATTGTGCCTCCCAACATCAAAAGTAATGATTTTTAACCGCCTCAGTCACGTGCACACGTCCACTGTCAGTCGTGAGATGACCGCTGCGCTTCAGAGTAATGATGCTGCTTCGTAACTCGGCGAAACCTACTTTCTCTTTTGACGGTTGGATCTGATCGTGATTTTTTCGATGACCTCCACGTGTCTTGTGGAAACTTGATGGGCCGGACTCTTTACTCCTATAAATAGGGCTTTGCTGAATTTTAACCTTTTTGCTTGCTTTCATTCTAAAACTTCCGAATGCGTGGAAGCAAAGGCTTGATACGCAGTTCTAAGGACACCAATGACCGGGGTTGGTTGCATCAGTACATATTTGTGCGCACCCAGGCACTGTCTCTTTATTCCAAGGCTCCTCTCTCCGAGATCTTGAATAAAAGGCGTAAGTCCCCGAGTTTTACTTTGGAATTTTCATATTTCCCCTTTTCGTTTACTCATTCCTTTGATTCTGCCTTACAGCTGCCAGGCTGCCCTACGATAAGCTCATATCGGTTGATGAGCTGACAGCGTGGGTTGAGGCTATTCTGGAGAAGTTCCCTGCTGAACAGAGGGAGTGGACGTACTTCGCCACGCAAAAGGTGTTGACCGCAAAGACTCACTGTGAGAACTCTTCGCTGTTGCAGCTATTTCCTTTCTTCGTGGCTTTGCTGTATCTAACCATTTCACCTTTTTACAGGTCTAGGCATACAAGGAGACTTTTTCCCTGCCCCTTCCCCTCAGGCTGTGCCGTCAGGTCTTGCCGTTGACCCTGAGGATGAGGTCGCAGCCACAAGGGTCGCAGCAGAGGAAATGCGCGGGAGGGAAGGTGGCGAGGAGCTACTGTCTGGCGGCATTAGCTCTCTGAAGAGGAAGAAGAAGAGTCAAGGTGAGGGCAGAGCACGGAAGAAGGCTGCTCGTAAGGCTTCCGTTGCTGCTGGGCAGACCTCAGCTGTTGGAGTCGAGACCCCCACCTGATGCCAGTGTGCCTGAGCTTGAGAGGGAGAGCGCTAAGGCTTCTGCAGCAGTCCCCGAGTCTGCACGGGGACAGGGATTTGAAAAGGAGGTGGTCACCAAATTGTTTAACCTAGATCCAATTTTAGGCCAATTAAATTTGTATTTGCGGAGTCACGATCAATAGTTTAGATTAAGAGTTTAGCCGATTCAAATACGGGATTGCATTAATTATAAGGCTATGAATATACGCGCGATTCTAAGTGGAAATATAATGATAATTAACGATAATACGAGAGCAATACGAAAGAATCAAAGATAAACAAGATTAAAAGCAAGAATTAAATTGATAGAAGGAACCGTATTAGATCGCTTGATCTCGGTAAGGATCCCTCGATATTAACTATGCTTGAGGACTTGACAACAAGATACGCAGCAATATAAATGATGAACAATATTGAGCGAGAGCAAAGAGAGTATTTTATTGATATTGTAGATAGAGAAGAGAATGTATGTTACAATAATTCGAAAACAAACGCTATATATAGATTTACTAGGCATCTGTTGGGTATGTAACCGCTGGGCGTGTAACCGCTGGGTAGCCGTTTCCCTTGTAACCATTCATTGATCAGTCGCGTATGGACAGGTAGCTTTTCATTTAAGCCGCACCGATTTGGGGAGGCGTTACGTAACTGCCTTAGGTCTGCTCGCGATAATCGCCCAGCTAGTCATCTGTCTGTTAGATGTTTGTCCGGGGAGACCTCTGCCCGTGCCACGTGGCAGACACGTGTCACCTTTTTGAGTGACGATGGCTTTTATCCAATACAGATAGTCCCCGAACTTCTAAAGTAGAGTTTCTGCCCGAGGAATAGATGTGAATTTTGGTGGGAAATCTTATTTGGAAAGTTCAACCTTCATCCGCAACATGACAAGTCTCAGTGACGTACGCATTAAATACGCGAGGTAAAAAGTAACTGCACCAGACACGTCCACATGTCCGTCGTCAGCTTCGAAGTGACTATTGTGCGTCCCACCATCAAAAGTAATGATTTTTAACTGCCTCAGTCACGTGCACACGTCCACTGTTAGTCGTGAGATGACCGCTGCGCTTCAGAGTAATGATGCTGCTTCGTAACTCGGCGAAACCTACTTTCTCTTTTGGCGGTTGGATCTGATCGTGATTTTTTCGATGTCCTCCACATGTCTTGTGGAAACTTGATGGGCCGGACTCTTTACTCTTATAAATAGGGCTTTGCTAAATTTTAACCCTTTTGCTTGCTTTCATTCTACAACTTCCAAATCTTGAAAACTCTTGAATTTTCTCCAATCTTCCTTCTAACTTTCGATTCTTCTTCAACCATGTCTCCAAAGGCTATGAAAAATTTGAACATGGACGCTGCTGTCGGTAGTTCTTCCACAACTACCCCTAGATCTAGGGCCGCTCAGGCCAATGCTTCAGAAATCATCCCCAAGAATTGGGGTGAACTGGAAAAAGACTGCAGCATCAAGGACTTCAATAACTACGGTGATGTACGTGTGTGGCCAGCGTTCAGATTCAAATATGGGATCACGTCGGAGATGATCCCTCGAGTTAGAGCGGATTGCGGCTGGGACGCGAGTGTTCCCATTTTGCCGGTATCTGAAAATGAGAACATTACTTCTCATAGGGCAGGGTGGACGACCATGTCCACCTACCCCTTCACAGTTGGTTGCACGTTACCCCTACATCCTATAATCGACAGGCTCTGTAGGGAGTATTTTCTCTGCCCGGTGCAACTAAGCCCCAGAATGTATAGGATGATAACTCTTATGGACTGGTTTGCTGAAGAGACCGGTCAAAGTTTTGGACATGAGCATTTTATTTCTTTGTACATCATCCAAATTTTTAAGGATGGGTTCGTCAATGCCAGAATGCATGGAAGCAAAGGCTTGATACGCAGTTCTAAGGACACCAATGACCGGAGTTGGTTGCACCGGTACATATTTGTGCGCACCCAGGCACTGTCTCTTAACTCCAAGGCTCCCTCTCCGAGATCTGGAATAAAAGGCGTAAGTCCCCGAGTTTTTCTTTGGAATTTTCATATTTCCCCTTTTCGTTTACTCATTCCTTTGATTCTGCCTTACAGCTGCCAGACTGCCCTACGATAAGCTCATATCGGTTGATGAGCTGGCAGTGTGAGTTGAGGCTATTCTGGAGAAGTTCCCTGCTGAACAGAGGGAGTGGACGTACTTCGCCACGCAAAAGGGGCTGACCGCGAAGACTCACGGTGAGAACTTTTCGCTGTTGCAGCTATTTCCTCTCTTCGTGGCTTTGCTGTATCTAACCATTCCACCTTTTTACAGGTCTAGGCACACAAGGAGACTTCTTCCCTGCCCCTTCCCCTCAGGCTGTGCCGTCAGGTCCTGCTATTGACCCTGAGGATGAGGTCGCAGCCATAAGGGCCGCAGCAGAGGCAATGCGCGGGAGGGAAGGTGGCGAGGAGCTACTGCCTGGCGGCATTAGCTCTCTGAAGAGGAAGAAGAGGAGTCAAGGTGAGGGCGGAGCACAGAAGAAGGCTGCTCGTAAGGCTTCCATTGCTGCTGGGCCGACCTCAGCTGTTGGTGGTGAGACCCCACCTGATGCCAGTGTGCCTGAGCTTGAGAGGGAGAGCGCTAAGGCTTCTGCAGCAGTCCCCGAGTCTGCTCGGGGAGAGGGATTTGACAAGGAGGTGATCGACGTTTCCGATACGGAAACCACCGAGAACTTTGTGAGAAAGCCCTATCTTCGTAGTGATAAGAAGAAGGTTGAGAAAAAGATTACCCATACTCCGGAAGGTAGCCCCCGAGTTGATGACGGGGTGAATGCGGGCTTTTCCCGTGCAGACAAGGGTAAGAGAAAGGTCGGAGAAGAAGAAGGAGGAGAAGAGATCCCCCAAGAGGGTGGCCAGAGTCCCCGTGTTTTCTACTTCGAGGACTTGGAAAACGTGTCCCTTGAGGGGGAGGTGCCTATTTGCCTGCACAAATGCGACACAAGAGATCCTGGAGTGGCGAATGACTCTGATATGTCAAGCACAAGGCTCACTCGGCGAACCACCATCAGCGGTCTGACTGGATTGAGGGACATTCGGGGCGTGCACTATATATTTTGCTCAAACTTTCCCTCTGAGCAGGCTAGGGAGCCTAAATACTGCGAGAGGGAATGCACCATGAAGCTAGCCCTCAATGTAAACTTCGTGACCAGACTGGGAAGTTTGGCCAAAGCAGTTTCATTGCTCATCGGTCCCCGCGAAGAATGGACAATGAGGGAGATGAGCGATGAAGACTTAGCTTTCGCTATTGCCGCTGATTCTGCCCGGGTAAGTGCCCTTTTAGTACTTTTTTTTAGTCAGAAGTAATTTCGAATTTATACTTCTAACCTCATTTTCTGTTGCTATTTCAATCAAGTTTGATGGCCGCCAAGTTGATGTTCCGCTCCAGGATCAACAACCCTGATCAGGTGCTCGAACTGAAGAACGATCTGCTGAAGACTCTGAAGGAGAACAAGGTCCTGGCAGAGAGGTGTGGTTTCCTCGAGGGTGAAGTTAACCGGTTGGCTGAGACCAACAACAAACAGTTTAAACAGATTAACAATCTCTCCGAGGAAAAGGACCGTCTTTCTGAAGAGAAAGAGGGGTTCGCACAATCTGCTCGGAACTTGGAGGCTCTGCTTGAAGAACACAACTCTTTGCTGAACAAGGATCTCGATGAGCGTGGATCTTTAGAGATGGACCTGCGGAAGGCTAAAGAGGAATTCGTTAGTGCTCGAGCTGAGCTTCAAGCTGCCAGGGACCAAGTTTTCCAGTCGATGAGTGTTCAAGACGCGTATCCAAGGACTTGGCCAACTTGCACGATCAGTTCGAGATCAAGGTAAAGCTTACTGCGCTTGAAGCCAAGCGAACACTGCTCGAGCAGGTCCATGCAGGTCAGATCAACATCGAGGAAGCAATGCTGAATCAAAGCGTGCCGTTTGGGAAGTGAGGCAAGTGTTGAGCCTTTCTCCTGAAGAGTCTGATGAAGATGAAGATGGTGATGAGAGCTCGGGTGATGACGACGAAATCGATGGAGCTGGTGCATCGGGTTCTAGTCAAAGTCTCCAAAATTAATGCCCCCCCTTTGATCAAGTTGTAGGTTTGTGTATTCGGCGAGAGCCGGATGATTGGTTGTGGATAGAGGTCTCTTTGGGACTCTCTGATCCTTGTTTGGCCGGTTTCATTAGCCTTCTTCACTCAACAAAACTTGTGTCAACCGTTTTCGGCATTTTTACTGTTTTGTCAAGACAATGTACATATTTCCAGACCTTTTAATTTAATGACTGTTACATAGCTTGACTCTTTGATCTTGGTAATTACGTTTGGATGCATTGTTTCCTTTGTGCCTTTTGTTTGAGCACTTTTAGAAGTTTGAACTTTGCTAAGTTCTGGTCTTCAAAAGTCTGTTCGTATGTTTTAGCTTAGCCTTTCTCAAGGAAGAGGTCATAAGTTGTGAGTAGTCTGCGCAGACGTTTCATTCTGACCGAGTCGTGGTCAATAAGTTCTGGCTAAATCGTTGGCCTTGCAAACAACTTTGCTTATCATTCTTGATAGTTGAAAGTTGACACAGAAAGTTTGTAGTTTAACTCTGGCCGAGTCGCTGGCCTTGTGAACGACTTATCTTATTTTCGCGGAAGCTTGTCACATAAAAAGTTTTAAAAACTCGCCTTTTTACAAGGTCTTTCGCCTTTATGAAGGTCTTATCTGGCCTACAGGGGCCTCCTACTACCCTCCTTGTTTTTATGTTGAAATACGGGGAGTTTTAATATAAAAAAAGTTAAGGCAGGTCGTAGATAAAAGAACACATATAACCAAATGAGGAGTGTGTCCGTTGAGGGATTCGAACCCACAGCCGTAAAGTTGAAGAACTTCGAGCTCTGCCAGTTGAGCTAAACGGATCTGGCCTTGTTTAGGCCGTTAGTACCATTTAGGAGAAATATAATAAAAGTAAGAATGCCACAAAAGTAAAAGGTAGGAATAGAATAACTGACCGTTTTACCATTCAGAAGTGGTACCATTTGAGGTGAATCACATTCCAGTTGTTTGGGACGATTGAGCCATGTGGTCGCGCCAGACGGTAAGATCCATTGCCGACTAATGCGACTACCTTGTAGGGGCCTTCCCAATTAGGGCCTAATTTTTCCCGAGTTTGCTTCTTGCGTGTTTTGGAATACTTTTCTTAGTACAAAATCTCCAACTTGAAAACTCCGTACGCGTAGTCCCCGATTATAGTATTGCTCGATTCGTTCCTTCTGGGCGACTACTCGCACAAGTGCTAGTTCCCTTCGCTCTTCGAGGAGATCTAATTCTTCGAAGAGATTGATTGAGTTGGATTCTTTGGTAGTATGTGCATACCGTAGACTTGTCTCTCTAATTTCAACTGGGATTAGAGCATCTCCGTCGTATACTAACGAGTAAGGTGTTTCCCCTGTACTCATTTTTATTGTCGTGCGATAAGCCCATAGTACACCGAGCAGTTCTTCTACCCAACACACTTTGGCATGCTCAAGGCGCTTCTTGAGAGACTCAATAATTATTTTGTTTGTTGACTCTGCTTGTCCATTGGCAACCGGATGGTATGGAGAAGAGGTAATCCTTTTGATGTGTAAGTCGTCAAGGAACCTAGTCACTTTCTGGCCGATGAATTGTGGGCCATTATCCATGACTATTTCCTTAGGTGCTCCAAAGTGACATACGACATACCACCAAAGGAAGTCAATTACTTCTGTTTGTCGTATCTTCGCATATGCTGCCGCTTCGACCCATTTGGTGAAGTAATCGGTGACGATTAGTAAGAAACGTACCCCTCTTGGCGCAGCAGGGAGAGGACCAACTATGTCCATCCCCCACTTCAAGAATGGCCATGGGGAGACAATCGAGTGGAGCGGTTCTGCTGGCTGATGAAGAAGATGCGCAAACCTCTGACATTTATCACATTTCTTGACGAAATCATTTGTGTCTTTCTCCATCTTATCCCAATAATATCCTGCGCGGATCAATTTGCGCGCTAACGCTTTGCCCCCAGAACTATTGCCACAACAACCTTCGTGGACCTCTTGCATCATGTAGTTGATCTGGTTCGGTCCCAGGCACTTGGCAAGGGGCACTGCGAACATCCTACGGTAGAGATCGCCGTTGACGATTGTATATCGAGCAGCTTTTATTCGGAGTTTGCGAGCGGCTTTCGCGTCATCGGGCAGAGTTCCATGAAGAATATAGTTTGTGATTTCATTTTGCCAGTCCCAAGTTGCGTTTACAGCATTAACTTCAAACTTTTCTCGATCTATGGTCGTGCAGAGGAGTTGAATGACAGTTGAGGAGCTGGCCGCCCCAATTTCCGCTACTGACCCTAAATTTTCCAGGGCGTCTGCTTCATGGTTCTCTTCTCGTGGAATTTGGAGTGCTTCCCATTCGTCGAACTAGACCAAGAGTTCTTTTACACGGGCAAGGTACACTTGTATTCTAGATTCTCGTGCGATGAAACCTCCAGTCACTTGGTTGACTACTAGTTGAGAGTCACTCTTGAGTTTGATAATGCTTGCTCCATAGCTTCGGGCTAACTCCAATCCTGCAATTACGGCTTCATATTCGGCCTTATTGTTACTGATAAACGGGCACTTGATGGCCTGCCTGACGGTTTCTCCGGACGGGGTGATCAGAACTAGTCCAAGACCGAACCCTTTGACGCTCGAGGAGCCATCAATAAATAGGGTCCATATACCAGGGGCCTACCCAGCATAGAGAATTGCATCTTTTTCCGCATCAGGATATATATTAGCACTAAAGTCTGCTACGAAGTCTGCTAGGGCTTGTGACTTAATTGCTACCCGGGGCTGGTAGGTAATATCAAATTCGCTTAACTCTATAGCCCATTTTACCAATCTTCCCAAGAATTCAGGTTTATGCAAAATATTCCGTAAAGGAAAGGTTGTTACTACAACTATTGAATGACCTTGAAAATAAGGATGTAATTTATGGGCAGCAGTTACAAGTGCTAAAGCCAGTTTTTCTAAGGGTTGGTAATGTGTTTCCGCATCAATTAAAGCTTTACTAATGTAATAAACGGGAAGTTGCGTACCTTTTTCTTCTCGAACCAAAACGGCGCTTACCGAAGATTCTGAAACTGCCAAATAGATCAACAACTGCTCCTCGTGCTGAGACGTAGAGAGTAGTGGTGGGTTGGATAGATATTTTCTCAGATCTCTTAGCGCTTGTTGATATTCAGGAGTCCAATTGAATTCCTTGTTCTGCTTCAGGACATCAATGAAACTTTTGCACCGGTCGGATGAGCGGGATATAAACCTGCGTAAGGCTGCCACCCTTCCAGTCAATTTTATGACGTCTTTCCGGTTGTGGAGCACGTCTGGAATTGACTCAATTTTTTTTATTTGAGCGGGGTTGAATTCAATTCCACATTGAGAGACGATGAAGCCCAGGAATTTTCCTGAACCAACTCCAAATGCGCACTTCTCTGGGTTAAGCTTTATGTTGTATAGGTCAAGTATTCGGAAGGGTTCCTTCAAGTGTACCAGATGGTCTTCTGCCCGTTTGGACTTGATCAGCATGTCATCAATGTATACTTCCATGGTTTTACCAATATGATCGTGGAACATACGATTGACCAATCGCTGATACGTTGTACCTGCATTCTTTAATCCAAATGGCATGACTTTATAGCAATACGTCCCTCTGCTCGTTATGAATGATGTTTTCTCCTGATTGTTAGGATCCATCAATATTTGATTGTACCCTGAATATGCATCAAGGAAGGTGAGCACCTCGTGTCCGGCGGTCGCATCAATCAACTGATCTATCCGGGGAAGAGGATATGAGTCCTTCAAATTGGCTTTGTTCAAATAGTGAAGTCGACGCAAACTCGCCATTTCCCATTTTTCTTAGCCACAACAACCACGTTGGCTAATCAATCTGGATATTTAACTTCGCGTACAGATCCAATCTTCAGCAGTCGGTCAGCCTCATCGTTTATGATTTGATTCCGAAAAGATCCCTGGGGGCGCTTCTTCTGCTTCACCGGACGGTGGTACGGTTCAACATTCAACTTGTGAGAGATAATTTTCAGAGAAATACCTGTCATGTCTGCATGTGACCAAGCGAACGTCGTATGCCGCTCCTTGAGGAATTGAAGGATATCTCATCGTAGGCGTTCATTTAATTTTGTCCCTAAGTAGAACTTCCGCTCCGGCATGTCCGCGAACAGTTCTTCTGGTTCCAAAGCTTCCACAGTCGGAGTATAATTTTCCCGTGCCTCTAGCTTTGCGATAAATTCCGGGACCTCATACTTTGCTTCTTCATTTGCTGCGTCAGGTCCCGGTTGCTGTGATTGCTATTTATTTTCTTCGGGTAGCTTGAGGGCCACCGAATAGCAGTCTCGAGCAGAGCGTTGCTCTCCTCATATCTCGCGTATTCCCCACTCTGATGGGAATTTTAATACCTGATGATATGTGGAGGGGACAGCCTGCATTTCATGGATCCATGGTCTTCTGAGGATACTATTGTAGGCCATGTCTCCGTTGACAATTTGGAACGTCGTTTCGTTTTGCTACCCCCTCGACAAGAGTTATGAGAATAATCTCGCCAAGGGTCTTCTCGCTCGAGTTGTTAAAGCTGGAGAGAACTCGCGACACTGGCACGATCTTTTCTGTTAGTTGCTTCTCCTCGACAACCCATGATTGAATGATATTTGCTGAACTGCCCACATCAATGAGCACTCTCTTGATATCGTATTCTGCCACGCGCAATGTGATGACCAGCGCATCAATATGTGGAAATTGCAAGCCATCTGTATCCGAATCTTCAAACGTTATTGTTTCCTCTGGCCGTGGACGCTTGGTCTTTGTAATAGAGACCTTTGAGTACTTCTTTGCTGTGAAAACAACGGAGTCAACTTCAATCCTGCCCGAGATAACGTTAACTATTTTCTTCGGGGAGGATGCTCGTAGAGGGCCACATTTGTTTGCTGAGCCTTCGCATGAGTTTGCTTTCCCTTTTCGGTTAGAACTTCCTTCAGGAATCCCTGTTTTAATAGATGTGCGACCTCGTATCTTAAGGCCTTGCAATCTTCAGTGGTGTGAGCGTGGTCGCGATGAAATTCGCACCAAATGTCCTGATTTCTCTTACTTGGATCGGTTTTCATGTCCTTGGGCCATTTGACCCTCTCGCCCATATCTTTGAGGGCTGTGATCAGTTCAGTTGTTTCTACGTTGAAGTTTGGTAGACTTGGGGCTCGCCGAGCATTCGACTCTGAATCGTCTCCTCGTGCTAGCCCTTTGCTATTGCGACCGCGCTCTTTGGAATTGTTGCGTAATCGGTCAGGGTACGGCTCGTAACATATATCTGATCTTTCTGATTCTATCTTCCCGCCAGAGCCACCGCTTCGTGATTGACTCTTTCCTCGGGCACTAGTCCCTATCAGTTTGTCTTCATAAATGCGTACTTTGGAGTTGTAGCGATTGTAGACATCTGACCAATTGGCTGTTGGGAATTCACGAAGAGATTCATACAGCCTGCGCGTGGCCTTTAAGCTTTTGACATCTAAACTGTTTGTGAACGCAATGGCTGCCCATCTGTCCGGTACCTTGGGCAACAACATTCGCTCCCTTTGGAAACGGTCCACATATCTTCGCAGAGACTCGCGGGGCTTTTGCTTGATCTAAAAAATGTCTTCCACGCGAGTTTCCGTCTTCTGGGCGCCTGTGTGGGCTTTTACGAACAATTCAGCCATCTCCGCGAAGGACCCAATGGAGTTTGGTGGCAACATTGAGTACCATCGTAGAGCTCCATCTGCTAGGGTCTCCACGAATTTCTTCAATTACATTGATTCGATCTCCTCATCGGTGAGATCAATTGCTTTTATAAAATTGCTAAACATCATGAGATGATCATTGGGGTCAGTTGTCCCACGATATCTCGGAATGTTTTGCATCTTGAACATTTTTTGTATCGTCTTTGGTGCTGCTTCCTTCTTCCAAGGCCTTTGCGAGTAGCGTTGAACGTCAATTTTCTTCAATGTGGGCGGAGCACCTGGTATTTGATCAATTCTTTGCTTGGTGAGTGCCTCCACGACGACGCTCATTTCAGTGGATACCAAAGATCCTCCGTTTTGATTTTGATTTGCATGGGTTGCTGGACCTATGGTTCCTCCGTTGTTGGCCGAATTCTGCTCTCCATCTTGCCTTGAAGTATGTGAAGAAGGAACATCTCGACCTTGGGCTACAGGATTAGTCCTTGGAATCGGTGAGATTTGCCCTCGGAGAGAACTGATCGCCTCGTTTATTCCCTGTTGACCTCTGCTTGTTGTTGCATAAATTCGAAGATTGTTTCCTGGAGATTCTTTTGATCTGGGGAGAGACTTCTATGGCGTCGTCTTCTAGGCGGGGTTCTGCTCTGAGAGTGTTCATGCCTGTTCCGTTGCCTACTTGGTCCTTAGGAAGAATGTTCTTGCCCGTCGGAAGAGTAGTCTGGAGAGTAATTAGGGCATGATGGAGGAGTACGTACTTGACTTCCGTCCACCATAGGTCGTTGTGAACCGCTTTCTGCCATGTTAGTTACCAACAAAAAGATCAACAGAAAAGAATATAATGCAGGAAAAAGATAAACTATTAACCTATAGGGGCTATTGACCGGCTCCCACTGTGGTCGCCAAATTGTTTAACCTAGATCCGATTTAGGCCAGTTAACAATTAAATTTGTATTTGTGGAGTCACGATCAACAGTTTAGATTAAGAGTTTAGCCGATTCAAATACGGGATTGCATTAATTACAAGGTTATGAATATACGCGCGATTCTCGCTGGAAATATAATGATAATTAACGATAATACGAGAGCAATACGAAATAATCGTAGATAAACAAGATTAAAAGCACGAATTAAATAGATAGAAGGAACCATATTAGATCGCTTGATCTCGATGAGGATCCCTCGATATTAACTATGCTTGAAAACTTGACAACAAGATACGCATCAATATAAATGATGAACAATATTGAGCGAGAGCAAATAGAGTATTTTATTGATATTGTAGATAGAGAAGAGAATATATGTTACAATGATTCGAAAACAAATGCTATATATAGATTTACTAGGCATCTGTTGGGTATGTAACCACTGGGTATGTAACCGCTGGGTGTGTAACCGCTGGGTAGCCGTTTCCCTTGTAACCATTCATTGATCAGTCGCGTATGGACGAGTAACTTTTCATTTAAGCCGCACTGATTTGGGGAGGCGTTACGTAACTGCCTTAGGCCTGCTCGCGATAACCGCCCAGCCAGTCATCTGTATGTCCGGGGAGACCTCTGCCCGTGCCACGTGGCAGACACGTGTCACCTTTTTGAGTGACGATGGCTTTTATCCAATACACTCTTGAACTTTTAATATTATTCCTTGCTTTTAATAATGTAGAATGTATCATCAAGAACTCACTCATAAATCACCGACATATTAATGATCTATCCGATCGATATGTAATCGATCTCGCATAGAACCTAACAAATTAAGGATTTGTCAGATAAATATGTTATCAGTCTGCTACGACAATTGTTTCGATCAGCCGGATATGGAGTCGATCGGCCTCTATGTTTGTGTGAAAGCACCTTCGTATGTAAATAAGACAACTTTTGTCATGCTTGTGTACCCACAATAAGTAATATAACATTGTCAAAAACTAGTAAGATAAAATAATATTGCAAACATAGAAATCAAAATAAAAAGATCAATGATATATCTGTCGGAGCGATAAGTTCGTTATTATAATCGGTCAGCTATCGGATAACGGAGAAGTTTGATTGATAACAGGTTGGACCGATGATCGATCGGTCCATCGCAGACCAACTTACATTGGCAAGATAACTCTAACGATGAAATTTTTTTATATATACCTTTAATTAATAGTCTTGATACAATGTTAGAACACAAATCCATATTAATGCTACTCAAAATGGACCTTAATCGAACTAACTTAAATTCTAGGGGCATTTACAAAAATACCCAAGGAACCCTAATTATTTACATCACATTACCCATTATATTTTTGCCCACTACTTTATTTATATCCTATGCCCATTTCATAAAACAGACTCTCTCTCTTCTCCCTGTTACCCTCTATTTTCTCTCTGTTTCACAGGTTCCCTTCTTCAAATTTTTCTCCACTTTTCACACGGTTTTCTCAAATCAACTGCTCAAATTGTCGCAATTTTTTCATGATTTCAAATTTTTTCATCAGATTTTCCTATTAATCGTCCTAAATCACTAATTCAAAATCGTGTTTTTCTGAAATTTAGGTGAATTTTGCATTATACAGCATATCGTTTGCCAATGGATGATGAATATTGCTACATTTTAGTTCAACATAGTGTAAATTGCACCGAAAATCATATATATCGAAATTTTCATGTTGAAGCATTATCGATCAGATCGTCATCTAATTTTTTTGAATTTCATAACACAATCCGACAAATTCTTCTCCTATCTGTTGCTAACGGATTCCTTGATATCAAATATTCCGTGAAGCAAGGTATTCCGCCTATCACAGTATACAACAATCCGACAAATTCTTCTCCTATCTGTTGCTAACGGATTCTTTGATATCAAATATTCCGTGAAGCAAGGTATTCCGCCTATCAGAATATACAATGATATGGGAGTTGCTGTGTATTTTGGATTGAAGAAAAAAAATTGGATATAACTGATTATCCTCTCTGCGTCTTGTTCGATGTTAACGATTTGATTGCGACTAGTTCAACTACTAATGTTGCTGCTGCATCAGCAAGTGTAATACCAGTGCAACAGTATACTAAAGAAGTTGCTGACAACATACAGTTTTGCGAGAATGCGACAGTAATAAGCACTGTTATTAGTGAAGACGCAATAATTGACAATCTTTTTCATCAGACGATTGTAATAGGACAAGTTTTAGGGGAAAAGGAAATTTTGAGCACAGTTGTAAAGCGTTATGCAATTCATAAGAAATTTCAATTCAACGTTCATAAATCGTGCTAAAAAAGGTAAGTTAATCCTGTGTTTTTGTTGTAGGATTTATATCTAAATTACCAATTTGAGCAGTGTATACCATAGAGGTATACTGCTGTCATTAGTATACTCTAGGGGGGTATACAGTGCTTATTTGACCACTGCTATTGCATAGTTCAATATAAATTTTAACAATATACCATAGGGGTATACTGCTGAATGCAGTATACTGTGGAGGGTATACAGTGCATTTGTGGCGCTATTTTCGTACACTCCAATCTATTTGAGCAGTGTATACCATAGAGGTATACTGCTGTAATCAGTATACTGTGGGGGGGGGGGGGGTATACAGTGCTTATTTGACAACTGCGTTTGTATATATCAACTTAAATTTCAAAAGTATACCATAGGGGTATACTTCTGGATGAAATATACTGTAGGAGGTATACAGAGCATATCTGGCACTGTTTTGGTGCATTCCAACCTATTCAAGCACTGTATACCATAGAGGTAAATTGTTGTATTCAGTATACTCTAGGGCATATACAGTGATTATTTGACACATGTTTTCAGTATACTCTACGGAGTATACAGTGCTTATTTCACTGATGTTTTAAAATACATAAATTCATAATATTGTAGTGGTATATAATGCATGTTTTGGTATGCTTTAGACTAATTTAGGAAATATAGCATAGTTGCATACTTCTGAATTGACTATACTTTAAAATACATAAATTCATATACAGTGATTAATTTATTGCAGCTTTTGTATACCTGATCAAATCTTATTTTGAAATCAGGTATTGCCTTGTTATTATTGATGACCAGTGCCATTGGAATCTTAAGGCTTACAATGTTGAACCCCAAAAAAATTAACCCCGAAAGGCTAAATTTCAGGAATATCGACAGGATGGACTAACTCTTTTGGAGTTTTGGAGTCGCCACCCAATTTAAGGAAAAACAGGGAACCAGATAAACAAATGCGTGCAAAAACTCCGTTTTTATAAAAAAGCGGTATTTCTTTCAGAGATTCTAAGTAAGAGGTTTTATTAATTTCGAAAAAAGGTTTTTAAGGCACTTTCGAAATTCCGTTAAAAACGGTTAATCCGACAGGTTTCCAAAATATTTGCAAGTGCTATTTATGCGCTTTTTCTAAAAATAATTAATTGAACTATTGATTAATTCAACTAATTGAATTTAGTAAGTTTTCAAAAGATTTTACAATTTCATTTAAAAGCTTTAATTATTTTCAAAATAAAATAAATAAATAAAAACACATTTTCTAAAAAAAAGGAACGATTTGATCGTCCTAATTTCTTTGCTCGCATGTGGTATAGCGCATAAATGGCACTTGCTTAATTTCAACTTTAAAATCCGAGTATCACACCATAAGATGGAACTTAGATTTCAAGTCGCTTTTTGCAAAGTTGTTTCGAGACATTTAGAAGTTAATTAAAACTTCTTTATAAATTTTGACTTTTCAAAGAAACTACTTCGTATCAATAAGATAGAAGTCCTTTCTTATAGTCATTTATTAAGCGTAGTTTTGAAAATTTATGAAATTTTGCACGTATTTGCTTAAATGGCCTGATTTACCATGAATTAAATAACAACTCAAAAATTAAAGGTAATGAACATAAAATGAATCAAATAACTTAAACAAATTATATTTATTCATAAATATAAGTACATAATTATCTACAATCAAACAATTTCTCTAATAAGTATCTAAGTAAAAAAAGAAGATTGAGTTTCAAAAGGTAGAACCCGGAATATGGCCATAAGCTCAAGATGCGATGAAAGAGGGTTGAAATCTAAGTGGACTCAGAATAGAGAATAACAGCAGCTCCAATTGGACACTTCGGGCAGGGTCAATTCTGGAATCGACTTGAGCTTGAAAAATACTTAACTCTCAAGCGAAGTCCAATCTAGGACTTAAGCCAACCAAATTCCAAATGAATTCCTCCCAAACGAGTTTATGCCAAAAACATAAAATAGGATTAGCACATGAATTTATAAGAAACAAAGAAAGAACAAGTAAGGCAACAAGCAGACGAATCAAATTTGAAAAAGGAAGGCAAAATATTTTAACCAACTGAATTTTATTCAACACTTGAAGCTAAGAGTAGGAAATATAAAAAAGGTAAAATAAATTACATATTTCATTGTCAAAAATTTCAACAGAATAAGCCAAGCCAAGCCAAATATGATCCTTTACACAATAAAATTACTTTAAATAGCACACTTTAATCTAATAACCTTCAAAGTTTTCTTTTTAACTAAACCAGATGGTAAAACAAATAATCAGGTCTTTCAGTTAACATCCAAGAAGCAGTTTCAAGCCTAAACTATTGTAACAGTACCCAAAGGAAGATCCATTACTTAAAATCACAAGTCAAGTTAAGTAATATAATCAAGCACAAATCAGACAAGTGTGAATAATTAATCAAAGCAGTTAAGCCTGAAGCCATGCCAAGTTAGAAAAAGTTCCCACATGATGCTAGAAAATTCAAACTTTTACCAAAGAATAGAAGCTTTGAGTAATCTGATACGATTCTTAACACAATAGAGAATTAGTGCACATTTAAAGACAGAATTATACCAATGCAAAATAAACAACCATTTGACCTCTCTACACTACCAGGACTACACCCTAATGCCCTGGATTTTTCAACACCAATGAACCACCCTAAGCAAACTTCCAGCATTCAATAACAAATTCTAGTGTAATTTTCTATAAAAGGACATAACCTTTCTTTGATAATTGTATCTTTAATAGTATAGAGACTTCTAAATAAAATTTGACAACCATTTCGTGTACTTAGAATCGTCATCAGACCATAGAGATCAAATCTTTAACCTTTCTATTTAAGTAAGGCAAACCAGATGCTAACTACCCAAGGGAAAAGATTGCAATTGATCATTTACCTAACAGAACACACATTCAAGCCATGTAAAAAAAAATTAATACTACCATTTGATATAAACTGAAGCTGAAATGATTATTTTAAAGAAGATGGTGAAGAACTTTCAAGACTTCAAATAGCTAAACTCATAGACAACATCCAGAGATTAGAAACACCATTCTAGTTCTTTTTTTTTTTAACTAGACACCTGAGGACAGCCCTGGAGCATCACAGACTCACAGATTTCCTCAAACAAGCCTAACCCCTCTAATCAAACTACCTGAACAGACCACACAACTTCTATACTCCTGCCTGCTACTACTCTATCACCATCCCTCTATCTGCAGCTTCTAGCAACCTACACACATGCACAAATCTCCTCTCAACCTCACTGACAGACCCCTAACACATTTCAACATATCAGCTCTCCTTCACTTCCCTGAACAAACCACTAGAATAATCTACAACTACACAGAACACTTCTCTATACTCTGAACAGCCTCCAAATCACCCTCTAAACAGCCCTGCACAACTACCTGCTCACTCCTGGAAGTCTGCAGCAACAACATGCCTTCTTACTGACTGAAAATCATCTACACACCTACATACAACCTGCCTGAATCCACAAAATACAAGGCAGACCTTGCATACACATCAGAAGCATGAAGAACTCACCATACAGACTCAGATAAGCTGAAGAATGAACTGAATAAGATCTGGAGAAATAACTAGCAGAAGATGATCTGAGCGCGCAGCATCAATCAGTCAATTCTTTTAAGAAAAAGAAGAGAACCAGGCAGGGAGCTAACTTAGAACCTTGAACCAATAGGAACTTAGCAGAATCAAACTCTTTTACACTCTCTCTTGGCACCCTTTAGGTCTAGAAATAATCTAAGCAAAACAGGGGAGCAATTTAAGCCTAGAGGAGCAACTAAACCTTTCAGAAGCAGCATGAGATTCGAAGAAAACAAGACTGAAACCAGGAGCAATGACAGATAGAGCTTCACACTAGAAGCAAAAAGCAAACTATGACACAAAACATCATACTAAGGGTAGGTTCAAACTTAACAGAATCAACATGAACAACCTACACCATTTCATTGAAACAGAATTCACACATTTAGTCAAAACAAATGAACAAGAAGGTTAAATGCTAAAATGAAAAAGAGTTTACCTTTTTGCGAGCAGCGGACAAGGGCATCGATCCAAAGAATGCGACTCGAACAAGGGAGACAACTCGGACAAGGTCGACGAATTGAATAATGATAAAGCGACTCGAACTGAACGATGACTCGAAAATAAAGCGACAAACAAAATCAAAGACCCCTTTACTGTCGATCTTATTTTAGGAACTATGGCTGCTGTCCCTCCCCTACTGTTGCTGCTCAAGACCCGACCCCATTTTTCCCTATACTTTCTCCCTCTATTCTGCCGCTGCCCTATAAACTTCTTCTCCTCTCCTAATTATAGCAGTCTCGTTTTTAGGGTTCTCGAATGGAAAAAATCCAAATACCAAAAAGACCCATAACGGATCTAAATAGATAAGGTTGTACGACGAGGTGAGCTGGAGAGGGAGTGGGGTCACGAATTTTTGAATGAATTTTTGGGAAAATCCCGTTGTGGGTGATGCGGGTAAAGGGTTTTTGAAACGGGTAAGAGAAAATTTGGTCTGGGTTTTTTTCTGAATTGGGGAGGGAGTATAACGTTTAAGATGGGGTCTTGCACGGGTAGGACGGGTTTAGGGCTACACAATGCAGTTTTAGCCCCTTTTCTTCAAATTACGATTATTTCACCTTTTTAAATTTAAAATTGATCCTTTTATCAAATAGCTAAATATTAATTAAAATATTTCGGGACAAAATTGGGTGTCAACAGCTGCCCCTCTTTACCTAGAAAAGGATAAAAGAGTTTTCAGGGTAAAGAAGTTGATGGAAAACCAATTTTGTCACGATAAAGCCAAGGACTTCGATCTGAAGGACCAAAGTGCGAGGCTTATGGACATGGCCGAACTCCGGTTTATAAGTTGCCTACATATCTCGGGCTGAAAGAGAATCAGGCTATATGTAGTTCGACGACACTTAGATACGAAGATTCGCACGATTGACAGAAAAGACGCACGAATAGAAAAGAAACCAAATTGACACCCTAATCCGAAATGAAAGATTATGATAGACTTGCTTGTTCGAGTGCGATTCTTCAGATCCTCGTTGACGAGTCTAGCTCATATCAACGATTGCCCCAGTTCACTGCTAAAAAAGAGTTCCACGTTATGCTTCAAATGCTGTTGCGGTGCTGCTAAATCCTGTAATAAACTTGACAAACGGTAAGCGAGTAACTGCAAATAAAGCTTAAAAAATGAAGTAATAAAGGAATAACGATAATAAAACTTGTAGATGTTGTTTGCAATATCAATGATAAGCTTGTCTCCAATCGACTAATGGAGGAATCTGGCTTTGTGAGGCAAGATGACTTCGGGGCCATTGGTAGACTGAAGATAAAGCAATAAAAGCTTCAATTAATAGGAACGTAAAGTGAACTTTAAACCCTAAATAATGAGGATAAAATGCCGCCTTTTCGGCAATAACCATGATAAAGCCTACAGCTTTAAATCATGAAGAGACAATTTGAAAATAATATCGGATTGCACTCCAACCAGAAGTAGGAATACATCCGAAGTATTCACATTATCCTGCATGTCTTAACAAACTTATTAGCAACATAAGGCTATAAAGATATGTATAGAAAATGTATAAAAGCCTCAGGAGGCTACAAAATGCTCAAGAAAGTGTGCTAATATTAAACGTCTATCGAGACAATAAAAGATTATTCCTTGGAGGAATTTAATAATTAACACCTTCGAGGTGGCAGAAATACGCCTTTGAGGCAATAAAATTACGCCTTAGAGGCATTCAAATAACTAACACCCTCGAGGTGACATAAATACGCCTCCGGGGCGACAAAATCTCGCCTTCGAGGCATTCAAATAACTAACACCTTCAAGGTGACATAAATACGCCTCCGGGGTATTCAAATAACTAATACCTTCGAGGTGACATAAATACGCCTCCGGGGTAACAAGATTTCGCCTTCGAGGCATTCAAATAACTAACACCTTCGAGGTGACATAAATACACCTCCGGGGCAACAAGATTTCGCCTTCGAGGCATTCAAATAACTAACACCTTCGAGGTGACATAAATACGCCTCCGGGGCAACAAGATTTCGCCTTCGAGGCATTCAAATAACTAACACCTTCGAGGTGACATAAATACGCCTCCGGGGCAACAAGATTTCACCTTCGAGGCATTCAAATAACTAACACCTTCGAGGTGACATAAATACGCCTCTGGGGCAACAAAATTACGCCTTAGAGGCATTCAGATAACTAACACCTTCGAGGTGACATAAATACGCCTCCGGGGCAACAAAATTACGCCTTAGAGGCATTCAGATAACTAACACCTTCGAGGTGACATAAATACGCCACCGGGGCAACAAAATTACGCCTTTGAGGCATTCAGATAACTAACACCTTCGAGATGACATAAATACGCTTATCGAAAGCGTGAACATAAAGACGTTTCTCGAAAGTTTGAAATATAAAGACGCTTTTCGAAAGCGTGAGAATGTTAATACGTTATACTCTCTGAACTCTTCCACGGAGGAATGGTCTTGATTATAAAACAAGTGAACCCCTTAGGGTTGGCAATATCTGAAAATAAAGAAAAAATAGAACTTTAGCAAGCGTTCTCATGAAGTGAAGAGAAATGAACAAATATGTTTAACAAATTGCAAGAGTTATGGGAAATAGAAATACCGCCTTTCGGCAAAGTGGAAAAGCGTCGAGTCATGAAGCACGAGCTTTATCCAAATATTATTGCAACCCAAGCGATGAGAATCTTAGAGATTGACTTGCTAAGATGTTTATCCTCCTTTGCGGATCTTAATGTCCCTGCTCTCAAAGAAAAATTGTTAGTTTTGGGAGGGAGGGGGGAGCGTTTGATTCATGCTGACTCGAGCCTTCATTCTTCAACCGCTTCCTTCTTATCTCTTTGTCTAGATTTGTGATCCGTCTTTTGAGACTTGACCAACAAACTCTTTGTCATGCAATACGGCTTTTTGTAAAATTTGCCCCAGTTATGATCTTTCAGATCTTCAACTTGCCTTGCAAAATTTACCCCAGTTACTATTTTCAAACTTCATCTCACTTTGCAAAATTTGCCCCAGTTGACTTTTAGGGGGGAAACTAAAAATTTTAATATTATAGAGTCGAGCCCGTTGAGAGCGCCTACGTATCCCTCCGCAGGAATCATACTGTGCGTAGTTCTGCTTACATAAAGTTTGGGAAATATGGCAATCTAAGTGCGAAGCCAAATCCGAATTGGAATGCCTACACATCTGCCCAGATGCATAGTTCGGAGTTACATCATCAAAGATAAACAAACCTAACACGTTACAATAATCTGATCGAGTCCGATGTGGATTGCTTACTTATCCTGTTGCAATTCCAGGAATCAGACCAAAAGTAGTTCAAAATTACATAAAAGAGGAAATAGGGGAATCCTACGCTAGTGTAACCGAGCTCTATGTGAGTTGCTTACGTATCCCGCCTTGGGAATCAGGTTACGCGTAGTTTGCATTACAATCAAAATTACATGTAAATGAGAAAAAATATTTTCTTGAGGCAAAATGATAAAGTTTTAACCAGCATGATTCAGGGCCTTAATCTGAATCGAAATTTTGCAAAGTGCTTTTAATTCACAGCCAAGCCTCATGCGTTGGTTCACTCAAATGGATTATATTGTCTTCAATCAAATCTTGGATCTTATGTTTAAGAAGGACACATTCCTCAGTGTCGTGCATGGAAAATTCTGCATGATAAGCACAATATTTGCTCCCATCAACACATTCTGGGAGAGGGTCAAGCGTACCATCTCCTGCTAAAGGGTTTAGCACTCCCATATCCTTTAATCTTTCATACAATTGAGCTTGTGGTTCACCTAAAGAAGTGAATTTTCGGCGCTGTCTCTTTTCATATTTAGGACGAGACCCTGCTTGCATAGACTGACGGCCTACCGGCAACTGGTGTTGTTGAGGGTAATTGCATGCTTGCGGTTGTGAATAAGGCTGATAAGTGGGTATTCTAGATTGATGGTAATTGGGTTGAGTATTGTAGACGGGATATGGAGCAGGTGGAATTTGATATTGACTTGGGTAAGTTGAGTATAGTGTGCTTTGGTGAGTGGGCTGGTTTGGTGAGTTTCTGAAGGTTGGCTTCTTGTTTGGCCTTTGGTCGATATCAGCCATATCAATACCAACTTCATCTTCCCTCTTTTTCTTCTCAAAATTGCCCATACCAGTCTGGATGGCTTGCGTAGTTGCCTTCATTGCAGCAAAACTTACAATTCGCCCTGTCTTAACCCCTTCTTCAACCATCTCTCCCATCACAAGAAGTTCAGAATATGGTTTACCCATCATAGGGAGCAAGTGCATGTAATAAGAATCATCTAGGGCTCGGATGAAGTATTTTACCATATCTTCCTCAGTCATTGGCGGTTGCACCCCTGCAGCTTGTTCACGCCATCTCAATGCATATTCCCTAAAGGTTTTTGTTGGTTTCTTCTTTAGATTGGACAAGGTTATAAGGTCAAGAGCCATCTTGACATTATACTCAAATTGCTTTATAAAATCATTGGCTATGTCATCAAACTCACGCCACTTGCTTATATCCTGTCTTGCAAACCATTCAGCAGCAATACCTTCCAGACTATGACTGAAGAAGGCCATAAGAAGTTCCTCTTTACCTCCCGCAACCCTCATTCGGTTGATATACTTGGTCAAATGAACAAATGGGTCACTATGACCATCATACATATCAAATTTTGGCACTTTAAACCCGGGAGGAAGAGTAACGTCAGGGTATAGATAAAGATTGCGGTAGGAGATGCTTTGACGTCCTCTAGACACTTGCAAATCCTTGATCGATTGCTGCATGATTTTCATCATTTGGATTATCTCCCCTTGCTCAATTGTCCTTCCCCGCTTTTCCATGGTTACTGGCACTTCACTTTGTGGCACATAGTTAGTTAAATCCACGTTCTTTCCATTGGGGTCATGCTCATAGTATTGGGCTTGGGGATATCTTTGTCTTGGGTCATTGGCATTTTGAGGAACAACAGCCACAGAAATGGGTGCTTTGGATTGTGGAGGACGAGGAGTATCTTTGGAAGGTAAATATTGATAGTGAGGCAAGTTGTTGTGGTTAATGAATGCATTTGGGATGTTGTTAACTGGTGCAATCATATGAATGATACTGGAATTTAAAGGCATGTTCGGATTGGCAGTTTCAACATTGGTGTTCAGAGTTGATAGCACGGCTGGCGCGTTTTTGTGGCTCGACCCTTTCATTCTGTCTAGTTCAGCTTGCATACACTCAATCTGCTTAGCCATTCTAACAATTTGTTCATCAGGAACAACAACTGCTTGCTCAATAGAAGATGCAGGGATACCAGTTTGATTATCAGTCATTGCTCGCTTCACTTTAGGTTAGACACTTAACTAACTCAGGAGTCAACACGAATCAAACTCTCTTTTGGGGGATAATCAAAACAAAAGGAAAAAATCAAAAGGTAACTATGTTAGTTTCCAGATCATTGGCATAATTGCACACAATCACGTAGCGCGCGTCACGCAGCGCTTTGCATTTTAAACAAGTTTAACATGTGGCAATCACAATTAGTTGAGCATAATTGAAAATGCGGGCGTGTCCTACCCTGTAAGGTACCTCTTTGTGCTAGAGGTAAGCCTAATCGCGCAAATAAGTGGTAACGAAAAATAGTTCATGCCAGTTCTGAGCAATTCAGATTTAGAGTAAGAAACAATAACAATAATTGATAACAATCATCTCTCCGCCTTGACACTGCGATTCTGTTATCCCAACTACCTTCCAAAAGTTGGTACCAACTCGAAATTCTAATACAGCTCATGCTCTTCACAACATTTGCACAAAATTCTAAGCCCGAATGCCTAAAACCCGAAACAATCCTCCATAGCTTTTGCAAACATCCACACTCCTCCAAGCACAACTCCCAACTATTTTACAACATCCAGGAGTGGAATTTCCAACCGCCTCCACAATACCAGACTGCAAATTACGAAAGGCGCCAATTGGCCTTTCAAAATAAAACCTCACTGGTCCTTGGCTTTAGACAAGCCTCTCAGCTTCCTAGGTTTTGCAAGGCTCACCGACCTTGTTCATAGGGCTCCTCACTGGTCCTCGGCTTTAATCAAGCCTCTCAGTTTCCTAGGTAGCCAAGACCGCACTGGTCTTCAAGGAGGGACCCCACTGGCCATTCAAAGACACAGGGGCTTCGCTCTCCTAGTATGCGACAAGCATACTTCAATTTTTATAAAGTTGCAGCTGGATAATCAACATAGGCCTGCACACACGCAAAGCCATTCACGAGAGGGACCCCACTGATCTTTTAAAGACGCCAGGGGCTTCGCCTCTTAATCTCACTACACCATACCATCTCCAAAACACAAACCAATCAAATCTGCCTAACTTTCCCTGGACTGCAATTCTGTCCATGATCTCAATTCTGCTAAATTCTTCCATTTTCCGACCTAAAAGACAACACAGGAGACAAAATTCCAAATCTGATTTTGCTCAAAACATGGTTAGGACTGAGGTTTCGTTATCACATAGCACATAATATGCATTGTCGTTGGGTTTCAAGAACCTGCTGACGTAAGGGCAGTTTCCTAACTATGAAGGCGGTACCAAGGACCGGGTCCAGACTAAGGTGTAAATGCATGCATGCTCCTAAAAGCTCCATCTAAGAGTGGGCTAACGGTTGAGGCTGACTCGACCTATGCGGGATAGACCTGGCCTCACAACGCAGTAGAACTGGCCATGACAAAACCAGGCAATCTCAATATCCCGAACTAACTTTTGGTGACACGAAAGAAGTTTCAAAGAGTGAGGTAAGGGCAATGCCCTTCCTGCATAACTACCCGTCAAGCGGGTACCCCGTAATGAAATCGAGGAGGTGAAAGAGAATTGACAGGCTCCATGAGGGAGGAAATATGAACGGAATGCAGACTATGCACAAATAAATACAATACATGCTTTATAAGACAAACCAAACAAACAGATATAATAAAGCAAATAAATTAGGCATGGTAGTTGCAAACAATTGGAAACCTTTATGGTCAAAACCTTTATTGCTCCCCAGCGGAGCCGCCATGCTGTTGAACCCCAAAAAAATTAACCCCGAAAGGCTAAATTTCAGGAATATCGACAGGATGGACTAACTCTTTTGGAGTTTTGGAGTCGCCACCCAATTTAAGGAAAAACAGGGAACCAGATAAACAAATGCATGCAAAAACTCCGTTTTTATAAAAAAAAGCGGTCTTTCTTTCAGAGATTCTAAGTAAGAGGTTTTATTAATTTCGAAAGAAGGTTTTTAAGGCACTTTCGAAATTCCGTTAAAAACGGTTAATCCGACAGGTTTCTAAAATATTTGCAAGTGCTATTTATGCGCTTTTTCTAAAAATAATTAATTGAACTATTGATTAATTCAACTAATTGAATTTAGTAAGTTTTCAAAAGATTTTACAATTTTATTTAAAAGCTTTAATTATTTTCAAATTAAAATAAATAAATAAAAACGCATTTTCTAAAAAAAAAAGGAACGATTTGATCGTCTTAATTTCTTTGCTCGTGTCACGACCCAATTTCCAAGGGCTCGTGATGGCACCTAAACAACATTTGCCTAGGCGAACCAATGAAACAAGATGCGGAAAAGAACAATAATGTGAAAAGATCATAAATGGATATATAAATATAAAAGGGTGAAGTCCAAAAGAATATATCCACAAAAGAATTGGAGCATTCTAAGAGTGACTCAATAAAATATGAATATACATCAAAGAAATCTGAGTCCTATCTCTAAGTGACTCCGGCGGTATGCCACCACGGTCTGTGTGGTCGGCTCACCTCAATCAAAAGTCTCAGAAGCCTCGGGAACCGCTAACGTCCGGGCTGCTGACTGGATGAAGGACCTGCGCACGTAGCAGAGTAAGTTATGAGCCGAAGCCCAGTAAGATCACCGACAGGCCCGCTAAGGTACCCTTGCGGGACAAGTCGCTACATGCATCATAAGCAACAATATACTATAGTAATCATACAATAAAGTAGTGAAATCACAAATAGATGTAACACATTCCATACACACAAGTAGTAACCAGAAGTCTCAAGGATTATGCCCATCCAACGTAAGGCATAGGTCAACTCAGCGGCGGTTTGGAGGTCCAATCTCTACTCCCGTGCCGACTAACCTAGACCTACGATGGACTAGCAACACCACTACTAAGTATCAACCATATACCGTGACTCGAAGTCACTATCACAATCATGAATAAGTAGACCAACGACCCGTAGTCGTTGGCTCATCTCAAATCTGTCTACGATCGCACCACACCCCCTGTCAAGTGCGTCGTATCTCAATAAATCAAGTGACCACACCACACCCCATGTCAAGTGTGTCACATCTCAAAGATCAAGTGTCCACACCACACCCCCTGTCAAGTGTGACACATCTCATAGTATAGGCGACACCACACCCCCTGTCAAGTGTCCCTCTAACAGTATTAATATCCACGACATTAATAACAATAACAGAAATAATAACAGAAATATTAATAACGATAATATTTCACAGTCACCGTAACCCAGGTTGGTTATGCTAGCTGAACGTAAGGCGAAGGTTAACCACTCTCCACTAGGTCTATTAAGACAAGATATAGCACATATGAGTGCTCAATTATAGCTATTTAAGCCTATACGCATCCTAGGGTAAAAATTACCAAAATACCCCCGGGTAGGGCCGAGCCCTAAATTTACAAAATGTACTTTTCCGGACTCCCCACGCTCCCATGAGTCCAAAAGTACACTTAGATTCCACATGCGAGCCTTGCTCGATGTCTTTCCCCAATTCTTAAGAATCTAGTGTTCTAACCCATTTCCAAGAATCAACCCTTTGATTCTTGTGTTAATCAACATAAAGATAGATTGAAAGGGCTTACCTTAAGTGTAAGTATGATTGGGTCTTCAAGAAATACCCAAAAATCGCCTCAAGAGCTCACCAAATGATTTTTATAAGTTATGAACCGAAATGGCCCGAAATGGCCTTTTTATAGCAGTTTTTTTTTGCCTCTGTGACAGCTTTTTTTGAACAACTCATAACTTTTGATAGGAATGTCCAAATGAGCTGAAACCGGTGCCATTAGAACCACAACTCAAAGGGCTACAACTTTCATGTTTTGAGTTTTTCCTAATTCCTTACGGATTGGCCGAAAAATCAGCTTTTATCCGGCTGTTTGCGCCAAAACAGAACAGAAAAGTCGCACCAGATTTTCTACTGTTTTAGGGGCAAAACGGGACCCTACGAAGCTCGGAATGATCCCAAATTTTGCACACAAGCCATAAAATACTTGGGTGACATGCTCGTCAAGACGGAACTCATTTCGGACCTCCAGAACTCAAAAAGTGGGTCCCACGGCAAAGGTTCAATTTTCGACTTTCGCCAAAATAGCGAAATTTAACCAAACGACCTCGGAATCCAATTCCGAAAGTTGTAAAAATCACAAATGACTATACGAACCTAATGGAACTTTCGGATCTCTCATCGGAGCTCATTTTCTCAAATCGAGCTCGGAAACCTCTTTTAACTCTTTTAAACTTCCGAAAAGGGGACTTTATCAAAAGTCCTATCAAACGAGGTCCGTTTTCAATTTTGAAGGTTGCTACATATCATAAATGACGAGACGGACCTAACGGTGCGCTCGGATTTTTCATCGGGGTTCGTTTACTCAAAACGACCTATCGAAACCCCAAATTCCTTTCCGGAATTTCATAAACGGATCCTTTTCTCGAAAACCTATCAAACGGACTCCGTTTCGACTCAGATTTCACAGACGGGTCATAAATGACCTAACGGAGCTTTTGGGACTGTCGACACGTAAATCGAGGTCCCGGATCCCGTAACGACTATTTGAGGGTCGTTACAGCTCGCATGTGGTATAGCGCATAAATGGCACTTGCTTAATTTCAACTTTAAAATCCGAGTATCACACCATAAGATGGAACTTAGATTTCAAGTCGCTTTTTGCAAAGTTGTTTCGAGACATTTAGAAGTTAATTAAAACTTCTTTATAAATTTTGACTTTTCAAAGAAACTACTTCGTATCAATAAGATAGAAGTCCTTTCTTATAGTCATTTATTAAGCGTAGTTTTGAAAATTTATGAAATTTTGCACGTATTTGCTTAAATGGCCTGATTTACCATGAATTAAATAACAACTAAAAAATTAAAGGTAATGAACATAAAATGAATCAAATAACTTAAACAAATTATATTTATTCATAAATATAAGTACATAATTATCTACAATCAAACAATTTCTCTAATAAGTATCTAACTAAAAAAAGAAGATTGAGTTTCAAAAGGTAGAACCCGGAATATGGCCATAAGCTCAAGATGCGATGAAAGAGGGTTGAAATCTAAGTGGACTCAGAATAGAGAATAACAGCAGCTCCAATTGGACACTTCGGGCAGGGTCAATTCTGGAATCGACTTGAGCTTGAAAAATACTTAACTCTCAAGCGAAGTCCAATCTAGGACTTAAGCCAACCAAATTCCAAATGAATTCCTCCCAAACGAGTTTATGCCAAAAACATAAAATAGGATTAGCACATGAATTTATAAGAAACAAAGAAAGAACAAGTAAGGCAACAAGCAGACGAATCAAATTTGAAAAAGGAAGGCAAAATATTTTAACCAACTGAATTTTATTCAACACTTGAAGCTAAGAGTAGGAAATATAAAAAAGGTAAAATAAATTACATATTTCATTGTCAAAGATTTCAACAGAATAAGCCAAGCCAAGCCAAATATGATCCTTTACACAATAAAATTACTTTAAATAGCACACTTTAATCTAATAACCTTCAAAGTTTTCTTTTTAACTAAACCAGATGGTAAAACAAATAATCAGGTCTTTCAGTTAACATCCAAGAAGCAGTTTCAAGCCTAAACTATTGTAACAGTACCCAAAGGAAGATCCATTACTTAAATCACAAGTCAAGTTAAGTAATATAATCAAGCACAAATCAGACAAGTGTGAATAATTAATCAAAGCAGTTAAGCCTGAAGCCATGCCAAGTTAGAAAAAGTTCCCACATGATGCTAGAAAATTCAAACTTTTACCAAAGAATAGAAGCTTTGAGTAATCTGATACGATTCTTAACACAATAGAGAATTAGTGCACATTCAAAGACAGAATTATACCAATGCAAAATAAACAACCATTTGACCTCTCTACACTACCAGGACTACACCCTAATGCCCTGGATTTTTCAACACCAATGAACCACCCTAAGCAAACTTCCAGCATTCAATAACAAATTCTAGTGTAATTTTCTATAAAAGGACATAACCTTTCTTTGATAATTGTATCTTTAATAGTATAGAGACTTCTAAATAAAATTTGACAACCATTTCGTGTACTTAGAATCGTCATCAGACCATAGAGATCAAATCTTTAACCTTTCTATTTAAGTAAGGCAAACCAGATGCTAACTACCCAAGGGAAAAGATTGCAATTGATCATTTACCTAACAGAACACACATTCAAGCCATGTAAAAAAAAATTAATACTACCATTTGATATAAACTGAAGCTGAAATGATTATTTTAAAGAAGATGGTGAAGAACTTTCAAGACTTCAAATAGATAAACTCATAGACAACATCCAGAGATTAGAAACACCATTCTAGTTCTGAGCATCGTGCTGACTCTGGGGCACGAACCTGCTCATGAACATAGACACGAACTCAGCCCAAGACAAAGGAGGGAGGTCACTAGACCTCTGCCGCATCATGGAGACCCACCATGTCTCCGCATCTCCCGATAATCTGAAAGAAGCACACTGCACCTCTAAGGTGTCTCTAGTACTAAGAACTGTCAAAATCTTCTCACACTTCTGAATGTACCTCTGGGCAGTACATGTAGCTGAGGTACCGTCGAACTCTGGAGGCTGAAGCTTCATGAATGACTCTATCCTCTTGGCAACCTCCTCAGTGCCTATAGGAGGAGTAGAAATAACAGGACCTGCCTGAGGAGCAGAAGCAGAAGGCTGGGCAATATGATCAGGAGCAGCCTCAGAAGTAGGCGTGCTCATAACAGGTGTGGTCGGCTGAGGAGCCGAAACAGGAGCTGCAACATCATCTCTGACAGGGACCTGATGGCTAGACAAGGCCATCAGTCTCATATACTCCTCTAAAGAGATCACAACGGTGCCTGGCACAACAGCAGGCACAGGGGGAATAGATGCTGACAGAGTCGCTGCGGACACCGTAGGGATAGCTGTGTCCTGCCTAGTGGCTGACGGGCGACCTGCCCGAGTCTTCTTAGCAGCTGGCGGCTGCGTAGGTGCTGATGGCTCTCCCGCAGACGCGGGTGTAGAAGATGCAACCCTCCTGGCTGAGGATGCTCGCGTCCTCGCCATCTGATACAATACACGAAAAAGGGTCAGCACCTATATAAGCTACTCAGCACGAATAGAGATGAAACGAAGGGAAAACATTTCCTAACATGCCCTTGTAGCCTCTCGCTCATAAGTATGGTCGACACCATACCCATAAGCAAGATTCTACTCAGACACTGCTCCAAGACTCCTAGGACTCGAATTAGAACCTAGGGCTCTGATACCAAACTGCCACGACCCAATTTCCAAGGGCTCGTGATGGCACCTAAACAACATTTGCCTAGGCGAACCAATGAAACAAGATGCGGAAAAGAACAATAATGTGAAAAGATCATAAATGGATATATAAATATAAAAGGGTGAAGTCCAAAAGAATATATCCACAAAAGAATTGGAGCATTCTAAGAGTGACTCAATAAAGTATGAATATACATCAAAGAAATCTGAGTCCTATCTCTAAGTGACTCCGGCGGTATGCCACCACGGTCTGTGTGGTCGGCGCACCTCAATCAAAAGTCTCAGAAGCCTCGGGAACCGCTAACGTCCGGGCTGCTGACTGGATGAAGGACCTGCGCACGTAGCAGAGTAAGTTATGAGCCGAAGCCCAGTAAGATCACCGACAGGCCCGCTAAGGTACCCTTGCGGGACAAGTCGCTACATGCATCATAAGCAACAATATACTATAGTAATCATACAATAAAGTAGTGAAATCACAAATAGATGTAACACATTCCATACACACAAGTAGTAACCAGAAGTCTCAAGGATTATGCCCATCCAACGTAAGGCATAGGTCAACTCAGCGGCGGTTTGGAGGTCCAATCTCTACTCCCGTGCCGACTAACCTAGACCTACGATGGACTAGCAACACCACTACTAAGTATCAACCATATACCGTGACTCGAAGTCACTATCACAATCATGAATAAGTAGACCAACGACCCGTAGTCGTTGGCTCATCTCAAATCTGTCTACGATCGCACCACACCCCCTGTCAAGTGCGTCGTATCTCAATAAATCAAGTGACCACACCACACCCCATGTCAAGTGTGTCACATCTCAAAGATCAAGTGTCCACACCACACCCCCTGTCAAGTGTGACACATCTCATAGTATAGGCGACACCACACCCCCTGTCAAGTGTCCCTCTAACAGTATTAATATCCACGACATTAATAACAATAACAGAAATAATAACAGAAATATTAATAACGATAATATTTCACAGTCACCGTAACCCAGGTTGGTTATGCTAGCTGAACGTAAGGCGAAGGTTAACCCGTCCACAGTTTGGGGGTACAATCCCTACTCCCATGTCGTCCAACCCAAGGTTACGTATAGACAGCACTACCCAACCCGGCACGTGAACAAATCAAGTACCGATATCATACAAAAGCCGGCAAAATCCTCGGCAAGACATTTATCATGACATGCCGGCAACATCCTCGGCCATGTCCCAAGTTCTTGCTATCTAAGCATGGCGTAGCAAGCGTTACTACGATATAAATTTAAGCTACCTCGACGTAGCGTTTAGACCGGCACATACCTCGGTCGAGTCACAATCTCGCTATTTATAACAAACAATAATAGCAAGTAATTCACATCATTAATCCTAACCATTGTTAGGTATATATATGCGTACATGAAGCATACTAGCATGAAGGAAGAGTCCACAAGCACAATAGAGGTCAAGTCTCACTTACCTCGAAATTCGGGCTCAAATGCCGGGAAGAATCTCCTTTCCCGCTCGCCTTGTCCGCGAAAGACTCTCCACTAGGTCTATTAAGACAAGATATAGCACATATGAGTGCTCAATTATAGCTATTTAAGCCTATACGCATCCTAGGGTAAAAATTACCAAAATACCCCCGGGTAGGGCCGAGCCCTAAATTTACAAAATGTACTTTTCCGGACTCCCCACGCTCCCGTGAGTCCAAAAGTACACTTAGATTCCACATGCGAGCCTTGCTCGATGTCTTTCCCCAATTCTTAAGAATCTAGGGTTCTAACCCATTTCCAAGAATCAACCCTTTGATTCTTGTGTTAATCAACATAAAGATGGATTGAAAAGGCTTACCTTAAGTGTAAGTATGATTGGGTCTTCAAGAAATACCCAAAAATCGCCTCAAGAGCTTACCAAATGATTTTTATAAGTTATGAACCGAAATGGCCCGAAATGGCCTTTTTATAGCAGTTTTTTTTTTGCCTCTGTGACAGCTTTTTTTGAACAACTCATAACTTTTGATAGGAATGTCCAAATGAGCTGAAACCGGTGCCATTAGAACCACAACTCAAAGGGCTACAACTTTCATGTTTTGAGTTTTTCCTAATTCCTTACGGATTGGCCGAAAAATCAGCTTTTATCCGGCTGTTTGCGCCAAAACAGAACAGAAAAGTCGCACCAGATTTTCTACTGTTTTAGGGGAAAAACGGGACCCTACGAAGCTCGGAATGATCCCAAATTTTGCACACAAGCCATAAAATACTTGGGTGACATGCTCGTCAAGACGGAACTCAATTCGGACCTCCAGAACTCAAAAAGTGGGTCCCACGGCAAAGGTTCAATTTTCGACTTTCGCCAAAATAGCGAAATTTAACCAAACGACCTCGGAATCCAATTCCGAAAGTTGCTACAAGTCACAAATGACTATACGAACCTAATGGAACTTTCGGATCTCTCATCGGAGCTCGTTTGCTCAAATCGAGCTCGGAAACCTCTTTTAACTCTTTTAAACTTCCGAAACGGGGACTTTATCAAAAGTCCTATCAAACGAGGTCCGTTTTAAATTTTGAAGGTTGCTACATATCATAAATGACGAGACGGACCTAACGGTGCGCTCGGATTTTTCATTGGGGTTCGTTTACTCAAAACGACCTATCGAAACCCCAAATTCCTTTCCGGAATTTCATAAACGGATCCTTTTCTCGAAAACCTATCAAACGGACTCCGTTTCGACTCAGATTTCACAGACGGGTCATAAATGACCTAACGGAGCTTTTGGGACTGTCGACACACAAATCGAGGTCCCGGATCTCATAACGACTATTTGAGGGTCGTTACATTCTCCCCCACTTAGACTCTCGGCCGTCCTCGGACAAGCCTAAGTCTAAGGTAGGATCCACACACTAGCCACGGAGCTGGCACGAATTTCGAGGACCCCTCGGTACCACCCGAAATCAATAAAACTTAAAAATACAAATTCAGGCTTAGAAAATACAAGGATTTCATACCTGAATCATCGAACAAGCGCAGATGCCTCTCACGCATCTCGGACTCAAGCTCCCAAGTGGCCTCGGCAATGGAGTGATGCCCCCACTGAACTTTCACAAGCGGGATCACCTTCGATCTCATCTTACGGACCTCTCTAGCCACAATAGCAATAGGCTCCTCTGAATAAGCTAAGTCGCCATCTACCTCCACGGAAGCCATATCGATCACATGAGACAGATCGTGAACATACTTCCGGAGCATGGACACATGGAACACCGGATGAACAGACAGAGAGGGAGGCAAAACCAGTCTATAACCAACGGCGCCAACGCGCTCCAATATCTCAAAAGGCCCAATGAACCTAGGACTGAGCTTGCCTTTCTTCCCAAATCTCATAACACCCTTCATGGGCGACACTCTGAGGAATACCCGGTCCCCAACCATGAACTCAAGATCTCTCCGCCTCCGATCTGCATACGATATCTGCCGGCTCTGAGCCGTGCGGAGTCGATCCTGAATAACCCGGACCTTATCTAAGGTCTGCTGCACCAAATCGGGCCCCAACACCTGGACCTCACCAGACTCAAACCAACCGATAGGCGAGCGACATCTCCGACCATACAATGCCTCAAACGGAGCCATCTGGATAGAAGCCTGATAGCTATTATTATACGCAAACTCTGCTAGCGGCAAATGGCTATCCCAATGGCCTCCAAAATCAATAGCACACGCCCTCAACATATCCTCGAGGATCTGAATGGTCCGCTCAGACTGGCCATCAGTCTGCGGGTGAAATGCAGTGCTGAGATCGACCCGAGTACCCAGCTCTCTCTGGAAAGATCTCCAAAACTGAGCTGTGAACTGAGCACCTCGGTCAGAAATGATAGAAACAGGAGCACCATGCAATCTCACAATCTGCTCAATGAAGATACGAGCCAGACGCTCCGAGGTATAAGTAGTCCTCACTGGAATGAAGTGAGCCGACTTCGTCAGTCGATCAACTACTACCCACACCGAATCATGCTTATCCACGGTCAGCGGCAAACCAACTACGAAATCCATAGTGATCTGCTCCCACTTCCACTCGGGAATGGGCATAGACTGGGTCACCCCGGCTGGCCTCCGGTGCTCATACTTCACCTGCTGGCAATTCAAACACCGAGATACATAATCAGCAACATCCCTCTTCATCCCTTTCCACCAATACAGCTCTCGAAGATCATGATACATCTTCGCAGTACCCGGATGAATGGAATATCTCGAACTGTGAGCCTCTGCCAAAATCATCTGCCTCAGCTCCACAATGGCTGGAACACATACCCGGCCGTTAAGCCGCAAAGCACCATCATCACCAATCACGAACGAGGACACTCCCCCACTCAGGACCCTGTCCCGGAGATCTCTCAGATAAGGATCCTCGAACTGCCTTTCCTGAATCTGGGAAGCTAAAGACGACTGAGACCCCACATATGCAAGCACCCGGCCTGGAACAGAATCATCAAAGCGAACCCCACTAATGGACAAAGCCTGCAACTCACGGGCCAACGGCCTCATATCAGCATCGAGATAGGCGAGGCTACCCATGGACTTCCTACTCAAGGCATCGGCTACAACATTAGCCTTTCCGGGATGATACCGGATAGAAAGATCATAATCCTTCAGCAGCTCTAACCAGCGGCGCTGTCTCCCGTTCAAGTCCTTCTGAGTGAACAAGTATTGGAGACTCTTATGATCGGTGAATATCTCACATGGCTCGCCATAAAGATAGTGCCTCCACAACTTCAGTGCAAACACGACAGCTAACAGCTCCAAATCATGGACAGGATAATTCTTCTCATGGACCTTCAGCTGTCTCGAGGCATAAGCTATCACCTTACCCTCCTGCATCAGAACGCTACCCAGGCCAACACCCGAAGCATCACAATATACGGTGAATCCCCCGGATCCACTAGGCAAGGCCAACACTGGCGCTGAAGTCAACAGAGTCTTAAGCTTCTGAAAGCTAGACTCACAGGCATCGGACCACAGGAAAGGAACATTCTTCTGGGTCAACTTCGTCAGAGGTGCTGAAATAGAAGAAAACCCCTCGATGAACCGCCGATAATAACCTGCCAAGCCTAAGAAACTCCGAATCTCTGTAGGAGAAGTAGGCCTAGGCCAACTCTGAACGGCCTCTATCTTCTTCGGATCAACACACACCCCATCCTTGGTCACCACGTGACCTAGGAAAGATACAGAACTGAGCCAAAATTCACACTTGGAGAATTTAGCATACAACTGCTGATCCCTCAGAGTCCGAAGAACAACTCTCAAATGCTGCTCATGCTCCTCCCTGCTCCTCGAATAAACCAAGATATCATCGATAAACACAATGACGAAGGAGTCAAGGTAGGCCTTGAACACTCGGTTCATCAGATCCATGAAAGCAGCTGAGGCATTCGTAAGCCCGAAAGACATCACCAGAAACTCATAGTGGCCATATCGGGTACGAAAAGCAGTCTTGGAAACGTCCTCGGACCGAATCCTCAACTGATGATACCCCGACCTCAAATCAATCTTCGAGAAGAAGGTAGCACCCTGAAGCTGATCAAACAAATCATCAATACGCGGCAAAGGATACCTATTCTTGATAGTAACCTTATTCAGCTGCCGGTAATCAATACACATCCGCATAGAGCCATCCTTCTTCTTCACAAATAATACCGGGGCACCCCATGGAGACACACTAGGCCTAATGAAGCCCTTATCGAGCAAATCCTGAATCTGCTCCTTCAGCTCCCTCAACTCAACAGGAGCCATACGATACGGGGGAATAGATTTAGGCTGAGTGCCTGGCAATAGATCAATGCAAAACACTATCTCCCGCATAGGCGGCAAACCCGGCAAATCATCAGGAAACACATCCAGATACTCACAAACAACCGGAACTCTATCAAGGGATAACTCCTCTGCCCGGACATCCCGAACTGAAGCAATATATCCCTCGCACCCACTAGATATCATCCTCTGCGCCTCCAAGAAAGAAATGATCCTACATTTCGGAGAAGGCCTGGAACCTCTCCATACAACCCGAGACTCACCCTCTGCCCCGATCGTCACGGACTTGGCATGGCAATCCAAAGTCCCATGACAGGAAGCCAGCCAATCCATGCCCATAATGACATCGAAATCAGACATATCGAGCAGCATCAGGTCCACTAAGGACTCTACACCACAGATGGAGATCATACACTGCCGATAACCCCTATCTACACATATAGAAGACCCGACAGGGGTGGCAACCATAAAGGGATCATCTAAGAAGACCAGATCCCTGCCCAAGCAAGGGGCAAATCCCGGTGACACATACGAATAGGTAGACCTCGGATCAATAAGAGCATAAGCATCGCGGCCACAGACAGAAATAATACCTGTGATGACATCATTGGATGCCTCAGCATCCTGACGAGTCATAGCATAGACCTGCGCCGAGCCTCCTGAACCCGGAGCTCTCTGAGACTGCTGTCTAGGAGGAATCTGAGAAACGGGCCTGGCGGCCTGAGGACCAGATGGTACCATAGCTGCGGATCCCTAGCGACCTGATGAAACATAAGGGCAACTCCTGACATAGTGCTCTGGAGACCCACACTCAAAACATCCATCACCTCTACCTCCTCTACCGCCTCTACCACCTCTGCCATGACCACCTCCAGACGAACACCTCCCATGATGCCTCTGATGGCACCTCCCGCACTGCGGCGGACCAGACTGCGAAGAGCCACCCCGCCTCTGGGATGACTGAGGCCTCGGGGTCTCTGAAGAAAAATTCTGGGCAGGAAAAGCAGCAGCCTGGGGCCTAGACTGAGAACGGCCCTGATGACCCTGACCCCTCTGAGCGGATCCACTATACCCACCAGACTGACGCGATCTCTTGGCCGCCCTCTCCGCGTCAGCCCTGGCGAAGATATCCTCCATCCGCCGCGCCACATCAACTATTTCAAAATATGACTTGTTGCCCATATCAGGGGCAACAGCTACCTGCAAGCGGGGATGAAGACCCTCAACAAACCGGAGGACCTTGTCCCTCTCCTGAGCCACCATAGCCGGTGCAAACTGAGACAACCACAAGAACCTGGTGTCATACTCTGAAACAGACAGGTTTCCCTGCCTCAACCCCTCAAACTCGCGCCTCTGAGCATCGTGCTGACTCTGGGGCACGAACCTGCTCATGAACGTAGACACGAACTCAGCCCAAGACAAAGGAGGGAGGTCACTAGACCTCTGCCGCATCATGGAGACCCACCATGTCTCCGCATCTCCCGATAATTTGAAAGAAGCACACTGCACCCCTAAGGTGTCTCTAGTACCAAGAACTGTCAAAATCTTCTCACACTTCTGAATGTACCTCTGGGCAGTACATGTAGCTGAGGTACCGTCAAACTCTGGAGGCTGAAGCTTCATGAATGACTCTATCCTCTTGGCAACCTCCTCAGTGCCCATAGGAGGAGTAGAAATAACAGGACCTGCCTGAGGAGCAGAAGCAGAAGGCTGGGCAGTATGATCAGGAGCAGCCTCAGAAGTAGGCATGCTCATAACAGGTGTGGTCGGCTGAGGAGCCGAAACAGGAGCTGCAACATCATCTCTGACAGGGACCTGATGGCTAGACAAGGCCATCAGTCTCATATACTCCTCTGAAGAGATCACAACGGTGCCTGGCACAACAGCAGGCACAGGGGGAATAGATGCTGACAGAGTCGCTGCGGACACCGTAGGGATAGCTGTGTCCTGCCTAGTGGCTGACGGGCGACATGCCCGAGTCTTCTTAGCAGCTGGCGGCTGCGTAGGTGCTGATGGCTCTCCCGCAGACGCGGGTGTAGAAGATGCAGCCCTCCTGGCTGAGGATGCTCGCGTCCTCGCCATCTGATACAATACACGAAAAAGGGTCAGCACCTATATAAGCTACTCAGCACGAATAGAGATGAAACGAAGGGAAAACATTTCCTAACATGCCGTTGTAGCCTCTCGCTCATAAGTATGGTCGACAGCATACCCATAAGCAAGATTCTACTCAGACACTGCTCCAAGACTCCTAGGACTCGAATTAGAACCTAGGGCTCTGATACCAAAATGTCACGACCCAATTTCCAAGGGCTCGTGATGGCACCTAAACAACATTTGCCTAGGCGAACCAATGAAACAAGATGCGGAAAAAAACAATAATGTGAAAAGATCATAAATGGATATATAAATATAAAAGGGTGAAGTCCAAAAGAATATATCCACAAAAGAATTGGAGCATTCTAAGAGTGACTCAATAAAGTATGAATATACATCAAAGAAATCTGAGTCCTATCTCTAAGTGACTCCGGCGGTATGCCACCACGGTCTGTGTGGTCGGCTCACCTCAATCAAAAGTCTCAGAAGCCTCGGGAACCGCTAACGTCCGGGCTGCTGACTGGATGAAGGACCTGCGCACGTAGCAGAGTAAGTTATGAGCCGAAGCCCAGTAAGATCACCGACAGGCCCGCTAAGGTACCCTTGCGGGACAAGTCGCTACATGCATCATAAGCAACAATATACTATAGTAATCATACAATAAAGTAGTGAAATCACAAATAGATGTAACACATTCCATACACACAAGTAGTAACCAGAAGTCTCAAGGATTATGCCCATCCAACGTAAGGCATAGGTCAACTCAGCGGCGGTTTGGAGGTCCAATCTCTACTCCCGTGCCGACTAACCTAGACCTACGATGGACTAGCAACACCACTACTAAGTATCAACCATATACCGTGACTCGAAGTCACTATCACAATCATGAATAAGTAGACCAACGACCCGTAGTCGTTGGCTCATCTCAAATCTGTCTTACGATCGCACCACACCCCCTGTCAAGTGCGTCGTATCTCAATAAATCAAGTGACCACACCACACCCCCTGTCAAGTGTGTCACATCTCAAAGATCAAGTGTCCACACCACACCCCCTGTCAAGTGTGACACATCTCATAGTATAGGCGACACCACACCCCCTGTCAAGTGTCCCTCTAACAGTATTAATATCCACGACATTAATAACAATAACAGAAATAATAACAGAAATATTAATAACGATAATATTTCACAGTCACCGTAACCCAGGTTGGTTATGCTAGCTGAACGTAAGGCGAAGGTTAACCCGTCCACAGTTTGGGGGTACAATCCCTACTCCCATGTCGTCCAACCCAAGGTTACGTATAGACAGCACTACCCAACCCGGCACGTGAACAAATCAAGTACCGATATCATACAAAAGCCGGCAAAATCCTCGGCAAGACATTTATCATGACATGCCGGCAACATCCTCGGCCATGTCCCAAGTTCTTGCTATCTAAGCATGGCGTAGCAAGCGTTACTACGATATAAATTTAAGCTACCTCGACGTAGCGTTTAGACCGGCACATACCTCGGTCGAGTCACAATCTCGCTATTTATAACAAACAATAATAGCAAGTAATTCACATCATTAATCCTAACCATTGTTAGGTATATATATGCGTACATGAAGCATACTAGCATGAAGGAAGAGTCCACAAGCACAATAGAGGTCAAGTCTCACTTACCTCGAAATTCGGGCTCAAATGCCGGGAAGAATCTCCTTTCCCGCTCGCCTTGTCCGCGAAGGACTCTCCACTAGGTCTATTAAGATAAGATATAGCACATATGAGTGCTCAATTATAGCTATTTAAGCCTATAGGCATCCTAGGGTAAAAATTACCAAAATGCCCCCGGGTAGGGCCGAGCCCTAAATTTACAAAATGTACTTTTCCGGACTCCCCACGCTCCCGTGAGTCCAAAAGTACACTTAGATTCCACATGCGAGCCTTGCTCGATGTCTTTCCCCAATTCTTAAGAATCTAGGGTTCTAACCCATTTCCAAGAATCAACCCTTTGATTCTTGTGTTAATCAACATAAAGATGGATTGAAAGGGCTTACCTTAAGTGTACGTATGATTGGGTCTTCAAGAAATACCCAAAAATCGCCTCAAGAGCTCACCAAATGATTTTTATAAGTTATGAACCGAAATGGCCCGAAATGGCCTTTTTATAGCAGTTTTTTTTTGCCTCTGTGACAGCTTCTTTTGAACAACTCATAACTTTTGATAGGAATGTCCAAATGAGCTGAAACTGGTGCCATTAGAACCACAACTCAAAGGACTACAACTTTCATGTTTTGAGTTTTTCCTAATTCCTTACGGATTGGCCGAAAAATCAGCTTTTATCCGGCTGTTTGCGCCAAAACAGAACAGAAAAGTCGCACCAGATTTTCTACTGTTTTAGGGGCAAAACGGGACCCTACGAAGCTCGGAATGATCCCAAATTTTGCACACAAGCCATAAAATAATTGGGTGACATGCTCGTCAAGACGGAACTCAATTCGGACCTCCAGAACTCAAAAAGTGGGTCCCACGGCAAAGGTTCAATTTTCGACTTTCGCCAAAATAGCGAAATTTAACCAAACGACCTCGGAATCCAATTCCGAAAGTTGCTACAAGTCACAAATGACTATACGAACCTAACGGAACTTTCGGATCTCTCATCGGAGCTCGTTTGCTCAAATCGAGCTCGGAAACCTCTTTTAACTCTTTTAAACTTCCGAAACGGGGACTTTATCAAAAGTCCTATCAAACGAGGTCCGTTTTCCATTTTGAAGGTTGCTACATATCATAAATGACGAGACGGACCTAACGGTGCGCTCGGATTTTCCATTGGGGTTCGTTTACTCAAAACGACCTATCGAAACCCCAAATTCCTTTCCGGAATTTCATAAACGGATCCTTTTCTCGAAAACCTATCAAACGGACTCCGTTTCGACTCAGATTTCACAGACGGGTCATAAATGACCTAACGGAGCTTTTGGGACTGTCGACACGCAAATCGAGGTCCCGAATCCCGTAACGACTATTTGAGGGTCGTTACAGCTCGCATGTGGTATAGCGCATAAATGGCACTTGCTTAATTTCAACTTTAAAATCCGAGTATCACACCATAAGATGGAACTTAGATTTCAAGTCGCTTTTTGCAAAGTTGTTTCGAGACATTTAGAAGTTAATTAAAACTTCTTTATAAATTTTGACTTTTCAAAGAAACTACTTCGTATCAATAAGATAGAAGTCCTTTCTTATAGTCATTTATTAAACGTAGTTTTGAAAATTTATGAAATTTTGCACGTATTTGCTTAAATGGCCTGATTTACCATGAATTAAATAACAACTCAAAAATTAAAGGTAATGAACATAAAATGAATCAAATAACTTAAACAAATTATATTTATTCATAAATATAAGTACATAATTATCTACAATCAAACAATTTCTCTAATAAGTATCTAACTAAAAAAAGAAGATTGAGTTTCAAAAGGTAGAACCCGGAATATGGCCATAAGCTCAAGATGCGATGAAAGAGGGTTGAAATCTAAGTGGACTCAGAATAGAGAATAACAGCAGCTCCAATTAGACACTTCGGGCAGGGTCAATTCTGGAATCGACTTGAGCTTGAAAAATACTTAACTCTCAAGCGAAGTCCAATCTAGGACTTAAGCCAACCAAATTCCAAATGAATTCCTCCCAAACGAGTTTATGCCAAAAACATAAAATAGGATTAGCACATGAATTTATAAGAAACAAAGAAAGAACAAGTAAGGCAACAAGCAGACGAATCAAATTTGAAAAAGGAAGGCAAAATATTTTAACCAACTGAATTTTATTCAACACTTGAAGCTAAGAGTAGGAAATATAAAAAAGGTAAAATAAATTACATATTTCATTGTCAAAGATTTCAACAGAATAAGCCAAGCCAAGCCAAATATGATCCTTTACATAATAAAATTACTTTAAATAGCACACTTTAATCTAATAACCTTCAAAGTTTTCTTTTTAACTAAACCAGATGGTAAAACAAATAATCAGGTCTTTCAGTTAACATCCAAGAAGCAGTTTCAAGCCTAAACTATTTTAACAGTACCCAAAGGAAGATCCATTACTTAAAATCACAAGTCAAGTTAAGTAATATAATCAAGCACAAATCAGACAAGTGTGAATAATTAATCAAAGCAGTTAAGCCTGAAGCCATGCCAAGTTAGAAAAAGTTCCCACATGATGCTAGAAAATTCAAACTTTTACCAAAGAATAGAAGCTTTGAGTAATCTGATACGATTCTTAACACAATAGAGAATTAGTGCACATTCAAAGACAGAATTATACCAATGCAAAATAAACAACCATTTGACCTCTCTACACTACCAGGACTACACCCTAATGCCCTGGATTTTTCAACACCAATGAACCACCCTAAGCAAACTTCCAGCATTCAATAACAAATTCTAGTGTAATTTTCTATAAAAGGGCATAACCTTTCTTTGATAATTGTATCTTTAATAGTATAGAGACTTCTAAATAAAATTTGACAACCATTTCGTGTACTTAGAATCGTCATCAGACCATAGAGATCAAATCTTTAACCTTTCTATTTAAGTAAGGCAAACCAGATGCTAACTACCCAAGGGAAAAGATTGCAATTGATCATTTACCTAACAGAACACACATTCAAGCCATGTAAAAAAAAATTAATACTACCATTTGATATAAACTGAAGCTGAAATGATTATTTTAAAGAAGATGGTGAAGAACTTTCAAGACTTCAAATAGCTAAACTCATAGACAACATCCAGAGATTAGAAACACCATTCTAGTTCTTTTTTTTTAACTAGACACCTGAGGACAGCCCTGGAGCATCACAGACTCACAGATTTCCTCAAACAAGCCTAACCCCTCTAATCAAACTCACACATGCACAAATCTCCTCTCAACCTCACTGACAGACCCCTAACACATTTCAACATATCAGCTCTCCTTCACTTCCCTGAACAAACCACTAGAATAATCTACAACTACACAGAACACTTCTCTATACTCTGAACAGCCTCCAAATCACCCTCTAAACAGCCCTGCACAACTACCTGCTCACTCCTGGAAGTCTGCAGCAACAACATGCCTTCTTACTGACTGAAAATCATCTACACACCTACATACAACCTGCCTGAATCCACAAAATACAAGGCAGACCTTGCATACACATCAGAAGCATGAAGAACTCACCATACAGACTCAGATAAGCTCAAGAATGAACTGAATAAGATCTGGAGAAATAACTAGCAGAAGATGATCTGAGCGCGCAGCATCAATCAGTCAATTCTTTTAAGAAAAAGAAGAGAACCAGGCAGGGAGCTAACTTAGAACCTTGAACCAATAGGAACTTAGTAGAATCAAACTCTTTTACACTCTCTCTTGGCACCCTTTAGGTCTAGAAATAATCTAAGCAAAACAGGGGAGCAATTTAAGCCTAGAGGAGCAACTAAACCTTTCAGAAGCAGCATGAGATTCGAAGAAAACAAGACTGAAACCAGGAGCAATGACAGATAGAGCTTCACACTAGAAGCAGAAAGCAAACTATGACACAAAACATCATACTAAGGGTAGGTTCAAACTTAACAGAATCAACATGAACAACCTACACCATTTCATTGAAACAGAATTCACACATTTAGTCAAAACAAATGAACAAGAAGGTTAAATGCTAAAATGAAAAAGAGTTTACCTTTTTGTGAGCAGCGGACAAGGGCATCGATCCAAAGAATGCGACTCGAACAAGGGAGACAACTCGGACAAGGTCGACAAATTGAACAACGATAAAGCGACTCGAACTGAACGATGACTCGAAAATAAAGCGACATACAAAATCAAAGACCCCTTTACTGTCGATCTTATTTTAGGAACTACGGCTGCTGTCCCTCGCCTACTGTTGCTGCTCAAGACCCGACCCCATTTTTCCCTATACTTTCTCCCTCTATTCTGTCGCCGCCCTATAAACTTCTTCTCCTCTCCTAATTATAGCAGTCTCGTTTTTAGGGTTCTCGAATGGAAAAAATCCAAATACCAAAAAGACCCATAACGGATCTAAATAGATAAGGTTGTACGACGAGGTGAGCTGGAGAGGGAGTGGGGTCACGAATTTTTGGGAAAATCCCGTTGTGGGTGATGCGGGTAAAGGGTTTTTGAAACGGGTAAGAGAAAATTTGGTCTGGGTTTTTTTTCTGAATTGGGGAGGGAGTATAACGTTTAAGATGGGGTCTTGCACGGGTAGGACGGGTTTAGGGCTACACAATGCAGTTTTAGCCTCTTTTCTTCAAATTACGATTATTTCACCTTTTTAAATTTAAAATTGATCCTTTTATCAAATAGCTAAATATTAATTAAAATATTTCGGGACAAAATTGGGTGTCAACATACAACATTGGACAAACAAAAATTTTTTGAGTAACAAATTTGTATGATGAGCACAATTGTGCAATTGACAAAAGATTTGGCGAACATAGACAAGCCACCTCTGTTATAGTTGGTGGATTGATAAAAGACAAGTTCAATGATCCTAAAACGGTATACACACCAGCAGATATAAAGAGAGATATGAAGAAAGATTTTAGTGTGGAGATAAATTACATGAAAGCTTGGAGGTCAAAAGAAAAGGCATTAGAAATATTAAGAGGAAAGCCAAGGGAAGCATATCAGAAATTACCAAGCTATCTATATATGTTGCAGCATACAAACCCAGGGTCGGTGGTAAAACTACAAACCATAGTAGAAGGACGTTTCCTCTACGCGTTTGTTGCACTTAATGCATCGATTGAAGGGTGGATATATTGCAGGCCGACAGTAGTGGTTGATGGAAGTCATCTGAATTCAGCATACAATGACACATATATCATTGCTTGCACACGAGATGCAACAGGTCAGTATTATTGATTACTAATGTTTATTTATTTATAATGTATTATTATCAATAGAGCAATAAGAAAGGTAAACTATTTTCTCCACACCATATGTAAATACAAACTGATTTCTTCCGAAACATATAAAATTCTTTGTACAAGACATACTCTACCACTTGCATATGCAGTGGTTGATTCGGAAAATGATGCTTCATGGGAGCGGTTTTTTTCATGTTTCAGAGAAGCTTTCGGGGAATGAGAGGGGATGTATATAGTATCAGATAGGCATGGTAGCATAATAAGGGCAGTGCCTATAGTTTATCATGTAGTTCCGCATTGCTTTTGCATGTTCCATTTGTGGAATAACATAAAAACCAAGTTCAAGAAGGGTACAAAGCAAATTTCAAAAGTATACTTTGCAGCAGCGAGAGCGTACACTATTCCCGAGTTCACCAAGCAAATAGACAATATAGGAGGAGTTGATTATAGGGTAAAACAATATTTGGCTGCTCTTGGATTACAGAAATGGTCCCGCACATATTGCACTGCAAATAGAACCTTCAACATGTCTTTAAATATTGCTGAGTCGGTGAATTCAAAAGCAAGACATTCAAAAGGTCTCCCAGTTGTTCACTTTCTAGACTCTGTGATGCATATCGTACATGAATGGAACAATAATAATAGTGAAATAGCAATGGGCACATTTAGAGAGTTGACTGACAAGTATGAAGAGTTATTGACAGCCAGCACTATCGTGTCACAAAGCATGACAGCAAGATAAACTATTGTTCTTTCAGTTTATCATATTTTTATAAATGTATGTGCAGCTGCCAATTTAAGTTCTTGAAATTCAGGTGATACCTTCAAGAGATTTCCAGCACGAAGTAATTGGTGCTGGAGAGAAACATGTCGTATCCATGCCTGAAAGAACATGCACTTGTGGGAGGTTTCAAATGGAGGACATTCCATGTTCACATGTGCTGGCTGTTCTGGATAGAGTTCATGTATCTCCTTATAAATACTGCTCTGAGTTCTACACAACAAAGAACTTTCGTAAAACATATGAGATACCAGTTTGTCTTATCCCAGGTGAAGCTACATGGCAGATTCCCCAAGAAGTGCTAGCACAGACAGTTCTACCACCAAGGGGAAGATCCAAACAAGGAAGGCCAACAAAAATCAGATTCAAATCTTCATGGGAAAAACCTACTACTAGAAATAGAAATCACTGTGGATAGTGTGGGCAGAAAGGGCAAAACCGTAAGACATGCAAAAATATCCCTATAGAGTCTTGATATACCAACAAATTATGTTGCTTTCTTTATTTTAGTGCGTATCTGAAATAGCTGTTGCTTTTACTGTTGGTGCAATTTGTGTATAACTACTAGTTGTATAGCTTGGTAGTGTGTGGTATACCTTGTTGCTATACTGGATTTATTGTGCTGGCTATCAAATGGTATGGTTTTCAATATCAATTTTTCTTTATCATGTAGTAAGCATTTTTCAATATGGGTATTTCATTGTATATCTTTCTATTGTACAGAATACACTATACCTTAATTAAAGCAGTATAACACCAAAGTATACTGAATACCAGAAAGATATACTTCTGAAAATATATTCCCAGTTGTGCTTTATTGTACTACTGTTGATTCTGTATAATTGGTTTGCCTATACTTCTGTAGTACTTGGTTTATCGCAAAGGTATACAAGTTTTAGTTCTGCGAGTATACTTTTGTATTGAGAGAAAACCATGGTTCTGTTATATACCTTTCTAGTATAATGTTGTTATTACTGTTTAAACAAGTGCATTTTTTTTTTTGCACTGTTGTATTTTTTTTGGCCGATTGTGTGAGAGGTAAACAGGCTAAAACTTATATAAATAGATAAGTGGATTGAGCATTTTACCATCTTACTACATTTTAGTTTGGTCTAATAACAAGAATAGAATGTCTTGAACTTTTTGACTCGCTTAAAAAAATTTAAAAAAGTAACTTCATTAAACAAAATCCGCTTGCCAAAAATAAATTATTTAATTAAAATAAATTATTCTATTTGAGAACTTTGTCTCTTTAAAATGTCCAAGTAGGTTGGACAAATTTTTTCCTTAGAGATACTACAGTATTGGACTTTTGTTCTGTATATCTTTTTATTATGCATTATACCCTAATGGTATACTTCTTCAATTAAAAAATATATTGACAATTTATGTGTATTTATCAGTTTAACTGCATGAAGTAGGCAGTTTTTGTTAGAGGCACACATGTAAAGGTGGACATGTGCAGTTTCCTATATTTTATGTATCTAATGTGTAGAAGTTTATGTATGAAACCTCACCTATAAAAAAAGGGTTCTTATTGCTATTTTATTCTTTTAAATCTAATATAAGCACAATTTCTTTCATCTTGTGAAAAAAATTACCCAAACACACGCACACAGAGAAAAATGGCTCGTAGACCAAGCACTACAGGATCTTCTTCTGCACCAACAACAAAGATGGCAGTGGAGCAATTAAGAGATGAACTTGCAACTTTTAAGGATAGTTTTGAGCAATTACTTCAACAGTACAAGAAGGATGTTCGTCGTATGAAGAAAATGCTTCATGGTCTTTTTGCAGATCATAAAATGGATCCTACTGACTACTATAGTTCTCCAGAAATTTGAAGTCTTCTGTCAAGTGGTCAATTTAAGTAGTATTTTCTGTTTTATGTGAAATATTTTATGGTTTGTTGTGTTCTATCATGTTTGTTTGAGTTAAGTAGCCTGTTGATGTTACATGTGTATTTTTATTGTCTTGTATTTTTATTGTGATGTATACTGTTCATAGAGTAGTTATAGAAGATCTCTGATGTCATCGTGTATCTTTATTCAAATGTCAATCTACTATGCATATTTCTAATGTATACCTTCACAGAATACTGTATACCCCAAATTGTATACAGCTTTATGATATTAGATATATGTCAAATGGTATACCTTTGCAGTATACGGTATACCCCAATGGTATACAACTTGAAAAATGCCACACAAATAGTATACCAGCCTTGATTGTTTATAATAAACTTAATTTTCCTTTCTACACAGCAACATAAAATACATGTATACTAATTAGAAAAGTGTACTACTTCAACTAAAAATATAATAATGCATTTTATATGATATACCCGCATGGTATACAAATTAAAAAATGCCGCCCCTGAATCCACAAGTACCGGCTTGATTACCCTCTAAGATAAGAGGAGGATATAGAAGCAGATTTAGTTGCAGGTAGGAGCGAGTCTACCCTGCAAAGCGGCTTCTCGCTTATCCCCATTTGAAAATGAGGAGATCCGACGTCAAGTGCAGGAATTGCTGTCAAAGGGGCGGGAGAGTCTCAGTCCGTGTTCAACGCCTGCTTGACTAGCTCAAAAGGAAGCAGCTGGAGTGTGTAACGTCTTGCTATTTGATACCTTTGTAATATATGATAATATATTACTTTTCGTAACTGTGTTGTTTTATTTTACCACATATACAAAAATTGCGCTATCTTTTCATTTATTTCATAAATACAAGACAATGAAATTTACACTCTGACCATGCATCTGAAACTAATTACCGCACATAGTCAAACCAATTCTTTATACCCATATATTTAATAATATTTACACCCTCTACCCATTTCCCTATTTCCCTCCAAACAGTATTAAGTTTTTCTTTAAAATCGATCGTTTCCCCCATTTCCACATCTGATTACATTCTGTTTCCCCCATTTCCCCCCCCCCCCCATCACCCAAATCAATTATTCAAACCCCTACTTTAATTTATTTCAACCCTTTCTACTAAAAATGATAAATGCTAGTTCAAAATTGAGCTTGCAGCACGTTTGGAAACCGTCCTGAATCCTCTAGTTCTCCACCGATTTCAAACAGTATGGAAATCGTTACTGTTGGTGCGAATGAGCCGAAGGTATGGTGATGTCACTAGACATTATGATATCAATCTCCCTATTTTTTGTATCCTTATTACGTTTTATTATGTATACTTTTTTACTATGCAGAATACCATAGTGGTATAGTCCTTTAAACTTGTTTAAACTCATTTATTCTGTATATGTTTGTAGTGTATAGTTTTTCACAATAGTATACTGCTGTTAACCAAGGCTAGTGTGATACCTTTATAGACACTATGTTGCTTTCTTTTATTTTAGTGTGTGTCAGAAATAGCTGATGCTTTTACTGTTGGTGCAATTTGTGTATAACTACTAGTTGTATACATTGGTAGTGTGTGGTATACCCTGTTGGTATACTGGATTTATTGTGTTGGCTATCAAATGGTATGGTGTTCAATATCAATTCTTCTTTACCGTGTAGGAAAATTTGTTCAATATGTGTATTTCATTGTATATCTTTCTAGAATACACTGTACGTTTACTCGTTAGTTCGTTTACACGGAAAAATATATTCCCGCTTTTGCTTTATTGTAGTGGTGTTGATTCTGTATAATTGGTTTGTATATACTTCTATAGTATTTGGTTTACCACAAAGGTAAACAAGTTTTAGTGTGACAACTTTTGTTCTGTATACCTTTTTATTATGCAGTCTACCCTAATGATATACTTCTTTAATTAAAAAAGAAGTATATTGATAGTTTATTAACAGTTATGTTGATAGTTTACGTGCAGTTATATTGACAGGTTTTACTGTCTATTTTGTGAATTACTGTCTAATTGAATTTTTTGAATTAATTAAAGAATCAGCTTATGATGCCAATCTCTCTATTTTTTGTCGGTTTGGGATTTTCATTTGCCTTTACATGAAACCTACTCCCCAAATATTGCGTATGATGCCAACCTTAATATCATTGACGATTTGAAGTCAACCTTGACCCCGACACAACTCGAGCTATTTCGGGAAATTTTCTTTGGCTATTTCTTGGATATGCCAAAGCAAACAAAGCAGACTCGGTTTGTGCAGTATTTGATGAGTAGGCAGGTCCATCATGATTCGCCAGATGTTTTATGGTTTGATTGAATGGCTGTCAATTACGTTTTGGACTTGGTGAGTTTGCATTAGTCACAGGTCTAAAATATACGGGTGTCTAGGAGGTAGTTTATCGTGAAGACAATAACCTATTGCGCATGTATTTTAATGGGTCTGCCAATGTCACCCGACAGGAGATAGCGCATCGTTTTGAAAAAAAATGTTGGGGAAATTCTGACACTGATGCGGTGAAGATTGCTGTTTTGCTTTTCTTTCTTCATTTCTTTTTCTACCACTAGAAACTGCATGTCTTGCTCGGTGTTATGTTGACTTAGTTGATAGTGGTAACTTTAATGATTACCCATGGGGTCTTGACATTTTTAAGGTTACAAGGGAACCACTTCATAAAAAGCTGTTAGATGTCCCTACATTTGCAAGTCATGCTGGGTTAACACATGCTTTTCAGATTTGGTTTTGTGAGTGTTGTCCATTGATTGGGGTAAAAGTTGCTACTGGGGTTGGCACCAAGGTTCCCTGTATGCTCAATTGGGAAGGAAAGAATCGACTTGCAGCTAATAGTTCTGAGTTGGATGTATTTTATTTACCGGTTGAAACGCTACGTGTTGTGTCACTTTTATAGGATATATTCTTTTTACAGAATATGTCGTGTCAGTATACTGCTTTGTGGTGTTATACCTTTAAAGTATACTTTTACATTTTTGTCTTGTTTTGATTTTGTATGCTGCACTATAATTTAACTGTTGAAGCCTAGTTACATTACTCCAAGTGATGCTGAGTGGGCAGAATTAGAGTTGGATGGTTTAGAATTTGGCATACCCAATGAGCATCAGGCTCATCGTTTCGTTGCCATTGAGCATACCAAGAATAAACAGCAAAGTATGAAGAATAAACAGCAAGGTGATCCTGGAACATGTCATATTCAACAGGGACTGATTGAAGAGTTTGCTGCAACTGCAAAATCTACCAAGGCAGCTAGAACATTTGCTGCTTCAACATCAGTTCCTTGTCAAACAAGGGCTGTTGATATCAATGAAAATCTCGCAGAGTTCAAGAAAGTGGTATGTTTAATCATTTCTGTTTTGCTGACTATCAGTTACTCTACAGTATTTTGAAAGTGTTCATATTTCTGACACTTTTTTTTTATTAGGTGGATAGTGGCTTTCAATCTTTGCAGACTTACGTTGATACCAAATTTATAGAGGTTCATTGTGTTTTTTCTACTTTTTATGCGTTTCCATGATCTATAGGACTTTATAGATTTGTTCATCTAATTTAGGGGAAGAAAGAATTTGATGATTTCAAGGAACATATCAATGGCAAGTTCATCGAGCTGCTAAATGCAATTGCTTTAGCTGCTGATAAACGTGTGCCTGCATATACGATAATCTTTTTCTTTTGTTATTGTATATTTCTAGACTCTTAAATGTATGTAATTCAGTTAACTTAGTTAGAAATAATGAGCATGCAATAGATATTGATACCAAATTTATAGATGTTCATTGTGTTTTTTCTACTTTTTATGCGTTTCCATTATCTATAGGACTTTATACATTTGTTCATCTAATTTAGGGGAAGAAAGAATTTGATGATTTCAAGGAACAGACCAATGTGAAGTTCTCCCAATTGCTAAATGCAATTGCTTTAGTTGCTGATAAATGTGTGCCCAAATATACGGTAATCTTTTTCTTTTGTTATTGTATATTTCTAGATTCTTAAATATATATTATTCAGTTAATTAAAAACAAAAAAGGTGGGCAGTTTTTATTTGAAGTAATATAATTTTGTGGGTATACAGTCTAGTATAATGAGCATACAATAGAAAAAGAAGTTTTTTAGTATTATTAAGCCTGGTATACCATTGTAGTATACATCATGGTAAAAGTCTATACTCTGAACAATAGTATACCTTAATGGTATATTATTTTTTTCCTTTTCTAATTTCATGTTACCATAAAATACTTTTTTCTTTATTTCTAGTATGGTACCAAAGGTCATCAGGCTAATATGATGGAAAATGATGGTAGCACTGGTCGATTGAATGTGATCCTATGAGGTTTGAACAAAATAATCCTGAACATGCAGCATTTGTAGGTCTTAGCAGTCCGAATGTTACTGCATGTATGGCTCCTTTTTCAGTCTGAATTATAGACTTGGCCTTCTGGTTTGGATTGGGATACTCAGCAGTATTAGTTTGGTGCAACAACAATTCATAATCAGACATTAGAACATGAGGATATAAATCATGAACCTTTTTGTCCCACTGTCTTTGCAACAACTGAAGGAAAAATAACTGAACTCTCTGATGGAATGGAAAATAAAATTGCTTTAGTTGCTGATAAAGGTGTGCCCGAATATACGGTAATCTTTTTTTTTTGTTATTGTATATTTCTAGATTCTTAAATGTATGTAATTAAGTTAACTTAATTCAAAACAAAAAAGGTGGGTAGTTTTTAGTTAAACTAGTATACTTTTGTGGGTATACAGTCTAGTATAATGAGCATACAATAGAAAAAAAAAGTTTTTTTAGTATTATTAAGCCTGGTATGCCATTGTAGTATACATCATGGTAAAAGACTATACACTGAATAATAGTATACCTGAATGGTATAATATTTTTTTCCTTTTCTAATTTATGTTACCATAAATACTTTTTTCTTTATTTCTAGGATGGTACCAAAGGTCATCAGGCTGATGTGATGGAAAATGATGGTAGCACTAGTTAATTGAATAGAGATCCTATCATGTTTGAACAAAACAGTCCTGACCATGCAACATTTGTAGGTCTTAGCAGTCCGAATGTTACTGCAGGTATGGCTCCTTTTTCAGTCTGAATTACACCCTTCACCTTCTGGTTTGGATTTGGATACTCAACAGTGTTTGTTTGGTGCAACAACAGTTCATAATCAGACATTAGAAGATGGCGATATAAATCATGAACCTTTTCGTCTCATTGTCTCTGCAACAACTGAAGAAAGAATAGTTGAACTCTCTAATGGAATGGAAAATGATGGTGACGCTGGTCGAAAGGAAAGAAATGATATTACCTTTGAACAGAACAATCTTGAACTTGCAACATCTGTAGGGGTTACCAGTGTCAATGCTACTGCAGGTATGCAACTTTCTATGCTCTTAATTTTTTGTACTCATTCAGATTGGCTGCTTAGCAGTTTTTTATTTTAAGATTATCATTCTTTTGTAAATTTTATAGTTCTTTCAAAATTTTCCACCTCCTTTCAGATTCTAGTGTGCATGATAGTCGTGATGTGTTAACTGCGCTCAATTATGCTGCTTCTTTTGAGAAATCATTTGTAGATGCTGAATTCAGTCGTGAAGTTAAAATCACTGCAGCTCACCCTAATGCATTAGTTGGTGAGATTGCCTGTCAAACAACAGTTCATATTGAGAATATAATTTCAAGTATATACTTTTTGGTTTTGTATAAGTTGCCTATCTTTGAATAAAAATTAGTATCTAATTACTTAAAATCACTTGTAGATGCAGATCAGGGGCGTCAGTTGGAAATCAGTGAGTGTCAAATTAACAATGAGATTGCTGTTATTCTTTTGCAAGTTTTGGACTTATTCAAGTTTCTGTTTTTTTCAACCATTTTTAGATTCTCCTGTTCATGGTAGCGTTGATGTCTTACCTAGAGTCAATTGTGCTATTTCTTGTGATAAATCACTTGCAGACCCTCAATGGGGTCGTGAACTTGAAATGACTGAGTCTCAACTTAATGAATTAGTTGGTGGTATTGCCCGTCAAGCAACATATGATGTTGAAGATAAAACCTCAGGTATGCACTTTTTAATTTGTTCATCTTTGAATGCAAAATTCATAATATCTAATTACCTTTTTTTACCAATAACTGCAGATCAGCATCCTGAGCTAGAAACCAGTGGGTCAGAATCTTACACTCGTATTGCACTCATTGTGTTGCCGGCGATATATTCGAAGGTGATTTTTTCAAGTTTACTATTGGTATACATTTACTTTTAACTAGAACGTATACTTTAATGTTATACACTTATGCTGTGGGTATATTGGCATTCATTTTACTTTGATATAATAACATTATTTGTATTTATTTACCTGCAGCTTTCGAGTAAAGATGATTGCAAGAATTATAACACTGAATCTCATGATGATGATGTGTTTGAAAAAGCTGACAATAATGTTGCAGCTGCTGTGAAAAGACGTACTATTGAGAAGACACATGTGGTTCGTAAAAGATGCAGACGTACTGCATCAATTAAAGAGTCTCCTTATGTCTCTACATGGAATTCCGGTGCAAGTGTTATTTCAATATCTGAGGGAAACGTGAATGCAACATCGTCACCAAAAAAGGTTGTATCCAAGAAGTTTCCGTTCATTGGAAGTATAACATAGCATGTTGATTTCAATCTTGAGTGTGAATTCAACAATTTTGTGAAGACGAAGAAGGGGTGAGTTTAATGAGATTTTTTTATTACTGTGTTAGAAGTGTGATGTTTGAGTTTAACAATGTATTGGTTGTGTTCTTGATTTTTGTTTTATTCAATTAAAATTAGGAAATCCGAGAAGCTTGACAAATTATTTGAATTTGAAGTTGGTGAGATCAGCAGTAAGAGTTGGTTTCGTACCTTATATACTCCTAGGAAAAATTTGACTTCTTTGGTATGTACACTTTGAAATTTGTATTTTTTTGGAGCTGTTTTTCTGTTTGGACAGTATACTAATATATATATATATATATATATATATATATATATCATTTAGTGTGACCTTGAAGGATTCAAGTTCTTGTACCATTTGGTGTGACCTTGAAGGGCTAACCATGGTAGTCCTTTGTGTCCATTTGGCTTATGAAAAGAAAATTTTTGGGAATAGATCCACGGAAGGTGAAATCTATGGGAAAATTGAAGTAGTACAGGTATCTGTTGTTGACTAAAGAACCTAGTACTGAAATATTCGTATCCTTCTTTAACTAAAGGGGGAGGGATTTCAATTTTGTGTCCATATACAGGCCACCATCGATGTATGAACCACTGAGGAAATTCAGAGACTAATTGTTTACCCCAAAGGATAAACCAAGAGTGTTTTCCTAGGTGATTTTGAAAAGTGAAGGCGTTCATCCAGGCAGCCTTGTAGTCGTAATAATTAAAATATTGAGGTCGAAGAGGTTGGAATTTTTTTTATATTTGGTTGTAAGTGTGCCCCATTCTTTTGGCGAGATTATTTTATTAATCCACACCGTTGTATGGGTAACATACCCCTGGGTTTGCTTATCCTTGTAGGGTTTGAATAAGCAAGATTTGGTATCCGCAAGGATAAATTCATAAAATTTCTGAGTATGGTCAGGAGTTTCTTGTATGAAATTTGCTGATGAGCTAAGCATTTGACTAGCTACTTCTTGAGGGTTTGGATGCCAAAATATTCTGGCTCAATTTGGGTAAGAGGATAGACATTGTCATTTTTAAAGTAGGTTGGTTCCTCAGGGGAGGAACTTTTGAATGAAGAAATTGGTTGTGGCACTGGTGAAGAAAGTGCCTGTTTGGGTGCTAAATACACCGTGCTTGTGCTCTGTGTGTTGGGGATTTTGGCCGCCACTGGTGTCTGTGTGGTGCTTTTAGCAGCCATAGAGGAAGAAGAATATGCGTGGCCTGAGGCCGCCACAGTGGAACATAAATTTTTAAATACAATAAATTATTTTTTTATTTTAGGATCACTTATGGTTGCTTTAATTCCCATAAGCTTACACCAATTTAAGAAGTCTGTATCTGACCAGGAGTCAGATGATGTTTGTGCATGTTGATTTTCTTCTTCTTCAACCAAATCTGCCCATTTTTTCGGGCTTTCAATTGAAATTGGTTCTGCCTTTTCCAGGAAATATGATGGGTTTATTCCCTTCATAGCATAGTCTGCTGGAGTTTGATATCTTGGCTGATTTGGTTCGGCCACATCTTTTGAAAGTTGCTTGGAGGCAACTGAAATTATTTGCTATTGAGAGACAGCTTTATCTTGTTTGTTTTCCTCCGGTGGAGGAAGGGCTGGGAGTTCTTCCTTCTTTTTTCTGGGCATATTATCTTCCCTGCAAGAATTCTCGAGTGAGAAAATCTACAATAGAGTTTGAGCTCCCTTTGATATATTCTATATCAAAATCAAAAATAGATAAAATAGCATGCCATCTGGCAAATATATGTTTAGATGTAAGGTTTTGTACATCATTTTGTAAAACAGATTTTGCAGCTTTGCAATCAATTCTCAAAAGAAATTTTTGGTTTAGTAAATCAGCTTGAAATTTAGAAATGCATAAAACAATTGCTAAAATTTCTTTTCTAATTGTAGGATAATTTTGTTGAGCACTATTTATTTTGTTGAGCACTATTTCAATGCTTTGATGCAAATGCAATGATATGTTCTTTGCCATCTTTCTTTTGTTTTAATATGCCACCATAAGCAATGTCTGATGCATCTGTTTCAACAATTTTGAATGTAGAAGGATCAAGGAGAGATAAACAATGAAGATGTTTAACTTTTAATTTTATTTGCTGGACAACGTTGGTATGAACATTAGTCCATGGAGGAGGAGGCTTTTTCAGTCTATTATGGAGAGGTTTTAGCAAATTGCTAATACCTGGAATAAAATCAGATACATAATTAACACAGCCCACAAATCTTTGAAGCTGGATTTTATCTAAGATTTGATCAGGGAACTTATCAGCAAACTGAATTGATCTCTGGATGGGGACAATAGTTCCTTGTTGGATGTTGTGACCTGAAAATCGTATATTAATTTGAAAAAAACTATACTTAGTTTTTAAAGAACTAAGCCATTTTCTTTAATGGTATTAAAGAAGATTCTCAAATGTTTAAAATATTGATCGATGCTAGTAGAAAATACCAAAAACATCATCAATGTAAACGATAATAAATTTTGAAAAAGGATTAAAAACGTCATTCATAATTCTATGAAATTCTGAAGGAGCATTTTTTAATCCGAATGGCATTACATTCCATTCGTATTGCCCAAATAGAACAGTAAACGCAGTTTTATATCCATCTCTTGGATCAATTTGAATTTGCCAAAAACCTGATTTTAAATCAAATTTTGAAAAAATAGTAGCAGCATAAAGCCGCTGAAGTAAATCTCTTTTGTTTGGGATAGGGTATCTAATCCAACGGAGAGCTGTATTCAAAGGTTTGTAATTAATGACTAAACGAGGGACACCTCGTTCAATTTCTGAGTTTTTATTAACATAAAAAGCAGCACAACTCCAAGGGGATTTACTGGGAGAGATGATGTTTTTGTCAAGAAGATCTTTGATCTCACTTTGGCAATGGATTGTTAACTCGTGATTCATCTGTTTGGGACGAGCTTTAGTGGGAATGGTTTTTTCATCGAAGTCAGGTTCATAAGGAAGTCTGACTATGTGTTTCTTTCGATTCCAAAAGGCTGTTGGTAAATCAGCACAAAGATCCTTTTGGATTTTGGCTTCTAAAGTTTTAACTTTAGACTGAAGAGAAGGATCTTGAAGCTGTTGCTGTAGCCTTTGAAATGCTACTTCTTCTTTGAGGAAATTGATTTGGGCTTCCTTATGTTTCAAAGTGGACAAGACCTTTTTGATAGGAGGTTTATCAAAAGGGAGGAGGATCTTATTTCCTATGCACTTAATTTGAATGCCTTGGTTAGTGACCATAAAATGCATGATTTCTTGGATAAAAGGTGTGCCTAATATGACTGAGTTAGTAAGGTCTTTTACTAACAAGAAAGAAGTTGAGACTGACAAAGAAGAATTTTCCAAGGAAGTTCTTACTTCAACATCAGAGAGTTTGAAGCTAATTCCTAAGTTTTTGCCATTGGCTGCTCTAAGGGCTTCTTTGGTTTTCTCAAAGTATTTTGTTGGAATGAGTCCTTCTTGTATACAATTGAGATCCGCACCTGTATCAAATAAGGCGACAATATCTAAAATGAAGGACTTATTGATAACTAGGGTAACCCTAATATGCCATTTCTGGATGGAAAGTCTAGAGAGGTAGTTGATGAAATCTTCCTGATCAACTGGTTTGGTTTCTGTTTGTCTAGGCTGTTCAGGCTGGGTAGAAAGCTGTTGGAGAACAAGGCGATCTATATCTTGTTTTGCTCTAATTTCACAAATTTCTTCCTTGAGGAGTGCTATCTCCGTTTGTAGATCCTGGATAGTTATGGTCTTGGGTTTTTGTGAAGGAAACCTATTGAGAATGTCAGTAATATTGTAAGTATTAGCTATTTGAGGATGATTTGGAAAGGTACTTGAAGATGTGGAAGGCTTATTTATGGTTCGTTTGAACTGCTCTAGATAATGTTTCTTTTGGTCAGAATTCTCAAGATTACTAATAAGCTCAAGGAGGAGATCTTGTTCTTTAGAGAGAACATTAATCTCGGGTTGGCTATTTTGGTCTTCTTGACTAGATTCGGACGGAGATGATTGTACATCATCATCTTTAAGTTGGTTGAATTGCTGTTCAAGTAAATCATCAGCAATATTAGAAGCATCACTATCTTCTAGTAGGAGTTGTTCTATTTGGTTAAGAATAGACTCATCTAGTTCAAGGTTTTTAACTTTGTTAGCTCATTTGCAGTATTTGGCGATATGTCCAGTTTTGTTACATCTGTAACATTTGTCAGAATTGAGAGATTTGAAACCTGGTGCTTTAGGTTTATTGGGTAGAGCTGGTAGAGCTTTGTTTTTGGAGTAGGAAGATTTTGTTTTTCTGTACTTGGGTGCAGAAGGTCTATCTCTTGGGACGGCCTCTTTATCTTTAGCCTTTCGTCTCTTATGAGGCTTTTTCCCACAAGGAGGGATACCAAATTGTTCGCAGAAACTTCATAAATCTCTGCGAGTTTGAGCTCTATCTTTGGCTAATTGTCTCAATATCTTATCTTGTCGGCAGATTTTGAGAGCAACTTGTTGAATGAAACTGGTAAGTTGACCATAGGTGATTTGTTCATAAGGAATAATATCACCGGTGTATTGACTTTGGAGTTCCTCTTTGACTAAATCTCTAAGGGACTTAGGCAAATCTAGGAATTTTTCTTTCCAATATGGGAGGTTTCTATCTGGTTTTTCATATATCCTGGTAAGAAAGGAGTCTTTATTCCACCTAATATCAGAGAGGGTCTTACACTTAAGATTGTTAAGTATTTCAGAAGATCTTTCTTTGAAAATACCTGGACTACCTATGAAATTTTTGATAATGGTGTAAATTAGGGTGTTGGTCGAATCAGGAATAGTTTGGCTATCTTTCAGGATTGGTTCTCCTGTTGGATCAATTCTAACGATGTAGAAGATCTTTTGATGATCTTCCTCGCTAAGATGGGTATCCCACCAGCCCTTAAGTTGACCTGTAAAACCTGCTACTAATATGTGGGTAGTAAGCTGGTCACTACAGTTATGAGAAGTTCTATATGCAGTGGCTACCATAGTCATCTGCTGCAATTTGGACAAAATATTGTATTCGGAGTAACCATCTATGTTCCATTCATAGATGTTGTTGGCATTGTAGTTATTCTGCATGACACTAGGTTTTTCTTCTAAAATCATGTCAGGATGGGTAGCTCTAGGATAATAGAGTTTTTCGGGTTGTCGCCAGTTGGAGGATCCTGTTCTAAGAGGAGCAACTTCTAGAGAAGGATCATGATGAAATTGATCAGACTGTGTTTGGGATTCTCGATCTGTATCTACTTCTCGAAGAACACCTATAAAAGCATCCTTAACTATAGACTCTTTGGTTTCAGAGTCTTGAATGACAAAGGTTTTCTATATTTCAGAGATTCTATGTTGAAGGTTAGAAAGTTGAGGGAAACCTTTAGATTGGTGACTCTGGAGTTCACTAGCAAAAGTTCTAGGAATCTCATAAGGTTTAAATAGTGGAATTGAAGATGTTTCGACTGGCTTAGAACTAGTAGATGGTGAAAAAGATGGTTTCGAGATCAAATATTCACCAAGAGTTTGTAAATACTTGTTTGTATAATTATTTTGTTCAAAGATATTTTTAATATCTTTGGCTGTGAAAGCTTCATTTGAGTAAAATTCAGGAGAGTAAAATTCAGTCCTGAGTTTTTCTTTATCAATTTGAAAATATTTTTCTAGAACACCTAATTCAGCACCTAGAGATGAATAAGTAGGAGACTGAGGTCTTTCGAAGTTAACTTCAGTTGGAGGTGTTTCCAGTGAGTATTCTGCTTAAGGAATCCTAGATTCGAAGTTAACAGTTTCGATTCTAGAAGGAAATGAGGAGACAGAATGTCTAGCAGATTGAGTCTCAGACTGTGCTAAAGGAGAGGAAGGTATTCTTTGACTATGAGATCTTCGGAAGGAAATAGTTACAGATCCTGAAGAAAACTGTTGGATTTGGGACACATTAGTATTTTCTGGCTTTTGGGCTGGGGTAGCATCTTGCAAAACCCAGTTTTGAGGTAAAGAAACCCGATTCCAAGATATAGGTCTTGGAACTGACAAATGGGATCTTTGAAGATCTGTTTGGAAGAGAACAGTTTCTCCTTTCTGAAGTGTCTTCATGACTCCAGAATTGAAGGCTGAATTCATAGCTTTGTATTGGATTCTATAGATAATAGCAACTGGAAGAGATCCAGTCTTGGTTTTATAATTGGATGTCTTGACATTTAATGTCAAGGAGTCTAGTATATTCCTATCTTTAAGGGATACAGTAAAGTTGGGAAAGCAGTCAAAATAAATTGGTCCATTACAAAGACTGGTTTCCACCATTCCTAGAAGAGAATCATTGAAGTCTAGAAATCTAGAATCCCTAAGGCAGAGGAGGAGAGATGTATCTAGTCCTTCTCTAGAAAGAGGTTTAGCTGCAATTTGTACTAAACCAAAATGAAGATGGTTGTACTTTATTCTATATTTTTCTATAGATTTTGGGTTTAAAAGCTTGATGTCCTGATGATCTGACTCAAGAGGAATAGTTTGCTCGATGGTTGAAATGCGGTATTCACTTGTCAAATTCCATCTAGACTTATAAATTGTAGACTGGGGATGTTTAAGAATTTTTCAGTCATCAATTGATTGCTGTAAATCAGTAAAACTAACCTCTTCTTTGAGTTTAGAATTTGAAGAGGAAGAGGAGGATGTAGATCTAGAAGAGGGAGGAAAAGAATTTTTTGTGGAGGAAGAGAAAGGATGGAAGAATGCCATAGTAAGATCTGCACAGAAGATTTAGTTGATAAACAATAATAACTTAAATGCTTCCTGTTCTTGGATCTAGAGACCAACGGGTTCCATAAGGATAATATTCAAGTTCTTAACTCAATAGTATGAGGAAAAATCAGATTTAGAAAATAGAAATATAAGTACATGTTCTCTTTAAAACACAAAAATTAAATTAGCCTATGTTTAAAGAGTATCTTGACTAATGACCCAAAGTAAGCCTACTGAGTAATTTTCTTCGGCAACCTATATATATATATTTTCCAGCATCTAGATGTCATTTCTACTATCTGAGGAAGAAAGCTAAATACGCACTCAAATTGAAGATGGCAACAACAAATTACAACTTTCATAAGATCCTCACAGAGGCTTATGAAGATTTAACTGGAAATGGAAAAAACAAATTTAACATAGATAAGTATGATGATGTGATTGACTATATGCTTGGTTTTACTATGTTTTGCAACACTGCATGGTATGATGTTGATGAGGTTCTATGTCCTGTTCATGACCTAACTGGGTGGCACTGGATTTTGGCTAGAATATCGCTGGTAGATTGATGTATATATGTGTGTGATTCACTGGGTGATCCAAGTGGTGAAATTTCTGTCAAGAAGTCATTACAGCCATATTTTGTGTTGATGCCACTATTTCTGCTGACGATTAATTTTTATGAGAAGAGGGATGATATTGAGTTACAAGGTGGTAGGCATAAGGGTAGAGAGTTGGCAGATCCATACACAATTGAATATATTCGTAATCTCCCTACACAGGATGGCATGTAAGAATTGAATTCTTTGCTCTTTCATTTACTTAACATATATAATCAATGTATATATTAGTTTCTCACATTTTGCTAATGCATGTGATACAGTGATTGTGGGAACTTTGTTGCAAGCTTTGCAGAGTATATCATTAAAGGTGTAGACATTCCCAAATTTGATGTACATTCATGCAGAGCCAGATTTGCAGTTTTGTTGTGGAAGTATAGAAAGCACAAACAGGATAACAGAGAACAAAGCAACTCTGAGGATCCTGGTCGGAATCCTAAAAGGCAGGGTAAATATCTCGAGGAAAGAAGCGCAAGAAATAGATTAGGTTTATATGTTTGAAAATAAGGACTATAATGTTAAACATCTTACTGGTGAAACTGCAATATCTTAGACATTACAGTCTTGCAATGTTATTTGAATTTCTTATGTTTATGGATATCAGTAGTAATGGTATTAGTACTTATGGATATTAGTACTTGACTTTGTCGTTTCTACTTCACGTATTCTAATGCTATACTTATGCTTTAAAGTGATATACTGTTGAGTGAAACATTTTTTTTTCTCTAAGATACTCTTGTTGTCTACAGACACATGGGGTTTAAACGTGTAAATCTATGTATTTCAGTTGATTTAATTTTTTCATAAACTAGTATTCTTTTGTGCAAAACTGATCATCTGTTTTCCTACTGTATGCAATTGTAGTGCTATGTGTACCATAGAAGTATACTAGTATGTTCTTTCCTATTGTACACCATCGGGGTATATCATGCACTAAAAAGATATACAATAGAACAATGCTTTTGTGTATACCAATATATTACAATGGTATACAAAATAGAAGTATGGTTTTCTACTACTACAAAATTATACTGAGATAAATCAAACTTGTATACAACACTAGTATATAATAGAGACAAGTGTGTTGATCATTTTAAGTATACTATATACACTGTAGTTATACCAAAGTCTTCTATGCTAAAATGTATTCGAAATCAGATTACAAAAATATATTAAAATATTACTCCATCCGTTTCAAAAAAGATGAACCTTTGTAGAGTACAAGGGTCAAGTTGACTAAATTTCAATGGCAATTTGCACATCGAATTATTAAACTTTTTTAAATAAAATTTACATATTTAGAAGCTACATGAAAAATACTATAAGTCACAATAGTTAACAATTCAAAATAGTTAAAAAATATTTATAAGATATATGGTCAAACATAATTTTATTTGACCCTTCAAATAGTAATAGGTTCAATCTTTTTGAAACGGAGGGAGTAGTTAATTGTCAAAAAATATATTACAAAACAATATATTTGACAAAAATTTATTACACAACATTTTGTAGAGCCACGTCCAACGTCTATTCCACGTACTTCCTATATTTTAATTTAACTGTTTATTGTACCTCTGCGCATGCAAAAATTATGCATTTGCATCTTTCTATTAATAATTTACTGTTCAATTCTTTGAATTCCCATCAGTAATTTACTGTTTAATCTTTCAATTGGATGAATTTCCTTCTTGTGTTTGATACGCACTAATGGGTCGTATATCAAGTCGAAAAAATCGTAATAGCGAACAGATTAATAGTCGTGGCAGTCGCATTGATGATGCTAAAGATAAGGTTAAGGTAAGTTTTCATTTGTTATAGCCAAATTCGTAATAGTCAACAAATTTTAGTACATGCATAAATTAAATTTTTGCTAAAGTGTATATAGTAAGTAATTTTTTGTGGTATACCTGTGAAAGTATAAAAGGGTTATGTTGTATTTGGAGACTCCACACTTTGGTTGAGAGGATTGAAGTATATTATTAAAAATTAATTAAAAGTGTTTCTATATGTGTGCTATACCAGAGTAATGTATAGGAAGTAATTACTATTGTGTTGTTTCTTATGTGTTTTCTAGGATTGGAATTATTATGCTGCACCTTCTAGCTATGATCGGTATATTCCGAAAATCAACAATGATCTCAATGTTAACATTGTTAAAGAGTTAACTGACAACTTGACGAAGTGTCAACTTCAAATGTTTCGTAGTACATGTTTTGGATATTTTTTGGATATGGCACAACAAATTCATCAGAATGCAGTTCTTCATTGGTTAATGATGAGGCAAATCAAGCCTGCATCTGGTGATGATTTGTGGTTTCATGTGAATGTTCATCATCTTCATTTTGGGTTGCGCGAGTTTTGTTTGGTCACTGGGTTGAAATGTACAGGTGATGTGGAGCAACACACACCTCCTGTGAACAATCATTTGATGAAAAAGTATTTTGGTGGAAATGTGTGCCTTTACGGTCTGATTTAACTACTTGTTTCAGTAAGAAATGTTGGAAAAACAATGACTCAGATGCGTTGAAGATAGCAATCCTATATTTTATTTGCACTTTTCTATTTGCTACACGGAAAGATCATGGCTATGTTGATATGAAATACGTTGATATTGTTAAGAAGGGAGACTATGACAACTATCCTTGGGGTGTTGATGTTTTCAAGATAACAAAAGCGTCAATAGACAAGAAGCTTCTTCCAACGCCAAGTAGTGATAAACTTTTTGGTTTTACACTTGCAATTCAAACATGGTTGTGTGAGACTTGTCCACCAATTGCAGGAGTGATTGCTTCCCGAATTTTATCTGTAGGTGGTTCAAAGATACCACGCCTTATGAATTGGAGTGGAGATGACAGGCATGCTGCTTCTAAGTCTCAACTTCTCGGCATATTTGCTAACTCGGTTGAACAGGTTAGTTTTCTACACTTCTATACTTTCAAGGTATACTTCTGTGTAAATAGTATACAGTACAGTTTTGTTTGCACAAGGATTCTTTTATTTTGAAGGAATCTGTAAAGGTATACTTATTTATTGCAGTATACCTTTACAGTGTACATCTATAATTATGTTTGTTTTTTGTTCTTTGCTCTAACTTATTTCAATACTTGTTGAACAGTTAAACATAAGAAACGTACTCCCAACTAATGCTGAGCGCGAAAAGTTAGGCCTAGATGGTTTTCAATTTGTTGATATTGCTGAAAAAGGCTTGAGTTCCACTGTTGGGAAAACACAGAAAAGGGGAGAAGACTTGGGTGCTGATGGTGGGCAAACTCATAATCAGGGATCTGTTCCTGAAGCAAGCAATGTTGCTACTCGAATGCAAGAGCAACTGACCAAAGAGGTTCACTTTATATGCTTATGTTTTAATGTGATGATTAAGTGTAATTTCTTAATATATTATGTTGTTACCTTTCTGATTATAAAGCCAAACCGTACGCAGAAGAGTAGGAAAGACCATTCTTAGGAAAGTAGTGCTGCTGCCAATGATTCCTCTCCCGATTTAATGAAATGGGTATTACTGTATTTGACTTTCTTTTTACCCTAGTATTATACCTGCTTCTTTTGTTGGGTGAAATTTGCATGCATCTTATATAGTTTATTAATTTAACAGGTTAAGCAGTATATTGATAACAAGATTGCGGATGTGCTAAATGGAATTGCTTCAATTATTGATAAACATTTTCCAGATAATAAGGTAATTTTCTTGTTTTGTTATTGTATATTTCCAGACTGTTAAAGGTCAATTTTTTCTTTATTTCTAGGATGGGACCAGAGCTGATCTGGTTGATGCTATGGAAACTGGTGGTAGACCTGGTCAAAGGAATAGAGATTTTATCAGGTTTGAAGAAAACAGTTCTGAACGTGCAACATGTAGGGAAGACCCTTCTTAGGAAAGTAGTGCTGCTGCCAATGATTCCTCTCCAGATTTAATGAAAAGGGTATACTGTATTTGTCTTTTATTTTTCCCCTGTATCTTTCTTTCTTTCTTTTTCCCCTAGTATTATAGCTGCTTCTTATACTAGGCAAAATTTTGCTGCATTTTATATACTTTATTAATTTAATAGGTGAAGTAGTATGTTGATGACAAGATTGCGAACGAGCTAGATGGAATTGCTTCAATTATTGATAAACATTTGCCACATAATAAGGGAATTTTCTTGTTTAGTTATTGTATATTTCCAGATTGTTAAAGGTCAATTTTTTCTTTATTCCTAGGATGGGAGCAGAGCTGATTAGTGTGATAATATGGAAACAGGTGGTAGAGCTGGTCGAAGGAATAGAGATTTTATCAGATTTTAAGAAAACAGTTCTGAACAAGCAGCATTTGTAGGTCTTACCAGTCCGAATATTTATGCATGTATCCAACTTCCTATAGACACACTTTGTCATACCTGTTCAGATTGTCTACTTAGCAGTCTTTGTTCCGTGCAGCAGCCGTTCACAATCAGGGATTAGAATATGGAGATGTAAATCATGAAACTTTTTGTCCCAGCGTCTCTGCAATGACTGAACTTTCTGATGGTATGGGAAATCATGGCGAAGCTAGTCAAATGAATATAGATGATATCAACTTTCAGCAGAAGAGTGCTGAGAAAGCAGCATTTGTAGATGGTAGCGGTCCCAATCTTACTGCAGGTTTGGAACTTCCTATAGCAGCACTTTGTCATACATGTTCGGATTGGCTACTTACCAGTGTTTGTTTGGTGGAACATCAGTTGTCAATCAGGAATTAAAAGATGTAGATGTGAATATGAACGTGTACATCCCAGTGTGTCTACAAGAAATGAAATTTCTCCTGTCACGCGTCGTCCTAAAAGAAAAGCTCATAGCTCTCCAATCTCTGGTCCTCGTCAAACCAAAAGAACAACTGGATCTGTGCAGCATTCACCTTCTGTCCTTGAATCTAATTCTGGCACTAGTGTTTTCAGTGTATTGCCCAAGAAGAAGAAAAATATATTGTTTGGACGGTCGCCATTTCAAAAATCTATTTCAGAGGATTGTGGATGTGACTGTCTGACTGCATTGAAGAAAGCCATGTATAAGCCTAGGGGACAGTAAGTATCGACGCTTGGCAGTTTTTGAGTTTTTTATATTCTATACTTTTATTTTAATGGTTTACTTTTATGTATTTGTCTTGGTGATTTTATGTCTTCTCGATTGCACAGTAAGAAAGTGGATGATGTTCTTAATCCAGTTATTGATTTTGGGGTCACTGAGATTACAACTAAGGATTGGTTTCGGGTATTACAAACCTGTGGTGCTCTACTGTCTTCTGAGGTATATCAACTTCTTTTTGAACTTTTTTTATTGTTTAGATTTCGGTATCATTCATTGGAACTATAGCCTTGTTTTTAATTTTGTTTATCAACTTATGCTAATTCCTACAAACACATTCCTTTTAGCATCTAGATGTTATCTTCTACTACCTTAGAAAGAAGATAACGTACCATCTTGAAGTGAAGATTACAACTACTGATCATTATTTTGACAACACCATTCAAGCTGTTTACCAGTTAATGAAAAGAGGAGCACAAGTGGACACGCTGAAGGGAGCAAATGAAATTGAGGAGTATATGCTTGGTTATCGTCTCTGCTGCAACATTCCATGGCATTATGTTGACGAGGTTCTATCTCTTGTTTATATCGACAAAAAGTCCCATTGGATTCTCTTGAGATTGTTGCTACGGACCAGGGTTATCTCTGTATTCGACTCGATGCCCACTGGACGAATAACTAAAGCTATTGAAGATGCAGTGAATGCTTATGCTGTAGTTGTCCCTTTGCTTTTGTGCCATACTGGGTTTTATAGTAACGGGGATGACCTTGTTCTGCAAAATGGATTACATAATGGGAAGACTTTGACGGAGCAATACGACGTTGAATATATCGAAAAACTTCCTAAGCAGAATTTAGCGTAAGAAGCCTTTCTGCACATATACTTTTACCAGAACTTATTGTTTTTTTCATATTTCTTCTTTAATGATTTGTGTAATTTATGTGTATGTACAGGGATTGTGGACCATTTGTTGCTACTTTTGCAGAGCACATTGTTGAGGAAATCGCCATCAAATATCAAGGTTTTGATATACACGAATTTCGTTCAAGATATGCTGCACTTTTGTGGGAGTATGGTTGTTATAAAATCGCACAAAATGAAGAAAGTGATTCTGAATATCCTGGAAAATGCATGGCGATGATTATCAGAAAATAGTGACTAGCAATTAGTGAAGAAACTTTAGGGCTCACTTTTTTTTGGTCATATGAAATGTATATATTTAGATTTTAGGAAGTAATATTGTGAACTACCACCTTCACTGTTGAATTACATTCAACTTTTTAGCATTTTGTTGGATGTAACTCAAAGCATATTGTGTTGTTGTTTGTGCAATTTATTCGCTTTTTTCTCATAGTATACCTTTCAGCTGGGATATTACTATACCAACATGGTATACAATAGAAAGAAAATTTGTGTTACCCAAAAGCAACTCAGGTGCAAAACAAAGTGAAAGGTATACTGTTGAGTATAAAGGTATACAGCTGCAACATAATTCCTTATAATTAATAGGGAAGTATGTTCTGCCAAAACAAATATGGATACCATTCGGGCTATCCTGTATACTACAAAGGTATACAACTGTACCATTATTTACTTTTAATAAAAAGTATACTGTGACAAATCAAATCTGTATACCATTGTGGTATACTGTTTACTAGAAAAGTATATAATTGAAAATGGTATTCTTTTTGTTAGTAGGGACATATATGTTAATGAAACCAAAGTCGTATACCATTAGAGTAATATCATATATTAGGAAGATATCAAATGGCGAGATGTTTTTTTTAAGTTGTATAACATTAGATTTATATAGTATACTACAAAGGTATACAATATAATCAAGGTACCATGCGTGATTAGACAGGTTTTATCTGTGGTGACTGAATTTCTACGTGGTGGGTGGTTGATTGCTAAGTTCTTTCCTCTTTCAGAAGTTATCTGTAGATTGTCCCTCTCCCTTGTTTCACATCTAAAAACTACCAATTTCATGCACTTAAAATGAATTTTACATTAATTTAAAATAATAGCACAGTTAATGAAAAAAACTGACAGTAAAAACTCTCAATATAACTGCACGTACACACTAATTCAAATTTAAAATAATAGCACAGTTAATGAAAAAATCTGACAGTAAAATCTGTCAAAATAACTGCACAGACAAACTAATTCAAAAACCTGTTAAAACAGTGTGACCCATTGTAAACAGTGTGACTTATCAGAACTAAGGCAAAATACACATTGTACCTTTTCAAAATTTCCAGAAGTGACTCTTACAAACAAATGCCAATGTCTATAAATTCCCACCCATAAAACAGATAGACAGAAATCCAATATGTTATTTTTGTTATTGAACAAAAAAAAAAAGAAATTGTGTCAAATACTATCTGATCAAAAAGTACCTATAGAGAATGGCCACCGACCATCGAATGGCCACCAACCGTCTAATGGAGGACATGTTTTCCATAATGGTCATGCACCATCAATTCAAAGGCATGTTACGAACTTGCCTTTAATACCAACAAACCTCTGTTGGCATTTTGACATTCTGAAGAATGAGGTGGAATCCTTGAAAGAATTCAGAAAGAAATGTTAAGATGAGTTGTGGAATTTAAGGTACACACAACGACAATATTACGAAAAACTGATGGAATTGCTTAAGGTAATGGTAGATCCCCTGCAATTGCCAATGAAGGGCCAGGGGAGCCCGTGTTTAGAAATTATGGAGAATAAACAAGGTTTTAATTTTATATTATCTATTGTTGTTCTTTCACATATTAGTAATTTTTTTTATAATAATATCATGTATTCAAAAAGGCAAACAGACAGTGTTAACATGTCATAGGTAGTTCTAGGTATTCTGTGTAACTTTATGTCTAGGTTTATGTTTCAATTGTATTCTTTTTTTTGCCTTTAAGATTTATAAAAGTTGTGTTCAGTATTTCGATTTTTTGCTGTGTTATATTTTATAAGGTATATATAGCAAGGCTTGTACCACAAAAAAAAAAGTAAAGAAGGTATACAGAACAAAAGTCCTATACTGTTGTAATTGGACAGTTCTAATACTGTAGTGACTGTAAAGTTGTCTCACTACCTTTGGTTAACAGCAATATACTATTGTGGAAAACTGTACAATAGAAAGGTATATAGAAGAAAGGAGTTTATATGAGTTTAACAAATAATAAACTATTAGGGTATATAGCATACTAGAAACGTATACCAGTGATAAAACTACAACATGTTTAGGTGCTAATGAGACCAATCATGGTACAATGTACCAAATATATAAAGTATTCAAATAGGCAGAATGTCATAAAAACACAATGAAACTGCAATTCACAGCTAATATTTTGTTTAACATTTAAAGACTACTGTTTGGATATCGTCTTCTGTGATAGAATTTCATATGAAAATAAAACGGTCTTGCATACACAAAAAACAGACATCTTTACAAAAATGACTAGTTTTTGGAGACCACCATCTTCTTGCACTGCTTTGCCGCAACAACTTCATCAACCATTCCAGGTTCGTCAAAATCACTACACTCATTCTACTCAAGTTTGTGCTTACTATATTTCCACAGTTTAAGAGAATATCTCGCTCGACATGCCTGTATACAAATTTTATCATAATCAATTGGGATATTTTCAATCAGGTACTCTGCATAAACAGCAACAAAGGCTCCTCAGTCCCTGTAAGAATAGACACTCAGGAATTTTAGTGAAACAGTAGTGTATAAAAACTTAAACAAATATTACAATATATTAGAAAAAAGAGTCCTTACGTAGTTTTCTCTTTGGGCACATCTAGCATATACATAATATTAAATGGATCTGTTAGAGCATGTCCATTGTGCAATCCATCTTGCAAGATGATGTCATCCCTCTCAGCATAAAAGTTAGTTGCATTTAACAACAAAGGTAATTGGAAAGCATATGCCAATACTACTTGCTTAACTTCTTGAGCAGCATCAGTGTTTTGATTGAAGTCATATACATATATGCACCTATCACGGAACGAAACACTCCCTAGCATAGTTGAACTCCCAAAAATTAACCCCGAGAGGATAAATTTAGGAATATCAACTGAATGGACTAACTCTTTTGGAGTTTTTGGAGTCGCTACCCAGTTTATGGAAAACAGGGAACCGAATTAGCAAATGCGTGCAAAAACTCCATTTTTGGAAAAAGACAGTCTTTTCAGAGATTCTAAGTAAGAGGTTTTGTTAATTTCGAAAGAAGATTTTTAAGGTACTTTCGAAATTCCGTAAAATACGGTTAATCCGAAGGGTTTCCAAATATTTACAAGTGCGCTTTTCTTTCGAAAGAATAATTTGAAAAATAGTAATAATAGTAATTAATCGAATAAAAGCTTATTTGCAAAATATTTTTTACGTGCACGCATTTCCTAAGATGGTCCCAATTTGCAATAAATTAAATAACGACTTCAAAATAAGAGGTAATGAACATAAAGTAAAGTAATATACAAACAATCAAATATTATTGATAAATAAAATATTTTACGCATTTTTTACATAAATATCTCTAAGGAAAGGAAGACAAAGTTAAAGATAGAACCCGGGAAATTGATCAACTCGCGGGAGCCTTGAATTTTTTAAAATTGCTAAAGTCTTATTTCTTGAATGCTCGAGCCCGAACTCGATCCCAAATGACTCCAAGTCAAAGGATATTCCCATTTGTAAGTTAGCCAAACTAGTCCACAAATTATTCGTGCCAAAATGCACCTCGCCAAAAACTATGAAAATGATATTGGATTAGTACGATAATAAAGTGTAATAATTGATGAAAATAAAATAATAATAATAATAAAGTAATAATAATAATGATAAAATATATAATAATAATAATAATAATAATAATAATAATAATAATAATAATAATAATAACAATAATAATAATAGTAATGAGGTTTTATTTTGTAAAATGTAGGCTCAGGTTTGTATGGCGTGTCGCGTAGAGGCTCGGAATGTTGATACGGCTGCAAACACGGAGCTCGGGCCGGTTGCCATGCCAAGTACCAAACTCACCACTCTATTCGACTTGCTTTGCATTAAATTCATACATTCATCATTGCCTATTTGTTTTAGGGACACGGGGACGGGACTGTTCAAGTGTAGTAGCCCCATGTCTTTCCGGACCAACCACCGGCGATTTTCGACAAGTCTTTACCCGGGGGAGCAGAAAAAGAAAATAAAATGAATCAAAGGAATGGACTTGCTAATTTAAGAATACATCACATCTCTAGGTTATCCATTCGAAATCAGTCAATAGTATTCGTCAATTCATTTTATTTCCGTCAAATCCTTGTGTAGGCCTCAAATTACAATATTTTCATAGGCCATATTCAAACCAATATCTGCTCAATGTCCAATGGGTCCCACAGCGTGTAGCATCTGTTCAATATTCAGTGCAATATCTGTTCAAGATGTCCAGATTAATGCTTACATTATATAGTTTTGTTGATTCCTGATCCCTCTATTAATATAGAGGATGACTCGTTTTATCCTGGGGAAACATTCCAGGCTGCTGGAATAGTTTCTTAGGACAGTACCCAGTACGACTCAGAGCACCCTATTTACACAGAGACAATATAACTATATCATTTTATTGTTTTAGTATTCAACAATAATTTCGTTATACATTGTATTATCATTATTATTGTTATTATCAGTATTATTGTTGTTAATTTCCCCAATTGCTCCTACAATCTAAGAAACTATGGCAGGCAATAATATTGAAAAAATTATTGCTGATATCATCAATGTCGGTACTGCCTGCACTACTCCTGGTGCAGTCGTTCCTCCATATGAGCGTAGTCATAATAGAGACAATACGAGGTATGTTAATAAGTCTCGAAGTTACAAGCCCTATAACCCCAATTATAAGAAAGAGAAAGGCTATAATTCTAATTGGGATAGAGCAGGTTATTATGTTCGAAAAAATATAATAATGGCAAGAATGACAAAGAAAATAAAAATCCTCCCAAAGCTGATTTAGCTGAAGGAGATGAAATTATTGCGGCTATCATTTCTCAAGTGAACATTGTAGGCACTTTGGAAAAATGGGTAATAGACTCTGGGGCTACTCGGCACATATGTGCAAATCGAGAAGCTTTTACCTCCTATACTAATATAGGGGAAGATAATGGAGTAGTCTACTTTGGAGACTCAAGAACTGCTGAAGTCCTGGGTAAGAGTAAAGTGCTCCTGAAACTCACTTCGGGAAAAATTTTAGCCTTTGCGGATGTGCTACATGTTCCTGATATTAGGACAAACCTGATTTCTGTAGCCTTATTATTAAAAGCCGGGGTTAAAGTGACATTTGAATCTGATAAGATTCTAATGAACAAAAATAATATTTTGGTCGGAAAGGGCTATTGTAACCAAGGATTTTTTTTGATATTTCTAATATTATATATGAATATAAATCTGCGTCTGCTTATATGGCTGAGTCTATTTCTTTATGGCATGCTAGACTAGGACATGTTAATATGTCATATATACAGAAAATGCATGCAATGGGTTTAATATCTGGTTTAGACTGAAATAAAATTGATAAATGTGAAATATGTGCTAAAGCTAAAATTACTAAAAGGTCGTTTTTTCCTGTAAATAGAGAGACTGAATTATTATCTTTGTTCCACATTGATTTGGGTGATTTAAAACAAACAATGACTAGAGGTGGAAAAAGGTATTATGTGACATTTATTGATAATTTTTCTAGATATACTAAGTTGTACTTCCTTCAAAATAAAGATGATGCATTTGATGCTTTTATTTCTTATAAAACTGAGGTTGAAAATCAACTTAGTAGAAAAATCAAAAGAATTAGATCTGATAGAGGAGGTCAATATTTGGCCTTAAATGATTTTTGTGAAAAAGAAGGTATTGTTCATGAAATAACTCCTCCATATTCACCCGAGTCTAATGGAGTTGCTGAAAGGAAAAATAGAACACCGAAAGAAATGCTAAACTCCATGTTAATTCGTTCTAATTAAGGCTGTCCACCGGCCCAGTCCGGTGTAAAAGTAAAAAAAAAATCGATAACGGCCCGGTACCGGTCCGGTCTAACGGTGCAAATGCACCAATGTCGTGTCGGAATCGGTATTGGCAAGGGGAGACCGGTCCGGTTCCGGTTCGACCCGGTTCGGTTCGTGTATTTTTTTTTTTTTACTTAATTTTTTGATTCTTTGAAACAGATTAAAAAAATATGGTAGACTAAATAAACAACACAAAACACACATTATATTCAATAATGCGACAATACATTAAGTTGGAAATACATAATTAAAGACTTAAAGTGACATACTAGAAAATAAAAACTAGAAAATAGACTAGAAATACGAAAAATACATAAATCTTCAACTTCAACGACTCAATTGTCGCGCTCGCGCAAATATATTCCACAACCACAAGCTGCCCATTCGGGGCTATGTTAGTTTTTCAAGTGATTCTTAAACTTCTCTGTCCCTCCATGGAGTCGTCCAGATGCATAATTCCAAATTTTCTTACAAAGAGTACATTGAGCAGTGCCGGTATCATTATTTTTCGTGATAAATTCCCAAACTTCGGATCTTCCAGTTCTTGGGCTGGAGGGAACTTCAGTAGTAGCACCTTAAGTAGGAGTATTTGCAGCCATTTTGATAGAAAATTTAAAAAATAGCCTTTGATAGAAAATTTTAGAGAGAAATGAATAGAAAATATTGAATTGCGATTAATTTGATGAAATATGGGAGTATTTATAGGAAAATAGGTGGGAGGAGGGCTGTTGGGGCGTTTATGGGGGTGGGGGAGGGAAAAATAGTTGTTTATGGCCGTTGCCAATGGCTATTTTTTAAAAGGGGAGCTGAAAATTTTTTGTTGGTCCGGTTCGGTCCGGCCCGGTTTGGACGATTTTTTTTTTTTTTTGTTATCTTTGTGTTTTTAATTTGAAAGTAGTTTTTGAATTTTAAATTAAGTATATGACTAAATAAAAAATAATAAAAACTTATAAATTGATAGTATTTTAGTATATGACTAATAATAATAACTTGTTATTTTTTATGTAGTTATACTACTAGTATTAAGTATTTAGTATTTTAGTATTTAGTATTTAAGTATTGAATTGCAAAAGGATAATTGAGAATATATAAAAGAGTGATAACTTAATAGTAAGACATAGCACTTGTTATTTTTTCAAAAAAAATACTAAGTATTAAGTTAGTAATATTTAGTATTTAGTAAAGTATTGAATTGCAAAAAAGATATAACAAAGGATAATTGAGAATATATAAAAGAATGATAACTTTATAGCAAGACATAGCACATGTTATTTTTTCAAAATAAATACTAAGTATTTAGTATTTAGTATTTACTAGTTAGTATTTAGGTATTGAATTGCAAAAAGGTATAACAAAGGATAATTGAGAATATAACAAAGGATGATAACTTAATAGCAAGGCGTAACGCATTTTATTGAATAATTTTTGATTTTTTTTGCAAAGTACATACTACATAGATATTAAATTGCAAAACTACATATTAATAAAAAAACTTCTCATTTTCTGAATAATTTCTTCTGGCACCTGAGGAGGAACCGGTGGTAAAGATTCATCTTCTTCATAATCATTTTCATTTTCCATACTTCCATTACCTGATAAGATTTCGGTTGAATATGTTGTATCTGCTTCTTCATTTTCTTCAGCAAATCCAAAATTTCTTCGCTCAGATCTAATCCAATCTCTGAATAATACGACCGTCTCCATTGCTTCTTCCTTCAATGAATGTCTATGATCTCCAATTTGTAATCTTCCTTGGCTAAACGCGCTTTCTGAAGCAACTGATGATGCTTGAATTGTTAGAATATCCCGCGCCATTTTTGCTAAAACTGGAAACTGTGCTTGTTGATCCTTCCAAAATTGCAGTAGTTGATCGCTTCCAAAATACTCAATTTCCTTGCAACCATGAAGTAAATAAAGATCAAGCTCGTTGAACCCTCCGCTACTCGATTGCCTGCTAGAAAGCCTTTGATTAAGGCTGGAAAAACTTCCCAATCCGGCTGCAACTCTTTTACTCGCCTGCATTGAACTTGATCCAGCTCCACTTGGAATGCTTGGAACAACATTATCAGCTGCACTCCTATATCTTTCATAAATCTGTTGGCAATCTACAATTACCTGCACAAGCTGTTTCTACACTTGTGTTTCTTCATCAGTAATTTCCAAACTCCGATAAATTTCTCTAATAAGCATTTCGATATTAAACCGTTTAAAACAAGGATGTAATACAGAAGCAATGTAATAAAGTGGTGGAATAGGAAAAAAAATATTTTCTAAATTTTTCAATCATTGTTTCTACGGCTACTTCATAACCATGCACTAATCTATATTCGTTAAGTAAGTCTGCTATTCCAGCTATAAAATACAACATGGTAGTAACTGTAGGATAATATTGACCGAAAAATTCTTTAGTAGCATAAAAAAACTTTTCTAAAAAAATAAGAAGTCTCTCAACAAGTTTCCAATCTTCTTCCTCTAGGTGATACTCTACAGCCACTTTGCCATTAAAATAACTAGTTATAGGCGCTCGTAAAGTGTAAGCAACAGACAAAGAGTCATATACAGTGTTCCACCTCAGTGTTCCACCTAGTTGAAACTTCCTTAGGAACTCTTCTAGGCTGCAAACCTTCTTTTATACACTCTACCTTAAAGTTCTTCCATCTATCCGGATTTTTAGATTTAAAAATACAACTAATTGCGAGTCTAACCTTCACAATAGTAGGATCAAATAACTGAAGGCCATCTTTTACAACTAAATTATATATATGACATGCACATCTAATATGAAACAATTCTTCAAAAGGGGGATGCAATACAGGTCTTAACTTATTAATAACAAAATCATTGTTTGCAGCATTATCAAGAGTTATACTTAAAATTTTGTCACTAATAAAATACGCCTTACAAATATCAGTTATTTCTCTCTTAATAAATATTCCCGTGTGTGGATCATCGACAGCGCTATATGCTAAAATTCTCTTTTGCATTAACCAGTTAGGATCTATCCAATGACAAGTAAGTGCTAAATACTCATACCCATTAACACCACGACCCAAATCAGTAGTAAGACAAACTCTACAATCAAAGTGATAATATATATATCGTAAATATTATCTATATTCATTTTTAAAATTTTATAATATCACTTCTAACCGTAGTTTTTAGAAAACCTTGAAAAGATGGATTATATACGGTTTGAATATAACGAATAAAACCTTGACAAGAAGCAAATGTAAAAGATAAGCACTCTACCGCAATCATTTTTGCTATTTGTACCCTATCTTTCTTCTTATCATAATGCATAAGCCCCCACGTCACTGGGTTAATTTCTTGTTGAACTCCACTACCTTGAGATGGAGCCATTCTCTTCCCTGATCGAGTGACACCCGACCTCTTTTCCCATTCATCCTTATGATGGTTTTCTAAGTGTGTTCTCAACTTCCCTGTCCCACCATGATATTTGCCGGTTTTAAAATCCCAAACTTTTTTGCAAATATTATATTTAGCGGTCTGAGCCGGAACATTTTTAGTCATAAAGTTGTTACTCCCCGTATGGCCAAAGTGACGTATATCATTCTAAAGACATGTTAAGAATGATTTAAGTGAGTTTAAAGTCATAATATGACCATATATGATGTTTATATGTTGAATATAAAGTTCTGGAAAAATCGGATTTAAGTTACGGAAAAACCGACAAACGAATTGCCTTGTAATGAAGCTTTTTCAGCAATTAATTTCGTGTGTTATATGAAGTCTTTTGGGGACATATCATATACCAAATTGAAGGTCTTGGAGTGTAGTTTGCAACACTTTTGACGGTTTGTTCATACAATGTATATATAAAAAGATATGAGCATCAGAAGTCAGGCCAGAAAGAGGGACATAAGCGTAAAAGAGGACTAAAACTGAAATGTTTCAAGTATAAAAGGAAAATTCCTTTCCCCTCTCGTAATTTTACAGAAATACAAAGAGAGAAACAGTTCTCTCATTAAGTTTTGAGCAAATTTTATGATTTTGAAGGATGGACGTCAATCTTAACTCGAAATTGAAGACAAATTGCGTCAAAACGCTCTACGCGATTAAGGTAACGTTATGCTACCTTCAATTTCGTCTATAGCTTGAGCTTTAGAATTACTTCATGGCTAAGTAAAGTACCCAAATGCTGTATTATAGCTTGTTTAAGCTTTAGAAGGTGTTGAATTCAAGGGAAACAAGGTTTAGAAGCAAGAAGCATCAAAGGTATGTAAGACTAAACCTTTCTTTTGGCAAGGCATGTATCTTTTGGCTTTTGAAGCTTTTCTTAGTTCTAAACTTAGTGTCTCTTGTGAGAAACTTGTATAGTATCAAGGAAACCTTGTATATACTTAATTTGGTACTAAAATCCAAGGTGAAAGATGTCTGAAACAGCAAGACAAAACATTTCAAAATCTGGAAAATCATTTTGATCTTTGGACAGCTGTTAGTATATTGATCATAACTCCTTGTAAAAAATTGATATTAAGATGCTTTAAGAATTCCCAGAATCCTAAGACATATATCTACAACTTTCATGAAGACTATGAAGTCTATTACTTTGATCTACACTCTGGAAATTAGGTCAAAAGGCAGGACATTGGAGCTGTCTAGACATTCTATCTGCGGATTTGTTATGTCATCCAGCCATCTCGTCTTGTAATCTGTTTAACATGTTTATGTTATCAGTTTATCCGGGTATCCATTCCCGTGTATAGTACAGTGCTGGTTCAATTTTTGCGGATCATCCAGTTTTATAGGAAACTCTGCCGAAATTTTTATAAAAATCAAAGAGTTAGACAAATTCTGAGTTCTAGGTTGTATCTATAATTCTATCCAGAGTTTTTTTCTCATTCCTTTGAGTCCATATCTATTGTTGCCACATGTGTTATGCCTCATACATGATTATGCTTAAATTGTAATCATATTATGTGTGATGCTTAAATTGTGATCATGTTATGTGTGATTTAGAGTCCCCCATAGAGGCTGGACATTGGACACACAGTCCGGTCGCGTGGGTATCAGGTTCCTAACTTGATTGCCCTAAGATGTGAGGAATGAAGCCTTTAGCCTAATGTGATATATTTTTCTGCTTATTGAACACAGTGGGATCGTTTGGCAATGAATACAAAGAATAAAGCGGTTGTTGGGTAGCAGTGTTAACTTTGGAACGAGGTAAGTGTTTATATCTATTTCTCTGGAGGCACCTGGCCTCGTGGATTTTCTACCACGTGTTCCTTACGTGTGTAGCTGCCGATAGACGTACTCATTACACCTTAGCTTTGGATTTACATTCTATATTATATGTTATGTCCTGTTATTGGAATTGCATTGAGGATCTGAGCATTGTACTCTGGCTGTGAGTTGGCATCCACTTCCCGGCTGTCGATGAGAGTCCCGCGCCGGTGAAGGGTTATTATTGCTTCATATTGCATTCATATGTATTACATTGCATCATATTGAGGGTAGGAGGATTCCGTCCTCGAAGCAGGAGGATTCCGCTCCATTGCATCATATTGACAGTAGGAGGATTCCGCCCTCGGAGCAGGAGGATTCCGCTCCATTGCATCATATTGAGGGTAGGAGGATTCCGCCCTTGGAGCAAGAGGATTCTGCTCCATTGCATCATATTGAGGGTAGGAGGATTCCGCCCTCGGAGTAGGAGGATTCCACTCCATTCATTTGGCACATGTGTCCCTTTGCATCACATTTCATTTCATTTCATTTCATCTCAATTCATACTATTGTGTAGACTTGCGGTACATGACTACTGTTCTGCTTATATGTGCATTGCTTATTTGTTGATATGTTTCTGGCTCGCATCCCTGGTTGAGTTTATAGTTTCTTACGTGTTTCTGGTTATTATCTGGCTCTGCCTTTTTATAATTTAAATAAGAGGAATTTTGTTTATCTGTTTCTCCTCCCTGGCTAGCTATCCTATTCTTTGAGGTGGTTAGTCTGCCCCACTTATTGAGTACTTTTGACTCACCCTTGTTTGTTGTTTGTTTCTTGTCTATCTATTTCGTTTCGGCAGTTTCGCTCCAGGATTGAATTCGCCACGTTTTGAAGGAGCGAAGACGACTTCAACTGTCAGGGTGAGCCAACTTTTATTCCGGATGGCCACCAGTTAATTGTTTATTATTTCATTTGCATTTTGCTCCCTTCAGGAGGTATTTATCTTCTTTCATACTCTTAGATGTCTAGTTTGGATAACCCTAAACCTAGTATGTTGGGTAGTCAGCTGTAATTTTTTTTGTGCAGCTTGGAGGTATCAGTATGTCTGTATTTTTTTTCCTAAGTCTTGTTATTATTTATGAATTGAATTATATTTATTTTCCTAATTTAATTGGTAAGGGTTCGCCTGACGGGTCTAGGGGAGTATGTCGGGTGCTCGCACGGCCTAACCGAATTTCGGGTCGTGTCAAAGTTCCACGCATCTGATCTATCCGGTCGTACCGCTGGTTCTCTACTAGGACGTATAGGTGGTAATTCAGATTCAGTTTCTTCAGGTTCATCATGAAATTGACTAGTAGGTGTTTCATCATCTAAATTAATCCCTTCGGTATTTTCTTGATATCGCACCTCTAACATATCATTATCTAGTGGTTGATCAAAATCTACATCATGATAAAATTGCGTGTCATCTTGCTGAGTAAAATCATCTAGATGAGAAAGAGCGCTAGAACTACCAATTGGCCATCTACCTAAAGCACGACTACGTCTATCATCCCCTCTCGGTTAGTAGCATGTGATCTACGACCGCTACCCGTACGCCCAGTTTTTGCTCTCCACACTCCAGACATTATTATAAGTAAAGCAAACAAATAAATTACTAAAATATGGTAGAAACAATATTGCACAAAAATTAAAATAGATAATAAGAAGTAAGAACGAGTTTACTTGATGTCGTGAACTTAGAATGTAGAACTTAGAAGTGAAAGTTGAAACTTGACCGGAACCGCACCAAACAATTTTTCACTTTACTCCAAATATTTTTTTGTAATGCAATTTAGAACTTAAACCCTTTTTGCGAGAATAAATTTGAATTATTTAGTAAATAGCCTTTGTAGAAATAAGAGAGATTGAGAGAGAATATTAGAGAAATTGTGAATAAATTGATGAAAAATGGTGGTATTTATAGAAAAAATAGGTTGGGGGTATGGGGAACCTAGGGGGTGGGGGAGCTAAAAAGGGTCGTTTTTTGCCGTTGGCCAACGGCTGTGGGTGAAAGAGTCGCTGCCCAACGATTATTTTTGCACCAAAAGCCCACATTTTTTATTTATTTTTCCGGTCCGGGTCCAAATTGGTTCGGTTTGGTTGGCTCAAACTGGGGGTGACGGGTCGGGGGACGAGCCATGTCGAATTTTTTTTAATTGGTCCGATTTGCGCCGGTCCGGTCCGGTGCAAACCGGACCGTTGGACAGCCTTAGTTTTAATGCTCCTGATAATTAGTGGGGTGAAGCAATTTTATCTGCTTGTCACTTACAAAATAGAATACCCCATAAAAGAACTGGCAAAAGTCCTTATGAATTGTGGAAAGGTTATAAACCTAACCTGAAATATTTAAAAGTGTGGGGATGTCTTGCCAAAGTTCTGTTGCCTGAACCTAAAAAGAGAAAGATAGGCTCTAAAACTGCTGATTGCATGTTTACTGGATATGCTGAACATAGTTCTGCATATAGATTTGTTATTTTAAAAAGTGATGTGCTTGATTGCAATACCATTGTTGAGACAAAGAATGTCGAGTTCTATGAACACATTTTTCCACTGTCTGATAAAGTTTCTCATGCACCTGTTGAAAGAAATAAAGAGAGTACCTCTGTTGAGGAGCTGAGAAGGAGCACAAGGCCTAGAAAAGAATATTTTTCTTATGGAAATAAATTCCAAACTTTTATTATAAACAATGAACCATTAAATTATTTTGAAGCTATTTCTTCTTCTGAAGCTGAATTTTGGAAAGAGGCATTTAAAGCTGAAGTTGATTCCATTATGAAAAATAAAACATGGGTTTTGACTGATTTACCTCCTGGTGCAAAACCTATTAGTTGTAAATGGATTTTCAAAAAGAAATTTAATCCTGATGGTTCTATTAAAAAATATAAAACTCGTTTAGTAGCAAAAAGATTTTCTCAAAAATGAAATATTGACTATTTTGATACATTTGCACCAGTGACTAGAATTTCTTCTATCCGACTCTTAATTGCCTTAGCCTCAATTTACAAGCTTTTTATTCATCAAATGGATGTTAAAACAGCTTTTTTAAATGGTGATTTAGAAGAAGAAATTTATATGGTTCAATCCGAGGGATGTATTGTTCCTGGGCAAGAAACTAAAGTTTGTAAATTAATTAAATCTCTTTATGGCTTAAAGCAAGCACCTAAACAGTGACATGGGAAATTTGATCAAGTCTTAATGAAAGATGGATTTTCGTCTGTTGAAGTGAATAAATGTGTTTATACTAAAGTGCTAAATGGTGATTTTATGATAATATGTTTATATGTTGATGACATGCTTATATTTGGTACAAGTTTAAATATTTTACAGAGTACCAAACTATTTTTGTCATCTAACTTTGATATGAAAGATCTGGGTGATGTGAGTATGATATTGGGAGTTAAAATCTTAAGAAGTGATGATGGTATTGTGTTGTCACAAGAACACTATGTTGAGAGACTTCTTAAGAAGTTTGATTGTTTTGATGTGACACCTGTGACCACTCCTTATGACGCTAGCTCTCAGTTGAAAAGAATAAATGTGACCCATTTGCTCAGTCTAAATATGCTCATATTATTGGGAGTCTGATGCATTTAATGAATTTTACAAAGCCTGATATAGCCTATGTTGGGTGTAGACTGAGTAGATATGCTCATAATCCCAATCAAGAGCATTGGTCTGCATTGGTAAGACTAATAAAATATTTGAGAGGAACCATGAATTATGGTATCCTGCATAGTGGATTTCCCGTTGTATTAGAAGGATACAGTGATGCTAACTGGAACTCTGATTCAGATGTGACAAAATCCACAAGTGGCTACATATTCACCATTGGTGGTTGTGCAATAGCATGGAGATCAGCCAAACAAACTATAATTGCTAAATCTACAATGGAATCAGAGTTTATAGCTCTAGAGTTGGCTGGTTCTGAGGCTGGGTGGCTAAGAAACTTCTTAGCTGATATCCCTTTAACAAAGGATGTGTTGCCTCCTGTGTCTATCCATTGTGATAGTAAAGCAGCAATTGATGTTGCCAAGAATAAATCTTATAATGGGAAACGCATACACATTCGTCTGAGACACAAGTTGTCAAGCAGCTGCTGAGAGATGGAATAATTTCCATTGAATATGTAAAGTCAGAAGTGAATTTGGCAAATCCTCTGACTAAACCTTTGGGAAGAAAACTAATTCTTCAAACCTCAAAAGAGACGGGGTTAAGGCTAACATGATTGTCAATAGAGATGGTAACCCAACCTATGTGATTGGAGATCCCATGAAGTAGGTTCATATGGGTAATAACAAGTCGATAATGACACTGAAGCACTTAAAAATGAGAGTGCTTAACTGCTACTAATGGAGAGGTTGAGTTTTAACTGTTAATGAATTCATAGTCCTTATGGGTGGTGTATTAAAAGCAGTATACACTTGATGAATTCACCTATATAAGAGTAGGAGTGGAGCCGCTCCTATGAGATTCTAGTCAAGTATCTAGAGCTCTCACGAAAACCAGGCACGCGCATGGCCTATTCGCGCAAAACCGCGTTGAACAACAAAATTATGGGTGTAAATGTGACTTGTATTGCCTCTGGCTTACAAAAAGAATTATTGGTTCATAGAAATATTATATTTCACCAGTAATTCGGTAAGTCAAGTTTTATCGGTCTAAGTTTGGTTCATAGTCCAGAAGACACCAAACTTATTGCATTTGACTCGTGTAAATCCAGCTAGTCTTATCCTCCATACTTGCCCATTTTTCTGCACCTCTTTATTCCTCAAAATATTTTAAAATATGTGGGGGAGTGTGGACATTTTTAGTATTTTAAAAGATTGACACCTCTTATAGACACTTGTTGCTATTTTGTGAAGTGTGGCATTTCATCTAGCTAGGTGGCAAATGTATGGTTAATGGTGGCATTTTAGTAGATGAGTGGCATGATATGTGGTTGTTTTCTAAATAAGTAGAATGAAAATTTGACAAGTGGGCTTACACTTGTCCATGCCTCAACTTACCTTGCTATCTATAAATACCCATAAGAAAGTGGCTAATTCAACAATCCAAAAAACAATTTCAGCCGTTCCATTTCTTTTCTCCATCCTTAGGCATTTTTTATAAACAGCCACTATTCTTATACAACCTAAGAGATAGCCACTATTTTTATATACAACCACTATTTACTTATCATCTAGCCACCAAATTATAGTATAATCCTTTACCTTAGACTTGCTGAGTACATTATATACTTGTTGATTCTTGATCCTCTATATTAAATAGAGGAAGGCTCGTTTTATCCCGGGGAAACATTCCAGACTGCTGGAATAGTTTCTTAGAACAGTGCCCAGCATGACTTAGAGCACCCTATTTACACAGAGACAATATACCTATATACTTTTATGATTGTAGTATTCAACAATAATTTCGTTATACATTGTATTATCATTATTGTTGTTATTATCAGTATTATTGTTGTTGTTTTCCCAAATTGTTCCTACAATTTCTCCCTTATTTCTGCTACATAATTTTCCCATCACCCCATTATATTTTTTCCTCCTCTTCAAAGAATATGTCTCCTTATTTTTTTTAGTCTGCATTAGGGGTTTGGGATTGGAAGTTGTTGGAATTGGTTTAGTTTTGAAAAGATTTGGGGAGAGTATAGATTATTAAAGAGAAGTTGCACGGAATCAAAGAAAATTAAGCTCAATTTGATCTATTGATTACACTCCCTGCATGGTGATAATTAGTGCATGATCAATGGCGGTATATGTCGGCTTCTATCCTGATGAAAGTTGGCAAGCCCAAATTACAAATTTGTTTAACTCAAGCTTCAATATTTCTCCCTTATCGTTTTAAATTATTTCTGATTCTTCCCATTAGCTTCTTTCTGTTGCTCTGCTTATTTCTTTCACTATCTGTAAAAAAACAGATATTTTCAGCTTTCCGGTAGTTTAACCTGCACAATTTATGTTCACTTAGTAAAATATAAATTATTTTAGGGTTTTTTTTCCTGCATTTTGGGTTCTGGAATTTTAATTTTGCTCTATATCCTCATCCTTTAAACTTGTGCTTTCTTTTAAAAAAAAAAATTAATTTGCCGGAAATTGTATTGTTGCTTTCTTGATTTTATGATGCTTAAGCAACTCTTTCTGAAGACGACTCAAGTGATAATAGGTGTTTAAATTGTGGTAACATGATGGATTTTTGGGTACAAGGTGAATATTTCGAAGTTAGAAATGGTATTGACGTCAACAATGTTGGTTAACACTGATGTATACAAATAGCAGTACTCGTGAGATTATTAGAATTGAAAGGGAAAATTGTGGGGCCCATACCTAGACATAAGGCCACTGCAGGAATAATTATCTACGTGTGAGGCATTGAAGACGCCAGCGGGCATGGTAAATTTAAAAAAAAATGAGGATATTCTAGGAAAGTAGTTGCAATATTTCGTAAATTACCAATTTCACCCTTGGTTTCAACAGATATTTCACTGGGTACACATGGTATTTATACTATATTAGAAGAGCCATGATGGTCGTTCAGGGCTAATATCATAATTTCACTCAAAAGTAAGGGTAGATCAGTACTTTGCCTTCTCATTATTTTATCTCTGGTTGAGACACATGTACGGTGAGTATTATTTCATGCAAATTTCCTCCCTGCAAAGTTCAGAGCTCTAGATTATCTTCCTGCAACCTTTTACTTTAAAGGTGATGACCAAATTCAATGTCAGACACCTAAGTAGAAAGGTGAAAAGGCAACCTTTCTATTCAGTTCTATCCATCTGCGGTTGTGAGGAATGATATTAATCGTATCAGGCTTGCTTCTAAGTGGCCTGAAGTAATAGACATCATTGTCCCTTCTCCTGAAGTGAAAATTTCCTCTCATCGTATTGGTTACTCGATGGTCTATATGTACCCTTTCACCCTACGTCTCAACGAGCGATTGTTGAAGAGATATGCCGCCAATACAATATCTACCTGGGTCAAGTAGACCCATTCGTATGGCGATTGGTTGCTGTATTAGATCACTTGGCGAACCATGCCTGGGTAAATTTTTCCTTCTGGCACCTTCTTGCTTTCTATTCTCCCTGTCACCACAAGGAGGGTATGCTAATGTTCATCAAACAGGGGAAGAAAGGCGTGGTTCCCAATAGTGAAGATTCCAAGGATCGCGGCTAGGTCCACTAGTATGTCGTGGTACGGACGCTAGATATTGTTTCCTCTCTTCCTTTTTCCAAAGGTCTTCAATAGGAGATATAAGTTTCTGAGCTCTCATTTTTGTACATTCTGCGCATTGCTTCTCTGAACTGACTTTTCATCTTCCTCAGTGAGTTATATGATTGATATACAAATAACTCATGATGAGTTAACCATATTGTTTACTGCAATTTTTACGAGAAACCTCCCTACTTCAATGACTTTCACATCTTTGGCCAACGCAAATAGTTGGCGTGCCAAGGACCGTGGCAGGTCATCTCTTCCGAACACCTCTTTTGATCCTCGGCTCCTATTGTCTTCATTATATCCTCTTTGTTTTAAGTGTTCTCCAGTCGTGAGATGCCCCGCTGAAAGAGATAAAAATTGTTGCCCCATGTATTACTCATTTACCCGATGTGCAAGCGTCTGAAGGGAGAATTGTTGAGAGGCTGAGCAATTCCCGCTCTTCGAAGAGAAAAAGGTCTTCCAAGCTTGACAATGTGGTGGTTACTAGTGAATCCTTAGTAATTTCTGATGGTGAGGGCAATGTCCCCCGAGTGCATGAGCCTGAGGCCGTTGAGACCACTTCTTCCTTTGCTGCTGAATCTGGCCCGTCTAGGCAAAAGCGCAGACACCTGATAGATAAGTCTCCTGAGGCCGGTGAAGAAACTGTCTCGGAAGACGAAGTGGTGCTGCCACTCGTTCACCTTGAGTGTCAATCATCTGGTCAGTTCTTCATTCCATACATTGCTAGTACAATTTTCTTTTGCACCTCCTAAGCAAGTATCTTTTGTATATATGTAAAGCTCACTATTACGACTCCGGTCCTCGAGGTGACCGACTCTTTCCAGCGTCGTCCCGGCAAGGAGCTGGCCATGGGTGTTGATGCTGTAGCTGAACCCGTAGATGGTTGCTCTCTTCGAGTAAACTTTCTTTTTCCATTTTTCAGCATCTTACGAGCCGAGTCATTACTCTCCCTCCGCCAAATATCCATTCCAACATCTAGGGACTGATGGTTTATTATGAGATGCTCTATCGAGGTGGCTCAGATGAGAACCTGAGAGAGCAGAACGAAGCCTTGCTAGAACAAGTCGCTAGCCTACAATATTTTGTTGAGGAAGCTGAACGGCTGAGAAGGGAGCTTTATACCACGCGCAGAGTTTATCAGATGGAATCCTTGATAGGTAAAAACATTGATGAAGCATTAGGCAATGAGATCCGTAAGCACAAACAGACTGTGGAAACCCTTCAATCTTCTCTTACGGAAGCCAAGCTTTCAGAGCAACTTCAGCGTAAGAATAGTGGCCCGCCTGGAAGCAGCTATGGAGGCTCTACAACATAAGTTGTCTGGGGTAGATGAGAGGATCAAGGTTGTTGAAAAGAGTGTCTCTAATGCTAGGGGCCTTTCCACCTTCCTTCAAGATGAGAATTATAGGTTAAAAAGAAAAGTGGCGTCCCTGGAGAGAGTTTGCGACAAACATTGCGATGATGCTCATATCAAGGAAGAACAGATGAATGCCCTGAATGCTCGTCGCATAGCTGAGGTGGATCGTGCTAAAATCGTGGCTGCTCTCACCATCTTTCTCTTGGTTCATGAAGAATCTAGTGTGGACCTGAAAGCTAAGATTGCCTCGTTGACCGAGCTTGTGGCCCAAGCAGATGCTCAGATGGGTTCCGACCTTGAAGAAGGTTCTGAGGAGGTTAGTGGCGACATATGAGATGAAGCATTGTCTGGGGGACCTGTAGCTGGTGAAGCAGGACTTTCACAGAGTGTTGCCGCTGAAGGGAGTCCCCCCGAGAGAGGGGATATTCAATGACCTTTGGAGAGTAACCATCAACTGAAGTAAAACTCGAGCCCTTGGGATATTCAGCAGCTTCTTATTCTATGCAAGAATTCTCAACATGATAAAGACATCACCATAAAGGAACTAGAAATCATTGCCGCCTTGCAGGAGACTATATCATGATCTTGATTATACGTGTCAGTTACACATAATTTCCAGTTAAAAAAAAAATTGAAATTATGACGAAGCAGACAGTCCTTGGATAGTGAAACTTTTATCCTGAAATCTATACTGCTCGACAGCTTCTTGTTCTAAATAATATGATTACCTCCTGCCACCTATATAGGCAGATGCATTCCCTGACTAAACTAGAATGCATGCCGGCAATTATATCCTTTTCATGATTCTACATGTGAATTACACACAGTTTGAAGCACTAAGCCACATAGACAGTTTCCAATTAAACAGCCTGATGCACTTTTATCTTCTGAAATAGTGTGACATAAAAAAATAAAAAATAAATAAAAATAGGACTCAAGTCATATTCAGGTAGATTAAATGTCCAATTAAAATCAACAGTAGTTTCCATTAAAAAGAACTTGAATCAGATATCTGATACAAGGGACGCAGAACAAGTACCTCTTTCTTCCCAATTTGAGTGTAGAAGTAGTTTAACAAGCATTGTTTGGCCTTCTTAACTTGACAATAAACCACTGCTTTAGGGATTGTGTTCCTCAATGCATCAGACACCATATATCACATAAGATGATACATTTGAACCTATCCACCGAAAGTGATAATCTCCAAACCGGTCTACGGCGGCAGCAGCTTCTGGCTTTCCCCCTTTCTGGTTTTGGTTTCCATCTCCTGAGGTAGTTTTCTGAAGAAATCCACTGTCAAGTAAGAAGATTCCATGTCCACTAGTCGTACTACTGTCTTTCTACTTTTATCCCGAAATTTCTCTAAGGCTTTATTAGCAGCAGCAGCTATTGTAGATTGAAAACTTGGGAACCGCTTCAACTCCTGCTCCACCAATACATTTAGAAACAATAGGGGGGAAAAGGGGAGGGGGTTGTAGAAGGGAATAAAGGAAAAAATAGAATTTAACCCAGCTCCCTAGGTCTCCATTACCTGACATTCTCCAATAGATTTTCTCCCTAGTATGTAGTTTCGAGGGTTAGTCGTGTATAAACTTAGTTTGGATAGGAAGCATTAATTATTTGACCCTGATAAAATTTTGAATAATTACTTACAGCATCGACAGAAGCTTCAGCTGGGCCTCTAAAGTAATTTAAGGCCCCTTCAATTAGCGGTCTATAACCTTGCTCAGGTGCTACCAAGTGAAGCTGGTAACCATCTGCCTCCGAAACAACTTTCTTCACATTTTGTACAGAAAGATATCGGTCAAACGAGAGTTTTCTTAAATCAGCAGGTAGTTGGTTGTCAAAAACTCCATAAATTCGATCACCACCTGGTCAACTGATTGACAAAAAGAGATGAATACATGTTAAACATAGTCCATATGCAAACCAAGCAATAAGCTGGAAGTTCATGTTGAATGTGTACAAGCCAGTTTATCCCATAAAGACAAGATAGATGAGTGTGACGTGTCTACTGAAATGTGTTGCCAAATTTATTTAAATTTCTTCTGATTTTTTGGTACAATACTGTAAATCCTATTGATTTTTCATGTTTTCACGAGTGAAAGTTAACAGGTTAAATATGTCACTTACCCTCCATCCAGATGCTCCTTAAATATCTTATCAAAAGCACGACAAAGTTCCAAAATAGTATACAGTTGAGCCTGAAATAGACCTGTTCAGTTACTGAGATAAAGGAAAATCTCTCATTCAACAGCAGTAAAGAGACATATAGAAGGAGGAGCTTACGCCTGCATCAAGAGCAATAGGCCTTCCAAGGTAATCCATTTCCGATTCAAGTTCATCTATGCTTTTATTGATAAGTGAGGTGATACTTGGTATTCTTGCCTTAATAAATTGTTCCAAGTGCTGAAATGGAAACAATCTGAATATGAACTCTGCTAAACTTATTTAGGACTTCCTAACATGGAAAGAACTAAAAGTATACTTTTGACAGTAGTATTGCACCCATTTTACTGGCCAAATGCCCGTAGTCTGGGCTGGTAACAAAATATTCACGCTCCTTTCTTCTTGCATAGATCATGTCGACATTTTTATTTATGTCAGCTTGTGAACGATTCACAATACCAACCCAGGGATGTTGCAAACGATAAGCCCTTCCTTCAAGAACCTTAAATTCCAGGAAAAAGAGTCAATTACTCGTGAAACAAACTGTTCTACCAAATTATAGTATGAAAGTGGAACAAGATTCAGAGAGTGAGATTTGGATATGCTATCCAATTTTTTAATCAATTAATAATAGATGCATTATCCAAAATGAGAAGTTCCCAGGTAATTAAAACTCACATCTAGAGCATTTGTGCCTTTGTCCATCAAATCTAGCTTGCTCAACACTCCGAAAGTCCTTTCACCTGCATGGGTTGCAATGTAAAACTCCATAAATGATAACGACAATGTCGTGCATTGCACATTTTCCCCAAAATGTAAATACTCTTTGACAAGAACTCAAACTACTGAACTCAAGAGTCCTCAAAATTTTCATGTCAAAAGATTATACCTGTGGGGTCCACTTCTCTTGTAAGTTTTATTGCATCAGATGTGGCAATATCCTGATTGGCAGGAGAAACTGCTAGAATGATGCAGTTGGGCTATATGAAGGAAAAGAGTTCAGATGAAGAGAAGGATACAAACCGAGCACATGTAGCAGAATAATAGTTCCATTAGCAAGCCAACTATGGATGCAAACAAATCAACTAGCATACAATGTGAAATTAAAGAGTTGTGAGGGCTGTCCATATGAATAAGGGAAACTTCAAAATAAAATGTGTGAGGGCTGCATTCATTTTGTAAAATGTAGCTATACCGGAAATTTTGGAACTTTTAATCCTAACTACTTAATCTCCAAGCAGTGGTTCACTAAGCTTCTTTAAAAAAGAAAAAGTTCTTCTTAAAGGACTTAATCCTACATGGCATATTAAATCGGAAGCTTCATGTACCATATAAATATTATATTTGTCGTTATAGTCTTTCTCTTTATTAGTAACATCTCAACACTAAGAAGTATCTCTACCCTTTCTACCACAGGAAAAAGATACAACATAATCAGAAAGTAAAGTAAGTTTCTCCTTACCTTTCCAACATATGTTCGAACCATGTTTTCAATGTCTTCAACTATAGTCTCAGACTGCCCCTCTGCAGTAATGAGTATATTGTTGCATTGGAGACAGCATAGATAGACTTAAAATGATAGCAAATAATGAAACGAAGTATGGGACATACCAACAGCCACTTTTGTTAAACCAGGTAAATCAATCAGTGTTAGGTTGACCACTGTCTAGACCAAACGCATTGTATGGAGTTAGCATGAAAAGGAATTATATGCTCTTTTAGAGCAGCAACCAACCAAAAGGAACAAGAGAAAACAAACATTACATGAGATCGTTAAGATGAAATACTAAAAGATCAAGTCCATTTTTCTATCGACATAGAAAAGCAGACATGTATGTGAAATAGTAACCAAATTCAGTGACATTTTTTTCATAAGCAACTGTCGTCAGACACTAATAATAAAAAATTGTTATCGATGCAAGGTAACTAAGTTTACTTTTTGGGGCCATAAATAAATCCTTAAGAACATGTTATGAAAGAATGGAAAGCATATCATTTGTTGAGTATATGCTCAGCTAGATTGGGACAAGAGAAATCTGCTTAATTTTCCCCGTGATTCTATCAGTTTTATTCGAAATCTCCTTACGGACAACGGCTGTTAAAAAAGTCACAATGAAAACACATAATTTGTGAAATCAGAATATAGTACTAATAGGTAAAGCTGCTGATTCAGGTGCTTGAGGGCACACATATATGTCACTTGACATGCATACACACATTAAGAGAGAGAGAGAGAGAGAGAGAGAGAGAGAGAGAGAGAGAGAGAAGAGTGGACGAATGAACTACGATAACTAATTTTAATGATCCCTCTCCATACACACCAATACTGTCAAGTTATTTGGCTACTCTTCAATGTACAGATAGGTAATCATGTCTCTCATTTACTTCACTTATAAGTAAAAATGTTTCTTAGTTTCTTCGACATCATTAGTTGTCTTGAGATAATAAGAATCAAGATAAATTCAGAAAGGGGTAGGGGGAAGATTAAACTAATGCCCCAAAATAAAGAAGAAACAATGGATGTCATTCGCTATACCGAAATCTGTGAACCGTCTTCTCGGCAGATGACCAAACTCTACATATTCCTGCTGTCCATCTTCAGTCTTATGAAGCTGCAGCACCAACGGTCTCCTTGTAACAATCTCTGAATAAATATCTCAGACGTTTTCACTCATAGAGACATAGACCGATGCAATTCACATAATTACACAAAATGTATTACAAGTCTCGGCAAGAACTACATGATCGATGACCAGCGATAAAAGTATCTTATACATAAAGTAAGAAAGTAACCATAGGAACTCACCTGATCCACGAGGAAGAAAATCTCGGCCTACTATGCTTTCCAACACAGATGACTTCCCAGAACTCTGAATTAATGCAAGTTAAGCAGCAAAAACATTATTAGCCTAAACCAATCAATGACAGAGGTAACAATTCCACCCTTTCACTACTTGAAATCAAATCAGCAAAAGCCCATATATACAATAGTCTGTCTTTGAATTCACAAAGAAAATTAGCAAAAATATTTACTCTAAGGTCTAAGCGCAATCGATATCAGAAGTAAACAACCAAGATTCCACCTTTTCCGTACTTGAAAATCTAAATTGCCACAAACCCACATTTAAAAATCTCAATGCCTCAGCATTCAGCCAATTAAAAAAAAAAAAGTAGCAAAAACTTTACTCTTAAGAACAACACCAGAGGTTAAAAAAACCAAGATTCATCCTTTATACAACTAAATCAAAAGTCCAACACAAACCCAAATTCAACAATCTCATTGCCAGCATATTCAGGAAAAGTAGCAAAAACTATAACAATTAACAGTAGATATAAGAAACAATAACAAGATTCTTCCTTTAAATAACTTAAAAACAAAATCCAACAAAAACACATATAAAAGAGACTCATTTTCACCTTAAACAACATGGATATACTAAATTCAAAGTTCCAATAAAGTAAAAATGGAGTATTTACCTGACCACCTTATGAACTTGTATGTAATAAACACAAAATGAAGCCTTGTTACATCAGCTGACGAAACAAAGATCCAATCAACAAAGAGAAAAACATAAACTTTTGCAGTAATGCAACCACAAAAATGTAAGATTATAAAGCCGGAAGCAGCCCTATCAATACAACTTCAAAAGATACAATCTTTACAATAGATTACAATCAAACAAACGTCTTTAAGCACGGTTCGATACATACACTCGCTCTAACATTTAATTTATCATCTCTCACTTGAACTTCCAAACCATTCTAAATTACAGTTAAAAAACTAAAACTCACAAGCCTAACATAACAACAAAATTCCTATTCTTTCAGTTTCCCCCATACCAAACACATCCTGAAAGTAAATGCAAAGAGACTGGAATAATTCTCAATTCTAGCCTAATCCTCTCGCACAGAACTCTGCTGACAGCTTGGTCTATTCCCATCCATCACAGGTTGCTTCCTCTTTCTCTTTAGAAATGCCATCTGCACAATAGAAAATGACAGTTGAGATGACACACAACATCAATCAGAGATACCAAATCCCATACTTGAATATATCATCGACACCATTTCCTTCTATGCTTTCCACCCCTCTCCATTCCCTACGCATATTTTGTCTAAGAGGTTTTAGCCTTCACGTTTAAAAGTTCAATGTTGAGAAAATTTTGTTGGTGTTGATCTTAGGGTTCGAAGGAATAAAAGGGTCTTTTTGCAAAAATATGACACGGGAAGCAATGGTTTGCCTTTTTGCCCGCGCTAAGAGATGGTTTGCAAAAATGCCCCCATTAAATTTAATGAAAAAAATTTGGGGTCAAGACTTTCCATTATATTTTTCCGCTTTTCAACACTTATCCCTTCAAGTATTGGCAATAGGCAATACTTGCCGCACTAGGCCGTAAGTCTTGGCAATTGCCAAGACTTGCCATTGACCCATGCTCGATTTTTCAACACTTGCACGACAAGTATTGGCAATGGGCAACACTTGTTACACTGCGTCGTAAGTCTTGGCAATTGTCAAGACTTGCCCCTTCCAGTTTTCCCTGCATTCTCGTCATATAACTTGAAGTATTGGCAAAACAGTGCTTGCCCTTGAAGTATAGCCAATTGCCAAGACTTACAAATTTTTTGCCTTGAAGTCTTGGCTTGCGGACTAAATAAGGGCATTTTGCTAAAATATTTGTTAGCGCGGGTAATTTTGTAAAACCACTCCTTATAGAGGGCATACGGTGAAAATTTTTGGAATAAAAGGGATTATTACATGGACGGGCCACGAAAAGTAAAATATTTAGCTTTTTGTGACCATTTAAAGATGAAATTTTGATGAGTAGCTATTTTTGGACGTCCCAAATGAGTTTTATCCACCATTTCACAATTCATTGAGAAATAGCCAAATTATCTTCCTGCACACTTACAGCTTCTTGGTCTTAAACAACAACCCCAGACTAGCCACAATACAAATATCTGGACTTTGAACTAAACTCCAGTAAAAGAATCTGGAGTTTTGTTCAAAGTTTCATAAAAAATTGGAGCTTTATATCTAAAGTCCAAGTATAAAATACACTTTGAACTAACATAGTTCAAAGTCCAATATTTTATAATGGGACTTTTCCGAATCTGGCTACTTTTCAACAAATTTATGCGCGTGGGCTACTGCTTGACTAACGCAGTCAAAACTGGCCTACGTGAAATTTTTACCATTTAAAGTTCGTTTACGCCTAATACCCATTAGGCCCATTTTATTTGAACTCTATACCCATGTGACCCATTTTATTTACCTTGTATACCCATCCAACCTTTTTTTGTTTAAAACCCAACTTTTTCACTTTGCTCATTCACATAGGTCACTTGACATTTTAATTTCCTCATCGAAAAATTAACCACCACTGTTGTCCCACCGCCGTCGACCGTCACGAGTGGTCAAAACCAAATATACCTCCCAATGTGCCTTGACCCTCCCTCTCCATTTATGGGGTTAATTTCTTCAAATTCTCACTAATTTTGTGTATATCTGAGTTTTAAGAGACGGCCAAACCCTCACTCCGGCGGAGACAACCTCTTCCGTCCAAACCATATATCTACAGGTTTGCATCACTCTCATCTATATGTTTCTGCTCTATATTTCGGCTGAAAACCCCTCAATTTTCCGTCATCTTCCATGCCCCGTGATGAAGCTATTGGGCTGGTTCGAGCTTAGTCTAATTGTGACGGGAAAAGGCAGTGGTGTGGCAGAGGTTCGATGTTGGAAGCGATAATGGCTAGGTGCGGTAGTAATTTTAGCCAAAACAATTGGTGGTTCGTGGTGGCTTCGGAGGACTGTTTAGATTTGTTAGGTGATGGGAACTTGCGATGTTGCTCATAGCGGCGTTAGTGTTTCAACAAAGTAGTGGTAGATATAAGACTGGTATAGTGATATATCGAGGATGGCTTAGTGATGATTCAAACTATCATGATGGTGTCCTGGAGACTGTGATGATTGATGTTTGACTTGATGAACATGATTGGGTTGTGAGGTTATAGCAGTTTGAAGGCGAAGCAGACATGGAGAATAGATGACAAGGCAATGTCTTCGTGACCGTTAAATTGTGATGCTGAGGACAATGATACAACAACAAGGATGTAGCGGTGCAGCATTGGCAGCAATCTAGGGCGAGGCATTAACAATGGTTAAACTCTCTATTGGTGATGTAGGTAGCATAGCAGTTTCTATTGGTGGTGCACCGACGCATTAGAAGTCATGGTACTATGATTTTTGGTGACAGATTAGGTGAAAAAAATTCATTAATTCACTCATTTATGTATTTCTTTGTCTAATAGCTAATGATAGGAAACTAGTGTTCGAATTGTAGCTTAGAAATGTGTGAATGTTTTGTATGCTCAAACCTTGATCCGGTCTGAAATTTTGAAGGACCGCTCTCTCCTTTCATTTACTATCATTTATGTGTACTCACTCTCTGTGGAGAAGTACATATAATAGGTTACATATGTTTTTCTAAAATACTAACTAGTGTGATGTTTAAGCTTTATGTATTTGCTAAATTTAGAAACATGCAGGGTGGAGTAGGTCCAATAACTAACATAAAAAAGGGGCTTACTTGAAATAGAATCCTAACTCTTTATGTTCTATGTGTTATCAGTTTTTGTTAAATTATTCCACACTTTAGAGCCTGACAAGTCTTGCATATACACTGTCGAATTCTGCCATTAGCATTGAGTGCCTACTTACCTTTTTCCATAACTACTATAGTATCTGAATTTATAACTGTGGAAAGCATGTGTGCTACTATTATCTGAGTCACTTTTGTGCCTCCATAGTTGTTCTGCTACATTGATTCCAATATGCTTACCATGACTCTTGTTTCGTTAGATGTTTAGTCGAGTAGAATCTTGTACTAGTTTAGGATTGGTATAAGGTATATCGTGTATGTGAGTGTCGTTTTACATGGTAGGTTCACTCGAATAGGCAGCATTGCCCTTTTCATTAGTCATGTGAGTTGTATGCAGTTTATATAATAAAGCCTCCCATGTTCTGATGATGTGTGAGACTGAATTAGTACGAGAAGACTAAAATGAACTTTCTTAAGTGATCTTGAAACACCCTATTCATCAAACCTTGAAAACTAGATGGAGCATTAGTTAATCCAAAAGGCATGACTACGTACTCATAATGCCCAGAATAAGTCTTGAAATCTATTTTATACACATCACTTGGTGCCATTCTAATCTGGTGATACCCAGACCTGAAGTCAATTTTAGAAAAAACCTACGAACCTTTCAACTCATCCAATAATTCTTCTATAATTGGGATGGGGTATTTATCCTTAATAGTAAGTTGGTTAAGAGCTCTATAATCCACACGTAACCTCTAGCTACCATCTTTTTTGCCCACTAAGACCATTGAAGAAGCAAATAAGTTGTTACTATGCTGAATAAGACCTTTTGATAACAACTCTTGCACCAGTTTTTCAATGACATCCTTTAGCAATAGAGAGTACCTATATGGTCTGATGTTGATTGCTTTTGCCACTTCTGTCAAGGGAACATAATGGTCATAGATTCCCTTGAAGGGGGGTAGCCCTTTGGGATCCTAGCATAATGCAGCTCGCTCCTTCAATAACTTAGTGATGACAGCTGGTTCTTCTTCTTTTTCAGTAGAAGACTCTTTCTTCTGAGTAGGTAATACTCTGTTCATAAACAACTGAGCCTTGTTTCCCTTATAATAGCTTAATGCATTAACATCCATAGTCTTCATCTTAGGAGTAACTCCTTGCAGTAGGTGTCTCTTCCCTTCAAACTCAAATTCCATTGTCAGCTATTTGAAGTTGAACTCGATTTCACCCAATGTTCACAACCATTATATTCCCAACATCATGTCACCCGTGCCCAAGGGAAGCAACAGGAAGTCAGCTTGAAACACTACTTCTTGTAACAGCCACTCAAACCCCTTACAAATTTTGGTCACCTGAACCACATTACCATCAGCTACTCTCAACAATATAAGGCTTGCATTATTCCACAACCCAGCCCATCTTAGTCACCAGATCACTATCAATGAAATTATGAGTAGCTTCACTGTCAATTAGCATACTAAGTGCCATGTTTTGGCAATATCCAGTGACTCTGAGGGTATGATACCCTCTAGATCCATTTGGAGCTTCAATGGAGATCTTACGAGTTTGTGCAATTTCTCCCTGCCTGTCCTCTACATTGATATTGTCTTCCTCAAAATCCCCTTCCAACATTTCCAACCTAAAAAATTGCTTCTAATTTTTACATACATGGCCTGGAAGGTACTTCTCATTACACACATAGCACAATCCCCTGGACTTTTATCACTTAACTCAGCAGATGACTACCTTCTTCTTCTGACACACTCCCCTGGTGTTCATCTGCAGATTTCCCTCTCTAAGTCCTCTGTTGCCCAAAGCATAAGCAAGTGTCAAGGAACTTTTCAGTGCCTCGGTTTGTTTATTGAAAATGGACTCCTCGGTCCTTTTTCAGGTGATAAGCTTGAGGCAAAAAGTAGGGCATATGAACCCTAACTGCATCTTCCAACTCAGGTTTTAACCTTGCGATGAATATACTGATAACATACTCATGTGCTATGTTTACCTTAGTCATAATTCCATCAAAAGCTTCTTGGAACTCTGCTACAGAACCAGTCTGCTTCAAATTCACCAATTTTTTCATAAGGTCCTGATAAATAGCCCCAAATCTGTCAGACAAGACATACAAGTGATGAATATACTGATAATTCACCAGGTTTTAACCTTGCGATGAATATACTGATAACATACTCATGTGCTATGTTTACCTTAGTCATAATTCCATCAAAAGCTTCTTGGAACTCTGCTACAGAACCAGTCTGCTTCAAATTCACCAATTTTTTCATAAGGTCCTGATAAATAGCCCCAAATCTGTCAGACAAGACATACAATCATTCTTCCCAGTTAGGTGGAGGTAAGTAGAGCCTAGTAAACATGTAAGCTTGATGCCAATGAATGACCACATCATCCAAATATAGAGAATCCACTGTAACCTTTTGGTGATGGGGAATCAATTGAAAAAAACTGCTCAGCCTTAAACCACCAGGACTTGAAATCAGTTCCATTAAATCATAGAAACTCAAATTTGGACAAGCAAGTAAACATATGATTGGTGGACTGATATGGGTAGGATAGGATTGTTGTATTGGGGATGAAAAAATTTCTCATATTGAATTTGGATAAAATAAGGTTTGCTGATATACATTTTGTTGGGATTGGGGTGTATGAGTAGGAATATAACTGGGAAACTGAGTATTAATTTGAGATCCAACAGGGATTTGAATCGGGGAAGAGCTTATAGGTAGTGAATGGAGTGGGCGTGTGAATTAAATTGGGTTAAACTGAGATGGAGTCATCACAGATCTAGAGTTGCTAGGATTAGCTATGGCAGAACTTTGAATACAGGAACTCGAGCTAAAATTACGTTGTCCCATATACGGGCCAACTGTGGGTGAATACAGCTCCTCCCGAGCTCCACCAGAACTCACCGGAGATTTACCCATTCCCACCATCTTGCTAGCTTCCAACTTTTAGTTGAGCTCACGCATAGTTTTCTCATGAATCGTCTCCATCTGATCATGTCTCGTAGTGTGCTTAGCTAAACCTACTGACATCCTGTCCAGTCGATGGGGAACTTCACCTATCTCCAACATCACCCGTACCTATAGAGCGAGGAAAAAACTCTAATACCACTAATGTGGATTGTACCAAAAACTAGAATGGAAATCAACAAAACAAAATGTAAAAAGTAAAATACTTTATTCTCATTTCATGGTTGTAAAAGTGTGACAACATTACAATTTATACTACTACCTCTCTCCTTCTCAACTCACGTGAATGATGACACAAACAACTAACTCTCAAGGACTAATGTATAAAACTAGACAATTAAAAGACTTATTTAGGAAATATAATAATGAGGACTACAATGTAAAATAAAGATATTCCTTCCCTAACCAACTTAACCGCTATGTACTCCTCCAATGGCTCACTGCACTACCCTCTACTTCCATATCACATCATTGATTGAAAGATAGAGGCGACGTAAAGGCGTTGGCAATCATAGCTATTGCTTTTCGTGGTACATAGGTGTAAGAGAAAGGGGAGTTAATGGCTCGACAGAAAAGGGGAAGAGGAAAAACCAAAGGGTGAAACCCTAGACACCAAATCTAATTTTCAAAGGACTAAAGGATCTGAATGGAATTTCGTGTGGGGGTAGGATAGGAAGTTTAGGAAAATATGAGTGACGTGGAAAGCTATGATTGGTGGAGGTGGGTAACACAGATTGATGACTAGGATAGGTCCATTGTAGGAATAGGCACAAATTAGGCATTGTGTATTTCGACTTTGGCTCCTTTTGCGTAAAATCAAGTAAATTATACATTTTTCACAATTAATTTAAATGGCATTTATATCCAAATAAAATTCCATAACATTTCCAATATCATTTAATAACATGTAGCTAATTATAAAATTATGAATTAAGTAATATGAAAAGTTATAATTTAAATAAAATTGATGGTGCTTAGAAGGGGTCACAAATGCAATTTTGACCCAATTATGTCTAATTGTCAAAGCTGATTAATTTGTAAAAAATTTGAGAATTTCTTAAGAAGGACGCTTTAGCTTCATATTATGCAAACAACCGTGAGAATTTTATTGAGTTTAATCTGAATGAAAAAATGCCAAAAAGTTATTATAAAAAAATATTGAGCTAAAATTGGGTGTCAACAAAGGCCTAAAGTTCAAATATTAAAGTTCTTGTTTGCAACAATAATCTATCATGTCTGGCAGGAAAAAAATAAGAAAATATTAAACAATGAACAAAGAAGCCGTGTCTAGAGAATCAGAGAGATTTTGCAGCACCTCCACATCAAAAGACAAGCTAATAGTAAATGGAAGAGGCAACTTGAGAGATTGAATGCATATTCATGCTATGTATAATTAAGAGTCTGAGTACTTAATTTAACTTAGTATGTTTAGCTTAATTATGCTTTAAAAGAATGTGTGTATATTGTTAACTTGAGATCTAGTTCCATAGTCCAAAAGGAATTAGTGGGGGTAAACTGTTGCTTGGCTGAAATAAAAAAAATCGACAAAAAAAAAATATTAAGGCACTTAGGGAAACATACAACTATATACAATAACATATACATATAATATTTTAATAAAGTTGGGTAGTCTATTTTTCTTTATAAGGACATAATTTATTTATTTTTTTTGGTTAAACAATAAAGAATTTATTCAACCAAATTAATAAGATAAATAAGGACATTATCTTTGTTCCAGTTTAGATGTGTGACGACTAAGAGTAAAATTTCGAGCTTTAATAAGATGATTTTTGGCTGTTTTTAAGTTAGTGACAATTCATATTAAATTTTAACTTTGAGCTATTTTTTTTCAATTATTTAAATTTAATTTAGATGAATATGAAAATTATTAAAAAGTTATGCATGAACTAGTGTATGCGTATACAAGTATTTATGCATATATAAATTAAATACAAGATTTTTCTCCATAGGTTATGATAGGATTCGACTCAAAAAGTTCTAAGACTTTCCTAAAAAAAATACTTCTTTTTTTCAAAAGATGGTTTCAATTTGTAAATGTAAAAAATGAACAAACTAAAAAACTTTTCTAAAATAGCTTTTAGTCCTTTTTTCCAGAAAAGACTTATTTTTAGACATCAAGTTGATTTTTTTTTTTTTTTTTTTTTTGGTTAAACACTTTAACAAACTCATTTTTCAATTTTTTTAAACCAAAAAGTGACATATCAGAAAAACAGAAAGCACAAAAATAATAATCATAAAATTGAACTTTCCTGTATATATATAGGGAGAGTATGAAATATGCACTAAGTATAAGATTTCCTTTAATATTATGAAAAAAATCAGATAATCATATGTTGGTATTCAAGTTTTTGAAAAGATACAATCATAAAGAATATTAGGGTGAGATTTTTTTTATATACATTCTATGCATTGAAAATGTAAAACATAATTAAATACAAAGAGAGAGAATAAAATTCAAAATTTTAATCTTTTTTTTTTCATGAAAGATATTATAGGCACAAAAAATATAGGAAGTGTCCATAATACCTCCAATCTCCTACTGAAATGACTTAATTACCCCTATTATGTCCACTAAAAATCTGATCACATATCATTTTCCAAACTACTACTTTATTTCTTGAAAAAAAAATATTGTTGGAAATTTAGGTATTGACCAAAGTCCAAAAGTACTTTTGCATAGAAACAATTTTTCTGCAATTTTTAATCAATATGAATAAAAAGGTTAGCATTATCACATGGTTCCTCTTGTATTTGATCAAGTTGCATTCTACTGGGAGTAATATTTATTTGATGCTAAGCTGGGAAGATTTAACAGCTTTCATATCCTTTCTGAGACCATGAGGTTGATAGCCAAGATCAATGTTGGCTTTAACAGCCAAGTTGTACTCAAATCAAAATCCTCAAAGTACTCATAAGATAGACTCACTTGTAATCCAAGGGGACAGGACTAGACAAATTTTGTGATCCGATCAAGTATAAATATTTTTTTGTATCTCTACATTTTTGTAGATTTACTCTCACTCTTGTCTAATCAGAAAAACTAACAATTGTCTTTTGCATTTCCTGAAATGTGAATTTAAGTCGACCACATCAAACTAAGTCGACTACATTAGTTGATCAAACTAAACTTATTAGTCGACTACATTTTAGTTCTTCACAATTCATATTCCTCTCTGGTGTTTTGACAGCCCCAACCATATCATTCATCTTTTTCTCCTTTTAACTTTCTATTTTAGTCTTTCCAAACGCATTAAAGAAATGAGATACTATAGAACTTCATTATGAATTTCGGTACCTCTTTTGAGCAAGTGTAACACTGCCAACAATAAAAATACCTACTTTAGGCAAGATGAACTAATAATAACTAGTTTAGAAAGATAAAATATAGAAAGAGAACAAAAATCAACAAACTTAACCAAAGAGGTAAAGACTCATCGTCTCAACACGATGCAGTAAGAAATGGCCACAAGAGCCAGGATGTACAGTAGCTGCAATCGTGGATCTGAGTATGCTTTGTAACTTTCAGCACAGTTTGTTTCTCTGCCTCCAGCTGCAAACAACAACATAAACACACCGTCAATGCCTCCTGCTGAAAATAATACGCAAGATGTAAAGCTTAATTATGTGTCACCTACCACAATCTCTGGTAGAATTACTAGTAAATGAGCAAATTATTGGAATATAAGGTGGGGACCCTTGATAATATCACACAACACAAAGAGGATGGAAGAGGGAGGGAGACATTAAGCTCACTTCATATAATATAATAAACTCCACTCTTACATTAGACTATTACAAATGTGCTATTTATATGTGTAAGACAATTCTAGAATCACTTTCTAGATTCACACCTACTAATCAAATTAGTTCACACACACTATGTGAACATGAGCACCTAGATAACATAAAATTCATGCACCTAGGATGACTAAAAGTACATGAACTTAGTAACTTAGAACATTAACAAATGTATCTAACATTTTCTAGAATAATCAAAATTAATATTTCTAACACTCCCCCTTAATTTTGAATTTTTTTCTTTACTCCAAATCAAGCTTTCAATCTCTTCATCATCCGACTTCATCCCTTTTCAAGTCCTTTTTTTCATCCAACTTGAATCCTTTGCTTCAATTGGATTAAAAGTTCGGTAACTCTTGTTACCGCTTCCAATCATACTTTGATCAATCATTTCATCCTTCTCTTTAAGAAAAATAACAACATCACTTTTTGTGCACACCTTATAACCAATGAATTCAATCATGGGCAAATTCATTCATCTCCTTCTAGCTTTTGGTCATTGCAAACACAAACTCATAGAAGACTCCTCTTGTCTTCTTTCTTGTGAAGTCCTACAAGACTTACACCTTCTCGATGGGTTGCTCTTTTCTTCACGAACCCGGAGGAATCACTCTTCTCTTTGCAAATAGTCGGCCTCTCAACAGGTCACCAAACCCGGAGAATCACCTTCAATGGAGATTGCCAAACTTTTGTCTTCACGCCTTCGTCCAGGATCGTACCAACGCTCTGATACCACTTGTTGGAATATAAGGTGGGGACCCTTGATAATATCACACAACACAAAGAGGATGGAAGAGGGAGGGAGACATTAAGCTCACTTCATATAATATAATAAACTCCACTCTTACATTAGACTATTACAAATGTGCTATTTATATGTGTAAGACAATTCTAGAATCACTTTCTAGATTCACACCTACTAATCAAATTAGTTCACACACACTATGTGAACATGAGCACCTAGATAACATAAAATTCATGCACCTAGGATGACTAAAAGTACATGAACTTAGTAACTTAGAACATTAACAAATGTATCTAACATTTTCTAAAATTAATATTTCTAACACAAATGCATTGTGCCATCTCAGTCTCAACATCAAAGCCACAAGTCCCACCAGAGTTAGCACAACGTGCACATCCAGTATCCGGGACACTAAAAGACAACTTAATCCCATAAAGCCAATCCAAAGGTCCAGCACCTTGCAATTTATCTGAATTATAAACACTAGTATAATGTATACAATCCAATATATCCACACTCATATACTTCACAGTATCATAACCTGTAAAACAACAACCCGGACTAGAACTATTCGAAAGCAAGTGAAACAGCTTAAATGAAGTACAAGATCCATAAAGCTCATCACAAGTATGACCAGAAAAATTAAAACAATGTGACTTGTAATGGTTAAGTACTGGTGAATCAATGGAACAATTCATAAGGATTGAAATTGTGTCAGGTGAAGGTGGGATTATAGCTGATTGAATATCTGACATTTTAAAGTCATGGTGAGGTTGTAACATTGAACAAGTGGACATTGAAGGATCGAAAATTGTCATAGTTTTTTTTGTCATAATCTATGGATTGGACTTCATAATTTCCTGATGGTGTTAGGAAAAATAAATCAGTGGATGAGCAGTTTAGCATGTGACGGTACTGAGGTGCACCACAGCCATCGTCAGTGCTGAATGGATAGTTTATAGGAATGTTGTTACAAAAGTTGCGACATGTTTGAGAGAATTTGTGGTAGTTGTGATAGTAGCGGAACGAGGTAAAATATTGATAAATGGTTGATGGTGAGGAAAGGTAACTTTTGGCTAGCCATTGCTAAGGATTTCATTTCACTAGAGCTTACTAAAATGGTTTAGAAGTTCAAGAATTATTAGTGTGCTACAAGATAAGTTTTTCATACACAGATTTCAAAATTTGCAGAAAGAAAATGGTAAGCAGCTGTCCGCAAATATCTCTATTAGCAGTTACTTTTTTGACCATTGGCGCGCTGTTTCACTGGCTTTTAGGGGCTCCACACAGGAAATTTGAGTACTCTGAACTCTGAAGTCTGATCAAAAGATGAAGGAACATATTTCTAGTTTTCTAAATTTTGTGTTTTATCTTCAAAGAAAGATTTGCAACAAGTTTAAGTACTTATTACTTTTCTACTTTAACAGAGAATATAAATATTTGTACAATCAAATTATTTATAAAACTGAGTTACTATCATGTGTTAAATTACATTGATACATTAAAAAAAATATTATTTGTGTATATAATTAAAATCATTTCATATTGATAGGAAATGTTGTATAAAGTAAAACTCCAACAAAGTAACTTCACTCATATGATTTACCTGCTAGTTAATTTGTCATTGATACGTTAATTGAATCAAACATAGAGCTAGGCTAGTTCCGTTCGACCAAACTGCTAATGATCTATTACAATGACAGTGGTTTTCAGAATTTTGATCTTTTCCATTTTCAAATAAAAGGAATCAGATAGAGTGATCGAAAAGAAAATGAAGCAAGAAGCTAAAGCAGCAGTAATTAATGATAAATGTCTCATAAAGAGACCTCATGCAAGAGTTCAAAGTCAAAGAAGGACCCAACTAACAGAAAAAATAATTATTTACAGTCTAATAGATTGCAAACTATATAATTATATTGGTGTCACCACCCTTTGCTTAACTACGTACCTTCTATGAACTAATTATTAAGTTACGTACACAACGGTAGGTAACTGTTCCTAGCAAATTAGACATGATATGCAAGAGTTCTGTAAATTTTACACAACTCTATTTTAATCCCAAGGAATTTTCTTCCAAAAACTTGCAAAGAATTAACCTCAAGTCTCTCTTTTATAATTGTCATTATAGTTTTGTGTCTGAATCTTCATAGTACCCACTAAATGATGGATCTATTTTCACTAATTTGGAGAGGGCTATGTTGGTGTTTTTATTTATCACGTATACATATTTTGTCATTTAATGCGTTAGACGTTATTGCGACTCACGCATGAAATTTGCTAAACCCAAATGTCCATGGACAAAAAAAAACGATGTTTATATGGTAATATAGAGTAGTTAAAATGTCTATACGAAAGTTGGTGACAATTTTAAGTATGCACTAGGTAAGGACGGTAATTTTGATGCGTAGCCATTTTTGGACTCACTCAAAGAGTTTTATCCACCGTTTCAATATTTATTGAGAAATAGCCAAAATTTCGCGCGCACACTTATGCTCCATTAGCTTGAAAAAACACCTCAGACTAGTCCCATAACAAAATACTGGGGCTTTGAACAACTTGTTCAAAGCCTAAGTATTTTGGTATGGGACGGAAGCTTTATACAAAGTCCCATAACAAAATAATGGGACATTGAACTAACATGTTCAAAGATCCCATTATTTTGTTATGGGACTTTATCCCAAAACAAAATAATGGGATTTATCCCATAACAAAGGTCCCATCAAAGGGATAAATCCCATTATTTTGTTATGGGACTTTATATATAAAGCTTCAGTCCCATAACAAAATGATGGGGCTTTGAACAAGTTTTGTTCACAGCTTTGTTCAAAGCCCCAGCATTTTGTTATGGGACTGAAGCTTTATACAAAGTTCCATAACAAAAAAATGGGGCTACGTGACTAAATTTTTACTAGGTAAGGACTGCCCAGGGTAACCCGGGCCTAACAGTTTTCTTGTTTAGTGTATTGTATGTATTAGCTATTCCATTAAGTACTTATTTATTGAAATCCAGAAGTTTTCTTGTCAAGTTTTATCGGTCTAAGTTTGGTTCATAGTCCAGAAGACACCAAACCTATTGCATTTGGATCGTGTAAATCCAGCAAGTCTTATCCTCCATACTTGCCCCTTTTTTTGCACCTCTTTATTCCTCAAAATCTTTTAAAATATGTGGGGGAGTGTGGATATTTTTAGTATTTTAAAAGATTGACACCTATTATAGACACTTGTTGCTATTTTGTGAAGTGTGACATTTCATCTAGCTAGGTGGCAAATGTATGGTTAATGGTGGCATTTTAGCAGATGAGTGACATGATATGTGGCTGTTTTCTAAATAAGTAGAATGAAAATTTGAGAAGTGGGCTTACACTTGTCCATGCCTCAACTTACCTTGCTATCTACAAATACCCATAAGAAAGTGGCTATTTCAACAATCCAAAAAATAATTTCAGCTGTTCCATTTCTTTTCTCCATCCTTAGGCATTTCTTTATAAACAATCACTATTCTTATACAACCTAAGAGATAGCTCCTATTTTTATATACAACCACTATTTCCTTATTATCTAGCCACCTAATTATAGTATAATCCTTTACCTTAGACTTGCTGGTTACATTATATAGTTTTGTTGATTCCTGATCCCTCTATATTAAATAGAGGAAGGCTCGTTTTATCCTGGGGAAACATTCCAGGCTGCTGGAATAGTTTCTTAGGACAGTGCCCAGTACGACTCAGAGCACCCTGTTTACACAGAGACAATATAACTATATCTTTTTATTGTTTTAGTATTCAACAATAATTTCGTTATACATTGCATTATCATTATTTTTGTTATTATCAGTATTATTGTTGTTGTTTTCCCCAACTATTCCTACAATCTAAGAAACTATGGCAGGTAATAATATTGGAAAAAGTATTGCTAATATCATCAATGTCGGTACTGCCTGCAGTACTCCTGGTGCGGTCGTTCCTCCATATGAGTGTAGTCATAATAGAGACAATACGAGGTATGTTAATAAGTCTCGAGGTTACAAGCCCTATAACCCCAATTATAAGAAAGAGAAAGGCTATAATTCTAATTGTGATATAGCAGGTTATTATGTTAGAAAAAATATAATAATGGCAAGAAATGACAAAGAAAATAAAAATCCTCCCAAAGCTAATTTAGCTGAAGGAGATGAAATTATTGCGGCTGTCATTTCTCAAGTGAACATTGTAGGCACTTTGGAAAAATGGGTGGTAGACTCTGGGGCTACTCGGCACATATATGCAAATCGAGAAGCATTTACCTCCTATACTAATATAGGGGAAGATAATGAAGTAGTCTACCTTGGAGACTCAGGAACTGCTGAAGTCCTGGGTAAGAGTAAAGTGCTCCTGAAACTAACTTCGGGAAAAACTTTAGCCCTTGCGGATGTGCTACATGTTCATGATATTAGGACAAACCTAATTTCTGTAGCCTTATTATTAAAAGCCGGGGTTACAGTGACATTTGAATTTGATAAGATTCTAATGAACAAAAATAATATTTTGGTCGGAAAGGACTATTGTAACCAAGGATTTTTTTGATATTTCTAATATTATATATGAATATAAATCTGCGTCTGCTTATATGGCTGAGTCTATTTCTTTATGGCATGCTAGACTAGGACATGTTAATGTGTCATATATACAGAAAATGCATGCAATGGGTTTAATATCTGGTTTAGACTCAAATAAAATTGATAAATGTGAAATATGTGATGAAGCTAAAATTACTAAAAAGTCGTGTTTTTCTATAAATAGAGAGACTGAATTATTATCTTTGATCTACATTGATTTGAGTGATTTAAAACAAAGTATGACTAGAGGTGGAAAAAGGTATTATGTGACATTTATTGATGATTTTTCTAGATATACTAAGTTGTACTTCCTTCGAAATAAAGATGATGCATTTCATGCTTTTATTTCTTATAAAACTAAGGTTGAAAATCAACTTAGTAGAAAAATCAAAAGAATTAGATCTGATAGAGGAGGTGAATATTTGGTCTTAAATGATTTTTTGTGAAAAAGAAGGTATTGTTCATGAAATAACTCCTCCATATTCACCCGAGTCTAATGGAGTTGCTGAAAGGAAAAATAGAATACTGAAAGAAATGCTGAACTCCATATTAATTAGTTCTAATTAAGGTTGTCCACCGGCCCGGTCCGGTGTAAAAGTAAAAAAAAAAATCGATAACGGCCCGATACCGGTCCGGTCTAACGGTGCAAATGCACCAATGTCATGTCGGAACCTGTCCGGTTCCGGTTCGACCCGGTCCGGTACCGGTTTGGTTCGTGTATTTTTTTTTTACTTAATTTTTTGATTCTTTGAAATAGATTAAAAAAATATGGTAGACTAAATAAACAACACAAAACACACATTTTATTCAATAATACGACAAAACATTAAGTTGGAAATACATAATTAAAGACTTAAAGTGACATACTAGAAAATAAAAACTAGAAAATAGACTAGAAATAAGAAAAATACATAAATCTTCAACTTCAACGACTCAATTGTCACGCTCGCGCAAATATATTTCACCACCGCAAGCTGCCCATTCGGGGCTATGTTGGTTTTTCAAGTGAGTCTTAAACTTCCATGTCCCTCCATGAAGTGGTCCAGATGCATAATTCCAAATTTTCTTACAAAGAGTACACTAAGCAGTGCCGGTATCATTATTTTTTGTGATAAATTCTCAAACTTCGGATCTTTCAGTTCTTGAGTTGGAGGAACCTTCAGTAGTAGCACCTTAAGTAGGATTATTTGCAGCCATTTTGATAGAAAATTTAGAAAATAGCCTTTGATAGAAAATTTTAGAGAGAAATGAATAGAAAATATTGAATTGTGATTAAATTGATGAAATATGAGAGTATTTATAGGAAAAATAGGTTGGAGGAGGGCTTTTGGGGCGTTTATGGGGGGTGGGGGAGGGTAAAATAGTTGTTTATGGCCGTTGCCAACGGCTATTTTTTAAAAGGGGAGCTGAAAATTTTTTGTTGGGCCGATTCGGTCCGGTCCGGCCCGGTTTGGATGATTTTTTTGGTTATCTTTTTGTTTTTAATTTGAAAGTAGTTTTTGAATTTTAAATTAAGTATATGACTAAATAAAAAATAATAAATATTTATAAATTGATAGTATTTTAGTATATGACTAATAATAATAACTTGTTATTTTTATGTAGTTATACTACTAGTATTAAGTATTTAGTATTTTAGTATTTAGTATTTAAGTATTGAATTGCAAAAGGATAATTGAGAATATATAAAATAATGATAACTTAATAGAAAGACATAGCACTTGTTATTTTTTCAAAATAAATACTAAGTATTAAGTTAGTAATATTTAGTATTTAGTAAAGTATTGAATTGCAAAAAAGATATAACAAAGGAGAATTGAGAATATATAAAAGAATGATAACTTTATAGCAAGACATAGCACTTGTTATTTTTTTCAAAATAAATACTAAGTATTTAGTATTTACTAGTTAGTATTTAAGTATTGAATTGCAAAAAGGTATAACAAAGGATAATTGAGAATATAACAAAGGATGATAACTTAATAGCAAGGCGTAACGCATTTTATTGAATAATTTTTTATTTTTTTTGCAAAGTACATACTACATAGATATTAAATTGCAAAACTACATATTAATAAAAATTTCTCATTTTCTGAATAATTTCTTCTGGCACCTCAGGAGGAACCGGTAGCAAAGATTCATCTTCTTTATAATCATTTTCATTTTTCCACACTTCCATTACCTGATAAGATTTCGGTTGAATATGTTGCGTCTGCTTCTTCATTTTCTTCAGCAAATCCATAATTTCTTCGCTCCGATCTAATCCAATCTCTGGATAATACGGCCGTCTCCATTGCTTCTTCCTTCAATTAATGTCTATGATCTCCAATTTGTAATCTTCCTTGGCTAAACGCGCTTTCTGAAGCAACTGATGATGCTTGAATTGTTAGAATATCCCGCGCCATTTTTGCTAAAACTGGAAATTGTGCTTGTTGATCCTTCCAAAATTGCAGTAGTTGATCGCTTCCAAAATACTCAATTTCCTTGAAACCATGAAGTAAATAAACATCAAGCTCGTTGAACCCTCCGCTACTTGATTGCCTGCTAGAAAGCCTTTGATTAAGGCTGGAAAAATTTCCCAATCCGGCTGCAACTCTTTTTCTCGCCTGCGTTGAACTTGATCCAGCTCCACTTGTAACACTTGGAAAACAATTATCAGCTGCACTCCTATATCTTTCATAAATCCGTTGGCAATCTACAATTACCTACGCACAAGCTGTTTCTACACTTGGTGTTTCTTCATCAGTAATTTCCAAACTTCGATAAATTTCTCTAATAAGCATTTCGGTATTAAACCGTTTAAAATAGGGATGTAATACAAAAGCAATGTAATAAAGTGGTGGAATAGGAAAAAAATATTTTCTAAATTTTCCAATCATTGTTTCTATGGCTACTTCATAACAAGGCACTAATCTATATTCGTTAAGTAATTCTGCTATTCCAGCTATAAAATACAACATGGTAGTAACTGTAGGATAATATTGACCGAAAAATTCTTTAGTAGCATAAAAAAACTTTTCTAAAAAAATAAGAAGTCTCTCAACAAGTTTCCAATCTTCTTCCTCTAGGTGATACTCTACAGCCACTTTGCCATTAAAATAACTAGTTATAGGCGCTCGTAAAGTGTAAACAACAGACAAAGAGTCATATACAGTGTTCCACCTAGTTGAAACTTCCTTAGGAACTCTTCTAGGCTGCAAACCTTCTTTTATTCACTCTACCTTCAAGTCCCTCCATCTATCCGAATTTTTAGATTTAAAAATATACTCCCTCCGTCCCAATTTATGTGGCACTTTTCGCTTTTCGAGAGTCAATTTGACTAAACTTTGAAGCTAAATTGGATTAGATTAACTCAATATTTTAATATTAAAATTTATATTTTTGAAAACTACTTGAAACGTACTTTAAGTTACAACTTTTTTCATATTATTTTGGTGAAAAAATACGTCTTGAAATGTTGGTCAAAGTTCATGCAGTTTGAATCTCGAAAAGCGAAAAGTGCCACATAAATTGGGACAGAGGGAGTAACTAATTGCGAGTCTAACATTCACAATAGTAGGATCAAATAACTGAAGGCCATCTTTTACAACTAAATTATATATATATGACATGCACATCTAACATGAAACAATTCTTCAAAAGGGAGATGCAATACGGGTCTTAACTTATTAATAACAAAATCATTGTTTGCAGTATTATCAAGAGTTATACTTAAAATTTTATCACTAATAAAATATGCCTTACAAATATCAGTTATTTCTCTCTTAATAAATGTTCCCGTGTGTGGTTCATTGACAGCGCTATATGCTAAAATTCTATTTTGCATTACCCAGTTAGAATCTATCCAACGACAAGTAAGTGTTAAATACTCATACTCATTAACACCACGCCCCAAATCAGTAGTAAGACAAACTCTACAATCAAAGTGATAAAATATATATCGTAAATATTATCTATATTCATTTTTAAAATTTTATTATATCACTTCTAACCGTAGTTTTTGGAAAACCTTGAAAAGATGGATTATATACGGTTTGAATATAACGAATAAAACCTTGACAAGAAGCAAATGTAAAAGATAAGCACTCTACCGCAATCATTTTTGCCATTTGTACCCTATCTTTCTTCTTATCATAATGCATAAGCCCCCCGTCACTGGGTTAATTTCTTGTTGAACTCCACTACCTTGAGATGGAGCCATTCTGTTCCCTGATCGAGTGACACCCGGCCTCTTTTCCCATTCATCCTTATGATGGTTTTCTAAGTGTGTTCTCAACTTCCCTGTCCCACCATGATGCTTGCCGGTTTTAAAATTCCAATTTTTTTTTTACAAATATTACATTTAGCGGTCTAAGACGGAACATTTTTAGTCATAAATTTCCACACATCCGATCTATCCGGTCGTACCGCTGGTTCTCTACTAGGACGTATAGGTGGTAATTCAGATTCAGTTTCTTCAGGTTCACCATGAAATTGACTAGTAGGTGTTTCATCATCTAAATTAATCCCTTCGGTATTTTCTTGATATCGTGTCTTTAACATATCATTATCTAGTGGTTGATCAAAATCTACATCATGATAAAATTGCGTGTCATCTTGCTTAGTAAAATCATCTAGATGAGAAGGAGCGCTAGAACTACCAATTGGTCTTTTACCTAAAGCACAACTACGTCTATCATCCCCATCTCGGTTAGTAGCTACCCGTACGCCCAGTAATTGCTCTCCACACTCCAGACATTATTATAAGTAAAGCAAACAAATAAATTACTAAAATATGCTGAAATAATATTGCACAAAAGTTAAAATAGATAATAAGAACTAAGAACGAGTTTACTTGATGTCGTGAACTTAGAATATCGAACTTCGAAGTGAAAGTTGAAACTTGACTGGAACCGCACCGAACAATTTTTCACTTCACTCCAAATATATTTTTGTAATGCAATTTAGTACTTAAACCCATTTTGCGAGAGCAAATTTGAATTATTAAGCAAATAGCCTTTGTAGAAATAAGAGAGATTGAGAGAGAATATTAGACAAATTGTGAATAAATTGATGAAAAATTGTGGTATTTATAGAAAAAATAGGTTGGGGCGGTATGGGACGCCTAGGGGGTGGGGGAGCAAAAAAGGGTCATTTTTGCCGTTGGCCAACGGCTGTGGGTGAAAGAGCCATTGCCCAACGACTATTTTTTGCACCAAAAGCCCACAGTTTTTTATTTATTTTTCCGATCCGGTCCAAATTGGTCCGGTTTGGTCGGCTCAAACTGGGGGTGACGGGTCGGAGGACGAGCCGCGTCGAATTTTTTTAATTGGTCCGATTTGCGCCGGTCCGGTGCAAACCAGACCGTTGGACAACCTTAGTTCTAATGCTCCTGATAATTTGTGGGGTGAAGCAATTTTATCTGCTTGTCACTTATAAAATAGAATACCCTATAAAAGAACTGGCAAAACTCCTTATGAATTATAGAAAGGTTATAAACCTAACCTGAAATATTTAAAAGTGTGGGGATGTCTTGCCAAAGTTTTATTGTCTGAACCTAAAAAGAGAGATAGGTTCTAAAACTGCTGATTGCATGTTTACTGGATATGCTGAACATAGTGTTGCATATAGATTTCTTGTTTTAAAAAGTGATGTGCTTGATTGCAACACCATTATTGAGAAAAAGAATGTCGAGTTCTTTGAACACATTTTTCCACTGTCTGATAAATTTTCTCATGCACCTGTTGAAAGAAATAAAGAGAGTACCTCTGGTGAGGAGCTGAGAAGGAGCAAAAGGCCTAGAAAAGAATATTTTTCTTATGGAAATGATTTTCAAACTTTTATTATAAACAATGAACCATTGAATTATTTTGAAGCTATTTCTTCTTCTGAAGCTGAATTTTGGAAAGAGGCATTTAAAGCTGAAGTTGATTCCATTATGAAAAATAAAATATGGGTTTTGACTGATTTACCTCCTGGTGCAAAACCTATTAGTTGTAAATGGATTTTCAAAAAGAAATTTAATTCTGATGGTTCTATTGAAAAATATAAAGCTCGTTTAGTAGCGACGGTAAAGTTGTCCCACTAAGCTTAGTTTCTCTTACTTAACAACTGTATACTATTGCAAAAATAGCGTATACTACACAGGAAGAGTAATGGAATCTTCAATTCACGTATACCTTGTAGTATCCAGTATACCTTTCTGGTATACTTCTTTAATTTTGTGCCAGTATAGCCTGGTGGTATACAGTCACATATTTTATAAGCCATAAAACTGATTTTCAAACATAAAACTAGGAATAAAATAAGTAAGCAAACTTAAATAAACAACAATGTTTAATTAAAGCATACTACAAGTTGTTAAAGTACAAAAGAGAACCATCATGGCTACAGTGAACAGTCACATAGATAACAGCCATATTAACTAAAAAAATTCTACATGATTTAAAAACTAATGCCTAGACACCACATTACTAGTTAAATATTCTAATCAGCTAGGTTAGAGTCTTTATTAACACATTTCTACTTCTTGCATTTTGTTTCAAAGACCATTTGTAATCTTGCAGCATTTTGAATAGGATCCTCAGAATTGCTAGGCTCTATTCATGATCACTTTCTTCATGATTCATGGTTTTGTTAGAGCCATACTCCCGCAAAAGTGCAGCATATCTATACCGAAATCGCTCAATGTTAATATCATTAGCTTTAATAGGGATTTTCTCTATGAGGTGCTCTGCAAAACTAGCTACAAACGCTCCATAATCCCTGCACACACATACATTACACAGAATGTCAAAGCACAAACCTGAATAATATATTAAATAATGTGAATACTACATGTGGGAGAAAAAGTCCTTGCGCTAATGACTGGCTTAGAAGATTTTCAACAAATACAACTTTATACGGCTTTGTCAACGTTTGGCCAATGTATAAGCCATCGTGCAAAAAAATATCTTTTCTCTTATCATAAAACCCAATTTTGCATAGAAACAAAGGAACTACAAAGGCATAAGCCTGAACCATCTCTTCAACAGCTTTAGATTTCCACCTAGACTGCATTGAGTCATATACAAGGATGGTCCTAGTTCATAGTGACAATATCAATAGAATCCAATGCGACTTTTCCTGGACATGACCAAAACTGAGCACATCATCAACATTATACCATGGAGTGTTGCAATTCAAAAACCAACCAGTCATGTACTGCTCAATTACATGTCGTCCCTCCAGTATTTCCATAGATACTGCTCCTCTCAACTGTTGATAAACATTTTGAATGGTGTTGTAAAAATAATAATCAGTAGTTGTAATCTTTGCTTCAAGACTATGCTTCATCTTCTTCCGCGGATAGTAGAAGATGGCATCTAGATGCTGAATATTATTTGATGAGTTAGCACAAGATAACACACAAAATGAGAAGCGATAACAATATAGTGATAGTTATACAAATAATTAAAAACACAAGAAAATTTTGGAAAAATAAAATCACATACCTGAGAAGACAATGGACTCCCATTAGTGTTTAATGTCCGGAACCAATCCTTATCGTTAATCTTCGCAACCACAAAATCAAGAGGCGGATCAAGAATATCATCTGTTTTCTTGCTGTCAAATCAGCAATACATAAAATAAGAAAGACAAAATTTTAAAAAGTAAACCACAAAGTGAAAAAGTTCGTATACCAGTAAAGTATAATGTATACTTAAAGGTATACTAACTAAGTAATAAAATGACCAAATATTTAAAACAAAGTAAATTTGGTATACCAGTAAAGGTATACCAAATAAGTACAAATACTTACTGTCCTTTGCGCTTGTGCATTGCTTCAGTCAATGCAACCAAAGGTTCGTCATCACAATCTGCTGTAATAGACATTTCAAATGGAAACCCTCCAGTCACAATTTGTTTCTTCTTCTTCGAGAAGTTTCAAGATGAATGTTGGACTGGTGGATCTTTTCTCTTTACTTGGGTAGCACTGCAAATTTGGACTTCTACTTTTTCAGTTCGATTTCCATAATTTAAAAGCTGAAGTTGAGAATCACTCCAATCTGCAATATCAAAAGGAATATCCTTTGACTCGGGACAGGCACTAGTTGTTTGAACACTCTTGGGTGGTGCCTTCTCATTAGGACTACCCGAAGTGAGACGGTGGCACTGAGACTCTATCAAACTCATATCAGCAATATCATTTGGATGAACTGCTGATTTGGGGGAAGCAATACGTGTATCAGTAGGGAGGACTTGACCAATTTCTTCACTAACCAATTTCTTGATAGCATCCGCATCCTAGAAATAAACAGAAAGCCTATTCTATAAGAATCTAGAAATATACTATATCAAAATAAGAAAAACTACCTTTGAATCTGCCACATGCTTATAACCCGCAACCAGATCAATTGCTTTCAGCACCTCTGCAATTCTCACATCAACATATTGCTTAATATCAACAACATCAGTCTTTAAGGAAGTAAATTGATCTTGCACCTAAAATAAACAAAATAAAATGTAAAAAACATGTAAAACAACTCCACCCCCCCCCCCCCCCGCCCCAAAAAAAAAACTAATGAGCATACCATTTGCTTTAAATCAGCAAAAGGATCATTTTCAACACCACTGCTAGATTGACAAGGCCCTTTTGTACTGCTCTGTCTACCTTTTGGCTTCATGAACAGAAAGGCAAGAATATATATTCAAGTATAATAGATAGAGATATACTAGTTATTTATTAAATTAAAATATAAGTACATAAATTGAACCTCTTCAGTTAGTGATTGTTGTGTTCTAGTACCAACATCACTAGCTTCAGGAACTGGTTGCTCATTGTCTTGCTCAGCAACATAAGTACCTTGTGGAAGAGTTTGCTCATTCTGTGTTTTCCCACCAACAGTAGGCAATTCTTGTTCAGCATCACCACTAATTTTAGGAACATGTTGGTCATTTAGTGTTTGTGCACCAGCAGCACGCAAGTCTTGTTCAGGAACATCAACAAATTCAATACCATCTACATCTAGCACTCCCGCTCAGCATCAGTTGGGACCATGTTTGTTACATTCAACTATTGCAAACGTATTGAAATAAGTAAAACTAAAACTTAAATAGATTTATACTGCAAAATTAGAACAGGTATATCATTAATGTTTACTTTAACTCAAAAGTATCCTTTTTGTGAAAAATAGACCTGTAATATTCTATACTAATGATATAGAAGTACATCTTCAAAGTAGTATACTAATACAGGGAACTAACTTGATATAACGTAAACAATATAAAGCAAGTTTAAAATCAAACAAAAATTTACCTTTACCTTAGTCGCATCTTCACTATTTTGGGTTATAGGGCTATCACTCGAAAATAAAGGCGAATCCATCTCTTGATCAATACGAAAACTTAGAAAAGTAGCGGAAGACCTTATTTTACGCTCCATAACTTGAAACCCTATATAATTAGCCTAGTTTGAGAAGAAAAGTTTTTCAAATGAAAATGGGTACCAAACATGTTGGTCTTTTTTGATTGTTTAAATGTATTTATTTCAATCAATATAAAAGTTGCATTATTATATTTTTAGTTGAAGTATTATAGTTTTTTGCTAAGTATACTTGTATGGTATACTGCTGTATAGAAAGGAAAAATAAGTTTATTATAAACAATCAAGGCTGGTATACCATTTGCGTGACATTTTGAAGTTGTATACCATTGGGGTATACCGTATACTGCAAAGGTATACCATTTGGCATATACCTAATATCATAAAGTTCTATACCATTTGGGGTATACAGTATTCTGGGAAGGTATACATTAGAAATATGCATAGTAGATTGAGATTTGAATAAAGATACACGATGACATCAGAGTTCTTCTATAACTGCTCTATGAACAGTATATTACAATAAAAATACAAGACAATAAAAACTACACATGTAACATAAACAGGCTACTTAACTCAAACAAACATGATAAAAACAACAAACCATAAAAAAATTCACATAAAACAGAAAATACTACTTAAATTGACCACTTGACAGAAGACTTCAAATTTCTGGAGAAGTATAGTAGTCAGCAGGGTCCATTTTATGATCTGCAAGAAGACCATGAAGCATTTTCTTCATTCGACGAACATCCTTCTTGTACTGTTGAAGGAATTCCTCAAAAATAGCCTTAAAAGTTGTAAGTTCATCTCTTAATTGATCCACCGCCATCTTTGTTGTTGGTGCAGAAGATCCTGCAATGCTTGGTCTACGAGCCATTTCTCTCTGTGTGCGTGTGCTTGGGTAATTTTTTCACAAGATGAAAGAAACTGTACTAATATTAGATTTTGAAGAATAAAACAGCAATAATGACCCTTTTTTATAGGTGAGGTTTCATACATAAACTGCTCCACATTACATACCTAAAAAAAAAAGGGAAATGCACATCTGCACATTTACACGTTTGCATCTAACAAAAAATGTCTACTTTGTGCAATTAAGCTCTAATTTTTTAATTAATTCAAAAAATTTCATTACACAATAATTCAGAAACTTTCAATATACTTCTTTTTTAATTAGAGAAGTATACCCTGCATAATAAATACAAGCAAACTATGTTGCTGCAGTATACCTTTCTACTTGACAGTATACCAAAATAATCTATGATTTTACTTTGTTCCACCTGATTTATGCTTTTCGGTAACATAAATTTTCTTTCTATTGTATACCCTAGTTATACAGTATTGGACCAACACCAACACAATATGTCCGCTTTGAGTTACATCCGGCAAATGAAAGAAATATAAATTAAAAAGATAACAAAGGTCTTCAATTATAAAGAGCTACCACAAAAGAATGCAATTCAACAGTTTAACTAGTAGTTTCACAATACTACTTCCTACAAAATAAAGCTATACATTTCTTCATTAATTGCTACCAACTATTTTCTAAGAACCATCGCTATACATTCACTAGGATATTCAGAATCACTTTCTTCATTGTCATGCTCCCACAAAAGTGCAGCATATCTTAAACGAAATTTGTGAATATCATAACCCTTCTGTTTAATAGCAATTTGCTCAATGATGTGTTCTACAAAAAAAGCCACATATGCTCCACAATCCCTGTACAGACGCATAAAATGCAAACAACATCAAAAGAACAAATATAAATAAAACAATAAGGTAAGGGAAAAAATATCTGCAGAAAGTGTGCTTACGCTAATCTCTACCTGGGAAGTTTCTCGACATATACAATGTCGTATGGCTCTGTCAAAGTCTTCCCATTATGTAACCCATTTTGCAGAACAAGGTCATTCTTCTTAGTATAAAACGCAGTACGGTCCAAAAGCAAAGGGACCAATACATTATAAGCTTTCACCACATCATCAATAGCTTTAGTTACCCGTCGAGGGGCTAGCGAGTCATATACAAAGATAACCGTGGGCCGTAGCAACAATCTCAATAGAATCCAATGCGACTTCTTGTCAATATAAAGAAAAGAGAGAACCTCGTCGATATCATACCACGGAGTGTTGCAGCAGAGACGATAACCAAGCATATACTTCTCAATTTCAATTCGTCCCTTCAGCATTTCCACACGTGCTCCTCTTTTGATTAACTGGTAAACAGCTTGAACGGTGTTGTCAAAGTGATGATCGGTCGTTGTAATCTTCACTTTAAGATCGTGCTTTATCTTCTTTCTAAGGTAGTAGAAGATAACATCTAGATGCTGAAAGAAACGTGTTTGCATGAATTAGCATAAATTGACACATAAAAATTAGAAGCAACAATACTATACTTTTAATGATACCAAAAAATTAAACAATAAAAAATGTTCAATAGAAGTTGATATACGTTAGAAGCCACTAGAGCACCAGAGGTTTGTAACACCCGAAACCAATCCTTAGTTGTAATCTCGGCAACCCCAAAATCAATAGCCGGATCAAGAATATCATCCGCTTTCTTACTGTCCAATCAGTAAGACATAAAATAAGCAAGACCAGATACATAAAAGTAAACTATTAAAATAAAACTAAATAATACAAAAAAAAAAGTCAAAAATTGCCAAGTGTAGATACTCACCGTCCCCTAGGCTTGTGCATAGCTTCAATTAATGCAGTCAGACAGTCGTTCCCACAATCCTCTGAAATTGATTTTTGAAAAGTGAATCGTCCAGACACTATCATCTTCATCTTCTTCAGCAATTCACCGACATCACTAGTGCCTGAATCACATTGAATTCACCGACATCTTCTTATTTTGCTTCGATGAGCAGTGCAGTCTAGAGAGCCTTGAGCTTTTCTTTTACGACCACGCTTGACAGGTACAACTTCTGTTGTTGTAAAAACAGTGGGACGAATAGCTTCATGATCCAAATCTCCATCTTCTAATCCCTCTTTAAGAACTGTTGTTGGACCAAACAAATACTCCTAAGTACCCAATCCAAACCAGTATAACAAAGTATGACTTAGGAAGTTGCAAACCTTCGGTAAGATTGGGAGTGCTACCATCTAGAAATGTTGCATTTTCAGAAATTTTCTGCTCAAAGTTGATATCATCTTTATTTGTTCGACCAGCGTCATCATGATTTCCCATAGCATCAGAGAGTTCAGCTTTTCTTTGAACAGTATGGTTGCCATCGGAAACTTCAGTTGTTGCACAGACACTGGATGAAAAGGTTCATGATTTACATCTGCATCTTCTAATGCCTGATTATGAACTGCTGTTGCAGCAAACAAAGAATCCTAAGTACACGATCTGAACAAGTACGACAAAGTATGATTATAGGAAGTTGCATACCTGCACTATCATTTGAACTGGTACGACCTACAAATGCTGCATGTTCAGGACTGTTTTGTTCAAACATAATATCATCTCTATTATCTCGACCAGGACTACCATCATTTTCCATATCATGGGCCTGATCACCTCTGGTCCCATCCTAGAAATAAAGATAAGGTTGAACCTTTAACAATCTGGAAATATACAATAAGAAAACAAAAAGATTACCTTATCATCTGGCACATGTTTGTGAATAATTTAAGCAATTCCATTTAGCACCTCCGCTATCTTGACATCAACGTATTGCTCAAACTAGTAAATTAATAAAATATATAAGATGCACAAAAATGTCGGTGAGCAAAAAGAAGCCAGTATAATACTAGGGTATACAAATAAAAAGTTATACTGTATACTGAAAAGCTATACTGTACACAATTCTATAAAAGAAATATACTACAGGGGGTATACTGTAATGGAGAAAAGTATTCAATGAGAAAATTACCAGAAAAAAAAAAACACTAACAGAAAAGGAATGTATTTGTGTAACAACACTAACAGAAAAGGGATGATAATACCACAACAAAGTCAACAAATATACACAAATAATATCACAAAGAAGTCAATATAATAATTGTATGTAAAATGAAATTACTTTTTCTTTAACATCAGTCTTAAAAGAAGCAAGTTCATCTTGCATCTAAAACAAATAAAAAAGCAAAAGATATATATATATATATATATATATATATATATATATATATATATATATATATATATATATATATATATATATATATATATATATATATATATATATATCAAAGTAAGTTGTTATTCTTACGGAAAAAAAGAAGACGACAAATACAGCATACCAATTTCATTAAATCAGCTATGGAATTATTGGAAGCAGCACTACTTTGCTGAGAAAGGTCTTTCCTACTCCGTTGTGTACAGTTTGGCTTCAAAAACATATAGGCAACAACATCTTAAAGCAAAATAGATTAAAAAATAACAGTTACTCATCAAATTAAAAATATAAGCATATAAATTTAAACCTCTTTACGAACTGGCTCTTGCATTCGAGCAGCAACATTACTAGAGTCAGGAACATCTCCCTGATTATAACTTTGCGCACCATCAGCAACCAAGTGTCCTTCACCAACATCCCTAGCTTCAGGAACAGCTCCCTGATTATAACTTTGCACACCATCAGCAACCAAGTGTTCTTCACCAACATCACGAGCTTCAGGAACAACTCCATTATAATGAGTTTGACCACCATCAGCAAAACCAAATCTTCTTCAGCAACATCACTAACTTCAGGAGCAACTCGCCTGTTTTGTGTTTGCCCATCAGTAGCACTCAAATCTTTTTCAGCAATTTGAATACCATCTAGGACTACATCTTCTCCCTCAGCATCAGGTGAGAGTATGTTTCTAATATTTAACTGTTCAAAAAGTATTGAAATAAGTAAAACAAAGAACAAAAAACAAGCATAATTATACATGTACACTGTAAAGTTCACAGTTTACTTCAAATAAAAATTATCCTTATGCAAACAGAAATGTACTGTATACTAATTACACAAAAGTACACCTTCAAAGTACATAAATGCAGAATACTAACCTGTTTAACTGAATTAGCAAATATGTCGAGCATCTGAGAATTAGAAACAGGCTGCCTGTCAACTCCACTCCAATTCAGAAGGCATGGCACCTTTAAATCACCTACAGAAGGAACTCGTGAAGCAATTACTCCTGCAATTGCTGGACAAGTCTCACACAACCATGCTTGAATTGCAAGCATAAAACCAGAATGTCTATAACTACTCGACTTATGAACAATCTTCTTGTCTAGTGACGTTTTTGTAATGTTGAAAACATCAACACCCCAAGGGTATTGTCATACTCTCCCTTCTCAACAACATCAACATACTTCATGTCAAGACAACCTATATCTTTCCGGGTCGGTGTAGGAAATAAAAAAGTGCAAATAAAATAGAGCATTGTTATCTTCAACCCATCTGCATCATTATTTTCCCAACATTTACTATGGAAACAACTAGTTAAATGAAATCAATAAAGACTAGACTTTCCACCAAAATACTTTTGCATTAAACGATTCTTCCCAGGAAGTCTACTTTCCTCTACAGCACCAGTACACTTCAACCCACTGACCAAACCAAACTCGCCCAACCCAAAATAAAGGCGATAACTATTCACATCAAACCACAATCATCACCAGATGCAGGCTTTATCTGTCTCGTCATCAACCAATGAAGAAGTGCATTATGACGAATTTGTTTCAGCATATCTAAAAAATTTCCAAAAACATGTACTATGAAACATCTGAAGTTGACGCTTTGTCAAGGTGGTATTTAAGTCTTCAACGATTTTAATATTGACATCATATTGATTTTGGGAGTATTCTTATCATACGTAGAAGGAGCAACAAAGAAATCTCAAGCCTAGAAAACACAGAAGAAACAACACAATAATAATTACCTGGTATACATTACTTTGGTATAAAAAAGCACATATAAGAAAAATATTTTCAGTTAATTTTTAGTACATATCCTACAAAGTGAGCCCAGATCAATCGATGTTAGTGGATATAATAAGATACTTCAGTATTCGCAATCAAAGTACGGACGCTCCAAGTACAAGATTACCCTTTTCTACTCTCAGAAGGGGACACAACACAAATAAAATTGAAAAGTCCGAAAGATTTGATTATTTCCCTCTCTCTCAACAACTCCTTCACTCTTTTTCTAAATTACTTGCTATACATTACAAGAGACAAAATATAAACAGGTATACACTACTAAAGACCATATACCACACAAGTATACTACTAGAAATTAACTACTACTACATACAATGTACCACAAATTAACTATTATATATAGTTTAGTAAAAATGAATTTATACATACACAAAAACTTGAAAAAAAAATGCACTGTAGAATTGAAGTTTGGCCATAGCAAATGAAAAATTACCTTAACCTCATCTTTACCAGCAGCAACACGATGTCCACTCGAAAACAAACGCGTATCAACTTGTTCATTACTACAAATTTGTGGACTTGACAGTGAAGACCTAGGTTTACGACCCATAAGTGTGTATCAAATCCTAGAAATTGATTCACCCAATTGAACGATTAAAAGTCAAATATTGATGAAAATGCGCACAATCGAGCGGTAAATTATTAATCGAAAGATGAAAATTGAAGATCAATAGTTACGGGGAAACGGATGCTCGAAGTGGAAAGAGGAGTGTGAGACGGTCCTGAGCATGTATTTTGTGATTTTTCAGGTGGCGGCCGACAGTGGTTCTGCGGTGGAGGACAGTGGTTCACGGCGAGCTAAACAGAAAATGGCGACTGTGCGATTGAATTGATGGTCAATTGGGGAAAGGGGAAGTGAAATGGGCCAGATGGGTATTGCTATAAATAAATTGGACCTAATGGGCATAGACTGTAAATAAAATGAGTTGTATGTGTGGTGGGTGAAAAGTAATTTTTAATGGGCATAAAAGGGTAAATAAATTGCTTTTATGGGCATGTGATGTAAAATCCCCTAAATTCAAAACAAAAATTTTCAAAATCTAGTTAGGTTAATATCTTTATATGTTGGTTGAAATAAATTAAAAAAAGATGAGACTTGAAACTCTACTAACTTACAATCATGTGAAATAGAAGTATGAAAGAGGAAGAAGATTTGACGAAGCACAAGAGCTAGAAGCAGGAGCAACGTTAGAAGAAGCTATTTTTTTTTTTAATTTTTAAACTTTTTAACATTTGTGTTTTGGGCCTCTTTGTAGATTTTAAAAGATTTAAACTAATCTTTAGTAATTAATTAAACCTTAAATAACAACTAAATTATAGACTTCTTATCTCATTAAAAAAGCACGCCATTTCACCAAGAAAAAAAAACTTGTGACCTTTTAATTCTATTCAAGACTTAAATGGGCCATTTAATAAAAAGTCCCCAAATATACTCCTGAACTATTCGATATTGCACAGTCTCACCCCCTCGTTAACTCAAAGCCTCATTCGTACCCCTGTCGTTACCCCTTTGGCCTAACTATATCCCTGACTCCAATTTTATACTAACGGCCCTATATATGTATTAATAAAAACAATTTTTAAATGGGTAAAAATTGGTAAAATAATTTAAAAAGCCACATGGCAATTAAAATGGTGACACGACCCGAATTCTCGGTTAGGCCGTGCGGGCACCGACCACCTCCCCCAAACCTGTCGGGCGAACCCTATTGATGGAATCGATATAAATTGTGAAGAATTACCTTGAAATGAGAATGAACTAAACTTTAACAACATAAGATAACACTCAAGGATAGAAAAACATACAAGCTGTCTGAATAATGCAACTAACTACCCAGAAAACATAGTTTTAAAGGTTTCCAGATCAGACATCTAAGAAGGCCAAAAGATATACACACCTCCCGAAGGGAGCAAAAGTAAGGAAAACTGTAATATCTGAAGTTGGTGGCCGCAATGAACAGGATGGCTAACCGTAGACAGCTGAGAACGTACTACTCCTCAATCACGGCGCGACTGGCTGGGTCCTGGAGCAGAATCTGCCGAACAAAAAGAAAACACAAGGACAAATAGGGGGTGAGTCATAAGGATTCAATAAGTGTGAAAAAACTAGCAACCTCGAAAAATAGATACGCTAGTCAGGGAAACGGAACCAGACAATAATCAACAAATAAGCAATGCACATATAAGCAGAACATTAGTCATGTATAGAAAATATACACAATAGTATGAAATGAAATAGAATGAGATGAAATGAAATGAGATGCAATGAAATGAGATGCAAAGGGTCACATGTGCCCGTAATCCCATCCCGAAGCGGAATACTCATGCAGTCGAGGGGAATCCAATCTGATAACCAACTGGAGCGGAATACTCCTGCTCCTGGGGCGGACTACTCCTGCACTCAATATAATGTAAACCAGCGGCGGAATACTCCTGCACTCTCCTGGGGCGGAATACTCCTGCACCCGATAAAATGTAAAGCTGAGGCGGAATACTCCTGCACTCAGTATGATATGCAATGTGATGAAATAATAATCCTTCACCGGCGCGGGACTCTCATAGACAGCTGGAAAGTAGATGCCAACTCACACCCAAAGTACAATACTCAGATTCTCAATGCAATACCAATAACAGGACATAACATATAATATAGAATGTAAATCCAAAGCTAAGGCGTAATGAGTACGCCTATCGGCAGCTACACACGTAAGGAAGTCGAAATGATCCCAAATTTTTCAAGTAAGTTATACAAAATATATGTAACACACTTGCTAAGGCGGATCTCAAATCGGACTCCCGAAACTTAAGATGCGAATTAAAAGGAAAAAGACCAAATTATTAATTTTTTCGGAACTTTAGCTGAAATCAACCAAACAACCTCGAAACTCACTTCAAAAATTCACATATGTCATAAATGACCATACGAACCTAGCGACGCTTTCTGATTTTGAATTGCAGCTCATTCGCCAAATTGTGCTCGAAAACCTCCTTTTTACGATTTATCGTTAACGAAAACTAAAACCTTCTTCCGATGCCTACCAAACGAGATCTAATGTGATGATCCATATTTTTATATATTCGTTCCGTTAGCTATAATTTAATTATCTTAGTAGGTTATTATGAAATATATTTCTATAAATTTTGCGATAAATAATTAGTTAGCTATTGGACAAAATGGGATAAGTTATGAGGTAATAAACAACTTACTTGATAGTTCGGCTTTAAAAAAAAAAGAGTCTTCCTTAATGGATTAAGCCCATGTACTATATGCTAGTTCCATTCTAGGGCTTATAAAGGGCTTATCCTAATTTTAGGACAAAGGGAGAAGATAACTTATACCAAAATTAAAATTTTACTTTGGAATGCACGGCGAGAGCAGCTTGGAACTGCCCTTGGGAATTGCCTCAGGCATCAGGTGAGTTTCATTATCATGGTGGAAGTTTTGAGTTTTCTGGTAACATTTTCATCAAATTAGTGAAATTTATAAGGTAAACCAATGATTAGGAAATGATTGTAGAAGGGGATAATGATGATAATGGATAGGGGGAAACATTTATATGATTGTGTAATCATTAGGGGTATTCAAATTGATTAATGGATATGAATGTCGCCGCTGCTTTCGTTACTTCCCATGGACAAATTCCATTAAGCTTTCAAATTGAGTAGCATTCAATTTATCACAGTAGATATATTTTTTAGCGATTGTTACTGTTAGGTTAGAGTATTAATATATTGGATAAAAAAAATGGTGGAATATTTGGTATATTAGGATATATTTCTACCATTAAATTCATTGTATTTTAAAGTTAACTGAGTTTTATACCTAGACCTAAAAATTGGTACTTTATGAAATTGAATGGGTACGTGGCAACAAAAATATGAAATTGGTTATGTATTTAGACTCGTTAAATATGGGTAACGCAAAAATGTCATTAATTTCGTGGTTTGATCAAGTACGCCCCTGTTGACTTTTAAGATTGATTTCTTAATCCCTTTAGCTTAGGATTTGTAATGTTAACCATTAGCCTTGGTATTGATTGTGTTACGTTCCTGTAATAGAGCAAGAACGTTTGGAAGAGATTCGAAAAGGGAAAACCATTATTGAGTAGCTAGTGAGCTTCGGACAGAGGTAAGTGTATTTCTCTTTCTTGGTGGACTTTCTCCACACCCTATGTATGATATATGCTTCTATACAAATGATTGTGGCACAACGTAGTTCCGTGCATATTATTGTGGTACGATGTAGTTCCGTGCATATTATTGTGGTACGATGTAGTTCCGTACATATTATCTAGCACGATGTAGTTCCGTGCATATTGTTGGGGTACGATGTAGTTCCGTACATATTGTTGGGGTACGATGTAGTTCCGTACATATTATCATCGCACGATGCAGTCCTATGAATATTATTGTATTGTGACGTGGTTATGTATTTATCCCCGAGTTACATTGAAGGTGTTGTGGTACTTTGATGACGGAGTACGAATTTTACTTGACAGTTAATTAAATGGTTTCTCTTACTTCCATTACATTTGAGTTATTTTGCTTTGCATATATAAGTAACTTTCTATTATAGTTGGAGCCCCGTCCCTGCTTATTGAGTCACTCGACTCACCCCTTTTCTTCTTTCCTTATTGGTTTATGTTATGTCTTACAGATTCGACACCATCTACTAGTGGGCATCGAAGTTGACCGAGTTAGAGCATCTTTTTATTAGCGGTGAGCCAACCCTTCGTCCATGGTGGCCACCTAAATAGTTTTTTTTTCTTCCTTTAATGTATTCCCGAAATTTTGGAATTGTATAACTTATTCGACACTCTTAGATGTTCATGATTGGGGGAGTACTTAGACCTTCTATTGTTGGGATTTTCTTCTACTTTATTCTATCGTATTGAGATATTTATGTATTTCTTTGAGAAGTTTATAGTATTCATTCGTAATCAAGTGGGTTCACCCGACATGGTCAGTTGGGTGTCCTCACGACCTATTCGAATTTTTGGGTCGTGACATCTAATTTAGCTCAAATTTTACAGACAAGTCGGGATGGTCCTTACAAAGATTTTAAAATTGATGGCACGTCAATCGGGGTCCTAATTCTCAAAACGACTACTTAAGGTCGTTTCATTCTCCTCCACTTAGACTTTCGTTCGTCCTCGAACGAGCAAGAGTCTAAAATAGATTTCACACCTCTAATGAGAATGCTTATATCAATTTTCAATGACATTTACTACGAAACCAAAATCATATACAATGATAAGAGCTTTTAGGCTATAAAGATGAAACGACCTCGGTCAGTCGTTTCGGAAGTTAGGACTCTGATTGGCGTGCCGATAATTTTAGAAAATTCATAATGTCCATTAGGACCTCTCTGTAAAATTTGAGCTAAATCAGACCTCGTTTGGTATGCATCGGAAGAAGGTTTCAGTTTTTATTGTCGATAAATACTAAAAAGAGATTTTCAAGCTCGGTTTTGGCGAACGAGTTCCGATTCAAAATCCGAAAGTGCCGTTAGGTTCGTATGATTATTTGTGACTTTTGTGAACTTTCGAAAGTGAATCGATGTTGTTCGGCTAGTTTCCGCTAAAATGCCGAAAGTTAAATAATTTGACTTTTATTCTATTTAATTTGCATATTGAGTTTCGGGGGTCTGATTTGAGATCCGCCTTAGCAAGTATGTTACACATATTTTTTACAACTTGTATGCAAATGTTGGACTTATTTCGAATATCGCAGGGTAACGTTTTAATTTTCGTTGCGAATAGAAAATAAAATAACTAGAAAAAGACAAAATAAGAATGAAAGGGAAATGGGGTTGGGCGGTGATGCCAAGGGATATTTATCCCTTTGGAGTAAACAGTTTAACAGAGAGGGACAAGTCTAAAACAAGATCAACGAAATAAAAGTAAAAGCAGAACGAGGAATACAGCGAAAAATGCCAGAAAATGAGAAAAGAGCCAGAGAAAGATAGAATTTTTACCCTGAAACATTCAGATAATGATCCTAATATATTATTTGATTTTATTACGTATGTTTGAATATATTATAACGGTAAAAATTGGAATATTAGACATCGTTTTAATAAGTTCAATTAATAGTTTAAAGGGTCAATTGGACCCCGATAGTGGAATTGATTATATATTCGTACTCAGTGAGTTATGGGCAACATATAAATGTAATTTATTTAGGATTTGGTTATGTGGCCATAAACCCTGTACATAGGTCTGGCCTGCGTATTGCGTAAGGGAATAGGGTATCAGGTTCCTAACCGGATTGCCCTAAGATGTGAGGAATGAAGCCTTTAGCCTAATTTGATATATTTTTCTGCTTATTGAATAGAGTGAGATCGTTTGGAAATGAATTCAAAGGACAAAGCGGTTTTTGAGTACTTGTGCTAACTTTGTAACAAGGTAAGTGTTTATATCTATTTCTTCGGAGTCACCTGGCCTCATGGATTTTCTACCACGTATTCCTTACGTGTGCAGCTGCCGATAGGCGTACTCATTACGCCTTAGCTTTGGATTTACATTGTATATTATATGTTATGTCCTATTGTTGGTATTGCATTGAGGATCTGAGCATTGTACCCTGGCTGTAAGTTGGCATCTACTTCCCGGCTGTCGATGAGAGTCCCGCACCGGTGAAGAGTTATTATTGCATCACATTGCATTCATATGTATTATATGTCATTCATAGGCATTACATTGCATATCATATTGGGTGCAGGATTATCCCGCCGCATGAGCAGGAGGATTCCGCTCCATTGTATCATATTGAGGGTAGGAGGATTCCGCCCCAAGAGCCGGAGTATTCCGCTCTTGTGTCAGATATTGAGTGCAGGAGTATTCCGCCTCTTGTTTATATTATATCGGGTGCAGGAGTATTCCGCCTCAGGAGCAGGAGTATTCCGTTCCAGTTGGTTATCAGATTGGATTCCCCTCGAATGCAGGAGTATTCTGCTTTGGGATGGGATTACAGGCACATGTGACCCTTCGCATCATATTTCATTTCATTTCATCTCACTTCATTTCATTTCATCTCAATTCATACCGTTGTGTAGACTTGCGGTACATGACTACTGTTCTGCTTATATGTGCATTGCTTATTTGTTGATATGTTTCTGGCACACATCTTTGGTTGAGTTTATAAGTTTCTTAGGTGTTTCCGGTTGTTATCTGGCTCTACCTTTTTATAATTTAAATAAAAGGAATTTGGTCTATCTATTTCTTTTCTCCCTTGCTAGCTATCCTATTCTTTGAGGTGGCTAGTCTGCCCCACTTATTGAGTCCTTTTGACTCACCCTTGTTTGTTGTTTGTTTCTTGTCTATCTATTTCGTTTCGGCAGGTTCGCTCCAGGATTGAATTGGCCATGCTGTGGAGGAGCGGAGACGACCTCAGCTGTCAGGGTGAGCCAACTTTATTTTAGATGGCCACCAATTTATTGTTTATTATTTCAGTTGCATTTTGCTCCCTTCAAGAGGTATCTGTTTTCTTTTGTACTCTTAGATGTCTAGTCTGGAGAACCCTAAACCTAGTATGTTGGGTAGTCAGCTGTAATTCTTTTTGTACAGCTTAGAGGTATCAGTATGTTTGTATTTTTATTTTAAGTCTTGTCCTTATTTATGAATTATTATATTTATTTTCCTAATTTAATTGGTAAGGGTTCACCCGACGGGTCTAGGGGAGGATGTCGGGTGCCCCCACGGCCTAGTCGAAATTCGGGTCATGTCAGTTGGTATCAGAGCCCGGTTTAGAGTCTATCCAGACTAAGACAGTGTCTAGTAGAGTCTCGCTGATGGGTACGTAGATGTCCGTACTTATCTACGAGAGGCTATGATGGCATCTAGGAAGTTTCATTTCCTTCTTTTCTGATCGTGCGTCAGTCTAGGATACAAAAGTATTTTCGTTAATTCCTTCGTGGTAATTGTGAAAACCTCGTGCGATAAATCAGCAAATGGTATGAGTTCAAGACGAAGCAGTCTGGCCTGGGGTTAGCACTGACGAAGCCCCAAGAGTTTTTTTATCATGCTGACAATCTAGTTACGGAGGTCCCAGCTGTACGAGCTCGCGATGGGCAAGGGAGCAGGGCCTTGTGGTTCCCTTGGCCCTCTATGATGCTTTCACGAGAATCTTGGTGACGTAGATACCGCAAGAACCTATTATTCATTTGGCAGCCTATCAGGTTGCCGCAGATACAGACGTTCGATCTCAGGGAGCTCCTATTCCTGTTCTTAATATCGCTGCAGCAAATTATGTTCCGGAGACAACATGTGTTGTGCCTCTAGTTATTCTAGCTGCTTAGTTAGCCTGAGTAATGGCTCGTTCCGAGTGTTCGAAGAGGTTGCATTATTTATGCGGTTGAACATTCCGATATTCTTAAGCAATGCATCAGATAAACCTCGTGGTTCTTTTTAAAATAAAATGATGTCAGCGTATCCTTCAGGCTCTTGATTATATCGAGCGGTATGGTGTTGATTATTCTTATTTCCAGTTTCAAGGTCCAGCACTGGATTGGTGGACTGCTCTCTTATTAGCTAACTTGATTCGGTTTTTCTTCTAGATTCATGGAAAAGTTCCTTTCGAGTGGCGAGCGAGATGAAAAGTGTTGCCAGTTTGAGTGGATTGGACAGGGTAGCCTGTTGGTGTTTCAGAATATGAGATTAAATTCTATAGAATGGCTGAATATGCATTAGAACTAGTCCATGAGCCTTTCGAGAGATTTAAAAATTTATTGATGACCTTTCTTTTTCCTTGAGATCCCAGATGGCTCGAAAAAAATGAGGTTGGGACTTCATTTGATGTCGTTGTTGATATTGCTCAAAGGTATTAGGCATACCATAAGTTAGAGGGGGAAGAGTTAGACCGGGAGAGCAAGAAATTCTGTGGCCCTAGTGGGCAACCATGATACCTCATTTGGAGATAAAAGTTCTAATTATTTTGGGAGGTCACTTTCCAGGTTATCTCAGCTTGTGTCACGCGGTTCTTACAGTGTGCCAATAGTTCGTCAATATTAGACCCAGTTTTTCTCTTTATAGCTATCAACAATCTTTCCAGCATCCATTTTTAGTCGAAAAGGTGTTATCATTGGCGTGAGTCTGGTTATCCTTTGAGGAGTTTTTCCTTATTTCGGCAAGTAGGTCGTCGTCCTTTCTCTCGGCCTCAGGCACCTGCACAGTCGCAGGAAATTATATTTAGATCTCAATCCTCCAGAGAAATGCCACCATCCAGTAGAGGTTGAGATTGTGGTGGAAGTGGTTCTCCAGAAAGTGCTTGTCAGGGTAGTGGCTCAGCTCAGCTGCAGAGGCAGTTCTACGAACTGCTAGTCTGGCAGGATGCTGAGGCATCCGATGTAGTAGACCCGTGTGTTTCTTCTTCCCTTATCTGTAAGTAAGATTTATCTTTCCGATCGATTTGGAGATGGTGTGTCTTATCATGTTTCGACGGTTTCCTTGGATATTATCGTAATTAAGAATCGGTTGCGGTAGAGGGGTGAGTTTCTGATATGATTTAAACCTGGCATTTATGAGACCCTACTAGTTTATCTGATCTAAATATGAGAGATTTGACGGTGAGTATTGCTAGTGCATGCTTTGCATCCTGTTATGCCACCTTGTGTTATTATGTCAAGTCATTTTACCTCTCTCCTTGGAAGTCAGTGTTGGTAGGATGATGGGATTCTTATTCGTCACCATCAGGAAGTGTCGTTGTTTCTTCCGGTGTAAAGTGGCTAGTAAGTAATGCTCGATCTATGTGTCCCTCTTGGTTCGAGATTCTAGTAGAGTCATGTTATTCTATGAGCTTGTCTTAGTTATAAAAGGGTATTTTGGTAAATTGTAAGAGTTTCCTTCTTATTGGGAGGTTAAATTGGTATGGATGTTTTTCCATAAAGCTTATTTAATGTCTATCTCTTCAATTGCGATTCTTTGGCTCACCTGACTCGGAAGTAGTCTAGCTTTGGTAGCCAAGCAAATAAGAAGATGAACTTCCTGAAGCTCTAATTATTTCTATCCTCGATCCATTTCCATCTATTCTTCGTCTAGCACTAGTGAGCTTGGGTGATTGGTAGCCGCTTGTGACGTTCTCTGTGTTGAGCCAGAGTACGTGTTATTGTAGCCGGGTAAGCATATTATTGTTTTGGATATCAATTTATCCGGGTATCTATTACCATGTATAGTATAGTGCTGGTTCTGTTTTTGCGGATCATCCAGTTTCAGGAGAAACTCTGCTGAAATTTTTATATAGAAGTACCATCCATCAGGCGGTGGTGTTTACGGGAAAGGTATGGAGTTGTGAACTTGAGAGTTGCAGCTGTTTGGCAACTCGAAAAGGTAGTGGGTAGCTTAGGTCTGCCTACGTTCAGCTTTTAGCTAAATCTTCTTTAGTTCAGCAGACTGTGCGAAGATGGTTATTTCTATTCAAATGGCTGCATGAGTTTGTGCTTTAAGTGGAGGAGTCTTCCTCCAAATACTGAATGGTAATATTAAATCTATGAGGTGTTGATACCACTTTTCTCACGACCCAAAGTAAGGCCACAGCAGAAATCTACAATGAGTGTCGATCATTGCTAAACCCACTAATAATCTATTAATGACAGAGATAAGCTGGCAACCTGATCATAGATACGTACCTATCTGCTGAAAGCATAAAGTCTGGAAAGATGACACGACTTTAACTTGCTGGCAATTAGAACATTGAGCCACAAATTCTGCTAAGTCACACTTCATTCCATCCCACTAATAAATCTGCTCAAGATCATGGTACATCTTAGTCGAACCTGGATGAACAGTGTATTTAGAACAATGTGCCTCTATCATAATCTGTCCACGTAAATTTGCAACATCAGGAGCACAAAGTCTATCTTTATACATGGGAAAACTGTCAGTAGTAACCCTGTATGGTGACTCCGTTTTTCTTCTGGCTATCTGTCTGTATTCAACCAGAACTGGATCCTCATACTGGTTTACTTCATGAAAAATTTAGAGTTAAAGATCTAGCAGTTTGTCGTCCATCCATCATTGGCATATCTCCTTCACACCCCAACTCTTTGAGAAGTTACTTTAGTGTTATAAGTGCACATGTAATCAATTTTGTTGTTGGTATTCTGCCTCAGCCCATGGTCCAACTACATATCTTTTTTATTTTCACTTTTTCAAGTCATAATATTTCCAATTCAAAGACAATACCCTGAAGTAGATGTTCAGTCTGAAGATTATTACTGGTCTGCATCATACTATCCAGTAGTATTTGCATGACCCTTATCCTTATATTATAGACCCTGTACAGATGAACCTTTGACATACATTAGGATATGAGTATCTACATTCCTACAAGGAGCTTGCGGACCAACCCTAAAATTAATTGAGGTGCTGCATAGTGCGTTCGTAGAAATGATATAGCCTGCATCAAATCTTCTATAGTGTGTAGTGAAGAGGTAATTCAAAAGCCTCCCCTATTGCATCGAGCGTAAGCTAATTCTTAGTTCCATCGACCTGTTTTATATCAAAAGATATATCGAAGAGGTGATTATCGGCTGAATCATGTTATTCCATCCAGAGTTTCGTATATCTTTGCTTCGAAAATGTAGAACTCTCCTATCGTGATCGAGGAAGGATCAGTTTAGTCAGAATAAGCTGGGCAATGGCGTTATGATATTATCCAGCTATGTTTTTATCCGAGGGTTTGATGTGCGTGTCATAATTATGATTCTGTAATCATGAGATAATATCCGTGGAATAGTTTATGAAAGTTGTGTAAGTTCTCTTGTTATCTACGTGAATCTTGCTTTCGACTTAGGCTCGTTCGAGGACGAACGAGAGTATAAGTGGAGGAGAATGAAACGACCTCGGTCAGTCGTTTCGGAAGTTAGGACTCCGATTGGCATGCCGATAATTTTAAAAACTTCGTAATGTCCATTAAGACCTATCTGTAAAATTTGAGCTAAATCAGACATCGTTTGGTATGCATCGGAAGAAGGTTTAAGTTTTTATTGTCGATAAATACTAAAAAGAGATTTTCGAGCTCGGTTTTGGCGAACGAGCTCCGATTCAAAATCCGAAAGCGCCGTTAGGTTCATGTGATTATTTTTTACATTTGTGAACTTTCGAAAGTGAATTTCGATGTTGTTCGGCTAGTTTCCGCTAAAATGCCGAAAGTTAAATAATTTGACTTTTATTCTATTTAATTTGCATATTGAGTTTCGGGAGTCCGATTTGAGATCCGCCTTAGCAAGTATGTTACGCATATTTTTTACAACTTGTATGCAAAAGTTGGACTTATTTCGAATATCGCAAGGTAATGTTTTAATTTTTGTCGCGAATAGAAAATAAAATAACTAGAAAAAGACAAAATAAGAATGAAAGGGAAATGGGGTTGGGCGGTGATGCCAAAGGATATTTATCCCTTTGGCGTAAACAGTTATCAGAGAGGGACAAGTCTAAAACAAGATCAACGAAATAAACGTGAGGGTATCAGGTCTCTAATCGGATTGCCCTAAAATGTGAGGAATGAAGCTTTTAGCCAAATTTGATATATCTTTCTGCTTATTGAATAGAGTGGGATCGTTTGGCAATGAATTCAAAGGACAAAGCGGTTGTTGAGTAATTGTGCTAACTTTGTAACAAGGTAAGTATTTATATCCATTTTTTCGGAGGCACCTGGCCTCGTGGATTTTCTACCACGTATTCCTTACGTGTGTAGCTGCCGATAGGCGTACTCATTACGCCTTAGCTTTGGATTTACATTGTATATTAAATGTTATGTCCTATTATTGGTATTGCATTGAGGATCTGAGCATTGTACCCTGACTGTAAGTTGGCATCTACTTCCCGGCTGTCGATGAGAGTCTCGCGCCGGTGAAGGGTTATTATTGCATCATATTGCATTCATATGCATTATATGTCATTCATATGCATTACATTGCATATCATATTAGGTGCAGGATTATTCCGCCCCAGGAGCAGGAGGATTCCGCTCCATTGTATCATATTGAGGGTAGGAGGATTCCGCCCCAAGAGCAGGAGTACTCCGCTCTTATGTCAGATATTGAGTGCAGGAGTATTCCGCCTCAGCTTTAAATTATATCGGGTGCAGGAGTATTCCGCTCCAGGAGAGTGACGGAGTATTCCGCCTCTGGTTTATATTATATCGGGTGGAGGAGTATTCCGCCCCAGGAGCAGGAGTATTCCGCTCCAGTTGGTTATCATATTGGATTCCCCTCGAATGCAGGAGTATTCTGCTTCGGGATGGGATTACAGGCACATGTGACCCTTCGCATCATATTTCATTTCATTTCATCTCACTTCATTTCATTTCATCTCAATTCATACCGTTGTGTAGACTTGCGGTACATGACTACTGTTCTGCTTATATGTGCATTGCTTATTTGTTGATATGCTTCTGGCACGCATCCTTGGTTGAGTTTATAAGTTTCTTACGTGTTTCCGGTTGTTATCTGGCTCTGCCTTTTTATAATTTAAATAAAAGGAATTTGGTCTATCTATTTCTTTTCTCCCTGGCTAGCTATCCTATTCTTTGAGGTGGCTAGTCTGCCCCACTTATTGAGTCCTTTTGACTCACCCTTGTGTGTTGTTTGTTTCTTGTCTATCTATTTCGTTTCGGCAGGTTCGCTCCAAGATTGAGTTGGCCACGTTGTGGAGGAGCGGAGACGACCTCAGCTGTCAGGGTGAGCCAGCTTTATTTCAGATGGCCACCAGTTTATTGTTTATTATTTCAGTTGCATTTTGCTCCCTTCAAGAGGTATTTGTTTTATTTTGTACTCTTAGATGTCTAGTCTGGATAACCCTAAACCTAGTATGTTGGGTAGTCAGCTGTAATTCTTTTTGTACAGCTTAGAGGTATCAGTATGTCTGTATTTTTATTTTAAGTCTTGTCCTTATTTATAAATTATTATATTTATTTTCCTAATTTTATTGGTAAGGGTTCACCCGTGGGTCTAGGAGAGGATGTCGGGTGCCCGCACGGCCTAGTCGAAATCCGGGTCGTGTCATAAGACCAAGATCGAACCTAAATCATCGAAGAGGAGAGGATACCTCTCACGCATACTGGACTCAAGCTCCCAAGTGTCCTCCTCACGAGGACGATTATTCCATCACACTCGAACCATCAGAATCTGCTTTGAACGAAGTTTCCGAATATCACGTGCAACTATAGCAACTGGGAACTCCTCGCAGGCCAGATTCACATCTAGCTGAGCAGGGCCTAATTCGATCACTTCGGAAGGATCTCGGATACACTTCCGGAGCATTGATACATGGAAATCTGGGTGAACTGGCATAGAAGCTGGCAAGTCGAGCCGATAATCTACCTTACCAATACGCTTCTCGATACGGAAAGGGCCAATGAACCTGGGACTAAGCTTTCCTTTCCTACCAAATCTCTTTACACCTCGCATCGGTGACACTTTCAGAAATACCATGTCCCTGACCTCGAACTCTAACTCTCGACTCCTCTGGTTCGAATATGAAATCTGCTTATTCTGGGCGGTCCGTAAACAATCCTGAATAATACGAACAACATCAAGAGTCTGACGAACCATATCTGAACTCATCACCTCGACATCTCGAGACTCAAACCAGCCAATAGGAGAACGACATCGACGACCATATAAGGCCTCAAATGGAGCAATCTGAATGGACGACTGGTAGCTATTATTATAAGAGAACTCTACTAACACCAAATGATCATCCCCGTAACCCTCGAAGTCCAATGTACAAGCTCTCAGCATGTCCTTTAAAATTTGAATAACCCGCTCGGACTGACCATCAGTCTGAGGATGGAATGTCGTGCTAAGCTGCACCTGGGTCCCAAACTCTCTTTGAAAAGACTGCCAGAACTGAGAAGTAAACTGGAAATCACAATCTGAGATAATAGATACAGGAGTACCATGCAGCCTAACCACCTCTTCAATGAAAATCCAAGCCAATTTCTGAGCTGAATCAGTAGTCTTTACAGGGATAAAGTGAGCTGATTTAGTCAGTCTGTCGATAATGACCCAGACTGAATCATGGCGCCGCAGGGTCTTTGGCAGACCAACTATAAAATCCATCCTGATGTGCTCCCACTTCCACTCGGGAATGGGCAGTGCCTGAGCTAACCCTGCTGGTCTCTGGTGCTCGAACTTAACCCGCTGACAGTTCAAGAAACGAGATAAAAAATCAAATACATCTCTCTTCATCACCTTCCACCAGTATAGCTCTCGGAGGCCCTGATACATTTTTGTAATACCAGGATGAATGGAATAACGCGAGCTATGAGCCTCACGGAGCACTGACTGCCTCAAATTCCCAACATCAGGAACACAGAGTCGACCATTAAACCGAAGAATTCCATCTGAATCAAGCTCGAATGAGGGAACTCCTCCACTTAGGACACGACCACGCAACTCCTGCAGATGAGGATCCTCGAACTGTCTTCCCTTAATCTGATTGACTAAGGAAGACTGGGCTGCAATACATGCTAAGACTCGACTGGAGTCTGGGAGAAGGAATCTCACACCAGAGTCGCCAAGGAACTGCAATTCTCGGACCAATGGTCTCATGTCAGCATAAAGAAAAGCCATGCTGCCCATGGACTTCCTGCTCAAAGCATCTGCTACCACGTTCGCCTTCCCAGGATGATAGCGGATAGTGAGATTATAATATTTAATCAATTCAAGCCACCTCCACTGCCGGCCATTAAGATCCTTCTCAGAGAGAAGATACTGTAGACTCTTATGATCTGTATACACCTCACAAGGCTCGCCATAAAGATAATGCCTCCATATCTTCAAAGCAAAGACCACAGCTGCCAATTCTAAATCGTGAGTCGGATAATTCTTCTCATTCGGCTTCAACTGTCTGGAAGCATAAGCAATTACCTTCCCGTGCTGCATAAGAACACAACCAAGGCCCACACGAGATGCACCACAATAGACTACAAATCCACCGGTGCCCGAAGGAAGGGATAGCACTGGAGCTGAAGTCAATAAGGCCTTAAGCTTCTAGAAGTTGGCCTCACACTCATCGGACCATCGAAACTGAACCGCCTTCTGCGTCAGGCGAGTCAGGGGAGCTGCAATAGTAGAGAACTTTTCCAGAAACCTCCGATAATAACCTGCCAATCCAAGGAAGCTGCGAATCTCCGTCGGACTGGTAGGACGAGGCCATTTCTGCACTGCTTCAATCTTCTTCGGATCAACCTTGATACCTTCACTGGATACCACGTGACCCAAAAATGCCACATAATCAAGCCAAAACTCACATTTCGAGAACTTGGCATACAACTTACGATCACGGAGGGTCTGAAGAACCACCCTCAGATGATAATCATGCTCCTCGTGGCTACGAGAATAAATAAGAATATCATCAATGAAGACAATGACACAGGAATCAAGGAATGGCTTAAACACTCGGTTCATGATATCCATAAAGGCTGCAGGGGCATTAGTCAGCCCAAAAGACATAACTAGGAACTCGTAATGTCCGTAACGAGTCCTCAAAGCAGTCTTCGGAATATTTGACTCTCGAATCTTCAGCTGATGATAACCAGATCACAAATCGATCTAAGAAAAGAATTTGGCACCCTGCAACTGATCAAACAAATCATCAATACGAGGCAAGGGATACTTATTCTTGATTGTAACCTTATTTAGCTGGCGATAATCAATACACATCCGCATAGTCCCATCTTTCTTTTTCACGAATAGAAAAGGAGCACCCCACAGAGAAATACTCGGCCTAATGAACCCCTTATCAAGAAAATCCTGCAACTGCTCATTCAGCTCCTTTAACTCTGATGGAGCCATGTGATAAGGAGGGATAGAAATAGGCTAAGTCCCTGGCACCATATCAATGCCAAACTCGATCTCTCGATCAGGAGGAAGTCCTGGAAAATCATCTGGAAACACGTCAGGGAACTCCCTAACGACAGGAACAGAATCAAGAGATGGAATATCCACAATGGTATCTCGAACCATGGAAAGATACGCTAAACACCCTTTATCCATCATCCGCTTTGCCTTCAGGAAAGAAATAATATGCCCCTTAGGTGGAAAATAAGAGCCTGAACAAGGAGGAGACAACTGAAGAGACTTGGCATGACAATCTAACGTGGCATGACACGACGCCAACTAATCCATGCCAATAATAACATCAAAATCAACCATATCTAGGATTAGAAGATCTACTAGTATTTCACGACCCCCAAAAGATATGGTACAAGCTGGATAAACTCGATTCACAATGATAATGTCTCCAATAGGAGTAGAAACACAGAATGGATCACGAAGACGCATATAATCAACATGAAAGCCCGAAGCAAAATAAGGAGATACATATGAATATGTAGACCCCGGATCTACCAAAGAATATGCATCTCGACCACAAACAGATAAAATACCTGTAATAATAGCTGGGGATGCCTCGGCATCCTGCCTGGTCGGCAGTGCATATAGCTGTCTCTGCGGCTGAGCTGAGCCGCTACCATGACGACCACCTCTAGAGGGACCACTAGGACCACATCCACGACCTCTACCGGGTGGTGGTGCACCTCTAGCTGGCTGAGACCCTGGATGGGGCACCCTGAGGCTGCTGCTGCATAGGCGCTGGAAGGCAAGGGAAAGGGAGGCTACTACCCTGCTGATGGAGATAAGGGCAATCCTTCTTATGATGCCCTGGATCCTGACAGATAAAGAATCCTGGAGCAAATCTACGCTGATCAAACTGAGACTGATCTCGCGGGTGAAACCAAAACTGTCCCTGAGAAGAAGTAGGCGCGTTCTGAGAACCACGCACTGGGAACTGAGCTGGTTTGACAAGAGGCCTACTCTGCTGCTGATAACTCCTACCTTCATACGAGGTACTAGAATGCCCTGGACCACGAGATCTCTTACTCTCTCGCTCTAACTCCTCTATCTCCAATCTATGATTGGCCTCATACCTCCTGGCAATATCGACAGCGACATCAAATACAGTACCAGCCTCAATCTCACGAGCCATCTGGGACCGCAAATAAGGAGAAAGCCCATCAATAAAACGTTTGACCCTCTTAGAGGGCTCCTGTACGAGATCTGGAGCATAGCTGGAAATCTCTGAAAATAAAAGCTCGTACTCCGTGACTTACAGGTTACCCTGTCCAATCCTCTCAAATTGTCTCCTCTTTTCATCCTGCTGACTGCGAGGGAAAAAGTTCTCCATGAATCGATGGGAGAACTCACTCCAGGTCAGCTTAGGTAAGCCTTGCCAAGCTGATCGGAGTGCGGTCAACCAAGCTAAAGTCGGACCCTCAAGCTGGAAGGCAGTATAATCAGCTCCATACTACTCAAGATATCCAAGGGCCTCTAAAATACACTGACATTGATCAAGAAACTCATGAGGCTTTAGCTTATCTGATTTCTGACCAGAGAACTTCGGAGGACTAAGTCGGGTAAAATAATGCAGCCTTGCCGGATCGTCAACTTGACCTGCTACCTGGACTGACTGACCAGCCTGAACAATCGGAGGTACAACACCCGCTACCTCTGGAACATAACCACCAGGAACATGAACTGTTGGGGCCACATGTGGAGCTAGAATGGGGGCTTCCTGAACCTGAGAACCAATATCTACCGCAACCTGAGGAGCTGCCTGAGGGATAGGAGCATCTACGACAGCCTGAGGAATAGGAGCATCTGCAGCAGCCTGAGGAATAGGGGGTCCCTGGGGCATCTGCGTCGCTAAGAATCTCATAAAAGCGTCATGAAGTGCGGGGGAACCAATAAGCTCTGCTCCCCCTGCCCAGCAAAAGCTGGCACTACCGGAACCTCTGCAGCCGGATCAACATGATCCACCATCCTCGCGGCCTGAGCAACTCTACCTCTGTCTCGACCACGACCTCTACAGCGGCCAACACCGCCAACCTGCGGAGCAGCAGGCACAGAAGCGATCGCTGGCTCCTCAGCCTCTCGCTGGACATTCGCATGCGTTCTCACCATTTACAGCGGAAAATAATAAAAAAATATTTAACTTCAGATAAGAAGCCTCACGCACAACATGGAATGAAAGAAAGGAAACTGCCTAAATGCCACCATAGCCTCTCGTAGATAGGTACGGACGTCTCCGCCCGATCAGCGAGACTCTATTAGACACTGTCATGATCTGGAAAGACTCCAAACTAAGCTTTGATACCAACTGACACGACCCGAATTCTCGGTTAGGCCGTGCAGACACCCGACCACCTCCCCTAAATCTATCGGGCAAACCCTATTGATGGAATCGATATAAATTGTGAAAAATTACCTTGAAATGAAAATGAACTAAACTTTAACAACATAAGATAACTTTCAAGGATAGACAAACATACAAGTTGTCTGAATAATGCAACTAACTACCCAGAAAACACAGTTTTAAAGGTTTCTAAATCAGACATCTAAGAAGGCCAAAAGATATACACACCTCCCGAAGTGAGCAAAAGTAAGGAAAACTGTAATATCTGAAGTTGGTTTCCGCAATGAACATGATGGCTCTCCGAAGACAGCTGAGAACGTACGACTCCTCAACCACAGCGCGACTGGCTGGGTCCTGGAGCAGAATCTGCCGAACGAAAAGAAAATACAAGGACAAATAGGGGGTGAGTCATAAGGATTCAATAAGTGTTAACAAACTAGCAACCTCGAAAAATAGATATACTAGTCAGGGAAACGGAACCAGACAACAATCAATAAATAAGCAATGCACATATAAGCAGAATAGTAGTCATGTACAGAAAATATACACAACCGTATGAAATGAAATAAAATGAGATGAAATGAAATGAAATGAGATGAAATGAAATGAGATGCAAAGGGTCACATGTGCCCGTAATCCCATCCCAAAGCGGAATATTCCTGCATTCGAGGGGAATCCAATCTGATAACCAACTGGAGCGGAATACTCCTGCTCCTGGGGCGGAATACTCCTGCACCCGATATAATGTAAACCAGAGGCGGAATACTCCTGCACTCTCCTGGGGCGGAATACTCCTGCACCCGATAAAATGTAAAGCTGAGGCGGAATACTCCTGCACTCAGTATGATATGCAATGTAATGCATATGAATGCAATGTGATGAAATAATAATCCTTCACCGGAGCGGGACTCTCATCAACAGCCGGGAAGTAGATGCCAACTCACAGCCAAAGTACAATGCTCAGATTCTCAATGCAATACCAATAACAGGACATAACATATAATATAGAATGTAAATCCAAAGCTAAGGCGTAATGAGTACGCCTATCGGCAGCTACACACGTAAGGAACACGTGGTAGAAAATCCACGAGGCCAAGTGCCTCCAAAGAAATGGATATAAACACTTACCGTATTCCAAAGCTAGCTCTGCTACTCAAGAACTGTTTTTTTCTTTGGATTAATTGCCAAACGATCCCGCTCTATTCAATAAGCAGAAAAATTATATCAAATAAAGCTAAAGGCTTCATTCCTTATGTCTTAGGGAAATCCAGTTAGGAACCTGATACCCTATTCGCATACGCGATACGCAAGCCAGGCCTATGTACAGGGTTCAAAGTCCCATAACCAAACCCTAAATAAATTACATTTATATGTTGCCCATAACTTACTGAGTACGAGTATATAATCATTTCCATCAATAGGGTCCAATTGACCCTTTAAACAATCAATTTAAGTCATTAGGGCGATGTCTAATATCCCTATTTTTACCGTAAAAATATATTCAAACACGTAATAAACTAAGATAATGAGTTAACATCATTACCTGGAGATTTGGGGTAGAAATTCCACTATTTTCCACCTCTTTTTCCCTTTTTTCCTCTTTCTTTTCTAACATTTCTTTTCTTTGTTTTGTTGTATGTTTTCTGCCTCTATATCGTTTTGCTGCTTGTTAAGGGATTAAATCCCTTAGCTAACCGACTTATCAATATAATTTTAATTTTTTTATAATAAATTTGCTACGACGACTAAAATTAAAATGGAACCCTAGAGAAGTCGAAATGATCCCAAATTTTTCAAGTAAGTTATACAAAATATATGTAACACACTTGCTAAGGCGGGTCTCAAATCGGACTCCCGAAACTTAAGATGCGAATTAAAAGGAAAAAGACCAAATTATTAATTTTTTCAGAACTTCAGCCGAAATCAACCGAACAACCTCGAAACTCACTTCAAAAATTCACATATGTCATAAATGACCATACGAACCTAGCGACGCTTTCAGATTTCAAATCGGAGCTCATTCGCCAAAATTGTGCTCGAAAACCTCCTTTTTACGATTTATCGTTAACAAAAACTAAAACCTTCTTCCGATACCTACCAAACGAGATCTAATTTAGCTCAAATTTTACAGACAAGTCGGGATGGTCCTTACAAAGCTTTTAAAATTGACGGCACGTCAATCGGGTCCTAATTCTCGAAACGACTACTTAAGATCGTTTCACATTGACCCTTCCAACTGCCACCAGGAACTAACCCCACCCGCTAATTTTTTACTGGACAAACACCCCCCCCCCCCCAAACTTTTCCCCACACTTTTACCCCTAGTCTTCAGCCCCTTCGTTTCGTTACTTTTTTGCTTTCTTCTTCAACCCCCTCTTTCCACCATTGAACCCTTTTCTTTTTTGTAAGTCATAAATCCAAGTTCTGATACAAGATAGAAATTTGAGAAGGAAAGCTAACTACAATCTAAGCTAAGCTAAAAGAAAACTAAAGATATTTTCATTCATAAGCCTTTGTAAATGGCAAAATTCAGTACATATAGTGAACAAGGAGCTAGGGACTAAAATGAAATAAAAAAAGATACAATAAATAATGAAATAATAAAATTAGGTAAGTAGACTCAAGTTTATGAATTAAAACTAGTTAACTAATCAGCCTACCCCTCTCACTAACGTCATGGTGCAACCTTGCAAGCTCATTGTACAAACTCCACAAGTAGCTCCAAGCTCCTCCATTTTAAATCGTATCAAGTTCACTAAGTAATACTTCTAAAAGCTTCAACTTTATAATTGACTTGTTGTGCTCTCTTTTATCATCAAAATAAAATTAGGCTTAAAAAAGGAACAATCCACACGGTATTATTTTTATAAGCTCGAGTCACGAACTGCTTCTTTGACATTTTACAAATCTAAAACTGAAAATTCGAGCTTGTTCCTAGATTTATTATTGAAGTAATTAAGTGTTCTATATATTAACTTAAATTTTAAAGTTTCACTGCTGCCTTTTTTGATCTCGTGACAATCTGAAAAAATATTGAATTCCATTGATTGATCTTGAAGAATTCCTCTCCATATAACTTTGAAAAGAAGAGGAGGGGTAATGAAGAAGAAAAATAGATAATGGGAGTATGGTGGAATTTTTAATCCGCCAGCTTATTGGAATTATTAATCCGCCGATTTATTGGAATTTTAATCCGTCGATTTTCTTTTTTATTTTTCTTTTAACTTTGGTGCAAAAAGTTGATGAGGAATAGGAGAAATAGTAAATGCAGGAGAATTGGTGGTGGTGGAAGATGAGATAAGCAGTGGCTTGGTGGTTGCTTCAATTGTGACGGTGGAGGAGGAAAGAGACGAAGAAACAAAAGGAAGGGAAAAAGAAAAGGAATAATTAAAAATTAGGAAAAAAAAGTAAAAAGGCAGGGAGGGCCCAGGGGGATCTGCTAAAACAAAGATGGGTGGGGTCCATGTGTTTTTTTGTTATTATTAATAAAATTTGTGCCAAAAATAATTTTAAAAATTAGAAAATGAGGGTCGTTATTATAAAATTGGGGACAGGGATATAGTTGGACCAAAGGGGGTAATGGTATGGGTACGAATGAGACTTTGAGTTAACGAGGGGTAGATCTATGCAATATCGAATAGTTCAAGAGTATATTTAGCCCTTTGCCATAGATTTTTTAGCAAAATTATCCATCTTTGGATAGGTCAAATATTATGATACTAATTTTAGTTTTAATGATTTGGTGAAAATACAAACACCATTAATATATACTTTTATTTCCACATCACAAACCCACAAAATCAAGAATGGAAGAAAGCAAGTCACTTAATTTAATCAAGACTTCAAGAAAATTGCATCAAACATTGGTCATATTCCATCAATTAAGGCAAGAATGAAAGAAAAGAGCTTAAACAATGTGGTATATCAAAATGGTATAGCAAACGACCCTCCTAGCTTACTTTAATAGACCTTCTGGCAAGTGATTTCTGGCCAGTCTCATTTGGGGTTAAATTTAACATATTTTTGGGATGGAACGTTAGTATTAAGGTTTTAGATCAAAACTCTCAATTTTTTGTATAGGTTAAGGACCGTTTCAGCCTAGTGTATATATCAAGGACCAAAATACTCCAAATCGCTAACATTAAGGACCATTTCGACCATTTTCTCACTACATAAACAAAAAAATAGAGGAAAAAGTCCAAGCCAACTGACTTCATAATTTGTCCTTTAAGGACGGGGCCATTTGTTTTTTTTAAGATTAAAATATCTGAACCTGAATACACACCTGAATATTAAGATGTTGTTACTAGGACTGAACACTGAATTATAAGATTGTTTGTTTTTGAACATCTGAATATTATCATAACTAAACTTAACAAATTACAGTACAAATAAAAACCAAGTAAAAATACATCAATAATGTTATAAAAAATCTAATTTAAACTAATCATTAGTTTACACAAAGCTCGATTTGTTTGATTGATTCCTAATAGATTCCTATGTCGAACATCAGTACTAATGCCCCAATCACCATATTTGTCTAGTACTAAGAGTGAAGGGATTTTTGTAAAGGGTAAGAGTGAAGGGATTTTTGTAAAAGGTCTTGCCCCCCAATCACCATATTTTTCTCTAAAGGGATTTTTGTAAAGGATCTTGCCCCTGTGTAATATAGATGATTTCTCCATTAATGATTAAAAAAAGAAAGTATAAACAACCAGAACCAACATTGAAAAGAAAGTATAAACAACCAGAACCAACATTGAAAATTCAAAGCAAAACTCTTGAAAACCGATCGGAAACTCTTGAAAACCGAACGGTACCCTCTTCTTCATGTTGGATGTTCTCAAAACTCATACTCCAAAAAGGAAATTTTTAAAACTCCAATTTCAGAACTCAAAATTACCATTAAAAAGAGGGAAGAAAGAAGGAGAACCCAATTTAGAATACCCATTAAAGATTAAAACACCATTCGAGTCGTAGAAGAGATGATTTGCCTTCTTGGCTGATAATGGGAGAAAGAGATGGATGAAGTTCTTTGGCAGAAAGAAAAAAAGGAACGCGACTTTCAGAGAAAAAAGGCAGTGTGCAGTGAACTCAAAAGGCAGCTGCAAATCACACTTAAGACACATTTCTCGTCTGTTTGAAAGCAGAACAGAAAGAAAGGAGACTTCAAAATCTTCATTAATGAAATCAAAGGAAATGTCTTGGTATTTATAGCACACAAAGTGAGATGTAGGGAAAAAGGTGCCATGAAGGGATTCACATTCACAAAAACCAAATACGGGCTTCTATCAAAACTCAGGGACCTACTATTGTTGGGGACAGTAGTAACCCAGGAGTAATTACACAAATCATCCAGCTCCATATTGCTGCACATAAAATCATCCAGCTCCTTATCATATACAAGTTGATAAGAATACATTTTTAGATTATGGCAACACGCTCTTAACTGGTCAAAATCAATGACAATATAATATGAAATAACTTGACCAATTAATCCTTGAAACAAACCAATTACCACCATAATAGATAAGAAAGATGATATCCCAGCGTCTAAAGACGATAAAGCAATAAGGGGCGAAAACAAGGGTTCTCTCATCGAGTATATTGCACCAAGGTGAAAATTACAACTTCCAAAATTGTGATAAATCAATCCTGCTATTCAAAAAGTTCTTAAGCTGCGGTTTCCTTTTTAAGCTTTGCAAGCTCCTGTCTCACAACACCGGCCCTCTGCATATGTCAAACACAAATGAATCAGATTGATAGAAAAAGGAACACATTAAATAATTCTGCAACAAAAAGCAAGGTCAGCTATGATAAGATATTATACAGAAGAAGATGCAGGTTATTTCAGGAGTACACATTGCTCGAGTCTAGTTTGTTCAAAATAAGTGGACCATAACATAATCTACTACAAGCATGCATCTGTATTTTGTTTTCCAGATTCGGATAACCCATTCTTTTAACTCTTTCAGGTAACCATATATCTCAAGTGAACTGCACAGTTGTTGGGGTCAGAAGGCTAAATAATGCACTAAGTATTACATGAAGTTAACTAATCGCACCTTGATCTTTGCCAACATAAGCTTAAACCTATCAAAATCGTTGAGTGAGGCCCTCCTCTTCTGCACTATCAACTTCCTTCCCCAGGAACTGGCCTCCCACTTGTTCTTCACATCTGCAAGGACATAAAGCAAATAGGTTGTCAACCTCGCAAACTTTTCTTACATATAGGATACACAAAGAGAAAGTAATATCTATCGACATCGTCTAGCAGAGAAAATGTTGCCACACTCACCAGCAGATTCCATAGCAGCGATCAGGGTCTTCTTTTTTGGAATCCTTTTGATGTCGATTTTGATATCTGTGAGTGAAAGCCTCTTAAAGTTCATCTGGCTCCTCACCATGTCAGGAGCATCGACAAGAGCCTATCCATTTAAAAGAGATGGCAAAATATTAGGACAAGTACTTACATAATTTCATCATTTTCCAAGTTTAAGTAAAACTCAGCAAACAAGTAACCATTGAGATCGAGTAAGCATGAAATAACATGAAAATACAAAGATGTCTTAGGAAGTGCCTCGGAGTGCTGTCTTAAGAAAATAAGATGTGACCTTACTAGAAGGAACATTTTTTCACCAGAAAGCTAGTTTACAACAAGTAAATGATGACATTTTCTCATCCTGCTCATTGACCCTTGTAGAACCATGCCCCATATCGCAAAATGTCACCTCCTAAATTAAGTAGAAACAGATATAATTGCAGGACTCATCCACAGAGAGTTCTACAACCACAACCACGTACAAACAAACTATTCTAGATTCATCTGATAAGTAAAGTTTTGCAGTTTCCCAGTCCCCACCTCAATCAGAAAAGATCATTGTAGTCCACAATATATAAGCAGAGACATAACAACCCTCATGACACGGATACAAAATTGTACCAGAAAGTGGACCTAACAACAATAAGACTAGCTCACTTTAAAAACTCCATGAAACTAGCATTCACTTGAACTGGTTTCACAACAGAAATAGATTATTCAACTATAAAAAAAGGTCTGGGAGCTCTAATTTCACAGCGACAAATTACTCCTCTGTAATCCAGAATACAAAGATCATAGACCTTACATAGAGAAAAGAAATAATGAAACAACAATCTAACTTTTTTTCTGAAAGAGGTGGCACAACTATTTACAAGAGGTGGTCTGAGTAAGCTATATATGAAGCCTCTCTACATTACGGGGAATGTGTACGGAAATCTTGTTGAAGTAAAAAAGGAAAAAAGAAGTACCCTATTTTGGTCAATGACATCAACGATGACGACAAGCTTGCCATAGTCCTTGCCGAAGTTAACAAGTGCAACTCTTCCGATCTCCACAAACCTCTTGAACGGCATTTTCAATGAACAAGTGACTGAATGTTCAGGGTTTACAATGAGGGCATATACACTAGTTATGCTAGGGTTTTTGTTGCAACGGACCTACTGCACCCTTTTCTGGGCTTACTAAGCCCATATTACATTTCAACCCTTCATTCAATTTGTTTCAACTTTTTACAGTTTAGCCAGATTTTGCTGGTTTGAAGTTGTTACTTGGACTATAACTCTTGATTTATATAATTACTTTACTACTTTTAAATGTATCCACTTTCATACTCAAAAGTTTGAAGTTTGGGGAGTTAAAAGTCAAACTTCCTCCTAAAAGTCTAAAGTTTATTTGTGGCAGTTCAAACTTCAAATTTAAAGGACAATAACTCTAATTATATAGATTTTTTCCATATCATGAAAATATGTAAGATCATCAACTAAGAAGTCATATATATCCCTCGGACTTTATATGGAACATGATTAAAAACATATATCTATATTAGGAATGTGCAGGTCAAACCGTTAACCTGAACTGATAAAATTTTACAGGAAATAAGGAATGAGATGTGGCCACTTTTTTAGTCGTGTAATTTGAAAAGTTGTCAATCACTTCAATATCCCATCATGTCAATGTGAGTGTCGGTGGCCAAAGCTTCCGCCAGTTACCGAGATCGTTATTACTTTTATACCTATAAAAGTCCAAACTTGTTCCACTTCCACACTTTTCCTTCTTCTTCATAATTAAAAGAAAAATCAAATTTGCTTTCGAGAATTCATCATCTCTTAGACAAGTTGATGAGCTTTTGGACAGTTCAATATGAGCGAACTCCAGAAGCATCAGACCATCTATAATGGTACGTCCTCTTTTAACAAACTAAAATTCCTCTCTTCAATTCCCTATGAGGTTTGAACTGCTAACCAACTTTTTTGACTACGAGTCATTTTCTTCCAAAATCAAACTTTTATTCCCAAATCTTATTAATGGCTTCAGGGAGTTCTCTTACTCGCGGCGACCAAGAAGCTGTTGTTGAACTTATTGCCGCCGCCTCCACTGCATGTTGAAGTTGAGGAGGGTGAAATGGTGGAATCGACGGAGCCAAAGCAAAAAAAAAAAAAGGAAGAAGGTGCCAAACTTCAATTTCAAAAAGACGTTCTCCAAAATATTCTCTGTCAATTTGAATCTAGTCAAAAACTGCAATGTTAACTCTAGAAAGATGAAACAACGGGCCGGATGGAACAATCTGGTGATTAATGTGCTATGCATCGTAAAAAAGAAAGATCTCTTACGAATGCGGACAAATTGCAAATAGGGAGAGGGAATCGAGATCCGTTTCTCGGAGGTTGGAACTAATCTTACAAACTATGTTAAGGGCTACTCTACGGTACTTACGTACCTTTTTATCATTGGGTTCAAGATACCTATTGACTCCATATTTAAAGATATGTGTCGGCTGTACAAAGTATGTATTGGATAGATCATCCCATCGGTTTGGAGGTTAGTGGTGATGTTTATGTATCTAACAATAAGACCAATCTGCCACATACCCTTTGACATCTGCTTCATCTTTATTTTCCAAAGCTTTACAAAGGTGGCATGCTTCAAATGTCGAAGTATGGGTCCAAGGGGCTGATCTCCCTCAATGATGACGATCTCTGTAATTGGGATAAAAAATATTTATTCACATCCCCTCTCGCCAACCAGCAACTCTGGGGCACCGTTGCTTTTGGAGAGATGGAATCCCGAGTGTAAGTATTTTAATTTTTTTTGTTCATGGGTGGAGTCCCCTGAGTCATGAAGTTTGACCGGGATCCTAACGATGTTCTTTGGAATGTCTTTTTTATGGCATATGTACTGATTGTGGTGCGCTCATTTTCTAACACAATTGTTGCTGTAGTATTCCTCTTGTCATGCAGGGGTCGAGTAAGGCTTCTGCATCTGCCTACTCTCCATTCATCTCGGGGGTGTGTTGATGCAATGAGGCTTAACGACTCCTCACTCTCCTTAAACTGGTCGATCTATTGCCTTCCTCCAAAGCCACTGCTAAGTCAGGGTGACGTATTTTTACCTATACAGACGACAACAAACTTTTTAGAAGAGAAAGAAAATTCTTCAAACTGGATGATTTCTCTTGTGGCTTTCTTCCTCCTTTTGTAGCCAAAATTCATTTGTCGTGGGTTTGTCATGGCTGGTTTCGGTTCTGTTATGGCCTACTGTAAATTTTGTTATGGTTATGAGATGGTTGTGTATTTGATTCTTGTCATGGGTTGGTGATGGGTCTATTATGGTTTGTTGCGACCACATAACATTATTATGACGACCAATATTTATTGGTTTTCTTCTTTCAACACTTTTTATGCACGCCATCAACCCTTTGTTCATTTTTCTGATCTACTGTATTTTTCAATTTGAAATCTCCTTTGCTTCTAGCGTCAATTCTTTAATATTCTTTCCTGCAATTTGGTTAAGGAAAAGAAGAAACAAGATATTTTTTGTACTTTTACAAATAAATTATATATTTAGAATCAAGTAAAATGCACTTTATCAAATTCTTCCACACTTAAATATTTACTTGTCCTCGAGGAATGAAAATAAAAGAAATTTATTTTTTTCTCTTTTCTTATTTATATGTAAGTGAACATTCATAACTTTAACAAATTAATGGCTCCACCTAATATTTTCAATCCTTTTGGAACTTATCGGAATTTACGCCCTTTGAACTTCCATTTTACTCCGGAAATACTACTGTTAGAACTCTTTCATTTTAACAAAAATCGAGAATACTAAAATCAATTATTTACAATAAACCATAGGCTAGCATTTCTTATGAATCTCTACTAATGTAAATCAATGCTGACCTTAGAATTTTTTAGGATTTTTATTGGCTTGTAATGTTTGGCTACGGGCTGGTATGATACAACGATACTTTTAGAGTGACTAATCTTCTTTCTGGCTTGATTTTTTTTTTAAAACCGGATGACTTTGTACTTGAAAATAGTAATGATAAGGGTTAAATTTTTACGACCCTTATTTTTACTGCAAATACCAAACATTCAAATATGCTCATAATATAACACCAAACATAGATGTATGTTTGTGTGTAAACATGGATATCTTCTTCTTCTTTTTCAGTTCATAACCATCCGTAAATACTTTTTTTCTATCATTCTAGAACAAGGTCGTCATCCTTTCAATTTTTTATTCCGAGGCTTGAAAAAAGAAGAAAACAAAAGGAAATTTTTGTTTTATTTTTATTCTTATTTTTATCTTTGGCATTTGATATGTGGTTTAGATGAACAAAAAGGATATCAAGGTTCAAGATATTGGACACTAAGGATAAATTTTATTTGGTGGATTAATCAAGAAGGCTCAATTGATCCAAGGATCGCCTAATTCATTTTCCAAGATCAATATTTTTCTAAGTATTTCGCCTTGACAAACAATAGATACAAGTTCTAGTTATTGATTATCTTGATTTACATGTTCTAATTTTTCCTAAGATCAAAGTTTCATGACAATGAGATATTTATGTTTGCGAAAATGGAAGTGTACAGTTAGAAGTCCTTTGAAGCTCTTCCAGATTTGAATATTCAAAGGAGTTGTCAAAAATTTATTGATGGTCATTCATGTGCAAATACTTCTAAACTCTCCTTTTTTTTCAATTTATTTGAACTAGAAAAGTTATTACTTTCTAATAACTATTTTTTTCAAAAAAAATACTTTAAACTATTTTTTTTGTTTTAATGAAATGTTCCAAATAGGGTCAAAGTGCATAAATGCCAAACATATATGTACATTAAAAAAAAAACAGGAAAATAAGCATCATAATATACTAAAATCATTATCTAGATTAGAAGTAAAATTGCAATAGTACCATTTGATCTGCCCCGCAGGGCCTTTTACCTCCAAAAGTTTTTCTTAGACATGCCAAAAGTCCTAAATTCTTCATAGGAAAAACAAAACAGTAGGACCATTAAATAATCTGCCCATTATAGGTTATTCACGACAAAAAATATTACCTATCAGCTTGCCATTATTTCTTTATCAAAATGAAACAACCATCAGACTATGGCAGCAACAATATGTCTAGCTATTTAAAAGAAAAAAAAATTCCTTTTATCCAGCTATTTAAAACAAAAAGTGTTGCCAAAAGGAAGCCGAAATTGCTCATTCTATCATTCATTAAAAGCAAAAGCATCAACAGTTAACGAAAACACAAACCAAAATTACCATTCAATCGCCCACACTTGAATTGTTCATTCTCGTGAGTGAACAAATCAACCCGCTCTTATTTACTTTTCTGGTTCAGTCCCTTGGAAAAAAATCTAGGGAGCATCAAATTCGTTACCTTCTTGGCGTTGATGTTGAGGGCTACCCATAGTTGTCTTTTAATGATTGCTATCAAGATCAAAAAAATTATTAAAATATTGATTGTCAAACAATATTGGAGTAGGTGTAGATCCTCTCGCCCTATTTAGATAAAATTATATTGCGGTAACCGGTGGTGGAATAGGCATTGGCGTTTCCTAAGCTTGATATTGATTGACACCTCCACTTAGGAAGGGAGTGACAAAAGAAGATTGGAAATAAGGAATACCAAAATATGACATCACATTAGAGTTGTTATATAGCAAACTTTCCAAAGTAAAAGTCGTAGGATATGTACAAGTAATCCGATTTTGCATAGTTTGATTCATTAGATTTTGGAATTTTCTTGTTTCAACCATTTTTTATGCAATACTTGCTGACAACACTTCTTCTCTACTCACCTGTTGACTCCTGAAAGTTTCTCAATACTTAACCATTTCAGATTGTTGTTGTAACAATCTTTGCAAAGTGATATGCACACTTGGACTGATAGTGGTGTAATTAGAGTCAACTTCTGAATTTAAAGGATGTATCGGTTATTTTGTCATTTCCTTCTTTCTCATAACTGTATGAAAGCATTACATGATTGCCGTTTTGTTCTTCCCACTCGCGGGTTTTAAACTATAGAGATATTATTTATTGATGAAATATGTATTATCCGTCTCTATAAAACCTTTCATATATACACAATAGAGCGATACCAACAGAGTAACTCTAGATCAAAAGTACAAAACACCATGTTCATCTTGTAAACGACAATCAACCATAGCATCACTTATCATTTGCTTAATATTTATGGGCAATTCAGATGTCACAACATATATCATAATTACCCTGTCTATATTATAATTGGATGTTAGGGCACAAGCGGGAACTAATAAGTCGGCTCCAGGTTTTCGCTATTTCACCCAAACTTGTACAATAAATACTCAAAGGATGTTCTTTTGTTCTGGAATAAACTTTTACTCTACTGAGACATTATTTACCTAGCACATGTTTAACAAAATCTATATCGCTCTCATCAATTAATTTTTTGGTGGAGTTATCATCTATATATCTTAAGTTATAAAATACTATATATAACTAAAGAATCAAAAGAAATAGTCTGACCTTGCATACTTGTAGTTAGAGTTTTTACATTAAGGTTTCCTTAAAGTTTGAGAACCTAAGTCTCTAACATAGGTGCATGGATATCGAACAAAAGTTTCTCATTGCAAAGAGCTGATTGTACTTAAAATCTCCTGTGTTTTAAGACCATCATACGGTAGGAAACAACATCTCGAACTCCTCGATAGCTAGTCGATTATACATTGAATGTAACCATGATGTCGAGTATCGATTTTTTATCTTTGAGCATTCTGTTGGAGTGCTTTGCGAAGAGGATAATTTTTTTCCCTTTTTAAAGTGAGCATTTGTGAAAGTGTATTTATAGAGAAGAGAAAAGTCAAAAACAGTAGAGAGAAAAAGGAGAAAGATAAAGAAGAATAACTTTTTTTTCTTTTAGGTGGTGTCCATGGCCGATGAAAGGTGGTGGTCTGTTTAATTTTGATGGTGAAGATAAAAAGATTGATTTTGTTGGAAAAGGTAAAGGGAAGTGAAAAAGGGTTTGAGTCTTCTTCAATCTACGAGAGTAGTAAAGCTGTTCAATTCTTGTGCTGTAATAGAATGATGGACTTTGTTTCTTAGAATTAGTCATCCACCGTGACAAACCTTTGCTTTTTGTTAAAATGAAATTACTCCTTCCTGATTTGTTAATACAATGTACTGCCGTTTTCATTCTTATTACATAGATGAAACTTATTTTTTTAGATAAGTTTCTCCATTACCCTTTTTTATTTTTTTTCCATTAAAATATGAAATATATTACTGAAACTACTTAAATACAAATAAAATTTACTAATTCACGAAAAGTAATTCCCGCTATTTGATTAAAAATCAAGAAATAGAATAATTTTCCATACTAAATTTATTTAGAACTAAAAATAATGCCAGCGTATTGGCAAAAATAAAATAGAATTACAAAAGCAAATACAAATGACGACAACAAATTTTTTAAAAGAGAGAGAATATTCTTCAACTGGATTTTTCTCTTGTGGCTTTCTTCCTCCTTTTATAGCCAAAAATCATTTGTCGTGGGTTTGGCATGGTTGGTTTCAATTATGTTATGGCCGGTTGTGAATTTGTTGTGGTTATAAGATGATTGTGTATTTAGTTCTTGTCATTGGTTGGTCGTGAATCTGCTATGGTTTGTTGCAACCACATAACTCTTCTGACGATCATGATTTATTGAATTCTTCTTTCAACACTTTTTATGCACGCCATCAACACTTGGTCCATTTTTCTAATCTACTACATTTTTTCAATTGAAATCTCCCTTGTTTCTAGCTTCTAGCTTCAATCCTTCAAAATTCTTTCCTGCGAATTTGGTTAAGGAAAAGAAGAAACAAAATAATTTTTTTTTGCATTTACAATGAAAATCATATATTTATAATTAAGTAAAATGCACTTTATCATTCGTTCATGTAAGTATCTCCGGTATTTTTTTCGATGTCGTTGATCTTCTCCGGATTGGCCTCCATTATTCTTTCGGACAGTATGAACCCTAAGAACTCTGAAAACACATTTCTCCAAGTTCGAGTTTCATATTGTATTGACGGAGTATTGCAAAAGTTTCTCTAAGGTTGGATAATTTTTGACTTGTATTGATTTAACCAACATATCATCAATGTACACCTCCATCGTTTTCCCACTCTGATCTTTGAACATTCGACTAACGAACCGTTGATAAGTTGCCCCAATAATTTTTAGTCTGAAATTCTTCATTATTTTCTCGAGGGATTCCAAAGGCACATTTTTCGGACCTGAGCTTCTGATTCCCACTACAACAACATCGATACCTGACCCTCGCAGAACCAATTTCATCTAGAAATCCCCCTGTTACAGCGCCTTGAGGAACTGAAACTAGAGTGCCTCTAGCAGGGCCCATAGGAGGCACAAGCGACTCTCAGTGGAAGTTTCCGAACAAAGTCTCCAATGCGACAAAAACTTTCCTATTCACAACTTGTAGATCAACAAGTGCCCATTTTGTTTTTCGATGAATTCCATAAGAGTGGTCTCCCAAGAGCTAGATTCTGCTTCAACTACACCTTTCTCGTTTCTTCGAGTCCTCATAGGTGAATTATCCCTCGAACCGACTGGAATGTTTGTCATACCCGATTTTGGACTCAACTCGAGGCGAGTGGGGTTTTGGATTTGACTGGGTGAACTCGTTTGGAGTTGGAGTGTTTGGAGTCGCCACCTAATATGGATTCTAAGGTGTATTAGGTCACCTATTAATTTCTAATTTAATCTAAAGAATAACTCCGGGTTGGTCTACGAGTCAGAGATTCAGGCAAGTGTTTGAAATAACCCAGAAGGAAGGGGTTAGGCACCTTCTAGGTTCCACTAAACGTGGTTCCCGGCCAATTTTTATATTGGGTTTAAATATATTGCTTATAATAGGATGAAAGCTAAATAAAGTAAATAAAAGAGATATGTGATGCAAAATAAACAAGTAGGCAATTCAATACATTTGGATAAGTAACCTAACATAATAGTTATGTTGCGCAAATAGCCATAAATTAAATAACCACTAGACATTTGAATAAACAATCCTAGGTTTTATTATCCTATTTGGATCAGAACCCGGCTTTCGTAAGGGACGATAGTTTCAGAATCCACTATCAAATATAGCTCGAGTAGCTTCCATCATCTCCGAGGGGCTTAATTCCCTTAACCCCATACTCTCTTTGAGTATTTAACTAAAGCGTTTCCTAATATTTTATAACGTCCTAAAAAGATTTTTAGCGTCCCAACTTAAAGTCCCGGAGGCTTTTGAGACAACTTAAAATGTAAAATGTCTAGACCCCTAAGTGTATCAAGCGCCCCGAATCTAGACATCTAGGCGTCAAATAATGAACATGACACATAAGCAAATAAGGACAATGTTATAAACTTAAAAGAAAAGGTGGGCCTCCGAGTTAAAAGAATTCAACATGCCACTATTAAGCCCAATTTGCATAAAGAAGTTAATTCTAGCGTGCATTGTGAAATTAGCCACATTTGAAACGTATAAACAATTCAAAATACGTAATATTTGCATAGATAAATCAGTTTTCAGTTTTAGCCTCTAAAAAATATACTGTTACGTTTCAGAATGTGCAGTTTACAGAAACTGTCTCATTTTCAGATTGTCTTGCGATTTTAGCCTATTTTCAGAAAATAATCCAATTACAGAGTTTAATAAATTGCATAAACAATCTAAAATACTATCAATTTCAATTTAAAACCTGTAAGGATATTACTACAATGTTCAGTTTTACTTTTTGCACCAATAGACCAGTTTTCAGTATGTATTGCAATTTCAGCCCTTTTACTAATTTTCAGCAAAACAACCCCTATTTTAATCTGATTTTTAAAACCTGTCATGTTCTCAGTCTATCTCAGCTACACATGAATATAACATCAATTTAACTTTAACCTTGCGTAAACAGTCCCGTTTAACTTCTAACACCCAAGAGTAAAGAAGTGGGACTAGAAATGGCCCCTTTTTAGTCTTGTCACTGCTGTAACAGTGTATATAAGCTTTTGTACCTGTCATAAGCGACTAGATGCACCTTTTGGTGCTTAATATAGACAGGGTGACCAAATAAATACATCATATCGAGGGATTTGAATTTCTAAACACATGACAGCATATAAGAGGGGAAGAAAATGGGCATGTGTCCCTTGAACTTTGTGAGTGCTCTTTATGCTTTTCAAGGTCAATCTTAGACCTTCATTACTTTGCAAGACCTGCACAAAGGGTTAGTAGAAGGGCCAAAAGAGGCCAACAACAAGCAGATACATACACACACCATCATAGAGCAACTATGTCTAACAAATATCAGGTCTCATGAGTTATATAGGTATACCTTATAAGTAGGTCAAGAACAGAACAAAGTGCAGCATGCAAACACCAAGAATCAACAATGTGCGCCTAGTCTTTGCCTCAGCTTAGAAAGGCAGCATGTTCTCAAGCATTTTTGCAGAAAAGGGGAAGAGGTAGAAGAAGATCCAGAAAGTGTGTATCAATGTAAAGGAGAGTGTTTCTCAGCTTTTTTTAGAGGTGTAGAAGGTGTCTAAGGTTTGTGTATATAAGTGAGAGGTGTAGAGAGTCTGTATGTGTGTCGATCAGTGTGTGTAGATGATTCAGGGATGTTCTGTATGTGAGAGGCTATTAGAGATACCAGTCAAGTCTGTCCAGAACTGAAAATAGGCAGCCCTATTTATAGTGTTAGGCAAGCACAGTAAAATCCCAGGAATCATGCTTAACAGATTCAAAAATCTCCATTAGCTTGTAATTGAGCGTGTTTAAAGGGAAGATAATTGCAACATACATGTCAAGGTTCAACCTAAATCTTTAAAACGACCATAGGATTAAATGCATTTAATCAGTTCCCCAAAATCAGAAACAGATAATTGAGTTAAGCATCTAGACGAGATAAGCTACAAATTCAACGATATTTGAAAAGCCCTAACTTAAAATCGACATAGGCATTCCAGATTTCCTTTCAAACAGGCCAAGAGAAAAATGGAATATATATTCAACTCGTCAATGATTCACACGTAATAAAGGAAAGAAATAACCTGATTTGCCCTTGATTGCCCCTGATTTGAAGAGATTCACGAACTCTCCTGTGAACCCATGCTCTGCCTTTTCATTTCCAATGATTTTGTACGATTCTTTCCATTTCTGATCCGGGTTTGTAATGATTCATACCCAATCTCCTTGTGTATATTCCGGATTCCACGAGGCAAAGGAGAGAGAGAAATGGGGATTCGTCCGCGTGTAATCCGAGATAGGAAAGAGGAGAGGGGAGTCGTGACTGCGGAGGTGGCGGATTTGATGGCGGGGATGGTGGCTTTAATGGCGGAGGGGGTGCGATTAAGGAGTGTATTTGGACGGGTTTCAGGGAACGGGGAGAGGAAGAGGAGATGGGCGACGACTGGTGAGTTTTTGTGGTAAAGGGAAAAATGTTTAGGGTTTATTTGGTAATGAGGTATGTGTGTGTATAATTGTAAGTAGGAGATCTAATATGAGCTGTTGGATTAGGGGATGAAGGCCCAGGATTGTGCCATGTAGGCGTGTTAGTGAGTGTATAAGTGAGATATGCTGAGATGGATAAGTAAATGGTGCTTTGGGGAGTAGTACCAAGTGCAGAAGTGAGTTGTACACACGCCTAACGAGTGTGTACTTTGTGCTATAAGTGTATTTAGGGAGGTGTAGGCTTATGTGGTGCTTAGGTGGATTACACGTGGACAAACGGTAATGACGCGGACTGAATGTAATAGAAATAGAATTGTAAAATAACAAAATGGCTAGTATTTAATTAAAATACTTATAACTATAAATGATTAGTATAAAAATAGGAAATTTTATAAACAATTATAAATAAATATAAATAACTATAAATAAATATAGATGACCACAAATAATACTAATCAGATATAAATAACTACAAATAATTATTAAATAATGTCATAATGCGTTAAATTGCATAAAATAGTATACGTAGTTTGGAAAATAGCCTAAATGAATGTAATTACGTGATATAGTCACAATTAAATAAATATTATATAAATAGGGGATTAGTAATAGTAGTACATACGTAAAATGCATGCTATCTAATGCAATATTATTTGAAAAATCACTACTATCAATTTTAATTAAATATAGCCAAATTGCAAAAACGGAGAGACAAAATTGAGTGTCAACAATGTTGTGTTGCAAGCAAGATAGTGAACGATAGGACGGAGTTCCACCAATAGTTATATCTGCAGTCTCCGGAGTGACTCCGGTAACTCCATTTTCAGTTTGAAGTTGAGTTGATTGATCTACCACTTCACACGGAAAGCAAAAATATTAAGCAAGTTTGAAAATACAAAATCTTGGAATAATAAGTTGTCTGGGCCCGCTTTGGGTGCCAAATTGTGTAATTTAGTTTACCAATTAAATATGTATTTATTAGGCACAAACAATCAGTTATGTCAATATTTTAGGACGTTATTCATATTGTTCTATGTGTGAGTAGGCAAATAGATCAATGATTAGTAAATAGCCGATTAATAATGCATGATAGATAAAAAAAATAATTGTATAAGTAAAATAAGTAGCAGTGATGGTAGAAGCAAAGCTTGGCAAGAATAATAAAATATAGTATATGTGTGAGAACGCATAGGGGTACAAATGAGGGGGAAATGGAATATTTATAGGTGCTAGAATGGTAACTTTAATATTTCTCTCTCTAAAGTCTTCTAGTGGATAAAAGTATGCCGTTGGATGTGAAAGATATTGCCCTGAAAATAGCAGAGTTGGTTGAGCCTTGCTAAGTTATTTGTTCATATGTCTGTGTAGCCCATCCGAATCTTCAAGTGTCCATTTGTTATTTCATATGGGTGATCCTCTAACATCTGTCATGATGTTGTGTCCATCTCACTTAAAGGCACTTGTCTTCGCTAGCCAATCTAATCATGCCACATACCCAAAAACCTGCAACAGCGTGTTCAGATCGATTTTTACCAATACAATTATACACCTGATGAGGATCAAAACTAAAAGACGAAGAATGATAAAGGAGCAAGACGCGTCTCGAACTCCCTACAAAGTATCCATGGAGAACTTGTTCCGTGAAACCTTCATATCGGTGTCAAGAAGAGCCTCACGCTAAGCAACTACCCTCGAGTCATACTCGGGGCCCGCAAGTAGAATGATCGGGTGTTGGTTCGATAATCAACTAGGATCCGCTAGAAGAATTCAAGCCAATCAAAGGGTTCTTTTCATAACTCAAGAGTTCAACTCTATTCAACATTCATCAATAATCAAAATAAGCTAAAGGTTCAAGTAAAGACTAATGAAGTATTTATAGGCTTCATCTAGACATCATGAAAGCCCTAAAGCACCCCCAAAGTGGGTTTAAATAACAAAAGCCATGTAGAGCTATAATAGTCAAAACATAACAAATAAATGAGGTGCTCCGTCATTGTCTTCAGGAAGTAGGCGCCCCGCCAAGTGTACCAGGCGCCACGTCTGGTTGAGTTTCACTATGTACTAGGCGCCCCGCCTCTGTACAGGGGCGGTCCGCCTAGTAAAGTGGGCGGTCCGCCTCCTCCTGTAGCTCCTTGGAATGTCTCAAAATGTGTCCCGGATGCCTCTCCAAGTAGCCTAGGCGATCCTCCTTCCATGGCACTCCAATTCATGATCTTCAAGCCGCTCTCGGAATCTTCTTCCATGTCCTTCCAAGTCAAGTGAAGATGAATGTCTTGAATCAATTTGGCTTGACTCCTAGTGAAAGACCTTGAGGTAGTATGCTCCGCATCATCCTCCCCTTCTTGGGAAGGTTTCGTCCTCGAAACCATGGCCTCCTCCTCTCCAGCATCGCCATCCCCTACATCAAAAGGGGTCAAATCAGTCACATTAAAAGTATTTGAGATATTATATTTACAGGGTAGATCAATCACATGAGCGTTGTTGTTGATCTTGGAAATTACTTGAAGCGGTCCATCTCCTCGGGGTGCCAACTTCCCTTTCCTAAGGTTTGGAAACCTTTCTTTCCGGAAGTGTACCCACAGCCAATCGCCTTTCTTGAGCTCTAGATTTTTCCTTCCCTTGTTCTTTTTGGAAGCCACCTTTGCATAGGCCTCCTCCAAGTTCTTCTTTGCTTTAGCATGGAGCTCAACCATAGCCTTTGCCTGGCTTTTACCTTCAAAACTCACAACAAAATCTTTTGGCAATGGGGTTAGATCAAGTGGACTCAAAGGAGTAAAGCCATACACATACTCAAATGGAATCATACCAATCAAACTATGCAACGTACGATTATAGGCAAACTCCATAAGAGGCAATTTATCAACCTAAGTCCCGGCCTTACCTCGGGTCATAGCTCTAAGAAGAGCACCCAAAGTTTGGTTCACCACCTCGGTTTTCCCATCCGTTTGAGGGTGGTGGGACGTAGTGAACAATAGCTTGGTGCCAAGAGCACCCCACAAGCCCCTCCAAAATTGGCTAAGAAACTTGGTGTCCCTATCACTCACAATAGTTTGAGGCACACCATGCAACTTTAACACATTATCAATGAATAAAGAAGCAACATGTTGTGCATCATCACACTTTTTACATGGAATGAAGTGAGCCTTTTTGGAAAACCTATCCACGACAACATAAATGTTATCCTGTCCCCCCTAGACCGTGGCAATCCTATAAAAAATCCATAGAAATATCTATCCACGGGCTAGTAGGTATGGGGAGAGGAGTATACAAACCATGGGGTTTTGCTTTGGATTTAGCATGCTTGCACTCAAGGCAATTTTTGCAAAGCTTCTCAACTTGCAACCTCATTTTTGGCCAATGGAATTGTTCCATGAGAATGGCCAAGGTCTTGTTTCTCCCAAAGTGTCCCATCAAGCCCCCACAATGTGCTTCACGAATAAGCAATTCTCTCCAAGAGGACTCGGGAACACAAACTCTACCATTTGTAAAGATATAGCCATCAACCCATTGGTACTTCTCAACTCTTTCTCCCTTCTCAAGAGCTTCATGAATGCTCTTTAGCTTAGGGTCTTGAGCATACATCAACTTAATGCTCTCAAAACCCATGAGCTTGGAGACAAGAGTGGTGGCTAGAGCAAACTTCCTAGAAAGTGCATCCCCCACGACATTGTCTTTCCCTTTCTTGTATTGAATAACATAGGGAAAAGACTCAATGAACTCTACCCACTTGGCGTGACGCTTGTTCAATTTCTCTTGGCCCCTAAGATGTTTGAGTGATTCATGATCACTCTTAATCACAAATTCCCTAGGCCAAAGATAATGTTTCCAATGAGCAAGAGCTCTCACTAGGGCATACATCTCCTTGTCATACGTAGAGTAATTCAAGGAGGCACCCTTCAACTTCTCACTAAAGTAGGCTATGGGTTTTCCATCTTGCATTAAAACACCACCAATTCCCACCCCCGAGGCATCACATTCAACCTCAAATGCCTTTGCGAAGTCGGGCAATTGCAATAGATGGGCGGTATTCAACCTACTTTTCAATTCTTGGAAGGCCTTCTCTTGAGGCTCCCCCCACACGAAAGGCTTGTCCTTCTTCACCAATTCGGTGAGTGGAGCGGCATTGGAGCTAAAGTCTTTTACAAACCTCCTATAGAAGCTAGCAAGACCATGAAAGCTCCTCACTTGAGTCACGGTAGTAGGGGTAGGCCAATCACGAATGGCCTCTACCTTAGACTCATCCACCTCCACCTCCACTCCTTGGGCACTCACAACAAACCCAAGAAAGACTACCTTCTCAACTCCAAAGGCACATTTCTTAAAATTAGTATAGAGCTTTTCGGCTCTCAACACTTCAAGAACATGCCTTAAATGATCAACATGGTCGTCTAACGACTTGCTATAAATCAAAATATCATCAAAGTAGACGACCAAAAATTTGTTGAAGAATGGCTTCAATACATGGTTCATTAGTCTCATGAAAGTACTAGGTGCGTTGGAAAGGCCAAAGGGCATCACCAACCATTCATATAGACCAAACTTGGTCTTGAATACGGTTTTCCATTCATCCCCGGGTTTCATCCGGATTTGATGGTAACCGGACCTAAGGTCTATCTTCGAAAAGATACTAGAACCACTTAGTTCATCGAGCATGTCATCTAAGCGAGGTATGGGATGTCGATACTTTACCGTGATCTTGTTGACCGCACGACAATCCACACACATCCTCCAAGTGCCATCCTTCTTTGGAACAAGGATCACGGGCACGGCACAAATACTCAAGCTCTCCCTCACCAAGCCTTTAGTAAGCAATTCATCCACCTGTTTTTGTAGCTCCTTGGTATCTTCGGGATTACTCATATAAGCCGACTTGTTTGGAATTTGGGACCCCGGGACAAAGTCGATTTGGTGTTCAATACCCCGCAAGGGAGGTAATCCAATTGGCATTTCATCCGGGAACATATCCTCAAAATCCTTCAAAACATTTTCAAAAGCACTAGGCAAAGGGTTAGTGGAATAATCAAGTTCGGATGTAAGAATCATACCTTTGTGCACTAGGCAAATGAGTAGTTTATTGCCATCATTTCCTTTCAAAAGCTCACCCGGTTGCATTATGGCACAAATGCTACCGGTAGAAGATGGTGGAGTCACCACCAAGCTCTCGGTCAAAGGACTAGTCTCAACAACCGACTTAGCCTTTGCCGCTTCTCTTAACTCCTTCATACTCTTGTAACATCACTTACTTGCTTGGGAGTCAAGGGTTTGAGCACAAACTTTTTTCCTTTATGCTTGACCGTGTAGATGTTGGCACGGCCATCATGAACCACATGTCTATCAAATTGCCGAGGTCTACCAAATAAGAGATGGCAAGCTTGCATAGGTACAACGTCAAACATGTGTTCATCCACATAGTTCCCCATCTTGAACTTAATCATGACTTACTTTACCACCTTCAATTCACCACACTCGCTAAGCCATTGCAAATGATAAGGATTTGGGTGTTTCAAATGGGTATCTTCAATTGGGAAACTAGTGTTTAGCTAATAACATTGGCACAACTCCCCGAGTCAATAATCATGGAACAAACAATACCTATGACTCGGCATCTAGCATGGAAGAGGTTTTCTCTTTGCAAAGTCTCACTATCCTCCACAAACATGGCACCTAAACTCCTCCCCACAACAAGGAAGGCATGAGGATCATCATCCTCAATTGCATCCTCCTCCACATCAACCTCCTCATCACCCTCTACTCCCCCATCCTCGGGCTCACTATCTTGTTCATACACCAATTTACCCACCACAACTATAGTTTTCCGGGTAGGGCAATCTTTAGCAATATGTCCATAACCCTTACATTTATAGCATTGAGTAGAAGTAGAAGTAGGATTGCTCAAGTGAGTTTTAGAGTTACCTCGTACATGTGGTGTAGACTTCTCATAGGGCTTCTTCACTTCTTTGCTAGCAATTGCACCACTTGTGTTTGGGAACCTTGCATTTGGAGTAGGAGTCTTCCACTCCTTTGGCTTACTCATGGGAGTAGTAGTGCTACTCTTGTAGCGAATGGATTTCTCATCTTTGAGCCATTTCTCGGCTTCAACCGCATCTTTGCATAGCTCATAGTGGTCTTCATATTTGTGAAACTTCAATTGTGAAGCTATGTCTCGATTCAAAACACTTCGAAATCGAATCACAGACGGCTTATTCTCTTCCTCATCCAAGTCTAGGGTCATCCGGATTTGCTCAAATTCATTGAAGTACTCCCCAACCGTCTTGTAACCTTGCTTCAATTCATAGAGACGCTTGTATTGGTCTACACGGTATTGGTGAGTCAATTACTTCTCATCCATCACACGAATCAATTCACCCCAAGTCACATTGATAGCCATACCATTCCTCCTTCTATTCCTCTTGACTGATTCCCACCAAGTAGAAGCAAAGGACTCAAAGGAAGATATTGCATACTTGGCCCTCTTCTCCTCGGTCATATCATTGGTGTCAAATATTCGCTCCATGGACAACTTCCAATCAATGTACTCAACCGGGTCACCACTCCTTTTGAAAGAAGGAATAGTGAGCTTCACACTATTAAGATTGTTGTTATCACGACCCCCTTGGTAAGGCTCTGGTTGGCCTCCAAAGTTGTCTCCATAACCACCATAATCCCTCCTAGCATTCCCTCCAACATACCCCATGGGTGGCCCTCGACCCCGGCTTCTACCCCTATCCACATTACGTCCCCAATTCATGGCTCTCCCATTTGGATTAGGAGCCCCATAGTCACTACCAACATATTCTTCCTCCTCCCCTTCTTGAGCTTCTTCAACTTGCTCAAGAGGTTGAACATTTCGAATAGGTCCGGGAAGTGATGTTTCTTTGGGGATTGCGCATTAGGTGAGGAATGCTCACTCGTTGGGTATTGGCCAACACTTGTTCATTTCAATCACGATCCTCCTTTACCCGTTGTTGTTGTCTAAGCAACTCAACAACTTGTTCCGGGGTAAAGGTTGAACTACTTGTGCCTTCAACAGCTTCAACTTGGACACTCGGGGCCCCTTTCTCAACTTGGACACTCGGGGTCCCTTTCTCCACTTGGACACTTGAGGTTCCTTGCTCAACTAAGGTACTTGATGTCACACTCTCAAGACTTTCAATCCTTAGGTTCATACTATCCAATTTGGCAAGGATAGTAGCAAAGGCATTCTTTCAAATTATCAGATTTTCAAAGGGTTTCAAATTTTCAAATCTTGGAATACAACTTCAAATCAAGAGTTCTAGGTACCAAAATGACGGGTTTCCAAGAAGGAACAAACCCCAATATCAATTACACAACGGGTCCATCAATCCAAGAACACATGATCAAATTTTTGGTGTTTTTCAACCTTTTTTTTTTTTTTGTGTTTTTCTTCTTTTTCTCAACAACAAACAAGAAACTAAGATAGAAACCAACCTAGGCACGAAGAATCAAGGGTCGGGGGTTTGTAGAAATAAAACTCGAGCCTTGCTTTGATACAAAGATGATGAGGATCGAAACTAAAAGACGAAGAATGATAAAGGAGCGAGACGCGTCTCGAACTCCCTACAAAGTATCCATGGAGAACTTGTTCCGTGAAACCTTCGTATCGGTGTCAAGAAGAGCCTAACACTAAGCAACCACCCTCAAGTCATACTCGGGACTCGCAACTAGAATGATCGGGTGTTGGTTCGACAATCAATTAGGATCCGCTAGAAGAATTCAAGCCAACCAAAGGGTTCTTTTCATAACTCAAGAGTTCAACTCTATTTAATATTCATCAATAATCAAAATAAGCTAAGGGTTCAAGTGAAGACTAGTGAAGTATTTATAGGCTTCACGTAGACATCATGAAAGCCCTAAAGTACCCCCAAAGTGGGTTTAAATAACGAAGGCCACGTAGGGCTATAATAGTCAAAACATAAAAAATAAATGAGGTGCCCCGTCATTGTCTTCAGGAAGTAGGCGCCCCGCCTGGTTGAGTTTCACTGTGTACTGGGCGCCCTACCTCTGTACAGGGGCGGTCCGCCTAGTAAAGTAGGCGGTCCGCCTCCTCCTGTGGCTCCTTAGAATGTCTCAAAATGTGTCCCGGATGCCTCTCCAAGTAGCCTAGGCGATCCTCCTTCCATGGCACTCCAATTCATGATCTTCAAGCCGCTCTCGGAGTCTTCTTCCATGTCTTTCCAAGTCAAGTGAAGATGAATGTCTTGAATCAATTTGGCTTGACTCCTAGTAAAAGCCCTTGAGGTAGTATGCCCCACATCAACACCTGTCGGCTTTTTTAAAAATAAATTAGGCGGTTCACTAGTCAACTAGTGTAAAATTCCCTAACTACTTACCAAGTAAGGTTGATATAATAAACGGAGAAAGACGTAATATCAGGACTCAATCTTTCCATAAATTTTCATTGGGTGTACCCGCATATCACTGGTTATGGCATATTGTCCCCACTTAAGAATGTTTTAGAAAAATGGCCTCGGAGGTAACACATCAAGTTATAAATCGACAAGTGTTTCCTCTTCAGCAACACTTCAAGTTATCTGAGAGGATGTGGGAAGAGATAAAAGGGCAAGTTTTGCCTATACAAGAGGGGGTCAAAGTCAAGTGTTAGTCAAGTACTGCCTAAGAGGCACTACTTACGAGAAAGGGAGGGTGGGGAAACACTTCAAGTTATCTGGGAGAATGTGGGAAGATATAAAAAAGAGAAATGTTGTCTAAGAGGCAACACTTAGAGAAAGAGACGGCGGGATGCGGATGTCATTATAAAATTTTGTAAGGGTATTTACGTCTAAAATTCATTTATTAAAGTTAGCAGGGCCATTCTTGCAAAATCACTTCATACGAGGTCAATAAGGCAAACCTCTGCCTATGGCGTCATAGTTTTGTAAATTACCTCAATCTTTCATTGTTAGGTCGAAATAAGCTTGTTGAGTATATCTATTGTTAAAATAAATGAGTACTTTCGACATAGGTGAATCTTGCGAAAAGAAGATTGCATATAATTAATTTGTTCCTGAAAAATAATCAAGACAAAAAGTATCCACAAGTAAAATTTGATTTATCAGAAAAATTATGCGGGTTACAATCTCTAAAATATCTAAATTAAAGATGTAATCCTCTGATTCTTCTCTTCACAGATTTGATTCAAGGGCGTTAAAGCTTGATCTCGAACTTGATGCATTTGATTTGATTCAAGTGCTTTTGAGCTTGATCTTGAATTTGATGGATTTGACTTGATTTGATTCAAGGGCTTGAGAGCTTGTTTTTGAACATATAAATTTGACTAGATTCAAGGGCTTATGAGCTTGTTCTTGAATATATGTATTTGATAATCACGAACGTGGAGGCAGGCTTTGATCACGAACATGGCGGCCGAATATGTATAGAAAGACTCCTTGATTTCTGTAGGAGGGAAGGCTTCTTTATGTATGGAATGCTTCTTGATCTCTGGCAGAATGGAAGACTTCTATGTATATCCTTGATTTCTCCACTGGTGGATGGATGCTTTCACCAACTTCTGAATGGTTTCAAGAGTTATGTAACAACTCTATTTATAGTTGTAGAGGGTGGAGAGTCCAATTACATATGTACTCTCTTTCTTGATTTTGATTGGCTAATGTAAGTCATCAAACCTATCACACAGTTATATGATAAAAATAAATTTAATTGGCCAACACCATGCTATATTGGACACTTGGATAGTTTTGATTTGCTATCAATTTGACTAGACATGCTACATCATTTATACACATGTCATGATTTTATTGGTCCTTGATTTGACTTGGTGCCACATCATTTGACACGTGGCATGGGCCTTGGATAAATAAATCTTGAATTTAATATAACCCAAATTCTTTTATGGATTTAAATCTAGTAAAATTTACATGTCTACAAATGCCCTTACTTCATGGCTTGTCAAAGTGTAGACTTGTCGAACTATAATGACGAGACTTGAAGTACCAATTAAGACTACATTTCGGCCAAATAAAGAAATGTCGTGGCTTCAGCAGTATATTTTCCATTTACTTGGGACTCCAAGCTTCATTTAAGCTAGCACATAATTCATGTAAGCTTAATCAAAGCAAAGTATTCATATAGGATCAAGTAACTTTAATACTTCACGCGTTAAAAGTCATATCCAATGTTTAGCAAAATAATCTTGAATCAGGATAGTGGCATCACCAACTTCAAAGTAACTTAGGATTCAGACTTTTACTCTATTTTAGAATCCAAGTCCTTTATGAAGACAACTCTTTAAACAGACTTCATAATTAAACCAAATTGGAATCTCTTGACAGTGAGTCTATATAAAGACATCATAATCACAGAACTTTAATCACAAATTCAATCAATTGATGGGACTTTGATTGCAGATAACCCTTCGAGGTAAAGTCCTTTGACTTTTTTGATCTATGCTGAGCTTCCAAGTAATTTCGTAAAGTTAACTCCGAATTTTAACAGACTGTTAATTTCAGACTTGCGCGTTTTCACAAAAAATCCTATATCTTGACATAGGAAGGTGCAAATTACAAATGCTTTGTGGCATTCGAAAATAGACTTGCAGAGCTATAATATGTCTGAAAACCACGATCATAGAGTTTCAATATTTGCACAGTCCATTACTTGAATTCAGACTGCAGGTTTTGAAGCACCGTTTCTTTCAGTTTTGTGCATCGTCACGAAAAAAATTATATCTTGATGCAGGAATATCCGAATCACGAGCTGTTTGCGGCATTGAAAGAAGACATACAGAGCTACGACATAGCCAGAAATCACGATCATGAAGCTTTTAGAATTACACAGTTTATTATCTGAAGCCAGACCATGAGTTCTGAAACACTGATTGTTCCAGATTTGCTCAAGCTGAATAAAAGAAATTGTAACTTGGCACAGGAGTGTCCGAATATAAAGTCGTTTGATCCAACGGAGACCTGACTCAAACCACCATATCTATAACAGATATAAAAGCTTGGTTCATCCTGGATCGATTAGATTTGTTTTTTAAACTTGTACCTAAAATCTGCACAGTATTCTTTGGGCAACATGTTCCATGAACGAACTTTTCCTCTTTTCTTTATTTGTCTCTTTCCGCAGGTTTGCACGTGAGTTTAAATAGTCTTGATCAAGTATGCACGAGATTTCAACCCACGCATTCAAGCTTGGATAAATAATCATAAACCCCGTGCGAAAGAAGGGCCCTGAAATTTTGTCCCATGTTGATGGCGAAGAACTACTTGGAGCCTTCCTATCCAACTTTGGACAAACGTGTTGCAACACTCTACTTGACTTTGGTGAGAAACACTTCATGTACCCACTCTGCAGTTGCATTTAGCAAGACATCAGGCCACCTAGCATATTTAGCCTTTAGTCATGCCTTTGGTTGTCTGCAGCTTGGCGAGAACAACTTTTCATACAGCTTGTCCAGACCACTCAGAGTTCTTTTGTCCTTTTGATTTTGCAGCTTTGACGAGACAGTATTTGGAGTAGTCCCTTTAAGCCTGGACGTGGAAGTACATGATAGCGTGAATCATCTGAGCATAGGCAAAATATGTGAAGCATTCCCTCCTTTTGTGACACGACCCAGAATTCGGTTAGGCCGTGCGGGCACCCGACATCCTCCTCTAGACTCGTCGGGCGAACCCTTACCAACAAAATTAGGAAAATAAATATAATAATTCATAAATAAGGACAAGACTAAAAAATAATACAGACATACTGATACCTCTAAGATGTACAAAAAAATTACAGTTGACTACCCAACATACTAGGTTTAGGGCTATCTAGACAAGACATCTAAGAGTACAGAAGAAGACAGATACCTCCTAAAGGGAGCAAAATGAAACTGAAATAATGACCAATAAACTGGTGGCCATCCGGAATAAAAGCTGGCTCACCCTGACAGCTGAAGTCGCTTCGCTCCTTCACAACGTGGCGAACTCAATCCTGGAGCGAATCTGCCGAAACGAAATAGATAGACAAGAAACAAACAACAAACAAGGGTGAGTCAAAATGACTCAATAAGTGGGGCAGACTAGCCACCTCAAAGAATAGGATAGCTAGCCAGGGAGAAGAAATAGATAAACCAAATTCCTTTTATTTAAATTATAAAAAGGCAGAGCCAGATAACAACCGGAAACACGTAAGAAACTTCTAAACTCAACCAAGGGTGCGTGCCAGAAACATATCAACAAATAAGAAATGCACATATAAGCAGGACAGTAGTCATGTATCGTAAGTCTACACAATGGTATGAAATGAGATGAAATGAAATGTACAGGGTCACATGTGCCCATAATCCCATCCCGAAGCGGAATACTCCTGCATTCGGGGGGAATCCAATCTGATAACCAACTGGAGCGGAATACTCATGCTCCTGGGGCGGAATACTCATGCACCCGATATAATATAAACCAGAGGCGGAATACTCCTGCACTCTCTTGGGGCGGAATACTCCTGCACCCGATATAATGTAAAGCTGAGGCGGAATACTCCTGCACTCTCCTGGGGCGGAATCCTCCTACCCTGAATAAGATACAATGGAGTGGAATACTCCTGCTCCTGGGCCGGAATACTCCTACCCTCAATATGATACAATGGAGCGGAATACTCCTGCTCCTTGGGCGGAATACTCCTGCACCCAATATGATATGCAATATAATGCATATGAATGACATATAATGCATATGAATGCAATGTGATGGAATAATAACCCTTCACCGGCGCGGGACTCTTATCGACAGCCGAAAAGTAGATGCCAACTCACAGCCAGGGTACAATGCTCAGATCCTCAATGCAATACCAACAACAAGACATAACATATAATATACAACGTAAATCCAAAGCTATGGCGTAATTAGTACGCCTATCGGCAGCTACACACGTAAGGAGTACGTGGTAGAAATCCACGAGGCCAGGTGCCTCCAAAGAAATGGATATAAACACTTACCTCGTTCCAAAGTTAACACTGCTACCCAAAAACCGCTTTATTCTTTGAATTCATTGCCAAATGATCCCACTGTGTTCAATAAGTAGAAAAATATATCACATTAGGCTAAAGACTTCATTCCTCACATCTTAGGGCAATCCAGGTAGGAATCTGATACCTTATTCGCATACGCAATACGCAGGCCAGGGCTATATACAGGGTTTAAGGTCACATAACCAAACCCTAAATAAATTACGTTTATATGTTGCCCATAACTCACTGAGTGAATATATAATCATTTTCATCTTCGGGGTCCATTTGACCCTTTAAACTATTAATTGAATTTGTTAAAATGATGTCTAATATTCCAAGTTTTACCGTTAAAATATATTCAAACACAGGTAATAAACTCAAATAATATTTAGGATCATTACCTGAACGTTTCGGGGTAAAAATTCTACTTTTCTCCGGCACCTTTTCTCATTTTCTGACATTTTTCCACTGCGTGCTTTCTATTTTTGGTTTCTCTGTTTCTCACTCAAATTGTTTCTCTGTTTATCGTCCTTAGCCAATGCACTTTTCTTTCTAAAACTTTACTATTTTGTCTTTTTCTCTTTTTTTTTTGTTTTCTTTAAAATTCGCTGCTACGGTATAAATTAAAACGGTACCCTACGATACTTCAAATAATTTCAACGTTTGCATACAAGTTATACAAAATATATGTAACATACTCGCAAAGACGGATCTCAAATTGGACTCCCGAAACTCAAGGTGCGAATTTAAATGAAAAAGGTCAAATTATTTAACTTTCGGTATTTTAGCGGAAACTAGCCGAACAACATCAAAATTTACTTTCGAAAGTTCACAATGGTCATAAATAATCATACGAACCCAACGCCGCTTTCGGATTTCGAATCGGAGCTCATTCGGCAAAACCGAGCTCGAAAATCTCTTTTTAATATTTATCGCCAATAAAAACTGAAACCTTCTTCCGATGCCTACCAAACGAGGTCTGATTTAGCTCAAATTTTACAGACAGGTCCTAATAGATATTATGAATATTTTAAAATTATCGAAACGCCAATCGGAGTCCTAACTTTCGAAACGACTGACCGAGGTCGTTTCATTTTGCCATTGGCGAGAGGCCATTGGAACACCACCTTCCTTGCAATGTTGGCGGAAGGTCAAATTGAAAACTCACGTTGCTCGTGGCCTTGGAGAGAGAACTTGAGGCATCAACCTTCTTTGTTACCTGGTGGGAGAGAACTTGAACTACCCACTTTCTATGCGGCCTTGTAGAAAACCACTTACCTTGGAGCATCCATCTTTCTTGCGACTATGTAGAAAACCACTTTGAGCTTCCATCTTCCTTGCGGCCATGTAGAATACCACTTGGAGCATTCACCTTGCTTTCGGTCAGGTAGAAGACCACTTGGCGCATCCATCTCCCGAAATGAATCTTTGGCAAACTGTCGTGCCGAAACTCCACCTTTGCAATCGAGCCATTGGCGGACAAGCGTTCAACTTGAGAGATGACCCCAGTGATGGACAATGCCCCCATTTATGGAAAGATCTAGGCTTTTCGCGTCATATGCAACCTTGATCACATGGCTTTCTATTTTTTTTTCTTTAAAGCTTCGTCGTTAGCCCTGCGCATATGAAGATTGGAGCCGTATTCATTCAGTATTAGCCATAACTAATTTTTTAAGTTTGATCCAGAAGTCTGCCCTTTTTTATTTCCATCATTGTTCACACTTACCGAAAAATTTATTCCTTGAGCTAGGAGTGTCCGAACCACAAGCCGCTCGATCCTGGAGATTGCAGCCTTGAATGAGTAGAACATATCCCATGCTGCCTTGATAGCTCCACTCGATCTAACGGAAAAATTCATATCTTGAGCTAGGAGCATCAGAATTATAAACTGTTTGCACAGTTGAAAAGCTAACTTCTAAGGCTACAACATATATCAAAATCAGGTGCTGATTGTTTCTAAATTTGTATAATTTATATTTTGAAATCAGTCCTGAATTCAGACACTGTATTTTTCACAACTTCGAGTGTCTTGCAATAAAAAATTGTGTCTCCATGCAGGTGAATCCGAATTGAGAGCTGTTTTTTTTTTTCTACGGGATCAGAAATCAAAAGAATGCGATATATCCAAAACTCAGCTCCAAAGTTCCTCAGGATCAACAGGAATTATTGTTTGAATTTGACAATATTGTTTGCCATGTTGAATTTACAGCTTTGCGTGTTGTGGCCGAAGATCCATATCTTGAGCTTGGGGAGTCTGAATCGCGAGCTGTTTGAGCTATTGGAAAATAGATTCAACTATTAACTACATATGCTAGTTCTTGTGACAAAAGTCTATGCAGATTTTTTGCAGCAATTTCTCAAAATTGATCCAGTCGTACTAAACTTTCTAGCTTGCATATGTTCGTCCAGAAAATTCATATCATAAGCAGAAGCCAACACGATCTAGAAAGTATTTCAAAGGATACCCTTGCATGCCAAATATTGAGGTTCGATGCAGGCTGCGTTGATTCATAAGAATATTTGAAGCATATTAGAAGCGATGTCGTCTGATGAAGAAATCATGCAAACTTGATGAAGAAATCATGCAAACTTGATGAAGGCATTCAAGTCGAGTTGGCATGCAACGTCTTGGCTTCCAACTACTTTTATGACTTAGGATTTTGTATAGGATGAATGTAGCTATTTTCATCCCTCCCGTTGTCATTACTGATGTATCAAAGTCTTGCCATTTTGAAGCAATAAAATATATCTTACACTTCAATGCAATTATCTTCAATTTTAACGATCTCGCACTTAACTTATGCGACTGAACTTAGAATAAAATTCTAAGTTGCCTACGTACCCCGTTCAAGGGGATCAAGTCATAACGTAGTTCAAAAATAAAGTGAGCTTTTTATGTTCTCACTTTTTCCTAGGCCATCTCTTGCGATATTTTCAACCGAGCAGATTTTTTTAGCCGTACACATTTTATACTCATGCGGACCTGGAGTAACATACAGTTTAAGCTCGTGTGTCAAGGAGCGTAGTGACTTGAAGTTTAGGCTCGTGCTTCGAGGAGCATCGTGGTTAAAATGTCTTGGTCTTCGCGTTCTTTGACAATTTCAGCAATAGGTTTGAACAAACAAAATGTGATAGAAACTTGATTTGTGCTAGCCTTTTCTTCTTCCAACAAGATTTTTCCTTCACGAGCCAAGTTCATGACTTTATCTTTGAAGATGAAGCACTTTTTGATGGGATGTCCAATCAACCGATGATACTTTTAATAATTTGGATCATCAGTCTTCCAAGCTTCATTTGATCGCTTCATTCTGGGTAACTCAATGAGTTTTAATTCAAGGAGTTCTTCAAAGATTGCTGAAACATCAGAGTCGATGAATGGATATTCCTTTGCTTGCATTTTTTTCAAAGTTAACTTTTGGCTTGATTTGCCAGGCATGAAATTTGATTCAACACTTTTCTTCCTACTTGTCTTTACGGTGACTTTCAAGGGAGAAGTGTTGATATTCATGGATTCTTCAATTTCAACATTGGATGCAAACTTGCCCCCACTTTCGATTTCTTGCATGTCTTCATCACCTTTACAAGGATTTAAACAGGAGGCCCTTGGTTTCCACTCACAGCCATGTTTAGTTCCATGTCATGTGCACGGGTGGCAAACTCTTCAAAGTGTTAGGCTTTATTCCTTGCAAGATATAGCGGAGGCTCCAATGCATGCCTTGGATGCATATTTCAATGCCAAATGTTTCGTTAAGGCGGTCTTTGTAGTTGAGGCTTGCACTCCTCCATCGATTGATAAAGTCAATGATGGGTTCATCTTTGCGTTGACGAGTACTTGTAAGTTCCACCATGCTCACAGTGCGCTGACGAGTCCAAAGTGTATAGGATTTTCCTACTCGTGCTTTGTCAAATTATAGTATAGTTTAAGATATCATCCCACAGAGATTGGAAAATTTATGCTACAAACTTTGAATATTCCAACTACTATTTGAGAGAATCAAATTGATGAAAAGTGAGTTTTTGAACTTTTAAATAACTTTAACTAAAATAAAATAACTTGTGGAAGATTTTCAATTTAAAAAAAGTTGGGAATCGTTGAATTCACTTGATAATATTTATAATAAAAATCTCAATTTTGACATGTATTTCTCTAAAGAATAATTGTTTATTTGTTTATTTCTAATTCAATTATATTTTTCTCACAAGAAAATAATCAATTAATAACACTCCGTGAGGTTATGCAAATTAATTGAGTTATAACAAGTGACAGTTAAACCGAAATATTTTTCTTGCCTGAATTGTGCTAAAAAGTAGTGAAAACTTCGTGAGAGAATATTTACTAAAAATCAATAATCTTGCCTACAACAATTCCTCCGTGAGAATTAAAATGAGGCAAGTAAGACTACGGACTTGAAATGGTAGATTACTAAAATTTACTTTCACTCTACTTATTTTATTCATCAGATATCACATATTAATTTTGCTCCGTGAGAATTACAAAATTAATATGATAATAACCGTGAGATAAAATATGTAAAAGTGATAGTAAAGAGTAATAAAACTAACATTCCCGCACAGTGTAAAATGTGAAATAGAAAATTTCAGGCCAAGTATATATTAAAACTGAGATAAGTATTATAAATATATCAAGCTTTATCAATTATCCCAACAAAAAGAAATTACTCCATTATGGAGTATTTGAACAAAAGAAAAGACTTATATTATTGACAATATTGCCAATACTTCTAGAAAATATGGAACTTACAAGAAGAGAAAGAAAATAAAGACCAAAGCTTTTAAGAGAGTAGAATAGCTATTCTATTACTTGATATCTAACTAAGGGAGAGTTGTCCTCTATTTATAGAAGAATACTTCTTCATTAAGTCTTGAAATGCCAATTGATGAAGATGTGTAGCAAGTTCCTTGCATAATGACATAGATACGTAGAGTCTTGAAAAATGCCAATTGATGAATATGTTTAGAAAGTCCTTGCATAATTATATGGATATGTGAAGTCTTCCCTTGCTCCTTTATTTGCTTTAAATCCACATTCTTTTATTAAATGTGTAATTCCATATTACCAAGATGTATAATAAGGAGCAAATATTGTAGCCAAGATATGTAACAACTTTCTTGCATAGTGAGGAAAACATGTCATGGACTTCTTCTTGCATACGTAAAACTCTTCTTCCTTTGTTATTTACTTTATTAATGATATATTTCTCTTTCCAAGTATTCTTTTTCTCTGTAAGATTTGTTAGAAAATATAGGAGAATTGAATATATTTATTCATGCTTTTATTTAAAATATATATTTTTATATAAGAAAATACACAAACAAATTATATTCATCAAATTCCCCCCATACGTGAACTTTTGCTTGTCCTCGAGTAAAAAGATTTTTTTTAAATGATTTTCTTCAAAAATTACGCCTTTTGTAGGATATGCAATTTATTCAAAATAAATATTTCTCATTATGTTCAATGCAATTATCCTTTCTAAATTCACCAAATCTTTTACCTTATGTCTGAATTCTGACTTGATCGACAAAAGATTGTATTCTCCACCCCTTGAATCTTTCAGAATTGATAAATTTATGATCACTTATTCAGTAAGTATCATAGCCGAGTCCATAGGCTTGTTTTTCATGTTTATCTCCACTAATATAAATACAACACTAATTTTTAAAATCTTTTAGGACTTTTCTTGGCTTGTAATGTCAGGCTATAGGCTGGTAGGATAAGGATATATTTATAGTGATTTTTCTCCTTTCAACTTTGAGCAAACATTTCTTGGTTCTTAGTATTTTCATCCTTTTTTTAAGCACTCCTCCTTATGACGTTCCCTGCCTTTGCAATATCATTAACAATCATATATTCTATTCTTTTTTTTTTTGGTACATTTTCCTCTTGTTGATATCAATCCGTGCTCATTAACTGCTAGAAGAAAGTGTATTTTTATACGTATATATAGAGATATATACATATATAAAAAGAGGAGAATATATATATATATATATATATATATATATATATATTCTCCTCTTTTTTTTTTAAAAAAAAAAAAGGGAAATATGGTGTTAAAAAAAATTAGCATCAAGGCTAAAAATGTTCTAAGAGGTAAAATATGTATATTTGGATGAAAAATAAAGAGGCTAGAATTGGGAATCAAAGAAGGCCTAAGTTCATTTTTCAAAAATCAATGTTATCCATTATTTCGCCTCGAAAAATGTTTAGAACAAGTTCTAGCAAAGTTTATTGATTCTTCATGCTTTTGTGATCATAACTTTTCTGAATCCCAATGATTTCCTGAGTCGAAGATGCTTGCTACTGTTTTCACAAAATCAAAACCGTTCATGGAAAAATATATGGTGAAAAATAAAAAGATATAATATTGAGCATAATGTAAGAATTTATGTTGTTAATTAAATACCTACAAAAAGTCACAGTTTAGAAGAAGATATTATATTTAAAAATATATAAATCAGAATAATCCTCCCCCACACTTGAACATTTCATTCTCCAGAAAGAAAACACGTTTCAACACAAGTGGAAAGGGAGTAAAAGGATTTTTTTTTTTAAACTAGGATAATTAAAATAGAAAATACTACTTAATAATTTAAATAAAAAATATTTTTGGCTTTCAAAATTACGATCACAGAAGAAAGTTTGAAAGAAACTGTGACCGCACATATTCTATGTGTAATAGACTGATTATTTTAACACCTTTACAGTCATAAGGTCCTAGTTTGAATATAAACTAGAAAATTACCTGTGCCAAAATTAGATTTTCACAATTGAATGGTTAACCAACTAGTAACTTAGGCATACCGACCACCATGGAGTTACTCCTGTCTAGGTGACACTGTTTTTGTAGAGCCCTTCATGAGATGTTCCGGTTGTACAATAATCTGGATATTGACCAGATCAATTGGTTAAGCATTTAATTAGTCAGATCTATGTTGGACTTATAAGGCTCCATTGCTTCAACCTCAATGGCTACGGGTAAGAAACCTTAGTTCTGAGTTTAACGTCGTCAGCTCGACGTAGTAGCTGTGAAACTCATCAATCTATCATGGTTACTGATGGTTGCTGCTCAAAATGTCCTCCAAAATACAATTTTATCCTGTGGCCATTGACTTTAAACTTGTCTCCTCCATTAGTCTGTTGAATTTTAATTGCTCCATATGGAGTGACATCTGTAACCATGTAAGGACCTGTCCACCTGGATTTCAATTTTTCAGGAAATAGCCTGAGTCGGCTATTGTATAGAAGTGCATGATCTCCAATTTTGAAGCTTTTTTATCGGATCAAGTTGTCATGCCATTTTTTTGTTTTTTCTTTATAAATCTTGGCATTTTCATAAGCTTCCAGCCTCAACTCTTCTGATTCATTAATCTGAAAAACTCTATTTTTCCCAGCAGATGTTAAATCAAAATTCAGTGCTTTTAATGCCCAAAAAGCTTTGTGTTCTAATTCGACTAGTAAATGGCAAGCTTTTCCAAAGACTAATCTATATGGGGATGTTCCAATTGGCGTTTTAAATGCCGTTCGGTATGCCCATAATGCATCATCTAATTTTAAAGCCCAGTCTTTTCTTGAGATTCCAACCATTTTTTCAAGTATCCTTTTTAATTCGCGGTTAGACACCTCAACTTGCCATTGAGTTTGAGCATGATATGGTGTTCCTGTTTTGTGAGTTACACCATATTTTGATAGCAATGCAGCAAATTGTCTATTCATGAAATGAGTGCCTTGATCACTAATGATAACTTGCGGTGTGCCAAATTTGGTAAAAATATTTTTTCTGAGAAAATTGCACACAGTTCGAGCATCATTCTTTCTTGTGAGAATGGCATCAACCCATCGTGAAACATAATCAACAGCCACGAGGATATATTCAAATGAATGAGATGAAGGAAACGGACCCATAAAATCTATAACGCAGACATCAAATATCTCACATACCTGAATTGATTGCAGTGGCATTTCATCTCTTTTAGTGATGTTACCTGTTATCTGACACCTGTCACATTGTGCAACATATGCACGAGCGTCCTTAAAAAGTGTTGGTCAGAAGAATCCAGCCTCCAAAACTTTAAAGGTTGTCCGATTTGCAGCATAATGTCCTCCAATTGCTCCATCATGGCAATGATGCAAAATCTTGCTCATTTCTTCTTTAGGCACACACCTTCTAATAATATTATCTGCACAATATTTAAATAAATAAGGATCATTCCACAGATAATGCTTAGCATCATATATGAGTTTTTTTCTTTGTTGGTAAGAGAGATCTTGGGATGTCCACTTTCCAACCAAGTAATTTGCAATGTCTGCAAACCAGGGTGGTTGAGTCACAACTGAGCTGACAGAAAAGATATGTTCATCAGGGAATTCTTCTTTTATTTCACAAGACTCAGAAGGAGGGTTCTCTAATCTAGACAAATGGTCAGCTACTGATTTTCGGTTCCCTTTTTGTCTTTTATTTCAAGGTCAAACTCTTGCAGAAGTAAAATCCATCTTAACAATCTAGGTCGGGTATCTTTCTTTGTTAAGAGGTATTTTAAAGCCGCATGATCAGTGAAAACATTGACCTTGGTTCCTATCAAATAAGAACGAAACTTATCAAAAGCAAATACTACTGCCAATAGTTCTTTTTCTGTTGTGGCATAATTTAGCTGGGCTTCATTCAAAGTCTTACTGGCATAGTATATGGGACGAAAAATCCTATCTTTTCTCTGGCCTAAAATAGCCCCAACAGCTGTATCACTAGCATCGCATATGACTTCAAAAGGTTGGCTCCAATCAGGGGATACAACTACAGGGGCAGATGATAATTTCTCCTTAAGAGTTTCAAAAGCTTCTAAACAACCACCTGAAAAATCAAACATGACATCTTTCATCAAAAGGTTAGTCAGAGGTTTTGAAATTTTTGAAATTTTTTTATAAACCGTCTGTAAAAACCTGCATGGCCTAAAAAACTTCTAATGCCTTTAACAGTTGCGGGAGGGGGTAATCCTGCTATAAGATCAATTTTAGCCTTATCAACTTCTATCCCTTTAGCAGTGATTTTATGTCCTAAAACTATTCCCTCAGTAACCATAAAATGATATTTCTCCCAATTAAGAATCAAGTTTGTTTCTTCACATCTCTTAAGAACTAAGGTCAAATGGTGGAGACAATCTTCAAATGTTTTACCAAAAAGGGTGAAATCATCTATAAAAATTTTCAAAATTTTTTCAGTCATGTCAGAGAAAATTGCAGACATGCATCGCTGAAATGTAGCAGGTGCATTGCATAAACCAAATGACATTCTCCTATATGCATAGGTTCCATGGGGACATGTGAAAGTTGTCTTATCCTGATCTTCTGGTGCAATTGGTATCTGGTTATACCCTGAATATTCATCAAGAAAATAATAAAAACCATATCCTGCTACTCAATCTAACATTTGATCAATAAATGTAAAGGAAAATGGTCTTTTCTGGTGGCATCATTGAGACGCCTGTAATCAATACAGACTCTCCATCCTGTAACTGTTCTGGTAGGTATGAGTTCATTATTTTCATTTTTTATTACCGGCATACCTCCTTTCTTTGGTACCACCTGAACAGGACTTACCCAAGGGCTGTCAGAAATGGGATAAATAATACCTGCTGCGAGAAGCTTAATAACTTCATTTTTTTACCACTTCTTGCATTGCTGGATTCAATCTCCTTTGGGGTTGGACTATTGGCTTGTAGATATCCTCCATGGGGATTCTGTGTGTGCAAATTGCTGGACTAATGCCTTTGATGTCTGCTATAGTCCACCCTATGGCTCCTTTATGTGCTCTGAGTGCTTCAATCAATTTATGTGAAATTATTACTGGAAATAATTCAGGCTCAAGATAAACATATTTCAAATGGGAAGGGAGAATTTTGAGTTCAATTTTTGTGTGAACTTCTTCTGGTTGCATTTCATCCTCTTCCTTAGAATTATGTTCCAATAATTTTTCTTCACTTCTGACTACAAGATCATCATACTGTGTGGTGCCAGATTTAGCTAAACATCTCTCCATTGAGTCTAAAATCAATTGATCATCTTTAAATTCATCTGCAAGATCACCAATCATATCAATTGAAAACAAGAAGATGATGTCTCATCTCCTGAAAATTTTAGAATCTTTTGCATATCAAAAATGACTCTTTCTTCATCAACTCTTAGAATCAGTTGTCCTTGATGAACATCTATGATTCCTCTACCTGTAGTAAGAAAAGGTCTACCTAAAATTATTGGTTCATCAGGACATTCTTCTATTTCAAATACTATGAAATCTATAGTGAAAACAAACTTATCTACTCTCACAAGAACATTTTCAATTATTCCCTTAGGTTTTTTAGTACTTTGATCTGCAAATTGAAGAGAAACAAATGTATTTTTCATCTCACCAAGATCTAATTTTCTAAAAATAGAAAATGGCATCAAATTAATTGAAGCTCCAGAATCACAAAGTGCTTTTTCAAAATGTAATCCTCCCAAGGTACATGGAATTGTAAAACTTCCTGGATCACCGAGCTTTTGTGGTAGCTTATTTTGAAGTATAGTACTGCATTTTTCAGCAAACATTACCACAGAAACTTCTTCCAATTTTCTTTTGCTTGACAATATTTCTTTTAGAAATTTGGCATACGAAGGCATTTGCAACAAAGCATCAATAAAAGGAATATTAATATGAATTTGCTTTAAAATTTTCAAAAACTTTGTAAATTGATTATCAAGCTTTTCTCTTTTCATTTTTTGTGGAAAAGGAATTGTCACATGAAGAGGAGTTACTTTTTCAATATTCTTTTCTTTTTTCTGGACTTCTTTCTCTTGTGACAGTTCACTGGGTGTTTCAACATTCTTACCCTTGTCTACCTGTTTCTCTGATAGGTTCTTTTCCTGTCTGTCAGCATATAGATCATCAAGATTCTTACCTGACTGTAAGGCAATGGCCTTAAGGTGTTCTTTTGGATTTTTCTCCGTATTGTTTGGTAAGGGACCTTGAATCTTTTCTGAAACAAGAGTTGCCAATTGGCTTACCTGAATTTTTAAATTCTTAAGGGCAGAATTTTGGTTTTCCATTTTCTCGTCAGTGGCCTTAATGTACTTGTACAAAAGATCATCAAGACTTTGATGGGCTTGTTGAGGCCTTTGTTGATATGGAGCTACTTGCTGATATGGCCTGAAATTCGGTTGCACACGATTTTGATTCTGGTATCCTGATGGTCCTTGTATCTGTTGCTTCTGGAAGCTTTGAGAATTCTCAGCACCATTTGGATTGCTCCATTGAAATCCTGGATGTTTTTGTGCCATTGGACTTTCAAAAGGATATGGCTTGTACCCAATGGCATTGACCTGTTCATCATTCTGATTGGTTGCTTGGCATTCATGGTTCAGATGGTTTCCTCCACACATGTCGCAAGTCTCAAACTGGCTTGGTTGTTGTGTATTAACCTAAAAAGATTCAAACTTTTGTGCCAACGAAAAAATCTGTTGTATTAGTGTATTTAAAGCATCTGCCTGATTTGCTGTAGCAGCTCTTTTTATTAATACACGATCAGATGGCCATTGAATAGCATTTTCAGAAATTTCATTCAATAATTGCAATGCTTCAACAGTGGTTTTTCCCATTATGGAACCTCCTGCGGCTGCATCTATCACATTTCTAGAAGATGGTTTTAACCCATGATAGAAAATGTACAGCTGCATATGTTGAAGAATGTCATGATGTGGACATTTTCTTAGCATTGTTTTTAATCTTTCCCATGCTTGATAAACTAACTTAGTGTCAGTATGCAAGAAATTAGAAATATCATGTCTTAACTTTGTTGTTTTAGCAGGGGAAAAATATTTATTTAAAAATTTCTGAGTCATCTGGTCCCATGTAGTAATAAAACCTTGAGGTAAACTCCGCAACCAAGTCTTGGCATCTCCTTTAAAAAAAAGGAAATAGCCTTAACTTGATTGCTTCAGGAGATACTCCATTATATTTAGCAGTTTCAACTAGTTCCAAGAAATCAATTAAATGACTGTGTGGATCTTCACTTGAATCACCGGTGAAAGTACAGGATTGTTGAATTGTTTGAATCAGGCTGGTCCTGATTTCAAAGTTGTTGGCTGCAACTGGGGGTTTTCTCACACTAGACTCACAGTTGAAGCGGTCTGGTCTAGCATAATCCCTTAGGATTCTGTTTGCTGGTCTTGGCGCCACTTCGTCAAACTGATCTTCTACAATAACTGGTGGATCTACTCCCAGTTGGTTGTTGTCATCTCTCAGTTGCTGCTCCATTTTGTCACAAGTTGCACATTGAGAAGATGATGATTGTCCTTTCCTGCGCAACCGTAAAGATTTTTAAAATTCAGGATCATAAATGACCAACTTTTTGTTAGAAGAGCGGGTCATAAACTACTTGAAATTTTTAAATAATAAAAGTTTAAAAAATAATATTTTAAAGTAGTAGTAATATCAATACTAGAAAGAAAATAGTATAAGAGAAAAGAAATTAAAGATAATAAAAATACTAGGTATAAAGTAAACCAGTTAATAGTAATAATATAATAATATGTAAAAAAAGAATAGGTGAGAATTAGTACTAACAATAAAAATACAAAAGTACTATATATAAAATAGCAACTAGTAAGTAATACTAGTAGTGCAAAATATAGATAACACTTGAGTAGTTTGAAAAGAAAGAAAGTAGTACGTAAGTGGAGTAGTAGTAGTTGTAATAAAGTAAAAGTAATAAAAATTAATAGAAGGCCTTTCAAGGAAAAAGAAAATAAAAATAAAAATAGAACAATACTATTGTTATATGAGTAATGAAAAAGAAATAACGATGAGGTAGTACAATACTACTGTTACATGAGCAATGGAAAAGAAATAACGATGATTAGATAGTACTAGTTTGTGATAGAACAAAAATAATAAGATGACATAAGTTATTATTTATATCTAACTAATAATAGTATTAAGAAAATAATAGTAATACTAATAATTTAAATAGAAAAAAATACTTGTGCTATAATATAAATAGAAGCAGTATTAGTAATAGCACTATAGAAACTTAAGAAGAAAAATAAAACAAAATAGTTTAGAAGTAATAGTAGCAATAAAAGTAATACTAATATAATAATACTTGTAATACTACTAATAATACTAAAAATTAAAATGAAGACTTGTTATGTCAAAACAGTACTTATGTAGTAGTATAAACAATAAATTTCTTTATTTTTTTTAACTTTTTCTTAAAAAGGTTAGTAGCAATAATAATAACAATAAGAAATACTCAATATAGAGAGCTACTAATATATTGTATTATAGACTATAGTAATTAGTAATGGTAACGACTGTAAGAAAATTTATAATAATAATTATAATAAATCTTAGATATACTAAAGTAGACGTTATAATAAAAGTAGCAGGGAAAATAAAGTGATAGATGAAAGAAGTGACATGGACTATTAGATAAACACTTTAATATTACTTGCTAACTAAAAATAATAATATAATAGAATATACAAAAGAAAATATAAGTGTTAGAAGAAAAAGAGAAAATGTTAGAAATAGTAATGAAAATATTAGAAAGAAGTACTTGAGTAACAAGGAAATATTAGAAGTACTTGAGTAATAAGGCAATATTAAAAAAATTACTTAAGCAACAACGAAATGTTATAGTTAATATATTAGTAAATAATAGTAATATTAGTGGCTATAGGGTAAAAATGATAATATAATAATAGAATTAATATACTAGAGAAAGTTTATAATAATAATAATTATTATTATAATAATAAAAATAAAAAATGCTAGAAACAAAATGTTAGAAGCAGATATAATACTGTTAGAGATTAAAGGTCAGTATCAGTAGTTATAGTAGCATTTTGTAGATTATATTAATATTAATTATATTAATAAGTTCTCAAATTAGTAGCCAAATATTTAGTCCGAAGTAGATGTATGCCAATCCCCGGAAACGGAGCAAAAAATTTGACGAGGCCAAAGTGTATAGGATTTTCCTGCTCGTGCTTTGTCAAATTATAGCATAGTTTAAGATATCGTCCCACAGAGATTGAGAAATCTATGCTACAGACTTTGAATATTCCAACTACTATTTGAGAGAATCAAATAGATGAAAAGTGAGTTTTTGAATTTTTAAACAACTTTAACTAAAACAAAATAACTTGTGGAAGATTTTCAATTTAAAAAGAGTTGGGAATCATTGAATTCACTTGATAATATTTGCAATAAAAATCTCAATTTTGACATGTATTTATCTAAAGAATAATTGCTTATTTCTAGTTCAATTATATTTTTCTCACAAGAAAATAATTAATTAATAACACTCCGTGAGGTTATGCAAATTAATTGAGTTATAACAAGTGACAGTTAAACCGAAATATTTTTCTTACCTGAATTGTACTAAAAAGTAGTAAAAACTTCGTGAGAATATTTTTACTAAAAATCAATAATCTTGCCTACAACAATTCCTCCGTGAGAATTAAAACTGAGGCAAGCAAGACTACGGACTTGAAATGGTAGATTACTAAAATTTACTTTCACTCTACTTATTTTATTCATCAGTTATCACATTTTAACTTTGGCTCCGTGCGAATTATAAAATTACCGTGAGATAAAATATGTAAAAGTGATAGTAAAGAATAATAAAACTATCATTTCCGCACAGTGTAAAATGTGAAATAGAAAATTTCAGGCGAAGTATATATTAAAATTGAGATAAGTATTATAAATATATCAAGCTTTATCAACTATCCCAATAAAAAGAAATTACTCCATTATGGAGTATTTGAACAAAAGAAAAGACTTATATTATTGACAATATTGCCAATACTTCTAGAAAATATGGAACTTACAAGAAGAGAAAGAAAATAAAGACCAAAGCTTTTAAGAGAGTAGAATAGCTATTCTATTACTTGGTATCTAACTAAGGGAGAGTTGTCCTCTATTTATAGAAGAATACTTCTTCATTAAGTCTTGAAATGCCAATTGATGAAGATGTGTAGCAAGTTCCTTGCATAATGACATAGATATGTAGAGTCTTGAAAAATGTCAATTGATGAATATGTTTAGAAAGTCCTTGCATAACGATATGGATATGTGAAGTCTTCCCTTGCTCCTTTATTTGCTTTAATTCCACATTCTTTTATTAAATGTGTAATTCCACATTATCAAGATGTATAATAAGGAGCAAATATTGTAGCCAAGATATGTAACAACTTTCTTGCATAGTGAGGAAGACATGTCATGGACTTCTTCTTGCATACGTAAAACTCTTCTTCCTTTGTTATTTACTTTATTAATGATATATTTCTCTTTCCAAGTATTCTTTTTCTCTGTAAGATTTGTTAGAAAATATAGGAGAATTGAATATATTTATTCATGCTTTTATTTAAAATATATATTTTTATATAAGAAAATACACGAATAAACTATATTCATCATGCACCTTGTGCTATAAAAGTGGTTGAGGAATTCGTGCTCCAACTTTTCCCAATTGTCAATGGAACCAGGCTCGAGGTCAGTGTACCAGTCGGAAGTATTTTACTTGAGATATTGGACAAACTGCTTGATAAGGTGATCACCATAAGTGCCGGCATTGTTACATGTCTCGATGAAGTGCGCCACATGTTGTTTGGGATTTCCTTGACCGTTAAATTATTGAAGCTTAGGAGATTGATAGGAAGAAGACATCTTCAAGTTGTCAATCCTTTGCGAGAATGGCTTTGCATATGTGAAGAAATATTTAGTTGAAGGCTCAATTTTATCTTGGATTGCCCCAATGAGTAGGTCCTTCAATTGATCAACAGGGACGAGACCTTCTGATGAGACTTGAATTTCTTTGGCCGCAACCACTTACTTGTTGCATGGCTTTTCCTTCGCTTTTGCTTCAGGAAGATTCATAGGTGCTTAGCTTGATTCTCCTTCCGCCATGCTCTCCACCTTATCTGTCAACTTAGCAATATGAGCACCTTGGTCTTTCATGTGATTTGTAAGGACTTAAACTAATTTAGCCAAGTTTGCAAGTTATTCTTCTATAGTAGAGGCTTCAATTATCATTGCTTGTGCGACCACCAAGGAGGAAGAAGAATGGTATAGATCATCATTTGGATGGAGATTTGATGGAGGAGTGCCAAGAGGAGAGACTATAGTAGATCCAGTGCTCAAGACACCATCCTTTTGTATGAAGCGATATTTGGACTGGCTAAATTGAGCCAGAATTTTTTCCATCACCTCGGCTGTATTAGTCCTTCGTTTAAGCATGAGTGAAGATGACCTCTTTTCTCTTGGAGATGATGAACTAGAAGCATGAGTTGAATTGGACGGCACTTGAAGTACTTTTTGGCCCAACTTTTCTACTTTGCTCCTTTTAATTTGGCGAATGATCTCCATGACAACATCCAATTCATTTTTGGAATCAATGGCATTGATAGTCTTTTGAGACATCTTGATTTTTTTTTACTTCAAACAGAAGAGATGAGAGGTGGAGATTGTCCCACTAGGCGTTGCCAAATTTGTAGACAATAAATTTGTTCCTGAAAAATAATCAAAACAAAAAGTATCCACAAGTAAACTTTGATTTATCAGAAAAATGATGCGGGTTACAATCTCTAAAATATCTAAATTAAAGATGTAATCCTCCTATTCTTCTCTTCACAGATTTAATTCAAGGGCGTTATAGCTTGATCTCGAACTTGATGGATTTGTTTTGATTCAAGTGCTTTTGAGCTTGATCTTGAATTTGATGGATTTGACTTGATTTGATTCATGGGCTTGAGAGCATGTTTTTGAATATATAAATTTGACTAGATTCAAGGGCTTATGAGCTTGTTCTTAAATATATGTATTTGATGATCACGAACGTGGAGGCAGGCTTTGATCACGAACATGGCGGTGGAATATGTATAGAAAAACTTCTTGATTTCTATAGGAGGGAAGGCTTCTTTATGTATGGAATGCTTCTTGATCTCTGGAAGAATGGAAGACTTCTATGTATCTCCTTGATTTCTCCACTGGTGGATGGATGCTTTCACCAACTTTTGAATGGTTTCAAGAGTTATGTAACCCCTCTATTTATAGTTGTAGAGGGTGGACAGTCTAGTTACATATGTACTCTCTTGTTTGATTTTGATCAGCTAATGTAAGTCATCAAACCTATCACATAATTATATGATAAAAATAAATTTAATTGGCCAAGACATGTCATATTGGACACTTGGATAGTTTTGATTGACTATCAATTTGACTAGACATGCTATATCATTTATACACGTGTCATGATTTTATTGGTCCTTGATTTGACTTGGTGCCACATCATTTGATACGTGACATAGGCCTTGGACAAATAAATATTGAATTTAATATAACCCAAACTTTTTTATGGATTTAAATCTAGTAAAATTTGCATGTCTACAAAGATGATGAATAGTGTATTGGGGTAACCATAAGTGATTTACTCCATTTTTTTCAACTAATGCGAGGAATAAGAAAGACGAAAAGGTATAAGATAAAACACAATGAACAACGAAAAATAACTTTAGCCGGAATTTTTCTATTGCCATAATTGTTTATCTCTCCCTATTTTTCATGTATTGACTAATTTTATTTGATAACGTCGCACACTTAATATGAGTAAAAACTTACCTACACCGGGTGTTTACAGCAAAATAAATTAATTTACCATCGTTAAGTGCTTTAATGAAGTGAGAACATCTATTACTTGACTATTGTCAACTGAGAAAGGTGTATATGCAAACACATGGCATAAACCTATTGGCTTAGTGTAAATATCCGGTGTGGGTAAGTATTTAGGCCTATTTGCATAAATATGACACCATAAGCAATGGTTTGCCTTTTTGCCCGCGCTAACAGAAGTTTTGCAGAAATGCCCCCGTTAAGATTTAATGAAAAAAATTCGGACGGAAACACCCCTGTCAAGTTTTTAGGTCGGGGGCAAGACTTGCCTTTATACATCTCTGCTTTTCAACACTTATTCCTTTAACTATTGACAAAAGGTAATACTTGCCGCACTTGGTCGTATGTTTTGGCAAAAGCCAAGACTTGCCTTTGTCCCCTCTCTATTTTCCAACACTTACCCTACAGTATTCGCAAAAGGCAACACTTGTTGCACTATTTGCCAAGACTTGCCTCTTCCAGTCTTTCCCTGTATTCTCGCCATATAACTTGAAGTATTGGCAAAACATTACTTGACTTTGAAGTATTGGCAATTGCCAAGACTTACAAGATTTTTGCCTTGAAGTCTTGGCTACGGGCTAAAATGGGTATTTTGCTAAAACATTTCTTAGCGCAGGCATTTTTGCAAAATCACTCCTTATGGAGAGCATGAGGTGAAATTTTTTGAAGTATTTACCATTAATATGTTAAAGGGTCATTTGGGAGGAGGGATAAGGGATTATAATTCCAGGATTAAATTTGAGATTATATTATCCCATGTTTGGTAGGAGTTTTTACTCCGGGATTATCAATACCGAGATTATTTATCCTAAAATTATTTCTACTTTTATCACATACTCTTGTGAGATTTTAATCCTGGGATTACTAATCCAAAATTAACATCAAAATGACTTATTTGTCCCTTTTTCTAAAGCTCTTCTTTCAAAGTTTTTTGAGTAAGTTATGGTAAAAATTGGAAATAATAGTTTATCCAAGTTTATCTACTTTAAAGTTTAAACCAAATATATATTTTATATTATATCCAGTATATCTTATTTTTAATCCAATAAACTAAATATTTATCAATAAAAGTGTATCCATTAAATAATTTTTGAATTATTATCCAAAGATTATAATCCCAATATAACTTACCAAATGAACTCTTAAGAGTTGTCAAATATGAGCTCACTAGGCACATTTTTACCAATACTCGATAAAATGTCACAGTTGGACGATGATGGGGCCAACTCTACAAAAGCACAAGATTCGCCTCGTTGGTGTCCATTCATCATTCTTTTTCATTACTTAACCTCTTTTCCCCAAACAATTTCTTGGCAAATACAAATATTGGTTGTACAAACAATATGATACATTATAAAACTATAAGCAACAAGAATCCAAATAACTTGTTAATCATTTACTTCACCTCTTTTCCTCGACAAACAATTTCTTTGTAAATATGAATTCAAAAAGAAAGTATCTTTAAGGTACTTGAATTATTAATATATACTCTGTTGAGTTAATTAAGATCTAAGTTTTGATTATGACAAAAAGACACTTAAGTCCTATGTGCAATTTGCAGGACTTACAAGGAGGACCTCTGTAAAGATCCTAAAAGGAAAAGGAAAATTGCTGATTGATAACGAGAGTCAGCTATGGAAAGTTGATATTTGAGGCGCGCTTATTTTGTGGGACTTGTCCCAAATCAGCTCTTGCCTTATTCTCTATGAAGATATTTATATCCTCTAGAGAATCAAATCTCTTGGGTCAATCTCTCTACTCCTCAATCCAAGTTAATCAAATCTCCATCCTCCTCCGTTGATTTCGCGTGCAGATCTGCCACATCTCTTCGTCAACGGGCAACTCTGATGATTCACTATTTATACTTGAAGTCTCTGAAGATTACCTTCACGCTTCTACTTACAGTCTACTTCTCTCTAAGTCTTTTACTTTCAAACACTGTATTTCTAAGTGTCTACGAGTGATTCACAGAAAAGAAAGAGAGATCTTGTAGTGAGGTAATAGTTGTGTCACCGAAGTTGGTCTAATTATCTATAAATCAGACAAGATCGTTGGTGGTGAGCGAAGGGATAAAACCACTTGTGCGAAGACGTTTTTGGTTAACGATAAACCATAAGCGTATTCGTGTTCTACAAGAGCTTGAAGAGAGATAACTCCTTTGTGACCCAAGGAGACTGGATTAGGAACCATTTGGTTCTGAACCAGTATAAAACTCTGTGTCGTTTATTATTTACTGCCTTTTAGTTTGCGCTGCATTTTATTTATCACCTAAGTCAACTAATAACTTGATCGGCCGACTAAATTTATAAGTCTGAACAATTCACCCCCCCCCCCCCTTGTATTCATCAATTGGTATCAGAGCTTGGACTCACACACTTTTGTTTTTGCCTTACAGCAAGTGAGAAAAGATCATGTCTTCACACATCATCAATGGAGCACTTCTACAAGAGGGAACCTCTGCCATCCGACCTCCTTACTTTAATGGTAAGCACTACGGTCATTGGAAGATTCGTATGGAAACATACATTAAATCGGTTGACTTTAAGATCTGGCGTGTCATCAAGAAGGGTTCCTTTGACATTCCCACTACCAAAGAAACATAGAAAGAAGGAGATCCTCAAAATGTTCCTACTGATGTAGATATGGACGATTATACTGACGAACAAGAGAGGTTATCCAACTTAATTACAAAGCTGTGAATATTCTTTACAACGCTATCAGTGGTGAAGAATATGAAAAAATATCCAGTTGTGAAACGACTAAAGAAATATGGGATAAACTGGAGGTTACCTATGAAGGGACCAGTAAGGTCAAGGAAACTAGAATCAATCTTCTAGTTTATGAATATGAATTATTTCAAATGAAAGATGGAGAATCTGTGGAAGATATATTTGCTAGATTCAGCAAAATCATTGGTGAACTCAAAGCTCTCGGAAAGATTTACACTAGCGGTGAACAAATAAGAAAGATTCTGAGAAGTCTCCCCACCATATGGCAACCTAAGGTCATAAACATAGAGAGTGGAGATCTGAACAAAATTTCTTATGATTAACTCAGAGAAGTGATCTAATCGCCTTCGAGAAAACTCATCTAAAACGTAATGCTTTAGAAAAGAAAAAGAAAACTGTGGCTTTCAATACTACAGTGGAAGAAGTTGACTACAATCAGGAAGTTGAAGAAGATGATATTCAAGAACAGCTTGCCATGATGTCTAGAAACTTGAATGGTCTTGTTAATCGAAGAAGACAGTTCAGAAAAGGGAAAGCTCCTTTCAAGAAAGATCAATCCAACTACAAAAATGAGGGTCGGTGTTTTGAATGTGGCAAACAAGGTCACATTGCTAACAACTTCCCTGATGCAAAAAGAAAAGGAAGGAACAGATCTTACGCGGCGTGGAGTGATGAGGATGTAGCTGATGCTGAGCAGGAAGAAGCAGCAAACATTTGTTTCATGCCCTCAGACAACTCTACCAGCAGTGGAATCCCCTCAAACGACTCAAGTGAGGTACGCTGTAAATTCTGTATTGAGAATTCTAGAAATCTTGATGAAGTTTTAGACGAACTAGAAAAGGCACTTAAGAAAATTAAGAAATTAAGTAAAGAGAAAGAGGAATGGGAAATGAAACTGGAAGTAGCTGAGACTGAAAATGAATTCCTAAAGGAAAAAATGAATCAACTTAAGCTCAAACTCAACAGTAATAGAAATCCACTAGTCATAGCTCAATAGGATCGAATAGCTTCTATAGATCAGCTAGATCTTCTACATCTACAAGGAAAATTCAAAATATGCCTATTTGCTATCACTGTGGTGAACCAGGACACGTGTTTAGAAGATGTCAAAAGAGAAATCCTGGAAAATAGATTTGGAGACCAAAGGCTAAAAGTGAGGCTAGCACCTCTAAAGCTAACCTGCAAGGACCCAAGCAAGCTTGGGTACCTAAAAATGCTTAAAAACTTTGTTTTGCAGGGACATCACAAAAGGACAATGAAGATGGGAAAATGATTTCTTGATAGTGGATGCTCCCGACATATGACTGGTGACAAACAATTGTTCAAATCTATAATAAGAATTGATGGAGGATCTGTTAAATTTGGAGGAGATGCCAAAGATCGTTGGCATTGGAATTATCTCATTAAGCCCCTCCTGTGATATCAAAGAAGCATTCCTGGTTGATAGACTCAAGCACAATCTTCTAAGCATCAGTCAACTATGCGATGGTGGGTACAAGGTAAAGTTTGAATCTAGCAGATGTATCATTCACGATAACAAAGGTAAGGTTGTTCTCTCTGGCTCTAGAGAGAACAATATTTATGTTCTGAACAACGGTAAAGCTTCAACAGGTAAACATCTATGTCTTGCATCAATTACAAATGATCCCTAGACATGGCATAGAAAGTTAGGTCATGCTAGTATGTCTTTAATCGAAAAATTGTCAAAACAGGAATTAGTCATTGGATTACCTAAGCTAAACTTCTCTAAAGACCACATTTGTGATGCATGTCAGTTAGGAAAACAGACTAGAACATCTTTTAAAGGAAAAGACATTGTCTCTACATCTAATCCACTTGAATTACTGCATATGGATCTATTGGTCCAACCAGAACTACTAGTATAGGAGGTAAAAGATATGCATTCATAATTGTTGATGACTATTCTCGATTTACTTGGGTTATGTTCTTGTCCCATAAAGATGACGCAGTTAAAAGTTTTGAAGTGTTTTGCAAGAAAGTTCAAAGGGAAAAATGATACTTCATTTCAACTATCAGAAGTGATCATGGAGGAGAGTTCGAAAGCAAGGTGTTTGAAGAATACTGCAATTCTCAAGGGTTCACTCACAACTTCTCCTCACCTCGAACCCCTCAGCAAAATGGAGTTGTAGAAAGAAAGAATCGCACCCTTCAAGACATGGCCAGGACCATGTTGGTTGAACATTCTCTTCCAAATCAGTTTTGGGCTGAAGCTGTAAATACTGCATGTCACATTCTAAATAGGTGCCTTATTCGACCTATCCTTTATAAGACCCCCTATGAACTCTGGAAAGGTAAAAGACCTAACATCAGTTATTTTCACTCCTTTGGATGTAAATGCTATAATTTTAACAATGGAAAAGATAATCTTGGAAAATTTGATCCTCGTAGTGACGAAATAATATTCTTAGGATACTCTACCACCATAGGTCTTACAGAGTGTTTGATAAAAGGACATTATCTATTGAAGAGTCTGTGCATGTAGTCTTTGATGATTCTTTGACCCATGTCGAGAAACGTAGTGATGCAGATGAAGAAGAAGTCCACAAGACCCAATCGACACCCTCGAAGATTACAGTCACTACCTCTGAGCTTCCACATCCAAAAGTTCAAGAAGTTGAGGAGTCAGATTCCATCTCAGATCAACCTGAGTCAACTACTCTTGCAAACCTCAAAGAACTGGAAGTTGTAGTACCAAATGAATGGAGAAGTGATCCCAACTATCCGCAAAAATACATCATTGGAGATCCATGGGAAGGTATGAAAACGAGAAACTGTCTTAAATCTAATCTGGTCTTCATCTCACAGATTGAGCCAAAGAAAATAAATGAAGCCCTATAAGATGAATAATGGGTTCATGCAATGAAAGAGAAGCTCGATCAATTTGAGAAAAATCAAGTATGGAAGCTAGTTCCCAAACCCAAAGGAAAATCCGTCATTGGTACAAAATGGGTGTTTCGAAACAAGCTAAATGAAGAAGGTAAGGTGGTAAGAAACAAGGCTCGTCTAGTTGCTCAAGGATTCTCTCAGACTGAGGGAGTCGACTATGACGAGACATTTGCCCCTATTGCTAGACTTGAGTCTATTCGCATGCTTTTAGCTTTTGCTTCTTTCAAACGGTTTAAACTATTTCAAATGGCTGTTAAAAGTGCTTTTCTAAATGGTTTTATAAAAGAGGAAGTCTTTGTTAGGCAACCTCCAGGTTTTGAAAATCATGACAACCCTCATCATGTTTTCAAGCTATCCAAAGCTCTTTACGGTCTCAAACAAGCTCCTAGAGCTTGGTATGAAAGACTTAGCTCCGTCCTACTATCACATGGTTTTTCTAGAGGTAGAAGTGACAAAACCTTATTTATTCAAAAAACTTCTGCTGACATTCTCATTATACAAATATATGTGGATGATATCATCTTTGGTAGCACTAATCCAACGCTATGCAAGAATTTTGAAGCACTAATACAGGGAGAGTTTGAAATGAGCATGATGAGCGAACTTACGTTCTTCCTAGGACTGCAAATCAAACAGTACGAAGATGGCATCTTCGTGTGTCAATCTAAATACACTAAGGAACTCATTCTTAAATATGGAATGCATGACGCAAATTCTGCTAAAACTACCATGAGCCCTGCCACTCATCTGGTAAGTGACACCAAAGGTACGAGTATCAATGCATCTCTTTATCGAGGTATGATTGGATCATTACTTTACTTAACTGCTAGTCTACCAGATATTATGCTATCAGTTTGTAAGTGTGCTCACTTTCAGTCAGCTCCTAAAGTGTCCCATCTTACTGCAGTCAAAAGAATTCTTAGATATCTCGTTGGCACAGTTAACTATGGCTTTGTGGTACCCATGCACGAATTTCTTTGATCTCATTGGCTTTTCAGACGCTGACTATGCATGTGATAGAGTAGATTGAAAGAGCACCAGTGGTGCGAGTTTCTTTCTTGGGAAATCTCTTGTATCATGGCACAGTAAGAAACATGATTGCACTGCCCTTTCAACAGCTGAATCAGAATATGTCGCTCTAGGACATTGTTGTACTCAACTCCTCTGGATGGGCAAGCAATTATCTGATTATGATTTATTCTTTAAACCTATTCCTATGTTGTGTGATATCACTAGTGCTATTGAATTATCCTACAATCCTGTTGATCATCCTAGGACGAAGCATATAGATGTCCTTATCATTTTATTAGGGATCATGTTCAGGATGGTGATGTTGATATTGCATTCGTAAGCACCGATTTTCAATTAGCTGATATATTTACTAAACCACTCTTAGAAGAAAGATTTTGTGCCTTACGTGATTTGCTTGGGATTGTTCCTGATCCTCGTTAATCACGTTATGTTACCTTATAAAATAGGCCCTAATTTGTTTTGCTACACATAGGATTTTACTGTCTTTTTATGCCTCTTTATTTGTCATTATTGCTTTTACCTTTTCCATGTCATTATTACCTTTCATGTCTTGAGTTTGAAAAGGTATCAGGCGGCGTGGAACCGAGTTCCAAGACTCTGCACTGCGTCCTTTCACTTCTCTCAGCACATCACGTCTTTTCACTTCCTTCTCCTCACACGACACCTTTTACCTTTTCATATACCCTTTTAACTCTCCCAATTCTCACTCCTTTCATCTTCTCACCCATTCTTCAAACCATCACCATTAAAATGGTCAGGAAAACCTCTTTCTCTGCTCGTCGGAGTCAGCGCACAAAATCAAAGTTACCCACTGCCTCCACCACTCCAGTATAAGTGGATTCTGACCACTTCGAAAATACCATGTCCAATTATCAAAGCCCTAACAGAAACCCTAATCTTTCAAAGAAATCTGGCAAAAGACCCATGCAGACTAATGATGAAGATTGCGTAAAACGACCCAAGAAGGAGTTCTCTCTTGCTGATTTAGACGAAACTCTGGACTTTTGGGACACCTCTGCTTATGAAAAGCTTGCTGCTATCAAGGATAAACCTCTGGCCCATGGAAGACTTGTTGACTTGGATGCAATGGAATCTCTTAATTGCACTCTCAATCCATGGTTTGATGCTCAAGACTGGTCCAATTTCTTTTCTACTGACTCTATTGACATTCCCGAGGATCTGGTAAGGCTCTTTTATGCAAATCTTCGTCCTTGTTCTTCCGGAGGTTTTGAGACAATGGTTCTGAATACTCGTATTGTTATCACCAAGGCCATTCTGTGCCGTATTTTGGGATGTAAGTTCTCTGGCTATTCTGAGTTCTTTAAAATTTCGTGGCCTGCTGATTTTGAAGTCTCTTTTGAACAAGCCAAAATATTTTTATGTGACAAGTCTGATGTTCCTGAGGGCCAACTTGGTCCCTTAGACCTCTCCTTTGAAATTCGTGTTCTTGCTCACATTGTTGGTGCTACTCTGTTTCCCTAGACTGGTTCCCTTAGTTCCCTCTCACAACGTGACACATTAATTGTTTACTGCTTGGTTACTAAAAAGAAACTTGACTTGGCTGCTTGGATTATTGAATATATGCTTGAAAGTGTTGCTGAATGTGCATCTCTCCCGTATGGAATAATTATCACTCGTATCCTGCATTTCTATCGAGTTGACATCTCTGCCTGGAAAACCTGTTCCTTGGCTGCATGTTATAATTCTCGCACTTTTGCATCTATGGGGTATGTTCGCATCAATGGCTCATGGGTTCGCAAGGAACCTAAATCTCCCAAACCTGCTGATGACCATGCTGGTCCATCCAAGTCCTCTGCTCCTTGTGCTGATGAACCCTCTAGCAAGCTTAAAGATGCAATGACTGATCTCAATGACCTGCTACTTAGCCTGCATTTTAAGAGTGAAAAAGCCTCCGATGACATCAATGAACTTAAACTGGATGTTGGTAGGTTCTCTCTTAAGTTAGACACTGCTGTGACTGACTCTGCTGCTGCTATTAGACAGGTGCATGCCAGAATTGATACTGTCTCCACAGATGTTCAGGCCCGCATTGATGCAATATCTACGGATGTTCAAACCAAGCTGGACAGGATGACTGATAATGTTATGAACACTCTTATATATTTTCTTGCTCCTCGTTAAACTAATTCTCTGGGTCTGTAATATTTTGGATAATTTAGACTTGATCTTTTGATCCTTTTTGTTGATGCCAAGGGGGAGAACATACTGACCGCTTATCCCCTCTAGCTATGTAAATTTCGAATCTATGTGATTATGGCATTCTTACGTCTTTGGTATATAGGATCACTCACTCAGGGGGAGTCAACTAACCTTCATGACCCTGGAGTCTTTTATTTGATTTGTGTTGTTACAAGATGCACATATTCAGGGGGAGCCGACTATCAACTCTGCTAGTTGACTAAGCAAAAAAGGGAAGTATCCCGGCACATCCTCCTTTACTTTTTGTCATCACCAAAAAGGGGGAGATTGTTGAGTTAATTAAGATCTAAATTTTAATTATGACAAAAAGACACTTAAGTCCTATGTGCAATTTGCAGGACTTACAAGGAGGACCTCTGCAAAGATCCTAAAAGGAAAAGGAAGATTGCCGATTGATTAGCAACGAGAGTCAGCTATGGAAAGTCGATATTTGAGGCGCGCTTATTTTGTGGGACTTGTCCCAAATCAGCTCTTGTCTTATTCTCTATGAAGATATTTATATCCTCTAGAGAATCAAATCTCTTTGGTCAATCTCTCTACTCCGCAATCCAAGTTAATCAAATCTCCATCCTCCTCCGTTGATTTCGCGTGCAGATCTGCCACATCTCTTCGTCAACGGGCAACTCTGACGATTCACTATTTATACTTGAAGTCTCTGAAGATTACCTTCACGCTTCTACTTACAGTCTACTTCTCTCTAAGTCTTTTACTTTCAAACACTGTATTCCTAAGTGTCTACGAGTGATTCACAGAAAAGAAAGAGAGATCTTGTAGTGAGGTAATAATTGTGTCACCGAAGTTGGTCTGATTATCTATAAATCAGACAAGATCGTTGGTGGTGAGCGAAGGGATAAAACCACTTGTGAGAAGACGTTTTTGGTTAACGATAAACCATAAGTGTATTCGTGTTTTATAAGAGCTTGAAGAGAGATAACTCCTTTGTGATCCAAGGAGACTGGATTAGAAACTATTTGGTTCTGAACCAGTATAAAACTCCGTCTCGTTTATTATTTACTGCCTTTCAGTTTGCCCTGCATTTTATTTATCACCTAAGTCAACTAATAACTTGATCTCACCCCTCTTGTATTCATCATCCTCCCCGTTAAATGCATTCAAAATTCTCATGGTATCCTCCAAGTTGCGGATTTAAAGAACCCAAGATTCTGTTTTTATAATCATTTGTTCAACAAGACATGGGCAACTCTATGGCTTTTGCCTGCAACAATGGTAATTAATGGTTAAAGTTTTGTCTTTGTTTTTGGGTTTTCTTTGACTTTTGGTGTGATTGTAACAGCGCATTCTTCTTTGGAGGAGCTAGACTCTTATTTTCCTGTTAGACCAGAATGCCAAGCTGATGTCCCCAACACTCGCTTCAGACCAAAGGTGTCTATTCAAAATTCTACTCCCTCCGTCCCAATTTATGTGAACGTGCTTGACTGGGCACGGAGTTTTGAGTTTAAGAAATAAATGTATACTTTTAAAAGTTGTGATGTAAAACAAACCTCAGAAATTTGTGTGCTTGTTAATTATCTCATAAAGTTAGATTGTTACTAAATGTAAAAATGTGTCATTATTGTTGGAATCGACCAAAAAGGAAAGACCTTTAAGTAAAATGGGATGGAGGGAGTATCATTTTTGCTCACTTTTCTTCCATGTTTTGCTTTGTATACAAAAAGTTCAGATAAAAGGAGGAGGGTTGCAGTAGGTCGACGACCAGGGTAAAGTATAGTAAATTCTTAGTATAGAAGATTTATTGGATTGAGGCTAAGTTAAATGTACAATCTATGGACATGTTACTAGCTAACAAAATCAATTTATGTAAAGAATCGTGAAAATTCATTTACTTCTTACATGAATAGCTCAGTGACTGCCAAAAAAGAAGAAGAAGAAACTACAATACACAGTTGAATATCTAAATTAGCTGAAAAACTTCAGTTGTTCAACGGAGACAAACACATCTGAAGGAAATATTCCCTTTATCACTATAGACTGAACTCGTTGAGAGTGAGAGGAGTCGTAGGAACACATTGCCTTTTGCGGATTGGAATTCCTCTCGGGTAGAATAAATGAATTGGGCAATCCCTTTGAGTAGTCTCCTTTTTCTGTCAATAAAGGGAGAAACAAAGGGGCTTTGCTCCCCTTTATAATATCAAGCTAGAAATATGGGTCAAAATTTAGGCCACACCGTGGAGCAAGAAAATGCTGAGGTCCCTCTATGTGTGCTCCTCATTTGGTTCCTAAAACATGAGGTGATACTTTGGTCACAGGATCTCATCTCGTCCTTTTAAGAAATAGAAGCGTTGTAAGTAGTAAATTCCTTAAGCAGAAGAGTCATTCAACCGAGAAAGCTAACAAATTTAATAGACAGCTGTATATTTCTGGCGACACTCGTAGTTTCTTTTCATCTTTTTGGAGGAATGGTTTGATTTGTTATCTATTGCTTTCCTGCTTACTAGAATAGTTATAAACGCTCATGACAGATCTTGTTCACTATGTTTCTTTGTGCACTTCCTTTTTCCGTTGAAATGTTTGGATAGGTTGGAAAAACTCTCAGCGAAAGAAGATGGAATGCTGCATTCTCTCCAGAGGGATATTTGGATATAGCAGGTGTTCTTAGACGAATTCAACGAGGGGTACATCTCTATCTCTCTCTCTCTCTCTCTCTCTCTCTCTCTCTCTCTCTCTCTCTCTCTCTCTCTTTTATCCACAATGCTTCAATAAAAATTACATGTGCCACATTGTCATTGGCCTATGAGCGGATATATGATCCTGTTGTATGGATTCTTTAAAAGATTCTACAAATTGATGGGTGGTCCTTTCACCTACAACAGCTCGGTTACATCTATATGTGTGGTTCCTTTTGAAAATTAATTTCCACTTGGTAGAGAATTTAGTTCCAGTAGTCCATTGATGCTTCTATTATTTATTGTTAAACATATTAGAGTCTTCTTGCTAAAACTCCAACAGAATATGCAGATAAGAATGTGTCATGAATTCTTGTTTTTGTTCTGCCAGAATCACGATTGGTGTTATTTATTGTTAAACATATTAGAGCCTTCTTGCTAAAAATCAATTAGAATATGCAGATAAGAATGTGTCGTGAATTCTTGTTTTTGTTCCGCCAAAATCACGATTGGTGCTCCACACTGAAGCTGCTATATATCCCATTAGTGAAACCGGAACATCTTCAAACTTTCACTTGGGAACTCACAGGTCTCTGGAATGGTGAAAGTAGATGAGCAGATTTTGGTAATTACCAGATAATTGATTGCTTAAGTCACGAGTAAGGCTGAGCTAAAGTACTGTAAATCTGTGAATGTTCTGCAGCTTCCCTGTGAAACTTAGTTATCCCAACTCCTCTCACATTCAACATTTAAAGACAGCTTGCAAGGTATTGCAGTTTCTATATACTACGAGCATATCAGATGTTTTGCCACTTTAGAATATTCCATTTCTAGCTGATTGATAGTTTTGGAAATTCTGAGTATTTAAAAGATGTTTACTTTGTGGAATGATCAAGGATGATTTTACCATTGACACCCAGGTAAGTAGTGCTTCAAGCCTTAGCAACGAAAATGAAGAAGCTGCATAAACATTCCACTGTTGTTTTTGTTTTAGATCTTCTCCTCGTCTTTTACATCCATAATGCGAGTGTTCTTCTTTACTACCTTCATTTGGATAAAAAGTCTTTGGGGTCTTTACAAACTTGTTTTGGTCAAGTGATATTCCAGCCAAAAACCAATTGACATTAGATAAACCAGCTTAATCATGCAACAAGGTCCCCTTTTTATCCTTGTCCTTCAAATTTGGACTTAGGGACCATCTCGTTGTCCCTGGAAAGCTCCTCATTAGTAGCTAAACAACTTCCCCTTATGGAGGTGTCTGTCCTGTTTGTCTCCACAAATTCAGAGAACTCTATGAAGTTCTTTGACAATGGCAGTATGGGGCTCTTTTCTTTCTTGGAAGCTCTAGCATGATGCTCTAAGCATCTCGTGAGTTGCTTTCTTATTCCTTTTGAAATACCTGCACTTTGTTGCTTGGAACTAGCTGTCCATGTACGTTACAATGTAAACTAAATTGACTTTGGGAAGAATAAGTCGAGTCTGCAGTATTCTTCTCAACTCCAGTAGGATAGCTTCATTCTGGTGGTCCCCCCCAATTATGATGAGTGGGGCAGCTGGTTTTATAGTATGTAAATATTGAAGAGTACAAGCAGCTTTCGAAGAAATTTAGTGTGATTTCATTCTCAAAAAAGAAATTAGTGTGATTTTCTGTTTGCATACATAAGCTCATCCTCCTACTCTAACTGGTTATCACATTCATAATACATTTCTCTTGATCTAAACGCTTCTTAATTCAAGACACTGTATTTTTTTAAAGTGATTATTTTATGCTTGATTTTAATGATAAGGTTGAGATACATAGAAAATCTGTTTTTGACAGAACATCTAATTCAGTATGTTATGGTTGTCAGATAAGTACAGGGTAAATAGAAAATGAAGTTTTGTGGTTTTATTAAAAGCTTAGCAGATGAATCATGTTTCTATACACAAGATTCTTTACCTCACCAACCAAATGCTCCTTTTCCACTTGATTGATCAAATATATGATGGTACTTCATAAAAATGATCACTCTTTTGATCTCTACTATGTGTATGAAGGCTTGACACGTAAATATTACCGAATATTGATCTGAGTGCTCATCCTAGTGTTCTCTCTGGTTATCATTTACCAGTAGTAATCTACAACTTTAATGTTCTGCTTTGAACGTTCTACCATGAAGAAATTTCTATGTATCTCAGGTTCTTAAGAGAGTTTTAGGGTTTCTTTAGAAACTTATCAGATGAAATGGTTTTCTCCCTTGATTGATGAAATAAACCATGGTATTTCAAAGTGATCAACTCTTCTGTCTTTGTGTGCGTGACTCTTTAAAAGTTTGTCTTTTATTCTGTTCTTTATTAAAAGTTTGTGGGCTTTCACAAACTATATACTAGGCAGATAATATGGTCGACAAGCAGCAGGTTCATTGAGTTTTTTATAAGAAGTCATTGTCTATCACCAATCCTCAATCCGCATACTGCTGTTTAGATGGTAACTAAGTCTTAAGGACTCTGATGCTTATTGATTATTCTGTGATTGCTAGGGGATCCATCCATCAATTAAAGGGGCTGTCTGGGAGTTCTTGCTGGGTTGTTTTGATCCCAAAAGCACATTTGAGGAAAGAAATGAGCTTAGACAACGGCGGAGGTAATCTAACACATTTCAGCTATAGCCAAAGAGTTGCACATATTTAATATAGACTATATATTATGGAAGTAAAATCGCATTCAAACAACCGGAACTCGTTATGCATTTAAGTTTTTTTCACTTTGATGCATTAATCCATTCAACTGTCAAAGGGCCCTCGGTGTAATTTATGCAACAAACTTCTTATGTTTATAGAGCTATTCCATCTGAGGCCAACTGTGTGATCTAGTTAGGACTGGGCACCAGGGTGAACAGATTTGGGCTCAGCTGGGCAAGTCTGGTACAAGCTCGCCAAAAATGGCCAAGCCAAGCTTGAGTGAAGTTTGGTAGATTCAATTTACTTGATGTTTTAATCAAAAGAACCCCTTGGCTACTGGTTGCTAATGAATTTTGAACAATTGACTTATTAAGGTTCAAATCTTGTACCTTGAGAGGTCATTTGGTTGGACTTTGGAGGGATAAGGGATTAATCCGGGGATTAGAATTCGGGATCAGTTTGTCCCATGTTTGGAAGGAGAATAAGGTGGGATATCCTAGGATAAACCTTGCTATTATTTATGCTATAACCCTGAGATTATAATCCCATTCTTGTACCAAACGACCCTGAGTCTTAACTATAAAAACTGGAAATGTTGCTCTGCAGTAGTTGAGTTTTTCAATTTTGATATAGTTAGAGGCTCCCAACTCCATTAAGAAAATAATGACAGACCTACAGTCAAATCCTTGATCATTCATTCTCCAATATCTTGATTCTTCTTTATTTTTGATTGAAAATGAGCATTGTAAAATAGTTAGATGTGTGTTATGTACTTTTAAACTTGTCTCAGAAGGGAAAAAGAGAAACGGTGAAGTACAGAGACTTCCCGGCAAGAACTGGTCACGAATTCATTGGTAGGGGGAGTGCTAGAGGTTAAGCTCATCTGCTTGGGGACTTTGATCTCACTCGTGCTTCAGAATGTATTGTAGGACCAAAAAGAAAAATGACGTCAAAGGTAAAGGGCTTGCACAGCCTTAGTGCAATATATATTACACATGTTACCATTCTCAAAAAAAAAAAAAAAAAAATGATGTCAAAGTTTGAAATTCTAGAAATTGCCACAGTGATACGATTAATGTACAAAAGAAATAAAGAAAAACAAAGATTATCATGAATTTAGAACATATGTAGTGGAGTATTATCTCAGTCTTCCCCATTAAACCTTTTTAAATTCACGCTTTTATCTTTCTTCTCGTAAACCTTCCTTTACGAGTGTGCGCACCTCTGTGGTTGTGGTGTGGTCAACAAGTTCACGAACAAAAAATGTGTTATTGCCTGGAGAACCAAATTTATAGGAGGATGCTGTCACTAATAGAAACATCCGTGCCTTCTTTTTCCTCCCTATATTCTTTTCCTTTGATAAATATCTTGCAGCTTATGCAGTGGCCTAAAAATCTGAATTTGTATCCTCAGAGAGCAGTATGCTGCATGGAAATCTGAATGTCAAAAGATAGTACCTGTCATTGGCAGTGGGAAATTCACCACCAATGCTATAGTCACTGATGATGGCCAACCTATAGAGCATGCAAACACTACCTGTAACTCACAAGGCAATGACAATGCCATGCCAGTTGATAATGGTGTTTGTGACAAGAAAGTGATTCAGTGGAAGCTTAACTTGTCCCAAATTGGTTAGTTATTGTGCCACCACTTATGCTCTAGTTATGATTGCTAACTATATACATTCTATATTTACTCTGGGAGTTCCTTGTATCTATCTATTTATCTATCTCTATCTGTGTCTGTCTCTTAGAGGAAGTTTGGTTGCTTTCTGCAAAACCTTGAATGTCAATCAGTACATTCTCTTTCCAGTCCGTTGCAATTATTTGTTCGTATCCTCAGCTACTGTCGTCCAATTTTACTCTTCATGAATTTGTCTAAACTTAAATAGTCAAAATAGCTATAGCTTTGAGGTAGTAGTTCTTAGTTGTACCGAATATAGTCAAGTTATCTGTCCTAAAGATGTTTGCCTCCCCTCACCCCCACCGCTCAAACAATCGGATATTGTGTTTGAGATGAACGGATTGATACATGGAACATTGCTTTTCCAATATTTGTTCTGTTCGAAAAGTTGTGTCAATTAGTTATTGTGTAGTATAATGGAATTCACTGGGTTGAACGTTGGAAGAGTATTTAGATTTAGGATTTGCATCTCTGACATTTTTCTGAAGCTGGTCATTAACCACTAAGGAGCTGTTACAAATACTGAGGGAAGACTATATAGGGATTTGGTTATAGAGCTGGCATATTTTCAACAAGTGATGAGACAATAGTATCTTTTCCTTCACTGCTAGTTGGTGTATTCTAGCTGCCGAATAAAGTCTTAAAGAAGGAACAAGTCACTTAGAGAGATAATAAGTGACAAAAAAGTGAAATTGCAATTTCTTAGTGGAGTAGAAATTATTGCTTAGTTTTGCAGTTCTTTGAGGCTGCATCTTGGAGCTTTGGCACTATTAAGCCATGGATGTTTTCCTAGAATATCAATGTTTGACAACAACCTTTTGATGACTAAGTAGGAGAGTTGGAAAAACTTTGCCTTACATTTTGAATAGTTTGCCAGTTTTATTACACCAGGAGTATCATGCAATAGATCCAAAATTTGTCGCCGAAGTTCCAACTTAAGTTGTTCCCTCCACAAACAGATTATTTCCATCCTTTCTTACCTCCAACATGGCACATGTGGTTTATCATGTCGAAGCTGTTTGACATGTTTGACCTATCAAAAGCTATTGGCAGTTTTGAATAACAGTGAGAGAATTTAAATTAGCTATGTCAGTTTTTCATGTGTCTGTGTTCCACTGTCATATACGAAGTTGAAATATCAAGGCACCATCCATTTGGCTTGGTATGGAAGCCGGTGCATCAGCATATATACTGATTTTCGTAAAAATATCTAAAATTGCCATGGCTTATGATGTTTCCTTAGGTCTGGACGTTGTTCGCACAGATCGTGCTCTTGTATTTTATGAAAGTCAAGCTAATCAGGCAAAACTCTGGGATATGCTAGCTGTCTATGCATGGATGGATAAAGATATTGGTTATGTTCAAGGTATTATTCAAGTGTTTTAGAAACTATTTTTTAATGATATCGAGGCCATTCATAAAACTTTTCTCATATTTTTTCTGAATAGGAATGACTGATATTTGCTCCCCTATGGTTATTCTCCTAGAGGATGAAGCAGATGCATTCTGGTGCTTCGAACGTGCAATGCGTAGATTGGTATGCCTCTATTTTTTCTATTCATATGGTTGTTGCAGACCTAATATAAATAAATAAATAAATTTGTCCTTTTTCTAACATCTTAAGCTTCTAGATGAGATAGTCACACAATTAATATATTCCTGTCTTAAAACCAGCTGTAACAAAAATAATTTTCACGTGCATGGTGTGGACAAAAAATAAGGTTCATGAGATGACGTGTTGCAGGCCTAAATAAATAAATGTGCCCCTCTCTTTCAACTTAGATTTTATATGAGGTCATTACAATTCAACGATGGTGATTGGTTGAGGTACCGTTAGTTTAACACCCCCATACACACACATAAAGGAAAAGAGTAAAGGGGACAGTCTGGTTATACCTTCTTCTTCTTCTTCTTCCTTTTTTTTTTTTTTTTTTTTTTTACACCGGATAACTAGCGTTGAGTTTCACTTGTAGTGACCAACCATGAACTCCAGAAATATGTTGACATGTACCTATTTCAGGTTTCAACTTCTGACTGTATTTAGCTTTCATATGGTTATCCTACCAGATTGCTCAGGCAACAACCTCTTGTCCCCCGGGAAAGTGGAGATAAACTTGCACATACATTTATATGATCTTTAGTAACTTTTTTATTTGAACTCGTGCAATCTTATGCTCCATTAATGCTCATATAAGAACAACTCTTTATTCGCTTTAACAGCGAGAAAATTTCAAGTGCAGCACAAATTCAATTGGAGTGCAATCTCAACTAAGTACCCTTGCACAAATTGTTAAAACTGTCGATCCAAAGCTTCATCGACACCTTGGTAAGGGGTTTCTTTTCTCTATATATTCTTGAGTAGCTATACCCATGAAAGAAGTAGAGAATGATCTTGTCAACATTGTTGATTTTCCTAGCATTCCATATCACATGGTTCTCAGTACTAGAAATATAAGCCATATCTAATATAGGTCTTAGAAATTTACCGTGTTATAAGTGGCTAGTGGGATATGAAATCGAAAGTTTCATTCAGAAAGCCTTGTATTTTAAAGCATTTTAACTCATTACTGTTAGAGGCTGCACAAGGTTGTTACTACATATGCTTCAACTTGTGCTTTTATCCTGACTAATAACTTCATTTACTTCATCAATTAGTCAAGAAAGTTTCAATTTGATAGAGCAGTATTATGACTTCGTTTGGTCGAGTAGTTCTCAATATTTCAAGCTGCAGATCGAAAATGTGAACATCCTAGTGTATTTCAGGAATCTATGATTTGGAAATCTCACAATTTCTTTTTGTATCTTCATGCTGCTATCTTCTGCGAGCCCATGCTTTCTGAATCATCATCTTCCATCATTTTTGTCGAGGAATGCTGTTATGTACCAGAGTAGAAGAGGCTTGTTGCCTCATTATGGGATATGATAGAAAATGTCATACTAGAAATCTAAAATTGCTTAAACATCGGTCGGCAGTGACTAAAGGAGAGAAGATAAACCTAGGCTTTTTAAATGGTGTATCTTCGTACATAGTTGTTTGGATGGACATATGACATAAACCAGGCAGTCTTTCTTCCAGACAAGACCAGTAAACTCTGTAGTCCTAGATGATTTAGTGCTCATTGCATCTCTCATAAAACTCTCCCCATATTTAGTTAATATTGAAAGAAGCTTTTCTGATAACGTCGGAAATAGAAGTGAAGATGTGTGAACTAGAAAGTGCATACATAGTAACTTTAACTTCCTCGATCCCTGGCTTACCCCACACCCCCACCCCCTCCCCTCAAGAAACAGAAAAGAGCAGCAGAGCGGGGAGGGATAGGCAGCGAGCGAAGAGAGACCTAAAGATGAGAGTTTTCTCTGTTCAATAAACTAAATTAAAGTTCTTAACAATTGTAGTTGGAAATAAAGGAGTTGGCAAGTACATTTCGCATTTTAGAACTGTAGTTGGACAGAGAGTAGTTTTTCTGTTAGACAGTGACAGTCTGACCTCACTCCTAATTTCCTTGGTAATCTTGATTGGCTTTACACATTACATATACTTATTACATTGGGCTACGGTGACTTGATTCTAAGACCTGCAATGCATCCTGATGATATGTTCTACAAAATCATGACTTAGCATGTGAACCTTTTAACATATGCAGTCCTGAATTTGTTATTGACTACAACGAGGTATAATATTAGACTTGAAGTTATGCAGACAATTCAAATACATTGTCCATACCTATCCCAGAACAAATTGTTTCTTGGTCCTTGTGCAGATTCTATGATGAATAACTCGAATGACTACCATTTATAAGTTGGGGCAAAACTCATAAATCATAATATTATCATTTTGAAGAATGGACACCTCCCACCCCATATTAAAAACGTACCTCGTAATGCTACTTGGGACGTTAGGAATTTAACAGGAAAAATTTTCAAGGAGATATCTTGGCAATCTGAATGGTGAAGAAAACCACAAACTGCACACTTGACAGGGAGGAGAAAGTCTAGAAATAGATTGATATCTCTCTCTCTCACGGACTTCAATTGTAATTGGCAGAAGAACTAGATGGTGGAGAGTATTTATTTGCATTACGCATGTTGATGGTACTTTTCCGCAGAGAGCTCTCATTTGTTGATGCACTCTATCTTTGGGAGGTGAGAAGCCCAAACTTCGTTTCACTTTATCTTTTAGTGGATAGAGACCGACACCCCGTGTTTACACCAATTTAATATCCATATGACTGTGTCTTTATCTTAAAAGTTATCACTTAATTATAGTTAATTAATACAGATTCTTACTCATTTTATCAATAACATGGTAAACTGAGATAGTTTGGTGTAAACAGCAGGGTGTGATTACGTTTTTTCATTGTTTTACTTGGAAAACTCCTAACTTCATAAAACCAAAAGGTTATTCCACTTGGCAATCTGTGGTTTTGTGCTTTAAAAGAGCGCATCTCATAAATTTGTTTTACTTTTACATAAAGGTCAAGTGAAAGGACATTGGTATTTATATCAACTGTGAAAGAGGGACTAGTGATGAGTAAATGTAGGCTGGAGTTGGTGTAATCTTCTGATTGATACGACTTTTGTACATACTTCAAGTAGGTGATGTGGGCCATGGAGTACAACCCAAACATATGTTCATTGTATGACGACACACGGGAACAAGTTCTTTCTGAGCTAGGCTATGATAATAAATTAAATGATAAGCAGCTTAAGCAGTATGGGAAATTTGAAAGAAGAAGACTGAGAACTGGTGCAACAGAACAGAATGATGCCCTTGCCATATTCCTAGTTGCAAGTGTTATTCAGACCAAGAAAAAACAGCTTATGAAAGAGGCAAAGGGCCTAGATGATGTTGCACAGGTCTTCTTTCAATCTCTCCTTATCAGTGTATTCTGCATTATTTGTATCACTTTAGTCCTGACTATGAAATTTTTTTCCAGATCTTGGGTGAAATCGCTGGTAATTTGGATGCTAAGAAAGCACTAAATAAGGCACTGAAGGTTCACAAGAAGTACCTGAACAAGGCAAGTTTCTTTGATCACTTCTATCTGCTTCTCTCAAATTCCCCCTCCCCCTTCCCCCCAAAACCCCCAAACCCCTTCCCCATATACACATACACTCCGAAGGAAATAGGATAAGAAGAAAGACTTCAAGCTATATACACGTAAAAGAATTATAGATTATCAGATGATTAGCCTATTGTACTAGTATCTTATATTTCAAGTTACAAATCCCACTTATTACAGGTGTTGCATTTTAAGTGACTTGATAGAATAAAAATTCTTTCACACTTTCAGCCTGTCAATATATTAAAGTTAACCTCAAGAAAGAAAAAAATTATATCGTCCCCCCCCCTTCATTCTGGTACGTACATGCATGAAATCACATTTTTAGTTGGCTTAAAAGAAATTTACTGCAGGTAAAAAGTTCCTAGTTGGAGTTGCTATAACTCACGGCAGCAAGCATCCCCCTTTGGTCAAAGTGTTGTTGTATAATTAATTTTTAATTTTCATATTCATTTTTTTCTTGTGCATTTCTCCCTCTTTTATTGATGAGTGTAATGTCTCTTCTTGCATTTGGTCTGTAATAGTTTCTCTTTCTACAAAGAAAGGAGCTTGTACACAATATAGTTTTGATATGAGTGTACATGATGAAATTTTGGTGGTTGAAATATTTGAATGACATTCCTGAAACTAAGAATATAGGAGAATGAAACCACTGGTGTCATTTATCTTTGCTTCTAGAATTGTTCATTCCTAACTACAATAATAATAACATACCCGGTGATATTTCATGGATGGAATCTGGGGAGGGTGAGATGTACGCAGACCTTACCCCCACCAAGATGGATAGACCGTTTTCGATAGACTCTCGGCTAAAGCAAATAGTTTGAAAATGTTTGGAACAAAATAAGATGCAAATATCATCATAGAGGAAGTGCTAATATAAACGTGAGATTATCCATCTCCCACGATAAACAAAAGAACACCAACAATGACGAATATAAGATAGAAATAACATATATAATATGATATAAATCATTCAGCTGCCATCTAATATTCTACCCTAATCTTCGACCTCCACGTTTGCCTATCTAGGGTTATGTCCTCGGTAATCTAGAGGTGAGTCATGATATGATAATTTATCGCTGCTTTGGCAAAATGTTTGTTAGGAAGATAATCATTCAAACACTTAAGGAAAAAACAAAGATGCAGAGAGAAATATAGATCATTTTGCAAGTCTTCAAATCATTTACAATAGAGATAATGGTAAAAAATCTCCCTAAACTATCACTTTTTTGTTAGTTTCATACTTAAACTATGAGTTGGTTACGTTATCTCCTGAACTATCAATTTTCATATTCAAAACCCCCTGCAGTACCAAGTAGCATGGAGAGTGACATCACTCTCTCTGTAGAGCATCCATATTGTATTTTAACAATTAAGTTTTTAAAGTAGCGTTTCTTATTTTTTATTTTTTTAATTTATTACAATTTTTAATTTTTCGTCAAAATAAAAAATTTTTACCTTAGTTGAAGACCCAATTTCTAAAATAATAAATATTAACCAACAATAGTGAACTTAATTATTATATAGAACTGAATTTACTCAACCATAATAACTCAATTGAGAATGTTGTGTATTAAAATATTAAAATAATACAGCGCCTGTTAAGGGTTATGTATTTTTAATTAAATGACTATTGTAGACAAAATTTGATTGTAAATTGCAACTGAATTTATCACATTTTGATTAAATTATTTTTTGTACTATTATTATTCTAAGGTTAATGGGTCTCAACTAGTTTATTGTTATTGGCAAAAAAAAAAAAGTAGAGTTATGAAGAAGAAAATAATTAATTAAAAAAGAAGAAGGGATAAAGACAAAAATAATAATAAATAAGTAAAAGAATATTTAAATTTTAAAAATTAAAGAAAAATGCCACATGAATACTTTTTATTGATCTACTTTATTTTCTCACACACAACAAAGAGAGTAAAGTCACTCTCCATGCCACTTGGTACTACAGGGGGTTTTGTATATGAAAAATTGATAGTTCAGGTGGTAACGTAACCAACCCATAGTTTAAGTATGAAACTAACAAAAAAAATAATGTTTAAGAGAGTTTTTGACCATTATCTCTTTACAATATCATTAATAGCAACAACGTTCCACTTTGCAAAAAAGTAACTATTCCACTTTACTCATCTACTTTGAAAGTAGTCAAGAAAAATTGATCCGGATCCAGGCGTTGTTTTCTAATGCAAATTACGTTTTGCTATTTAGTTAAAATTCAGGAATGATGCACTAGCATGGTCTGCATATTCCTTTGTTTGGTCCAAATATTTTTGTGTTAAATGTCATTTTAGTTTTAGACTAATTATTTATTACTCTTCCCGTTCCAAAATGGATGTCACTATTTCCTTATTAGTCCGTTCCAAAAGAATGACACAATTCTAAATTTAGAAATATTTTTGAGTTGAAACTACTACTTTACCCTTAATGAAATGATTTATAGCTACATATTTATATATGGCTTATTTGGACCACAAATTTCAAAAGTTTTACCACATTTTTTAAACTCCGCTCCAAGTCAAACTATGATAACCATTTTGGAACGGAGGAAGTATGTACTAAATATGTGCAAATGAGATTGAATACCAAATACAAAAGATACAGGTCCAAATAGGGGTGTTCACAGTTTAGTTTGGTTGGGTTGATTTTTGATCAAAACCATAACCAAACCAATTTAATCGGTTTTTAGATTCTTAAAACCAAACCAAACCAAATAAAATTAAACCATCGGTTTGATTATTGTCAGTTTGGTTTCGGTTTGGTACAATTTATCGTTTTTTCCAAACAAAATAGCAATGAACGTAAGAAGAATGATAAAGAGAACTATTCTTATAAAATAATGATAAAGATGATCATAAATATATTTACTCACTTGAAATGCTCACATATGTAATAGAAAGAAAATACTAGCAATTCAACAAGTACTGGAAATTTAGTATCATGTTTCACATATCATTAGAGAAGCAGAATAATTCAAAATAAATTTACCTGCAGCTACTTTAGGCCATCTGCCAAGCTTTTTCTTATTAATGATATTATCTTATCATGTTCATATATAAATCGAAATGGTAATTACAATCATCCACACTTTTATGCAAGTAAAGTTCTAACCGAGGGCCATAAGTTATTGACGGACAAGGGTAATTATACTAAATCATAAGTGATACAAAGATGTGAGAACCTTATTTACTACATGGGTCACTTTGTTTTACGAAGCTGTTGCCTTGTTAGATCCGTGTTGGGCTTATGAACACAACTAGTTCAGTCCAATTCATTTACTCTACTACAAGAAAATTTAAAATTAAACTATACAAAAATTAAAAAAATAATAATATATACATATATATATATATATATATATATATATATATATATATATATATATATATATATATATATATATATATATATATATCGGTTTGCTTCGGTTATTTTTTATAAACCAAAACCAAACCAAATATTATTGATTTTTAAAAATTAAAAACCAAACCAAAACCAATAAAGTATCGGTTATTTTTATCGGTTTGGTTTGATTTTCGGTTTGAGTCGGTTTTTAATCAAACCGTGAATACCCCTAGGTTCAAAGCACAAAGTCATTTGATTTGATAGATAATGAAAGGCAAAATACATACTTTAGTGCCTTAACTTGTCTCGAAAATACAGTTACACACCCTAACTTTGAGGGTGATCTATGACCCCCTTAACGCGTTTGAAGTAGAATTAGTACCACCTTAAAGGATGACATGGGAGAGAGAAATTAAAAGCGAGTGTGTAGCAAAAATTATATTAATCATTTAACAAATCCTATATGTGTCAATTATTAATTGGACACTATTTAATTAATTACACATAATTAGTATTTGTGAGCCTCATCCTTTTTTATTTTTCTTTTATCTTTCCTTTTTTTTTTCTTTCCCGTTTATTCTCCAAGTTTTTTCTATCTCCTTGTTTTCTCCGCCACTCCCCATTACAGCGCCATTGATTCTTCTTCTTCTTTACACAACTTTAGCTTTCTCTACTTCTTTCTTCTTTTCCAGCTTCCAACTAATATTAATATTCTTTTTCATTTACCTAGAAATCCCTCAATTTTAACATCCTTTTTCGTTTACCTAGAAATTCTCCATGTAATGTTGAAATTTGACAAAAAGGACAATGTCCATGTTGGCCGAAAAAATATTCATGTAAGCTTCCATTTTTTTGGTCCTATTATCTTTCAATAATGGCACTCCCCAAATGGACGCGTTTGCTTGAAGATTCTTAGTTACCTTTCAAATCATTTCTTGAAATCTTGTTTACCATAGAATTCTCCGGGATTTTTACAAGTATTCCATATCTGGAAGAAAAATATTTGTTTGTTTTTGAATTTTGTTGATTCTTGTTGGGTAGCGTGTAATTTTGGTGTACTAAGTTGATTGTTGTTGTTGTTGGATTTTTTTTGGTGGTGGTTTGTATTTCTGATCCATTGTGGTATTAATTATGGATTTGTGATGATGAAGATTGAAGAGCTTTCTTTCTCGGAATTTTTCTTATTGAATAAAACCCGTTATCAATTTTGGAGCTTCGTCGCCGGTGGTTGCTGGTGGTGGTTCTTGCTTTTTTCTCTTTTTTTTGGTTTTATTTTATTAATAACATTAAAGAAAGCATAAAAATTGAGATAAAATAAAACTTTATAAAAAAAAGTGAAAAATCAATGTAGATCTTACGTATTCCACGTGGCAAAGCTATAAAGCGAGTGAAGCACACTTCCCATGATGTAATTGGTTATTTATGTTATAAGTGTGTGGTAATTGCACTCCAAACATGTTAAGGGGAATCATAGGTCACCCGCAAAGTTAGAGTGTGTAACCGTATTTTCGGAACAAATTAAGGTACTAAAGTATGTATTTTGCCATAATAAAACTTGGGTCATAAAACTATATGATTGGGAGTTGCGAGTCTTGCGACTAGGATGAACAATTGCTATTCCCCTAGAGGAGAACAACTAGATTGAAACCTGATGTCTTCTTTTGTGAGCATGATGTTAGAACCGTAGGAAATCTTAATATTTAATGTGTAATAAGATCTAATGTATATCGAAAATCTTAATATTTAATGTGTAATAAGATCTAATGTATATCGTAATATTTAACTGAAAAATTGGATTCTATCAGATTGTACGTTTCATGTACATCAAAATGCTAAGATACGTCTGTGCTTTTAATCTGTCAAGTTATACTTCAATGGTAAAAATATGTTATTAGCTCCTTAAAGATAGCTGCAAGTGGGTCCAAAGTACTAGTACTAGATTTTTTAAGCTTATGGTAAGTCAAAAACACTTTGTTCATTTTGCTCGACAAAAGCACATTTTGAAGATTTTGGGTTTTCGGTCAAAACACAAAAATACTTTTGAAAAGAAACAAAACGGAAAGCCACAGGTTTGACATGGTATATTTTGCCTTAATTAAGACCTACCTTCTAGATCTCATCATGATATTGATATATCTTCACAAATTTTTATACAATACACTGTTGTTATGTCCACCTCCCTTTTTCCTTAGCATTTTTCATTACCGGAAGATCAGCTTGGAAAAAAATCATGGTCATCTGAAAACTATAATTCCAAAAGTTTCAACGGGGGAAGGTGAATAAGAATGAGGTTGGGATCTGTTTAAGAGTACATCTATAAAGTACTTAAAGTCTATCCAGGTAAAAAGATAAGTTACCTGGTAGAGTCCTATAAGAGGACAACTACTGTATATACAATTATATATACAGTCAAACACACTGAAAAATAAACACGTACTTTGTTGAACCCAAAAATTCACCTCGAAAAGGATAAATTCTGGTATATCAACGGGATGGACTAATTTTTTTTGGAGTTTTTTTGGAGTCGCCACCCAATTTAAGGAAAACAGGGAACCAAATTAACAAATGCGTGCAAAACTCCGTTTTAGGAAAAAGACGGTCTTTTCAGAGATTCTAAGTAAGAGGTTTTATTAATTTCGGAAGAAGGTTTTTAAGGCACTTCCGAAATTCCGTTAAAAACGGTTAATCCGACAGGTTTCCAAAACATTTGCAAAATATGCTTTTCTAGAAAATTTATCTAAAAATAATTAATTGAAATAAAACTTGTTTATGAAAAATATTTAATTTGCACGCATTTTGCTAAATGGTCCCAGTTTGCAATAAATTAAATAACGACTTCAAAATAAAAGGCAATGAACATAAAGTAAAGCAATATACAAACAATCAAATATTATTGATAAATAAATATTTTACGCATTTATTTACATAAATATCTCTAAGGAAAGAAATGCAAAGTTAAAGATAGAACCCGAGATATTGATCAACTCGCGGGAGCCTTGAATTTTCTAAATTTTCTAAGGTCTTATGTCTCGACTGCTTGAGTTCGAATTCAAGCCCAAACGACTCCAATGCAATGAACTATCCCCATTTCTAAGTTAGCCAAACGCATTCCAAAGTTGTTCCTGCCAACATGTACCTCGCAAAAAAATGGAAATAAAATTGGATTAGTACGATAATAAAGCGTAATAACTAAAGAAAATAAAATAATACTAATAATAATAAAGTAATACAGTAATAATAATAATAATCATAATATATATTATTATTAATAATAAATATAATAGTAATAATAATAATAATAATAATAATAATAACAATAATAATAATAGTAAGGGGTTTTATATTGCAAAATTTAGGCTCAGGTTTGTATGGCGTGTCATGTAGAGGCTCGGGATGTTGGTACGGTTGCAAACACGCCGGCCGGTCGTGTTGCCATGCCAAGTACCAATTCCGTTACTCTATTCAACTTGCTTTGCATTAAAGTGCACACATTCATCATCGCCTATTTGTTTTAGGGACACGGGGACGGGACTGTTCAAGTATAGTATCATGTTCAAAATCAGTCCTTAGCCTCAAATAAATTATTTTTCATAGGCTCATTAGCGTAATATTTGTCCAAATCAGTTCAATATTCCATAATGGATAAAATTTATCCAAAATTCCTGCACTCAGAAAATCCAGTCAATGCACACAGTAGTCCAATTTTATCAAAACAGCAGAACAATGAACAAAGCCAACAGAACATAGAGCACAAGCAATTTCCACCATCAATAGACCAGGTTAATCACCCAACGGAACCAAAATTTACAGTAGCCGTGAATCGGGCTTCCAATTGAAACAAGAACAGAAACGGGTCAACTAAGGAGCTGCTAACATAAACAAACTCCTGTGAAACAGAACAATAGTAGCGGCGAGCAAATGAACAGAACAGGAGAGGAGGAGGAGCGACGACTACCGTGTCAGGCGTCGCCGCTATCCGCCAATCCCTTTCCAGTTTTGAATCACAGATCCAAATAGAACAGAGGGATAAACCACAATAACGGGTAAAACAACAAAATTGGCTAATAATCATCATTGATCGAGATTTCGATCAGATTCGAACAATAGCACAGTGGGTCAACTCATATCCGACATTTATGACAGAAACATCAGTGGCCAAATGAACAGGGCCAAATGAACAACGGAAACACCATCACTGCTCAAGAAAACACCAGTAAGAACCCAACCATTGCAGCAATTATACAATGATAACAGGGAACGGAGCAACCAACGAACGGAGGAGGAAAGGAGGAGCGATAACCAACTGTTTCTCCGGTGAGAGAACAACGGCGTCACTGCCACTCCAAATCCCTTTTTCTGTTCCAGTCACGTATCATCAAGAACAGAGCAAAATCGAGTGGCGGTTTCCTTGCGAGGGAAGCCGTAGTGTCACCACCACTACCTCATTTAGGCTTCGATCCGTATCTCCTCTGTCGATAACACTAAAACCCAAACATCAAGCATGAAAAAGAAAAAATAAATAGATGCAATAAAATAAAGGGGTTTAATGATGGGTTTTTCCGATTTTTTACTCCCCAGTGGTGGTGATTAACCCATTATGCCATTAAACCATTAACCCATTTCCCCTCTAACCCCTTTATGCATATGTATGTATATGTATTGAGACAGATCTGTTGGTGTGTATGTAAAAATGGTGTTTTTTTGTGTAGATCTAATTTTGTAGGGTGTGTATGGTGTAAGGATTTTTTGTGTGAGTTAGATGAAATTTTGAGAGTGAAAAAAGATGAGAGGGGAATTGTGAAGAAGATGGATTGAATAGTGTGTGTTGTAATGAATGGCAAAAATTGAGAGAAAGATGATGATGAATAGTGGGTTTTTGTGAGGGTATGGGATGTGTGAGGCTGATTTTTTTAGGGTGTAGTTGTGAAGATGATGATGAATGAATCATGGTGAGGGGGCTAGGGTTTTAGTTTTTATAGGGGTGAGGGTTAGGGCTTTTAGAATTGGGCTAAGAAAATTGTAAATGCGCATTGCGTAAAATAGGCCGGGACTTAAAGCGAAAAACAATTATGACCCTTTTTCCCTTAAAATTATGAACTTAATTTATCCTTAAAAATTGACCTTATTTTAAAAAATAATTAGACGCTAATTGAAAATTTTGGGACAAAATTGGGTGTCAACAGCTGCCCCTCTTTACCCGGAAAGGATGAAAGAGTTTCCTGGGTAAAGAAAGTTAACGCGAAACCCAATTTTGTCACGGTAAAGCCAAGACTTTGATTCCAAGGACCAAAGTGCGAGGCTTATAGACATGGCCGAACTCCGGCTTCCGAGTTGCCTACATATCTCGGGTTGAAAGAGAATCAGGCCATATGTAGTTCGACACGATTTGAAAATGAAAGATGAGATAGTACCGACTACTCAAGAGCGGGAAAAGAGGCTTGTAATCACCCAAGTTATGAAAATGTGGTCGACGACACACCCATAAAGAGGGGTTTACACGGACATAGCTTCCACTGCATCTTGATAACCCAGCCATCTTGTCTTCAATCTCAAGCCTCAGACTAAGGGTGCCATCTTGTCTTCAATCTCAAGCCTCAGACTAAGAGTTAACAAGAGACTTACCTCTAGGGTTAATGACTTATGCGGGTGCGATTCTTCAGGTCTTCGTTGACGAGTCTAGCTCATATCAACGATTGCCCCAATTTACTGCTAAGAAAATTTCCATGTTATGCTCCAAACGCTGCTGCGGTGCTGCTAAAAATCCTGTAATAATCTCAACAAACGGTAAGCGTGCAACTGCTAATAAACTGTAATAATTGAAATGAGAAATAAAAGAGTGATAACATAAAATTGTAAATGCGGGTTGTGATATCATCAATAAGTTCTTCTTTCAATCAACTGACGAGGCGCTTCGCCCGGAGAACCTTTAGGCTGATCATTATTCTGAAACAGTAAATCAAGACAATAAGTAAAGCGGGTACGAATTGTAGAATATAAAGCTATTACAAAATAAGTCGACTAACGAGACATAATGCCTCAAGTTGACTTGGCTAATCTATATCCTACGCAAGTAACATAACGTTCATTTATAAGGCGAACGAGCCCAAAACGTTCGATTATAAGGTGAACGAGCCTAATTTTGATAGCATCCTGCGAAATAAAGTTGCAAATTGGATTAACTAAGGCAAGATAATGCAAAACAAATAAGTAAAGCTGGGTCATGTTACTTGTATTGATAGTGTTGCAAAGCGTTGAATGCTGCCTTCAGTTCATATTGAATCTGATGTTTAATTCCTGCAAATTAAAGTAAATGTGTTGGAAAACGAGTGAATAATAAAGCAAAGGCTATAAGGAAAAAAAAAGAAATAGATTTGCGCTGCATATGCGACAAGGCGAATAATCTCCGAGAAACTGATGGTTGACCCGAAAAAGTAAAGCAAGGCATTAATTTAAAGCAAATATAAAGGCAGGATTTAAAGCAAGTGCAAAGCAAAGCAGTGCAGAAATGTAATCAGTGCAATAGCCATTTGATAAATCAATTGGCGAGACAATCGGACAATGATGGCCTTGAGTGGATTGTCAATTAAAAAAAATAAGGCAATGCTTATTTTGGCGTGATTTGAAAATACAACGCATGCCTCGGATTCATTGCTTATTTGGGAATGAAAATCATAGAAGTAGAAATGTCGCCTGTTCGGCAATAACTCATGGCAAAGCATAACACTTTAAGTCATGAAAAAGGCAATGCGACGCAATCTGCAAGGAAACTTTGGATGCGCGTCCAATAAATTGTTCATCCATAATGCGAAAGATCCTTTCATTGCAAGCTTTCATGTTCCTGCTCTCAAAGAAAACTTGTTAGATTTAGGGAGGGAGGAGGAAGCATTTGCTTTGTGCAGACTTCATCCTGATCTTGCTGCTTCTGCTGCTTCCTCGTCTTCATTGGACTTGGATTTGCGAATTGCTTTCTGAAACTTGGCTCATGAACTCAAATAGCATAGATTTTGAAAAATAGAGGCAAAATAAAATATTTTAATGCAATATAGCGAGTGAAATAAGCATGCAAATGAAGTCAAAGATGCATTTTGAAAATTTTGCCTTGACTTAAACTTGTAACATATTTTAAAACAAACTGAACGTCCTTTGTCTTAGACTTTGCACTGTTTGCTTAACCAATTTCAAAATTCTTGCCGATTCTGCCTCTTATAACCAATGCTGCTTCTTGCAAAATTTGCCCCACTTATTGTCTTTCGCATCTCCAACTCGTTTTGCAAAAATTGCCCCAGTTGTCCTTCTTGGGGAAAAATAAAAATTTAAATGCTAAAGGGTCGAGCCCGATGGGGGAGCCTACGTATCCCTCCTTGGGAATTAGACCGTGCGTAGTTCTGCATGCAAATTGCCCCAGTTTAAAACTCCATCCACTTGAATTTCTTGCTAAATGCATTGATGACCTTGATAAAATTGCATTTGTGTCTTATCAACAAGCATCAATCAACTTTTACCCATTCTGTATCTATCCAATCATCTTCTTGAGGAATTCTCAAAGAAGGAATTTTCATTTATGCGAATAACACTACTTCAAGGCCATATACTAGCAAATAAAAGCTGCCCCAGTTGAAGTTTTAACAAATAGTGCGATATCCAAAGAGCGCAGACAATAATTTTTCAGTGCATCGCTTTCAAACTGTTCAGTTGTTTTGCCATACGTCACAAGCAAAGCTTTGGCAGGTTTATCAATTTTAATTTTGAAACATAAACAAGTGCAAGCGTAAATAATATAATAAGAATGTGATGCATTTTATTTCAACTTTCATAAATTCAAAATGAGTTGATTCAGACTAACATAAGCTTTAAAGTATAAATGCAATTCAGGGCCTTAATCTGAATTAAAATTGAAAATAATGCTACTAAGTTCAATTGCCAAGTTCTTTCAAACAATGCCATTAGCTTCTGGTACTGCATTTGAAACGACCTCGGTCAGTCGTTTCAGAAGTTCGGTCAGTCGTTTAGGAAGTTAGGACTCCGATTGGCGTGTCGATAATTTTAAAATATTCGTAATATCCATTAGGACCTGTCTGTAAAATTTGAGCTAAATCAGACCTCGTTTGGTAGACATCGGAAGAAGGTTTCAGTTTTTATTGTCGATAAATATTAAAAAGAGATTGTCGAGCTAGGTTTTCGCTAATGAGCTCCGATTCGAAATTTGAAAGCGCCGTAAGGTTCGTATGATTATTTTTGACTTTTTTAAACTTTCGAAAGTGAATTTCGATGTTGTTCGGCTAGTTTCCGCTAAAATGCCGAAAGTTAAATAATTTGACCTTTTCCATTTAAATTCGCATCTTGAGTTTCAGGAGTCTGATTTGAGATCCGCCTTCGCGAGTATGTTACATATATTTTGTATAACTTGTATGCAAAAGTTGAAATTATTTCGAATATCGTAGGGCACCGTTTTAATTTTCGTTAAGAAAATAAAATAAAATAAAAGAAAATAAAAAAAAGAAGGAAAAAGACAAAATACATAAATTTAGGCGGTGGGTAAGTAATATTAGTAGTACGATAGGAACAACATCAAAGATGGTCAAAAATGAGTTGAAATATAGAAAGTGAAACAAAGATAAAGCAGTGAGAAAAAATGCCAGAAAATAAGTAAAGGGGCCGGAGAAAAGTAGAATTTTCACCCTGAAACATTCAGGTAATGGTCCTAATATATTATTTGAGTTTATTACGTGTGTTTGAATATGTTTTAACGGTAAAACTTGGAATATTATACATCGCTCTAATAAGTTCAATTAATAGTTTAAAGGGTCAAATGCACCCTGATAATGAAATTGATTATTCATTCGTACTCAGTGAGTTATGGGCAACATATAAATGTAATTTATTTGGGGTTTGGTTATGTGACCTTAAACCCTGTACATAGGCCTGGCATGCGTATTGCGTATGCGAATAGGGTATCAGGTTCCTACCTGGATTGCCCTAAGATGTGAGGAATGAAGCCTTTAGCATAATGTGATATATTTTTCTGCTTATTGAATACAGTGAGATCGTTTGGCAATGAATTCAAAGAATAAAGCGGTTGTTGGTCGCAATGCTAACTTTTGAAAGAGGTAAGTGTTTATATCCATTTCTTTGGAGGCACCTGGCCTCGTGGATTTTCTACCACGTATTCCTTACATGTGTAGCTGCCGATAGGCGTACTCATTACGCCTTAGCTTTGGATTTACATTGTATATTATATGTTATGTCCTATTGTTGGTATTGCATTGAGGATTTGAGAGTTGTACCCTGGCTGTGAGTTGGCATCTACTTCCCGGCTGTCGACGAGAGTCCTGCGCCGGTGAAAGGTTATTATTGCATCACATCTCATTCATATGCATTATATGTCATTCATATGCCTTACACTGCATATCATATTGGGTGGAGGAGTATTCCGCCCCAGGAGCAGGAGGATTCCGCTCCATTATATCATATTGAGGGTAGGAGGATTCCGCCCTAGGAGCAGGAGTATTCCGCTCTTATGTCAGATATTGAGTGCAGGAGTATTCCGCCTCAGCTTTACATTATATCGGGTGCAGGAGTATTCCGCCCCAGGAGAGTGCATGAGTATTCCGCCTCTAGTTTATATTATATCGGGTGCAGGAGTATTCCGCCCCAGGAGCAGGAGTATTCCGCTCCAGTTGGTTATCAGATTGGATTCCCCTCGAATGCAGGAGTATTCCGCTTCGGAATGGGATTACGGGCACATGTGACCTTTTGCATCACATTTCATTTCATTTCATTTCATCTCAATTCATACCATTGTGTAGACTTGCGGTACATGACTGCTGTTCTGCTTATATGTGCATTGCTTATTTGTTGATATGTTTCTGACTCACATCCTTGGTTGAGTTTATAGTTTCTTACGTGTTTCCGATTATTATCTGACTCTGCCTTTTTATAATTTAAATAAGAGGAATTTGGTCTATCTATTTTTTTTTCTCCCTGGCTAGCTATCCTATTCTTTGAGGTGGCTAGTCTGCCCCACTTATTGAGTCCTTTTGACTCACCCGTGTTTGTTGTTTGTTTCTTGTCTATCTATTTCATTTCGGCAGGTTCGCTCCAGGATTGAGTTCGCCACGTTGTGAAGGAGCGAAGACGACTTCAGCTGTCAGGGTGAGCCAGCTTTTATTCCGGATGGCCACCACTTTATGGGTTGTTATTTCAGTTGCATTTTGCTCCCTTCAGGAGGTTTCGGTCTTCTTTTGTACTCTTAGATGTCTAGTCTGGATAGCCCTAAACCTTGTATGTTGGGTAGTCAGCTGTAATTTCTTTTGTACAGCTTAGAGGTATCAGTATGTTTGTATTTTTTTTTAAGTATTGTCCTTATTTATGAATTATTATAATTATTTTTCTAATTTAATTGGTAAGGGTTCGCCCGACGGGTGTGGGGAGGATGTCGGGTGCCCGCACGGCCTAACCGGATTCCGGGTCGTGTCAGCATCGTTCACGTGATTTGCATGATCAACCACTTCACAAATCCAACTTTTTCTAGAGAAATAAACCAAACAAAAGAAACCTCAAAGGGTAACTATGTTAGTTTGCATATCATTCATAAGATGGCACACAAGCAAGCAACGCCTAGTATTTAACGCATTTTGAGCAAATAAAGCGAGGCAAACAATTAACATGTGACAATCACAAGTAGTTGAGCGTAAATAAATATGCAAACGCGTCCTACCCTGCAAGGTGCCTCTTTGTGCTAGAGGTAAGCCTAAATGCGTAAACAAGTGGTAACGAAAAATAGTTCATGCCAGTTCTGAGCAATTCAGACTTAGAGTAAGTAACAAATAATAACATTAATTGATAACAATCATCTCTTCGCCTTGACACTGCAATTCCGTTATCCCAACTATCTTCCAAAAGTTGGTATCAACTCGAAATTCTAACACAGCTCATGTTCTTCACAACATTTGCACAGAATTCTAAACCCAAATGCCTAACCTTAAACAATCCTCCATATCTTTTGCAATCATCCTCGCTCCTCCAAGCACAACTCCCAATTGTTTTATAACATCCAGGGGTGAAATTTCCAACCGCCTTTCACAATACCAGACTGCAAATCATGAAAGGCGCCAATTGGCCTTTCAAAATAAAACCTCACTGGTCCTCGGCTTTGGAAAAGCCTCTCAGCTTCGTAGGTTTTGCAAGGCTCACAGAACTTGTTCATAGGGCTCCTCACTGGTCCTCGGCTTTGATCAAGCCTCTCAGTTTCCTATGTAGCCAAGACCGCACTAGGGTTCCTCCTTCTTCCTACTGCCCCCTCCCCCCACTGCTACCACCCCAGGTGGCGGTGCCGCCTAGTCACCGCCGGCCGCCGCCGCCGGCCACCCATCGAACTTTTTTTTTTTTTTTGGATGTAAAAGATGGAAAACACTAAATACACATATATACCATTTTTTTTTAAAAATAATAATTTCTAAATGCTTTTAAACAAAATATACATACACATACACAAAAAAATATATCATACATACAATAAACACTCACATACATACACGGATCTACAGATCTATGAATTATACATACAAATTTATGTGAGCCAAGCTTGGACTTACATACACACACATAAAACATACAAAAATATACAATACTCAGAAATATACATTCATACAATGATATACACATACATACACTCTGCACTAGTAAAGATATTCATATACATACATACATACACCTGCGCAAAACAAACATACACTTGCTTCCACCTTCAAACAACCACCAACAATCACCAACAACCACCCCAAACATACACATACACGAGCATACAAAAGTATACACGAATCTAAACAAAACAAAAAGAAATAAAAAAAGAAGAAGGAGAAGAAGCAGATCGGAGCTATGCTCCTATTACTATCTCTGGTCTCTGTTTATCCTCTTTGGATCTTATCTTTCAAGTAAAATGAAATTGTTGCAATTTATAAGAGTGCCAACTCTTTTACTTAGAAATTGTTGCAATTTATTCCATGGCAGTAAGAGCAACGACGGAGGTCACTATTACAGAAGCAGGGGGAGGGGGTGACTGCGGGAGGGTGGGGTGGGGGAGAGGGTGACGGCGGGAGGGTGGGGTGGGTGGAGGAGAGGAGAGAAAGAGAGAGAGAGAGAGAAGTTAGAGTTTTGGGTAGAGAGGGAAGAAATGAAAATGAAAAAATTGTATATTTTGTAAAATGTCAAAAAGTATTGGTAGTTAGAGTAATTATTTAAAAATATCGGTATTTTCTGTAATTAAGTGGTTTAGTATGTCAATTAGCGTAAAAATGTCTTCTTTTACCAACTATTTGACTTGAACGGGCTAAAAGCTCTAAATGATTAGTTAGAATGTCTTTTATATAGGAATTTTTACGTAAAAGTATACTTTTCAGAAGTTATTTACAAAATATAGAGATATTTGAACAAAATTACCAATATAGAATAAAGTAAAACTTAATTACAAAACATAGCAGAAAATAACCTAATATAGCAAAATCTTATCTTCTTCCTCCAATTTTCCCCAATTTCACTTTTCTTTCTCCTCTCCCCCAATTTCTCTCCTCCACCACCCCCACCCTTCCCTTCATCTCTCTCCACAGCACCAATGCAAAATCAGTGCTATTGACATCTTTTAGAAACAATTTTCCAATGCAAACAATAAATTGTAGTAGGCGTGGAAGAAAAAGACTGTACCCCTCAATAATGGAAATTTCAAGATAGCCAGTACATCCATTGAAACAATGTCATTTCCAAAATCTTGCTTATGGTCTCACATTGATCACTATTATGATATATAGATGTACTTCGCAACCTCCATGAAAACTCATTTAGCAATAGCAAACAAAGTGTTAGTTGCTAGGAGTCAAAGGAGTATCAATTGTCTATTACCTTATTTTTCTTCCGTAGCCATGCTTTGATTCCTCACTTAGCTCAACTAGTAAAGAGCTAGGAAAAAGTTTAACGGTGGATGAAAGAGATAAAGTGTTCTGGACAAAGCAAAGATAAAAGTGAAGAAAATAAGATGAAATTATTTTTTTATCCTGTTGTATTTACACTGTTTCTAGATCGTATCTAACTATTTTTGGACTGTTTCTGCAATGTTTCTGCATTTTTTTCGATGTTTCTGCACTGTTTCTGCGTTGTTTCTGCGTTTTTGCACTCTTTTTACATTGTTTCTGCAGAGTATCTAATTGTTTCTGCACTATTTCAGCGTTTCTGCAATGTTTCTGTATTGTTTCTGCATTTTTACACAGTATCTTTACTATTTCAGCACTATTTTAGACTGTATCTGTATTGTTTCTAACTATTTCTACATTATTTTTGCAGACTTGGGCGGTGACGGAGTCAGCCCGGTGGTAGCAGTGAGGGCAAAAGGCCACAGGGGGCGGCAGGGGGGGGGGAGCGAGGAATGTGAGGTGGAGGCTAGGTTTTTCCTTTTCTAGTTGTTTGTAGCAATTTGTATATAAAAAAATAATGTTATGTTTTGTAATATCAATAATGTTGCTATTTTTTTTTAATTAAAGCTTTAAAATTGTATATAAGTGTAAATCTCCCTTCTATATAAACTAGATTTGCATGTCCCGTGTAGGGAAATTTTGATGTATAGCCATTTTTGGACGCACTCAAAGAGTTTTATCTACCGTTTCAAAATTCATTAAGAAATAGCCATTGTTCAAAGCCCAAGTATTTTGTTATGGGACTGAAGCTTTATACAAAGTCCCATAACAAAATAATCCTATAACAAAATAATGGGACCTTGAACTAACATGTTCAAAGGTCCCATTATTTTGTTATGTGACTTTATCCCATAACAAAATAATGAGATTTATCCCATAACAAAGGTCCCATCAAAGGGATAAATCCCATTATTTTATTACGGGACTTTATATATAAAGCTTCAGTCCGTAACAAATTTGTTCAAAGCCCCAGCATTTTGTTATGGGACTAAAGCTTTATACAAAGTCCCATAACAAAATAATAGGGCTTTGAACAAAAGTATTTTATACTGGGATTAGTTTATTGAAGCTTCCCAGTATAAATACTGGGGCTTTGAATAAGTTCAAAGCCCCAGTATTTATACTGGGACTTGTCCGGAGGTGGCTATTTTTCAGCGAATTTATTTTTTGACGGCTACAAATCAATTAGCGCACTCCAAACAGGTCCCTACGCAAAATTTTTACTCCCGTTATCTTTTTCTCATTTTGTTTGTTTAAAAAGTGAAAGTGAAGATCGCGTTTTCGTGTGATGTCGTTTCTTTTCTACTTTACACTTATTTATTTTTCTCTAGTTTATTGTTTTATACTTCATTTCTTTCAATTTATGTGGCAAAATTCAAACCTTAGAGATTTTAAGAAATAAAAAAAATTGAGATTTGTGGCCATTAACAGCGATATAATATTTGTATGATTATAAATGCTTTTCACTAAGGTTAAAATGAGAAGTCTATATAGTTATCGTTCTTTTTAGAACATATCATATATAAAAACATTGGTCGTAAACTGGAAGATGAAGTATAAAATATAATTGGTGCAATATTAACTATTAACTACCCTTTCTTTTCTATCCTTATTTTTTCTTGTATTATCATAGTTATGTGTTCTTTATAATAAAATACTCCCTCCAGAAAGCCACTAAATAAAATATGTATTTTTACTATATTACCCTTATTTGATATTTGATTATTAATTTTTTTAAAAAAATCTTTAATTATTTAGGGTGTAGTCGAAAAGAACTACCCTAATTAATTTAATCTTGAAATCTTAAATGGACAATGAAGTTGGAACACACCTTTCTCACTAAAAGGACAATTAATAGAGGGAGTATTTATTTGATCTTTGAAATATTAAAATGTTGATAATGGTGTCGCTCAAAATAATTTATGATATACAAAATATTAACCACACTTTTTGCTAAATAGCTACCTAATTCATGAAACAGATGATGAAAATATTATGTAGTACCTGATATTCAGAGACATAAAGTAAAGTCTAGGATATTCTACCTACATGTGAGGACAAATAACTGGTGAAAGAAATGCCATTACTTTTAGTCTTAATCACCATTTGTGCCATGGGTCGAAACACAAGGCTCATCTAATATACTACTAGATATGCTTTGCCCGTGCTCAGCACGGGCCCAACGTTATAGAATATTATTTACTTTATATGGTTAGTCCAAGATCAATTGACTTTGGCAAAATTTGCAACATTAGTGTTACATGGCTTGTTTAGTCCTTGTAACACATTTGATGAGCTTTACCCTTTACTCACCCTATTTACAAACAATTCTGACTACAATAATAATAGAGTTAAGTATCCCGAGTACCAGTTTATAAGAAGCAAAATATGGAGAAATGGTAAATAGAAAGCAGTACAAATAAGTCGAGAATGATGAAGTATTACTAAAATCAATGCTCACCTAAAGAAATCTACAACAATGATGCAACAATCAATATCGAACTTAATTCCTAGAGTCTCTTTTCGTATGTATGTCGACTAATTGTTGATAGAAGTGCATCAATTCAATTCGTTTCTTTACTTTTAAGTGTTTTGTTCTATTTCAAAAGATCAATGACTCCACTATTAATTCCACACATAACTCTAATAAAAAAATATGCTACAAAAATGTGTTTCTCCTAATCTTATTCCTGGCTATCTAAACTTTGGTATGGTAGGTAAACGGCAATCATGTAGCTAGAACTGGAGTGATAGCAGCAGAACATATCCTTAAGAAAAAAAAAAGAAGACAAGGTAGTAGTAGTGCATAACAATCCTAACTATTATTGAAAAAACATAATTAGACCTCTTATCCCTCCAAGGTCTTAATCATTGCACAATAAAAATCTACAACAGATACATATATATTATATGTTATCAGATGCAACAGTTTCCAAGTTCATAACACAGTCTGCAAAGCCCCAAGTGGTACATATTTCTACCGATAACAGTACAGTTCTATTTACATACATATGTGCTATCTGCATATCACTATCACTATATCCATAATGGTAAAGTGTAATGCAACGATCATGCTATTCTTCAGCTTTTTTCTTGCAATTTTTGACATAGATGTTGGTACCTGTAAATACTATTTGTTAGTCTTAGTTATATTTATGTAAAGCTAAATGAGAATCAAGAGATTAAGAGTTGAAGCAACAGACCTGACATGCCTTTTTAAATTGTTTCTGCTTCAGTTAACATGTTCGATTACCGCATTCGATTCTGTAAAATTTTAAAAATGGTAAACGATGATTTAGCTAAGCAATATGTGCATGAACATAGCAAAACAAAACACAAAGCAAGAATTTTCTCAATCTCTTTGTTCCCACTCATATATTCTTTCCCTCACAAGAAGCTACATAACTGAATTAAGAAACTTAAAGTTTAAAAATTAAAGAAAGAGCTACCATGGAAACGTAATCAGGATCACACACTGATGAAGTCACTTCCAGGAGTGTGATTGGTAAACTATTACTTCTTTGTTTTTCAGTTGAAGTAATTAGGGAATTAATCTGATCTTGTTCATTTTATACTTAGTTTTCATACTCTTAAGATTAGCATGGTACCAAGATAAATTTAATCAAGTAAACTAACCAATTACCTGTAGAAGCAGAAAAGCATTACCAAAAATTTTCTTTCAAGGCATCAAAAAGAAACATCACCATATGGGACATCTGCAGCATCCAAAAGTAGATCCAAAGATGTCTTTGGCGACAACCAAAACACATCCAAAAGACAGCAGCAAAAGTACTCTTGATAGTAGTCAAAAATAGTGACAAAAGTGTGCTTAACTGCAGGAAAAATACAGTAAAAAAAGTTGAAAATAATACCATAAATTTCACGAAAAACAGAATAACTAATAACCCACCCCTCGGGACTTCCCCACTAATAACAAACCTTTTGAATTATACCAGCATTCACTAATAAAATAACACATGACATTTTGAAGGTTTGCTGTGCATAGTATTAAAGTTTAATTACCTTTTAATGTTTCTTCGAAGGACCTCTTCTTTCCATTTTGTCTTTATTATTGCATGAGGGATTATTTTTGGTTGTTGAATTCTGACCTTCACTGTCCCTTGTTCCAACATCATCAAATTTACGTTTGCTTCCTTCAACAACGTTTACCATGGTTGATGTTGGTACTAAAAGCTGTGCATGTTCTTTTTCTTCGTAAGCTAAAATGAACAGCTTCCCTGAAGATAACTTTTTCAGTTGAATTCGAAATGTTTTGCCACTTAGCTGCTTGTGCACATTATCAAACGGAAACAATTGTTTCTGAAAAATAAAGATAGTTAGTTATCGAGTAATGGAAAGTTACTTTACAATAGTTATTTTCATATTTTCAAAGATAATAACCACATATACCTTGACAAAACGAATGTCGTAAATCTCTTCCAATGTGAGGGAAAACAGTTTATGTGCTGGTTCATCAGAAATGACAGCTATTGCAGAACCGCTCTTAGCGGTGACTGTAACATTGAACTCACATCTATTGCACATAGGGTTAACTTTAGTTAAAGCAATAGAAAGTAGATAAACGGAAGAAATCTATTAACAGAAAAGGAAAACATAAATCATATAGAACCAATTCATCCATTTTGCTAACTAAGTCAAACATAAGACATATGTTCAATGTATAGTCGTTGAAATTAATTTATGTGAAACAAAAGCCTTTGGTGCTAGCAAAAATCGTAAATGGAGTAAATCTGTTATGTTAAGAATTGAACCACAGTCATAAGAGCTACACAATTGAGAAAATAGATTAGATGTAACTTGTAAGCATTAGTTTTATTAGCAAATGCTTCTCGGCTGAGTTATTGAAGTAAATACCAGTAACAACACTTCAGCCACATTTTTCATAAGTTTGCAATTCGAAAAGAAATTAAGATGTCATTTCTTATTCCACTTCTTACTACTATGATGTATGTCGAGATTCAATAACCCTTGTGACACAATTCTTATAGCTGTGTGACTCTTAGAATTAAATGTTGTAATAGATCTCAAGAGTCTGAAGAAAACTGGACTATCCCAAAAGTAAAAAAGAACGCCTCTTTGTTCATAATAGAACCACAGTTATAAGAGCTACAAAATTGAAAAAAGAGAGCTTAAGAAGTCAGTCCTTGAGAGTGACTACTGGTACATGCTTGAATAATGAGAATTATTAGATGTAAGCATTAGTTTTATGAGCAAATACTTCTTGGCTGAGTTATTGAAGTAAATACCAGTAACAACACTTCAGCCACATTTTTCATAAGCTTGCAAGTTCAAAAGAAATTAAGTTGCCATTTCTTATTTCACTTCTTACTACTGTAATGTTTGTTAAGATTCAATAATCCTTGTAACACAATTCTTATTGCTGTGTGACTCTTAGAACTAAATGATGGGATAGATCTCAAGGGTCTAAAGAAAACTGGATTATCCCAGAAGTAAAAAAAGCAGTACCATTACAGAGGATATATCATGTGAATCTCAGGTCAGTTGCAACACATGTATATGGCCCTTTCAATCTTCGTCTTTTTGGATGCACATGGTGTATTTTGTTCTACCTCCAAAATCATCTGCACCATATTCATTTATTTATAAAAAAAAAAGGTGGTACAATTCTTCAACAGTTGGGGGATATTTGAATCTATACATGAAAATAATCCTAGCTTGAACAACAGAACCAGCACGCAGGGTCTAGAGAAATAGTTTAAGCGTGAAACATTATACCTAACCTTGGTCTTATATGAGTATAATTTGTTTCATATGAGCTTAAATAAATTATCTTATTAGGGGCTTCTTAAAGAGATAACATCATAAATAGAATAAAAGAAGAAGAAAGAAATTAAGCAGCATACATACATGGGAACCAGCATGGTGGCATGCTTACAAGTTGAACAGAAAACTTCTCTTCGGATACCAGTCCTTTTTTTTCTGCAGCTTACACTTTGAACAAGCTAAATAACAGAAGCGCTGGTCCACATTTTGCAGCGAAATCTCACCTTCAATGTAAAATACTTTTCCCTAAAAATTCAGAAATGTCAGGTATCTAATTTTTATAGTTACATAAACAGTTGAAAAATTATTGAAATTAGACAGACGATTTTTTGTTGCTATACCGATGGTTGTATTTGAATTTCAGATATAGATATTATCTCTTCTTCAAATGGGGCAAATATAAGAGAGCCTGATGCAGATGTAGTCCTTGAACTGTACTGTGCGAGTTTTGGCCTTACTGTTTCAGCCCTATAATTAAAATAAATTTGAACTGTTATTTTGTATTCATAAGATATATGTAATATTATTATTACTATATGTGTGTGTGTGTCTCTCAAAATTTGAAGAAGTAATAAATGTATCATACCATTTACTCAATGCATTAGCTTGCGGATATGGAGGATCAATTTGTATTGTTGTGTTGTATCTGTTCGACAAGCCTAAATGCATAGAAATATTAAGTTTAGATTTATTGTTTGATGTTTGAGAAGGAGAAAAATGATATTGTATGTGCTTTACCTGATGATGATTTTGTAATTCTCCTAGCAAGGATGACCGGGTATTCGTTAAGTTTTACAAAAAGTTCACTCCCATCATGATCAACAAATTCTTCCCAAAGGGGTGAGTTTTGTTGGTTTTCTCCTGTAAATGATTAAAATCTTTTATCAAGCAGTAACAAGAAAGGTCACTTAATTCCCAAACTTTTTTTGTATTAGTTATAACACATATACTAATAACTTTTTTGCGTATTTAACATGCACTCAGGCATGCCGAGAAAGCACAAGTTAAATGTAATTTCCAAATTAATAAGAAATCTCAGATATATTTGATTAATTATTTTAGAAAAGACGCATTAGTTAAAGAAGCAGTAGTTACACTCTTTTTAAAAAAAAATACTTAATTCTTAGTCAATATTTTTGAAAGAAGGAAAGTTAGTATAAGATGGGGATGAAAAGAAAAGTAGGAAGTGCAGAGAAGTGGATAGATTCACTCACTGCTCATCCATGATAATAAACTCTTGGATTAGTTTTCCATTTGCTGCAAACTTTGGAGGTTCTCCATTGACGACAATTGCAAGCACATCTTAGATAAGAAAAGAAAGACAAAGAAAAAAAAAAGAATAAGGAAATCGGATAGTGAAGATCATTATATATTGTAATAATAAATAAATTGCTTATATATAAACAGAGACAACCAAATCCCTGCATACCAAATTCAGATTCTTTGAGTGGTTGATGTTCAAAAGCGTCAAATGGTGTAAGAGTAAGACGTGTTGGTGGTGGTAATGGAGCTTCTGGAGGAGTAATCATTTCAACTGGCTCAACAATGGTGCTTAAATCAATCATCCAAGTGAATTTGTAAATCGGATCTCCATATCGATAACTTGATTCCTTCACTTGGGCAACTGACACCAAGTAAGTGTTGAAAGGTTCAAACAAATCTTCAAAATGTGTTATATCAGTGTTGAACATAATGGCCAATACTTGAGTTTCCTGAGAGAAAGTAAGATACAGTTACGTTATTTAAATACATGTATATGAATAACTACTTTGAAAACTATGTGGATTCAATGAAAATACCTTTTCATCTTGCAAAATCATCAGTTGATACTTTTTGGTTTTATCTTTGTTATCTCTGGGACGACTCTTATCAACTACTTGGACCTTACAGGTCCATTCTTCTGTTGTGGGAGTAATATCGCTGATATTAAGCCTTTCTCCCATGTGGAGACAACCTGCAATTACATCACTTTAATAGAATTAACATAATGAAATGAAAAAAGTGAAAGAATGTGGATTAATAAAGATGCTTATCACATTACCATAAGAAATGTTATCACGAGTTCAAGTTTGCTTTTCTAATAATTTCATCGTATACTACATTATAGGTAGAGTGATCATCATGATCGTCAGCAGTGGGTGGTCTGATCAATACTTTTACGCAATTGGAACTTTTAGCTCTTGACAAAGCAACATACAATTGACCATGAGAAAATACGGGTTCACGCAAATAAATACTAACAAAATCTAATGTTTGACCTTGAGCTTTATTTATTGTCATTGCGAAACATAACCTTACTGAAAATTGTGTTCTTTTAAAAGGAAGAGGTAACTTTTCATCCTGTGATGTTGATAATGGTATTCGCGGTATAAATACATGTCTACCTTTAAAATCACCGCTACATATTGTTGCGCTAATAATATGTGATTTAAAATCATTACATATTAGTCGGGTTCCGTTGCATAAACCTTCACATGGATTGAGATTCCTTAACAACATTATTGGACAATTTTTTTCAAAGTCAATTTATAAGGAGGTAAATTAGCTGGACTTAAAGTGTGCAAGAAATCTTCGTATTCACTTTGTTGTTTTGGATCAATAGTCTCATCGGTACCAACATATACTTTAGCAGGATTAGGAAACTGATCGACCAACATATCATTTATTTCATCAACAAAATCATTTTTAGTGGTTAGAATTGCACGAGAAGTAGTAAAAGAAATATTTGAATGGCTTTTGTATAGATCAGGATAAGTAACTTTAAATAGACGATTCAGTGATTCCTTTTACCAAGCTCATTTTTTCTTTCATTTCCATTACCGATTCTCATTAAGTATTCACAAAAAGCTGGATCTTTTTTGGCCCACATATTCTCGGACAATTGTAATTTTTCAAGTTGATTCCAGATTTCAGAGCACAACAAGCTTTCATTAATAAAGTCCTCCTTTTTTCCACTACGAACAACCGAAAGAGTTTGCCTGAAATCACCGCTAAAAACAACTATTTTTCCACCAAACAACACATTAATTTCCATTAAATCTTTAAAAGTAAATCAAAAGCTTCAACAGTTTTCTTTTTTGCCATTGAAATTTCATCCCATACAATTAATTTTGCATCTCTTATCAGTGACGCAAGTGAACTTTGTTTACTAATATTGCAAGTAAAGTTCTCATCAATATTAATTGGAATTTTAAAGCGGGAATGAGCAGTTCGACCTCCAGGAAGAAGTGAGGCAGCAACACCGGAACTTGCGGTTGCTAAAGCTATAAGTCCTTTGGATCGAATAGTAGCTAACAAAGCACGATATAAGAAGCTTTTACCAGTCCCACCAGGACCGTCAATAAAGAATGCCCCTGATTCATTTGAAAATATTCTATCAAGTATTATATTGTATGCTCTTCTTTGTTCAATGTTTAATTTGTTTTGTAACAGTAAATCTTCCTCATTCACTATGATACTTCGTTCAAAATAAACATCTTTCGCTTCTTTTGCGGTTGCAGATGGTTTGACTATTTCTGAAATTAGTTCAAATTCATTAATATCACGCCCCATTGAATGTAGGATATCGTTAATATGGTTTAACACCTTGTTGCGGATTTCCCTTGTATTTAAGTTTGAATCTTTTTTAAAATCTTCAGACATTGGACTTTCAAATTTTTCCCATAACTCCTTCGGGTTAGTTGGATTGCAGTAGACTAATAACGTGGCAAATAAATTTCTTAAACTGTATGGCATTTGGTAACTTATAGCTTCAGACATACACTCTACCAAATTATTATCGCAAAGTAATAATCCTCTTTTTTCTGCTGCTTCCCTAAATGTACTACAATGTATTCCATTTATCGTTCGCAAATCTTCGTATGATGGTCCTCTTACATTCATTAAAAGCAATCTAAGAAAGTATCTTTCTCCTTCGGTTGGATGACATGTTACAACACGACCTATAACATTTCCATGTTTACGACGTGTCTACATTTTATCCGTTGCTGACCATACAAAGTATTTAGGAAACTCTTGATATAATAGATTCAACTCAATGACATATTTATTTAATCTATTCATTTCAAAAAATTCAGTTAACATTGTTTTCTTAATCAAAGGATTATTTATGATATTTCTAATCTTGTCTGTACTTTTGAAGGAAACAAATTGTTGACCTTCAAGATGTAGTTGAAGATGGTAAACACTTGGATTCATTTCACTGATAGGAAAAGCAAATAAACGCCAGGCAGCTTCAGGTGGTGATACCCATCTAGCAGATTGGTATTCCTTCATTTCATCAATTTCTACATTTGTATCAGTAGCATGTATGTGAAATGAAATTTTATCATGTCCTTTACAAATATACTTATAAATGTACTTAACAACTTTAATATCAGAGTAAATCTCTACATTGATATGACAATTAAACTTACAAAGTAGATATGGATTATAAGGAACAACCCATGAATTATCAAGAATATGACCTCTAACTTTGACGTTGATTCCATTGTTTCGTCTCCTGTAGATTGGGTATGAATTTTTTCCTTTTGTTGTTTGTTCTGAAAATTCTTTTGGATACTTAGATTTACAATGTCCTTTTTTTTTTCATACAAGGATTTGTTGGATTTAATTGACCACAAGGGCCATGCATCATGTGTTCTTTAACAAGTGAGTGCAGATAGCAATTCTTTTTTGGATCGGGCAATTCAGCACAAACAAATCTGTCATAAGCTTCAGGAGTTAGTAGCTTGTATTTTTCATCGAGAATGATGAGAAAATGAGCATGTGGAAGGCCCCGTTTTTGAAATTCAACAGTATACATAAATGCTGCAACTTTACCGAATATATGCTTTTTAAGTATATCATTTTTTAGCTCTTCTAATTTTGCTCGAAATATTCGACTAACTAAATCAGGTCTATTTTGTGCTTCGTCTGTTGGTAGAAGGTTTTCTTCAATTTCGGGCCAAGAAGGATTACAGGTTATAGTAAAAAAAATGTCAGGTTTTCCAAAATGTTGTACTAATGCAATAGCATCCATATATCGTCGACGCATATCTCTTGGACCTCCGATGAAGCTAAGTGGAAGTATTTTTTGTTTTCCTATATGCGAAGCTTCTCTTTCTCCACGTCGTAAAACATCTAAGATTCCTTCCAGTATGTCTATTCTGAATAAATCCTGATTGAAATAAGCAAAATCTAATATTTGACTTTCAACTTTTATCCAGACATCTACTATGTATTGTTGGAGTAATCTTCCTACATGTAAAATAATATCCTCTCCATCTCTTATTTGAAATTTATAACAATAATATTCACGACAAGAAACTGTGTCTCTTTTTCGTTTTCCTTTTTGCATGACCTCCGCTTCCATGTCGAGAAATCTGTCAATTGAACACATATTCATTACACTTGGTAATTGTTCATGCTCACAGTACATTTGTGTATTTGGTGTGGCATTTGAATGTTTTATTTTTTTAATACCACAATGCCATCCATTTTGACCATAAGGGAACAACAACGGATATTGCAGTGGATCATAACAACCGTAATAATAATTTACTAATTGACTTCTATCACTCTTTGTATATATTCGAATATGTGGCATAGGAATAGAGTTATTTAAATCTTGTTCTACCCATATTCCAGCGACTTCTGATACAGTTGGTAAATTATATACTCGTTGATCTAGACCGGCATCACACTTTAAGGCAATGTAAAAATCTGATATATCTGGAATATTTATTAAAGATTTTAAAAATTTTGCATAAGGATTATTTTTTAATATATCCATTAACTTTTTTACAATAGGTTCATTCAGTTTATTTGAACAGGCCATTCGGTTTCTTACTTCATTTTCACTATCATAGAAGTACAATTGTATGTTCCTTCCTTTTTGATTAGTCGGAACCAAATCATTGATGAAGTATACATTTGACATTGAACTCGAAATGTATAAACACCATTATTTCTCTTTGCCAACTCTTTGTCATAAGTTACTTCGAGAGATGTGAACGCAAACATGTTATTATACGTTCTAATGTAAGTTCGAAAATGATTTGATTCATCAGAATTTCCCAAATAAAGATCTTTTAACTCATTTGGCATTGCATGTGAGATTAATTGAATAGACCCGTTGTTACAACAAAATGCGGGTGTTTCATATTCAAATTTTTTGGCTCCACAAAATTTGCATCTTGAAACATCTTTTAATTTAACATAGTTTATTTCTGGTTGCATACTACTCAAACAACCAGCCGCGGTGAAACCATACCCTGCATATGAGAACTTTTAATAAAGTATACTTTTTATTAAGTCCTACTTGCAACTATCTAGAGTAAAGTAGTATTGAAAATTCCAATGATTAAGAAATTATTATGACACTTAAATCTTCTAACCTGTTTATGGAAAAGGTGATGACTCTTTTATAATTAGAGAATTTTGCTCCATAGAAACATCGACATCGGCACTCCTCGAAGATGATGCAATGGTTGCTCTAGGATTTACTAAATTGTCTGAAAGGCGACGACTTCTTTCAGCCCTATTTGCCTGTATTCGTGTAATAAGGGCTCTTTTCCTTTCAGGTTGCATCATTCTGTATAACTCTCGTTGCTTTGCCCTTTTTTCAGCACGTCTCTTTTCAACATTTTTATCATTCTCGTTCGACATATCAGCAGTTTTTTAATATCCTGAATATCTTTTTAAATGATTGAGTGTCTTTTGAATTATATGCTTGGAATTAATAAGTACTACATGTTTAACATTGAGTAATTTTATATAAAGTTGGTAAGTCAAATCTTAATGGTATTTATGATAAACAACAAACAACAACACGACTGAATAAAGACACCAAATTTATATGATTAACACCAACAACTTAACTCATGTAAAGAATAAAGATACAAAACCTATATGAGTAATAACAACAACTTAGCTCATTTTTTGAAAGAATTACTATGATATAATAGATAAGAAAAGGAGATACGTACTTAGTATCGAAGTGGTACTTACCAATCTATGTAATGCTATAGAGATATACCAGAGAACAACTACGTAAACTGAGAGGCGAAGATGAGCACCTATAATAATTAAACAACACCAATTAAAAGAAAAAATCAACAAATAAAAAATAAAACATAAGCTTACTGGACACATACTCAGAGTAGAATAACAAAGAAGATACAGAAAAATATATTACTCGATAAAAATAAATTTAAATTAGGAAATAGTCATCAAGAACTTTAAGATATATACTCAAACAGGCAGAGAACACTGTGACTTTTTTTCCCGTGGAATGGATCCAAGAGTTTAGCAATTAGGATTAACCTAGACTTTTACACCAAAAGAAATTCCAACATTTCACCAATTTGAAATACCGTATCCTAACATGGTTGAAGTTCCAAAGCATAGCAATTTCAGATGGACATGATTACTTTAAACTCACCTATTAATACATTCCTTCATCAAATGTATTTTCTCCCGAAGAACAACTCCTGCATAACCAGTTTTGCTTAACACATACTTTAGCTTTCACGCAGGTGTTGAGCATCAGAAATCGTCTTAAATGATTGAGTGTATTTTGAGTTATATGCTTGGAATTAATAAGTTCTACATGTTTAACATTGAGTTAATTTTATATAAAGTTGGTAAGTCAAATCTTAATGGCATTTATGATAAACAACAAACAATAACACAACTCAGGTAAAGAACAAAGACACCAAATTTATATGATTAACACCAGCGACTTAACTCATGTAAAGAATAAAGACACAAAACCTATATGAGTAATAACAACAACTTAGCTCATTTTTTGAAAGAATTACTATGATATAATAGACAAGAAAAGGAGAAACTCAGTAGTGAAGTGGTACTTACTAATCTATGTAATGCTATAGAGATACACTAGAGAACAACTACGTAAACTGAGAGGCGAAGACGAACACCTATAATAATTAAACAACACCAATTAAGAGAAAAAATCACAAAATCAAAAATAAAACATAAGTTTACTGGACACAGACTCAGAGTGGAATAACGGAGAAGATACAGAAAAATATATTACTCAATCAATAAAAAATAAACTCAAATTAGGAAATAGTCATCAAGAACTTTAAGATATATACTCAAACAGACAGAGAAACGTGAAGTAAACATCAAGAACTTTAAGATATATACTCAAAGAGCATAACTTGAAATAAAACACTATAATTTTTTTTTTCCGTGGAATGGAGATTCTAAACAAGCAAAGTAAACAAATGAAATTGGAAGAGAAGCATTTTAAATCCTAATCTGAAATAACATAAGCTTACTGGACACAGACTCAGAGTGGAAAAAAATCAGATAAAAACTATTAACTTACCGGACTGAGATTACTAAAGCTCCTTCTTGGAAAATTTGACTTACTTTAGAAAGGAGGTGGAGAGTGTGTTGAAGTACTTAAAAGATTTGTAGAGAAAAGTAAAAGGTATGCTCTAGAAAATGGGTGAAAAAGTATGATGTAGAAAAGGGTTTTCAAGAAATGCGTAGAATAATTGACTGAGCAAAATGACCGATATACCCCTGGTCGAAACACAAGCCACTTCTAATATAGAGTAGTAATACTATATTTAATTTTGAAATCTTAAATGGACAATGAAGTTGGAACACACCCTTCTCACTAAAAGGACAACTAATAGAGGGAGTATTTATTTGATCTCTGAAATATTAAAATTTTGATAATAGTGTCGCTCAAAATAATTTATGATAAACAAAATATTAACCACACTTTTTTGCTAAATAGCTACATAATTCATGAAACAGATGATGAAAATATTATGTAGTAGCAGATATTCAGAGATATAAAGTCTAGACTCTTCTATCTACATGTGAGGACAAATAACTGGTGAAAGAAATGCCATTACATTTCTATTTAGAAAATTCCATTACTTTTAGTCTTAATTACCATTTGTGCCATGGGTCGAAACACAAGGCTCATCTAATCTATACTATATTAAAAGCACGAAGATCCTTAGAAAATGTTGATTGAATTTTTTGCCCATTAAAAAATACTACAATAGACAAAATTGTCAATTTACTATTTTTTATATTTTATTTATTATATATTTTCTTTTTCATAATTGAATCTTACTATTTAGTAATTTGAAATCAACTAAATTTTTCCTTAGTAATCAACAAATAAGCAAATTTATTTCACGGAAGTCCTAGATTTTTTCTCAAGTACGTAGCTTAATTGAAGTCAGAATAGGAAGCCCCAATCCTTATATAATCCAAAGTTTTCAAGATTGGAATATCTTGTTAAACTAAATTAAAAGAATCCAAAATACCAAAATAAGCCAAATCCTTCTTTCTTGGACCAAATTATTAAAAAAAAAAAAAGTACCAAGAGAACACTTTGGCTCATGATAGGAATCCTTTTTTGAAGCGTCTCTTAAATGATTTCAGTTCATAAAATGAGTCTTATGTACATTGTTCAAGGATAACTACAACTAGGAGAATATAAAGAATGGGATATTTCTTATTCTTCATGAAGGTTGCCTATATTTACATAATTTTTTTTGTTCTGATGACTCTTGACATATTGGTTGCTTATATTTTCATGATTTTTTTTTGTTGGTGACAATGCTATAATTTTAGCTAACTTATTTTTGCTCCAGTTTTTTTTTTTTTTTTTTTTTTTTTTTTTTTTTTTTTTTTTCACGGTACGTAAACAAGATGTCTAAGTTGATGATATATTGAATTCTTCTGGCGTGTTTAGAAAATTGAATCATTGTTGGTTACTTCTTTTTCCCCCTTTCTCAAATGTTTATTGCTTTCTCTAATGATGATTAGGGACATAAATATTATCTTGCAGGTGAGAAGAAGTTCCTAGATAATCATATTGGAGGCACCAAATTACGTGCTGGCACTTATTTTCCAATTAGATCTTATGCGTTCGCTTTCAAGTTTGCAGTTGGAGAAATCATTGAAACTCAAAGGTACTGATGTAGTTTATTACAGTACTTAACTACATGCAACGCAATAAAGTACAGTTCATTTGAGAGAATGTTCTAATACTTCATGCAAACAAAATCGATACACTCATAAGAATTTTTTAGGATCGTACTAGCATAACATAGTAATTATATTGGAAGAATGAAATTTCTTTTGCTTGAAAATTTGAGTTTGTTTCTGTAAGCAAATTTCACGGCAGGTACGAAACCAAATTTCAGTTGGTTGAAAGTCAAAAACACAAGTAGTTTTAAGTTAGCTTCTTTAGGTTAGGGCTTTGTGATTATATCATCTTGTTAGATTTTGGGTTTTCTTTTTGTGTATGATCGGTAAGAAGCTCTACTTATTCTGTTAATTTTTTGTTTTGTGCTGTTGTTATATTGATGTTATTTGTGTTTTTATGACTTTGATTAAATAAATTGAACTTCTATTCTGTAGTAAGGCGTTCTTGCACTTCAAGTGTGACGAAGTTGCTTGCGTAATTATTCGATTATAATTTTCGAGTTTCACATTCATGTTATTTTTATCATGATGTGTTCATCTTTTTCTTTTAATTTTTCTAATTTAAAAGGAGTTAGAGACCAAATAACTACTCCTACATGTTAGCAATTTGAAGTTAGATAAGCCTCTTATTCCAAAGAACTTCGGTTTAGTCCGATAACAATTCTTTCACCACCACCATAGTATTAGTAGGATCGGAGTCCTTTTTTGCTTCTTAATATTTTAATTGTTGGCTTACTCAAGCGTTTCTTCTTGATTCTCGCGCGATTTTTTTGGATATGGAATATCTCTATGGACTTGGTATGCTTCATTTACTTCTTTTCCTACTTGTGATATGTCTTTGTTCCTTTTTATCTTTAACCTTATCTTGTTATTCCCTGAAATTTTTTAATGCTGGCCAAACTGAGAATCAGGTACATTTTATATATAAATTCGAGTGTTGTTTATAATCGAAGTGATTTTGTTATTTCCTTTGTACTGGCCTGTGGAGACAAAAAGTATAAGGTTGAAAGATGGCCTTTTTACCATTCAAAAAAGAACCTTTATAACATTTTTGTACAAACGCCTGTACGTTTTTGCAAGTTAATTCTAAAGATTCATGAAAATTTTTGTCTTCCAAAGTTTCAATGTTTGACTTTTTATTTTACTAAAATACATTGAAATAAGAATTTTGGTTTAAAAGTACATTTGCTAATTTGTTTCGTCTTATTAATGGTATTGAGTCCTCTTCTACTATTCCTTGTATGCATGCATAATATTTTTCAGCATTACGGTATAAAGATGGATTTTTACTTGAGACCGATTCTTAAAAGAGGTTAAGATGAGTTATAGAAGCAGATTTCTAACTTAGGAAGTTGGATACGACTAACAAAATTAAGATTAATAGAATTTTGGATCGAATTCTTGTTCTTAATTAAGGCGATGGGTACTCTTAAGAATGAAGTAAATTGTGTTCCTAAATATTATCTATTCTTGAAGTTCCAATTACCAGTTCTAAATAGACAAGAACACTGAACCGGCTTCTGCCTCTTTATTAAGGTGTTTCATTGGCATTTCACTTTCTCACTGTTCTCACGTTTTATGATGCAAGAACAATTTTCATAGATTTCTTGTGCAGCAGTCCTTTTTTCTCTTTTATTTATGTAGTTTTCATTGTCCTAACATGCATATGGAGATACATATTCTCGATTTATTTTTATTGAGTTAATTTCTTTTATGTTGCTTATATTGTACGAAAATTGGAAGAGAAATTATGTACCTCTTCTTGCTACTATAGTTGTTTTATTTCCATAAGGAAATTGTTACTCTTATTATTGAATTTTATATTTTCCCGAAAAAGTTTCTTAAATTATTTTTCATATGTAATACTTTAATTACATACTTGGATTTTTGTTTGTAGGGAGATTAGCTTATTTGATTGCATCTTGGTCTGTCATTAAAAGTCATGACATATTGGATGAGGTTGAATTAAGTGATAGTCAAGAGTATAAGTTGTTTAATGTATGAGCAAGAAGCACGGAGTGTGAGATCTTAAACACACTTAACATTGTTAAGTTTGTTGAATGCGCAAAATAAAATAGGTTATTGTAAACGTATTGAAATCCAATGCATGAAGCTACGCTATATATACTCAACAAAAGGCTACCCTATGACAATTTTTGCTCACTTCAGTAATAATTTACTGAATCTCTCTTGAAGGACTGCCAAGACCAGCCACCCTTCCTAATATCTTTCAAGAATCACCCCACATTCTTTAATGTTAGACGTGCTTGGAATTCTCAGATCCTTTAAACAGAGTTTTAACAAAAAAGTTTATGCTCTCTCTAATTTGTCTTATATTTGGTTAATTATTTTTACATGTTTTAGGTGTAATGTAAATATTTTTGTATCTTACGTCGTGCACGTCCCTATACAGACTGATCAAAACATGCCAATAATTATGTTGAAGTCATCTTTCTCTAACTTGACTTTCTCTTAATTTGTGAAATATTTCTAACAGTTCTCTGAAACACATCTTTAAGGTATGTTGGTTTAACTTTAGCATTTATACCTCATCAAGCTATGCAGATAATTTAATCCGTCACAAGGAGAATAATATTATTAATGTCGTTTATCATTAAGAATATTTAATAAATTACAAAATATTATTCAAGCTATTAACAACTTTTGAATGTTTATATCACTGCTTTGTCAATTATATTCATTATTTTGACAAATAAATTTATATTTATTTAAGCAAAATAATATGTGCAACGCACGTACACTAAAACTAGTATACTAACATGCTGCAACAGTAAATGGGCGAAAGGCCCACTAACTTATTTTAGTAGATTCAGAAATGGGCAACTGACCCTTTTGTTTTTGGGGGAAAGTGGCCTAACTAAAATGTATAGCTGGTTCTGAAATTCATTTTTTTTTTTTTGTTAACCGTGGTTTCCGGATATCGCTTAGCGTTACCCGACTAGCTGTACCCACCAGGTCCCGCTGTTTCAATGCGATTACCCAGTTAGTTCCACGGGGCCCTGGAGACAAGGCCGGTTTGTAATGCCCCCAGTGGCCCTGAGGGGGCTCGAACTGGCGACCCAAAGGACTTTGTCCTCAGGCCTTTACCAAGTGAGCTACCCCTCAGGGTTGGTTCTGAAATTCATTTAATATATATATATATATATATATATATATATATATATATATATATATATATATATATATTTTTTTTTTTTTTTTAGATATGAGGATTAATTAAATGAACTTAATTTCCAGAATATAAATTTAGTAGTTTTTTTTTTTTTAAAACTAAAATCATAAATATTTTATTATCCCAATTGCATGAAATGTTAAATTAGTTTAACATATGTAAATATGTTAATTAGTTTAACATTAGGTCTATCATAACATTAGGTCTATTTGTTAATTAGTTCAAGGATTACATAAATGTTAATTAGTTTAACATTTGACTTTGTTTTTGTTTGATATGTTAAGTCAAATTTATAATTAAGTTTAAGTTAATTCGTTTAACTTAGATCTATATGGGATTATACAATTATGAAATAAAATGTTGTTTTAAAGACAATTTAGACACTAAGCTAAGTAGTTGACTAGGTTAGTTATTATATGTTTAATTTTGGATGATGATTGGGAGCATACTGAACTTTCGGCTCCATTATTAATATATATGTTTATTAACTTAATCAATTTAGTGCTTATTATAGAATATGTATGTATGTTGAACACAAAATTTGCGTTAAGATATTTTTATGATCCTCACTATATTTATTTTATTTGTAACAAGAATGTCTACTCTGCTAAAAACATTATTGATGAGCTCAACAGAGAGTTGAAACTCAATGGTGGCAACTATGAGACCTGGAGCTTAAAAATTAAATATGTGCTTCAAGAACAAGAGGCTCTGGAGGCAATTAACACTGTCATGATGAGCCTGAGGAAGGTACCATGGCTCAGCACAGGCGTGACCGTGCAGCTAATGACGCTTGGAAAAAGAAAGACGATCCTTAGCTCACATTACGTTGTTGAGCACCTTAGATGACGACATCTTAAGGAAATTCAAGGATCACCAAAGAGCTATGGATCTTTGAGTTTCTTTGAAAAATAGGTTTGATACCTGTTCTACTGCAAGGCTTCGATCCTTGGAGAACATTCAGTGAAAATACATTCGAGGCATACGACAAACATTATTGAAGAGTTAAAAGATGTTGGTCATGTATTGACCAATGAGCAATAAATTCAAGCTGTCATACGGTCCTTACCTAATTCTTGGGATCATATGAAGATGCATTTGACCCACAATCAGCTGCTCACGTCTCTGGAAGATGTCCGGAGATCTCTTGAGCTTGAAAAAGATTGGCTTAAGGCTTCCATGCCAATAGCTGAGTTGCACATGTTAACATCCTCTAAGGCCAATGGTGGCTGAAAAAGAAAGAATTGGGGTAAGAAAAGAGGGCCAACTCAGTCTCAGCCTGCTAAAAGCAAAGGCGGAACAACAAGGCAAATAACAAATGTCCTAAACATGTCAATGTTGCAAAGGTGAAGTCCTTTAACTGTGACAAAAAGGGTCACTTAAGGATTGATCTGAGCCTCCTAGAGAGGTATTTCACAAAACTCAAACTAGTGAACGTTGTGTTTCTAGTTCAGTATTTGTGACTGAGTTTAATCCTTTGTGGATTATAGACTCGGGAGCAATGACCACATAACGAGGGAACACAATACTTTTGTTGAGTTTTGGCGTATTTCACGTGGAACAAAGTGGATATATGTGGGAAACAACAATAAAGTTGTCGTTGAAGGGATCGGTACATGCAAGTTAGTCTTGCGTGGCGGTTGACCTAATACTACATGATGTCCTCTATGTTCCAGGAATTCGTCAGAATATTATTTCTGCTATTGTTTTGCTTAGGCTTGGTTTTAGCTTGTTTTTCCATGACAATTCTGTCAAATTGACTTTAGATTCTGCTTTATTTGGTTTTGGTCATGTGACCGGAGTATTTATTATTACGGATTTCAATTATGATTCATTCAATAACAATGCTAGTTTTTCTATGTTTGATTCTTCAAAAAAAATATGATAGTGATGTAAACATTTGGCATGCTAGACATGGCCATATTGGCCAACAAACAATGCAGAGGCTAGAAAAATAAGTTTTTCTTACTAGCATTGAACGGGTGGAATTGTCTACTGAAAGTTTTCTAGCAGGAAAATCTGTAAGAAAACCCTTCGGTAAAGCGACTAGAGCTGAATATCCCTTGCAAGAAGTCCATTCGGACATCTGTTGGCCTATGAATGTCCGGGCTAGGCATGGAGGGTACTATTTTATCACGTTTATAGACGGCTACACTCGTTTCAGTTATGCCTATTTATTTTCCCACAAATCAGAAGCAACAAATTGTTTCAAACGTTATATGAGCTTAGTGAAAAATCAATTAGACAAGAAGATAAAAGTTTTTCGAACTGAATGAGGTCGAGAGTACTTGTCAACTCAATTTAACGAGTTATGTGATGAAAAGGGAATAGTTCATCAGTTGACTGTCCCAAATACTCCACAACAAAATGGTGTTGCAGAGAGAAGAAACAGGACGCTCCTAGAATTGGTTAGGTCAATGATGGGACAAGCTAACCTTCCAATTAGTTATTAGGGTGATGCATTGCTTACTGCTACTTATGTACTTAACCAAGTGCCTACAAAATCAGTTGCAATCACTCCATATGAGTTATGGACTGGAAGAGTGTTGTGTTGGTATTTTGTGCATACAAAGCCGAAGGAAATATGAAGAAAAAAAGAAACAAGTGTATTTTGGCTACAAATTGAAGAACACAAAGATAAGGCAGCAATGGGATCGGCGCCTCGCCGAATATGTGGCTCAAGAGGTCAGCCATCTGGCAAAGGATGAAAGAGTTCAAGCCTTCCAGCCGAATAAAGGGCGATTTCCAAATGGGATGCTGAAAGTAAGCGGCGACTCCGCAGAAGAAGAGGCGAACCCGCCGCTGTTCACAGAACATCTGAAATATCTGCGAAGCTCAAGAGTTGTCCGCAAGTACAAGGGCACCCCGCCGAACCTGCATCACAATTCAAAAGGAGATCAGTAAAATATGCCATCAGCGAGCTAGCAATTCATTAGGCTACTCGCCGAGTATTCGGCGGTTTAGCGCAAAACAAGGAAAAATGGCAAACTTATAAATACTAGACTAGTTTTAAAACCCATGCCTATAAATAGGCCGTTATGCCTCCGAGAAAAGAGAACCTTTTGGATCTTAGAATATCACTTTACATATTTTTGAATATTCTTGGAAGCTAAGCAAGGGTTTCAACTTGGATTTTATTGTAAGGATTTCATTATCTTTAATATATTCTTACATGATTATTGCCATTTCATCTTCTACTATGTGTGCGTTAGACCCTAGTATGAGTAGCTACACTCATACTAGGGGTTTATTCATGAAAATTTAATTATCTTAGCTAAAATATTATACTTAATCTTGTAAAATCAATGGGTTAACATAAATCTAGTTCTCTATCGTACTTTCTTAACTAGGGTTTAAGGTACGACCGTACTTGAACCTAACACTACCTTGCTTTCATCACCTGAAAGGGGTTGAAAGTGTAGGATAATGGAGACTAGCGAAATTTGGGTTACATTGGTTGCGGCCTATCCCATCTAAAGGGGAAGACCTAAAAAGGTCATCCCTACTCGGGTCCTTGGATTAGGGTTTCTAGTACTTCATTATTGACCCTAACAGGCTTGATGGGGTGAATACCCCTATCCCGAGAGGGTGTTGAGAAATACATTAGAGGTCCGACCATTGATGTTACCCATGAGATTTGTGAGGTTAATACAAGTATTTGGTTATGAGAATCTAGTTGGATTGGGTAAACCTCTAGCTCATTCTCATCGTTTACATCAATCATTATTATTTAGTCATTTTATGTTAGTTGTAGTCGTAGTTAAAACAAATCTACTTTTATTTCTTAGGAATACACGGACAATTCTTAGAACCCGTTATTATTCATCCTAAGACTAATAGACTGCTTTGCTAGCTCCCTATGGAAATCGACCCCGACTCTTGTTTGGTACTATTATCTTTGACGACCACCCCACACCCTTCGTGGTGAGTGGATGTGGATCAAATTTTAGCGCCATTGCCAAGGAGCTATGATATATCTATTAGGTTGAATATTTCATTTTCTAGTCTTGTTAGTTATTCCTACCATTTTACCTTGTGCTTTGTTTTACTGTGTGTAGGTGAATCCAAGTATGAGAAGGAATCCGGATAGAGCTATGAGGAACCTCCTCTTCAATCATGCTAATGAGGGAGTTCCATTTCCAAATGCTCCAATTGCTTCGAATGATTATTATGAAGAATTCGAAGAAGATTATGATGACACTTCTCTTAGTGAGGAGAGTTATGGAATTCATGGTGTCTTTGAGGAGAATAAAGACCCTCAAGTTGAAAATGAAGCTCAAAATGATGGAAATCCTCATGGCAATGCTCAAGCCAATGAGAGAGTCTGTGTTGGTAACAATGATGGTGTTGCGGGCAATGTAAACCGAAGAGGCAACAATGTTAATAGAGGAGGCCGAGGTGCAAACCAAGGAGGCCGTGGTGCTCAAGCTAATAGGAGAGCCAATGCTAATTGGGTGAATATTCGTAATGACAATCGAAACCAAAGGAATGCAAGGGGTGGTCGAAATAATAATCAACATGTTCAAGAATTGGAAGATTCGGAGGAGGAAGTAAATTTGGACACTTTTGCAAGTGTCATTGTGCCACCACCAATTCGTGGGAATGTGACTTTCAATACCCCACAAGTGATCCTTCATGGACTTGTTCAAAATGGACTAGTGGAAGCAAGCATGATGACCTAACCGAACATTTGAGAAATTTTGTGCAAACATGTCATCTCTACAAATCGAGGAAGGCCAAGGCATGGTTGAACAAGCTACTAAAGAATTCAATTTACACTTGGGAGGAACTTATGAAGCAATTCTTGGCAAAATTCTTGCCCAAAGGCAAGCAAGCTTCAATGAGAGACAACGTTTATATGTGCAAGCAAGATCATACTGATTCATTATATGAGGCTTGGGAAGCTTTCCAAGAGGTTTTGCTACATTGCCCAACTTATGATTTTGAAGATGATATGCTCTTACAATATTTCTACCAAGGGCTCAACAAGAATAACCAATCGGCCGTGAACAACTTATGTGGAGGTGCTATCATGTACCATACTTTTCAAGAGGTCTAGGAAATTCTCAAAAAAGTTGACAAGAAATCTCAAAAATGGAAATCAAGAGCTCAAAACCCAAGTGGTGAGGGAGGAATGAACCAAATGATGATGAAATGATTTGAAGATCAAGCGGAACAAATGGCCTAAATCATCACCAACATTTAGCTTCTTAGAGGTGCCAAAGAAGAGAAGGAGAAGAAGGTGAACAAGGTAGAAAATCTTCAAGTTACTAATACCGGCCATCAAGTAGATCCAATTGGGTATGTCAACCCTGGAGTCCAACCTCTAACCCTTCTTCAAAGAGGGAAAAATGAGTATTTCTCTGAACAATGTTTCAATGTCCATAATGAAGAAGAATCCAACTTTATGGCTTACCAACAAGGTAGTTATCGAAGGCCTTATCAACAAGGCCAATGGAGGCAAGATCAAGGAAGACAAAATTGGAACAACAATCAAGGTGGAAGAGGAGTTGGTGCTTCTCAAAATTATGTACCAAGAGCTCCTTACAAATAAGGTGAGAATGACGGGAGAAGTCAATCAAAATTGGAAGAAATGATGGGAGAAGTCCTCAAGAATCAATAGATTTATATCGGTAATATCAAGGAGATTAAGCAAACGGTCAATTCTCATAAAACTTCCATCAAGGCTCTTGAATCGCAAATGAGCACCCTCTCTTACCAAGTGAACCAAAGACCTCAAGGAGCATTACCAAGTGACACAGTAGTGAATCCTAAGAGGAATGTGAAAGATCATGTGATGGCAATTATGACAAGGAGTGGAAAAATATGGGAAGATCCTAAATCAAAAGAAGATGGTGATGAAGTAGAAATGCAAAAGGAAGAGCAAAACAAGAAGGATAAGTTACACCAAGATGAAGCAAATGATGTGAGAGTAGAGATTCCAATGCATGGAATTGATGGTGAGGCAATCCCTCAAGAACCAAGTCCCGAAGTCACTACCCCTCAAAAAGCCAAACCAAAGAAAACTCCACCACCCAAACAAAGCCTTCCTAATCCAAGATCCATTCCCAAAATTCCACTTCCTTTCCCACAAAAGAGTATGAAACAAAAAACAAGCATCTCAAGGCAAGAAAATTTGGGATAAGATTGCATCAACATCCATCAACCTCTCTTTGGTTGATACATTGAGCCAAATGCCAAATGTTGCGAAGCTTGTGAAAGATCTTGTGACCAAGAAGAATTATGAGGATTATGAGCCAAGCAAGGTTACTCATCAATGTGGTTCAATTGTCTCAAAGCATATGGCAAGGAAGATAGAGGATCCCAGAGCCTTCATGGTTCCATGTACAATTAGAGGGACACATATCCCTAAAGCTCTATGTGATCTTGGAGCAAGCATCAATTTGATGCCGTATGCTGTTTACAAGACTTTGACTACCAAGGAAGTTCCTAAGGCTACAAATATGAACTTGCGAATAGCCGACCGCTCCATAAAGCAACCAATTGGAGTTGTCACCAATGTTCTAGTGAATGTAGAGAAATTTATATTCCCGGCGAATTTTGTGATACTTGATTGCCCGGTGGACTTTGATGTCCCTATTATTCTCGGGCGTCTATTTCTAGCTAACGGGAGAGCACTTTGTGATGTGGAGAAGGGAGAACTCACTTTTAGATTCAATGGCGAGAAGGTTGTGTTTCATATATGCAAAACATTGAATCAATCTAGGGAGGAGGAAGCCACTTGTTCTTATGTGGACATGGTCGTAGATGTACTTATGGAAAAAAAGAGTGTTCTAGTGAGTCAAGCAGATGAATTGGCCGCGATGATTTGGAACATGGATATTGATAGTGATGAGAGTGTTGCCGAGTGTGTAAAGGCATTAGAAGGACTTGGCACTAAATCCTATGTTCCCAAAAAGCTTTCCCTTGATCTTGAAAACCGAACAACTCTTCCCACAAAGTCCTCTATTGAGGAACCTCCAAACCTTAAACTCAAGGTACTCCCAAGCCATTTGAGATACACTTTTCTAGGCTAAAACTCCACTCTTCCTATAATCATCTCTTCCCACTTAACCAAAGAACAAGAAAACTAATTAGTTGGAGTAGTTAGAAGGAGAATTAAAGCAATTGAGTGGACTCTTGCGGACATAAGGGGAATTGACCTAGGAGTTTTCACTCACAAAATTCTTCTTGAAGAAGGATGTAAACCAACGGTGGAGCATCAAAGGAGGTTGAATCCTCCAATGCAAGAAGTTTTCAAGAAGGAGATCATAAAGTGGTTAGATACGGGGGTGATTGTTCCACTCTCCAATAATGAATGGGTCTCACCCGTTCATTCTGTGCCCAAAAAGGGAGGGATGATGGTAGTTCACAATGAAAAAGGTGAAGTTATATCAACTCGAACCGTGACCGGTCGGCGAGTCTGCATGGACTACCGTAAGCTCAACAATGCAACAAGAAAAGATCACTTTCCCCTACCTTTCATCAATCAAATGCTTGATTGGCGGGGCATGCTTACTATTGTTTTCTTGATGGATATTCGAGGGTACAATCAAATCTCAATTGAAGCAAATGATCAAGACAAGACAACCATCACATGTCCTTATGGTACTTTTGCATTCTGCAAAATGCCTTTTTGACTTTGTAATGCCCTGACTACTTTTCAAAGGTGCATGCTTCCACTTTTCCATGACATGGTGGAAAACTTCTTGGAATTGTTCATGGATGATTTCTCCATAGTGGGTGATTCTTTTGAAGATTGTTTATCTAATTTAGAGAAAGTCTTAGAGAGGTGTGAAGAAACTAAACTTGTGCTTAATTTGACGAAATGTCATTTCCTTGATCAAGAAGGAATAGTCCTAGGGCACAAGGTGTCCAAGAAAGGAATTGAAGTTGTTCATGCAAATATTGAAGTCATCTCCAAACTTCCACCTCCTACAATCGTCAAAGGAGTGAGAAGCTTCTTGGGACATGTAGGATTTTATTGCCGCTTCATCAAAGATTTCTCCAAGATTGTCAATCTATTATGCAAGTTGTTGGAAAAAGATGCTAAGTTTGAATTCAATGAGGCATGTTTGAAAGCCTTTGAAGAGGTGAAATTAAGATTGACAACCACATCGATAATAGTGAGTCCAAAATGGGATCTTCCATTTGAGCTTATGTGTGATGCTAGTGATGTTGCATTGGGGGCCGTGCTTGGCTAAAGGGTTGAGAAAATGTTTCATCCTATCTACTATGCTAGCAAGACCATGAGGTCTCAATAAAATTATACGGTGACGGAGAAGGAGTTGCTAGCCATTGTATTTGGTTTTGAAAAATTTCGATCTTACTTGATTGGATCTAAGATCATTGTGCATACCGATCATTCCGCAATACGATATTGATGGCCAAGAAGGATTCAAAAGCAAGGTTGATTAGATGGGTACTCTTGTTACAAGAATTTGATCTTGAGGTACTTGATAGAAAGGAAACCGAGAATCAAGTGGCGGACCACTTATCCCATTTGGAGGAGGAGGGTCGCCCAAAAAAAACCCTTGAGATTAATGATTCTTTTCCAGATGAGAGGTTATTGGCGGTATCTTGGGAGGAAACTCCTTGGTACGCAGATTTAGCTAATTATGTTGCATGTGGAGAGATCCCGGAGGATTTCTCACTCAATCAAAAGAAGAAGTTGATCAAAGATGCCCGACAATACTTTTGGGATGATCCCTTTCTTTTCAATGTATGTGTCGATGGAATGTTAAGAAGATGTGTTGCCGAAGCCAAACAAGGAGCTATTCTTGAAGGATGTCACTTCGCTCCTTATGGAGGACATCATGGAGGTATTAGAACGGCGGCAAAAGTACTTGAATGTGGTTTTTTTTTTTGCCTACTTTGTACAAAGATGCTTATGAATATACAAAGCGTTGTGATCAATGTCAAAGAACGGGGGGAATCTCGAGAAAGCATGAAATGCCCCAAAACCTCATTGTGGAAGTTGACCTCTTTGATGTATGGGGAATCGACTTCATGGGTCTTTTTCCAAGTTCGTATGGTATGAAGTACATCCTTGTGGCGATTGACTATGTATCAAAATGGGTTGAGGCAATAGCCTTACCGAACAATGAAGCAAGAAGTGTCACCGCCTTCTTCAAGAAAAGCATTTTCATAAGATTTGGCACCCCTCACACCATCATAAGTGATGAGGGCACCCACTTTTGCAATCGGGCCTTTAGCTCTTTGTTGGAGAAATATGGGGTAAGACACAAGGTTGCTACACCTTATCACCCTCAAACAAGTGGTCAAGTGGAAGTGCCGAATCGAGAGATCAAAAAAATTCTAGCCAAATTGGTTAACGTGAACCGGACGGATTGGTCTAAAAAGTTGGATGATGCCTTATGGGCGTATCGCACGGCAAACAAAATTCCAATTGGGATGTCATCGTGTTGGTTAGTCTTTGGCTAAGCTTGTCATCTCCCCGTGGAGTTGGAACATAAAGCTCTTTGGGCGTTGAAAAAGCTCAACATGAATTGGGAAGAAGCTTCCAAGTCCCGGGTAGAGAAGTTACATGAGCTTGAGGAAATGAGATTTCTTGCTTATGAAAATGTGAAGCTTTACAAGGAGAAGATGAAAATTATTCATGACAAGAAGATATGGAACCGTGCATTCAAGGCGAGGGATATGGTGCTATTGTTCAATTCAAGGTTGCATCTATTTTCCGGAAAGTTGAAATCCAAATGGAGTAGACCTTTCAAAGTGGTGGAAACATCACCTTATGGATGGGTCGAGTTGCAAAATAAGGAAAGTTCCAAAAGTTTCTGAGTGAATGGCCAACGAGTGAAGCACTACTTGGGATGTGAAACCGAACCTAGGAAGGTCGCTTGCATCTATCTCTTGGATCCTTGAAGGATGAGGTGACACCATCGTGCCGCGACGTTAAATTAAGCGCTTCTTGGGAGGCAACCCAAGTTTTACTTTTAGCATTTTTTGTTTAACAATGTACTTAGTGTAAAAATTTCATGTGAAGTTCTGTGATGATTGCATTTGATCTTGGTTGAAGTGGTGCTAGTGTAGGAAAAATGTAAAGAATAGAAAGAAAGAAACTTTGAAGGAAGTAGAAAAGTGGAGAGGACCGCTGAATGAAGGGCAGAATCCACGCCAATTGAAGTGCTAGCCGCCAGATTAATCAGTAAGGAAAGATTTTGTGCGGAGTAGAGAAGCACTCAGCCGCTCATTAGGCGAGTCGCATATCCAACTCCGCAGGTCTCTGTGCAGTCCAACCCACTTGTGCGCAATAGGGGGACTTAAGTCCTACACGCCGAAGATTAGGCGACCCACCGAAATAGTTGTGAGCTGCAACTTCCATGGGATTGGTCGGGTTACCCGACTATAAAAGGCCCCAAGGTAAGTTTTCTTTCTACTTTTCACCCCAAACCGTAAAAAGAAAGCACCCCATCACCGGAAATCACTATTCCAACACAAAACCGTCTCAAACAACACTCCAGATCACTCACGTACACTCGATCTCACTGAACCACCGCTATTCCCTATACCCAATTTTAGTTTCACCTCAGATCCGGTAAGAACTCAACCCCTCGCTTTAAATTTTCATGTTTTACATGTGGTGTGGTTAAGAACATCATGTTGGGGGTGGGGTTTTGTAATTAATTTGTTATCCATGTTAGGTTGATTTTAGGGTTTATTCTTAGAAGTTATTTCATGAAATTGAAATCCTAGAGTGTGTGGTTTTGGGCCTTATGTGTTTTAAGTGAAGAAATGAGTAGAAGAAGAGAGTAAAAGAAAATAACCCAAAAATTGAACTTGAATGAAACCTCGAACATGCCTTGTTTTCTTGAATACTTGAAAAAGTCTTGACCTTGGTATGATTTTTGGTTCAATTTTTATGAAATTTGGTTGAAAATGTGGTCTCGTTCTTGAGAGAGCGTTTGAAACTGATAGAAAGTTGAAAAGACCACATATGAGTGTGTTTGGGTGTGTTAAGGGAAGTGAGATTAGAAAAACTTGGAATTTGTGCACTGTAAGTAAAATTGACCAAGGATTCGGCAAGCTGCCGATGAGGTAACATGCCGCACAATGTAGTGCGAAAGACACTCGGCGTGCCTACAGAATCAAGTGTGAGGCCGCCGGTGTCATCAGTGAGCTAAAATTTTGTGCGAGTGAGGCTTGCTCATCGTAGGTTGAAAGGTGACTCACCGCTCCATGTTAACAAAATGTTATGCGAGTCGCCGAAGTAAAGTTCACCTTGCAAGTTGAAAGGTGGAATGATTCGGCGAACCCTCAGTTTATTTTGCGGACCACCGACCCTCACAGAAGGTTGATAATTTCTGCAGCTTATTTATGCTTCTCGCACAGCAGGTGGTGTCCCGCCGGTGCTTTTCAGCACTTGATTCTACGGGCCGCCTCTTCTTGTCTGCGAGCTCGCCGCCACTTTTGCTGCCCGCCGTTTCAATTGCAACACAAAATCTGTTTGAAGTTTTCCAAGTGTTTCACCACCTTTCATGAACTTTATATGTTAATTTAGTTTAATCTTAGCTTAGTTTAGGAGTAGGATAGTGTAGTGATTCATTAACTCACATTTCTGTTGGAGTTGATCTTGCCCAGGTACCAAAATGGCACATCAAACACCACACCAACGAGAAAGAAGGGATACTTCTCCACCAAACAGTTCTTCAGAAAGTGATCCTTCTTGTAGTGATTTTTCTAATAATGAACCATGTAAAGCAAATTTCAGCACAGATGGAGAGCATACAGTGCTCATTTGTAAAAGAAGAGTGGTACTTGATAGATTAAGGGAACTCAACCCAACGTTCTACAAAGCATTCCGTGAAACGCGATGGAGTGAAATATTCACAAAAAGATTGGGGGCAGCTACTGTAGAGCTAGTTCTTGAATTCTATAGTTCTGAGTGAACAAAATGGACCAGAATGTGTGGTCAAATACAGGGGCTCAACAGTAGAAGTGTCTGCAAGAGCCTTTACCTTCAAATCCCAAACTTTGTTCCTGAAGGATATATGGCCAAGTTGGCTATGATGGAGAAAATGCAAAGAAAGTGGTTGATTCCCATTATTGGTCGAGAAAGAAGGCCAGCGTGGAGTAGAGTTGGTGCAATAATTACTACCCAAAATCTCAACTTCGAATCCAAGGGTTAAAATGCTATTGTTAGCTCAAGAATCCTACCAACAAGAGAGAGCCACATAGTTACCCTGCAAAGGGCAATTATCATTGGCTGCATTATGAGTGGCATATCAATCAACCTCGGAGCTGAAATGGTGCAAGTGATGTTTGATGCGGCAAAAGCTAGTGATGGAAATTTTCCCTATGCCAACATATTGACAGATTTCTAATGAACCAAGGGTGTGATACTCTGGGGAATGATGATTATGCATTTGCAAGAAGGAGTTTTAATCTGTATGCAATTGAAGATGAAAACAACCCACTTCACCCAACACCTACTGCACCCATTCACAGAGCACCATCACATGCTGCTCGACCATCCTCTTCAAGAGCTCCTTCACCTCAGATGCATCAAGCTGAAGCTGCTATTGCAAGTCTTACTCGGGAACTTGAGGATCTGCAGGGCAAGATGCAAGAGTTTGGAGCCCAACTGTGCCACATGCCTCGGATTCAACCACCTCCACCTTCTTCATGAAAGGTCAATCCAACTGAACTTGACCAGCTAAGTGAAGCCATTGATGCACACTCCAAAGACATCTTGAAAATCAAAAAGTGCATTCATGTGTTTGCTATTACACATCGAGATATGGCAAACAACGTGAACGTGTTGTGGAGTGGAAGAGAGCAGAGACAAGAGAGGTCGAACCAACCAACAACCCCAGAATCTATGCACTAAATGAATATGAGAAGGATGCTAGAAGAGACACTTGGAGATTTGGGTGTGATCAGGAATAGGTTGTGGCTAGGATGGCTTTAATGGAGGAAGCAATGAGAGCAAGAGCAAGAAGAGGGCAAGGAATTCAACAAGCCCCGAGTAAGCACGTTGAAGGCAAGGGCAAAGAAATTACCCGAGGTGAATAGGGAGTCCTTCTCTCCCTTTTTGATTAACCCCATGAACTCATGTGTCGTGTTATTATGTTTAGTTGCTTTGGGACATAGCAACTTCTCATGTTAAGGGTGAAGTAATTAATCTTTTATTTGATATGTCCTAAACTATGTTTATGCCTATGTTTTATATTTATATGGATGTTTAACTTAATTGTAGGATATTTTTAATGTAGGATGTTATTTTTAAATTCTTGTTATTGATAATTGTGTTTATGTTAATCGTGTTCATAGTTTATGTTCATAGTATAATTGTTGTTAATACCATATGAAAAATCCAAAAATATTGAAAAAAAAAAACAAACAAATTGAAAAATTTTGAAAATCCCAAAAAGAAAAGATTCCAAAGGCACTTCTGTGAACTACGCTTGGGATGCTGTCTTATCTCCTCTGATTCGCACTTGTTACGATACGTAGGCAACCTTCGAGAAACTCATTTTTACTTGGGCCCGAAACAATAACCACCCCATTCTAAATACCACTTTTGTAAATAGCTTTGAGTAGATAAATAACCTTCTTGATTTTCTTTGACTCAGTTCTTTTCCTAAGAATGTAACTCTTTTGAACCAGACACTTTTTAGGACTCTAATCATAGAAGTGACATCCTTGTTTCGTGACTTGTTTGATACCAACACATTAGGAGCACATATGAGAAATTTTGTAGATTGTTTTTTGAGAGTTTCACCTATAACCTTTAGGTTCTTTTGATGACACTATGCATGTGTAGTATAGGCTAAATCCTCACCTTAAGTGTTTGAAAGTTGATGTTCTTGTCTCTTGTCCGTTATGCTAGTGAGGTGAGTTCTTGCTTAAAGCTTGTTAATTGCATATGCATGTTAGAACTTGGCTTGTGTGTCTTTGAAAATGAATAGAGTGTCAAATTAGTGGTTGGATAGGATGATAGGCATTTCTTTGACCCGTTTGAGCCTTTCAAGCCATCAAATGAAATTAATCCTCAATTAGCCAACTCTGAGCCTTTATATCCTTTCTTTTGATAGGCATGTTGATAAGGATCAAAATCGCGGAAGCAAGTAAAATAGAGGCGGAAGCAATTAAGACACGATAACCAAGAAATAGGGATGGGGAAGAACAGAAAATAGAAGAAAGAACGAATCAAACTAACCAAAGTAGATTGAGTCAAAGGAAGAAAGAGACTTGAATCACTAACGGGGTCACACTAGCGGTGATCCACCATGGATTCCAAGTAAGAGATACATGAAGCTAAGCTTCAACAAGAATGGCCAAGCCTATTCTATCTTCTATTCTTTCAATTCAACCTTAACTAACTAAGAGCTAATGACCTAAGTGTAGTATTTATAGAGGTTCTACACTTCTAAATAAAGTCTAAAATAACCCCACAAGTTGGGTGTAATAGCAAAGACCACGTAGGGTCAAACTAGTAAATAATACTAGGCTGATAATAGAAGTCTCGTCTTGGTTTGATTGCAAGGTAGGCGGAGCGCCTAGCATTTGGCGGGGGCGCCTAAAAAAGTGGTCAGTGGAGTAGGCTGGGCGGAGCGCCCACCTTGGAGGCGGAGCGCCTGGCTCCCTCTTGCCCTGGGCAGAGCGCCTAGGGTCTTGGGCGGAGCGCCTGGGCCTGGGTGCTTTCAACACTCCTTCAAATTGCTCCGAAAACTCTTGGCTTCCCATCCTTTGCATCCTCCAATCCCGGCTCTTGATGGTAAGTACTTTAAGCTCGATTTGACCCTTATCATCCTCCCCTTCTTGAAAGGATTTCGTCCTCGAAATCAAACCATCAAGACCTACATCAAAGACAAAAACAAGCCAAATATCCTACTACAAGAGTAGGTTAGTGCAAGTAGTGTGGAAAACACACTCTTATGGTATAGCCAAGTATCAATGACAATGATAAAGCGCATGTTTCCAACGAAAACAACAAGTACTTGGCTTCCCCAATGGGTGCACTCAATACATGATTCATCAAAGAGATCAATTGGGTAGAGAATATGCAAGATCAAGCTATCAAAATTCCTATGATCTCTAAGTCCATTAAGAACACACCAAAACTTCCCACTACAAGAGTAGGCAAGTCCAACAAGAGTGAGTAAAAGTGATGTGAAAATCACAATTTTGTGGTAGAGCCAAGTATCAATACTAATCAAAAAGCTTATGTCTCCAAAGGAAACAACAAGGTCTTGGCTCAACAACGACAAGTACTTACTACCATAACAAGCAAAGTGATCAATAAGACATGGAACATGCAAGATTAAGCAACTGAGTTCCTTATGATCTCCAAGCTTATGGTTAACAAACCAAGCCTCCAATGCATGACTATCACAATGTGACTTGTTTGCTTTGGCATGCTCAACACCCAAGGTGTCATCAACATGTGGGGTGGAGTAAACAAAATAGTTCAATTGGCAACTAACATCAAATATTCCACTCCCCTTCTTGGAAGCACTCTTACACACACCAAGAGTGGCTTCCTCACCTCCAAATCCACCCCTAAGACAATATTCCTCACTAGGCAAACTCCCAAGGAGGGTCTCCAAAATAGGTTCTTCATCATTATAGTCCACACAATGAAGGTTAGGACTACTAGTCCACACAATGAAGGTTAGGACTACTAGAAGATGGTCCGACACAACCAACACCTAGACCATTCATCTCACTTGGAGTTCCAAACAATGGATTTTCTATAGAGTTCAACTTTCCAAACCATGGAGGTTTAAATCCAAACTCTTCTCTAGCTTGATATTCACCATCAACTCTTTGAGAATCTTCTTCAAACAAAGGGTTTGTGAAAACAAGTCCACTACCCATGAAAGGTGAGGCATCAAAACTAGAGTCATCATCCGCACTTGAGGAGTCATCGAATACAATTCGATCTATCTCATCCACTAGGGACTCCTCAAGGTCATTACCATCCTCACTACAACACAAGGGTCCACCATTATCAAGCAATTCATCAAGGGAAAGGATAGGGTATTCATTCAACTCATCTTCCCCTTTATCAAATATAGGTGGGGTGTCATAACAAGGGTCACAATCAAGGTCAACTACACAATCTTCACTAGAGAGAGGTTCATTGAAAATCGAGCTCACATCATGATGTGGCTTATCATCCCTCTCAAATAGTGGTTCACAGTCACACACAAGTTGACCAACCGACTCTACACTAGTTGCAAACACATTGTAATCACACAATTCATCAACTAATATAGAGTTACCACAAACACTATCACATGACAAGGAAGTAACATGTTCAAGGGAAGAACCTTCACATGCCTTTGAGTGGCCATCTGGCTCACTCAATGCACTTGAAACGTCTTGAATTGGCTCTTCACCTCGAAGCTCACATTGATGATTTTCTTCACCTTGTCCATCCTTCTTGGGACATGATTGAGGCTCCATTGGCTTGCCTCCAAGAGTACCTACACAAGTATTCACACAAGTAGGAGAAAAAAGATAAAGGGTTAAGGTTAGAATAAGGGGTGTCCTCACTCTCAATGATTATTTTCCCCTCATTTTCTTTTCAAGGTCGGGTGTAGATTCGGGTGGTGACATTCCACTCACATCACTCAATACATCCTCTCATTTTTTCACTCGAGGAATGTCACCGGTCACTCCCTTACTCATCTCAATCTTTTGTCTCTCAAATTTGGGTGAATTAGGACGAGGCCCAAGACTACCCATAGCCGGAGTAGGTGGACTCTTAACATCAACCCGGAATCTAGGACTAAGAGACTCATCTCTTGAGGTCTCTTTCTTCTTTGTTGGTGAACCACTTGGCTTTGGAGCTTGTGGTTTGGGGTTCACCTTGTTGACAATTGTCAACTCTTTGCTTGCACTAGTCCCACCATTGCTTATGATTGTAGGACCTCTTGTTTGCTTCCTTTCATCCTTGGATTGAGATACTTGCTCTTTTCCTTTTTGCATAGGCCTAGAAGATATACTAGGATAGAACTTAAACTTTGCCCGGCAATGTTTAAAGTCATAAGTTCTTTTCCCCTTGCTCACTTTGTACTCATCCTTCATGAGATCATACCACACCCTCTTGCCTTGCAACCGCGGTTTTCCTAGCCAAACACCATAATACTCCATGGGATACACATCACACCAAACATATTCCTTGTAACTCCCATGAGATATAAGTACCCGAGCTTAACTAGTAACCCAAACACCTTGACACTTATAAGGATATTTCAATTTGTAGCATGGTATCTTTAGTCTATTAACCCAAGAGATGTTAACAAAATTAGTATAGGCTTCACTAATCTTGAGCAAGCATTCTCCACTACCATTCACCTAAAAAATGAACCTACATTCACACGTCTTGTATAGGATCAAGTCCAAGAAAACCATCACCCCCAAGTTGGGTTCTCCTTATCCCTCCACTAGTGGCAACACCACTAGAATAACCTCCACTTCCCGTCACTCTTCCAATATTAGAAGTGCCGTTGAAAGTCGAGGAAGGTGTACCACTATGGAACCCATAATTGCCTCTCACCTTGGTTCCATAGCTCATAGCACCACTCCTACCACCACTACTAGAGCAATATACCCCCGTAACGGTCAGAACAACACCATTTCTCAATCCACCCTTCACATGGGAATAAGGAGTACTAGGTTGTTTAGCATAACTAGAAGATGCAAATCTCCCGCTTCCCATGGAACAACCACCACCTCCTCCCATACTAATGGAAGGCCCTCTACTACTCCCTTGCACACTACAAGCAACACCAAGAGAAGATGAAAATGAACAATTCTCATAATCAACCTCATAATCAATTCTCTCTACGTCACTATCATCATGCACAAATTCATCACAAGAAGAGTAAGTAGGATCATCATACCTTGAAGCGTCACTATATTCAAATTCTTGACTAGGGGCATAAGATTCTTCACATTCATCTTCGCAAGCCTCATAGTCTTCTTCATCTTCATAATCAACATAGTGACCCGCTTCATCATCATATGAGCCTTGGTTCCCGGAATCATCATAGGAATATCCGTCATCACCATCATTGGAACCATAGTCTCCATCATCTCCTCATGAGTCATACTCTCCACAATCGTCATCCGAAGCCATAGTTGTAACCAAAGAGTTAAGGACCTCACAAATTCACTCCCTCACGTGTATCACTCAAAAGATGTCACTCAATTTTCTTTCCACTCGTGTATACTCTCAAGGTCGTTGGCTTTTGTGACCTCACTCTATTACTCTCACCACTCAAGCCTTTTTCCACTCAAGACCTTCTTGTCTCTTAGTAATCACAATGGCAAGAGCAATCAACTAATGCACCCAAGTAATGGTTCGGAATGGAGTTTATGTGACTCGATGTACGAAAGCTATTTTAATGCGCAGTTGAAGCAAGCAAGTTCTACGACTTTAAGTAAAGACTCCAAGACACACAACACCCTAAAGAATCAAATATTAGTGTCAATAAAGTAGGACTAATACCTTAGAAACACTAACCAAGAAGTTCGGAAGCGAAACAAACACAAAAAACCGCGAAACGAGACAAAACCAACCAGCCAGTAGCCTGGGCAGTCCGCCTGATGGCCTGGACGGTCCGCCTGGGGGCTGACCAGTAAGGGTTGTGGGCGGCGGCCCGCCTAGGGAGTGGGCGGTCCGCCTGGGGCCTGCTCTCAGCACCTCCGAAAATGGGGTTTTTTTTTTTACTTTTTCATCTAAATCCTCAACGTTTTCAACCCGATTCTCAAATCCCTTGGTACCCAAAGTTGTGTATAGTATTTTCCAACAATCCCCGATGAATTTCAAGTCGAAACAACCAAAAACAAGATCACAATCGAGATTCAAAGCGGTCTATACAAGGGTTTCTAGTTGGGTTCAATTTTCTTGAACTTTTGATTCACAATTCCAAATCATGTAAATTGGTACCAAATGAACGGGAAAATGATATATAACAATTCCCGATATCAATCTCACAACCAAAACTCACCCAAACCCAAGAATCAATACATGAACTCAAGAACAAGGGGTTTTTTCAACTTTGGGGTTTTTGATTTTCAAGTTTTTGATTCTCAACACCAAATCATGTAACAAGGGTACCAAATCAACGGGTAATCATCACATAACAATCCCTGTTAACAATAATCGAATGGGTCATCAAATCCAATCCACAATTTGATTTTTTTTTCCAACTATTTCAATTTTTTTTTTTGTTTTTTCTTCTTTCACAAGAAAAATAACAACAAGAATACTAAAGTAAAGATACGATGAACAAGGAATGTGGATTCGTAAGGATGAAATCCGAGCCTTGCTCTGATACCAAACTGATAAGGATCAAAATCGCGGAAGCAAGTAAAATAGAGGCGGAAGCAATTAAGACACGATAACCAAGAAATAGGGATGGGGAAGAACAGAAAATAGAAGAAAGAACGAATCAAAATAACCAAAGTAGATTGAGTCAAAGGGAGAAAGAGACTTGAACCACTAACGGGGTCACACTAGCGGTGATCCACCATGGATTCCAAGTAAGAGATACATGAAGCCAAGCTTCAACAAGAATGACCAAGCCTATTCTATCTTCTATTCTCTCAATTCAACCTTAACTAACTAATGAGCTAATGACCTAAGTGTAGCATTTATAGAGGTTCTATACTTCTAAATAAAGTCTAAAATAACCCCACAAGTTGGGTGTAATAACAAAGACCACGTAGGGTCAAACTAGTAAATAATACTAGGCTAATAATAGAAGTCTCGTCTTGGTTTGACTGCAAGGTAGGCGGAGCGCCTAGCATTTGGGCGGGGCGCCTAAAAAAGTGGTCAGTGGAGTAGGTTGGGCGGAGCGCCCACCTTGGAGGCAGAGCGCTTGGCTCCCTCTTGCCCTGGGCGGAGCGCCTAGGACTGGGTGCTTTCAACACTCCTTCAAATTGCTCCGAAAACTCTTGGCTTCCCATCCTTTGCATCCTCCAATCCTGGCTCTTGATGGTAAGTACTTTAAGCTCAATTTGTCCGTTATCACATGTAAATAGCCCGAGCCAATTCTAAGTGCTTAATAGCACTAACCTTCTCTTGGCCCTACCTCTTTGAGGCATTGAAATATGTGCAACTTAGACTAAAGTCTAAGTTTGGGGGTGGGAAATAAAGAAATGAAAGCTAAGTGGCTTTTCGAAAAGGAAGATGGTTGTATAGAAAAGTTGCAGAAGAGGAAGAAGAAAACCAAGAAAAGTACAAAAATAGAAAAAAAAAAAAAACAAATTGAAAAAGACAAAAATAGAAAGAGATGCAAGTGAAAGAATAAGATCCACAAAAGCAAAATCAAAAATGAAATGTGGGAATAAGAGCTAAATGTGAAAAGAAAGCTCAAGGTGAAATGATTGCAAAGATGAATGTAATGCCCATAGAGGGAATTTAGTCACTCTTTATCCAAATTATACCCTACCTTTATCCAAAAGCCTACATTAAAACCTTAGAAGCCCTATTTGATCCTCTATTAACTGACATGAAAGGAAATGACAAGTGACACTAAGGCCAAGCTTATGCCGTTGTATGTGCTTAACTTGTATTCATTTCTTAGAGTGAGAGGTTAAAATTTAGGGTCTCTTTTGTTTTAATTATATTGAGAGATAGGGACCCATTCTTTGTGGTGAAAGCATTAAGGGACTTGAAACTTGAAGGTACAACCAAGAAAGCCTTAGGTGAGTTGAGAAAACAATTGTGCTATACATGCTTTAGTTACCACTGAAGCACTAGTAGATGTAGTTGTAACTTTTGCGCTTGTGGTTGATTGGTTGGATTCTCATGTGTGAAACTAAGTGTCAGTATCAATCGAAGTCATGAACTTCTTCATGTCTCATTCCATTAGTGAACTCAATCCCGGTGCCAAGAAAATGAAACATGAGATAGTTCTTAATGTTGCTTGAGGACAAGCAAAAGCTTAAGTTTGGGGAAGTTGATGTGTTGGTATTTTGTGCATATTCACAACTCTTTTCAACTAGTTTTTGCGTCTTAAAGAGTTATTATTTGAGTGAATCTTATATTATTCTCTGTATATCAGGTTATTAAGAGAAATTGATATACAAAGCCGAAGGAAATATGAAAAAGAGCAAAAACAAGTGTACTTTGGCTACAAATTGAAGAGAAGAAAGTCATGAACCAATGAAAGCTGAACCTGAAGAAGTTAACTTGACTGCATCACAGTTCAGTCAAAACAGTAGCCAAGGCAGTGGTTTTGTGTTCATGCGAACTCGATCAATTTACATCTTTTCAACTGGTCCTTTCACAGATCTTGAGTACCCACAAGTTGATGAAGACCCTATTTTAAGGCCAAAGACTATTTCTGAGATGAGCAAGATTCAAAGTAGACACCAATAACACCATAGACAAGTTGGTAGATCAAGGGCAATATCCTTCACAGGAGATAGACAAACTGGTGTGGTTGTTCCAACTAATCCACCTTATCGCTGACATGGATGGGCAGAGATGTTGTGATAGGAAACAACTTGGAACTCCAAAGGCAAACAAGGATTGGGAAGCTCAAACTATGGAAGGGGAAATGAATTGTGATTTCATGATGTTTTTGTTGGATGTTTTCTGTTTTTAATCATGTGCTATGACACTAGTATTGGCTTATTATTGTCTTATGTCTTGGTTAGAATTGGAGTTGGATGTCATATTATGACTATGTGGTGTCAGTTTTTGTGTTATAATGTGACATCCGTCTCACCATCTTAATGTATTTGACAAACAATGTCTTGTGCCATTTGGCTTTTACTTCAAGTATGTTATCATCTATTTGAATTGGATTGTTATATTGGTTTATGAGTAGGGAAAATCATTTGTTTTTTGAAAATTAAATCCAAAGACATCTACTTCTAAAAAAACTTGAATCCAAACTTATATTACAATAAACAATGGGATCCAACAAACATTCCATAATATTACTTCCAAATTCCATAACACTAGAATTAATCAAACCACATAAGATGTGATTTAATTCACCTTACATTACACATAACCCTAAAGTATACTTCATCATTGTGTAGATGACAATGAAAAAGAATACCCATGATAATATGAGGATCACCCTCGTCTTAAACAAATTTTCCATCGTCTTCAATAGTTTGTCTCTTTTCTTCAACAATTTTTCTTCCAAACAAACACGTTTAGCTTGATTATTAGCTTCCATTGCTTCTATTTGATTATTACCTTCCATGGCATCTATTTTTTTGAACAAATTATCCTTTCCAATCCTAGCCAAATCCAACTCTGACTTCAAGGATTTTTTTATAATCACTGCTCTATCAGGGAGAATTGCATCATCTCATTCCCAATAGCCACACGAAATATTCTACCACAACAAACAAAAATCAGTTGTTTAGTTGCCTTTTACATTAAAAAAATTAATGAATGACTTGTGCAGATTTAAATGAAAAGAATATCACTTATTGTTCCTAAATAAGATACTGCACTTACATCGAGTTGAGGACACTAATAAACTCTCATTCCAGCATTTTGCATAAGTAAAGGCAGTGACATAATTCGCAATCAACCCGCATCGACACCTCCTATGTGATGAAAAGCTACCTTCAGACATACTATTTTTTTTGGAGTGCCAGTTCAATTAAAAGAAAAGAAATTCTAAGAACCCTAATTTTTAGGGAAAAATCAGCCGTTCAACAATGAAGATGAACTACAATTGGGTTATAATAGACTTTATATGCTGAGGGTTATTTGGGGCGGGTTATAAGAGATGGGATGGGTTGTAGAATATATTGGGTTTAAGTATGGGAATAAGTTATAATTAGTGGGTTAGTGTATGTAAAGACGGCCATATGGCTCTTCCGTTAAGTGAAGGTCACAAACGAAGGTTCCTATAATGTTAGTGTCAAGGACGCCAATATAGTATAACAAAGGTCTTTAATAACCAACATCATATCATTATAACATCCGTTGATTTCAAGATTTAGTTAGGTGTCATCAGCATGAACAATGGCATTGTGGACGTTGATTGTCTATTGGATTAATTGAATATCTTGAAATCAGTTAATATGGATGGTGTGACGATAGATGTTTGGTGGAGAATAGTGGATAGGCATGCTTGGGGAATATAATTGGGATAGGCATAAGAAGCTTTTCGAGATTGTTCGAGATAGAGGTCATGTTGTTCCATGAATGTGTGGCAATGTGGCAAGGATGCTCATACTTATCCGTCGATAGATTGTAGAAATAGGCCGTCATAATTTCGACATTCTTTTTTCACAATTAGAGAGGGGATAAGAAATCATGAATGACTCGCTTGACCGAGAATGACTCGCTCGACCGAGCTTATGATGCTATTGAGTCAAGTCCGAGCCGAGCCTAACCAAGCTCTACATATGTCATATCGAGTCGAGCCTGAGCCGAACTTAATAGAGCTTTACTATATTTTGTCCGAGCTCTAGCCAAACTGGCTCTTGTATATTTGAATATGCATACTAGGCGATGTCTATAATGGTTTTCATTTATTGATTTATATGAAACTATGAAAATGATTTAAAAGATAACTGTATGTGAATGTACTCTATGATCATGACTAAATAAACTATCATAAAAGAGAATAAATAAATAAATAACATACTAGTTTTTAACCCAAAAATTAATGTGATAAAAGTTTTCATCCTGAATTGATTGATAAAGAAAAAAATGTAATAACTATAGAAATAAAGTTAAAGATTGTTAAGACAATTTGTATAACATAAAAAAGAATTACTTAGTTTATTTATTTATTTAGCCGAAATCTGCTAATCCCACTTGTATGCATAATACTAGTGGAAGGACTGTCTGTGCTCGCCCAACGCTACGCTAATTATGTTCTTTCTTTATTTTGTAGTAATTTGATTTTAGATATCACTTGGTTTTTAAGTTATCATTTTGCTGCTTCTTTCTGTTCATTAATTTCTTTTTATGTTTGTTACATGACAACTATTTATTTCAACGTATACTTTTCTGTCTCATTTTATGAGGAGGCTCTTTCTTTTTTATCTGTGTCAAAAATAATAACTTCTTTTTATATTTAGCAACACTTTAATTCAGTCTATCTCTAAACCACACATTTTTTGAGATTTGTTTTACAAATTCCAAAAGTCTATCTTTATTTTTTAGATTTCGTATCTAATCAACTACCATTACATAAATTATGGTAGAGGAATATTTTTCAAGCCAAACCATGAAAACCTTGACTGTAATATTAGAATTCCAACTGTGCATTTTTTTTATTGACAAATACATATACCTGATAAGTTATTATATGTCAGGGGAGAATTACAAAAAAGTAAAGTAGGACAAATAAGACAGTAGCTTAGATTTTTGGCACCTGCTAAACAAAGTTTTTAAAAATTGGTCTCGTATTCATATGTTTGAATTCGTTTAATGATACTTGTTGCTCATTGGGCATAAGTTTTAATTAGTTGAAATGCTGCACAATAGGCAACAGATTATAAGAACTTTATTGTCGGTAACTTATGAAATATGCAGAACTCATGCCTAATTGGCCAAATTAAAACTTATGCTCACGGGCAGGAAATGTCATTTTTGTAAGAGTTTTGTCTAGCGGAGTCAAAACTTCAAACTATATGGATGTCCCTTTTCTACAATTTTTACCTCTCATGGTAGTTCACATTTCATCTGCTAAGTAAGTAAATTTTTTACTTATTGTACATTCATACCGTTTTTATATCATTAAACTCAAATTAATCGAATTGCCCCTAAAAAAATAATAGAAAAGTTATTTCAACATTAGTAGGAAATGCTTTCTGCTTAGAAAAAAAATATTCTTTAGGTTTCCTTTGTTTGTTGTGTGAATTTCGTGTTATCTGTTTTTTCTTTTGTTTAATTTTCATTGTAGACCATTCTATTTTCTCTTCCTTGATATGCTAAATAAGTACAATACCTTTTGTGCTGTCGTTAACTAACATTGATAGGTAGCTACGTAGTTACAATATTTTGATTCTCTTTTAGTTTGTATTTTGTGCCATGTTGAAACCTGATTAATTTGGACTTGTGCTATAAAATTTTCATAGAAAGTGAAAAACGCTTTCTATCAAGACTTTTTCACTCACATAGTTTGAACCCGAGGTTTTGGATTCAGAGTAAAGGGATATCATTCATTCCTCTACATCCTTACTGATATTTATTCCTAATCTATTTTTAACGAAATTAGATAAACTTTTGAAAGGTTATACCTTCTCCATAAAAGCTTATGTTAAGACATATTTATTAGAGCGAGTATATTTTTAAACCATTTAGTTATTGTTGAAGGTTGAGTTTTAAAGATGACAAACCTGGTGCTAAGTGGACCATGAAAAGGTTCACAGTTGAAGAAAGAAGACTAGCTGTTCAACAGGATAATTGAGTCATAGTTGAAGAAGGAGAAAGAGAGCAGCTGGAGCCAAAGTTCCAATCCTACCAGGAAAAGAAGAAGCAAGTAACGGTGCTAAAAGAGACGCGGTTCCTAAACGAAAAAGGATTGGAAACTAAGGAAAATTAACTTATGTTTTAAATAAGGCAATATGGGTAAACCTTATTTGAAACGGATACCAAAGTGGAAAAGGAGTTCTAAACTTAGTTGGATCCGGCTAAGTCAAACTCATATATATACAAGTTAATTTGGCCAGAATCACAACGCACAAAAGACATCTCAATAGAGCAAATCAAGAATAGTTAGATCGTGAGAGCCTTTGTGTGCAAGAACAAAGGCTGAGCAGCAGAACCTTACGAATGAGCAGTTTCATAGTTAAGTCTGTTGTTTTTGTTTTTGTTATAGGCTATCGAGTTGTAATCTATCAACTTGTTGAGAAGCATATAGTAGAGGTTACTCTTTTGGTGAAGTAGAGGCTACCTTACAAGCTAACGTGTGGCTTGGAAGGTTCTAGGTACTAGGGAGGGCTAGTTCCTTGATTACATTACGTTGTAGTCTAAAACTTGCTCGGGTTTTCCTTTAGTGGAAGAGTTGAAATCCCAATAGTTTGGGTCCTGGTTTTTTATCCCTTGAGCAAGGATTTTTCCACGAAAGAATCTCTGTGTTATTTATGTTTCCGCATTAAGTTTAAGTTTCAGAGGTAGGTGAAACTTACAAGGAACCTGGTTCTTTGTAAGTTAGGCGATAAAAGATAAATGCAAGTTTTAGGATTTAAAAAAATCGGGTAAGGATACTATTCACCCCCCTCTAGTGTCTTACATAGGTGCACCAAGTGCAACAAGTGGTATCAGAGCAGGTTCTCTCGAATAAAGATTAATATCTTGAGAAGGATCTGAACAATGAGTGCACCACCGATCATAACCGAAGTACAATCTGTCAACAGGCCTCCTCAGCTCAATGGCCAGTACTATGGATGGTGGAAAGGAAGGATGGAAGACTTCATTCAAGCTGAAGACTTTCAGCTATGGATCATTACCAAGGATGGACCTGTTATTCCAAGAAAACCTGTTGGACAGCCACCTAATCAGCAAACTGTTCTCAAAGAGATATCTGAGTATACTGATGCTGCTTTTTAAGATAGTTGAGAAGAATGTGAAAGCTAAGAGGCTCATCATATGTGGACTTGGCCCTGATGAATACAATAGAGTTTCTTCATACAAGACTGCCAAAGAAATTTGGGATGCTCTACAAATTGCCCATGAAGGAACCTCACGAGTAAAGAAGTCAAGGATCCAGATGCTGAAGAGAAAGTTTGAGTTATTTGCTATGGGAGAATCTAAATCTATCCAGGACATGATGACCAGGTTCACAATCATAACGAATGAGATGAAGTCACTGGGTATGATTCTGACCAACAAAGATTTAGTGGAAAAGATCATCAGGATTCTACCTGATTCATGGGAGTCAAAGGTTACAGCTATCATTGAGTCAAAATAACTGGATAAGATTGAGTTGGATGAATTTGTTGGTAGTCTGAAAACCCATGAACTGATGAAACAGTCGAGAATCAAGGTGGAACCTAAGAAAGAGAAGAACCTAGCTCTTGAGGTGACTGGAGGTTCTAAGTATGAAGTTTCTGAACATGAGATGGCTTTGGTCAATGCTGTAAGAAAGTCCTTAAGTCTTGCGAAAAGAAGAACCAGAGCTACTCCTGCTAAGAACAATATAGTTGATAATCCGGACTACTCAGGATGTTTCAAGTGTAACAAGAAGGATCATGCTATAAAAGACTGCCCGTTATGGGATATTGAGTGGAAAAGGTCTGCGGCTACAAAGGAGAATGAACCTAAGAAGACCAAACGTCCACCCAACTTCAGAGCACTAAGGAGAAAGAAGAAAGAGGCTTTCTATGCAACATGGGGACCTTATGAAAGCGAAAGTGATGAGGAAGAAGAAGAACCAGAAGATGACTCTCCATTGGCTCTGATGGCTGATGATGAACCTTTCATTGATGATCTACCTGAGGTAAGTCTCGATGAACTGAAAACTAGACTTCATACTTGCTCCCCTAGGGAATTGAATTTGCTTGCTCTGAATTTAATTGAAGGCATTGAAAATTTGAGGACTGAGAAGGAACTAGTACTTTCTAAGAAGGACCAACTAATGTCGGTTGTGTCTGATTTTTCAATTAAAAATAAAAACTTGGAAAAAGCTAAATCTGATCTTAAAAAGGAATTAACTGCTAGTGAAGCTCAAGTTTTTGAATTAAAACAGAAAGTCTAAGCCCTTGAATTGGAAAGTCATCAATTAAAGGAACATGTTCTTAATTAGCAAAAGAAAGTTTCTATACTCGAACTTGAAAATCAAAAATTAAAAGAAGTCTCTGGTAAGCAAGGAGTTAATAAGGCTCAAATCAACCTTGAAACTGAGCTTAAAAAGAAAAACCAGGTTCTACATCAGGAAACTGAGAAGAACCGGGTTCTTCAGGAAAAAGTTGAAAAAGCTAACTCTGAACTCACCAGACTCACTAAATGGAACAAGTCTTCCGAAGCTTTGAATTGGTTGCATGAGAATCATAATAGAGGTAAAACTGGACTAGGACATAGGAAACATTTACGTGCTTGGAACCCTAATAGTAAATATGTAGGACTTCCTTGCAACAAACTTTGCGTCTTGTGTGGTAAGATTGTTCATTTTAAGAACGAATGCAGTGTTGCAAAAGGAGCAGTGCAAAAGAATAAAAAATTAGTTTTACCTTATTGGGCTAGAAAAGATTTGATTCATCCATTCCATAACAAAAATGGACCCAAGCTTGTCTGGGTTCCTGTTACTAACCCTTGATTTTCTTTTGCAGGCTGGAGTGAGATGGAACAACCAAAGCTGGATTCTTGATAGTGGGTGTTCCAGGCACATGACAGGAGATAGAAGAAACTTTCTCTCACTCGCACCATTTCAAGGGGGTAGTGTGGCTTTTGGAGGAGGTAAGAGCGGTGAAATTGTTGGTATTGGAAAAGTTGGGAGATCCCTCAATCATGCAATTGACAATGTACTCTGTGTGGATGGATTGAGGCACAATCTTTTAAGTATCTCTCAACTATGTGATAGAGGAATTTAGTAAGTTTCACATCTGTAGGTTGTACTGTAAAGAACCTGCAGACTGGTGAGGTGATAATGGAAGGGAAACTGGCGAATAATGTGTACAAGGCAACAATAGGTTCCCTTCCTGAGAACTATTTGACTTGTCTGAATGTGCTGGAGAATGATAGTCAATTGTGGCACAAGAGATTAGGTCACGCAAGCCTGACTCAGTTGAATAAGTTGGTGTCAAAGGACCTAGTTTGTGGAATTCCAAGCAAGAGGTTCAATGACATCTAGATTTGCGATGCGTGTGTGAGGGGGAAACATGTAGGATCTTCATTCTAGTCAAAGAAAGTGGTTAGTACGTCCAAGCCACTTGAGCTGGTTCACATGGACCTGTGTGGACGAATGAGGGTGAGGAGCAGAGGAGGTAAGAGGTTCGTAATGGTAATTGTTGATGACTACTCCAGGTATACATGGACCCTGTTCCTCAGATCTAAAGATGAAGCACATGATATATTCGAGGACTGGATCAGAATCAATCAGAAGAAACTGGGGCTTCAACTGGTAAGTATAAGGTCCGACCATGGAACAGAGTTTGAGAATGCTAAGTTTGCAGAATATTGTAATAAACATGGTGTGGATCACAACTTCTCTGCACCAAGGACTCCTCAGCAGAATGGTATAGTCGAAAGGAAGAACAGGTCCATAGAGGACATGGCTAGAACTATGTTGTTGTCAAGCTGTCTATCAAAGAGTTTTTGGGCTGAAGCAGTCAACACCGCTTGCTATTTACTGAATCGTTGTTCTATCCGTCCTTTACTAGAGAAAACTCCCTATGAGTTGATTAGAGGCAGGAAAACTAATATTGCACATCTCAGAGGTTTTGGGTGCAAGTGTTTCGTGCATAACAATGGGAAGGAACCTCTAGGGAAGTTTGATGCTAGAAGTGATCAAGCCATATTTTTGGGATATTCTTCACAAAGTAAAGCTTATAAAGTGTTCAACAAGAGAACCTTGACTATAGAAGAAAGTGTATATGTGGTATTTGATGAATTTGAAGCTGTCTCAAATAGACAAGAAGATGATGATCAGGAGATTGGTCTTGCAAGAGATGAACCTGCTGAAGACCCTGACAATCTGAATGGGGTTAAAATTAATCATGATGATAAAGATCAAACTTAGGGGGAACTAGAAGGCAATCAGACAGGGGGAACTGAAGAGCAAGATGAAGAGGACTTAGATGACTCAGCTCTACCTGGAAACACTACCCAGCAGATTCAACCAAAAGCTTGGAGACATCAAAGTTCTCATCTACTGGAGAACCTCATATCTGATTTGAATACTGGAATTGTTACTAGAAGAGCTCTAAAGAATTTCTGTGCATTCTTTGCGTTTTTGTCCTCAATAGAACCTAAGAATGTACGTAAATCTATTGAGGATCCAGATTGGGTGATTTCTATGCAAGAGGAACTTCATCAGTTTGATCGGAGTAAGGCATGGCACCTGGTCTCTAGGCCAGCAGACAGGTCCATCATTGGTACTAAATGGGTCTTTAGAAACAAGCTGGATGAACATGGAATAGTGACAAGGAACATAGCAAGATTGGTGGTTCAAGGATATAGTCAAGAAGAAGGAATTGATTATGATGAAACCTTTGCACCTGTTGCTAGAATGGAAACCATTTGAATGCTTATTGTCTACATGGAGTTTAAGCTGTACCGGATGGACGTGAAGAGTGCATTTCTTAATGGTTATCTGAATGAAGAGGTGTACGTGGTTCAACCACCTGGATTTGAAAATACAGGGTTTTCTGATCATGTCTACAAACTTGACAAGGCACTGTATGGATTGAAACAGGCTCCTAGGGCTTGGTATGAAAGATTGTCTGGGTTCCTATTGAAGAATGGTTTTACAAGAGGTAAAATAGACAATACTTTATTCTTAAGGAAGAAAGCCAAGGACCTTCTAATTGTTCAAGTATATGTAGACGATATTATTTTTGGAGCTACTAATGAGAACCTTTGCAAGGAGTTTGCTGACCTGATGGGAAGTGAATTTGAGATGAGTATGATGGGTGAGCTGAATTTCTTCTTAGGCTTACAAATCAAGCAAACTCAGGAAGGCACAATGATCCATCAACAGAAGTACATCAAAGAGCTTTTAAGGAAGTATGATATGAAATCTGCTAAGGATATAAACGCACCCATTGCTCCTTGAATGAAGATAGATCTGGATGAAACTGGTGCTTCAATTGATGAAACTAAGTACATGGATGATTGGTTCTTTACTGTAGTTAACGGCAAGTCTTCTAGACATTGTTTATAGTGTGGGGTTGTGTGCAAGGTTCCAGTCAAAACCAAAGGAGTCACATTTAACTGCAGTCAAGAGAATCTTGAGATATTTGAAAGGAACTCAGGACCTTGATTTATGGTACCCAAAAGGTGGAAGTTTTGATCTAATTGGTTATGCGGATGCTGATTATGCTGGTCACTTGGATGATAAAAAAAGTGCATCGAGGATGGCACACTTCCTAGGTCCTTGTTTAGTTTCATGGGCTACAAAGAAGCAAAATTCAATGGCATTATCTACAGTTGAAGCTGAATATGTAGCAGCTGCTTTGTGTTGTTCACAGCTATTATGGATCATGCAGCAGTTGGAGGACTTTAGAATCAAGTGTGGACCAGTTCCAATCTTTTGTGATAATACCAGTGCAGTCAGTATAGCCAAGAATCCGGTCCAGCACAAGAGAACAAAGCACATTGATATTAGGCATCACTTTTTAAGGGACAATGTTGAAAAAGGCCTAATTACTATGAATTTTTACAGGACTGAGGATCAAATTGCTGATATCTTCACTAAGGCATTGAACATGGTACAATTTGAAAAGAACATGCTTGAGTTAGGGATGATCAAGACACACTGAACGAGCCAGCACCTGGTTCTCCCAATGATTGGCTAGTAAAGTTTTCTTGTTTTACCTAGCTTAACTTTGTTTAGTTGATTATATTAATGAAACTTAATTGTTTTGCTTGCCGACCTGTTTGGAATCTGTTTTCAAGATTAAATGTTGGAAAATTTTTAAATAAAGGATATCATTGAAGAAACTGGTGCATGGACATTCAGGTACACATTCTATTTACTTACTGAGTATAATACTTGTCTTACGTGGCCAATCTGTTACCTATTATCCTCAGTTGGCGCCGGATTAGTGGTAAATTTTAAAATTCAAATACTTTGAACCTGCTGGTGTCAGCTCCTAGACGTAATCAAGTGTCAACAACATTTTCACATCCCATCACCCGTTCCCCTTCCCGATACAACCTATAACCTTCTCTATTCTATTAAGTAGTAGAGATACATTGTTTCTATTGGTGCTAAAGACTAAAATTCTCTCTAGACGATTTCTCTCAATCTCTCTCTAAGAAAATCACAACTCTCTGTTACAATGTCGACCGGTTCCAAAATTGACTCACAACTCTCCTCTCCTAAACCCAAAATTTCTAAACTAAATCAAAAGGCAAAGCAACTAGCTGCAAGTTGCTCCGTAGCGGCGGCGAAAAAGTTCACGAAACTAAGGCAGAAGAAGTTGGAAAAAGCAACTAGCAAGGGGGGAAGTGTTTCAGTTGCTGGTACGTATGAAGGGGTCATTGAAACGGTTCAAGAAAATCGTCAAGAAACTGAAAAGGTAAACCCTAGTTCTCCTACTGGTACTGTTATTTTAGAAGCTAGTTTATCTTCTGAGCCTGTAGATTTAGGAGAGCATGTAGTGGCTGAAGTAAATGTTAAGGAGAAGGAGGTTGTAGAAAAACTGGAAAAAGAAAAAGGATGTTGAAACAGGGGTTGGTTTAGTTGAAAAAGAAACTGAAAAGACTGTCGAGAAACTTGTTCCTGAGACAGTTCCTGAGGTGGAGAAGACCAGTAGCAACAAGGGAGAAGAAAAATCTGCTGAACCTACCAAGGAATCTGAGAAAGAACCTGGTTCGTTCTCTGGTTTTGTGGTAGGTGATGATGAAGATCTGAGGGAAATTGATGATTATCTGGAAGAGAATGTAGAGGGTGCAGGTTTTATTGAACCTTTGAATGCTTTGTTTCTTGAGACCAATCCCACTCCTCAAGCTAGTGAAGGTTCCTCCAGTGAGACTGATGTTGTGGTGGTGGAGGAACAGAGGAAACGAAGGTTGGTGAAGGGAGGAGAATTTGTGGGTAGTTCTAAAATTGGAAGTTCTGGTGATGCTGAGGGTATGCGAGAAAGCAGTAGGAAGATGGTGAGTCATGCTAGGAGACCTGCTACTCGTGGTTCTGCTCGAGAGCAGCAGGGGAGAATTGTGGAGGAACCTAAAGTTCGTAGGAGAGGTTCAAAGACAAAGTTGGTGATTGGTTATGACGAAGAAGACAAGAAAAGGAGGGTGGCTTACTTTAGAGGTTTGCCATTGGTGAAGGGTAAAATTCTTACTGACCTAGAGCTAGAAGGGATGACTCAGCTTGGTGCTAAGTTGAGGGCTCAGGGTTGGTTGAACCTATTCAGTGATCGAACTAGACAGTTGAAAGTGCAAGAGGTTCGAGAATTTTACTCAAATTACACAGTAAGTAAGGGAATAGTGACAACCATAGTGAAAGGGCTGGTGATCCAGTTTGATTGTGTAGAGCTTGGTAAGATTTTGGGTGTTTCTTCTTAGGGCTACAGTGACTGCATGAGGAACTCGTGGCCGGCTAGACGATATGGTGTGTCTGCTTTGGAGGTGACTCAAAAATTTGCAGGGAGACCTAGACTAACAAGGGCAACACAAGTTAAGAAAAAGGCTATGCAACCATTCTACCAATTGCTATTTCAATTTGTGCTGAAGAACCTGTTGCAGAGGTCGGAGAGGTGCAGTGAGGCCAACTTTCTGGATATGACCTATATGGACCTGCTAGATCGAGAGGTTCGTATTAATCTGCCTGAAGTGATGATCAAGCACATTGGTAGAGTAGCTGATATGGGGTTTGGTAAATAATGTTAGTCTATGAGTTTCTGCTGAGCAAAGTATTTGATTTCTTTGGGGTGCCTGTTGGAAAGTGCACCGAGTCGGATCACAATAATGTGTTTGGGAGGAACATTCTGAAGTCTTGTGACTATGTGTTGGATGGTGAACCTGTTGTGAACCAGAGCATATGGAGGAGGAAACTGAGGAAAGTAGGAACGCTAGAATGGACAGGAGGATTGAGGGGTTCAGGAGGCAGCTTGAAAGGCAAAATGATGAGCTGGCCGGGATGAATGCTGAAAACACTAGGCTCGATGCGGAGCTAGAGCGTGAATGCGAAGGAAACTTGTGTCGCCTTGCGTTGTTGCTTGATCACTTTAACATCCCTGATATTCCCCAATTCTAAACCAGTTCCTTTCCCATGTACCCTCTTGGTTCTTATTATGGCCTGATTTTAAGACAATTATTATATTTTGGTTTGTAATATGTGAATGATGTTTTTAAGCCGGTTTGGCACTTATGTTGGTATAAATATCCTACTTTGCTAGTATTCATTGTCTGAAACAAGTTCCTGACGTTTAAAGGTTGGCTCGCTACCTATGGCACTAGAATCAACTTGACTTAATCTAAGTTGAGCAGGTTCTTACAGGGGGAAGTTAGATGTTGTTAGTTCATTGTATGTTTTGTGACCTATTTTTGCCTAACTGTATTACCCTGGTTCTTGGTTAGTGGTTGAAATTTTACAGGTTCTTGTGCTTAATTACCCTCGGCGAGACAACATGATTTGTCATCATCAAAAAGGGGGAATTTGTTGAAGGTTGAGTTTTGAAGATGACAAAGGACCTGGTACTAAGTATACCATGAAAAGGTTCACAGTTGAAGAAAGAAAACTAAGCTGTTCAACAGGATAATCGAGTCAGAGTTGAAGAAGGAGAAAGAGAGAAACTGGAGTCAAAGTTCCAATCCTACCAGGAAAAGAAGAAGCAAGTAACGGTGCTAAAAGAGACGCGGTTCCTAAACGAAAAAGAATTGGAAACTAAGGCAAATTAACTTAGGTTTTAAACAAGGCAATATGGGTAAACCTTGTTTGAAACAGATTCCAAAGTGGAAAGGAGTTCTAAACTTAGTTGGATCCGGCTAAGTCAAACTCCTATATATACAAGTTAATTTGGCCAGAATCATAACGCACAAAAGACATCTCAATAGAGAAAATCAAGAACAGTCAGATCGTGAGAGGCTTTGTGTGCAAGAACAAAGGCTGAACATCAGAATGATGGATACAATTATTCATGCAATTTTACTATATAAAAAGATATGATTTTTAAATAAAATATGAATAATAATATCCTATTCTCGCACTTTTCTAATAAATCTTGCAGGAAAAAGAATACATGGCAAAAGAAAAGAAGCTAAAAGTCAAGGGTGATAATGATACAACTTCATCTGCAAATATGAAATACTACACAAAAGAAAGAAGAATTTGTCATCCAAAGGCAACCATGAGAAATTGCCAAATTACCACCAAAAGGCAACCATGAGAATTGTCAAAATGCAACCATGAGAAATTCATGAGAAAATGGCAAAATACCACCATAAGATTTTCCAAGTATTTGTGCAAACTTTCACCATAGTTACGTAGGAAAAGATTGTCGTCAAAATCGTTGATGACCTCATCAAGAAGATTTCTACCAAAGGCTTCCAAAGACTTTTCATTATAAATAGCACATGTTGAAAAGGGAGATAGACGAACTTTTTTCTTTCTCTTTCTATCTATAAGCAGGTGTTCCAAAGAACAGAGAACTTGCTCTTGCTCCTTTTTTCTTTCTCTTGTCTTTCTAAGTTCTTTTAGTTGTTCTTATTAGAAGAAATAATATTTCTTCAAAGTATTTTTATTTTCTTACTCCATAATGGAGTAATCTCTTTTTGTTGGGATAGTTGATGAAGCTTGATATCTTTATTACATTATCTCAGTTTAAACAGGTTCTTGGCTTGATTCTTTTTATTTACATTTTATACTGTGCAGGGATGATGACCTTTTATTAATTATTATGATCGCATCACATATTTTATCTATAGGTTATTTTTATATTAACTTTGTAATTCTCACGGATCAAAATTAATATATTATGACTAAATGATAAAATAGTAGAGTGAGAGTAATTTTTAGTATACTATTATTCCAAGTCTGTAATCTTGCTTGCCTCAGTTTTAATTCTCACGGAAGAATTGTTGTAGGCAAGGTTATTGATTTTTAGTAAGAATATTCTCAGGAAGTTTTTACTATCTTGGTGCACAATTCAAGCAAGAAAATATTTCGGTTTAACTGTCACTAGTTATAACGCAGTTAATTTACATAACCTCAAGGAGTGTTATTAACTGATTATTTCTTAGTGAGCAAAATATAATTGAATTAGCAATAAGCAATTATTCTTAAGAGTAATACATGTAAAAGCTGAGATTTTATTATAATATTATCAAGTGAATTCAATAATTCCCAAACTCTTTTTAAATTATAAATCTTCCGAAAGTTGTTTATTTCGTTTAAAGTAGATTATAAATTCAAAAATTCACTTTTCATCAGCTTGATTATCTCAAATAGTATTCGAAATATTACAGGTCTGTAGCATAGATTTCCCAATCTCTGTGGGACGATATCTTAAACTATACTATAATTTGACAAAGCATGACCAGGAAATTCCTATACACTTTGGCCTCGTCAAATTTTTGGCACCGTTGCCGGGGATTGGTGTATATCTACTTCAGATTAAATATTTTGTTACTAATTTGAGAACTTATTACTACTATATTATTATTTTTCTCTTAAATTAATATTAGAGTTTTATTTTGATCTATCTGGTTACTAAGTTAAAATAACTTTCTTAAGTAGTATTGTATCACTTCTTCTCACTTTCTATTTTCAGTACTAGTTCTCTTAACTATCTGTATCCATCATCACGTTTCATTTGCTATATCTATTAGTATATTATTATATTATTATATTAATATTTTTATTATAGTTTATTATTATTATATTTTTATTATAGTTTATTATTATTATTTTTATTACTTATTATTATTATTATTATTATTATTATTATTACAATACTATATTATTTTATTGTACTACTTCTACCATTGTAATTCTTTTACTATTTGCTACTGTTAGTACTTCTTTCTATTGTATTATAATATCGTTTTTGACAACTATTCCTATCATCTACCTATATCATTTTTTTATGTACTACTAATCTTATAAATAATAATAATAATAATAATAATAATAATAATAATATCTTATTACTTGTCTTGATAGTCAGTACTACAACTACCTATTTTCGTCATTTCTTTTACTAGAATTATTATATAACTATACTATTTACTATAATAATATTTTTGTACTATTAATTTTTTTAATATATAATATTTTTTTAGTAGTTTTCTTTACTTTGTTAATATTATCACATTACTGTCACCACTCTTCTTATAGTAGTATTGTAACTCTTTTTATTTATTTATTTATTTATTTATTTATTTATTTTTTTCACTGATAATATTATTATTACTACTGTTTTAATAATACATCGTTATTATTTTTCATCTTCCATTGTTGAGTGCTATATTTATATAATCATATTATCTTGGTTTCTCCATCCAGTACTATTACCTATTGTTTTACATCTATATCATCATCATTTTCTCTTATATTACTTTTGAATACTATCTACTGCTATAACTTCTTAGTTTGTGTTTTCTTATTTTTTTTTTGTGCTACTGCCACTACTACCTAAGTCTATAATATAATGATATTATTTTTCGTTTTGTTAACTATTTACTGCTTTCTCTTTATATAGTGTCATATCATTGCTAGTTATTCTAGCTTCAATATCAAATTTTTTTTTGGTCCTCGTTATCACCAACTATTATTTTTTTCTATCTTTCACTCATTGAACCTTCTTAGTACAACTGTTAAAAATAGCTAGTACTTTTGTTTAGTAATAATATTACATTATTTCATCCATTGTTATCATTAGTACCTACTGTTTTCTCTATTTTTTTTTTTAATTTACTACTTCTACTATATTATAACTATTTTTCCTTTAATTGTTACTTTTATAATAATTTCTTTACAATCAGTTTAGGAGCTAATTTAGATTTCTCTACTAAAGAAAATAATAATTCAGATTATTTATGACCCGCTCTTCTAACAAATAGTTAGTCAATTACGATCCAAAAATTGAAAGATCTTTACGGTTTCGCAGAAAAGGACAAACATCATCTTCTCAGAGCATAGTTTGTGAAAGAATGGAACACCAACTAGGAGATGACAACAATCCACTGGGAATTCCACCACCAGACCATGTGGAGGAGCAATTTGATGAAGTGGTGCCAAGACCAGCAAATAGAATCTTAAGGGATTCTACTAGACCAAACCGTTTCAACTGTGAATCTAGTGTCAGGAACCCACCTGTGGCAGCCAATAACTTTGAAATCAGGACAGGCCCGATTCAAACAATTCAACAGTCTTGCACCTTTACTGGTGATCCAAGTGAAGATCCACACAGTCCTTTAATTGATTTCTTGGAACTTGTTGAAACTGCTAAATATAATGGAGTATCTCCTGAAGCAATAAAGTTAAGGCTATTTCCTTTTTCATTGAAAGGAGATGCCAAGTCTTGGTTGCGAAGTTTACCTCAAGGTTCTATTACTACATAGGACCAGATGACTCAGAAGTTTTTAAATAAATATTTTTTCCCTGCTAAAACAACGAAGTTAAGGCAAGGTATTTCTAATTTCTTGCAGACTGACACTGAGTCAGTTTATCAGGTATGAGAAAGATTAAAAACAATTCTAAGAAAATGTCCTCATCATGACATTTCTGAACATATGCAGTTGTACATTTTCTATCACGGGCTAAAATCGTCTTCTAGAAATGTGATAGATGCAGCTGCAGGAGGTTCCATAATGGGCAAAACCACAGTCGAAGCATCGCAATTATTGAATGAAATTTTTGAAAATGCCATTCAATGGCCTTCTGATCGTGTTGTAATAAAGAGAGCCGCAATGGTAAATCAGGCAGATGATTTAAATACACTAACACAACAGATTGTTTCTTTGGCACAAAAGTTTGAATCTTTTCAGGTTAATACACAACAATCAAGCCAATCCGAGGCCTGTAACATGTGTGGAGGAAATCATCTGAATCATGAGTGCCAAGCAACCAATCAGAATGATGAACAGGTCAATCTCATCGGCTACAAGTCGTACCCTTTCGGAAGTCCAATGGCACAAAAACATCCAGGATTTCGATGGAGCAATTCAAATGGTGCTGAGAATTCTCAAAGCTTCCAGAAGCAACCAGTATAGGGTCCACCAGGTTACCAGAATCAAAATCGAGGGCAACCAAATTTCAGGCCATATCAGCAAGCAGTTCCGTATCAGCAAAGGCCTCAACAAGCTCATCCAAGTCTTGATGACCTTTTGTACAAGTACATTAAGACAACTGACGAGAAAATGGAAATTCAAAATTCAGCCCTTAAGAATTTGGAAATTCAGGTAAGCCAATTGGCAACTCTTATGTCAGAAAGGATTCAAGGTCCCTTACCAAGAAATACAGAGAAATATACAAAGGAACACCTTGAGACCATCGCCTTATGGTCAGGTAAGAATCTTGATGAACCTTATGCAGACATGCAGGACAAGAGTTTTTCAGACCAACAGGTAGACAAGGGCAAGAATGTTGACACACCTTCTGAACCACTAGAAGAGAAAGAAGTCAAGAAAAAGGAAGAAAAGAATATAGAGAAAATGACTCATTTCCCTGTGACAATAACTTTTCCACAAAAAATGAAAAGAGAAAAGCTTGATGGCCAGTTTGCAAAATTTTTAGAAATTTTAAAACAGATTCACATTAATATTCCTTTCACTGATGCTTTACTACAAATGCCTTCATATGCCAAGTTTTTAAAAGAAATTTTGTCAAGTAAAAGAAAATTGGAAGAAGTTTCTGTGGTAATGCTTACTGAAAAATGCAGTGCTATACTTCAAAACAAGCTACAACAAAAATTTGGTGACCCAGGCAGTTTTACAATTCCATGCACTTTGGGAGGAGTTTATATTGAAAAAGCACTTTGTGATTTTGGAGCTTCAATAAATTTGATGCCATTTTCTATTTTTAGAAAATTGGATCTTGGTGAGATGAAAAACACAGTTTTTCTCTTCAATTTTCAGATCAAAGTACTAAGAAACCTAAGGGAATAATTGAGAATGTGCTCGTAAAAGTGGATAATTTATTTTCCCTGTAGATTTCATAGTATTTGAAATGGAGGAATGTCCTGATGAACCAATAATTCTTGGTAGACCTTTTCTTGCTACAGGTAGAGCAATCATAGATGTCCATCAGGGACAGTTAATTTTGAGAGTTGATGAAGAAAGAGTCATATTTGATATGCAAAAGATACTAAAGTATTCAGGAGATGAGACATCATCTTCATGTTTTTCTTTTAACATGATTAGTGATCTTACAGATGAATTCAAAGATGACCAATTAATTTTGGACTCAATGGAAAGATGTTTGGCCAAATTTGGTACCACACAAGATGATGATCTAACCATCAAAAGTGAAGCTGAAATATTGGAAAAAGATCATGAGGATGAGGAGAAGCAATCAGATGAAGTTCAACCAAAAATTGAACTCAAAACTCTCCCTTCCCATTTGAAATATGTTTATCTTGAACATGATTTATTTCCAGTAATTATTTCTTCTTCTCTGACTCTAGAACAGGAAGATAGTTTGATTCAAGTATTGAGAGAACACAAAGGAGCCTTAGGGTGGACTATAGCAGATATCAAAGGAATTAGTCCAGCTATTTGCATGCACAGAATCCTCATGGAAGATAAATACAAACCAATAGTCCAACCCCAAAGGCGATTGAATCCAGCAATGCAAGAAGTTGTGAAAAATGAAGTTATTAAGCTTTTGGCGGCAGGTATCATTTACCCAATTTCTGACAGTCCTTGGGTAAGTCCTGTATAGGTAGTACCAAAGAAAGGAGGTATGACAGTTATCAAAAATGAAAATAATGAACTCATACCTACCAGAACAGTTACAGGATGGAGGGTGTGTATTGATTACAGACGTCTGAATGATGCCACTAGAAAAGATCATTTTCCTTTACTATTCATTGATCAAATGTTGGAAAAAGTTACAGGGTACGGTTTTTACTGTTTTCTTGATGGATATTCAGGGTATAACTAAATACCAATTGCACCGGAAGATCAGGATAAGATAACTTTTACATGTCCCCATAGAACCTATGCATATAGGAGAATGCCATTTGGTTTATGCAATGCACCTGCTACATTTCAGTGTTGCATGTCAGCAATTTTTTCAGACATGACTGAAAAATTTCTAGAAATTTTTATGGATGATTTCACTCTTTTTGGTAAAATATTTGATGATTGTCTTAATCACCTGACCTTAGTTCTTAAGAGATGTGAAGAGACAAACTTGATTCTTAATTGGGAGAAATGTCATTTTATGGTTAATGAGGGAATTGTTTTAGGACATAAAATCACTGCTAAAAAGATAGAAGTTGATAAGGCTAAAATTGATCTTATAGCAGGGTTACCCCCTCCCACAACTGTTAAAGGCATTAGAAGTTTTCTTGGTCATGCAGGTTTTTACAGACGGTTCATAAAAGACTTTTCAAAACTTTCAAAACCGTTGACTAACCTTTTGATGAAAGATATTAAGTTTGATTTTTCAGGTGATTGTTTGAAGGAATTTGACACCCTTAATGAAAATTTTTCAACTGCCCCTGTAGTTATGTTCCCTGATTGGAACAAACCTTTTGAGGTCATGTGTGATGCTAGTGATACAGCAGGTGGAGCTGTTTTAGGCCAGAGAAAAGATAAATTTTTTCGTCCCATTTACTATGCCAGTAGAATATTAAATGAGGCCCAACTGAATTATGCCACAACAGAAAAAGAACTACTGGCAGTAGTATTTGCATTTGATAAGTTTCGTTCCTATTTGATAGGAACCAAGGTCACTGGTTTTACTGATCATGCAGCTTTAAAATACCTCTTAACAAAAAAAGATGCTAGACCTAGATTGTTAAGATAGATTTTACTACTCCAAGAGTTTGACCTTGAAATATAAGATAAAAAAGGAATGGAGAATCAGGTAGCAGATCACTTGTCTAGATTAGAAAATTCCCCTCTTGAGTTGTGTGATATAAAAGAAGAATTTCCTGATGAACACATTTTTTCTATCAACTCAATTGTGACTCAACCACCCTGTTTTGCAGACATTGTAAATTACTTGGTTGGAAATGGACACCCCAATATCTCTCTTATCAGCAAAGGAAAAAACTCATATCTGATGCTAAATTTTATATGTGGGATGACCCTTACTTGTTTTAAAGTTTGTCCAGATAATATCAAAGAAGATGTGTACCTGAAGATGAGATAAACAAGATCTTGTATCATTGCCATGATGGAGCAATTGGAGGACATTATGCAGCAAGCCGAACTACCTTTAAAGTTTTGGAAATGGGATTCTTCTGGCCAACACTTTTTAAGAATGCTCGTGTTTACGTTGCATAATGTGACAGGTGTCAGAGAACAGGTAACATCACTAAGAGAGATGAGATGTCATTGCAATCAATACAGGTATGTGAAATATTTGATGTCTGGGGAATAGATTTCATGGGTCCTTTTCCCGTGTCTCACTCTTTTGAATATATACTTGTGGCTGTGGATTATGTTTCACGATGGGTTGAAGCTATTCCCATAAGAAAGAATGATGCTCGAACTGTGTGTAATTTTCTTAGAAAAATATTTTTACCAGATTTGGCACACCACGAGTCATCATTAGTGACCAAGGGACCCATTTCATAAATAGATAATTTTCTTCTTTGCTATCAAAATATGGTGTGACTCACAAAACAGAAACACGATATCATGCTCAAATGCAAGGGCAAGTTGAGGTTTCTAACCGTGAACTAAAACGGATACTTGAAAAAATGGTTGGAATCTCAAGAAAAGACTGGGTTTTAAAATTAGATGATGCACTATGGGCATACCGAACGGCGTTCAAAACACCAATTGGTATATCCCCATACAGATTAGTCTTTGGAAAAGCTTGGCATTTGCCAGTTGAATTGGAACATAAAGCCTTTTGGGCACTGAAAGCACTGAATTTTGACTTAACCGCTGCTGGTAAAAGTAGATTTTTACAGGTTAATGAATTGGAAGAATTGAGGATGAAAGCCTATGAAAATGCCAAGATTTACAAAGAAAAAACAAAAAGATGGCATGACAATTTGATTCGACCAAAAACTTTCAAAATTGGAGATCATGTACTTCTTTACAATAGCTGTCTCAGGCTTTTTCCAGAAAAATTGAAATCTAGGTGGACAGGTCCTTACGAAGTTACTGATGTTACTCCATACGGAGCAATAGAAATTCAACAGATCAATGGAGCAGAGAAGTTTAAGGTCAATGGTCACAGGCTAGAATTGTATTTTGGATGACATTTTGAGCAACAACTATCAGTAACCATGATAGACTGATGAATTTTACAGCTACTACACCGAGCTGACGACGTTAAACTCAGAACTATGATTTCTTACCCGTAGACATTGAGGGCGAAGCAATGGAGCCTCATAAGTCCAACTTAGATCTGACTAATTAAATGCTTAACCAATTGATCTGGTCAATATCCAGATTATTGTACAACCGGAACATCTCATAAAGGCCTCTACAAAAACAATGTCACCTAGACAGGAGTAACTCCATGGTGATCGGTATGCCTAAGTTACTGGTTGGTTAATCATTCATTTATGCAAATCTAATCTTGGCACAGGTAACTTTCTTGTTTATATTCAAACCAGGACCTCATGACTGTTAAGGTGCTAAATTAGTCAGTCTATTACACATAGAATATGTGTGGTCACAGTTTCTTTCAAGCTTTCTTCTGTGATCGTAAATTTGAAAGCAAAAATATTTTTACTATTAAGTAGTATTTACTATTTAAATTATCCTATTTTTTTTTTTTTTAAAAGAACTCTTTCTTTTACTCCTTTTCACTCGTGTAGAAAAGTGTTTTCATTCAGGATAATGAAATGTTCAAGTGTGGGGGAGGACTATTCTAATTTATATATTTTTTTAAATATAATATCTTCTAAATTATAACTTTTTGTAGGTATTTAATTAACAATATAAATTCTTTACATCATGTTCGATATTATTTCTTTTTATTTTTCCCCAAATAATTTTTTATGTATGATTTTGATTTTGTGAAAACAATAGCAAGCATCTTTGACTCAAGAAATCATTGGGATTGAGAAAAGTTATGGTCACAAAAGCATGATGAAACAAAAAACTTGGCTAGAACTTGCTCTGAATGTTTTTCTAGGCGAAATAATGGATGACACTGATTTTTGAAAAATAAATTTAGGCCTTCTTTGATTCCCAATTCTAACATCTTATTTCTATCCAAATATATATGTTTTACGTCTTAGAACCCTTCTTTGGGCCTTGACCTTTTTCTTTCAAATACCATAGTTCTCTTTAAAAAAAAAAGATTGTATTTTTATCTTTTTTCAATTGCTCACTCATAGCTGGAAGAAATGATGACCGTGTATATATATATATATATATATATATATATATATATATATATATATATATATATATATATATATACACGGTCATCATTTCTTCCAGCTATGAGTGAGCAATTGAAAAAAAAAAAGGAGGAAGAAATTTTGAAAAAAAAAATCAAAAAAAAGAAGAAGAACTTGGCACAGGTAACTTTCTTGTTTATATTCAAACCAGGACCTCATGACTGTTAAGGTGCTAAATTAGTCAGTCTATTACACATAGAATATGTGTGGTCACAGTTTCTTTCAAGCTTTCTTCTGTGATCGTAAATTTGAAAGCAAAAATATTTTTACTATTAAGTAGTATTTACTATTTAAATTATCCTATTTTTTTTTTTTTTAAAAGAACTCTTTCTTTTACTCCTTTTCACTCGTGTAGAAAAGTGTTTTCATTCAGGATAATGAAATGTTCAAGTGTGGGGGAGGACTATTCTAATTTATATATTTTTTTAAATATAATATCTTCTAAATTATAACTTTTTGTAGGTATTTAATTAACAATATAAATTCTTTACATCATGTTCGATATTATTTCTTTTTATTTTTCCCCAAATAATTTTTTATGTATGATTTTGATTTTGTGAAAACAATAGCAAGCATCTTTGACTCAAGAAATCATTGGGATTGAGAAAAGTTATGGTCACAAAAGCATGATGAAACAAAAAACTTGGCTAGAACTTGCTCTGAATGTTTTTCTAGGCGAAATAATGGATGACACTGATTTTTGAAAAATAAATTTAGGCCTTCTTTGATTCCCAATTCTAACATCTTATTTCTATCCAAATATATATGTTTTACGTCTTAGAACCCTTCTTTGGGCCTTGACCTTTTTCTTTCAAATACCATAGTTCTCTTTAAAAAAAAAAAGATTGTATTTTTATCTTTTTTCAATTGCTCACTCATAGCTGGAAGAAATGATGACCGTGTATATATATATATATATATATATATATATATATATATATATATATATATATATATATATATATATATATACACGGTCATCATTTCTTCCAGCTATGAGTGAGCAATTGAAAAAAAAAAAGGAGGAAGAAATTTTGAAAAAAAAAATCAAAAAAAAGAAGAAGAATATTTTGAATATGTTGTGTATGATATGGTAAAGAAGGGAAATAAAAAAAAAATCATGTCTACTAAGTAAAGTAAATAGTATCAGGAACAAGGAAATGTCTGCTCCAAGCTTGAAGAAAAGAAGTCACTACAAATATATCCCTCATCCAACCAGCCTAAAGCCTGACATTACAAGCCAAGAAAAGTCCTAAAAAGATTTTGAAAATCGATGTTGTATCTATATTTGTGGAGATAAACATGAGGAGCAAGCCTATGGACAATGTTATGATTTATAATGAATAAGTGATCATAAATCTATCAATTCTGAAAGATTCAAGGAGAAAAGATTGTAAGCTTTTGTTGATCAAAGGAGAATTCAGAAATGAGGTAAAGGGTTTGGTGAATTTAAAAAGAATAATTTCATTGATCATAATGAAAGATATTTATTTTGAATAAATTTTCTATCCTACAAGAGTCAAAAGCACTTAAGAGAAATTTTGAAAATTTTCTTTTTCCCCGAGGACGAGTAAAAGTTCAAGTGTGGGAGAATTTGATGGATACAATTATTCATTTAATTTTACTATATAAAAAGATATGATTTGAAAATAAAATATAAATAATAATATCCTATTATCGCACTTTTCTAACAAATCTTGCAGGAAAAAGAATACATGGCAAAAGAAAAGAAGCTAAAAGTCAAGGGTGATAATGATACAACTTCATCTGCAAATATGAAATACTACACAAAAGAAAGAAGAATTTGTCATCCAAAGGCAACCATGAGAAATTGCCAAATTACCACTAAAAGGCAACTGTGAGAATTGTCAAAATGCAACCATGAGAAATTCATGAGAAAATGGCAAAATACCACTATAAGATTTGCCAAGGATTTGTGACAACTTTCACCAAAGTTACGTAGGAAAAGATTGTCATCAAAATCTTTGATGACCTCATCAAGAAGATTTCTACCAAAGGCTTCCAAAGACTTTTCTTTATAAATAGCACATGTTGAAAAGGGAGATGGACGAACTTTTTTCTCTCTCTTTCTATCTATAAGCAGGTGTTCCAAAGAGCAGAGAACTTGCTCTTACTCCTTTTTTCCTTCTCTTGTCTTTCTAAGTTCTTTTAGTTGTTCTTATTAGAAGAAATAATATTTCTTCAAAGTACTTTTATTTTCTTACTCCATAATGGAGTAATCTCTTTTTGTTGGGATAGTTGATGAAGCTTGATATCTTTATAATATTATCTCAGTTTAAACAGGTTGTTGACTTGATACATTCTTTTTACATTTTATACTGTGCAGGGATACTGGCCTTTTATTAATTATTATGATCACATCTACATATTTTATCTATAGGTTATTTTTATATTAATTTTTTAATTCTCACGGAGCAAAATTAATATATTATGACTAAATGATAAAATAGTAGAGTGAGAGTAATTTTTAGTATACTATTATTCCAAGTCTGTAATCTAGCTTGCCTTAGTTTTAATTCTCACAGAGGAATTGTTGTAGGCAAGGTAATGGATTTTTAGTAAGAATATTCTCATGAAGTTTTTACTATCTTGGTGCACAATTCAAGCAAGAAAATATTTCGGTTTAACTGTCACTAGTTATAACGCAGTTAATTTACATAACCTCACGGAGTGTTATTAACTAATTATTTCTTAGTGAGCAAAATATAATTGAATTAGCAATAAGCAATTATTCTTAAGAGAAATACATGTAAAAGATGAGATTTTATTATAATATTATCAAGTGAATTCAATATTATCTGTGGGACGATATCTTAAAATATACTATAATTTGACAAAGCACGAGCAGGAAATTTCTATACACTTTTGCCTCGTCACAGAAACTTACGAAGGAGCAGTTTCATAGTTAAGTCTGTTGTTTTAGTTTTTGTTATAGGCTATCGAGTTGTAATCTATCAGCTTGTTGAGAAGTATATAGTAGAGGTTACTCTTTTGGTGAAGTAGAGGAAACCTTACAAGCTAACATGTGGCTTGGAAGGTTCTAGGTACTAGGGAGGGCTAGTTCCTTGATTACATTACATTGTAGTCTAAAACTTGCTCGGGTTTTCCTTTAGTGGAAGAGTTGAAATCCCAATAGTTTGGGTCGTGGTTTTTGATCCCTTGAGCAAGTATTTTTCCACGTAAATATCTCTGTGTTATTGACGTTTCCGCATTAAGTTTAAGTTTCAGAGGTAAGTGAAACTTACAAGGAACCTGGTTCTTTCTAAGTTAGGCGATAAAAGTTAAAGGCAAGTTTTAGGATTTAAAAAAATCGGGTAAGGACACTATTCATCTCCCCTCCCTCTAGTGTCTTACAAAAGCTTTTAGCTGACGAAAGACGTCTTATGAAATTACTAAGAAGGCATCTGCTTGTTAGACGGAGAACAAGTTAGCTTAAGTTTTAATTGGCTATTGAGAGCTCTTAGTATAGTTAAATGCTTGTAATATTATAAGCAAATGAGAATCTTATCATTCTTAAGTGGCTACATGTTGTATTTGTTGTAATTTGGAACAAACACGTAGCGTATCAGTAGAACGCACATTACTAAAAATCAGGAGATTTCCCATCGAAAATTTCGGACCGAATGTCGGTCGGACAATATTATCTGACCGCTGCGGTCGGACAATTCAACTAATTTATTTTAAATAAATTTTTTTATATCATCCGACCGTAGCGGTCGGATATTAATTAAATATTTTTTTTATTTTAATCTACCCGACCGCAGCGGTCAGACGCTGTGAGATAAACACGGGCAGAGGCCCTTTTTTCACTCACTCCTCATTTTATATCATCTCACTCCCACCAAATACAACCCGACCCCAAAATCGTCCCACCCATTTTTCCTATCCCCAAAATCGTTCTTCCCCATTTTCTAATCCCCAAAATCGTTCTTCCCATTACTCCAAGGTAAGTTTTGCAATTTTTATCCCTAACATTTATTTTATTTTTTTTCAATATAAACCCTAACCTCCATTTTTTTGTACAGATCTGCTCCGGTGTGATTTTTTTCTTTTATTTGTTGAACTTATTGAAATCATTATACTCCTAGTGATGATTAGGGTTGATAAAAGTGTAGATGTTATGGGGTTGATAAAAGTGTGGATGTTATGGGGTTGTTTTGAATTTTGGAGTGTAGAAGATAGTGAATCATTTTTTACCATGGTTTTGTTTGTTTTGGTTAGTGTAGAAGATAGTGTAGAAAATAGTCAAAAACTAATTAATTTAGCCCATGACTTAGTATAGAAGATAGTGTCTCCCACACTTTTTTATTTGTTTTGGTTTGAACTTTGAGACTTGAGTTTTGGTGAAGTTCGTAAATTGATTTGAATGAAATAAATTATTTCTAAATATCCATTTTTAAATCTTTGATTCTATTTCATTTGATTCTTAAGAAGTGTTATTAATTACTAAATGATAATTTAGAGAATAAATTAGTTAGTAATATAAAAGTGATTGACTTAGATATAATACTACTAATACTAGTAAGTTGTACAATTACTTAATCTTATGAAAATTGGTAGTGTTTCACAATAATTTTTTTTTAATTTTGGTAATTTAATATGTATCTCAAACTTGTAATGTTTGTGTAGATATGGAATATAGAAGTCGTAGTTGGATGTATAATAGAAATAATCCCGGGCGACGGGGGATGAGGAATGAATTTACAGTAGGTGTTGTAGAATTTATTGCAAAGGCAAAAATACTTGATGATTTTATAAGACATTGCGAGATTAAGTGTCCTTGTGAGAAATGCAAGTGCACAAAAGGAAAAAATTTGGAGGAAGTAGAAATGCATCTTTATAGAAGGGGTTTTATGCCAAATTATTTTGTTTGGGTTCATCATGGAGAGTCTGGTGATATGGGCGGTGATGTTAATTTTCAAAATGCTTATGGCGGTGGAAGTGATCCGTTTGTGGAGAATGATCTTGATAATTATCGAATGAACGATATAGTTAATGATGCTTTTGGGATGTACCCAGAGAAGCCATCCCAACCGGGTATATCACAACCAAATATTGAGCACGTTCCCAATGATGAGGCAAAGCTATTCTATAAAATGTTGGAGGAAGCTAGTCGTCCATTGTACGAAGGCTCAGTGCATTCCAAGTTGTCAGTTGCTGTTAGATTGCTAAGTATTAAATCTGATTTTAGTATATCTTAAGCAGCCATGGATTCCATCATTAGCCTTATGAACGAACTCAATCCCAATAATATGGCATTACCAACTGATTATTACTACACTAAGAAGTTGGTTTCCATGTTAGGCCTTTCTGCACAGAGAATTTATTGTTGTGTCAACGGTTGCATGTTGTTTTATAAGGATGATGCAGAATTAGAGACATGTAAATTCTGTGAGGAGCCTCGTTATAACCCGGTTCTAAATGCTAAAAGAAGTCGATCCCTATTAAGCCGATGCATTACTTACCCCTTATACCTAGGTTAAAGAGGTTGTATGTATCGATGAGCTCTGCTCCTCATATGAGATGGCACCATGATCGTACAAAACAGCCAGGCATTCTAAGCCATCCGTCAGATGGTGAGGCATGGAATCATTTTGATCAGGTGTATCCGGCATTTGCTATTGAACCAAGAAACATAAGGTTGGATCTATGTTCAGATGGGTTCACTCCTTTTGATGTCTCCTCTACACCCTATTCTTGTTGGCCCGTATTTATCACGTCATACAATCTTCCGCCTGAAATGTGCATGACTAGTCCTTATCTATTTTTGAATTGCATTATTCCGGGTCCACATAACCCGAAACCTCGATTGATGTATTTTTGCAGCCTTTGATTGATGAGTTAAAGTTACTGTGGCATGAAGGTGTGGAAACATATGATATATCAACAAAACAGAAATTTCAATTGCATGCTTCTTTGATGTGGACTATAAATGACTTTATGGCTTATGGAATGTTGTCTGGGTGGTCCACTGCTGGTAAGCTCTCTTGCCCTTATTGTATGGAAGATAGAAAAACATTCACTTTGAAAAATGGCGGTAAGATTGCATGATTCGACTGTTGCCGTCGATTCTTGCCAATGGATCATCCGTTTAGGAATAACAGTAGTGCATTTATGAAGAATCAAGTTGATTTTGAAGAGCCTCCGCAAAGGCTGTCAGGAGGAGAAATATGGGATAGGGTTAAGGTGTATCTTAAGGTAACTTACCAACGGCCATCTAAAGCACCTGGTTATGGTATTGATCGAAATTTGACTAAACAAAGTATCTTCTGGGAGTTGCCTTATTGGAAGGATAATCTTCTTTGACATAACCTGGATCCCATGCACATTGAGAAGAATTTTTTCGAGGCTGTCTTTAATATTATGATGGATGTCAGGAACAGGACAAAGGATAACGAGAAGGCCAGGTTGGACCTTGAGGAACTTTATAGGCGACCTGAGTTACACTTATCTCAAGTCAGTAACACGATTTGGCTGCCCAAGGCCAGTTACATATTCAGATTGGATGAGAGAGGAATGAAATGTGGTTGGATAAAGAATTTGAGGATGCCTGATTGATATGCGTCAAACTTTTTGATATGATAGAAGGAAAGTTGACTCACATGAAAAGCCACGATTGTCATATCTTCATGGAAAACTTGCTCCCAATTGCATTCAATGGCTTGCCTGATAAAGTTTAGAAACCCCTTAAAGAGACGAGCCTATTTTTTAAGGAGCTGTGTTCTAAGATATTGAAGGTAGAGAATCTTAAGTCGTTGGAAAGTAAATTTCTTTTTGTCGCGACTAAGTTGACAAAAATCTTTCCCCCTGGTTTCTTTAATGTAATGGAGCATCTTCCAATTTACCTCGCGGAAGAGGCACTACTGGGAGGCTCGGCGCACTGTAGATGGATGTATCCTTTCGAGAGATAAGGTCCCTTAAGTTATCATTAGCTCAGTTTTTTATTCATCTTAAGTAAATTAATTAATACAATGTATTATGCAGAATTATTGGCAAGTGTAAGCGGGACGTGAAAAACAGGAACCAAATTGAGGGGTCAATTTGTGAGGCATATCTGGCTAGAGAAACTTCTCATTTTTGTTCGTATTATTTCGATCGAAATGTGCCATGTTTTCGAAATAGGCCGGATCGACATGATGTTGGAGACAACAATGATCCGAATTATCCATCATTTTCTATATTCAATCAACCTGGTAGAGGAAAGTGCATGACCGAAGTATGCAAGTTTATTGACCGGAATAGAAAAGCAGCTACAACACATGTGTTGTTGAATTGTCCCAATGTCACGCCTTTTTACAAGTATGATTTTTTTATATTAAGCCCTAACATTCTAGTTTCATCATTATTCTAACTAATAAGAATTTTTTTGGGGCATCATCCAGTCACTTTGTTGGAGAATTTGGCGCTGCTGCTGTTTATGAAAATTTTTCAGATTGGTTTAGAGAATTTGTAAGTGTTATATAAACAAACGTAAGTTTTTTCTGCTATATTGGTTTAGTGTGTACAACTATCTAGAACTTTATATAGGTACTCAATCCGGATAATGGCATAAACTTCCCATTGTTGCATGATATATCTCACGGGCCTTATTATAAATACAAGAGGATGTCTAAGTACATTAATGGGTACAAGTTTCATACTAAAAAATGGTCCTTAGGGAAGAAAACTAACAACAGCGGTGTGCGTGTGAAAGGTGGTACTGTTGACCAGGATGTAGACTTTGATTAATATGGAGTGATTGAGGAGATTTTAGAAGTAGAGTTTACAATAAGTTGGCCTCGTAAAATATTAGTGCTTTTTCGGTGCAGGTGGTTTGATCCGAGTCCCAAGGGTACGAGGGTAGACCCATGTTCTAAAATAGTTGAAGTTAATTACAGAAGGTCATATGGACATTATGATCTTTTCATCATTGCCCAGAATGTGAAGCAAGTGCGGTACGTTCCTTATCCACCGACAAAGAACAAAGCCAAATCCAAAGCCAAGACCAATTGGTGGGCTGTTCTAAAAGGCAAGCCGGTGGGAAGAGTGGAATTAGATGATGTATTAGATGTTGCATATCAAAATAAGATTTCAACCGTTCCCTTGATTGCAGATATTGAATTAGCCGATCAGTTGCAACATAGTGAAGGCATCTATGAAGAATTTGATGAATCAGTGGTTAGATGTGGAAAAAACACAACTATTGTGGAGAAGGAACATCTAGGGAAAACGAGGAGGATGAATCTATGGAAGACGTTGAAACAAGCGAGGAAGAATTTGTTGATGGCGATGAGACGAGCGAGGAAGAAGAAATAGCCGATGACCTTGAGAGGAATGATGATGATTGACATGTTCGTAGTTTGTTGTTGTTACTTTACTACAATTATTAGCACTATTATATAAATGTACTCCATATAAATTTATATTTTGCTTATCTTGTGCTAATTTATTGTGCTTATTTTACAGATATGGCATCTATGGGGAAGGCTAGGGGAAAAAAAGGTTCAAAGTATCTCTCCTGCTTCTGTTCATACTACTCCTCCTTCTTGTACCTCATATGCTTCCGACATCTCCTCCGTCTACATATGCTCCTGGTTTTTTCACTCCTCCTGCTGTCCTTCCCCCTGGCATGCCACTTCCTACATCTCCTGGTTATGTTGTTCGTTCGCATGGAATGAGCTCATCCATGCCTTCGCCATCTTCTAGTCCATCACCATCCCCTTCATCATCTGCTCCTACTGGATCTACTATATCACCTTCTGATCCGAGCTCTGTGGGCGCTTCGGTACCACCTATTGTACCACATTATCAATCGATCTCTTCTTTTTTACATTGGTGAACTAGGATCATATGATGAAGACGGGAGGGTAAGGATTTATCCTGAGGGTAGTTGTGGGTAAGTATTATTTTTTGTTAGTTTTTAACTATTTAATACTACAGTAAATTTTAATTTTTTAGTATATTTATTGACACTAGTGATTTTTATCTAGTTTTACTCCCTCGCACGTGGCTACTCCCATAGTCACAGTATGCATAAGAGCTAGATGGAGTGAGGGATGGCCATACTGGGGTAAGGTACTCTTCCATGTAAAGCTGTACATGTTTGACGATTTTAAGGTAATAACTATATTTTATTTATTAATAATTTAGTTAAGTATCACTTTTTTAAAGATAGAGTTATCCAGCCTTTGATAGCGTTATCCGAAGCAATTTCCTCGCAAAATGAGCAAATAGAGTCAAAGATACCCTGTATGATTGTCGGGATAAAGGACAGAAGCCCGATTGGATATTCCCGGGGCCTTGGGCAGAACTGCTGAAATATTGGGAGAGTGAGGAATTTAAGAAGAAGAGTGATGCGGGGAAAATTGAGCCAAAGCGCAAACCATAAAAATCCGAGCTTGAAGGAAAAATGGATGCGATATCAAGAGCTTCAAGAGCTTCGGAGCTGAGTTAAAGAGATCCAAAATACTCACCCACACTTGGGTTGGAAGAGCTTTGAAGATGGAGGCTTTGGAGATGACTTGAAGAGCTTTCACTTGAGTGCTTGGAACAACACAGCAATGGGTGGACCGCTCACAGCACTAAGCGGACTGCCTAGTTGATGATGCACTCTCTGGATCTTGCTTGGGGCAGACCGCTTCTGCAGAAGGGAGGAGTGCCTACTCCTTGCCACACTGAACCAGGCGGACCGCCTACTCCAATGGGCGGGGCGCCTACTCCTGTATTGTTAAGACGGGATTCTTGACTAGTTTTGAGTGTATTTCGTATTCTAGCCCTATGTGACCTTTTATGTATTGACCTAACTTGAGGGTCTTTTAGACATTTCACTTAGAAGTGTTGGAAACCTATAAATACCAAACTTAGCCATTTCATTTCATTAGTTAGCTTTGAATATTGAGAATAGGAGGATTGAAGAGACGCAAGGCCTTCTTTGAAGAAGGTTGAAGCTTCATGTATCTCTTGACTTGGAACCATCTAGATTTCATCCTAGTATGAATCCTTGATTAGGTTCAAGTTTCTTTCCTCTCTTTAGATATTCAATTCATATTTTGAATCGCTTATCCGTTCTTTCTTCTATTTCTGTTCTTCCCCGTCCCTTAATTTCTTGATATCTTGTTTGTTCGCTTCCGCATCTATCGTTAATTGCTTCCGCTAGTTTTACCCCGTATCAGTTTGCTATCAGAGCAAGGCATGGGATTTGTTCTCAAAAACCCTCATTCCTTGTTCATCATGTTAGTTTAGTGTTGTTATTGTTGTTCTTGTTCTTGAAGAAAAGAAGAAAACAAAAAAATTGAAAAAGCTGAAAAAAACATTAAAAAAATTCATAGATCGGGTTGGACTTGATTCCCCAAGTGTTAGAAGTTATTGGGGATTGATCTGTATTGTATTCTCGTTATTTTGGTACCCTCATATCACAATTCGGTGTTACGGATTGAAAATTCAAAAATCAAAATCGCAAAATTTTGAAAACCCTTTAAATCACTTCAAACTTAAATCGAAGCTTGTTGTTGTTTGTTTGGGTGTAAAAACCATTGGGGATTATTTAGATCATTGAAAACACCTTTGGCTACATTTGAATTGGAAAAACAAGTTGAAATTATTTGGAATTTGGGTGCAAAACAAGTAAAAAAAACCTGTAGTTGAAAAGCTGCAGATTTAACTTTAGGCGGACCGCCTCAGTAAAAGTCCCTCTCTGGAATTTTTAGGCGGATCGCCTCCCCCTTTGGGCGGAGTGCCTCCCTCTATTAGGGGTTCCGGGTAGTTTTTCTTGTAGTTTTTCGCTTGTTCTTTGCCTGGGGGCTTCTTAGTTATTGTTTCTTGGGTAATTGTCCTACTCCATTGACACTAACTTTTGAGCGTTATAGGAAATTCGTGCATAGAGGAGATTAGAATTCAAAGAAGAGTCGTAGAACTTTCTTTGGGCTCAAGTGCGCACTTAAATAGCCGTCCGTCCATAGAGTTACATTAACTTCATTCCGAACCAATACTTGGACATACTAGTTGTGATCACCGTGGTTTCTAAGAGATTAAGGCCTTGCCCTTGAGTGTTCATATATCGAGTGATACACGTGAGGGAGTGAATTTGTGAGGTTCTTTCTCTTATTATTGCAACTATGTCAGATGATGAGTGTGGAGGCTATGGCTCTTGTAGGGATGATGCGAGTTGCTATGATAATGGTGGAGACTATGGTTCCTATGATGATGTTGATAGGGATTACTATGATGACTCGGGAAACCATGGCTCCTATGGTGATGAAGCGTTTCACTGTGATGATCGTGAGGTTGATGAAGACTATGAAGCCTATGATGATGAATGTGTCGATCATTATGCTTCTAGTCAAGAATATGAAGATGGTGACGCTTCAAGGTACAATGTTCCTACTTACTCTTCTTGTGATGAATATAAAAATTTTGATAGTGACATAGAGAAAATTGATGATAAAGTTGATTATATGAATTGCTCATTTTCATCTTCTCTTGGTGTTTCTAATGGTGAACAAGGGAGTATGAGAGGTCTTTCCATTAGTTTGGGAGGAGGTGCTGGTTGTTTCATGGGAAAGGGGAAGCTTGCCTATCCTACTTGTGCTAAACAGCTCAAAGCTCCCAATTGCCATGTAAAGGGTGAATTGAGAAATAGTATTGCTCTTGCTACAAACGACTTGTATTGTTCTATCAATGCCGTGAAGGGTAGTAGTAGTAGGAGTAATGCTAGTGGGTATGGAACCAAGGTGAGAGGCACTTATGGGTTCCATAGTGAGACTCCTTCCTCGACTTTCAAAAACACTTCTAAAGTTGGAAGAGCGACGGGAAGTGGAAGTTACTCTAGCAATGTTGCTAGGAGAGGAGGGATAAGGGAGACCCAAGTTGTTGGTGTTGATACTCATGGGCATTCAAGTTCTCTCTTGGATGTACCTCTACGAAACTTGGGTAGACGTAGGTTCGATCTTGAGGTAAATGGTTATGGAGGAAACTTGCTCAAAATTTGATGAGACCGTTGCCAATTGTATTAGCACCTCTTTGGTTGAAAAGTTAAGGATACCATATCATGCGCTAGAGCATCCTTATGAGTATGATGGAGTGTGGGTTTCCAAGGAAACTCGGGCGCTTCTATCTCATAGGAACTACAAGGGTTATGTTTGGTGTGATGTGTATCTCATGCGACATGTTGATGTATGGTTAGGTCAGCCATGGATGCAAGACAAGTGGTTGCAATATAGTGCTATGAAGGATGTGTTTCTTGTGGGCATGGGTCAAAGGGTTTATGACTTTGAGCCTTATCGGGCAAGAAACAAGTTGCCTACTTATGCACCGTCTTTGGCTATTCAAAAGAGAAAGGAGAGAGAACTTCATTTCATGGTTGAAATGGTGCATTCGAGAAGTCCTACAAACACAAGAAATGGTGGGACAAGTGCAAGAAAAGAGTTGACATTTGTCAACAAGGTGAACCCGAAACCACAAGCTCTAAAGCCAAGTGGTTCACCAACAAAGAAGAAGGAGACATCAAGTGATAATTTTCTAAGTCCTAGATTCCGGGTTGATGTAAAGAGTCCACCTACTCCGTCCATGGGTATTCTTGGGCCTCATCCCAACTCTCCCGAATATGAGAGATAAAAGATTGAGAGAAGTAAGGGAGTGACCGGTGACATTGCTCGAGTGGAAAAAGGAGAGGATGTGTTGAGTGATATGAGTGGGATGTCACCACCCGAATCTACACCCGACCTTGAAAGAAAATGAAAGAGAAGAGAGAGGGAAAAAGAAATATTGAGAGTTAGGGCACCCCTTATTCTAACACTTACTCTTATCTTCTTCTTCTACTTGTGTGAGTACTTGTGTAGGTATTCTTGGAGGCAAACTGATGGAACCTCAATCATGTTCCGAAGTGGAAAGATAAGGTGAAGATGATTCCAAATGTGAGCTACAAGGTGGAGAAACTATTCATGACACTTCAACTATATTGAGTGAGCAAGATGGCCACTTAAAGGTATGTGTTAGTTTTTCTTCCCTTGAGCATGTTACTTCCTTGTCTTGTGATATTGTTTGTGGAAACTCCGCACTAGTTGATGATTTATATGACTACAATGTGTTTGCAACTAGTGTAGAGTCAGTTGGTCAACTTGTGTGTGCATATGAACCACTAGTTGAGAGGGTTGATAACCCACATCATGATGTGAGATCGGTGTTCAATGAATGATGTAGCCCAAATCTGAGCTGATCAGATATTCACTCCATCGAGGCCAGTGACACGAAGCCAATCCAAACTCATACACGATCTGCACATTCATTTGGCGTGGTCGGGAGGAAGTACTTGTTCGGATGCTGAGTGGCCGAGTAGAAGATACGAAGGATTTATTTGTAAGCTCGAGCCCGAGGAAGGAAGTAACCGAATACTCAAACTTGACACCGAACACTGATTGACCGAAGGGCTACAATTGTGCTCAAAGAAAAGTGAGCGTCCGATGTCAAATGTGCCTAAGCTGAGAAACTGAGCACCGAAGTCAAGAGACTCGAGCATATTGATTACTTCAGCCCTGCGTGGCCTTGTTTTATTGGTCGCTTGTAACTGTAACTACTTTAGTACCCTTGGGGATATCTATATAAACCCCATAGTATTTCATTTATGGATATCTAGTTATTGATGAATATTTGATATAGCGGTTGCTATTGAGACTACAATGAGAGCCGAACCCCGACGTGGGATTTTATAAGAACTTGTGTCATTCGGTGTAATCATTTGAACAAATTCATCTTTGGTCATTCGATTTCCAAGAAGTATGAGTTCTTCTTGAGGATTGATGCTTAGTATAGGTGCATCTCCTTGTTTTTCCGTTGTTTGAATTCTAACGAAGCAAGAGATTTGTCTTGCCTCTATCTTTATTTTTATTTTGTTTTCCGCTGTTCAGTTGCTTAGCTTCTTCTCCGATTAAGCTTGCACCATCTTGGTATCAGATCACAATTTGGGCTTGCTCTTACAACCCCAATCTTGTTCTACGTTATCTTTATTTTTCATGCGTTTGTGTCTTTCAGTTTTAGCTTTATCTTCATGTTGTTGTTGTTACTGTTGTGTTGTTATTTACCCAAAAAAAAGTAGAAAAGAAAAATTCAAAAATCTTGGTTTGATTGTTGGTTGTTTGGATCAAACAACCATTGATTCTTGCTCACCACTCTCCGAGGAATCAATCAAGCACCTGTCGTACACTATTTGTCGACTAGGGTTTCTCGTTATTTTTGGACTGTTTTTTAACGTGGTGGTGATTGCTAAAACCCAGTAAGTTTTGGTGGTTATTATCGAACACTGGAGGTTGTTGTTTGAATTGGGTCAAGATTTGAGGTAAAATTTCGAAGTTCCTTGTTTTAAGTCACCGTGCGTACGCCGGAAAATTGTTACATTGTAACAGCGTACGGACGAAGAGAAGCTATTCTTATCTTGGCTTCGGAACTTTAATCTTCTCCGACGTTGAAAGTGTTACTAGAGACGACCTGAATCTTGTTGTTTTGTGGGATGTGAAAAAAAGTTGAAAAGTTGTCCCTACACCGGAGCTAAGTTCACTGTTCCATTGAAGAAGAAAGGGGTAAAGTGTCAAAATCCAAAACCGCAGGTGAAAATTTTATCGGCAAGAAAAAGAAAAGTGGATAAGGATAAACCCTAATCTGTACATGGAGGGACCACTTTTGTCTGTACAAAGGTTGTTGTGTTCGAGGTTTCCAAAAGAGAAAACGAAGGGTAGGTTCTCCTAAGATTTCCTTTCTTGTGTTTGATAAATTCTCGTTAGTGGATCCCTGGAGTAAATCTTTCTACTCGAGCTCGTACTAATTTATTTGAGCTTATAGGAACTCGTGCGTGGGCTACCCGAAGTCCAAATTTTGTAGAAAATTCATTGACTTCCTATGCGTAGTTAAAAAGCGTTCGTTCCATCAAGTCAACATCAATTCACTCTTCCCAAAGGAGACAGTGTAACTTGTCAAATTCGAAGGTACTGAGAGAAATTGATCAATCGAGGAAGCCATTGGCTACAAGTTCTTGAGTGACTGAGCCTACAAATTGAGTGGACCCAAGGTCCACCTAATAAAAGTGAGGGAGTGTGTGATGTGATTTCTAACCTTAACATTTTCTTAGTCTTTGATTTGTGCAGGTACCATGGCTGGGAATGGAGGCGATGGAAAGGGCAATGTAGCGCCTGAGGCGTCGTTAGCCGATATCATGGCTGCGATACAAGGCATCAGTGCCGAGGTAAAAGGAGTGAGTGCTTGAGTAGCTAACCTCAAGCAAGGGAGTGTGTCCGTGGCCTTGCCTGGGGCCGACACTGGAACTAGCAACTCTACTCCTACGAAATCGGAGCAAAAATACATAGCTTGTTCGACAAAAACGGTTGAAGAACGAGGCTATTTGAAATGAAGTTATGGACAATCCCCGAGCTGAACAAAACTTGGGCAATCCCCAAGTTGATCATCAAAACTTAGGAATTCTCCGAGGTGAAAGATTACCACTTCCAAGGGCCCGAAGACAAGTCGTGTTCGTTGATGAAGGGGTTGATGAAGGAGAATTTCCTGAGGTCAAACCTGAGTATGAGCTACCGTTCGTTCAACGAAGGCAGGCTCAACGAGGACGTGGAAATTTTCGAGGTCGAGGCCGAGGTGCAAATGCTGATCGATATTTGGAGCGTGAGGCTGATGACTATTATGATGAGTATCTGGAGCCGATCGAAGGTGCTCGTGATTCAAACTTGAACAGTGTCAAGATCATTATTCCACCATTCAGAGGAACTAGTGATCCGGACCAATATCTTGATTGGAAGATTCGATTGGAACAAATTTTCGAAACCAATGATATGACCGAAGAGAGAAAAGCTGCACATGCAATTGCTTCATTCGAAGCTTATGCATCAACATGGTGGGAAGCTGATAGAGATTAAGGCGAAGGAATGCTTATCCCGAGTTCACCACATGGTTGCAGTTGAAAAGAGCAATGGATGCTAAGTATTTGACTGCCAAATATCGGCAGGAACAACTTTGAAAGCTCTTCGAATTGAAATAAGGGTCCAAATCGGTTGAAGAATATTATGATGAGTTTGAAAGAATTCGATTGGCTCTTGATATGGAAGAAGATGATGAGCAAACCATCATTCGATTAAAAAATGGCTTGACTCGAGATGTGTCATCTCAATTGAGGCTGCATGTGTATCAAACTTTAGAAGATGTATTTCATGCGGCCATCGAAGCTGAAAAATGGGTGAAAGACGACAAAGCAAACTGGTTCCGAGGAGTCACTACTTCGACTTCTTTGAGCCGAGGTAAAGATTAGAAAAAGTCTGAATCCAACAGGTGCCAACACTGTTTTAGATCAGAAGAAGCCCTTCGAAAGAGGAGTGACCGTTAACCAATCAAGAGAGATGGGAGGTAAAGTTCAACTCAATACTCCTAGTGCTTCAAGTATTCAATGTCATAAATGTAGGGGTTATAGTCACATGGCAAAAGAGTGTCCACCTCGCAAAGTTATGCTTTTGCTCAAAGAAGGAACCGTCCATGAGCAAACGAGTGACACCGAGAAAGAAAATGTCAAGGAGATTGACCGAGCTGAAAATGATGATGGTCGAGAAGCCGCCGAAGCTGATCATCCGGAATTGTTTCTTGTGGTTTGAAGAATTTTGAGCTGCATGACTCTTGAATAAGGAGACAAGCAAAGGGAAAATCTTTTCCATGCAAGGTGTCGAGTAAGGGGGAAGGTTTGTTCGATGATCATTGATTCGGGTAGTTGTGCAAATGTGGTGAGCCAAACCTTGGTTTCACAGTTGGGATTACCTACCTCAAAGCATCCTCATCCTTACCGATTGCAATGGTTAAATGAGTGTGGAGAATTGAAGGTTGTCAAGCAAGTATGGATCAAGTTCAAATTGGGAGAATATCAAGATAAGATGATGTTCGATGTGATACCCATGCAAGCTTGTCATTTTCTATTGGGTCGACCATGGCAATATGATCGGTCGATTATTCATAACGGACGATCCAACACTTACACTGCTAAGCTCAGAGGTGAGAGTTTCATATTAACCCTTGTCTCCGAAACAAGTCAGCAAGGACTATAAAAGAATGAAGGAGCTAAAAGAAGTGGCTAAATCTAAGTCTCCAATCGGGACAAAAATTGTGGTCGAAGACAAACATTCACCGCCCGAGGTAAGGAATATTTGTGCAATCATACTTCTTGCAACGAATAAAGTGAGCCATTTTGAAAAAATGATAGACTATGAAAAAGATACTATCATGTCCACCCCCGACCTTGGTAACCCCATAACAAAATCCATGGATATATCAACCCACAGTCGATTAGGAACAGGTAACAGAGTGTACAAACCATGAGGGTTGGACCTCAATTTAGCTTTCTTGCAATCTATACAAGCATTGCAAAGCTTTTCCACATCTCTTCGCATTTTTGGTCAATGGAACTGCTCGGTCAAGATACCAAGAGTTTTGTTGACTCAAAAGTGTCCCATCAAACCTCCGAAGTGAGCTTCACGAACCAAAAGCTCTCTCCATGATGACACATGCACACAAACACTCCCATACTTGAAGAGGTAGCCATCATGCAACTGATATTTGTCAACCCTTCGGCCACTCAAGATTGCGTCACAGATTCTTTTTAGCTTGGGATCCTCTTCGTACGTCGACTTGATGCTTTCGAGTCCCATGAGCCTCAATGCGAGAGTGGTCGCTAAGGCAAATTTCCTCGATAGCGCATTGGCCACAACATTGTCTTTTTCCTTTTTGTAATGAATTACATAGGGAAAGCTCTCAATAAATTCCACCCACTTGGCATGTCTTCGGTTTCATTTCTCCTGGCCTCGGAGATGTTTCAAAGACTCATGGTCACTTTTAATCAGAAACTCTTTGGGCCAAAAATAATGCTGCCAATGGGCGAGTGCCCGAACGAGGGCATACAACTCATTGTCATACGTCGAGTAATTCAAGGATGCATCCTTAAGATTTTCGCTGAAGTAAGCGATCGGCTTCGATTCTTGCATAACCACTCCTCCGATCCCAACTCCGGACGCATCACATTCAACCTCGAATGCTTTGTCGAAGTTAGGGAGTTACAACACCGGGGCAGAGCTAAGCCTCCATTTCAACTCTTGGAAAGCCTTTTTTGGGACTCTTCCCACACAAATGGATGGTCTTTCTTTATCAGCTCGTCTAAAGGAGTTGCCACGGTGCTAAAGTCATGAACAAACCTTCAGTAAAAGCTAACTAATCCATGGAAGCTACGAACTTGGGATACCGAAGTTGGAGTCGGCCAATCTTTGATAACCTCGACTTTTGACTCATCGACTTCAACACCGTTAGCACTCACAACAAATCCTAGAAAGACTACATGCTCAACACATAAGGCACACTTTTTGAAGTTAGCATATAACTTCTATTCTCTAAGGGTTTCAAGCATTAGCCTTAAGTGTTCGACATGTTCATTCATAGATTTACTATAAACAAGTATGTCATCGAAGTAAACGACAACAAACTTATTTATGAACGGTTTGAGCACTCGATTCATCAGTCGCATGAATGTGCTCGGTGCGTTAGAGAGGTTAAAAGGCATCACTAACCATCCATAGAGACCGAATTCAGTCTTGAATGCAGTTTTCCACTCGTCTTTGGGTTTCATTCGGATTTGGTGGTAACCGGACCTAAGGTCTATCTTTGAAAATCATGAAGAACCACTTAACTCATCTAGCATGTCGTCTAATCGAGGGATAGGATGACGATACTTTACCATAATTTTGTTGACTGCTCGGCAATCAACGCACATTCGTCATGTTCCATCTTTCTTCGGGACAAGGATAACAGGAACGGCGCAAGGACTCGAGCTCTCTCAAACAAGGCCCTGGTTCAGCAATTCATCCACCTGCCTTTGGAGCTCTTTGTTCTCTTCGAGATTACATTGGTATGCAGGTTTGTTGGGGTTTTGAGACCCCGGTACGAAGTCAATTTGGTGCTCGATTCCTCTCTAAAGGAGGCTCCGAAGTCCTGCAAAACACTTTGTACATCACTAGGCAAAGAGTTATTGTTAGAAAAATCATCATTAGGATTATTTTGGCCCTGTGTGGCCTTGTTTTATTGGTCACTTGTGACCGTAATTACTTTTGTACCCTTGAGGATATCTATATAAACCCCGTAGTATTTCATTTGTGGATATCTAGTTGTTGATGAATATTTGATATAGCTGTTGCTATTGAGACTCCGATGAGAGTCGAACCCCGACGTGGGATCTTATAAGAACTTGTGTCATTCGGCGTAATCGTTTGAACAAATTCTTCTTTAGTCATTCAATTTGCAAGAAGCATGAGTTCTTCTTGAGGATTGTTGTTTATCATAGGTGCATCTCTTTGTTCTTCCGTTATTTGAACCGAGACCAGTTCCTCGAATTCATTCTAACGAAGAAAGAGATTTGTCTTGCTTCTATCTTCATTTTTGTTTGTTTTCTGCTGTTCGGTTGCTTAGCTTCTTCTCCGATTAAGCTTGCACCAATGAACCTCTCTTTAGTGAAGAATTTTTAGTTGACCTTGCTTGTGAACCTTATTATGACACCCAACCCATATTGGATAAAGGAGAAGATGAGTTGAATGAATGCCCTATTCTTTCCTTATATTGCTAACTTGATACTGGTGGTCTCTTGTTTCGCAGTGAGGATGTTGTGACCTTGAGGAGTCTCTAGTGAATGAGATGGATCGAATTGTGTTCGATGACTCATTAAGTGTAGATATTGTCTCTAGTTTGAGAACCTCACCTTTGTTGAGTAGTGATCTTGAGAAGTGTGCCTACACTAATCCTTTGTTTGAGGGCACCTTCAACAGAAGTGGTGAGTTGTATCAAGCTAGAGTAGAGTGTGAGTTTGAACCTCCTTGGTTTGGAAAGTTTGACTCTATAGACAATCCATTGTTTGACACTCCAAGTGGGATGAGAGACTATGGTCTTGATTGTGATGGTCCATCTTCTAGTAGTCCTAATCGTGATTGTGTGGGCTATAATGATGAAGAAGCTATTATGAGGACCTTCCTTGGAAATTTATCTAGTGAGGGGGATTGTCTTGGAGGTGAATGTGTAGGTGAGGAGGTACCTCTTGGTGTGTGTAAGAGTACTTCTAATAAGGGGAGTGGAGTATTTGATGTTAGCTGTCGCTTGAACAATTTTGCTTACTCCATTCCATATATTGATCCCACCTTGAGTGTTGAGCATGCCAAAATGTGCCTCATTGTGATGATATTGCATTGAAGGCTTTGTGTGTTGGTCATAAGCTTAGGGGTCAAAGGGAGTTTAATTGCTATATCTTGCATGTTCCATGTCCTATTGATCTCTTTGCTTGTTCTTGTGTTGAGTGCACTTTCTTTTTGAGTCAAGTACTTGTCGTTTCCATTGGGAACATGAGCTTTTTTATGGTTATTGATGCTTGGATCTATCATAAAAGTGTGCTTTCCCGCACAAATTGCACTAACCTACTCTCGTAGTAGGAAGTTTGTTGGTGTTTGTTGATGCTTGTAGGTTTTGATGGTTTGATTTCGAGGACGAAATCCTTTCAAGAAGGGGAGGATGATGCGGGGCAATTTGAGCCAATGCGCCAACCATCAAAAGCCGAGCTTGAAGGATAAAGGCGATACGAGATCAAGAGCTTCGGAGCCGAGTTAAAGAGATCCAAAATTCTTACCCATACTTGGGTTGGAACAACTTTGAAGATGGAGGCTTTGGAGATGACTTGAAGAGCTTTCACTTGAGTGCTTGGAATGACACAACAATGGGCGGACTGCCTAGTTGATGATGCGCTCTCTGGATCTTGCTTGGGGCGGACCGCTTCTGCAGAAGGGCGGAGCGCCTACTCCTTGCCACCCTGAACCAGGCGGACCGCCTACTCCAATGGGCGGGGCGCCTACTCCTGGATTGTTAAGACGGGATTCTTGACTAGTTTTGAGTGTATTTCCTATTCTAGCCCTAAGTGATCTTTTATGTATTGACCTAACTTGAGGGTCTTTTAGAAATTTCACTTAGATGTGTGGAAAACCTATAAATACCACACTTAGTCATTTCATTTCATTAGTTAGCTTTGAATATTGTGAATAGAAGAATTGAAGAGAGGCAAGGCCTTCTTTGAAGAAGGTTGAAGCTTCATGTATCTCTTGGCTTGGAACCATGTATATTTCATCCTAGTATGAATCTTTGATTAGGTTCAAGTTTCTTTCCTCTCTTTGGATATTCCATTCATGTTTTGAATCGTTTATCCGTTCTTTCTTCTATTTTTGTTCTTCCCCATCCCTTAATTTCTTGATATCTTGTTTGTTCGCTTCCGCATCTATCTTTAATTGCTTCCGCTAGTTTTACCCCGTATCAAAGAGCGCCTTAGGAAAGGCAACACGAGCCCCCAAAAAGGGTGGATCCCTGCACACCGGGGGTTCAGTTAGTGCAGCGACTCAGCTGATGATAATGGTAACTTATTAAATATTATATGTATTGTATAATGTAACTCTCATTAATTTTCTACCTAACTTGTCCTCTTTTTAATTTCGTAAGAAAAGGAAGAAAGGCGGCCAATACCTGTACCCGAAATCTTTAAGAAGAGACATATATACAGGAACAAAAAAAAAGAAGTAGTGTTGGTCGAGGAGCGCGCTAGAGAGGCATATGTAAGTTATTAAATTCAAACTTGTTTGTATAATCTCTCAATATTTGTACATCTAACTCTTGTTATCAATTTTTTTCAGGAAAAGGCTACAACGGCTTATGAAGTAAAGATGACAAGTCAAGCATCCGAGTATGGTAGCAGTACCCCAGCTCTAATGACACTTGAGGAGGAAACTGCACTATGGTTGGAGGTGAATGGCGGGGTAAAGAAGGGAAGTTCATACGGTCTTGGATCGCAGTATGCCTCGGATCGTCTGTATCTAGGTTTTTTTGGCACTTACAACAATACTAGTTCAATTAATCCATCGGTGGAAGTCTCGTTGCGTAATGAAATTGAAGAGCTTAAGAGAAAGAGCGAAGAAGACCATTTGCGTAATGAGGAAAGTATGAATGCCATACGGGAAATGATGAAGAACTAGATGTGTGGTAATTCGGACAAGGGAAAGAAAAAGGGCAAAGGCAAGGGCAAGGGCAAGGGCAAGGGCAAGAGCAAGAGCAGGGGGAAAGGCAAGAGCAAACGTCGATACAGTTCGTCGTTTGAGTCTAGTTCCGAGTCTAGTTCTGAGGAAACAGAGTAGTAATAATGGATTGTTGATGTTTTTATACATGTGTTAGACTTGTGGTTGGTTTTTGTTAAACTTCTTTGATTGTTAGACTTGTAGTTGGGTTTGTTTAACTTGTTTGATCATTATGAAGTGTTGATGTTATATAAATTGTTAGAGTTTTAGTTTAAAGGCAATAAGCCTTGTTTAGAAAAAAATTAAAGCTTGTAGAAGCCTATTGTTTATTGGGTGCTGGATTTTACTGCATTTACAGGTGGTGGCACTCTAATTACAGTTTTTATTTTGTAGGTTTTACCCAGATTTCCGACCGAATCGGTCTGAAATCTAGGTTTTTTTCCTAGAAATTCAGCTACCCGACCGAGTCGGTCGGACACAGCGGAAGAGACTAAGAGTTGAAGCTCTAAAAGCAACTTACAAGGGTGAGATAAATATTGGAGGGTTTAATATTCTGAGGTCTTACGATGAAGGCTCCGATGAAATGCATATGTACAACACTTACTGTGTGTGCGTCTCAGAGTATTTGTGGAGACGAAGCTAATGAGCTCCACGTCCTCAACCACCCGCGGGACTCGGGGATCCACTCCTAGCATGTATCTTCTCCACAACCAGATGGTTGGAGCATGTATAAGAAGGTGTGCAGCATGGGGAACGTGGTATCTAATGTAACATGGCGGGTTGTTTTGGCTCTCTTACTACTATAAATATCCCGATTTCCTCATTTGTGTAACGCATCAATTACATACTACCCTAAACTCTTCTCAATTGTTTTCTCGTTTAGTAATAGCCTTGATATACAAAGAAATAAAGCCTACTTATTGTGTTCTTGCTCATTACTTATTTACAACGTATTTTTTAATACAATTTCATGATGGAGGATGTTGAGGTAGTTGTTCCTCAGTCAAAGAAGAGAAAAGTTGCACAGGGGCGTGTGACAAGAAGTTATGTGAAAGCTGCTGCTGGGAAATCTTCCAAGAGGACTAGGTCATCAAAAAGAACTTTGGTTGATAAGTTTTGATTCTAGTTCTGATGAGTCATTTGTTGGTGAGGACAGTGAGAGTGAGAATGAGGGAGATGAGGTTCAACATTGTGTTCATGATGATATTATGTCTAGGAAAGTTCTGAAAAGAGGGGTACTCTCTGATGTTATAGAAGAGGGTATGGTATGGTTGTTGCAGAAACTACAGGTTCAAGGCTGGAGGGATATGGTCCTTCAGATTAAGGGAAAGTGTGCAAAAGTGATGGTTCAGGAATTCTATAAAAATTATTTTATAAAGAGGGACAGGATCACCACCTCTGTCCATGACCATGAAATCACCTTTGACACTAAGGAACTGGGTGAACTGGTGGGGATTCCATTTGTGGGGTATGAAAGCTACATCAAGAAGGTGTGGCCTGATTTGACAAATTTTCCTACTGGGTTAGAAATCACTAGAAAGTTTGCTGAGAATGATGATGAGGAAAAACCAAGGGCTGTGCAGAAGAATGAAATGCACCCTTAGCACCAAGTGCTGTTTGAATTTGTGAACAAAATTATGCTTCCAAGGCAGGAGAAGAGAGGGATTGCCAGTTTTATAAAGCTGGTCCTTATGGAACTGCTAGATAGTGATAAACAGATCAACTGGCCCAGGTTCATAATTCACTTGATTAAGAGGGTTTTTACTGGGAAGAAAAAGAACTCATTGCCCTTTGGGTTAATTCTGACTGATTTGTTTGCCAAATTGAGAATTTCTTTGGAGGGGGTAGTCAATGCTACTAAGAAGGAGAAGTTTGGATGTGATACCCTGATCAACTGTGACTTGCCTGTTCAAGCTGATCCTCTACTGGCTGGTGTTGGCTTCGTTAGCCATTTTTCTTGATATAATTAATTATTTATAATACATAAATACAAATTCAATTGTACATTAAGTGACCAAATTTAGACCATTACACACATCAAGTTAATTGTTTATCGGCAAATAAAAATTTTAATTTTTCTACAATTGCTTGCTTCAGATTTGATCACAGTATTATTTCAAGTGACAATTGATTACTGAGACTTCTTTGGTTATAGCCTAAATAAATACATGCATTAACATGTTAATATTTTAAATTTCAAAAGCTTAAAGTATTTCAGAAAGTCCCGGTAACAAATTTTTTTTGTAAGAATACACTGATTGAAATCCATTTAATTGTAAAAATACCTAATAATGGTGAAAGGAGAAGTTCGGTGGGCCCACATCTCACAACAAAAGTCTTATTGAATTCCTATAGGACTAGAAGGGATTAAGCAGAAGTTATTTGGTGTTTCTGTCTAAGAAGGAAAAGTTATGCATTCAAGGCAACAAAGTACATCATTGTTGTAGCACGAAAACTAGGAAATACCTAGAATGCCTTTTTGTCGGCAAGCAGGTTGACCGCCTGGCAGTGGCGGAGCCACATGGGGCCAAAGGTGGTCAGGCGACCATCCTTCGCCTGAAAATTCTACCGTGTAGATAGTTTAAATTAAACTATTTATGACTAAATATTATATTTTGAATACCCTTGACACAACTAGTAGTGCTAGCCTAGTGATACATGGTGGTCAAATTTAGCTAAACAGCCCAAGAACAAATCCCAACTTATACATTCTGAAGAATTTTTTTTCTTTGAAGAATTTTTTTTTCTTTGAAGCTTGAACACCCCTGAAAAATTTTCTGGCTACGCCATTGCTGCCTGATGCATGCTTATTCCCACTTGTAAGAGTAGATGGAATAGAATTATGGCAGGACGCATATCCGCTTTACAACATGGGATCGAGGAAGGGTTTAGGGAGAGTATTCGTGAGAGTTGATTTAATGTTCCAATGATTACAAGTTCAACATTATAGATGACACCAAAATCCCAGCTTCTATCCCTACTCCACTATTTGATGAAATATGGTGCCAGAGTCATTCTTGCCTCTCATCTTGTAAGCACACTTTTATTAATTATTTTAGTATTTACGTCTCTATGATTGGGATGCTACTAGTACCTAAGTGTCTTGTTTTAGAAGAGTGCATAACATATATTAGTTTGACATAAAGGTCAAGTGGAAGTGCGATGGTATTTTTATCTTCAAATGTCAAAGAAGGGCGAGTGATGAGCAGATGTAGGTCGGAGTTATTATAATCTTCTGGCTGATACCATTGTTGTGCATACTTCATTTAGGTGACGAGGGGCATGGAGTCCTACAACCCAAACATATACTCATTTTATGATGATACAAGGGAACAAATTCTCTCAAAGAAAGTCCATGATAAATTAAATGATAAGCAGCTTAAGCAATATGAGAAATTTGAAAGGAAAAAATTGAGACTTGGTGCAAAGGGCCTAGATTATGTTGTCCAGGTGCTCTCTCAATCACTCTCCTTATCTTTGCATTCCACATTATTTGCATTCTTTTAGTCTTGATTCCTGACAATGAAATCTTTTCCAGATCTTGGGTGACATAGCTGGTAAGTTGGATGCGAGGAAAGCACTAAACAAGGCACTGAAGGTTCACAAGAAGTACTTGAACCAGGCAAGTTTCTAGTAACCCTTTTCCCCTCCCACCAGCACGCCCCAAAAGGAAAAGAAGAAAGGATTTAAGTTATATACGTTGATAGTAAAAACTATTTTTATATTATTAGTGTCTTTTATCCTATTGGAGTAGGCTATCTATCTATTGTTACTACTAATTGCACTTATTATATACAGTAACATGTATAAGCGATTTGATAATGTAAAAGATTTTTTATACTCTGTCAGTATATAGAAGTTAAATTTGACAATTTGTAGTTGGCTCATAAGATACTGCAGGTCAAAAGATCCTGGTTGGCGTTCTATTCCTCACTACAGCAAGCAGCCCTGTAGTCAAGGATTTGTTTCTCATATTCATTGTTTTGTTCTTGTGGGAGTGATTTTTCCCTCTACTATTGATGAGTGGTGTCTACGTTCTTGAACTTGGTGTGTAATTGATTATCTCTCTCAAATGAGCTTATACATAGTAGTTTTGATATGAGATGTACAAGATGGAATTTTGGTGGTTGAAGTATTTGAACTAGATTCCTGAATCTAAGTATATAGGATCGAAGTTTGAGTTTTGATGATTGACAAATGGGAAGAAACTGTGAAGGACCTTGTTCTCTTACATGTTCTATAGATGATGAAAAGATGCACAGATACATTTCCAGTTCGAGATGAAATTGGAAAGAACCTAGACATAACAGTTTTACAATCCGAATTGGATTAGGAATCATGCAGGAAGGTTCTATAAAGCAGTATAGGAAAGGAAACAGAAACCTAGTAGATCTAGGAGAACCTCGCGCAGGAAGGTTCTACGAAGTAGGGCACAATTTAATCCTAATAGGATTAGGAGTCTCTTAGGCGCGAATATAAAAGCCTAAAAGGCGGCTAATAAACCCTAATTGCATTGGCTGCCAGCTGGAAGTATCTTGGAAGATCTACATAATAATTGAGAATATTTTTAAAGAGTCCAAGAATGGAAAAAGTGTGTAGGAGGTAAAATTGTACAAGAAAAGTATTTACTGAGTCCTAATTGGAGTATAATTCTTTTCCTTGTCTATCAAGAAGTCATATGCACAATATATATACATCATTATGAAGACTCCAAGATGCATGCACGAAATATCATCTCTTCAGCATATAGAGAAAGATTGAGAGCTCAAAAAAGTGACAATTTTTAAGAGAACGCGCAGAAGGAATTGACTAGTCAAGAGGTTCTTTATCAGGTATAATCAATTACCTGTCCAAAAAGAACGTGCAGAAGGACCTAACTGGATAAGTGGTTCTTCATCAACCTGTATTGAGTTTCTGTCAAAGTCTAGTTCATATGTATTAGGGCTTTGAATTGTAATATATTACACTTATTTGAGAAGTATTGTTTAGGTACTGCATTTGGAGAAAATATTCTGTTAGGCTATAGTTAGCTAAAAGGAGTTTCTACGATCGTGGATCGTAGGTAGTCTTGTACTTATGAGGATTCCTAGGTGTTTTTGCTACAATTGAGTCGATTGTAGACAGTCTAAGTACTAGAATTTAGACCCTTGGTTATAGAGTTTGTAATCGAAAACTTGCTTGTTGTGTTAATGAAAGAGTTTTCAAAATCCCAGAGTGTGGGTCATGGTTTTTCTCTCTTGAGCAAGGAGTGTTCCACGTAAAAATCCTTGTGTAAGTTTTATTATTGTTAGCACAATATTTAGGAGAAACTCTTCAAGAACCATGTTCTTCCAGGTACGAGCAAGGTTCTTCAGAAGGAGAAAATTGAAAGACACTATTCACCACCCCCCCCCCCAAGTGTCTGTTGAAGGTGCACCAAATGCAACAACTGATATCAGAGCGGATCTTCTCGTAACTAGGCTAACACCTTGAGAAGGATCTAAATAAGAGTGAACCACCCGGTATCATGGAGGGCCAAGGTAATACTCGTTCACCACTATTCAACGGTCAATATTATAATTGGTGGAAAGCTTGGATGGAGGTCTTCCTACAAACAAGAAACTATCATTTATGGCAAATTACTATTCATTGTCCTTTGGTTCCTACTAAAACTGATACTTGTGGGAATAAGGATAAAAAATCTGAAGAGGATCTAAATGAAGATGATCTCAAAATGCTTCAGATGAATGCTAAGGCGATGAATACTTCATTGTGGCCTTGGATATGATATGCACAAACGAATCTCAAGATTCTCAACTGCCAAGAAAATTTGGGATTCATTAGAGACTGCCTACGATGATGAACTGGAGAATAAACATGAAGCTGTAAGGCATATAGAAACTTTGGAAGATATGGATAAGAAGAGTTCTAAAAAAGGGAAGGAAAAGGTTCTTGAGAAGTCATCCTAGGTAAATAAAGAACAGAAGAAGGAACAGCCAAGGAGCTGTTCAATGAGGATGCAGAAGATATCTTCCAAAGCAGGCCATGATGATAGCACCTCCAAGAGACCTTTCCATTGGTAATTCAAAAGGTTTAAGTAAGGGTGCCCAACTTACTTTGATGACCAACGAGAATTGCGAATCAGAAGAACAAAGTAACGAAGAAACCTTTGCTCTCATGGCAATGAATGATGAAAAGATTGAAGAAGACATCCCTAAGTTAAGTTTCTCTGCCCTAAGAAGAAATATCTCATCTTTTTCTAAAAAAAAAACTTGCTAATCTCTTACTTCTCTTAATTGATAAATTTGAAAGCTTAAGTGGTGGCACGGAACAATTGTCTATTTTAAAAAGCTTGAAGTTTGAAAACATAAGTTTGAAAGAAAGAAATTCTGAATTTGAAGCTAATTTTGAAAAACTCAAGAACTAGGTTCTTGAGAATGAAACCAACATTGCAGCACTTAAACAGGAAAATACTCAGTTAAAAGAAACTCATGGTAAGCAGGTCCTTAGTGAGGTTCAAGTGTCCCTTGAAGCAGATATGAATACCACTAAAGAAAGTCTGTATTGTGAAATTGAAAAGAACATACTGCTTCATGAGAATCTGGACAAGGCCAAGTTTGAGCTCACTAGAACCATTCAGAGGAACAAGTCCTATGATTCTCCTATTAGGCTTCATGAAATCATAATAGAAATAAAAGTTGTTCTAAATATAATAAACCATTGCCACAATGGGATCCAAAGAGCAAGAATGTTGGGATGGCCAAGAATAGACTGTGCATTCATTGTGGTAAAATTGAGCATTATAGAGATAGTTGCACAACTCTATTCAAGGCAATTCAAAAGAATAAAAAGTTTGTTATACCTAGTTGGGTTAAAAGAGATATGATTCATCCATTCCATCATAAGAAGGGACCCAAGCTTGTCTGGGTTCCTAAAACTAACCCTTGATTGAGTTTTTTAGGCTAAGGTGAGACTTGAGAGGGAGCAACCAAAATGAGTATTCAGACAATGGTTGCTCGAGGCACATGAATGGAGACAAATCAAATCCTCTCACTAACAGCCTTCATTGGAAGGAGTGTGATGTTTGTAAGGAAATCACTTATATGGTAAGGAATGTACTTCACTCTCCCACTCCATAGACTATTGGTATTTGGTTAGTTAAAAGAATAACTTGTAGAGTAATTCACAACTTGTGGTCCTTGAGCATAAAAAGGAATATTGATCCATTGGTTACAAAATTGTGAATTAGAAATTTGGCCAAATACATACACATGCACTTTAACTTGGCTTCAATTTTCACTTTGACACCTCAACTCACCCTTGTTCCTATTAGGCACTTCAACACCTTACAAAATGTGTTTATTGAGCACTAACTGCTGACATGGCATGAAAATGATTCTCACTCCTACTAAGGCGTGTGAGCAATGTATTTTCTGTTGAAATGACTAAGAAATTAACAACTTCACCACTCTCTTACACTTTCTTCTTCCTCTGTTCTAGAAATCTCAATTCCACCTTCAATGAGTTCTTCGTGCAAGCCTCGTTCTCACAACTTATAATTAAATTATTGTGTCATACCCGATTTTGGACTCAACTCGAAGCGAGTCGGATTTCGGATATGACTAGGTGAACTCGTTTGAGTTTAGATATTGGAGTCGCCACGTAATATAATTTCTAAGGCGTATTAGGTCACCTAAGCGTCTAAAGTCAAGTTCAAAAGGTCAACTAGTCCATTCCAGAGATTCTATATGGTAAGAAGTCCAAATGACTTGGGGAAGAAGGTGTTAGGCACTTCCCCGAGTCCCATGAAAAGTGAATACGGTCCGAGCCTAAATTTTAGGATACAAATAGTGCATATTACCATAAATACTAACTTGGGAACTAATTTGGCATTCTAGTTCAAAATGTAACACATTCATGCAATTTCAAACATATATATATATATATATATATATATATATATATATATATATATATATATATATATATATATATATATATATATATATATATATAAACAGTTCTCATATACGACCTATATTTCAAGCCTAATCGTAGTTTACGGCCTTATCAAACGCCTAATCGTTGATAAGTGTTAACATACAAATGAGTATTCAATTCCAATTCATATATGCAATCTACATACGAGAAGGTTTTGTACATATAGTCCATTTTCATAAACAAATTCAGATTTAGCAAGAAAACCCAAAGGTGGTTTGTTTTAAAACAAAATATTGGCCATTTAGGGTCAGCGTGACTCGTCATTAATTGTCGAGCCCTAACATTAATGGCCTTTTTTGTGTTGGGGTCGGATTTTGAAAATACATAGGAAGAGAGGCTGTTTTTAAAAAATAGATTCACAAAAGCACATAAATGCAGATAAGGGAGCTGTCGCACGTAATAGTATACATATAAGTATTAGACATGCAAATATATGGTCCAAATCATAGTTATAACTTTAACAAAATATGTTTAAAGCGTATAAACGACCCCAAGTACTTTATACACCCCTATACACTATTAGATTAGTGTATAGGAGCGTTTTAAGTGGTCAAAAACAATTTAAGCATGTAAGGGGCCCTTTTTGCAAATGTTTTTGGGCCCAGATTATTTATGCAAAAGAGGGGCGACTGCAGTTTTCATAAACAGTCCACATCAGACGTAAATAGCACAAAATAGCCCCTGTTTTAAGATTTCAAGTTGTGATGCAAACTAAACATGCTTCTGATGCACCTTAGGTATGAAAAACTTTTAATGAAGATAGGATTTCAAACATGTTGTCAAAATAATTAGTTTTCATAATAGAGATCAATCCAGAATCATTTTTCTCCTAAATCTAGGCATGATGCATTGCACACAGGGGAGAAAGGGCAAGAGAGTGGCTCCTGGGTAGCCATCATTGTTGTACTCTAGTTTTAAAAGATACAGGCAGGGCATTCAATGAATTTACAGTTTAGGGACAGTTCCTAAGGGGAAACACAAGAAGAGAAGGGGTACTGGCCAAAGAAAAAGTCCATGTTTCTCAAAGACTAGGGAAGTACTCTGTTCTCAAAGGCCAGAAGTATCCGTTCAACAGTCAAAGGTTCCTTATTCCAGAACTATCAGAACCAGTTTAAGGAGTTCAAACATTGGCCTTATTGAACACTCAAGTATCTCCTGTACACAATAGAGCATAACAGGGTCTATATGAGACCAAACACAGGTGCAAGCAAACAGAGTTAGCAGGGGATGGGGAAGTCCTGGGTTAAAAGGAGATCTGCCAGGAACAGGTGCAGTCAGTGCACCTTTTATGATGTTGCTATGATTTACAGATGTGCATGACACCCAAAGAAGACAAGGCATACCAGTAATTTAAGTAAAACATAGATGGGGTAAGGTCGGCTAAAGGCGCAATGGCTTTTGGTTTTGAATCCGGCTAAGGTGTGAGCAAGGGTATCTTCTTTGGGGTCTATCACCATAGCCTTTTCTTTTAGCTATTACACTAGCCTTCTAATCGGCTAAGGTTGAATTTGCTTTTGCTTTAGTTGTTGTCGTAGAGTAAGCACTAAGCAATAAGGAAAGTATCATGACTCTAATTGCATCTGGATAATATTGACATAGTTTTAAGCAAAGGTGCAGATACTACTCAGGACACACAGAACCAGAGCATAACATAGTATATTAGTGGTTTTAACAGAACATGATAAAAGCATGCCACACACACACATATATGCAGAAGTAATAGGTAATCAGAGAGGAGAATGAATACCTTTAGGTACTGTGAGGTTGAATGCAGACAAAAGAGAAGAGATGCAAGAACCAGCATACAAGCAGTAAGCAATAATCTTTCAAAGAAGCAAGTAAGCAGGGAGAATGGGATGCCAGAAAGCTATGCAGATTTTTTGCTAAGTGTACCAGTGTGTTTCTGGATTTTTAATGTCAAGAACTTGTCCTTTTTGTTGAAAAAGAGAATAATTTATATAGGTGAAGAGTAGGGATTTGAAAAGCAACGGGTAAAAGTTAGTAAGGTAAGGAATACAGCCTTCTAAGAATAACAGGGGACAAATTTGAGTCAATCTTCCAAAAATAGAGCAGCCAATCCCAAATTCTAAGGCAAATCAATCCTGAATTGATTTGAGAACTCCTCCCTTCAAACTTAACCTAGTCCAGATTCACAAATCCCCCCACAAACCGGTTTGAACTTCAACAGATTTCAAAACATAAATGTCAATGATCATGCCAATTTCCTTCTAAATTCTACTCACAGATTCAAATCAACATCAATCAAAATCCCTTGAATCGTGTAACTTAATCCGCCAGTTAAGATTTTAATTAGATAAGCCCTGAATTCACACAATTGATGCACAGTAGGAGGATTCATACAATTTAGACAAACCAATAAATTTCTAAGCTTTAGATTCAAAGGAGATAACACAGAATCAAAGTGTAAAAATGTTCATTGTGACGTCCAAACAAATCAACAGTTCATAGAGGTTATATGTCATGTAAATCAATTAATTAAAAATTTAAACAGTAATCGTGCTAATTCAAAGAGACATAGGAGATTTTAGATGTAACGTCACACAAATTTCACAAAAATCAAAAAGAAGATAACATTACCCTTTTACCAGAATCGGGTCAATCGCGACCCTTCATAGATTAATCTTTGCATAGGGTTTTTTACCCCGTTTAGGTGATAACACCTTTAAATCGATGACCTGAACCCCGCCGGAGGCGTCTCCAGGCGGTGGTGTCACAGTTGTCGAAGTTCACATCTCGCCCTTACCTAAACGTCGCCAAAACTGTATGGGTTTTGTAGCGGATGTCAAGGTGAATACAATGATGCTATTTTCCCTAATTTTCTTCGACTAAAATGGCCGGAAGAGTTGATCGACGAAGGTGGCAATTTGTTTCACCAAAAGAGGAGAGAGAGAGAGAGCCATTCTCGGAACAGACGCGGGGAAATGGGGGCACGTGGGTAGATTTAGGGACTTTGGTTTTTCAGCCGTTGGATCAAATCAAACGGAGGGCTAGGATTAAGCCACGTAGGCATGAAGGTGGCAAAATAAGTTGATGTGTACGCATGTGTGTGCATATATGTGTATATGTATATGTATATGTATATGTATAAATAGTGTATAATTAGGTATAAAAAATTGTATAAAATAGATTTAAAAATATAGAAAAATTAGGAAATTAATTTTAAAATGTTAGGATGGCTAAGAAATGCATAAAAATAGCAACTTTGGATTTTAAACAATTTTGGATAATTTTGTCAAAAATAGAAGTAATTGCAATGATCGTAAGAATAGCTATGATTTGAGACGACACTTTTGAAAATGGCTTCAATTTTCAGGCTATTATGAGAGGGTAATTTGAAAAGAATGGACGAGGCAAGAGTGGATACACCATCATATGTAAAATTCGAAAATTGTTGATTTTTGAAAATAGGAGGGACAAAATTGTGTCTACATTTTGCTAAGACCAAAATCTATATACTCACCTGTAGGAAATCAATAATTTTTTTTTCTATTTATAGAGCTTTGTACTCGGCATGTAATTTATAACTTATTCAAGTGCGATACTAATGGGTATTGTTCTTTGTCTTTTGTATTATTGTTTGAGTAGAAGCTGACCAGCTATGATTCTTTTCACAAGGGATGTTCGTAAAGCACATCTTATACAGCCTTATAATGAATATTCCTCTATGGATTTTGCTACCTGCAGGTATATTGCCACTTCAAAACCACAACCGCGGATGCCATCACTTTGTATTGCCCATGTTTTAGTCATAAGATTCAAATAGATTTTACTTATAGTTTTGTTTGTTACTAGGAGTATTTAATGTCATGACTAGAGATTTCCTAAAAAAATATATATACTCATCGATAATGAATAATTTCATAGACAACAAATATTAACAATATCTCATTGCCATAGATCAGACACCGACATGGCACATATTTTCATTCTCTACAAAATTATTTTCTTCCATACTCTGACACGATCAAAACACCATCAACTCCACCAATATAAATTATAAATCACAATTTCAATTTCCATTATCTTTGTAATATTTATAGAATTTGAATGATCTTGACTGCTATGGTTATTTCTTTTGGGTAGTGGTTAGATTTTTTACTTTTCTAACTATACTAAAAATCCCATAAGCTCAAAACATAATCTTTAAGAAACTTAGAGTTGAAAAATGAGGCCTTGGGTCTTTTAATTCGACAGAACTAAGGAAAGTGTATTCCCAAAAAATGGAAAGTAATCACCACTAGTTTTCTAGTAAAATTGGTATAACTTTAAGTTCCAGCGAATAGTAAGCTTGTTGGTCCGGTGGGATGGCTTAGAGAAGATGAAGCTATGGTGTTGAAATCTCTTTTCGTTTTATTGTTGGCTAGAATGGAAAATAAAAATGATGAAGGAGTACAAATAATATGTCTTTTTTCTAGTTAATTGACACGTGTCATATGCTTATGCGCCTAGCTTCCAGATCAGCATGTTTGACATACACGCACTTTAGTTCTCAGAAAGGTTGTGACACTAGTGCTTAATTGACACAATTTGGTGGGTGTTGAAGTGCTTAATAGGAATAAGGGTGAGTTGAGGTGCCAAAGTGAAAATTTAAGCCACGTTGAAGTGTTTGTGTATGTGTTTGGCCTAGAAATTTCATATGATTTTTGGTGTGCATGATAAGTCCCTTGATAGGGAAGTTTCCCTATGACTCACTTTTGGGTAGGAAGCCAAGTATCACTTACCTAATAGCCTTCTAGTTGTATATGTATCATATAATGGTAAAAAAGTTGTAGGCAAGTTTGATGCGCGAACTGATGAGGGAACTCTTCCTAGGAAATTCACCACATAGAAAAGCTTACAAAGTGTTAATTAAATAAAATCTATGTGTTAAAAGCATGCTTGTTATTCTTTTATGAAACTAACAATGTGGCTGAGAAAGGCATGCAGGAACGCGAACATGAAATATGGTTATCCAAGAACTAGGTTCTCCAAGGTGGAGAAAAATTTGAAGCTGATGGAGGATCAAATCAAATAACTGGACAATTGCTTCACCTTGAACGGCATGAATTCAGTGATTCAGGAGGAACTAGCTCTCGAGCTGATTTGGTTATTATTGAAGAACCAACACATAAACCAAGCATAACAAGGAGAAATTGAACCTAATGATGATAGCTGGAAAGGATAAGTGGCTGAAACAGATGCTCACCTCTAAGGCATGGTTTCAATCAATCAGGGGGAACTGGTTCTCAAAATGATGAATTTGATCATGAAGAACCTGCTGGAGATTCGTAAAACCAAATTGAATCGTGAAGAAGATCAAACGAGAGACACATGTCACATTCAGGGGGAACAATGAAGCAATCTGACATGAATAGATCAAGAAGATGAGAACTTGGTAGAACTTGGTCCTTCGAAAATCCCTCTGGAGAAACTTCTCAGCAGATCAAGCCTAAATATTTGAAGCATCAAAGTTCACATCCACTGGAGAATCTCATATCTGATCTAAACTCTAGAATTGGTTGAAGAGGAGCGTTGAAGAACTTTTGTACATTCTATGTGTTTCTCTCATCCATGGAACCTGAGAATGTACAGGAAGCACTTTAGGATCCAGATTGGAAGATTTCTATACTAGAGGAACTACATCAGTTTGAATGAAGTAAAGTCTAGGACTAGGTCCTTTAACCTAAGGAAAGGTCCATCATTAGTATCAAGTGGGTATTTAGAAACAAGATGGATGAGCATTGCATCGTCCTAAAGAACAAGGCAAGAATGGGGGTTCAAGGCCCAAGAAAAAGAAATTGACTATGATGAAACCTTGCACTTATTGCTAGAATTGATGCCATTAGGTTACTGATTGCCTTGCTACTTACATGGAATTCACTTTATCAGATGGTTATAAAAAACGTATTCTTGAATGGCTATCTACATGAAGAGGATCATATGGCATGGTATAAAAGATTGTCTGGGTTCTTATTGAAGAATCGATTCACAAGAGGAAAGATAGACAACACACTATTTTTTAGAAAGAAAGCCAAGGACATGCTCATTGTTTAAGTCTATGTTGGTGAATAATGTTTGGTGCTACTAATGAATCATTGTGTAAGGACTTTGCAAGTTTGAGATAAAGTCTTAAAGTCTTTGATACACCAATAGCACATGGAACAAAGCTGAATCTGGAAGAAACTGGTTCTCGTGTTGAAGAAACAAAGTCTAGAACTATCATGTGTTCTACTAATGAGTAGGCCAGTCATTGTGCTAATGCTTAATACGGGTTTATGTGCCAGATTTCTGTCACGACCCATAATCCTGGATAGTCGTGAGGGCACCCGAACTAACCCCATCGGGCGAACCCACTCGCTATATTAATGATTAATCTCAATAAAATTAAATAAAAAATATAATAAAATTCAAACTGTGATCTTTATTACTGAAATACGCAGAATATCCCACAACACAAATGAAAGGTCCAGTCCTCTACCATAAGCCATGAACATCTATGAGATAAATACTGAATAAAATATCACGAATGTCTGAAACAATAAATGACAGGAATGAAAATAATGGAAAGGTGCGCCACCACGGAATGAGGATGGTTGGCTCACCGTTGATCAATAGGAAAATCTTCAACTCTGGCCACGGGACACGCGGGTACTCGGAACCGTATCTGCCCGAACAGATAATAAGAAAACAATAAAAAAAAAAATAACGTAAGTCAAGAGGACTTAGTAGGTGGATAGACTAGTTCCTATGAAAGACAGGAAACTAGTCTAAGCAGTAAATTATCAGAATAGAGGAGGGAGAAAAAGAAACATGTAATAATTCGCTATTTAAATAGTTCATCCAATCACACCATTCAACAACAATAAATCTCATTCAAGAATCAGCAATTAAACTCAATTCATAAACCAGCAGAATATGTGGGCTAACTCCGAAAAGATTTGATAGTGGACCAACTCCGAGGCTATCCAATGTACCAACTCTAAAATAGATAGTGGACCAACTCCGAGGCTATCAAATGACCAAACTCCAAAATATTATCAATTGGACCAACTCCGACATATCAAAGTAATCACAAATTTCCATGTCAAATATGCACATAACTTGCAATACTTTAAACAAAAACCAGAAGTAAAGATAATCCAGGAAAACAACACATATTCCAAGTAAAGATTTAAACACAACGAAAAGGTGTAAACGGTTACACCTAGGGCAGTGCACATACAAGGAATGTATGTACAATATCCCGCATGGACAAATTCCACCAAAGAAGGGATAGAACCACCTACCTCTGTCCGAAAACCAGAACACTACTCAGTAATTGCTTTTCTCCGCCGAATCTCCTCTAAACAGTCTTGCTCTATGTAAAAGAATGGAATAAATAATTGATATATTATATTGATTCAAATTCCCGAGCCTAAAATTGTTCCTGAAATTCGAAATAACTACGTTCAGTAAATATATAATTTATGGTTAAATATCCACTTTCCACCTCTTAAATACTATACTTTAAAAATAACATATTACTTTTAATAAACTAATCCAGAACTGAACTCCTTTAATTCCTATCGAAACGACAGCATATACTCCACCAATTAAAATACTTAACCATGGGTGTTAATCATTATACAATTCATTTAACATTGTTAATTAGTAAATGAATTATAATAAAGAGCAAGAAAAAAGAAGAAGTACATGACAGTATTTCAATTTCGAAAACCGAAACAGTAACTTAGTGTAAACCATCAATTTCTGATCTCAACTTTAATTCAATTAGCATCTCCTCAAAACAATCAATCATTGCCTCCTCATCACTGCCAATCATTGCACCATCATGAAGTTTGATCATTACTTAATTACTGACCATAATTTTCACTTCATAAATAAGATGCCCTCTACCATTCTATACAACTCTAGAGGATTACCTGATGTCGAAAGCAACTGTTGAGCCACGCCTGCCGTTAAAGCCTCAACTGAAATATTGCCTCCATTGGTTTCTATTATAAAACCTAATCTTGTATTTTTTAAACCTTACATAAGTCACGAGAGTAACTTAACGTGTTTACCCCCACTCCTCTGCTTACAACTATTTCATTTAAATATCAATTAATATGGGTAATATTTAATTGGTCCAATATTTTTCTATAATTAATATTTCTAGCCCTTTTCTCCATCTTACAATATGCATGAATAATACTTAAAACTAATTGCACCATATTATTTATAAAATATCGGGTCATTACATTCTCCCCCATTTAAACTCTCGTTCGTCCTCGAACGATACTTGATGTCCATCCAAATCACTATAACCGCTCATGTCAAACGTTCAAAAATTTTGACAGAGTCTCTCTTTTAAACCAAATAAGTACCAGTCCAAAACCAGTCAACAATATACTGTAATGCATACCCAACCAGTTTAATCAAGAAACTATAAAGTAAACAGGCTTGAGGAGTCTAGGCCCCATACGACCGCAGAAGAGGCAATTGATATAAGACATAAGCAAATCTCAACCCGCTAAGTTCCGTGACACATACCTGGAGTCTCAATCAAGTGAAGATATTTCTCTCGCATAATCGCCTCAATCTCCCAAGTAGCCTCGTCAAGTGGTCGGTTTCGCCACTGCACCTTTGCTACGGTAATTTTCTTTGATCTAAGCTTGCGAGTATCACTTTCCACAATAGCAATCGGGACCTCCTCATAAGCTAATTTCATATCCAATTTAACTGTATTCACCTCAATAATGTGAGTAGTATCACGAACACATTTACGAAGCATAGAAACATAAAAAAAACTCGATGAACTAGCTCAAATAGGACAAGGCAGGCTTATGAACCAGTATCAAATCAGGCAAGGCAAGCATATAATAGAATCATCACCAATGTGCCTAATAGTCTCAAACGGGCGAATGAACGATGGATCAGCTTTCCCTTCTTCCGAAATCTTATCACACCCTACATCAGTGAGACCTTCAAGTAAACTAGATGACCCTTTATAAACACAAAGTCCCGACTCCTTCGGTTTACATAAGATATCTGCCTGCTTTGAGTAGTCTCTAAATGATCCTGAATAATTCGGAACCCTATCTAGAGTCTCCTACACGTAATCTGGCTCCAAAGGAATCACCTCACTAGACTCAAACCATCCAACTAGAGAGCGACACATATGCCTATAAAAAGCCTCAAACAGTGCCATCTGAATCAAAGACTGGTAGCTATTATTATAAGCGAACTCTGCTAGGGGTAAATGGTCATACAAATGACCACCAATGTCCAATGCACAAGCTCTTAACATGTCCTCTAATATCTGAATAATCTGATTAGACTAGCCATCCATCTATGGATGATATGTCGTACTAAGTTGAATCTTAGTGCCCAACTCTCGCTGAAATGACTGCCAAAAATGTGCCGTGAACTGAGAGCCTTTATTAGAAAAATAAAAAGTGGAGTACTATGCAACCGAATAATCTGCTCAATGAAAATCTGGGCCAACTTCTTTGCTGAATAGACAGTCTTTACTACGATATAGTGAGCAGACTTGGTAAGTCTATCAACCACCACCCAAACCGAGTCATGCTGTCTCAAAGTCCTAGGCAAACAAAAAACAAAGTCCTTAGTGATCATCTCCCACTTCCATTCAGGAATATGTAATGATTGGGATAAACCTACGGGTCTTCTATGCTCTTATTTGACCTTCTGATAGTTTGAGCATTGAGCCACGTGCTCAACAACATCCATTTTCATTCCTTTCCACCGGTATAACTCATGAAGGTCATGGTACATCTTTGTGGTATCGGGATGAATGGAATACCGCAAATTATGTGCCTCATCCAATACCAACCGCCTCAAGTCATCAACATTAGGAACACACAAACGACTGTTAAGACGAGGACACCATCATCACACACTGTAAACTCTGAAACTCCCTCCCTAAGGAATTGATCTCGTAACTCAAGCAAATAAGGATGCCTCTCCTTGATCTGATTGGCAAGAGAAGATTGGGTTAATATACAAGAAAATACTTTGTCAGGTGTTTGGCTGAATACTCTAACCTTATGGTTAGTCAAGGACTACAACTCAATTTCCAATGGCCTTATATCAGTGTCTAAAGAGGCAAGGCTACCCATAGACTTTCAGCTCAATGCATCAGCTACCGCATGGGCCTTTCCCGAATGATAACGAATAGTAAGATCATAATCCTTGATTAACTCAAGTCATCTACGCTACCCTCCATTTAAGTCCTTCTGATTAAATAGGTGTTAAAAGCACTAACGATTAGTGAAAATCTCACTAGGCTCACTATATAGAGGACCTTCAGAGTTTAGTGCAAACACATACGCTGCCAACTCTAGGTCATGGGCAGGGTAGGTTTTCTAACTCACAATTAACAACCTCGATGCATATGCAAACACCATGCCATTTTGTATAAGGTCACACCACAAATAGATGGGAGAGGTGTTATGATATACTACAAAATCGCCTGAACCAGTAGAAAATCCAACACTAGGGCAGTGGTCAATAAGGATTTGAGCTTTTGAAAGCTCGCCTCACACTACTCTGACCAGCAAAGCTGCACCTCCTTTTGAGTCAAACGTGTCAGAGGGGCTGCAATAGAAGAAAAGGGCGAAAGGGAAAAGAACGATGTTTGATGTGAACGGAAGGCTTTCGTGTGGTGGGTTTTGTTATTTGTATGTATCAGACCATAATGGATAGTGAATTTAATAGAACGAAATCCGTGCTTCCCTGCATCCGATCGACTCATACCTCCCAGCCCTGTCTCCAGGATTTCATTCAATAGTTCAAATCAAGGAGTTCCAGATATGCGGATTAAGCGCCCTAAACAAATCGCCAAAATACTCGGCCAAGTCAAGGAAACTACGTATCTCTATCGAGGAAGTGGGTCATGGTCAATTCTGAACCGCATAAATTTTTTTTTGGATCAACTATAATTCCTTCACTAGACACAATGTTACCCACGAATGTCATAGAATCTAACCAGAATTCACACTTGGATAACTTGGCATACACTGTTGATCCCGAAGTGTCTGAAGAACCACTCTCAAGTGCTCCTGGTGATCATCTCGGCTACGAGAATAAATCAAGATATCGTTACTAAAGGCGATCACAAATAAATCCAAGTAAGATCTCAGGTCAATCCTAGAAAAGAACTTAGCTCCCTGCAACTGATAAAATAAGTTATCAATACGAAGCAACGAATACTTATTCTTAATCATAACCTTGTTCAGCTGCCTATGATCAATACACGTTTGCATCAAGTCATCCTTTTTCTTAACAAACAATATTGGAGCTCCTCAAGATGAAACACTAGGTTTGATAAATCCTTTACTAAATAAATCCTGCAATATGGAGGAACAGAGATAGGCCACATACCCAAAAGGTCAATCCATGTTTCAATAAACTATAAAAATTAACCCCTTCCTTAACAAGCCAATATATATCTACCAAAAGCCAAGGTACTATGAATCCCCACATATGTTGATCATGTGCAACTTTGAACTAACTCAATTACTGTGCAACGAGCCTTGATACATTCACGAGGTACAATGAGATGTCATTACTGACTATGTGCATCAAAGAACCCAAGAAAAGCTTTAAAACTCGATACATCAAACCCAAAAAATAAATCAAGCTTTTGTATGCTCAAATGATATACTAGAAACTCATATTACCCCTTAGAGTCCTAAAAACAATATACTTAAGATATCCAATTACCGAATCTCCAACTAATGCTATCAAGATCTCGAGTGAATCTTGAAGAGAATATAATCAAGTTGTAACAGATGCAACAAGTCATCCCGACATAGAAATGATACCAAAAATTACTATACCTGCTTGTAGAATACTCACCAATTCATCGAGAAAAAAACAAACCAGAGCTAGCCAGTAAACGAAACTCAATAATAGAATCCCTAACCAATACAAGATATGTGAAACATTTGATATCCATTGTCCAACCAATTCTGGTAGCATTTGATAGAATACTAATATTCAATACTCATCTCGCTAGAAGGAGAAGGCCAACCATATCAAGACGAAACGAACCAACAAAAGCGTCCAAGACCTGAGCTAAGACTACACACGCTGGTCAAATCTCGTTCCACATTCAAGAACCTCTAATAAGTTTCCAAAGATTTTCAAGGTGCACACAACTCACACCACCACCTATATAAAAGTATGAAGATTCGTTGAAACTAATGGAGCTCGATCCAATGATGATAATCACATCTGCACAAGTCTGGTTCAACTTAGTTACCCACATGACTCCCCCACTTGAAACCAAAACCAATCAATAAATTATGTAAGGAAACTACATTCTGACCTTGTACAACCTTGGTGTTGTACCATCAACGTCTCGTCAATCTCTCCAAACTTAAGTTGTGCCTAGCACAACACATACCAAGATATACACACATGCACAAAGGGATGAAACAATATGTCCTTCAGCAGTCGTAGCACGTCGCTTAAATCTAAAACTTTCCATGAGCTCATCTTCAATGGAAAGGACATAATAAGATTTCGTTTATCTTAAACAAATACTTGCCCATGCAAAGTTTAGAGAATTCTACTAGTGTAACTTTCCATTTTTCAAACTGCTTTGAAAACCACCACACGAAACGATTTATATGGCCCTACTAACTCACCTTTCACATTTCTAATTCCAAGAACCTAACTTATACAATTTATAAACTTGCAAGAGTCCAACTTTATACCGCTATCAAGAGAAATTTCCATTGCAACATCGTTCCGAAGAGTAATACTCTAAATCTTGAAATTCGTATAGTGAACAACAATATCAACAAAATTTATCACACCGCAAAATAGTCAAAACCATTACCTAGTGCCCTTATTGATTTATTGATGTCAAAGCAATCTGAAACCAGAATCTCATTTTGAATCCACGAACCTTGCATTCGACATATGAAATTTCTTGCCTTCATTATGATGCTCCCAAATTCGTCAAAGTCTAGCTATAAAAATATGAACCTTCGCCATCGTGAGAACAAACATCAAAAAAATTTTGTCTTTTATTTTCAAAGCACAACGCAGGAGAAAAGGAATAAAAGAAGGGAAATTTTCACTAAATGTCACCATAGCACCTCGTAGATAAGTACAGACGTCTCCGTACTGATCAACGAGGCTCTATTGGACACTGTTCATGACTTATCAGGACACTAGACCTAGGCTCTGATACCAATTGCCACGACCCATAATCCTGGATAGTCGTGAGGGCACCCGAACTAACCCCATCGGGCGAACCCACTCGCTATATTAATGATTAATCTCAATAATATTAAATAAAGAATATAATAAAATTCAAACTGTGATCTTTATTACTAAAATACGCGGAATATCCCACAACACAAATGAAAGGTCTAGTCCTCTACCATAAGCCATGAACATCTATGAGATAAATACTGAATAAAATATCCCGAATGTCTGAAACAATAAATGACAGGAATGAAAATAATGGAAAGGTGCGCCACCACGGAATGAGGATGGTTGGCTCACCGCTGATCAATAGTACAATCTTCAACTCTGGCCACGGGGCACGCTGGTACTCGGAACCGTATCTGCCCGAACAGATAATAAGAAAACAATAAAGAAAATAACGTAAGTCAAGAGGACTTAGTAGGTGGATAGACTAGTTCCTATGAAAGACAGGAAACTAGTCTAAGCAGTAAATTATCAGAATAGATGAGGGAGAAAAAGAAACATGTAATAATTCGCTATTTAAATAGTTCATCCAATCACACCATTCAACAACAATAAATCTCATTCAAGAATCAACAATTAAACTCAATTCATAATCCAGCAGAATATGTGGGCTAACTCTGAAAAGATTTGATAGTGGACCAACTCCGAGGCTATCTAATGTACCAACTCTAAAATAGATAGTGGACCAACTCCGAGGCTATCAAATGGACAAACTCCGAAATATTATCAATTGGACCAACTCCGACATATCAAAGTAATCACAAATTTCCATGTCAAATATGCACATAACTTGCAATACTTTAAACAAAATTCCGAAGTAAACATAATCTAGGAAAACAACACATATTCCAAGTAAAGATTTAAACACAACGAAAAGGTGTAAACGGTTACACCTAGGGCAGTGCACATATAAGGAATATATGTACAATATCCCGCGTGGACAAATTCCACCAAAGAAGGGATAGAACCACCTACCTCTGTCCGAAAACCAGAACACTACTCAGTAATTGCTTTTCTCCGCCGAATCTCCTCTAAACAGTCTTGCTCTATGTAAAAGAATGGAATAAATAATTAATATATTATATTGATTCAAATTCCCGAGCCTAAAATTGTTCCTGAAATTCAAAATAACTACGTTCACTAAATATATAATTTATGGTTAAATATCCACTTTCCACCTCTTAAATACTATACTTTAAAAATAACATATTACTTTTAATAAGTTAATCCAGAACTGAACTCCTTTAATTCCTATCGAAACGACAGCATATACTCCACCAATTAAAATACTTAACCATGGGTGTTAATCATTATACAATTCATTTAACTTTGTTAATTAGTAAATGAATTATAATAAAGAGCAAGAAAAAAAGAAGAAGTACATGACAGTATTTCAATTTCGAAAACCGAAACAGTAGCTTAGTGTAAACCATCAATTTCTGATCTCAACTTTAATTCAATTAGCATCTCCTCAAAACAATCAATCATTGCCTCCTCATTACTGCCAATCATTGCACCATCATGAAGTTTGATCATTACTTAATTACTGACCATAATTTTCACTTCATAAATAAGATGCCCTCTACCATTCTATACAATGCTAGAGGATTACCTGATGTCGAAAGCAACTGTTGAGCCACGCCTGCCGTTAAAGCCTCAACTGAAATATGTCCTCCATTGGTTTCTATTATAAAACCTAATCTTGTATTTTTTAAACCTTACATAAGTCACGGGAGTAATTTAACGTGTTTACCCCCACTCCTCTACTTACAACTATTTCATTTAAATATCAATTAATATGGATAATGTTTAATTGGTCCAATATTTTTCTATAATTAATATTTCTAGCCCTTTTCTCCATCTCACAATATGCATGAATAACACTTAAAACTAATTGCACCATATTATTTATAAAATATCGGGTCATTACAATTTCAGTCAAAAGCAAAGGAGTCACGCATGTCGGCAGCAAAAGAACTTTGAGGTACTTGAAACGACCTACTGACTTATGATTGTGGAATCCTCAAGGAGGAACATTTGATTCAATTGGTTTTGCTGAGGAAGACTATTCTAGTCATCTTGTGGATTATGAAAAGTACATTTGGAAAGGCACTCTTTTTAGGTCCTCACTTAGTTTCCTGAGCTACAAAGAAACAAATTGTGTGATTCTCTCCACAGTTGAAGCTGACTATGCAGCAACTGCTTCTTAATTGTTCAGAACTCTGATATCACCTAGCAGCTCAAGGACCTTGGTATAAAGAGTGGATTAGTGCCAATCTTTACCAACAAACAAGTGCAGTCAATACTGACATGAACCTGGTCCATCTCAGAAGGACCAATCACATTGGTATTAGGCATCACTTCTTAAGAGATGATGTTGGAAAGCCTAATTATAATGAATTTTTGCAGGACTCTAGACTAAATAGCAGATATCTTTACCAAAGCATGGAACATAGTGCAATACGAAAGGAACATGTAGGAATTGGGGATGACCAAAATACACTGAACAACCTAGCATCTGGTTCCCTCAATGATTGAAAGTGAAGTATCTTTTATGTTACTTGTTTAGGAATACATCAAAATGTCGTTTCTAGTTTTATACTGTAACAAGTATGCATTTCATCTATGTTAGAAACTTCTTACTGATTTTAAATGATGCTATTTTTCTGTTCAGATAGTAAAAAAAGACATGAAGTGATGAATTAGTTGCATATGTGTTCAGGTATGTGTCTAAACCATTGAGATTGCTTGCATAATTTTGTCTTAACTGGTTCATCTGTTCCTTTTGTAACCACCTTGAATTGGCACAACTTTCCAAGCCATATTTGAAATTCAAAGCCTATTTGATGACTTGGTGTTAGTTCCCAAGAACCTTTAAATGATGAATCACTTCAACTCCTTCATCTTTTCCATATCCCAAAAGATATCACATCAAACACTCAGAACCCTTCTAAAACCCATGTTTCACCCGAATCCAAAGTTGTTGAATCTAAACGGAATAAAGGAACAAAGCAAGCAGTGATGAATCGTTCTATAGGGTTGGCTTGAAGTTTGTTAGAGTGGGGAAAAGAAAAGAAGAGAAAGAACCTGCTGAGAAAGTCGAAGAAACTGTGAAAGAACCTGGTTCTGCTACAGTTACTTTGACTACTAATGATGCAGAAATAGAAAATTGTTGGGTCTGACAATGTTCCCTCTGAGGTAAGACCTGAATCCATTAGAACAAGTTCCATTATGCATGAGTCAATTTTGAGCATTGAGAAAGTTGCTATTGAGGTTTTAGTAACAGGATTAGATGAACTTGTAAAGTATGTAGGTGGTGATGGTTCTCGTAGTATAAAAGAAAGGGGGAATGTTGTTGTCGTAAAAACTGTGTTGCTAGTGTAGAGCCTGTTTAAGTTGTTATAGAATCAATTAAAGTTGCTGAGTCTGCGAGTTCTCAAAACACACAGTCGACGAACCTAGTTCGGAGGCTGTTCCTTCAAAGATTGTAAAGGAGAGTGTAGGAGTTGGTGGTCCAGTCAAGTTAGGACAAGGACCTGCTAAAGTTGTGAAAGGATCTGAGAAAAGACATGGTCCTTCCTCAGTTCCTAAAACAACTAATGATACAGAACTTGACTGGACTGAGTCTATTCAAGAGAACTAGGATGAAAGAGTGGAGAAACAAAATATAGAAGTGTCTGAGAAAAGAAAAAAATAAAAAGAAGTTTGGTCCTGAGGATGAGAAAGAGGAAGATGATGATGAGGTGATGCTGGTTAGTGAGACAAAACCAGTAGAGAAAGAACACAAAAATAGTAGAGGCTAAAACTCAGAGGGAACCTTCTCACGAATAAGGTTCTCAGAGTAAGGGAATGACAGAACTGGTCTAAGCAAATTCAACAGTCACTTTGGCTCAAATCAAGGTAATTACTGTTTTTGTGCAAGAAATCTGATTTCATGACTAGTAATGTAGTTCTTGATTGTGTTTCTAAATTGGTTCGAGAAAGCGTGGTTGTGTTTGTGTATGAATCATCTGAGGTTTCAGTCGATGAACCTAGTTTAGAGGCTGCTCCCTCGATGGTAAATGAAAAAAAAAAAGAAAGGGAAAATATTGCTGAATTTGATGGTGTTGCCGAGACAGAAAAAGATACATTGGAAGAACCTGGTTCATCCACTGATTCCTCAACTGTTGATGAAGCAGTTTGATATTGTCTAATGATGAAATATTGGGAAAAGGAACTGTGACTTGGGATATGGTTGACCCTTTATCTATAGATGATCCTAGTGCATTTGAAGGATCCAAGATTGATGAACTGAAAATATGAATAAACCAATTCCTAGAAATTTATATGGTGGAGTAATTAGGATGAGGAGGTTGTTGTCTTGAGTGAAAGAAGCTGAAGCAATGGAGATCCATGTAGTAGAACTTAGAAAGGAGGATGAAACGCATGAAGAACCTGGTAAAGAAACAGGAAATGCAGAGCCAAATGTACCATCTTCTGAAGTTCATGAGGACCATGATGATGGCGTACCCTTAATTCACTTAAGAAGAAGGACTACTGAGTGTGTTCTTCAAGTGCTGAAAAAGAAAAGTAAACATAATAAAAGGAACTGGAGAAGAGGTAAGGCCTAAAGAATCTCCCGTTGAACCTGGACCTAGTGCAAAAAAAAAAGGTGGCTGACAAGAAAATGAATGAAGTGGACTGAGTTGCTGGTTCAAGGAACATCTTATTGGGAAAGGTAGAATTCTCGCTGACACCAAAGAAAAGAAGATAGTACAACTGGTTGCAATGTTGAATTCTCAAAGCTGGAAGAACCCGGTTCATGTAGAGTCAAGAAAGTTGTACACTCTTGAGGATTAGAGAGTTCTACACAAAAATTCATGGGGAAACCAAGGCGTACCAGATCCACCCAGATAGGAAAAAGGTTATGGCATCATTCCATCCATTGTTGTTCGAGTTTGTGCTGAAGAACATATTCCAGAGGTCCTAGTGTCTTAGTAAGGTGAACGTTATAGACTTAACTTACATGGACCTATTGGATTGGGAGGTTCCTGTCAATGTGAAGGAGTAATGATACAACATATGAAGAGGATAGTTGGTATGGTACTAGCAAAACATGGGTTGTCATATGGGTTTCTTCTTACAAAGATCATGGAACTCTTTGGTATGTCTTTAGACAAATATACATAACCTAATCATCATGAAAGCTTTGAAAGGAACATCCTAAAGAGCTGTGACTACCATTTGGAGGGATAATCTGCATAATAACCTATTGAGTATGATAATGACGAAGGTTCTCGTATGGGTGAGTGGGATCAATAAGTAGAAGCCTATGGAAGGTGATAAGCTGCTGGAGATGCAAGGAAATTCGAGGAACGTTGCAGCAATGCTTTCTTATTTCAATATATCTGTTCCATACACTTCCCATACCAGAACTTAGTTCCTACCTTAGAACCAACATTCCCGCAATTTCTGTCTGATGTTCTATTTAAGACAATTTTTATCGTTTTAATCTTGATGTTGTAGATGCTTATTGGGATATTTTTCTTGATTCATTACTGATCAATTCTCTTATCTTATGATTTTAACTAAGCATCTTAGATTGAAGTTTGACAGTTTCTGCATATGATTGATTTGCTGCCGTCTAGGCTATAGACTCGACATTACCTGATTGGTTCTTTGGCAGGTGTACTGTGATCTTTTCGGTGATGCAAAAAAGGTAAGAATAAATGTTGGAGGTATTTGTGACCTAGTTTCGTTCTGTTACTAATTCTTATACCTGTTTCCTTGCTTGTGTGTTTGTTTGAACATGGATTTATACTCCTCTAGGCAACATTTGTTTGTCATCATCAAAAGGGGAAATTTGTTAAAGTTTGAGTTTTGATGAGTGACAAACGGGAAGAAACTGGTGAAGGACCTTGTTCTTTGATAGGTTCTACAGATGATGAAAAGATGCACAGATACATTCGCAACCCGAGATGGAATTGGAAAGAACCTGGACAGAGCAGTTTTACAATCCAAATTGTATTAAGAATCATGCAGGAAGGTTCTACGAAGCAGTATAGGAAAGGAACTAGAAACCTAGTAGAACCAGGAGAACTTCGCACAAGAAGGTTCTGCCATGCAATGCAGAGTTTAATCCTAACAGGATTAGGAGTCTCTTAGGCGCGAATATAAAAGCCTAAAAGGCGGCTAATAAACCCTAATTGCCTTGGGTGCCAGCTGAAATTATCTTGGAAGATCTACATAATAATGGGGAATATTTTCAAAGAGCCAAGAATGGAAAAAGTGTGTATGAGGTAAAAGTGTATAAGGAAAGTATTTATTGAGTCCTAATTGGAGAATAATTCTTTTCCTTGTCCATCAAGAAGTCATATGCACAATATATATATATATATATATATATATATATATATATATATATATATATATATATATACACACACACACACACACACATCATTATGAAGACTCCAAGATGCATGCACGAAATATCATCTCTTCAGACACATAGAGAAAGATTGAGAGCTCAAAAAAGTGATAATTTTGAAGAGAACGCGTAGAAGGAATTGACTGGACAAGTGGTTCTTTATCAGGTATAATCAATTACCTGTCCAACAAGAACGTGCAGAAGGACCTGACTGGATGAGTTGTTCTTCATCAAGTTGTATTGAGTTTCTGTCCAAGTCTAGTTCATATGTATTAGGACTTTGAATTGTAACCTATTTCGCTTATTTGAGAAGCATTGTTTAGGTACTGTATTTGGAGAAAATTGTCTGTTAGGCTATAGTTAGCTTAAAGGAGTTGCTACGATCGTGGATCATGGGTAGTCTTGTACTTAGGAGGATTCCTAGGTATGTTTGCTACAATTGAGTTGATTGTAGGCAATCTAAGGTACTAGAGTTTAGAACCTTGGTTATAGTGTTTGTAACCTAAAACTTGTTAGTTGTGTTAGTGAAAGATTTTTCAAAATCCAGAATGTGAGCCTTGGTTTTTCTCCCTTGAGCAAGGAGTTTTCCATGTAAAAATCCATGTGCAAGTTTATTTCTGCATTATTGTTGTTAGCACAGTCTTTAGGAGAAACTTTTCAAGAACCAGGTTCTTGCAGGTACGAGCAAGGTTCTTCGGAAGGCGACAATCGGAAGACACTATTTATCCCCTCTAGTGTCTGTTGAAGGTGCATCAAGTGCAACAGATTATGAAATCATTGGTTTCATTTTATCCATCTTTTTTTCTTTGTTTTAGAGTTGTTTATTGCTAACTGAAAAGAAATTAGAAATAGAAGGTATTAGAAATTAGAAATTTAATTGATTTGACGCATTAAGAAAAGGTAGATGATGAAATGTATTTCTTTCGCACAATATTATGAGTACGATAAAATATTCCTGGAAAAATAACTCTTAAATATGTTTAAACAAATTTATACAATCCAGATACTCTCAATGATTTCCAAACAACAAATGTCACTCGCTCTAAAATCAGATTGTTTTCTAATTCCAACATCACCAGATATTTTGCAATATCTCCATATTTCTTATACTCTTCTCAGTCGTAAACTTATGATATAATTTTAGAATCTTGCATCATATCTAAATTTTCATAATTTTCATGTAGTGTTGGCAGGCACGTATGTAATCTTTATAATTTGTTTAATTAGTATCTTTCTTAACAATAAAATTCTTCCCGTCAGGGAAAAGGTCCAAATTTATCCTTAGAACTATTCAAAATTTACTAATTGGACCAAATATGTCCTTGTTCACTAACAGAAAAATCTTTCCAAGGCATGAGCCTTTATAAAAGGTACAAGATCAAATTTACCTTTGAACTATGCGAAATGGTCCAACCTGAACTTGGCGAAATGGACAAGGCTCAATTTTGACCACTTTTCTCATATGCCATCACTTAAGCATTGATGCATCTCTCCAATTAAATCAATCATCACTATAATAATTAATTGGCTCCAATTACCTTATTGTCGTTTTATCTCGCGACACTCAGAAATAATATAAAAAATTACCTCATTCAAACGATTCCTCTTACACCTTTATTTCTTCCATGGTTACTATGTTACCGTCGTCAGATAATCGCCAGCTCTCAAACAATATAACTGCATCTTGACTGTCACAATATTGTGTGCCCTAACATGGCTAAAAAGATCTATGTAATTGTGTCAGCTAAGTGGATAATTTAAGCTTGGGGGAATAGAGATCCAGTGTTACGTGTTATTTTCGAAAAAAAATGAACTTGTTCTTCGAAGTTCATGACCACATTTGGACAATTTTACTAGTTAAGTGGCAAATTAACCGTTTTTCTTGGTATAAAAGGCCAGGGGTTAATTAGGAAAGACTTTTCCATTAGTGAATAAACGGAGATTTACATAAAAATAAAAAATAAAAAAAAAAGAGAAATATTTGGCACCAATCAGAAATTTGACCCTGTAAGCAAAAGTCTTACAAAAATTGCATTAGGTCTTTGTCTTATGGGGTCAAAATTGTAGCAGCGGCCGCGGAAGTGTCCATATCGTGCAAAAACTGAGTGAATAAAGGCATATTCGGCTCAATTTTGTAATCGTATGGGTCTTATTTAACTCAACTATCGACAGAAGACAAATTTAGTGAATTTAACAAAGTTGTAAAATTTATAACTTTTCCGTTGTTAACCAATATAAAGTGCTTAAACGAGATTCTACACCATTTTAGATTATTTGTTATCGAAACGAGTTACTTACATTTGTTTTTATAGAATATTAGTCCAAGGGAATTTCAGATTCTAAAATTTCAACAAGAACTTAGTCACATCACTATCTTGAAATATTTTCATCTAAATTACTTCAATCTAAACGCATTAGATACAATTTGTACCAATCACGCATTTAGAATAAGAAATTTTAATTACCGAATTTTACAACTCCGCTCAAGACTAACTGTTGCTCAAACGCTACAAAGAGTATACATGTGGGTACCACAACATGAAAAATAACAAAACGATCATGAGAAAGAGTTATGTTTAATTTGAAAATGCGTACACAGTTGATTTAAGGGTATTAGAGGCCACGAGGAAGACTTAAAATCACAATAAAGTACATAGTTATTGTATTGAATAAAAATCGGCATGCACACGTGGCACGTCGGTTGTATGAAGTAGTGTTAACCGAACATATGATTTGGACATAGAAGATCGAAGTTAACAACGAAGTCACTGAGGTCAATCGAAGCCAACCACCAAAGACAGGTTTCAAGTTATATCGCCCCGGTCGATCAGCAAGTTTGCATCACCGAGGTTGTTAACATGAACCTCGATGTATAACTGCGGCTATAGCAACATGACTCCCCATTATCTCAGCCCACTAACTCCATCATCAAACATGCTGAGTGTAGGTTTGAAGGTGGCCAAGTGTGAAGAACGTGGTCAGAGCTTATTTATCTATAAATAGCTTTATTTTCTAAGTTGTATTCATTCAGAAATACATACCAAAACTCTGCCAAATTTTGTACTCATCTATATATATTGAAATCACGATTATTCACTTGCAATTTTGATTATTCTTGCCATTACTTCGACTTTGATTTTTAGTTTTGCTTGTGTTCGCAACCTAAATTCGATTTGTAATCCTAAGTCAATTTAGGCCAATACAAATTGGCGCCGTATGTGGGGACATAAGCATCGACGCTTTGTTCCAAAGTTGAACGTCTTTTTCATTCGAATTCTTGTTCTTACTCGATAAAATGGTCAACAGTGACGGAAATTCCGTTGAACCTCAGCCAACTCCCGATAGACAGACTGGTGTTCATGCGAACCCAAACTCCAATGCGCCTGTAGTGCCGCCAGTAGCGGACCCCTCCTTTTCGGGGTCCAATGAAGCCTTCCAATCATTTTTCATCGGAACTCTGAAAGCTCTTCAACAAAAACAAGCTGAGCAGACCATCATCAACTCCAAATTTCGTGCTTCGTTAGAGGCAAGGAATAGTTCTACTCCAAATGGAGGCATCCCGACCTTCGTTCCTACGGGCACGACAACAGGGGAACCTCCCAACGGGGCCACATCTAGGGGTTCGGGCACAATGCTTGGGTCAACGCCTTACTTCAGAACGGTTCCCAATGTGGCTGAAACTAGCTCTTCAGTGGACGTTGAAAAATTGAGCAAAGAAATTGAGGCTCGAGGTGAAGCATGAGTGGAAAAACGGCTTGAAAACGTCCCCGGAGTGATGAAGACCCAAAAAATGCTCGATACAAAAAAGTACAGGCAACTGCCCTATAAGCCTGAGGCTGCCCCAGCGCCGATCCCAAAAACTTTCAAAATTCAATCTTTGAGAAAATACGTTGGGACCACCGACCCCGTTGAACATGTGACCGAATTCATGACGATGGTAAAGGGGAATGATTTGTCAGAAATAGAAAAAGAATCAATGTTCTTGAAGAAGTTTGGTGAATCTTTGGAGAAAAGAGCATTACGTTGGTACATGCGTTTGCCCGCAGGGTCGATCGCCAGTTTCAGTGAGTTCGCTGACGCATTTGTTAAAGCTCACACCAGGGCGCAAAATATCTGCCAAAGGAAGGAGGATATCTTCGAAGTCAAATAGCGACCTAGTGAGCCCATCAAAGACTTCTTCGAACGCTTTCACGCCAAACAGATGGAGTTACCTTCTACGGATGACACTTTGGCCATCATGGCGTCTGAAAAGAATATCAATGTTCGCAATTCCGATGCTGCTGCCGAATTAAGAAAAGAGCTCCAACAATATCAGACCTTGACGTGGGATGACTTGCACAACAGAGCATATACCAAGGTAAGATTGGAAGAGGCTGAGTGGAAAGCTGCTGGTCGAGGCCCTGACTATAAGAATCGCTCTGAATCCTCACATCACACCGAGGCACCACAAGGAAACCCAAAGGGTAGGTATGAACCATACACTTCACCAAGGCAGCCTGTTAGCCAAAGGCTTGGATATCCGCAAGTGAGCCAACGACTTGGTGGGAAAGTCTATTCCAACACAAATCAAAGGAACACCTCGGGCCCAGCTCTGGTCTCCAAGAACAAGGAGTTACCTCGGATCCCCGATTATAATTTTAACATATCAACCTCGGAGTTGGTCAATATAGTGAAGGGGATGGCTGGATTAAGAGTACAGAAGGAAATGAGAACCCTGCGGATAAGAGGGATCAAAATCTGCATTGTGAGTTCCACGCGGACTACGGTCATCGCAGCGAAGACTGCAAAGCTTTGCATCTCGAGGTGGCACATTTGTTGAAGAAGGATGTCTTGGCTGAATTCCTCACGAATAAACGGAAGAAAAATTATGCAAAGAACCGAGGTGATGGTCAACCGCCGAGGGCACCACCCCTCGAAAGAGTTGTGAATGTAATTATTGGGGGATCGGAAGTAAATGGCGTGAACTTCGCAGCTGTCAAGAAATTTGCAAAGTTATCAATAACACTGGAAAAAAGGACTCGAGTTGGAGGCTCGGGAAAAGAGATAGTGTTCGACGATGACGACTGCGATTGGATGATGTTTCCCTATCACGATGCTTTGGTCATCATGTTGAGGATCAACGACTCAGACATCAAACGAGTCTTGATCGACCCCGGTAGCTCTGTCAACATAATCAGCTGTGGGGCTATCAAGAAAATGTGGTTGAAAGCAGAGGTTATCCCAAAAGCAACTGTGTTTACTGGCTTCAACAACTCCACCGAAAAATATTGGGCAAAATTACGCTCAACACATATGCCGAGGGAATTTGTAAGGAAACGCTCTTTCAAGTTTTGCCCAAGGATATGGCATATAATGTGATCCTCGGAAGACCATGGATCCATTATATGGAAGCTGTTCCATCCACTCTTCCCCAAATCATCAAATTCCTTACTCCATGGGGAATCTGTTCGATTAAGGGGGAGCAACGGGTAGCAAGGAAATGCTATTCGGTTGCGCTAAAGAGTGGAGTCGTCCCGCCAGGACCAAAGAAATAGCAGTCAATACAACCGGGGTCTAACAAAGAGGGAGAGTCATGTCCCCAAGATGATCCCCGAGGAGGAATGGAAAAGATCCTGGTATGTATTCAAGAACCTCAGAAACAAAGAGCCGAGGATTCAACTATCGAGGAGTTGGAATCTTTCATGTTATCGAAAGATTTCCCAGAAAGGAAAGTGTTTGTCGGCTCGGAGTTGGACCCGGAGTCGAAAAAAGCTATAATCGAAGTCTTGAAGTCCAACGATGATTGCTTTTCTTGGTCTCATTCTGATATGGTCGGCATCAATCCGGAGATCATGACTCATAAGCTGAATGTAGATCAACGTTTTACCCCAGTAAAACAAAAGAAAAGGCCACATGCCGGTGTCAAAAAGAAAGCAATTGAAGATGAGACTATGAAGCTGCAGGAGAATGGCTTCATAAGAGAGGTGAAGTACCTAGAGTGGTTGGCTAATGTTGTTGTTGTGCCCAAAAAGAACGGCAAATGGAGAATGTGCGTGGATTATACAGATCTAAAAAAATCTTGCCCCAAAGACTCTTATCCATTGCCACAAATAGACAAGTTAATAGACTCCACGACGGGACATAAACTATTAACCTTCTTAGATGCTTATTTTGGGGTATAATCAGATTCTCATGGACCCGAATGATGAAGAAAAAACCTCGTTCATCACTGACCGAGGTACCTTTTGCTACAAGGTGATGCCCTTCGGACTGAAGAATGCTGGGGAGACTTATTAACGATAAGTGTGTCGCATGTTCAAAGATTACATATGGAACATAGATGACATGCTGATCAAATCTATTCGGGTGAAGGACCACCTGAGCCATTCGAGAGAAGCCTTCACTGTTCTAAGGCAATCTAACATGAAGCTGAATCCTGAGAAGTGTGCCTTCAGCGTGGGTTCGGAAAAATTTTTGGGGTTCATAGTCTCTGAACGAGGAATCGAAGCTAACCCAGACAAGATCAGAGCTACTGAAGAAATCCCCGATGAGCTAACCGGGGTGAAAGAAGTTCAGCGCTTAACTGGCCGAGTCGCTGCCTTGAGTAGATTCATCTCAAGGTCATCAGAGTGATGCCACAAATTCTTCTCAGTCTTAAGGAAGAACAACTACTTCGAATGGACACCTGAGTGCAGAGAAGTGCTGAAGGAATTGAAATGTTATTTAGCTAACGCGCCGTTGCTCGCCAAGCGAAAGGATGGAGAAACTTTGCTATTTTACCTGGCCGTGTCCGAGGTGTCAGTGAGTGTTGTACTGGTTCGGAAAGTGGATGGAAAACAACAGCCCATCTATGTGAGCAAGACACTCTTCGACGCTGAAACCAAGTACCCACATTTTGAAAAACTCGTGCTTTAATTGTTACTGCTCGAAAACTACGACCTTACTTTCAATGCCACCCAATAGCAGTAGTTACTACCTTCCCCTTGAAGAGAATATTGCATAAATCATAGTTGTCGGAGAGGCTGTCTAAATGGACAGTAGAATTAAGCGAGTAGATATTACCTTCCAAAACTGAACATCCATCAAATCCTAAGTCTTTCTTGGCAGACTTCGTGGCTGATTTTAGTATTGGAATTCCACCCGAAGCTGAAAAAGTAAACTTGATGTCGAAGGGATCAACTTCGGGAATATGGGTACTCTACACCGATGGGGCAACCAACTCCAAGGGCTCGGGGTTAGGAATATTTTTGATAGCACCAACCGGGGAGAAGGTAAGGCATTCGGTTTGGTTCAAAAAGATAACGAACAATAAGGCTGAATATGAAGCAGCTTTAGCAGGCTCGGAACTGGCCAAAGAAATAGGGGTAGAAAGAATTGAGTTGAGATGTGATTAGCAATTAGTGGTGAACCAAGTGCTTGGGGAATATACGGCTCTTGAGCCCAGAATGCAACAATTCTTAGTCCGAGCAAAAAATATCTTGCTCAATTCCAAGAGTGCTAAGTCAAACAAGTACCTCGGGAAGAAAACACTGAGGCCGACGCCTTAGATAACTTGGGTTTGTCGGTGGAAGAAGAATATTTGGGGACTGACTCAGTTGTTCGGTTACTTCTGCACAGATGAGGGAGATGAAATTGGAAGTCAACTCGGTAGATCACAAGTGGGATTGGCAAAATAAGTTTATCTCTTATTTTGACTCGGGGACTCTTCCCCGGATAAGAAAGAAGCAAGGAAATTGAGAACTCAAGCATCTTCATACTCAATGATTTGGGGAAAGCTATATAGAAGAATATACAGCGGCCCGATGGCAAAATGCTTGGGTCCGGATGAAGCCAAATACGTGATAGCGGAGGTACACGAGGGCGAATGTGGCAACCACTCGGGGGGAAAATTCCTAGTGCGCAAAATACTTCGAGCTGGGTATTATTGACCTACTATCAGCACATATGCAAAAGCCTTAGTGAAAAGATGTGATAAGTGCCAACGCCATGCCCGAATGATTCACCAATAGGCTGAACCTCTACACTCAATTGTGTCACCATGGCCCTTTATGAAGTGGGGAATGGACATCATTGGTCCATTGCCGAAGGGCAAAGGTAGTGTTCGATTTATTCTTGTGTTGACTGATTACTTCACAAAGTGGGTAGAAGCAGGGGCTTTCACCGAGGTTAAGCAGAAGGATGTAATTGACTTCATCAAAAAGAATATCATCTATAGTTTCGGTGTCCCAAGGGAAATCACTTGTGACAATGGTCCACAATTCATGGGGGCGGCTATCACTGATTTTCTTAAGCAGTGGGGAATAAAAAGGATAGTGTCAACTCCCTATCACCCAAGTGCCAATGATCAAGCTGAATCTTCGAATAGAGTGATAGTTGAAAATATCAAGAAAAGGCTTGATGAGAAAAAAGGTCCTTGGCCCGAAGAGTTGCCAGAGGTACTATGGGCGATGCGAACCACGGAGAAGAACATCACCGGTGAAACTCCATTTTCCCTCGCCTATGGCATGGATTCACTTAGCCCCATGGAGGTGGGTAAACCAAGTCTTCGGTATGCTCACACCACCGAAGATGCAAATCAACAAGCCATACGCATAGAGTTGGATTTGCTCGAGGAGAAAAGAGAGTTAGCTTTGGTTCGGTTAGCAGCACAGAAAAGACAAATCGAAGCGTATCTTAATAGAAAAGCCAAACTTAGAAATTTTAAGGTTGGTGACTGTGTATTAAAGGCTTCGAACCAATCAACAAAGAGAAGAATGGTAGAAAACTTATTGCAAATTGGGAAGGACCCTACAAGGTTAGGGCAATTGTTGGAAAAAGATCTTATCAAATTGAAGATCTGCAGGGCAAGCTCGAACCCTTAAATTGGAACATCTCCAATTTAAAGTGGTACTACTTTTAGCATCGAGGTAAACACTCCTTGATCATTTAAAATTCACCTACAGCCCCGAGCCGAAAAATGCTCCAGAGGCTTTGGTCGAATAACTCGAACTTACTCTTCGTTTTACTTTGCTTGACCTTTTCAGGAAGCGGGTAAGACGATTTTCAATGCTCGAATCTTCATCAAGATTCACACCCGAACACTGGGGGGAGTGAGGAATGGGATGCAGTCGAGGTCAGCTGTGAGCCTCTCCCACCGAAGTCTATCTATTTGACAACCGAGGACTGACGCCCGAAGAATAGGTTAGCGCTTTGTATTTTAGCCCGATAGTGGCATGTTTTTAACTTGTTTTTGCGCCTAAGTTTTACTTTTTACTTGAACTAAGCCCTATGTAAAAGCAAGTTATGGCTCATTGACATCATGAATGAAATAAACTTGATTCAATATCTCTTGGTTTCTGCTATTCTGCATACCGAAGTTACTTCTTATATGCAACGGCTCGGGAACGAGACGTCGTTCTAAGTTCGCATCGATATTGTATGAACAAAGTCTTATAAGCAAAATTATTCTAGGTGTTCAGCTCAAAATACTTTATGAGACAAATTGAAAGCTAACACTTAAATATGAAAAGCAAGCTCATTCATAAAAGGCCCGAAGGCCATAAAGTGATTTACATCATGAAACCCGAAGGCCTAAACAAAAACAAAAATCAACAAGGATGGAAAACATAAAGACAAAGCTAAGGCTGGGGACTGTTCTCCTCTTCGGGGTTCCCCTCGCCAATGTTTTCCTCATCCTCTTCGGCTCTCTCTTCGCCACTTTCTTCATCTTCGGATTCACCATCATCCGAACCCTCACTCGATGGAAGATCATCCACTATCTTCTGAGCTTCGGCGGCATTATCCCGCGCCTTAACAATCTCCTCTTCGAGGACAATCTCCCCAACATTAACCTACTCCAATGTATCAAGACTGGTCTTGACAACAGCCTACACCTCCTCAAATTTTGCCTTCGTGACCTTGACGTCGGCGCGATGCCTGACATCTGCAATCTTTCCTCGAAGTCTGGCTACCTCATTCTTGAGGGCAGGCACTTGATCTACTTGGGCTCGCAATCCAATAAGTTGAGTTGTATATTCCTCACTCTTATCGCTATTTTTCGCCAGCTTCAAGTACCTCGGTCTTAGCACGAAATACTTCAGCCTCAAGTTGTTCGACTTCCAGATTCAGCCTCGAGCGCTCTTCAACAAATTCGTCTTTCAAAGCCTGTAATCGCGCCTCGGAGGTGGCTCGGGCTTCGTTTGCATCAGCCTCAGACTTAGCAGCAGCCTCGCGAGCTTGATTCAGCGCAAGGTTCGATGCGGCTAGCTGTGATTGGAGCTCGGAGTTCTGAGCCAAATAATCCTTTTTGAAACTACTCAGCCCTGGCACGCTCCATTTGTACCACTTTGAAAGAGAGGACAAGACTCTGAAAGAAGGGTTTGAAATTTAGATATTACCAGTCCAAAGGAAAATAAAACACAAGTTAAGCGAAAACTTACCTGAAGTGCAGAAGCAGCTGATGTGGCCACCAACTTCATTGGACTAAGGTGCCCAAGAATCTTCTCCTCCTTCGACCCAATCATCTCTTCAAGACCCACGAGGTCTTTCTTGGTAAAATTTAGCAAATTGGAGTTGGTGGAGACTTCCAGTTTTCAAAGGGCTTGCACCGAAGTTGGGGGCTGCAAAGGCTCCTTGCATGCTTGAACCATGTTCAAGATCAAACCTTTGCCAACCTTAACTTTACCCTTATCTTTTGGGGCTAGTTGCTCAAGCTCTTCCAGGTTGATCACCTCGATTTCCTTTACTTCGGCGACCTTGGGCACCTCGGAAGTAACTTCGGGGGTAGATTCAAGGCCACCCTCGGGCATTTCTTCACTGGCTCGTCAATAAGACCTCGGCGTCTCTCGGCTACAGCTGCGGAAGCCTGAGCAGTCGCCACTTCGACTCGAGGATGATTCGCTTTGGTGGGCCTCTTTGAAACAGCCCTCTTCCTCTTCGAATCTGTGGAAGAATAGGAGAAAGCTCATAGGTAAAAATTGAAGCAGGAGTTAAGATACTTTTAAACCGGCCTATGAGGATGTCTTCGCCTTTCGAAGTCCCTTGGCCCAGCGAACCCTTAGATTTTTTCTCCTCGGCGAGTTGCTTCGCCAAACTCTCCATCTGGCTGACGCCCTCTTTGGCGTCGATAATCTTTTTCTCCTTCTTCTCTTTCTTCTTTTCTTTCTTCTCCTCTTTCTTCTTTTCCTTCTTCTCCTTAGCTTCTCCCTCATCTCCCTCGAGGTCCTTGACAGCCTTGTTGGAAAACCCTAAATATAAAAAGAAGTAAAATGTTAAGAGGTGACGACTCAGAGCAAACACTAAGAAAATTCAAATGTGACGAACAACTCACCGTGTCTCTTGCCCGACCAACGATTTTCCTCCAACGCAGCCATAATCATCCACCGCCGAAGAGGGCGCGTCCTTTGTGCCATCACCGTTGTAACCCACTCAAGCAAGTCCTTCGGCAGGTTAACAGGGACCTTGTTAGCTACATACCACAAGTATGACAGTGAGTAAAAGCGAGTTAAAATAACCGAAGAACGAAATTAGGACAGAGGTACTTACGCTAAGCATTCCACTCCTCGGGAAAATCAGGGTCAGCCGACAATAACCTTGTTGGGATGAGCACATAGCGGTCACACCAGCCTCGATCGTCGTGGTCTTCGCTTTTGCTCAGAATAGCGTAAGATCTATGAGGCAAAAAGGCTACAACCCCGGCCTTATTGAAGTAAGGATAATAAAGGGAAATCAAATGCTGGAAAGTAAAAGGCAGCCCAGCTAGCCGACTTAAATACTCAAGGGCTTGCATGACCGTCCAAACCCCAGGACCCAATTGAGCCAAACATAGATTATAAGATCGACAAAATGTGTCGATTATACGATGGGCATGTAAATTGAAGCCTATGGTGAAAAGGTATGTATAAACCGAAGAATACCCCGGGACATGGGTAGAAACGGCTATGTTCGGGGCTGGAATTCATACCTCCACCTCGGGGCCCCATCAGCAACCTACCCGAACAGTTTCGATAAGGTCCTTGGTTATCACACTTGGGGTAACATGTACTGGAATATTTCTATTTAAACCACGTTGGGCATCGGTCTGGACCTGGACCTTAAGATATTTTTCGTTGCTGAAATCTGAAGGGATTACCAACCGAGGATCAACTTCCTCATCGATGGGAATCTTCTTCCTTGACTTCTTCGAGGTAACAGCTTCGGTCTTAGTCCCCTCTTTGGTGACCTCAGCATCGCCTCCATGGCCATTAACTTCCTTAGCACTAGTGACGTCATCACCCTCAACGTCATTCTTGTCGCCAACACAGCTATTACTCATGAAATCATCATCGCCATAATCGTCCTCCCCTATGATCACGTGGTGGTGAGTGGTGGCTTTACGCCGCCTTGAACCACCCGCTTGAGACGAAGCCTCTCCACTGCCACCCGTCGGCGCAATAATTTTAAGGGGCTCGACAACGTTCACCAACTCGTCGCCGACAATCATGGTGGCTGAATTTGGAACTTTCCCCCCTCTGACCCGCTGGAACCTTGGATGGAATTAGTTGCAGACATGACGAAAATCTTGAAAATATAAGAAATCAGAAATGGAATGGCTTGGGTTTCTTAACTTGCTTTGAGAAGATTTGTACTATAGCTTGGATGTTCGCAAATGAAGGTATTTATAGAGATTAAAATGGCCGCAGGTGGGAAAAGTCATGATGGTTTGTAACGTTGGGAAGGCGAAGAAATCAGTGTGACCATTTGGAAGCCAACAAACGGTCACCACGTAATGCGCAACAGTGATTTGAAATGACTGGTGACATTTTGAAACCCTTGGAAAAGATTATGCCACGTTATTCTCCCGCACAAATTCATTCCACTCCTCGGTGATTTTGGCATTCATCCGAGGAGTGGGGGGACTATCTGTATTGGGTAAAAATCAACATGCACACGTGGCACGTCGGTTGTATGAAGTAGTGCTAACCGAACAGATGATTTGGACATAAAAGGCTGAAGTTAACAATAAAGTCACCGAGGTCAATCGACGCCAACCACCGAAGATAGGTTTCAAGTTATATCACCCCGGTCGATCAGTAAGTTGGCATCACCGAGATCGTTAGCATGAACCTCGATGTATAACTACGGCTACAGCAACATGACTTCCCATTATCTCAGCCCACTAACTCCATCATCAAACATGTTGAACGTGGGTTTGAAGGTGGCCAAGTGTGAAGAACGTGGTCAGAGCTTATTCATCTATAAATAGCTTTATTTTCTAAGTTGTATTCCTTCAGAAATACATACCAAAACTCTGCCAAATCTTGTACTCATCTATATATATTGAAATCACGATTATTCACTTGCAATTTTGATTATTCTTGCCATTACTTCGACTTTGATACTTAGTTTTGCTTGTGTTCGCAACCCAAATTCGATTTGTAATCCTAAGTCAGTTTAGGCCAATAAAGTTATTTTGAAAGAGTTATCGGACTTTCGCCTTAGTCCTAATTGTACGTGGGCGACAATTTTACAAAAATTATTAGAAAGTGAGTTTGAATGGGGCAAAATAGGTAAGAAAGATTCGTATACCTACCTTGAATAGTTTAGGATTAAAGTGTAATAATAGTCGCTACTTATATAATTCTTTTGTAAGGAATAATTTGCTGTTCTGTTTTCACATATAAGAAATTGGATGTCCATGAAAGGTCACCACATTACATTGTAGTGGCTACCATTTTAGGCTTCAAAGAGTTGGCAACAATGAAAAGTCAAAAGACACAGATTCTAGAGCCTAATATATAAAAGACTCTTCATATAATAATAAGCAATAAACCAATAAAAAAGTAAAATGAATTCCTATTCCTAAAACTATGGTAGACTTCTGGTTATGAATGACGTGCAATGCATTGCCATTGAACGGATGAGAAGGTTGCTTTAACATCATTTTTCTTTGTGATGGTTAGAGAGGAGTCGAACCTAAAAATTTTGAGGGTTTGAGTCCATTTCTTGAAATATTTTATCTTGAGTTTCTCTTTCCAAAGTTCAACAAACACATTTGATCAATTGGAATATTACACTAATTCCGACATGAGTTCTATCCACAATAAGCAGATGATCTGTTTTAGGTGAAATGTTATCTTCTTGAATAGCCTTTGGAAGAACAAAATTTGCACCTACAAAAGCAAGCATTATATATAGCAGAGATGAGTACAAAGGTGAAAGGCCTTCTTAAAGGCCTTAGGTACATTTCTCAGGTTTTTGGTGAGTAATGATCCCAACTTTTAATTATTTCACATTTTGCTGTGTGGGTACTTTTAGATTCTTGAAGATGAATGTTCTATGACTGGAAGAAAATGTGCAATTAATTGATTCAATGATGTGAAATAATGACAATGTCCCTCTCCCTCTGCCTGCTGCCTCCCTTCCAATAATTGAAGTGCAACCGAGTATGGCTCAATTCCAGATCAGTTAAGATCGTCTATATGAATATTTATATTATTCCATTCTATAATGCAGATGAAGAGAAAGAAAAGGAAATGCAAATTGGTTTTCCTACAGATGTAAAGCATGTTGCTCATATAGGATGGGATGGTCCATCAGTTGATAATCCAAGCTGGGTAATAACTATTTTTCTCATCGTACTTTATTTTCTTTCGGCATCCAATATCTGAAACCTAAACATCGTCCTTTTGTTTCACTTGATATATTCTCGGAGTTGATCGTTCATCCTATTTCTACTACTCGAGTCACCATAGTTTGCATAAGTCATCCTTCAACTAAAAGAAATGTCTAACATGTTTCTTGCTGTTTAATCACCTTTGTTTTGCAGATGAATCAATTCAAATCACCAGGAGCATTTCAATCAGCCCCTTTGGTTCCTCCTCCTGGAGATCCTAAAGAAAATCCTGATATTAAATGGGTTTCTGAAGGTTTGTTACTTTTTTACCTTTACACTTTTCTTTTACACTCACTTTTGGGTATTATTATCATTAAACATTTCCTTTTTTCTGATGACTTGAATCTTTACTCATCCCATTCCTAATTTATTTGATGCTCTTACTCTTTGGAACGTTTCAACGCTTTAAATGTTTTGACAAGACTATGCTAATAATATAATTTCATTCTATTATCTCAGCTATTACAAATTAAAATTCATTCAACTAATCAAACAAATGAATATATGACATGTGTCTTTTATATTATCTGTATTGATGACTATGGTAAATATACTATTCCATTTTTTCTACTTTTTTGGGTGGTTATAAATCATTTCATCAAGGGTAGAGTAGTAATTTTGAAGTTAAATTATTTCCAAATATAGAAAGTTGTCATCAAAGGTATCTATTGCTGCTTGAATCCATCACTAACCATGATAAATACTCCAATAACCAAACATAGGTTAGTGCGAACATCAAGTGTGGGTAAATTTTTATCTTAGATCCGAGATTGAGGCACCTAAGACGGCTTTAGACAATATTCAAGCAATGTGTATAACCAGCTAATGATTATTAGCATAGACGGGTATAGTCCATGGACAGCATGTGTGGACATTATTCGACTCAAATCATACATATATGGAGAAAAACAAGCAATGTGTATAGCGATAAATCTCTCCAATCCTAATACACCAACACGAACTTTCAATCCTAGTTTTCATTCTTTTGTACCAATATGCCATGGAATTGCAGATTCAAATAGAAGGTCTAGAAATGCAAGTTCTTCGCCAATCAAAGACAAACCAGAAAAGCCAAGAACATCCAGAAGACATTCTACTACAGAAAATGGCACCAATGACTCGGCAAACAAAGAGCCTACCACCAAATCCAGGAGTTCCAGGCGACACAACAAGGAGACATCCGATGGACAAAAATCAAGTGAGTCCTCAGCCAAAAACAACCCTGATATCCCCAAAAAATCACGACGAAAGAAGTCCAAGGAAGATGGAGGTTCCACTAGACCATCAAGGTCCAAAGGCACCTCTTCTAGTACAGCACAAACTACAGATTCAGGTCTTGGACAGGGATTGGAGGGTACTAGCATTTCTAAAGAAAAACAAGAGGAGTGAAAAACACGAATGTAACTTAAAAAGCTTTCAGGTTCTTTTTTTTTTTTTTTTGGTAGCTTAGTGAACTCCAAAGCTATTTTGAAAACCTCAAAAGGTTTTCGTTCACAATTGTAGAATATCTGTACAACCTAACTTTTTGATACCATTCTCATCATGTAGATTCCTTTCCCATTTTCCTAGTTATTTTTTTTCCTGTGCCTTGCAACTTCATTATTGTGAATCTATGAAAGTTCTTGCCTATTTGAGAGAACATTATCATTGCCCTGTATCCAATGTAAATAAAGAGGCCGATTCAAGATCTTAAATTGCACTCGCTTTTGTTTATGTCAATGGAGGTCGTCTAGTACAAACACACATTTTTTTAAGTGGAGGATCCAGCCATGCTTGTATCTGCTTTCCGGAGATTTAATCATCCTAGGCTCTTAGGCAATGGTTAAATTTTCACCCACAGGCCACATATTGCTTTTTTGTAGTAAGTATCTTAATGATGTTTGCTTCAAAGTTTTGTAATAAGAAGTTTTGAGGAAAAAAAAAAAGCAATTCGTGCAGAATAGTTTTGACAACCAAACATCGAGAGGAGAAGCTTTTCAATTTTTGCTTAACTGAAAAACTATAAAGGACGAATAAAATTGAAACACTCATTCCTGAACTTACCACTTGTTATTTTATACACCAGAGACAAACCATTGCAGTTGAAATTAAGAACCATGATTGCACCATACATATTATTCACCCATACAATAAAAAGTATAGAAATATAATTCTAGCTGGACCGCAAAATTTTCTACTTACAATCATAAACATAGTTCAAAAGTTCCCTATCATCAATTCACTAAGCCGGTGTTAGAAATTTTGTATTTGAATAAATAATCTGAAATAGAAAATGCAGAAATAAAAAGAAAGGAGACGAACGATGAACAAAATTCGAGCTCACCGACTTCACGGTGTCTCCTTAAGGAACTTAATCCCCTCCAGTACCCGAGGTTGCGGATCATTTTCTCCCAAGATAGAACGGATTTACCGTCACCAGTGTAGCGGTACCGCAAACGCCGGTGTGCTAGCGAATTACTCAACGGCTGCAACTCACGTGACACGACACTGACTGACTTTTATTTATAGGAAAGTATTTCAGAATTTCCTATCAAAAGTATGTTTAAAAGTGAAGGGAGGCCTCATATTTATAGCCAATATATGGGAGTGATGAAAAGGTGTAAAAAAATTTCCATAAAAAGGTGCTTCTTGTACTCTTTCCCATTCACTACCCCAACAATCCCCCACATGAATGAGAAATAGCTATAAGAAGGAAAATATACATGAAAAAATTGTGTGATTCGCAATGAGGATTAATTGCATCGGGATAAGTGGGTTTCCCTTTGAACTTTCTGTAGTGAACATACATCGGATATACTCGCTCAATCGGTAGATTTGATATCTTTGAACCGTCTAACTTTGGTGTATACCTAGACAACGTATGTCACACAATTAATCTTTAACGGTCTTTCTATTCTTATCGTTGTGTTCGTTTCAGCCATGAACACCGCCTGGTTTTATAAGTGCATTGAGAATTGGCCTTGCAGAATTCTCCTTGAAGTGACTTCCACTTCATACTTACATAGGTAATTTCTAAATGTGTAATTCCGTAGATATACACTATTTGATAATTTCAATATCAAATTTAGATAATCATTAAAAAATACATTTAGCATTTTATCCTTGGTACTTGTACATTGTCTCATCACGAGAATGGACAAAAATTTTAAGTTGATAATGTTGAACCGTCATGCACAATTTTATATTCTCCTTGAACCTAGTTCTTGAGATCTCCATTCATTTAGGTAGAATTACCGCCGTGATGACTTGTCCTCGGCCATAGTCTCATTCCTTCGATGATCAATCAACTACCTCTCTAGTTAGGCCTTTTGTAAGCGGATCCGACATATTATCATTTGACCTTATATAGTCAATTGTGATAATTCCTCTAGAGAGTAGTTGTTTAACGATTTTATATCATATATGATGATTTCCCGCTATATAATAATGCTGCCAGCCCTTTCAATTGTCTGTTTGACTATCAAAATGTATGCAAATCAGTGTCAACAGCTTGGGCAAAAATGAAATATCTTTCAAAAAGTTTCGGAGTCATTCAGCTTTGTCACCAGCCTCATTTAAATCTTGAGCTCCACTTCTATCTTATAGAAGTTATTGGCTACTCTTAATATAGCACCACTATATCAATAGCTTGAAATAGTTGCATCAGTTGTGGCCACAACCTTTTAACATTTAATGTATTTCTCAACCATTTCCGCCTTGCTAATTATTTGATGCCCAAATTATAGCACATCCATTCATTATACAAATCCAACTCAATATGGATTTTATAATTATCGTCATTGGTTGGTTCACCGCTTAAATCCAATCTAATATGGATTTTTTCCATTAAAATCAATAGTTGATTTACCGTTTTATAGACCAATATTTTAATACATCCGTTCATGAACAGTCATGTCTATACAAAAAGTTGTCTTTCACTCAACTCATCTTTTCATGAAAAGTCACAACCTTTCAAGTGACACTTTATCATGAAAACATAACATTCAAGTGACATCATTTTATGAAATAATACAACCTTTCAGAAGAAGGCACGTGACCAACCTTCAAGTTGATAATTTAATCAACTTATCGTTCCAAAATGGTGCTAGTTATAAATTCACTAACTATTATGTATATCCACGGAGGATTCGTGGGGTTTAAAACTCATATCGTAAGATAGATATTAAATCTCACATCAGCTTTTGTCATGCATAATCCACACACTTCCACATTTCCAATATTTTGTGGGTTTAAACTATCACATATTTGGCATATGTTTGCTCTCAAGTTGTATCTCGTTTCAACTATCATTAGTGAAACACAACTGATCAAACAAATCCAACTTCTCAGTAATTGAGTAACGCCTAATTAATTTTGAGTGATGACACTTCCTATGACGGATGATCACTCCCTCCATTTATTTGCCATTTGCTTCTACGTTGGATCAGGACAATCATTTCCATGCCACATTCCGCCAAAGTGGCCTCGTAGAAGCTATTTATGCTCCATAACAATCCATGTATAATTGGTGCAAATAATGGCTATAATTGGCTAAGACTATTCAACAGAAGCCTTTGGTTGACACATTAATAATGTGACTTGATTCCCACAATTGGCTTTACATCGTCCTGTTTAAGAAACACACTGTATTTCAAATGGGCAAATCATACTTGTTGAAATGCACAAAGTATTTCATACAACCAAGTCAACCAGGACAATTTTGCATGTCCTCCTCTCTATTGCAAATAGATCATATTCTGATTATGAATTTTATGATACAACCAGAGCTATTAAATCAATGAAGTTTTTAATCTTCAAATTGATTTAATACAACGGCGAAGTTTTTAATCTTCAAGCCGATACAATACAATAGTGAAGTTTTTAATCTTCAAACCGATTTAATACAACAATGAAGTTTTAAATCTTCAAACCGAGTAGAAAAATGAAGCAGAAAATTACGAAGATTTTAATTTCTAAATTATTTGGAGTAGAAAATCACGAAGGTTTTAGTTTCCAATATTGAACAAGAGCCAACATGCCAATTCAAGGCTTATGTAGTTTCCGTCATAAATTAAAATCATCCAATTGCATATTTCGAATTGGAATCCATGCGAAAAGACAATACAATTTTCCTTTTATCACTTCTTTTCATATACTGCCAAACTAATTATGGCTTTGATCAGTTGGGCACCGATCCAAACTCAATGGATTTGACCAAGACGTAATCAAGTCATCTGTTATCAAAGTACAATACTCCACTGAAGTTTTGTTGACATCTAATTTTGTCCCTCATTTTTTTAAAATTGGCTATAATTTAATTTAAAGGTACAATTTAACTATTTGTGTAAAATGTGCATTAGAAACCATGCATTTACGTGCGTTATCCCTTACCTATATATTACATACTTAAATGTGGCTATATTACGTAATTTTGCATCATTTAGGCTATTTGTTAAACTGTCAACATTTGGGCAATTTAATATGTCACATAATTGCATCATTTATGCTACATGTCAAATTTATTTTAATTTATGATTATTAATAATTATCTGTGATTATCTATATTTAAATAATTTTATTTGAGTAATTATTTGTGCATTTTATAAAAAAAAATATATATATATATATATATATATATATATATATATATATTATAAAATGCACAAAAGAAAATGTCCATTTCTTTATTTTACTTATTTTACTTCTCCTTTTGTTAAAATTTCCTACGAACCTGGACAAGAGTCCGTTTAGGTACATCCATTCTGTTAGAAATCAATTGCGATTTTCTTCCAATCATTATTCATATAATTATTTTTTATATTCCAAAATACTTCTTTTTCCATTATCTTAAAACACTCCTTTATCTTGAATCTAGACAAGTGTTTGTTTAGGTTCGTTCATTTTGCACCATATATTTTTCTACATATTACTTATAAAAAATATCTTTTTCACTTTATTTCAATTCTTTCAAATTTTCGTTTGAACCTAGACACAATACTTAAACAAATACATTTTCCTACATTAAATCATTTTCTTCCTAAATTCAAGATTCCTATATCTACTTGAATCTAGACAAAATGTAGTCTACATTCGTTTTCTTTATTTAAATGTTGAAAGAAAATATCTTCTATATTTTTACAAATATGCCTAAGTTCATCTTCCCATGTCTTATCTCCCCCCAAGTCACTCTCCTACCTTCCCCGTTTTGGAAGAAATTCAAAATCCCTCAATCTCCTCCCTAATCCCTAAAGTTATCCCCCTAAAATCACTCTCCCCAAATCAGCCCCCTTAATTCTCTTTTCAATATTTTAAAACACATACACTACATCAGAAAAAGGACACGACAGATCCCACTTGACTTTCCCTTTTGGTCATCTTCTCACACACAGCTTCACATACATACACTAAACACACAATACATTACCACCAACCCCGTTGTGCTCTTCCCCATTTTTACACCCAACAATACACACACATACAGAGATAGACCCTAACCCCCGTCTTCTCCACTATACCATCAAAAAATATACGAGCGAACCCATTTACACACACATCAACAACACGCATACACAGTACTTACTCCTTTCCTTCACTCACTCCACAAATACCCACAGCACAATCCCAATTCCACTATCAACATACACATTGTTGACACCCAATTTTGTCTCTCCTTTTTCTAAAGTTGGCTATAATTTAACTTAAAGGTGTAATTTGACTATTTGTGTAAAATATGCATTAGAAATTAAGCATTTACGTGCGTTATCCTCTACTTATATGTTACATACTTAAATATGGCTATATTACATAATTTTTGCATCATTTAGGCTATTTCTCAAAACTGTGACTATTTGTAAAAATTAGTACATTTATAATATTAGTGGCTATATTATATAATTGCGTCACTTAGGCCACATGTCAAGTTTGTATCAATTTGTGATCAATATATATATATATATATATATATATATATATATATATATATATATATATATATATATATATATATATTATACCTTTAAGTTAAGTATTGGCCAATTAAAAATAAAATATCCAAATTCTTTTTTTATTAATTTTTTCATATCTCAAAATCCCTACGAAAATTCTTTATTCATTTATATTCATCTTTATTTCCTTTTTTTTATTTAATTACACTCTTACTTTGAACCTAGACGATGTACTCGTCCAAATACACTCACCCTAATGCACCAAACATTTTCCTTTTGTCTCATATTTTTATTTTTAGTAGAAAATTCTATTCTTCTCTTTTACTCCTAAATCATTTCCCAAATATCCCTCAATCTCCTAAAATCCCAAAAATCAATTCCCCAATCACCTCTCATTTCTCCTTAACAACTCTTTTTCAAATTATTATAAACACATTTTTCATCCTTACACATTCAACACTTACACACATCCTCACTTACACAATCAGACATTTTTACATACACGCCCGACCCCACACCACTTCATCTTCCCCACACCACTTCACGCTTCACACGCATACGGACTACATCATCATCAAACAATTACACACAGGCACAAACCATGCCCCCCCCCCCCCCCTCCCCGACCTAATCTTCTTCTCCTTTACACCCCAATTTTACCCATAACAACATCACACCCAAACAAAAAGGAAAACGGGAAAGCCAGAACAATACAGTACACTCACTCTCCTCTCTTCAGCTTCTTCCCCATCTCGACACACGCACCATCAGTGTCCAAAAAACACACACCCACTACAAAATACACACACAAGTGGAAAACAAGCCACCACCATCCATAGTACACAAAACACAAACACCCAATTCCCACCGTCAACAGATCCGGAAATATACCAACACACACCTATCGGAACAGAGACGAGGAGAGTCGAGGATTGGGAGAAGTCTCAGATCGGAAATACCCATCACTAGATCTTTGTTTTCTCTTTATGTGATTTCATTTTCGTCTTGATTCTTGAGCGTTATTGACAGGGAAATTAAAGGAATAGGAGAAGAAGACACCAAGAATGGAGGGTGGCAGTAACGCCGCGAGCCTCGCCGGAGTTCTGCCAGAAGAGCTCGCCGGCGTCGCTCCCCTCCTAATGACTCACTGTCTCGTCTCGTTCAATATCATTGTTTCTATAATCCTGTTGTGCCTTTGTATATCCTTGCACTGTTTGTTCTCATTTTGTTTGTCTTTTGCAGGATTATGATTGACAGTTGATCTTGCCCAATTTATTTTATAATTCCTCTGCTCGTCGTTGTTCTGGAATGGGTTATCACTTGGTTTGGGTTTTTGACTTTATTGATGTTACCTGGTTTCTTAAGGAATTATTGGTCTTGTGGTCAGCATAGTGGACCATACCTTGGTTCATACTGACTTATGCAGATGTGTGTTTGACTGGGATTTAATACTTATTCCTATTTGGATTCTTTTGGCTAAACTGTTATGTTGATAAAGTATTACTGATTGTTTTTTTGAAGTTTTGCAGTTCCGTCGACACTATTTGGCCTTGATCTGGACAGTAACTGTGATTAAAAATGGTCTATGAAAATTTCTCTTAATTTGAGGCCTACACACATTGAACTGACAGATATACAAGGAATTGACGGGTGCTACACCGATTACGGTCGAGGAGAATAATTATGCACATTTATTTGAGGCCTATACACTGGTTCGAATGTGCTACTACATTTGAACAGCCCCATTCCCGTGTCCCTAAACAAATAGTCTATGATGACGTGTGTGAGCCGTTATGGAGTGGTGGGACCGGCACTTGGCATGGCAACACGACCGGCCGGCGTGTTCGCAGCCGTACTGACGTCCCTAATCTCTTAGCCGATTCATACAAACCTGAGCCTACACTTTTATAAAAATCCCCGTCCCCTTTATTTTAAATTATTATTATTATTATTATTATCATTATTAATATAATTATTATTATTATTAATATTAACATTATTATTGTTATTATTATTATCATTTACTTCTTTATTATTATTTTTACTAACTCATTTTCTTTATATTTTTTGAGAGGTAAAATTGGACAAGAGACGGCCGTCTATTTTGAAAGAGAATGACTAGAAGAAAAAATCCTTTTATTATTATTTTCATTATTATTATTATTATTATTATTATTATTATTATTATTATTATTATTATTATCACTTATTGTTATAATTATTAATTGACATACTAGTTAATATTTTTACATTTTTTACGAGGTATATCGTGGCAGAATTACGAAAAGACGACACTTTCGAAAAGGACAAAATATCTAAAATAGTTGACTTTATTTGATTTTATTTTATTAATTTCCTTTGCAACTCTTACTAACTTGTTTGTTCATTGCGCAAGACACAAAGCTTGGTCATTAGAAGAGACTAATATTTCTTAATTGTCTTTAAGGTTGTAGTTTAATATTCAAATATTTTATTTCTTAGTTAGTTTAATTAATTGCTTAGAATCCCAATTATAAAGTCCGACCGGTAACCACATTTGGTGGGGCTCGAGAGATGCCTAACCCCTTCCTCTCGAGTTAACTTGAACCTCTTACCTAGAATATCTGGTTCGTAGACTAAGTTTCGGAGTTAATTATAAAATTATCTACAAACAAAATAGGTGCCCTAATACGCCTAGTTAAAAAATATGTTAGGTGGCGACTCCAACTCTTTACCCGTGAGTTACCCTCTAAGCCGAGCTCCATTTCGAACTTTTACCGGTTCGGGTAAAAATAGGATGCGACAGAATGGTGACTCCGCTGGGATGTCAAGGTTCAAACCATAACGGACTTCAAACTGGGATTCTCTACTTACTTTATTTTCTTGTCATTTATTTGGATACTGACTTTTCTTCCTTTCCTTTTTTTTGCAAGATTAAAGCTTATTTTTGAGTTTTGATGTTTTATTCTTTAATTGTTTAGTTATATTTTCTTTATTATTGTTTGTGTCACTAACACTTCCTCCACTCCTGGAAAGTTTTTATACTTGCACACACCATAAACGGTTACGTAGATCCCGCGGCCATTTCACTCTAAAAAAACCCTTTAGGGTGAACGGTTGGGCTATAGTTGGTCCGTGGTACAACCAATAATTCCAAACGTTCCCACCCTTTGGTTGTCCGCCTAGGGGAACCATGTCTTTGCTGAGTAAACCCACTCTTAGAAGGTTCTTTAGGATAGCACAACACGTCCCACACTTCAACTATTTTCAAATCTTCCATAAATTGCTAAATCTTTTTCTTTAAAATAATTTCACGTCATAATTCTTTGTATTTTCTTTATTAGCTAGTTTCTATTATCCTATTTTTTTTCTTTTTATTCCTTTTTTTAATAATTTAAATATGTGCATCCTTCCCATATAATTGTTAAATCTTTTCTTTAAAAATACTTTACTTAATTTAATATTGTCTAGTTTCTATTAAGTCTATTTTTCAAAATAAATGTGTGTTTGTTTTTATTTTTTATTCTTTTTAAATTATTTTTATAAAATATTTCTATGTTTGCATATTTACAACACTTATGCATTTTTAAGTAACATGTGCATTTCTTTAAAACTTGTGCATTTTTTTTTTTCAAAATCTATATATTTTCAAACTTGTGCATATCATGCATACCTCCCGCCACTCCTGGAAATTTTCTAAATTGTGCGTTGAAAACACGGTGGTTACAGCCACCTCTTCCCTTATATAAAAATTCATTTAGGGGGAACGACTTGGAATCTATTCGGTTCGAGACATTCCCGCTCCCGAGCCGTCCGCTTGGGATGATAATAACACCTGGTCTAGCTAACTCCTTTCCTTAGTAGCGGTGCTAGGAATCATGCATCATGACATGTCATTAGCCGACTTGTTCTCAAGTCCGATAGGCCAACTTGTTCAAACAATCAGAACGAGTTTTTAACCCCCAAAGAGCATTGAACATGATTTATTTGCATTTGCTTAAAGGGTTGAACGTGCAAGATGTGGACCGTTTATTGGAATTGTTCCGCATTCAGTGTTATTCAAAGGCATAAAGGTTACCCAATGGGCATTAAAAGCCCAAATTGAATCATAAATGATCGTTTATCCATAAGCAGTTGGCATTATTCTGTATTCAATGTCATTCAAAGACAAAAAGGTTACCTAAGAGGCGTCAAAAGCACTAATTGAATCAGAAATGATTCTTTGTTCATAGACGGTTGAAATTATTCTATTCAATGACATTCAAAGGCACATAGGTTACCTAAGAGGCGTCAAAAGCCCTAATTGAATCAGAAATGATTGTATATTCATAGACGGTCCAAATTATTCGATTCAATGTCATTCAAAGGCACTAAGGTAACCTAAGAGGTGTCAAAAGCCCAAATTGGATCAGAAATGATTGTTTATTTAGAGACAGTCGAAATTATTCTGTATTCAATGTCATTCAAAGGCACGAATATAACCTAAGTAGCATTAAAAGCCCAAATTGAATCAGAAACGACCGTTTATTCCCAAAGAATTGGAATCATTCTGTATTCAATGCTATTCAAAGGCTTAAATGGTAACCGAAGAGGCAATAGAAGCCCAATTTCGAGGCAGAAATGACCGTTAGATAGATGGGATGACACATAACGCACGTTTATCCTTTAAGCATTATGTAAAGACTTGACGTCCTTGGCATGTCACAGGTCCATTAGCAATTTCCTTCTAAGGTGTCTAAAGGGTTCTCAACTCACAACGACACATCTCCTCATATCCTCTGTTGCATTATTTTCAAAAGCTTGTGCCACGCGTTGATCATTTTGCTCACAATAAAGCGAATCTTAGACATTTCCTTCTCCCTTTTTCCATCATCCTTCACCTTTTCCAAAAGATCATGGCCACTCGAACATTTGACATGGTTGTTGAAACCCCTCAGTTGCTTAGAGATTGGTGGGAAAACCTAAGCATAGATCAACAGGACCAAGCCAAAATGGCGTTGGGGATTATGATTTCACTAATGGAACACACTGCAGTAGAAGGGATGATAGAAGCAGCAGTACATTATTGGGATGCAGACCGAGTAGTTTTCCACTTTGGGAGTGTGGAGTTGACACCACTACTGGAGGAAATAGGTGGGTTAACTCAATTGCCATTTGAAAGTGAAGAAGTCTTGACGCCCAAGAACACTACCACTGAGGAGTTCTTCGAAATGGTAGGGTTTAAGCCCGAATTATGCACAGACAGTATACGACAATCGGGAATTTCTCTAACTTCCCTCTACATCAAATTTGGGTACGGAGAAGCATTTCAACAATCTGAAGGCTATTTCAACATTGACTAGGCAGATTGGCAAGAGCAAAGGGTACTTGCTTTTGTCACCGAGCTTTAGAAATATGCAAGAAGGGTGCTGGTTTCTTTGAAGGTTGCAATTTGCTTTTACAAATTTGGCTGATGGAGCATTTGCAAATGATAGATAACACAGACCAAGCTTTCCATTCCATACCGAAAGAAAACTACATCTTGACTCATACCACCCGCATGGACAATGCTTTTTGGAAATGGGACCAGCCAACAACTACCAATGGTTGGCGCCACATTTTCTGTCAACTGACACCTGAAAACATTCAATGGATGTTTGATTACTTTCCCAGCACAACAGTAATTACACGGTCCGAAAAAGACTCATTTCTCATCTTAGTGGGCTTTAGAGGAGTTTATCCATACACTCCTTTAAGGACACTTAGACAAGCAGGAAGATAGCAGACTGTACCCCAAATTGCAGATATTAGAAGTTTCAAAGCAAATATTCTCGGAGGATTGATCCCATTTAAAGACAAGATAATGGAACTTTGGAAAGAAAGGCAACAAATGGGAATCGAGAGTACTGGACGAGACAGGTTTGACGCTGGCTATAATGAAGACTATCCAGACTGGCTTAGAAAAGACATAGCAAGAGCAATTCAACTAAGCAACAACAAAAAGGAAAAGAGATACTGACGAGTTATAATCTGAGTACAAAAAGTTACGCAAACAACTGGCAAGGGCACAAGGGAAAATAGCAATGAAGCAAAGTTTGGTCGAAGCAAAGAACGGAGAAAAAGGCAAATGGCGCAGTAAGGCAGAACTCCTGACAAAACGCATAGAGTCTATCGGTGTATGGGCTAGTGAAGGAATGAACTCTGTGGCAAACAAAGGAATAGAGGAGAAAGGAAGAAAGGCTTGGGAAATGTTGAAGAACTTCAGATTATAACTCGTCAGTATCTCTTTTCCTTTTTGTTGTTGCTTAGTTGAATTGCTCTTGCTATGTCTTTTCTACTTGTTGCACTTTACTCTTGATGCATCGACTGAGGGTACACATCCCGATGTCAAATTTTGCACTTTAAATTAGCTGAGGGTACACAGCCTGAAGCGTCGATTGAGGGTACACAGCCCAATATCGATTTTTCGTTTAAATTTTCTAAGGGTACACAGCCCGAAGCGTCAATTCAAGGTACACAGCCCGATATCGATTTATCGTTTAAATTAGCTGAGGATACACAGCCTGAAGCGTCGGTTGAGGGTACACAACCCAATATCGATTTGCATTTAAATTAGCTAAGGGTACACAGCCCGAAGTGTCAGTTGAGGGTACACAGCCCGATATCGATTTGCATTAAAATTAGCTGAGGGTACACAGCCCGAAGCGTCGGTTGAGGGTACATAGCCCGATATCGAATAGCATTTACATTTAGCTGAGGGTACACAGCCCGAAGCATTGGTTGAGGGTACACAGCCCGATATCAATTTGCATTTACATTAGCTGAGGGTACACAGCCCGAAGCGTCGGTTGAGGGTACACAGCCCGATATCAATTCGCATTTACATTAGCTGAGGGTACACAGCCCGATATCGATTTGCATTTAAATTAGCTGAGGGTACACAGCCCGAAGCGTCGATTGAGGGTACACAACCCAATATCGATTTGCATTTAAATTAGCTATGGGTACACAGCCCGAAGCGCCGGTTGAGGGTACACAGCCCGATAACGATTTGCATTAAAATTAGCTGAGGGTACACAGCCCGAAGCGCCAGTTGAGGCTACACAGCTCGATATCGATTCGCATTTACACTTAGCTGAGGGTACACAGCCGGAAGCGTCAGTTGAGCATACACACCCCGATATCGATTCGCATTTACATTAGCTGAGGGTACACAGCTCGAAGCGTCGATTGAGGGTACACAACCCGATATCGATTTACATTTAATTTTGCCGAGGGTACACAACCCCAAACACCGACGGAGGGTGCACAGCCCGATGCAAATTTTGACATTGTAACAGGAAGACAGCCTGGAGGGTAGATAGCCCAGGGAGAGGACAACATGACAAAGGGTAGACAGCCCGGCGAAAGGATGGCATAGCAAAGGGTGCGTAACCAATATGAAAGAATGATAGGCAACCCTGCATGAAAAGATACACGACTCAATATGAAAGAAATATACAGTCCGACGTGACAAGCACAAATTTAAAGGACGAAAAGCAATGGACATACAATCCGGCGTTATACTGGCAAGATGATCCAACAACAGTTCAGCATGACAAAGCAACTACCTCCTGACGAGAACCACTTAACAAATGGATATCCCCCAGAGGAGAGGCACACATTCCCTAGCACTGAGCACCTGAAAGCGGACCAGACAAAGGAGAGCTCAACTCAACAGGGAAGTTTACTTTATCTTTGTTTTATCTCAATTTGCATTTGTTTTGATTTTGCTATAGGGACTCTCTGATCTCTCGACAAACCCCTGCATCCCACTCTCACATCTGCTCCCAAAATCACTACCAATTTTGCAACCACAAATGCCGCAAATACACACAAAGCATCATCCCAAGACCCAATTTAAAAGGCCTAATCCTACATACAATGTTTTTGCTACACCCGTAAGCCACCTATTTCGGTCGAGTTTCAAAGAGCTCAAAGCTATAATATTATACTCGCACCAGTGATCTACCTAATCCTTCCTTGCTGATTGCGTACCAGCTCCGCATTCCTTCCTATTCGTGCCAGCCTATTTGAATCGTGCGCATTTCTCGTGCTTTACTTCTCAATATTCCTCAGTTTATTTATGACAATGTTGAGGTCAAGATGACTCCTCTATCGAGTTATAGTGGAAAATGTGCCCATGTAAACCCCTCTTTATGGGTGTGTCGTGCACCACATCTTCATAACTAGGACGTTTACAAGCCTATTTCACCACACTCGGTCTATCGATGTTATCTCGACTTTAACATCGCCTTTTTCCTACCTGCAAAATACTTATTCTGTCGAATTCTGACATGCCCAAAAGTTGATCATTCCATACCCTCACAAGTAATCTGCCTAGTCCTCCATTACGAATTAGGATGTCATTTTGCATTTCCTTCCAACTAATGCCTACTTTGCCTATCCAAGCCTATCTGCATCAATCGTGCGTATTTTAGTGCTTAATCGTGTCCATCTATTTGAGTCGTGCGCATTTATAAAACTCGCTCCTCAAATTCATCCCAGCTTAATCAAGGCAATATTGGAGGCGAGTTTACTCATTTATCGAGATGAAGTGGAAACTATGTACATATAAACTCCTCTTTATGGGTGTGTAGCGCACCACATTTTCATAACTAGGACGATTATAAGCCTCTTTTCCCACGCTCGGTCTATTGATGGTATCTCATCTTCGCTAGCGCCTTTTACACATTCATTATTTATCTCGCCAAAAAGCAAAGCATACACGAACCTAAACTTTACATACCTGGATAAGTTTAGTCTTTACATATAAAATCTTGCGTCATAAATCTCTCGCACAGGCAAAATGTCATTCAAGAACTACACACGGCCTGATTCTCGTGAAACCCGATATATGTAGGCAACTTAGAGACCGGAGTTTAGCCAAAAACACCCCAAAACTCCCATTTCTCCTTTTCAAGCATTTGGCCCACCAGTCGTGATAAAATTGGCTACTCCATCAACTATCTTTGCCCGAAGACTCTTTCATCATCCCCGGACAAAGAGGGGCAGCTGTTGACACCCAATTTTGTCCCTCCTTTTTCTAAAGTTGGCTATAATTTAACTTAAATGTGCAATTTGACTATTTGTGTAAAATATGCATTAGAAATCATGCATTTACATGCGTTATACTCTACTTATATATTACATACTTAAATATGGCTATATTACGTAATTTTTACATCATTTAGGCTATTTATCAAAACTATGACTATTTATGAAAATTAGTATATTTATAATATTAGTGGCTATATTATATAATTGCGTCACTTAGGCTAAATGTCAAGTTTGTTTCAATTTATGATTATTTGTGCAAATTAGTAATTATATGTGATTATGTAAATTTAAATAATTTTGTTTGAGTTTATTTAGTGATTATCTGTGCATCTTATACGATATTTTTTTTTGTAATTATATGTATATATACATTTTTTTTAGTAATTATATGTATATATATTTTTTATTTTTTGTACCTTTAAGTTAAGTATTGGCCAATTAAAAATAAAATGTCCAAATTTTTTTTTATTAATTTTTTATAACTCAAAATCCCTACTAAAATTCTTTATTCATTTATATTCATCTATATTCCCTTTTGTTTTAATTTAATTACACTCTTACTTTGAACCTAGACGATGTACTCATCCAAATACACCCATCCTAATGCACCAAACATTTTTCTTTTGTCTCATATTATTATTTTTAGTAGAAAATCCTATTCTTCTCTTTTACTCCTAAATCGTTTCCCCAAAATCCCTCAATCTCCTAAAATCCCAAAAATCAATTCCTCAATCACCTCCCATTTCTCCTTAACAACTCTTTTTCAAATTATTATAAACACATTTTTCATCCTTACACATTCAACACTTACACACATCCTCACTTACACAATCAGATATTTTTACATACACGCCCGACCCCACACCACTTCATCTTCCCCACACCACTTCACGCTTCACACGCATACAGACTACATCATCATCAAACAATTGCACACATGCACAAATAACTCCCCCTCCCCCCCCCCCCCCCCCTCCCGACCTAATCTTCTTCTCCTTCACACCCCAATTTTACCCATAACAACATTACACCCAAACAAAAAGGAAAACGGGAAAGCCAGAATAATACAGTAAACTCACTCTCCTCACTTCAGCTTCTTCCCTATCTCGACACACGCGCCATCAGTGTCCAAAAAATACACACACACACACCAGTGGAAAATAAGCCACCACCATCCATAGTACACAAAACACAAACACCCAATTTCCACCGTCAACAGATCCGGAAATATACCCACACACACCTATAGGAACAAAGACGAGGAGAGTCGAGGATTGGGAGACGTTTCAGATCGGTAATACCCGTCACTAGATCTTTGTTTTTCTCTTTATGTGATTTCATTTTCGTCTTGATTCTTGAGCGTTGTTGACAGGGAAATTAAAGGAATAGGAGAAGAAGACACCAAGAATGGAGGGTGGCAGTAATGTCGCGAGCCTCGCCGGAGTTCTGCCGGAAAAGCTCGCGGGCATCGCTCCCCTCCTAATGATTCGCTGTGTCATCTCGTTCAATATCACCGTTTCTATAATCCTGTTGTGCCTCTGTATATCCTTGCACTGATTGTTCTCGTTTTTTTTTTTTTTTTGTCTTTTACAGGATTATGATTGACAGTTGATCTTGCCCGATTCATTTGATAATTCCTCTGCTCGTCGTTATTCTAGAATGTGTTATCACTTGGTTTGGGTTTTTGAATCTATTAATGTTACCTGGTTTATTAAGGAATTATTGATCTTGTGGTCAGCATAATGGACCATACCTTAGTTCATACTGACTTATGCAGATGTGTGTTTGACTGGGATTCAATACTTATTCCTATTTGGATTCTTTTGGCTAAACTGTTATGTTGATAAAGTATTACTGATTGTTTTTTTGAGGTTTTGCACTTCCCTCGTTACTATTTGGCCTTGATCTGGACAATGACTGTGATTAAAAATGGCCTATGAAAATTTCTTTTAGTTTGACGCCTACACACATTGAATTGACGGATATACAAGGAATTGACGGATGCTACACCGATTACGGCCGAGGAGAATAATTATGCACATTTATTTGGGGCCTATACACCGGTTCGAACGTGCTACTACATTTGAACAGCCCCATTTCCGTGTCCCTAAATAAATAGGCTATGATGACGTGTGTGAGCCGTTATGGAGTGGTGGGACCGACACTTGGCATGGTAACACGACCGGCCGGAATCTTCCCAGCAGTACTGACGTCCCTAATCTCTTAGCCGATTCATACAAACCTGAGCCTACACTTTTATAAAAATCCCCATCGCCTTTATTTTAAATTATTATCATTATTCACATTATTATTATTATTATTATTATTATTATTATTATTATTATTATTATTATTAATAACATTATTATTGTTATTATTATTATCAGTTACTTCTTTATTATTATTTTTAATAACTCATTTTCTTTATATTTTTTGCCTGGTAAAATTGGACAAGAGACGACCGTCTATTTTGAAAGAGAACGACTAGAAGAAAAAATTATTTTATTATCATTTTCATTATTATTACTTATTATTATTATTACTTATTTTTATAATTATTAATTGACGTACTAATTCATATTTTTGCGAGGTACATCGTGGCGAAATTACGAAAAGACGACACTTTCGAAAAGGACAAAATATCTAAAATAGTTGACTTTATTTGATTTCATTTTATTTGTTTCGTTTGCAACTCTTACTAACTTGTTTGTTCATTGCGCAAGGCACAAAGCTTGGTCATTAGAAGAGACTAATTAGCCTTAATTGTCTTTAAAGTTGTAGTTTAATATTCAAATATTTTATTGCTTAGTTAGTTTAATTAATTGCTTAGAATCCCAATTATAAAGCCCGGCCGATAACCATATTTGGTGGGGCTCGAGAGATGCCTAACCCCTTACTCTCGAGTTACTTGAACCTCTTACCTAGAATATCTGGTTCGTAGACTATGTTTCAGAGTTAATTATAAAATTAGCTAGAAAGAAAATAGGTGCCCTAATACGCCTAGTTAAAAAATATGTTAGGTGGAGACTCCAACTCTTTATCCGTGAGTTACCCACTAAATCGAGCCCTATTTCGACTTTAACCGGTTCGGGTAAAAATAGAATGCGACACCCAGGCAGCAAATTCATCGCCGGCCAGAATCCAGGCGTATTTCCGATGAATAGCACAAACAGCAAGACAAGGGAGCGACCACTAGCCGGCGGCGTCGCTGGAAACCCATCGTCAATGGTTCATTGTCAATCGCAAACAAAAAGAGATAGAGGGAAACCACCAGCCGAATCTGCAATAAACAAACTAAGGGGAAATACATAGCAATAACCAGTGGAGGAGACTCTCAACGATCAAGACAAAATCAAGGTCACGATAATCCTGCAAACATAAACAAATAACGTAATTGAATAAAATTATTAAAAGAGACAGAGGTTTAGAGCGTCGCCGGCACGAATGCAGCCGGATTCCGGTGAGATTCAGCAAATAAGGAGAAGAGGAGATGACTGTCGACCAACACACTGGTGGCATCGCTACTGCCTCGCCGATTTCTTCTTCTTTGCATATTCCTTTCCAAAGATATCGAGACAGAGGCGTCATCGCCACTGTTGGTGATCGGTGATATCATTGTTGCTCCACCTGTTTCTCGACCTCCCTCCACTGATTTTTGTCATATCCCCATCCCCAATTTTCCCCTCCCCCCTCCCCCGTTCCTCTGTTTTGGTTCGATTGTGTGTCTGTGCCTCTGTTAAATTGGCAAATGTTTTGAGTTTTTTTTTTTACTTTTGGTTGACCCCCTTGTTTTGCAGATTTTTGTTTGTATAGGACCATTTCAGACTAATTTGCAAAATATTGAGACCAATTTGAACTGGAAACACTTCACCGATTTTGGCCTATAAAAATATTTTATTTGAGGCCTACAAAAGGAATTAATGGACACACAATGAATTGACGGATGCTATATCAATTAAGGCCAAGGAAAATAATTATTTATTTGAGGCCTATTGATTTGGACGGATAAACAGTCTCATTCCCGTGTCCCTAAAACAAAAAGGCTATGATGACATGTATGAGCCGTGATTGCAGAACGAAGCGGTGATGGAGTGGTGGGACCGTTACTTGGCATGGCAATACGACCGGCCGACGTGTTTACAGCCGTACCGACGTCCCTAACCTCCACCCAATTCATATACACCTGAGCCGACATTTTTAAAAATCCCTTTCCCCTTTATTTTAAAAACTATTATTATTATTATTATTATTATTATTATTATTATTATTATTATTATTATTATTATTATTATTATTACTCTTATTATTATTATTATTACCATTTTTATTATTTTCATTATTATTATTATTCACTAACTCTTTTCTTTAAATTTTGCGAGGTAAAATTGGATGACGATAATCTTTTCGGAAGAAAACATTTCAAAGAAAAAATCCTTTTATTATTATTATTATTATTATTATTATTATTATTTTATTATTATTATTAATATTTATTACTATTATTATTTATTATTTATTATTGTACTAATTCACTTTTGTTTAACCTAGATCCGATTTTAGGCCAATTAACAATTAAATTTATATTTGCGGAGTCACGATCAATAGTTGAGATTAAAAGTTTGAACGACGAGCCAAATTGTTGACAATACGAGAACGAGATATAAGTATGAACTAATAAAGATAAAGCACAGACGGAAATAAGGAGAAATAACCGTATCGTATCGCTTATCCCTGGAGAGAGCTCTTCGACACCAGTCGTACTTAGAGGATCGAAGAATTAAGATACTAGACAAATATGAGCAAAAAGAATATCTGAGCAAGAGCGAGAGAGTATTCTTATTGATATTGTAGATAGGAAGTAAAGTTGTGTTACAATGGTTCAGGGTAAGTGCTATTTATAAGTATAATAGGCACCCGTTGGGATTCGTAACTGCTCCGTCTGGATGTGCAACTGCTGGGCACGTATCCGTTGGATGCATAACTGCTGGGTTGTAATGATTGCCTTAATGACCATTAATTGAATGATCGTGAATGATCATGTTAATAACTGCTCACTTAGACCGTGTTGACTGATGAGGTGTTTCATATCTCCTTTGGGTCTGCTTGTGATAGGTGTCTGTCCTTTAGATGTCTGTCCGTTGGAACTTCTGCTCGTGCCACGTGGTGGACACGTGTCACCTTTTTAAGTGTTGTCGGCTTTTATCCAATACAGATAGTCCCCGCACTTTTCGAGCAGATTATTTGTTCGAGGAGTGGATAGGAATTTTGGCGGGAGTTTCTGCTTTGTAAACTTTTGTTTTTGTGTGACGAGGCCTGGTAACGCACGAACCTTATCAGCTACGTGTCAAGCCCTTATGACGTGCGCATTTAATGCGCCGTATAAAAAAATAACTGCAGCTGGCACGCCTGCGCGATTGCAGTCCATTCCGAAGTGACTACTGCGCGTCCTAAGAGTAAAGATAATGATTTTAACCGCCTCAATCACGTGCACAGGTCGCCTGTTGATCGCGAGGTGACTGCTGCACTTTAGGGTAATGATGACACTATAAAATTTGATGAAACCTATTCTTTCTTTTGACGGTCAGATCTTATCGTAGTTTCTTGGATGACCTCCACGTGTCTCGAAGGAAGTTGAGGGGCTAAATCTTCACTCCTATAAATAGGGGTTTGCTGGATGAGAAAACTTTTACTTGCTTTTATTTCTTCTCCGTAGTTCTTTAAAAAACCTTTGAATCAGCTTTGAATCCTTCTTGCTAACTTCATATTTTTTTTGAAATCATGACTTCAAGAGCTAGAAAGAAACAGAACGTCGACGCGGCCAGTAGTTTTTCTCCTGCTACTCCTAGGCCCAGGGCCGCTCATGCTACTGCTGTGGAGATTATCCCCAAAAAGTGGGGTGAATTAGAGGCGGACTGTAATGTCAAGTCCTTTAATAATCATCAGGGAGATACGCGCAACTGGCCGGCGTATAGGTTTAAGTCTGGGATCACGAAGGAGTTGATCCCACGAGTGAGGATGGACTGTCATTGGGGTGATGAGGTTCCCCTCTTGCCGGTCTCCGAGGAGGAGAATATTACTTCCCACAGGGCTGGGTGGACAGCCATGTGCACCTACCCTTTCACAGTGGGATGTAGGTTACCCCTGCACCCTGTGCTGGAGAGGCTCTGCAGGGAGTACCTACTCTGCCCGGGGCAACTGTGCCCCAGTATATATAGAATATTTACACTTATAGATTGGTTTGCGACGGAAATCGGTCAATCTTTTGGATACGAACATTTTATTTCTTTGTACAGTATAAAAATTTTAAAGATGGCTATGTGAGCGCGGGAGAAAGGGCTTGGTGCGCAGTTCTGAGGATACAGGTGACCGCGGTTGGTTACACAAGTATCTGTTCGTGCACTCCTCGGCCTTTATCTTCCTGAAGTCTGGAACAAGAAGCATAAGTCCCCGAGTATTTTTTGAAATTTTTTGTATTCTTCTTTTTCTTCTCATCTGCTAACTCCGTTCAACTTCTTTTTGTAGAGGCCAAGAAACCCTACGATGGGCTCATATCTGTTGATGAGCTAACGGCGTGGGTTGAGGCAATTTTGAAGGAGTTCGCTCCTGAGAAGAGAGAATGGGCGAACTTTGCTGCGCATAAGAGTTTGACAATGAAAAATCATGGTGAGAATATTTCTGCTTTCATGATTATTTTTCTCCTTTGAAACTTCTCCGTGCCTGACCATTTTACCCTTTTGCAGGTCTGGGTACTCAAGGAGATTTCTTTCCTGCTCCCCCCCAAGATGGGCCTTCCGAGCCTGTTGCTGACCCAGATGCTGAGGCCGCGGCTATACTAGCTTCGGTGGAGGCACTGCGCAGCAGGGAGGGGGGCGAGGAACTATTGTCCGATGGCCTGGGCTCTCTGAAAAGAAAGAAGAAGAGCCAAGATGAGGGCGGAGCATGGAAGAGGTCTGCTCGTAAGACTTCCGTTGCTGCCGGGCAAGCCTCATCTGCTGGGGGTCAGCCTTCGTCTAGGGCCAGTGTATCGGAGCCCGTAGAGGAGAATGTCAAGACTGCTGCTGAAGTCCCCGAGTCTGTACGGGGAGAGGGTTTAGCCAAGGAGGTTATCTATCTTTTGGACACTGAGGCCGAAGTTGATGAACCCCTTAGGCGAAAGCCTTATCTTCGAAGTGACAGAAGGAGGATCGAGGAGGAGGCTGTCCGTACTCCGGAAAGGAGTCCCCGAGTTGATGACGGGGTAAAGGCGGCTCCTTCTCGTGTAGACAAGGGGAAAAGAAAGGTGGGTGAAGAAGAAGAAAAGGAAGAAGAAGTAAGGGAAGAAGTTAGCGAAGAAGTTCCCCAAGAGGGTAGCCGGGGTCCTCGTGTTTTTCGTTTCGAGGACCTAGATAATGTGGCTACTGAGGGGGCGACGCCTGTCGGTCTTCGCGAGTGCGAGATGATAAATCATGGAGTGGAAGGTGATTCTAACCTTTCATCAACAAGGTTCATCTGGCGGTCAGTCATCGGTGGCCGGACCGAATTGAAGGATATCAGGGGTGTCCGTTACAAGTTTGGGCCAAATTATCCTTCTGAGCAGGCTTGGGAACCCAAGTACTGTGAGAGGAAGCATACCCTGAAATTTGCCCCTGATGTTAACTTCATAACCAGACCAGGTGGTTTGGCTAAGGCGGTCTCCTCGCTCATCGGTCCCCGTGAAGAATGGGTGCTGAGGGGGCTAAGCGATGAGGAGTTGGCCTTTCAGATTGCTGCTGACTCTGCCCAGGTAAGTATTTCCCGCTTTGTGTTGGGAATAACTTTAGCCTCGGACTTCTAACCTTGACTTATTTTGCTTTTTCAGTCAAGTATGCTGGCTGCCGAGCTCATGTTCCGCTCCAGGATTAACAATGTCGATCAAGTACTTGAGGTAAAGAAAGAGTTGCTGGATGCTCTGAAGGAGAACAAGATCTTGACAGAGCAGTGTGGTCTCCTAGGGGGTGAGGTTAATCAGCTAACTGATGTTAACAATGAATGTGTCGAGCAGATTAACGCACTCACCAAGGAGAAGGACCTTCTTCTCGAAGAGAAAGAAGGGTTCGCACGCTCTGCTCAGGGTCTAGAGAGATTACTTGAAGAATGTACAACTTCTTTGAACAGTGCTATTGATGATCGTGCATCCCTTGAGATGGATCTGCAAAGGGCCAATGAAGGATCTACTAAGGCCAGAGCTGAGCTTCAAGCTGCCAAAGATCAAGTCGCTCAATTGATGAGTGCTCAGGCCGCACTAACCAAAGACTTGGCAAACCTGCGCGATCAGTCTGAGATTAAGTCCAAGCTTGCTGCGCTTGAGGCTAAACATTCATTGCTCGTGCAGATTCAAGCTAAATGAGTTAATGTTGAGGAGATGCTGCTGATAAGAAAGAGCGCTGTTCGTAGAATAAGACAAGCACTGAATCTCTCTCCTGAGGAGTCTGAAGGTAAAAATGAAGATGAGGACGAAGATGACGGCGAGAATTCAAGGGACGATGGCAGAACCGATGGAGCTGGTGCGTCGTATTCTGATTGTAGCCCCAAATGTTGATGCCATTTCCCAATCTTTGATTGATTTTTTTTAATGTCTGGCGAGAGCCAGATTTGGTTGTTTGTGGACAGAAGTCTAGTAAAGACTTTCTGGTCTCTTATATGGCCGGTTTCATTTGGCCTTTAATCACTCTGTAAACTTCTGTCAGCCGTTTTCGGCATCTTATCGTTTTTACAGAATAATGTATATATGCTTTTAGATCTGTTCATTGACTATATTTAGCCTGAACTTTTGATCTTTCGTTTGCATGTGTTGTGGCTTTCGTGCCTTATGTTTGGGAATTTATTTTTTGAAGTTTGAACTTTATTAAATTTTGGTCTCTAAAAGTTTGCTCGAATGCTTTTAACTTACCCTTTCGTTAGGAAGAGTTCGTAAGTTGTAAGTAATTTGATCGAATCGTGGTCGTTAGATTTTTGGCCGAATCGTTGCTTTGTGCGTATAACCTTGCTTATCATTTTGATAGTCGAAAGTTGTTGCACAGCTTTGTAGATTATCTCTGGCCGAGTCGCTGGCCTTGTGAACGACTTCTCTTATTTTCGTGGAAGTCTTGTCACGTAAAAGTTTTTGAAAAACTTTAAAAATTCGCCTTTTGGTAAGGTCTTTTGCCTTTATGAAGGTCTTACCTGGCCTACAGGGGCCCCTCACCATCCCCCTTATTTTTATGTTGGAGCACGTGAAGTGATAACATGAAAATAGTTGCGGTGAGCTGCATATAGAACACATATAACCAAACGAGGAGTGTGTCCGTTGTGGGATTCGAACCCACAGCCGCGAAGTTGAAGAACTTCGAGCTCTACCAGTTGAGCTAAACGGATCTGACCTTGTTTAGGTCGTTAGTACCATTTAGAAAGAAAATATAATAAAGGTAAGAACTTTCGTGAAAATAAATAGGTAAGTTTTAAGATAACTAACCGTTTTACCACTTAAAAGTGATACCTTTTGAGGTGAACCACATTCCAACTGTTTGGGACAGTGGAGCCGTCTGGTCGTTCCAAGCGATAAGATCCCTTGCCGACTGAAGCAATTGCTTTGTAGGGGCCTTCCCAGTTAGGGCCAAGCTTCCCTGAATTTGTCTCTTGCGTGCTCTGGGAGACTTTTCTGAGCATTAAGTCTCCGAGCTGGAAGCTTCGTACGCGCAGTCCCCGATTGTAATATTGCTTGATTCGTTCTTTCTAAGCGACTACTCACACAAGAGCTAGCTCTCTCCGTTCTTCGAGGAGGTCCAGCTCTTCGGAGAGGTTGACTGAGTTTGATTCCTCAGTGGCATGTGCATATCGCAGGCTGGGCTCTCCTATTTCAACTGGGATTAGAGCATCTGCACCATATACCAATGAGTAAGGAGTTTCTCCGGTACTCATTTTTATTGTTGTGCGATAAGCCCATAGAACTCCCGGTAACTCTTCTACCCAGCATCCCTTTGCCTGCTCGAGGCACTTTTTAAGAGATTCAACGATGATTTTATTGGTAGATTCTGCCTGTCCATTGGCAACAGGATGATACGGAGAGGAAGTGATCCTCTTGATGTGCAGATCATCGAGGAACCTGGTCACTCTCTGGCCGATAAATTGCGGGTCATTGTCCATAACTATTTCCTTAGGTGCTCCAAAGCGGCATACGACAAAATGCCAGAGGAAATCGACAACCTCCATTGTCGTATCCTTGTGTATGCTGCCGCTTCGACCCACTTTGTGAAGTAATCGGTGATAATCAATAAGAAGTGTTGATGGTGTTGACTTTGAACTTTACTCTGTCCATGGTCGTGTAGAGAAGTTGAACAACAGCTGAAGAGCTGGCTGCCCCTATCTCTTCCACTGATCCCATGTTTGCAAGAGCATCAGCTTCATGGTTCTCTTCCCGTGGAATCTGAAATGCTTCCCATTCGTCAAACTGTGCTAGGAGTTCTTTCACTCGGGCGAGGTACACTTGCATCCTGGATTCTCGTGCAATGAAACCTCAATTTATTTGATTGACCACCAGCTGAGAGTCGCTTTTTAGTTTGACGATGGTTGCTCCATAACTTCGGGCTAGTTCTAATCATGCAATAACGGCCTCATATTCGGCCTCATTATTAGTAATAAATGGGCACTTGATAGCCTGCCTTACCGTCTCACCGGATGGAGCGACTGTTTAACCTAGATCCGATTTTAGGCCAATTAACAATTAAATTTGTATTTGTGGAGTCACGATCAATTGTTGAGATTAAGAGTTTGAAAGACGAGCTAAGATGGTGATAATACGAGAATGAGATACAAGTATTAACTAAATAAAGTAAAGCATAAACGGAAACAAGGAGAAGTAACCGTATCGTATCGCATCGCTTGTCTTCGGGGAGAGCTCTTTGATACCAATCGCACTCAGGGGATCAAAGAACTAAAGTAATAAGTAAAATATGAGCAAGAGTGAGAGAGTATTCTTATTGATATTGTAGATAGGAAGTAAAGTTTTTTTACAATCGATTAAGGCAAATGCTATTTATAAGCCTGGTAGGCACCCGTTGGGATTTGTAACCGCTGGGCGTGGATCCGTCTGGATAAGTAACTGCTGGGCATATATCCGTTGGAGTCATAACCGCTGGGTTGTAATGATTTACTTAATGACCACTAATTGAATGATCGGAAATGATCATGTTAATAACTGCTCACTTAGACCGTGTTGACTGTTGAAGTGTCTCATAACTCCTTTAGGTCTGCTCGTGATAAATATCTGTCCGTTGAAATGTCTGCTCGTGCCACGTGGTAGACACGTGTCACCTTTTCGAGTCCAGTCAGCTTTTTTCCAATACAGATGGTCCCCGCACTTCTCGAGCAGAGTATCCGTTTGAGGAGTGGATATGATTTTTGGCAGGAATTTCTTGTGAACTTTTGTCTTCGTGTGATGTAGCTTGATGACGTACGAACCTTATCAGCTAAATGACAAGCCCTTATGACGTGCGCATTTAATGCGCCGTATAAAAAAGTAACTGCGGCTGGCACGCCTGCGGAACTGCAGTCCATTCTGAAGTGACTATTGCGTGCCCCAAGGGTAAAAGTAATGATGTTAACCGCTTCAGTCATGTGCAAACGTCGTCTGTTGATCGCGAGGTGACCGCTACTCTTCAGAATAATGATGACACTATAAAGTTTGATGAACCCTATTGTTTCTTTCGACGGCCAGATCTGATCGTAGTTTCTCTGATGACCTCCACGTGTCTCGAAGGAAGTTGTGGGGCTGAATCTTCACTCCTATAAATAGGGGTTTGCTTGATGAGAAACTTTTTTCTTGCCTTTATTTCTTCTCCGCTGTTCTTTGAAAACCTTTGAACTAGCTTTTGAATTCTTCTTGACAACTTCTATTTTTCCTGAAGCCATGACTTCAAGATCTAGGAAAAATCAAAGCACTAATATTGCTGGTAGTTCTTCGGCGGCCACTCCTAGGCCCCGGGCTACTCAGGCTACTGCTGCAGAAATTATCCCCAAGAAGTGGGGTGAACTGGAGGCAGACTGTGACATTAAGTCCTTTAATAATAGAGAGGGAGATACGCGCAATTAGCCGGCGTATAGGTTTAGGTCTGGGATCACAAAGGAGGTGATCCCACGAGTGAGGACAGACTGTAACTGGGGCGATGAGGTTCCCATCTTGCCGGTCGTCGAGGAGGAGAATATTACTTCCCATAGGGCTGGGTGGACAGCCATGTGCACCTACTCTTTCACAGTGTAGGTTACCCCTGAACCCTGTGCTGGAGAGGCTTTGCAGGAAGTACCTTCTCTGCCCGGGGCAACTGAGCCCCAGTATATATAGAATAGTTACTCTTTTAGATTGGTTTGCGACAGAAACCGATCAATCTTTTGGCTACGAGCATTTTATTTCTTTGTACAGTATACAAATTTTTAAAGATGGCTATGTAAATGCCAGGATGCGTGGAAGCAAGGGCTTGGTGCGCAGTTCTGAGGATACAGGTGACCGAGGCTGGGTGCACCGGTATCTGTTCGTGCGCTCCTCGGCCTTGATTTTTGACAACAAGGCTCATCTTCAAGAATTCTGGAATACGAAGCGTGAGTCCCCAAGTTTTTTTCTTTTGGAATTCTTTGTGCTTTTCTTTCTTCTTCTCGTCTACTCACTCCGTTCAATTTCTTTGAGTAGCGGCCAAGCAACCCTACAACGGGCTCATTTCTGTTGAAGATCTAACGGCGTGGGTTGAGCCAATTTTGAAGGAGTTCGCTCCTAAGAGAAGAGAGTGGGCGTATTTCGCCGCTCACAAAAGTTTGATTGTGAAAAATCATGGTGAGAATATTTCTGCTTTCATGATTATTCTCTATTTTTGAAACTTCTCTGTGTTTGACCGTTTTACCTTTTTGTAGGTTTGGGCACTTCAGGAGATTTCTTTCCTGCTCCCCCCCCCCCTAGACGGGGCTTCCGAGCCTGTTGCTGACCCAGATGCTGAGGCTGAGGCTATACTAGCTTCAGTGAATGCACTGCGCAGCAGGGAGGGGGGCGAGGAACTCTTGTCCGGCGGACTGGGCTCCCTGAAGAGGAAGAAGAGGAGTCAGGGCAAGGGCGGAGCACGGAAGAAGTCTGCTCGTAAGACTTCCGTGGCTGCCGGGCAAACCTCGTCGGCTGGTGGTGAGCCTTCTTCTAGCACCAGTGTACCGGAGCCCGTAGAAGAGAATGCTAATGCTGCTGCTGAAGTCCCCGAGTCTGCGCGGGGAGAGGGCTTAGCCAAGGAGGTTATTTATCTTTCGGACACTGAGGCCGAAGTTGATGTTCCTCTTAGGCGAAGGCCTCATCTTCGTAGTGACAGGAGAAGGGCCGAGGAGGAGGCTGTCCGTACTCCACAGAGGAGTCCCCGAGTTGATGACAGGGTGGAGGCAGGTCCTTCTCGTGTAGACAAGGGGAAGAGAAAGGTGGGCGAAGAGGAAGGGGAAAAAGAAGAGGTGAAAGAAGAGGTTAGGGAAGAAGTTCCCCAAGACGGTAGCTGGGGTCCTCATGTTTTTCGTTTCGAGGACCTGGAGAATGTGGCTACTGAGGGGGCGACGCCTGTCGGTCTTCGCGAGTGCGAGACAATAAATCATGGAGTGGAAGGTGATTCTAACCTTTCATCAACAAGGTTCATCTGGCGGTCAGTCATCGGTGACCGGACAGAATTGAAGGATATCAGGGGTGTCCGTTACAAGTTTGGGCCAAATTATCCCTCTGAGCAGGCTTGGGAACCTAAGTTCAGTGAGAGAAAGCATACTTTGAAACTTGCCCCTGATGTTAACTTCATAACTGGACAAGGCGGCTTGGGTAAGGCGGTCTCCTCGCTCATCGGTCCCCGTGAAGAATGGGTGCTGAGGGAGCTGAGTGATGAGGAGTTGGCCTTTCAAATTGCTGCTGACTCTGCCCGGGTATGTTTTTTCCGCTTTGCTTTGGGAATAATTTTAGCCTCGGACTTCTAATCTTTACTTATTTTTCTTTTTCAGTCAAGTATGCTGGCTGCCGAGCTCATGTTTCGCTCCAGGCTTAACAACGTCGATCAAGTGCTCGAGATAAAGAAAGAGTTGCTGGAAGCTCTGAAGGAGAACAAGACTCTAATAGAGCAGTGTGGTCTCCTTGGTGGTGAGGTTAATCGGTTGACTGATGTCAACAATGAACGTGTTGAGCAGATCAACGCACTCACCAGGGAGAAGGACCTTCTCTTCGAAGAGAAAGAAGGGTTCGCACGCTCTACTCAGGCTCTAGAGAGATTGCTCGAAGAATGTACAACGTCTTTGAACAGTGCTACTGAGAATCGCGCATCCCTCGAGATGGATCTGCAGAGAGCCAATGAAGGATCTGCTAAGGCTAGGGCTGATCTCCAGGCTGCCAAGGATCAGGTCGCTCAATTAATGAGTGCTCAGACCGCATTAACCAAGGACTTGGAAAACCTGCGCGATCAGTCTGAGATCAAAGCCAAGCTGGCTGCTTTTGAAGCCAAGCGTGCATTGCTCGTGCAGATTCAGGCTGGACAAGTTAATGTTGAGGGGATGTTGCAGACAACAAAGAGCGCTGTTTGTAGACTAAGACAAGCATTGAATCTCTCTCCTAAGGAGTCTGAAGGCGAATATGAAGATGAAGATGAAGACGACGGCGAGAATTCAGGGGACGACGGCAGGACTGACGGAGCTGGTGCCTCGAGTTCTGGTCGTAGCCCTAAATGTTGATGCCTTTTTTCAATCTTTTATTGATGTATTTTTTATTGTCTGGCGAGAGCCGGACTTGTTTGTTGGTGGACAGAAGTGTAGTAAAGACTTTCTGGTCATTTGTATGGCTGGTTTTGTTTGGCCTTTGAACACTCCGTAAACTTCTGTCAGCCATTTTCGGCATTTTATCAATTTACAGGATAATGTATATATGCTATTTAGATCTGCTCAATGACTATATTTAGCCTGAACTTTTGATCTTTTATTTGCATGTGTTTTGGCTTTTGTACGCGCAGTCCCCGATTGTAATATTGTTCGATCCGTTCTTTCTGGGCGACTACTCATACAAGAGCTAGCTCTCTCCGTTCTTCAAGTAGGTCCAGCTCTTCGGAGAGGTTGACTGAGTTTGATTCCTCAGTGGCATGTGCATATCGCAGGCTGGGCTCTCCAATCTATACTGGGATTATACCAATGAGTAAGGAGTTTCTCCGGTACTCATTTTTATTGTTGTGCGATAAGCCCATAGTACTCCAGGTAGCTCTTCTACCCAACATCCCTTTGCCTGATCGAGGCGCTTTTTAAGGGATTCTACAATGATTTGTTTGGTAGACTTTGCCTGTCCATTAGCAACAGGATGATACGGAGAGGAAGTGATCCTCTTGATGTGCAGTGGAGGAACCATTTCTGCCCGATAAATTGCTGGCCGGTCCATGACTATTTCCTTAGGTGCTCCAAAGCGACATACGACAAAACGCCAGAGAAAGTCGACGACTTCCATTTGTCGTATCCTTGAATATCCTGCCGCTTCGACCCACTTTGTGAAGTAGTCAGTGATGATCAATAAGAAGCGCATCCCCCTTGGTGCCGTGGGAAGAGGACCAACGATGTCCATCCCCCATTTCATGAAGGGCCACGGAGAGATTATTGAATGAAGTAGTTCTTCTGGTTGATGGAGAAAATGGGCGAACCTCTGGCATTTGTCACATGTCTTGACAAATTCGTTCGTATCTTTCTCCATTTTGTCCCAATAGTAACCTGCACGAATAAGCTTCCGGGTTAATGCCTTACCCCCGGAATGATTTCCGCAACAGCCTTCGTGGACTTCTCTCATCACATAATTGATTTGATTTGGTCCGAGACATTTTGGGAGGGGTCCTACAAACATCCTGCGGTAGAGTTCGCTGTTGAGAATTGTATATCGAGCAGCTTTTACTCGGAGTTTGCGAGTAGCTTTTGTATCTGTGCGTAGAGTTCCATGGATAAGATAATTTGTTATCTCATTTCGCCAGTCCCAAGTAGCATTGATGGAGTTGACTTCAAACTTTTCTCTATCCATGGTTGTGTAGAGAAGTTGAACAACAGCTGAAGAGCTAGCTGCCCCTATCTCTGCCACTAATCCCATGTTTGCAAGAGCATCAGGTTCATGGTTCTCTTCCTGTGGGATCTGAATTGCTTCCCATTCGTCAAACTGTGTTAGGAGCTCTTTTACTTGGGCGAGGTACACTTGCATCCTGGATTCTCGTGCAATGAAACCTCCATTTATTTGATTGACCACCAGCTGAGAGTCTCTTTTTAGTTTGACGATGGTTGCTCCATAACTTCGGGCTAGTTCTAATCCTGCAATAACGGCCTCATATTCGGCCTCATTGTTAGTAATAAATGGGCAGTTGATAGCCTGCCTTACCGTCTCACCGGATGGAGCGACGAGAACCAATCTAAGCCCAGACCCTTTGAAGCTCGAGGAGCCGTCTGTATGAAGGGTCCATGTGCCAAGAGCCTGCCCTGCATAAAGAATAGCTTCCCTTTCTGCTTCAGGGTATATATTAGTGCTGAAGTCTGCCACGAAGTCTGCTAGAACTTGTGACTTTATTGCTACCCTAGGCTGATAGGTGATATCAAATTCAGATAATTCTATAGCCCATTTTACCAACCTTCCTGAAAATTAAGGTTTGTGCAGAACATTTCGTAAAGGAAAGGTTGTAACTACAACTATCGAATGACTTTGAAAATAAGGGCGTAACTTACGAGCAGCAGTTACTAGTACCAATGCCAATTTTTCTAAATGGTTGATAGCGTGTTTCTACATCAGTTAGAGCTTTGCTAATGTAATAGATGGGAAGTTGTTTACCTTTTTCTTCCCGAACTAGTACAACGCTTACCGATGATTCTGAGACTGCCAAATAAATTAGCAGCTGCTCACCCTCCTGAGGTGTGGAGAGCAGTAGTGGATTGGATAGATACTTTTTCAAATCCTTCAATGCCTGCCGGCATTCAGGGGTCCATTCGAACTCCTTATTTTGTTTCAAGACATCAAAGAAACTCTTGCAACGGTCAGATGATCGGGAAATGAATCTGCGTAGAGCTGCCACTCTTCCCGTCAGTTTCATGACATCTTTCCTGTTATGAAGTATATCTGGGATTGATTCAATGGATTTGATCTGAGCGGGATTGACTTCAATTCCACGCTGAGAAACAATGAATCCCAAAAACTTCCCCGATCCGACTCCGAAAGCACACTTTTCTGGATTCAGCTTCATGTTATACTGATCCAAGATTCGAAAAGCTTCTTTCAGATGTGCCAGATGGTCTTCTGCTCGTTTGGATTTGATCAGCACGTCATCGATGTACACTTCCACAGTATTTTCGATATGGTCATGGAACATTCGAGTGACTAGATGCTGATAAGTTGCACCGGTATTTTTCAGTCCAAATGGCCTAACTTTATAACAATACGTACCTCGATAGGTTATGAACGTCGTTTTCTCCTGGTCTTTAGGATCCATCAATATTTGGTTATATCTGGAGTACGTGTCGAGGAAGGTTAGCACCTCGTGTCCGGCTGTTGCGTCGATCAGTTGATCTATCCTGGGAAGGGGATATGAATCCTTTGGGCAGGCTTTGTTTAGATCTGTGAAGTCAATGCAGACTCGCCATTTGCCGTTCTTTTTAGGTACGACGACCACGTTGGCTAGCCAGTCTGGATATTTGACTTCACGTACTGAACCGATTTTCAGCAGCCGATCGACCTCGTCATTGATGACCTGGTTCCGAAAGGCTCCTTGCTGGCGCATCTTTTGTTTCACCGGGCGGTGATACGGATCAACGTTCAACCTGTGAGTAATGATGTCAGGAGAAATAGCTGTCATATCTGCGTGGGACCAGGCGAATGTCATATGCCGCTCTTTGAGGAACTGAAGGATATCTCCCCATAGGCGTTCGCTCAGTTCAGTCCCCAAGTACACCTTCCGTTCCGGCTTGTCGGCGAACAATTCTTCGGGCTCCAAAGCTTCTACGGTTGGCATGTGGTTTTCTCTTTCATCCATCTTCGTGATGAATTCCGGGACCTCGTACTTAGCCTCTTCAGGTGGTATGTCTAGCCCCGGTCGCTGTATTTCTATTTGTTCTCTTCGGGCAGTTTGAGAGCCACAGAATAGCAGTCTTGGGCAGAGCGTTGCTCTCCTCGGACCTCACGTACTCCCCATTCGGATAGGAACTTTACTACTTGATGATAAGTCGAAGGAACAGCTTGTATGTCGTGGATCCAAGGTCTACCCAAAATGATGTTGTAGGCTAGATCCGTATCGACAACATGAAAAGTTGTTTCCTTCGCTACCCCTTCGGCAAGAGTCGTCAGGGTAATCTCCCCGAGAGTCTTCTCATTCGGGTTCATCGACATTTACCCTTGAGGTGTAGCAGCCAAAAACGTCCGACCAGCTGACTGCTGGGGACTCGCAGAGAGATTCGTATAATCGGCGCGTAGCTATTGAGCATCCAATATCTAGAGCGTAGGTAAACGCGATTACCGCCCACCTGTCTGGCATCTCGGGAAGTACTGCTCGCCCTTTCTGGAAGCGATCCATATATTGGCGAAGAGATTCACCAGGCTTTTGCTTCACTTCAAAAATATTCGCTACGCGAGTATTTTCCTGACTTCCGCCTACGATAGTTTGTTGAGAGTTGCTTTCTGCCATGTTAGTTATAGAACAAAAAGACTGACGGAAATAGGTATAATATCAAAGATAAACTATTAACCTACGAAGGCTATTGACCGGCTCCCACTGTGGTCACCAAATTGTTTAACCTAGATCCGATTTTAGGCCAATTAACAATTAAATTTATATTTGCGGAGTCAAGATCAATAGTTGAGATTAAGAGTTTGAAAGACGAGCTTAGATGGTGATAATACGAGAATGAGATGCAAGTATTAACTAAATAAAGTAAATAAACGGAAACAAGGAGAAGTAACCGTATCGTATCGCTTGTCTTCGGGGAGAGCTCTTCGATACCAATCGCACTCAGGGGATCAAAGAACTAAAGTAATAAGTAAAATATGAGCAAGAGTGAGAGAGTATTCTTATTGATATTGTAGACAGGAAGTAAAGTTGTTTTACAATCGATTAAGGCAAATGCTATTTATAAGCCTGGTAGACACCTGTTGGGATTCGTAACCGCTGGGGCTGGATCCGTCTGGATAAGTAACTGCTGGGCACATATCCGTTGGAGTCATAACCGCTGGGTTGTAATGATTGCCTTAATGACCATTAATTGAATGATCGTGGATGATCATGTTAATAACTGCTCACTTAGACCGTGTTGACTGTTGAAGTGTTTCATAACTCCTTTAAGTCTGCTCGTGATAAATGTCTGTCCGTTGAAATGTCTGCTCGTGCCACGTGGTAGACACGTGTCACCTTTTCGAGTCCAGTCAGCTTTTATCCAATACAGCGACGAGAACCAATCCAAGCCCGGACCCTTTGACGCTCGAGGAGCCGTCTGTATGAAGGGTCCATGTGCCAAGAGCCTGCCCTGCATAAAGAATAGCTTCTCTTTCTGCCTCATGGTATATATTAGTGCTGAAATCTGCCATGAAGTCTGCTAAAACTTGTGACTTTATTGTTGCCCTAGGCTGGTAGGTAATATCAAATTCAGATAATTCTATAGCCCATTTTACCAACCTTCCTGAAAATTCAGGTTTGTGCAGAACATTTCGTAAAGGAAAGGTTGTAACCACAGCTATCGAATGACTTTGAAAGTAAGGGCGTAACTTACGAGCAGCAGTTACCAGTGCCAACGCCAATTTTTCTAAGGGTTGATAGCGCGTTTCTGCGTCAATTAGAGCTTTGCTAATGTAATAGATAGGAAGTTGTTTACCTTTTTCTTCCCGAACTAGAACGGCGCTTACCGATGATTCTGAGACTGCCAAATAAATCAGCAGCTGCTCACCCTCCTGAGGTGTGGAGAGCAGTGGTGGATTGGATAGATACTTTTTCAGATCCTTCAATGCTTGTCGGCATTCAGGGGTCCATTCGAACTCCTTGTTTTGTTTTAAGACATCAAAGAAACTCTTGCATCGGTCAGATGATCGGAAAATGAATCTTCGTAGGGCCGCCACTCTCCCTGTCAGTTTCATGACGTCTTTCCTATTGTGAAGTACATCTGGGATTGATTCAATGGGTTTAATTTGAGCGGGATTGACTTCAATTCCTCGCTGAGAAACGATGAATCCCAGGAACTTCCCCGATCCTACTCCGATTGCACACTTCTCCAGATTCAGCTTCATGTTATACTGATCCAAAATTCAGAAAGCTTCTTTCAGATGCGCCAAATGGTCCTCTGCTCGTTTGGATTTGATCAACATATCATCGATGTACATTTCCATAGTCTTTTCGATATGGTCATGGAACATTCGATTGACTAGACGCTGATAAGTTGCACCTGTATTCTTTAATCCAAATGACATAACTTTATAACAATACGTACCTCGACAGGTTATGAACGCCGTTTTCTCCTGATCTTCAGGGTCCATCAATATTTGGTTATATCCGGAGTACGCGTCGAGGAAGGTGAGCACCTCGTGTCCGTTTGTTGCGTCGATCAGTTGATCTATCCTGGGAAGGGGATATGAATCCTTCGGGCAGGCTTTGTTTAGATCCGTGAAGTCAATGCAGACTCGTCATTTACCATTCTTTTTAGGTACAACAACCACTTTGGCTAGCCAGTCTGGATATTTGACTCCACGTACTGACCCGATTTTTAACAGCTGGTCGACCTCGTCGTTGATGATCTGGTTCCGGAAGGCTCCTTGCTGGCGCGTCTTCTGTTTCACCGGGCGGTGATATGGATCGACGTTCCACCTGTGAGTAATGATGTCGGGAGAAAGACCTGTCATATCTGCGTGGGACAAGGCGAATGTTGTATGCCGCTCCTTGAGGAACAAGAGGATATCTCCCCATAGGCGTTCGCCCAGTTCAGTCCCTAAGTACACCTTTCGCTCCGGCTTATCGGCGAACAATTCTTCGGGTTCCAAAGCTTCAACGGTTGGCATGTGTTTTTCTCTTTCATCCATCTTCGTGATGAATTCCGGGACCTCGTACTCAGCTTCTTCATATGGTATATCTGGCCCCGGTCGCTGTAATTGCTATTTGTTCTCTTCGGGTAATTTGAGAGCCACCGAATAGCAATCTCGGGCAGAGCGTTGCTCTCCTCGGACCTCGCGTACTCCCCATTCGGATGGGAACTTTAATACATGATGATAAGTTGAAGGAACAGCTTGCATGTCGTGGATCCAAGGTCTTCCCAAAATGATGTTGTAGGCTAGATCCGTATCAACAACATGAAAAGTTGTTTCCTTCGCTACCCCTTCGGCGAGAGTTGTCAGAGTAATCTCACCAAGAGTCACTCAAATTCGCCGATGCTTACCCTTGAGGCGTATCGATTGCAAACGTCCGACCAGCTGACTGCTAGGGATTTCTCGAAGAGATTCGTATAATCTGCGCGTAGCCGCCGAGCTTCTAATATCCAGACTGTAGGTAAACGCGATTACCGTCCACCTGTCCGGTACCTCGGGACGCATTACTCGCTCTCTTTGGAAGCGATCCACGTATTGGCGGAGAGACTCACCAGGCTTTTGCTTTATTTCGAAAATATTCGCTACGCGGGTATTTACCTGACTTCCGTCTACGATAGTTCGTTGGGAATTGCTTTCTGCCATGTTAGTTATAGAACAAAAAGACTGACAAAAAGAGGTGTAATATCAGAAAAGATAAACTATTAACCTACGAAGGCTATTGACCGGCTCCCACTGTGGTCGCCAAATTGTTTAACCTAGATCCGATTTTAGGCCAATTAACAATCAAATTTATATTTGCGGTGTCACGATCAATAGTTGAGATTAAGAGTTTGAACGACAAGCCAAATTGTTGACAATACGAGAACGAGATATAAATATGAACTAATAAAGATAAAGCACAGACGGAAATAAGGAGAAATAACTGTATCGTATCGCTTATCCCCGGAGAGAGCTCTTCGACACCATTCGTACTTAGAGGATCGAAGAATTAAGATACTAGACAAATATGAGCAAAAAGAAATATCTGAGCAAGAGCGAGAGAGTATTCTTATTGATATTGTAGATAGGAAGTAAAGTTGTGTAACAATGGTTCAGGGTAAGTGCTATTTATAAGTATAATAGGCACCCGTTGGGATTCGTAACCGCTGGGCATGGATCCGTCTGGATGTGTAACTGCTGGGCACGTATCCGTTGGATGCATAACCGCTGGGTTGTAATGATTGCCTTAATGACCATTAATTGAATGATCGTGAATGATCATATTAATAACTTCTCACTTAGACCGTGTTGACTGATGAGGTGTTTCATAACTCCTTTAGGTCTGCTCGTGATAGATGTCTATCCGTTAGATGTCTGTCCGTTGGAACTTCTGCTCGTGCCACGTGGTGGACACGTGTCACCTTTTTAAGTGTTGTCAGCTTTTATCCAATACAACTTTCAACTATTTGCAAGGTGTAATCTCCAAGAAGGAAGCCATTAGCAAATCACACCTTTTTTTAATACCATATGCATATTTTACTTTCCGAATTATTTGTCTATTCTTAGTTACTTAGTTTATTTGCTTAGCTGTTCTAGCTTGAATCCCAATTATAAGTCCGGCCGGTAACCACATGTGGTGGAGCTTAAGAGGTGCCTAACCCCTTCCTCTCGAGTTAACTTGAACCTCTTACCTAGAAATTCTGGTTCGTAGACTAAGTTTTCGGAGTTAATTATAAAATTAGTTAGAAACAAAATAGGTGCCCTATTATGCCTAGTTAAAAAATATGTTAGGTGGCGACTCCAACTCTTTACCCGTGAATTACCCACTAAGTCGAGCCCTTTTTCGAAATTTAACCGGTTCGGGTAAAAATAGGATGCGACAGAATGACGACTACGGATATCAAGTTTCAAACCATAACGGACTTTTAATTGGGATTCTATACTTGCTTTATCTTCTTATCATTTATTTCGATACTAACTTTTTTTCTTCTTTTTTTTTTTTTTTTACAGGATTGAGGTTTATTTTTGAATTCAAATTTATGTGTTGTATTCTTGAATTGTTTGATTATATTTTATTATTGTTCATGTCACTCACATTTCCTCTACTCTTGGAAAGTTTACATTTGCACACACCATAAACGGATATGTGGATCTCACTGCCGTTTAGCCCTCAAAAAACCCTTTAGGGAGAGCGGTTGGAGTATAGTTGATCCGTGGTACAACCAACAATTCCAAATATTCCCACCCCTTGGTTGTCCGCATAGGGGAACCATGTCCTTGTCTAGATTAGCCAACTTTTAGTGAAGACTCTTTTTAGGGATCATGCATCATGTTATATCTAGGACCATTTTGACTTCGGCTCATGCCTAAGTCAATTAGTTCACCATATTTTAACGGACCAAACGGGTTTCGGACCCTAAGGGCCGTTTAAATGTACTACGTGTGTATTTATTTAAAACTGAACGTGTCTAATGTAGACTATTTGTTCACATAAAAGTGGATTCTCATAACAAAATCAAAATTATTTATTTCTATTTACCTAAAATTATTATTTCTATATTTATACAACAAAACCAATTATTTTATAAAATTATTTTTGGGTCATAAATGAAGTTAATTTTTCTACTTTTATGTAAACAAAATTATAGACTATAATTAATTTCTTTTACTTTTAATGTAACAAGATCACTTATTTATTCCTATTTACCTAAAAAGAGAAATGTGGTATATTTCCATATTTATTTAATAAAGTTATTTTCCATTCATTTCTTTGGGTTATGAGAACAAATGGGATGATGCAAAAAACTCATTCAATTTTAAATACCATAATCAAAATTAGGAAGGCTTAACATCCTTGGCATGTTAAAGTCCATTAGCCAACTTCGTCCAAAAGCGTCAACATATGACGCCCATCATGCATATTATGTGTATTGATCTTCCTGGCATTATAAAACATGATATGCTTTGCACTAACTTGTTGTTTCAGGTGTTAGTTTTACTTCCACTCCCGAGGTTGACTTGTGCATTTATTCCAAAACTCGTACATTTTTTTACTTGTGCATGCATACCTTCCGCCACTCCTGAAAACTTTCTAAAAATCGTGTGTTGAAAACACGGTGGTTACAACCACCTCTTCCCTTACAAAAATTCCTTTAGGGGGAATAACTTGGAATCTATTTGGTCCGAGACGTTCTGGCTCCCGAGTCATCCGCTTGGGAGGATAATAAAACCCGGTCTAGTTAACCCCATTCCTTAGTAGTGGTGCTAGGAATCATGCATCATGACATATCATTAATCGACTTGTTCTCAAGTCTGATAGGTCAACTTGTTCAAACAATCCGAATGGATTTTTAGCCCCCAAAGAGTGTTGAACACGATTTATTTGCATTTGTTTAAAAGATCGAACGTGCAAGTGTAGACCGCTTATTGGCATTGTTCTGCATTCAGTGCTATTCAAAGGCACAAAGGTTACGAAAGAGGCGTAAAAAGCCCAAATTGAATTAGAAATGATTGTTTATTCGTAAACGGTTGGCATTATTCTATATTCAATGTTATTCAAAGGCGCAAAAGTTACCTAAGAGGCGTTAAAAGCCCAAATTGAATAAAAAATAATTATTTATTCATAAATGGTTGGCATTATTCTGTATTCAATGCCATTCAAAGGCACAAAGGTTACCTAAGATTGAATCAGAAATGATTGTTTATTCATAAATGGTTAGCATTATTCTGTATTCAATGCCATTCAAAGGCACGTAGGAAACCTAAGAGGCGTCAAAAGCCCAAACTGAATCAGAAATGATTGTTTGTTCATAGACAGTCAAAATTATTCTGTATTCAATGACATTCAAAGGCACGCAGGTAACCTAAGAGGCATTAAAAGCCCAAATTGAATCAGAAACGACTGTTTAGTCCTAAAGGATTGGAATCATTCTGTATTCAATGTTATTCAAAGGCTTAAATGGTAACCAAAGAGGCATTAAAAGCCCGTTTCGAAGCAGAAACGACCGTTTGATAGATAGGATGACACATAATGCACAATTATCCTGTAAGCATTATATAAAGACTTGACGTCCTTGGCATGTCACAAGTTCATTAGCAATTTCCTTCTAAAGTGTCTGAAGGGTTCTCAACTCACGACGACACATCCTCTCATATCCTTTGTTGTATTATTTTCAAAAGCTTGTGCCACACGTTGATCACTTTGCTCACAATAAAGCAAATCTAGGGCATTTTCCTTCTTCTTTTTCTTATCATCCTTCACCTTTTTCAAAAGATCATGGCCACTAGAACATTTGACATTGTTGTTGAAACCCCTCAGTTGCTTAGAGATTGGTGGGAAAACCTAAGAATAGATCAACAAGACCGAGTTAAAGTGGCGTTAGGAAATATGATTTCATTAATGGAGCACACTGCAGTAGAAGGGATGATAGAAGCAGTAGTACATTATTGGGATGCAGACCGAGCAGTTTTTCACTTTGGGAGTGTAGAGTTGACACCACTGCTGGAGGAAATAGGCGTGTTAACTCAATAACCATTCGAAAGTGAAGAAGTCTTGATGCCTAAGAACACTAAACCCGAGGAGTTCTTCGAAATGGTAGGGTTTAAGCCCGAATTATGCACAGACAGTATAAGGCAATTGGGAATTTCTCTAACTTCCCTCTACATTAAATTTGGGTATGGAGAAGCATTTCAGGAATATGAAGGCTATTTCAACATTGACCAGGCAGATTGGCAAGAGCGAAGGGTACTTGCTTTTGTCACCAGCTTTTTAGGAACTGTCGTCTTTCCATAAAACAAACGACGAGTTAATGTTTGCATGGTCTCAATTGATGATGCCTTACTCAAAGACACTAACAAGAAATACACTTTGGTACCGATGATTGTTGCAGAGATGTACCGAGCTTTAGAAAAATACCAGAATGGCGCTGGTTTCTTTGAAGGTTGCAATTTGCTTTTACAAATTTGGCTGATAGAGCATTTGCAAAGGATGGATAACACAGACCAAGCTTTCCATTCCATACCGAAAGAAAACTACATCTTGACTCATACCGCCCGCATGGACAACGCTTTTGGGAAATGGGACCAACCAACAACTATCAATGGTTGGCACCACATGTTCTGTCAACTGACACCTGAAAATATTCAATGGATGTTTGATTACTTTTCCAGCACAAAATTAATCACACGGTCCGAAAAAGACTCATTTCTCATCTTAGTGGGCTTTAGAGGAGTTTATCCATACACTCCTTTAAGGACACTTAGACAAGCAGGGAGAAAACCGACAGTACCCCAAATTGCAGACATCAGAAGTTTCAAAGTTAATGATCTCGAAGGAGTGATACAGTTCAAAGACAAGATATTAGAACTTTAGAAAGAAAGACAACCAATGGGAATCAAGACTATTGGACGAAACAGGTTTGACACTGGCTATAATGAAGATTACCCAGACTGGCTTAGGAAAGACATAGCAAGGGCAATTCAACCAAGTGCAACAGCAAAAAGGAAAAGGAATGTTGATGAGTTAGAATCTGAGTTCAAAAGATTACGCAAACAACTGGCAAGGGCACAAGAGAAAATAACAAAGAAGCAAAGTTTGGTCGAAGCAAAGAACGAAGAAAAGAGTAAATGGCGCAGTAAGGCAGAACTCCTAACAAGACGCATAGAGTCTATCGGCGTATGGGCTAGCGAGGGAATGAACTCTGTGGCAAACAAAGGAATAGAGGATAAAGGAAGAAAGGCTTGGGAAATATTGAAGAACTTCACATTTGACATATCCCGGCTCTTGACTGATGCAGACAATATCATCTTCCAAGGATACTCATCAGAGGCAAGCTTGTCTGAGGAAGAAGAAGAAGAATCTTCTGGGGAAGGATCAGCATGAAAGACGTTCACCTGGCCATGATCTAATCCACTATCATTGTTTTCCACCTTTGCACTATTTCAATAGCAGCTAATGTAACAAAAGTTCAATAAACGCAATATTATCTTTTAGGCTCCGCAATTTTTTAAGCAAATGAAATGATGCATGTGGCACAAAGCTCTTTCCAAAATCATCGTGCGTAAAAAGGTCCTTCATATTATTGGATGCATTTCTTATTTGATATGTGTGCATTGCATGAATTCGTCTGTTGTTCTGAGTCTCTTTCTACCCAAGGAATCCTTTCACCAAATTCAAATCTCCTACCAAGGTACCTCCTCTCCGCACTGTGTGCCCAAATCCTGGTATCTAAAATCTTTCGCATGTCCAAACTGTCTCTAATTCATTCAAAAGTCTATTACCAAAAGGTTGGCTCGAGTTGAATACAAAGGCAAATGACATGGTTAAGCAAGTGCACTTGTCAGAGATTTTCACAACAATTCCCACCTGCATTCTCCTCTCTCCACGATATCTCCGCTACACTACGCTACAAACGACCAATAAGGCTAGCTAGTCTGAAAATACGTGCCTTTTTCAAAAAAGGAAAGATGAAGTCTCTTTTGTCGCAACCGTTCAAGACCCTACCTTCAACCACTATTATTAAACAGAGCCACCATTGTATCCCTACCCTCATATACCACCTAAATATCCCGCTCAGCCAACTTGACATATATTCCACATCCTAGCACCAAATCATCCGCCATACCAGCAAATACTCAACCCAACTACCTAAATGCACTACCATGCCCTCCTAGGCCTCGCCCTGATGCAAACCAAAGACCAAAAAGAAACTACACTCCACTAACCGAATCCCACACTCGAATATTTGAGAGATTGGAAACTACCGGGTTTATTGCCCCAGCACCTCAACTGTTCCAGCAAACACTACGTATATGGAGAGAAAAATTGACAAAGAGAGAAAATGCTAGTCAAACTCAAAGGCACACATGACTCACCTTAAGACTTTTGACACCAACATCCAAGGATCATTTTTGTTGCACCTGTCTACACAGTCACACGACTTACAATACATGACTGTGACCCAAAGCACTTTTTAACTCGCGCCAAGCATTCAAAAGGCCAGTGAAAGATAATATTGGAAAGGCTGAGGTGTAGCAAATACTTACGCACAGCAACCAAAACAAGCAAGCCGATTTCACGTGCAAAGGAGAGACAAAAACACAGTGACAAAGCCATCATTATATGACCAACTTGGAGACCCCTGGAGCATTTCAAAGCATATCTCTATCCACTAGCAAAGCTAAAGCAAGACGATGAGGTTATTCGAGACACTTACTATAGCAAGGGTTGAGTCGATATAAAGGCACAAGCGGATAGACTTCTTGGAGCAATTGTGGTCAAAAGCTTTATTGGAGTGATATAAATTCTCATGACGATGACCACAATAAGACGCAACAATATAAGAATGAGCATGATACATAGCCAACCTATATCGAGTTCAACGGCTCAGGAATAAGACATTATCCGACAAGGAAAGTTGGTGCAAGGACTATATTGCAGCAGTTGGTCAACGAGTATGAAAGACATTGAGAAACTCTTTGAAAGACACACAGCCATCATGACAGAAAAATTTGCAAGGAAGAATGACAAATGCACTCAAGGTCCTGGTATTCTACAAAAGCCAACATCCTTTTCTGTCACATAACACAATCTTTTCCTTACACAACATTTTTACCACCTTTCATTGACATTCAACTCCTCACCTCCTGCTTAAACAAGCGCCGGTCGTTCAGCCAAAATCCTTGCCTTAAATGCTACATAAAGATCTTAGGAAATCCTTTGTGATATCTATGCACTCTGTCATAATTCAAGTGTTAATCCATCATCTACAGTCTAGGCATCCTCTTGCGCTTATGCGTAATTTCTGTATCTAATCTTTGCTAATATACCCACACTATTTTGTGCATTTCACCACTCTGTTAAGGTTACCTTGCACTTGAACACTGAAATTGGTAAATAATCTGCATTCAGAAAAGCTGAAACAGCAAGCCGAGTTAAAAACACTTTCTCCTACCACAAAGTCCTTTAAACCATCCCAACGCCATACAACCTGCATTATACTCACACGAAAGTCACCACAAAGAAATCTGATCACTATATGACCGAGCTCACAAAACTCACACTACACCCCGACTTACACAATAAACAACCTCTCCTCTGTCAAGACTTTCAACTACAACCATATCAGGCTAAACCCAATCATGGACATGTAAAAAGACAAAACCTCACGCCTTTATTCCTTTAGCCCAATCAAATAACATTGCAACCAGCAGACGAACTACTCCCTGGATGCCCATTCCTAAATTCGACCCAATAAGATCTACACTCAAGCATTCCAAACCATAACACCGCAAGACATCCAGTACTGAAACACTAAGTTCAGAGTCTGATTGACCAAAGCAAGACAATGGTACAATAAAAACCAACAAAGGAAAACTCCAACTCCTAAACCACAAACACGTTTTCTACAAAGGCCAATCCATCAAAGTTAGCTCCATGACTTTCGAAAAGAAAGGCTTGAAACACGAAAACATCTCGTCATGACCTAAGACAAATACCATTTTTTGACAATCTTCAAATCCGGCAAAATCAAAATATCAAACCCCAGTCTGGGTATGCAAAATATCTGCATACTCATAGTCATCAATACATCCAATCGTCACACTAAAGGGCGAATGCAGACTCTAGCGAATACATTGATGTTCAGTGCAATGCAACCACCTTTTTTCGGTGATCTGTCATGAACAATAAACTGGGGCAGAAATTTTAAGGATCCCCTCAAAAATTCCAAAAGACGCAAACTTGACACTGGGGCAGAAATTTTTTGAGGTGCCCTTAAAAAATTTAAAGAAAAGTCCTTACAACAGCAACATGATAGCCTCCTTATCACATCGCATGACATAACAATAGCATTCTACTTGTTGCACGGTACTCTTGATACATTGACTGAGGGTACACAGCCCGATGTAAAATTTTGCACTTTAAATTAACTGAAGGTACACAGCACGAAATGTCGGTTAAGCGTACACAGACCGATAACGATTTGCATTTAAATTTGCTGAGGGTACACAGCCCGAAGCATCGATTGAGGGTACACAGCCCGATATCGATTTGCATTTAAATTAGCTAAGGGTACACAGCCCAAAGCGTCGGTTGAGGGTACACAGCTCGATATCGATTTGCATTTAAATTTGTTGAGGGTACACAGCCCGAAGCGTCGGTTGAGGGTACACAGCCCGATATCGATTTGCATTTAAATTAGCTGATGGTACACAGCCCGAAGCGTCGGTTGAGGGTACACAGCCCAATATCAATTTACATTTAAATTAGCTGAGGGTACACAGCGCGAAGCGTCCTGTCGAAGGTACACAGCCCGATATCGATTTGCATTTAAATTAGCTGAGGGTACACAGCCCGAAGCATCGGTTGAGGGTACACAACCCGATATCGATTTGCATTTAAATTAACTGAGGGTACACAGCGCGAAGCGTCGGTTGAGGGTACAAAGCCCGATGTCGATTTGCATTTAAATTAGCTGAGGGTACACAGCCCGAAGCGTCAATTCAGGGTACACATCCCGATATCGATTTGCATTTAAATTAGCTGAGGGTACACAGCCCGAAGCGTCGGCTGAGCCCGATATAGATTTGCATTTTGAATTAGTTGAGAGTACACAGCCCGAAGCTTCGATTGAGGGTACACAGCCCGATATCAATTTGCATTTTAATTTTGTGGAGGGTACACAGCCCGATGCATCGAAGGAGGGTACACAGCCCGATGCAAATTTTGACATTGTAACAGGAAGACAGCCTGGGTGGTAGACATCCCATTTAAAGGACAACATTACAGAGGGTAGACAGCCCGGCAAAAGGATAGCATAACAAAGGGTGCACAAGTAAGAAGAATGATAGGCAACCCTGCATGAAGAGATACACAGCTCAATACAAAAACAGTATACAGCCCGACGAGAAGCACTTAGTAAATGGACATCCTCTAGAGAAGAGGCACACATTCCCTAGCATTGAGCACCTGAAAGCGGACCAGACAAAGGAGAGCTCAACTCAACAGGGAAGTTTACTTTATCTTTGTTTTTATCTCAATTCGCATTTGTCTTGATTTTGCTATAGGGACTCTCCGATCTCTCGACAAACCTCTGCATCCCACTCTCACACCTATTCTCAAAATCACTACCAAGTATGCAACCGCAAAGCCTCAAATATACCTCAAAGCATCATCCTAAGACCCAATTCAAAAGGCCTAATCTTATAGACAATGCTTTTGCTACACCCGCAAGCTACCTATTGTGCCAAGTTCCGAAGCGCCCAAAGCAACAGTTCCGTACTGCACCATTGATCTATCTAACCTTCCCTCACCGATTGGGTACTAGCTTTGTATTCCTTCCTATTCATGCCTATGTTTAAATCGTGCATATTTATCGTGCTTTACTCCTCAATGTTCCTCAGTTTATTCAAGACAATATTGAGGCCAAGATGACTTCTCTATCGAGTTATAATGGAAAATGTACCCATATAAACCCCTCTTTATGGGTGTGTCGTGCACCACATCTTCATAACTAGGACGTTTATAAGCCTATTTCACCACACTTGATCTATCGACGTTATCTCGACTTCGACAATGCCTTCGTCGTACCTGCAAACTACCTATGTTGTCAAATTTCAGCACGCCCAAAGCCAATCATTTCATGCCCTCACAAGTAATCTCCTCCATTGCGAATTAGGATGCTAATTCGCATTTCCTTCCAATTAATGCCTACTTTGCCTATTCAAGCCTATCTGCGTCAATCGTTCGTGTTTTTGTGCTTAATCGTGTCCATCTATTTGAGTCGTGCGCATTTATAAAACTCGCTCCTGAAATATTGGAGGCGAGCTTACTTATTCATCGAGACGAAGTGGAAACTATATACATATAAACTCCTTTTTATGGGTGTGTAGCGCGCCACATCTTCATAACTAGGATGATTATAAGCCTCTTTTCCCGAGCTTGATCTACTGATGTTATCTCATCTTCGATAGTGCCCTTACTTTATTCATCATTCATCTCGCCAAAAGGCAAAGCATACACGAAACCAAACTTTACATACCTGGATAAGTTTGGTCTTTACATCCAAAATCGTGCGTCATAAGCATCCCACACAGGCAACATGCCATTCTAGAGCTACACAAGGCCTGATTCTCGTGAATCCCGAGATATGTAGGAAACTCAGAGACCGGGGTTCGGCCGAAACACCCCAAAACTCTCATTTTCCCTTTCCACCATTTCGCCTGCCAGTCGTGACAAATTTGGCTACTCTGTCAACTATCTTTGCCCGAAGACTCTTTAATCAACCCCGGGCAAAGAGGGGCAGCTGTTGACACCTAATCTTGTCCCTCCTTTTTCTAAATTGGCTATAATTTACCTTAAAGATGCAATTTGGCTATTTGTGAAAAGTGTACATTAGAAACCATGCATTTATATGCGTTATCCCCTACCTATATATTACATATCTAAATGTGGCTATATTACGTAATTTTACATTATTTAGGCTATTTGTTAAACTGTGAATATTTGCGCAATTTAATATGTCACATAATTGCATCATTTATGCTACATGTCAAATTTGTTTCAATTTGTGCAAATTAGTAATTATCTGTGATTATCTATATTTAAATAATTTTCTTTGAGTAATTATTTGTGCATTTTATAAAATATACATATCTATATTTTATTTACACCTTTAAGTTGAATATTGGCCAATTTAAAAGAAAATGTCCATTTTTCTATTTTACTTATTTTCCTTCTCCTTTTGTTAAAATTTCCTATGAACCTGGACAAGAGTCCGTCTAGGTACATCCATTCTGTTAGAATTCAATTGCGATTTTCTTCCAATCATTATTCATATAATTAATTTTTATATTCCAAAATACTTCTTTTTCCATTGTCTTAAAACACTCCTTTGTCTTGAATCTAGACAAGTGTTCGTCTAGGCTCGTTCATTTTGCACCATATATTTTTCTACATATTACTTATACAAAATATATTTTTCACTTTATTTCAGTTCTTTCAAATTTTCTTTTGAACCTAGACACAATACTTAACCAAATACATTTTCCTATATTAAATCATTTTCTTCCTAAATTCAAGATTCCTATATCTACTTGAATCTAGACAAAATGTAGTCTACATTCGTTTTCTTTATTTAAATGTTGAGAGAAAATACCTTCCATATTTTTGTAAATCCGTCCAAGTTCATCCCCTCATATCTTATCTCCCCCTCCCCCCCCCCCCCAATCACTCTCCTACCTTTCCCATTTTGGAAGAAATTCAAAATCCCTCAATCTCCTCCCTAATCCCTAAAGTTATCCCCCCAAAATCACTCCCCAAATCAGCCCCCTAATTCTTTTTTCAATACTTTAAGACACACACTCTATATCAGAAAAAGGACTCGGCAGATCCCACTTGACTTTCCCTTTTGGTCATCTTCTCACACACAGCTTCACATACATACACTAAACACACAATACATTACCACCAACCCTGTCGTCCTCTTCCCCATTTTTACACCCAGCAATACACACACATACAGGGACAGACCCCAAACCCCGTCTTCTCCACTATATCATCAGAAAATACACGAGCGAGCCCATTTACACACACATCAACAACACACATACACAGTACTTACTCCTCTCCTTCACTCACTCCACAAATACCCACAGCACGATCCAAATTCCACCATCAACATACACACACACACAATCGAATTAAAACAGAGGAATGGGGGGGGGGGGAGATCGGGGATGGGGATATGACAAAAATCAGTGGAGGGAGGTCGAGAAACAGGTGGAGCAACAATGATATCAACGACCACCGACCACCAACGGTGGCGATGACGCCTCTGTCTCGATGTCTTTGAAAAGGAATATGGAAAGAAGAAGAGATCGGCGAGGCAGTAGCGATGCCACCAGTGTTTTGGTCGGTAGTCGTCTCTACTTCTCCTTATTTGCTGAATCTCATCGGAATCCGGCTGCTTTCGTGCCGGCGATGCTCTAAACCTTTGTCTCTTTTAATAATTTTGTTCAATTGCGTTAATCGTTTATGTTTCCAGGATTATCGTGACCCTGATTTTGTCTTGATCATTGAGAGTCTCATCCACTGGTTATTGCTACGTATTTCCCCTTAGTTTGTTTATTGCAGATTCGGCTGGTGGTTTCCCTCCATCTCTGTTTGTTTGCGATTCACAGTGAACCATTGACGATGGGGTTGCAGCGACACCGCCTGCTGGTGGTCGCTACCCCGTCTTGCTGTTTGTGCCATTCATCGGAAATACGCCTGGATTCTGGCCAGCGATGACGTTGATGCCTGGGTCTTGAATTGGCCTCTGTTAAATTGGCATATGTTTTGAGTTTTTGTTACTTTTGGTTGACCCCCTTGTTTTGTAGATTTTTGTTCGTATAGGACCATTTCAGACTAATTTGCAGAATATTGAGACCAATTTGAACAGGAAACACTTCACTGATTTTGGCCTATGAACATTTACACAATGAATTGACGGACACACAATGAATTGACGGATGCTACATCAATTAAGGCCAAGGAAAATAATTATTTATTTGAGACCTACTGATTTGAACGGATAAACGGTCTCATTCCCGTGTCCCTAAAACAAAAACGCTATGATGACGTGTATGAGCCGTGATTGCAGAACGAACCGGTGATGGAGTGGTTGTACCGGTACTTGGCATGGTAATACGACCGGCCGACGTGTTTGCAGCCGTACCGACGTCCCTAACCTCCACCCAATTCATACACACCTGAGCCGATACTTTTAAAAATCTCTTTCCCCTTTATTTTAAAAACTATTATTATTATTATTATTATTATTATTATTATTATTATTATTATTATTATTATTATTATTACTCTTATTATTATTATCATTTTCAATTATTTTTATTATTATTAATATTATTATTATTCACTAACTCTTTTCTTTAAATTTTGCGAGGTAAAATTGGATGAGAGACGATAACCTATTTCGGAAGAAAACAATACAAAGAAAAAACCCTTTATTATTATTATTATTATTATTATTATTAGTATTTATTAATATTATTATTTATTATTTATTATTATTGTACTAATTCACTTTCATCTTTTTGCAAGGTGTAATTCTCTAAAGAGGAAGCCATTAGCAAATCACACATTTTTTTAATACCATATGCATATTTTACTTTCTGAATTATTTGTCTATTCTTAGTTAGTTAGTTTATTTGCTTAGTTGTTTTAGTTTGAATCCCAATTATAAGTCCAGCCGGTAACCACATGTGGTGGAGCTTGAGAGGTGCCTAATCCCTTCCTCTCGAGTTAACTTGAACCTCTTACCTAGAAATTTTGGTTCGTAGACTATGTTTTCGGAGTTAATTGTAAAATTAGCTAGAAACAAAATAGGTGCCCTAATACGCCTAGTTAAAAAATATGTTAATTAGCGACTCCAACTCTTTACCTGTGAGTTACCCACTAAGTCGAGTCCTATTTCAAATTTTAACCGATTCGGGTAAAAATAGGATGTGACAAGCTTCTTGCCTCCAATTCCCACACTTAAGAGTACAAACATATTCTTATTCCTTGACAAGAAAAGACACTTAATTATCTTATCACTTTATTTTATTCCTGCACCTCATGGCGGAATCAAAAAACAAAACAACGCATGTCTATTTTATTTTGGCAAAAGGAATAACAAAAGTTTACCTTTAAGCATATCTTTTTCTAATCATCACGATGTGCAAATAGAATAGATTTCCTTTTGAGACATAATAAATATCTACCCAAATATATTGTAGACATTTAAAAATCACAAAGGATCGAAATTAATAAGTAAATAGTAAGTTGAGTGAGAAAAATAGAACCCATTTTTAGTTGATTTCAGACTGTTCAATCTCTCCAACAATAATACGGTTGAAGACTGTCAAATGCTGCACTGTTTTGACATTGGCGGGTCTATACTCAATTTTTTCCTTTAAGATCTCCAGCTAATCTGGAGACTGGAATAGAGAGTCTTGCATAAAAAAATTTCTCCTAATTCTTTGTTGCCAACCAATAGTGTTCACTAAGGTCTGCTGGTCTCCCCATTTTATACTTATCTCAAATGTTAAGACAAGGTACAAAAATAGATTTTTCTGCACGCACTCATCAAAGTTTGAGCCTTACATGATTCACGTCATTAAAATGACGTTATTGTTGAATTCTCCATAGCCATCTACTGATATTAAAGAAACATAGGCAGGCAACGACACTCTATTTTCAATATAGATTTTCGCCACGCCAATTTTAAATATCAAAATCACTGCATTTTGAAAAGGTTAATGTTCCCGACTTCTCGAAGGCAAAGTGGAAACTGAAACTATATTCTCCCAATTTATTTCCGAATACAGAATAAAAAAAGTAAGTTTCTTAAGACTGTTAGAAATTCTGTATTCTAAATAAATAATCTGAAATAGAAAATGCAGAAATAAAAAGAAAGGAGACAAATGATGAACAAAATCCGAGCCCACCCACTTCACGATGTCTCCTTAAGGAACTTAATCCCCTCCAATACCCGAGGTTGCGGATCATTTTCTCCCAGGATAGAACGGATTTACCGTCACCGGTGTAGCGGTACCTCAATGCCGGTGTGCTAGCGAATTACTCAACGGCTGCAAATCACACGACACGACACTGACTGACTTTTGTTTTATAAAACTATATAATTGAAAGGAAAGTATTTCAGAATTTCCTATCAAAAGTGTGTTTAAAAGTGAGGGAAGACCTCATATTTATAGCCAATATATGGGAGTGATGAAAAGGTGTAAAACCTTTTCCATGAAAAGGTGCTTCTTGTGCCCTTTCCCATTCACTACCCCAACAGCCGGTACATGTTGATCAAAGTAAATTCGAATGAGACGTTGCAGAGTTCAACAGTTTATTGTCCCAAACTGCCACTCGCTTCACCCAATCTCAACCCTTCATCCATACAAAGTTGAGGGTTGCATTCCACCTTCAACTTTTCCACAACTTAATTTGAAGGCAAATTTAGTTGTGAATGGAACGGAAGTCTTCCACTCAAATAGTTCTCTAAATGTAACTCCAATGCCCAAGTACTTCATATAAGAATTTATAGACTTACATATACATATGTATCAATAATAATTGTATGTTAACTGCTATCATTAAAGGTATACCCAATTAAAGTGATCTGCTAAGATTAAAGATAGACGGGCCTAATTAGATACCGCCTAAAGTATGGGGCTAATGTGTAGATACCCGGATGTAATTTTAGTTTAATGATGGGCTGAACTAGAATTACATAAACTATATTCTACTATAAAAGGATTAGGGTCCCCAAATCAGACATAGGATTTCATTTTACTGATATCCCATCATCAGTGAAAGAGGCAAAGCCACGTCCAGATTTGGAAGACCAAAACCGCAAGATTCAAGAATCACACCAGTTGCTATAGATTCAGATACGCTTCCGTATTTAAATTTATATTTCTCGGTGATTTGACATAATAAGCCCTAAGGTAATTGTAGTTTAATCTACAATATAGTTATAACAAGCGGTATCAAGAGCCTTTATTGTGTTAAATTATTGAGATAGTATGTAAATTCATAGATGCCTATATAAGGCACATAGATCAGCGATTACTAGGAGAAACATCCTTGCCGTAAAGATAAAAGCCAGTGAGAGGCTTTGAAGTACTTAAATTGGTTGTATCATTTTTTTTCCTTAGTTCTAGACTCTAGCATAAAAGTCAAAATAAGAAATAGCAAGGAAAATAAAGAACAGTTTATTGACGACCCTGATCTCATAATATGGAACCATGGAAAATTTTGAGATTGTTTAGGTGAATATTTTTCTGTATGGAAATTAAGATATTTTATCTGAAGGAAGGAGTTTTACCCTCCATATGTTTGTTATCATACTTCCCTTAAAGATTATATTAGGTAATTTGGTGAATTCTTATTAATTATAAGGTTACCTATTAAAAAATAAAAATAAAATGGCAGAGAACTTGGTTTAAGGTTTTGGTGAAATTGATGAATCTGCCTTCAATAAAGTGCCACTTGATTTTCCTTTCCTTTTCCTTTCTGGATTGTTGATTAGGATATTGTATTTAAAAAGAATTAGAAAAGGGCTAAGACTTGGTGTTCTGGATGCTTCTCATGCGGCAATTAAGTTGGAAGAGGAGGCTTTGTCCTCTATACGTTTACTGCCGAAAAGGTTTGATTCTTTAGTAATTTGTGATTTGGTAAAGAAATTTCTATTTTACTAACAAAAATGATATTATAAAGATACTGGCAGTCCTTTCTAGTTTTGATTAATTTAATTTTTTGGGCCCACCACTAATTTAGTTTTTGGATTGGAAATTAATATATTCCTTTTGGCGAATGTAAATTTGAATATTGGTTTGTTTATATGTATTTTGAGATAAGTAAATTGAAACTTGATGTAGCCAAAGTGACTTCTCTTGTGGAAATTTATTTGTTTTGAAATATAAAAGGTTGTGTATGTGTAACACATGTAAATGTTGATCGGCCCACGGAAGGTCAATGTTTAACAAAATTGCATGTGCATTTTTTGTGCTAATAAGCACGTGATAATTATTGGGTTTTACATGTGATTGGTAAATCGGCCAAAGGAAGATTTATTTTTCGGCATATTTTTAATATCAGTGTTTGATTACTACGACAAGATATCACTTACACGTTAATGTTTTATCTAAAGATGAAACATTAATGGAGTGTCTGGTATTTTGAGATGGATTACCTTTATTCAAATTTATTTTCAATTCAGTTTAAGTCTTATGTGAGCTTATTTTGTTATTGGTTGTTCTCAGATTTAACTATAGTTATTTCTGAATATATTATTGCCAACATCTCCTCAATCTTTAAGTTAAATGGCGTTAACATTAAATTATCACAAGAGAACTTACATAAACCTAGAAATTATGGATCATGATATGACATTAAAGATGGATTCTCCACCTTTTTTTACGGATATGAGTACCTATGGTGAAAAGAGGGAAATAGAAAGGTAGGAGATATCAAATTGTCATGTCTATTATTAACATAAAGAAAGTCATTCCAAAATTATTTTAGGGCCACTATGTTTGTTAAGATGAAGACAGTTAACAATAAATATTCATGACCAAAATTGAAAAGGAATTTGTCAAGAATGAAAAGATAGAAATTCTACACTGTTGATAAATCTAATTTCAATACGACGAATAAAGAACTAGAAAGATGTATTTACGGCAGCCGCAAGTAATAAGGATATTCTTCTAAATTTTTGTTTGTTATGGGGTTAATCTGACATTAATATAAAAAAAAAAAAAAAAAGGGAAACATGATGGATAGATTCTGGTATAAAGTACACATCAATGTGTTAGAGCAAGGATGTCTGAATTTCCGAAAGCCTATTGATGGTGAAAGGTACATATATATTGGTGATGGCAAGTCGGTTGGTCGTAGTGACTTTTAGATTATTGTTCAGAACTAGTTTATATTTGAATTTGAGGGAAACATATGTAGTTCCATTTCTTTAGATTGAATTAGATTTTCTTTTCAAGGTTGGACACGTTTGGTTATTGTTGTTCATTTGAAATAGAAAATGTTGTCTCCTTCATAATTCAAAAATGGCTAATCTAGTTCTTTATGATATTACAATTGTCTAAATTTACTTAATATAATCATTCGTTTAATGAATCCTTGTATGTTTACTATAACTGGTGAGAGTATAGCTTGTTGCGACACAAAATATTCGGTTATATCTCCAAAAGGAGAATAAGAAATTTGTTTACTGACAACATTGTCGATCCTGTTAATTTTATCCAGCTTATGATATATGTGTAAATAGCATAAAAGGAAACAAACAAATATTAGGAGATTTGGAGCCAACAAGAAATTATATCTTAGAACTTTTATAGATTTGGTATTTGTGGACCATTCTCTACAGTATCTTAGAATGGTCAACTATATCTCATAATGTTCATAGACAACTTACAAGATATGGCTGCTCTTTATCTAATTCATTAAATATTGAAACATATATACTTTACAGAATTCCAATTAAGCCGACTGAAAAATATTCCTTATGTCTTTTAGATAGGCAAGAAGTCTAGTTCAAAGCATTCGCACATTTTGGATATTCAGCTGAGGTAAGGCCTTATACGCCAAATAAAATGAAACTAGAGACAAAGACTTTTACTTGCTATTATATTGTGTACTATGAAAAGTTTAGAGATACAAGTTTTAAGATCCCACGACTAAGGCTATTATGAGACGAATAATGTGCGGTTCTTTGAGGATGTTGAGTTTGGGGGAAAGAAAGATTAAAAGACATTGTCTTGGAAAAGGAATATGTTCATATTCCTCAGGTTGTTGTTGACTATGCTCAGGAACAGTTTTCTATACCTGAGATAGTTCAAAAAGCAACTCCAGATCAAGAAAATATCATTGAACTTCACGTTCAAAAAGTTATTCCTGAAGAACAAACTCTACAACCTCAAGAACCAATGTCATTAAAAAGATATATATATAAATATATATATATATATATATATATATATATATATATATATATATATATATATATATATATATATATATATATATATATATATAGAGATAGAGAGAGAGAGAGAGAGAGAGAGGAGAAGTGCAATTTCAGATAATTATATTGTGTTTCTCTAATAATATAAAGTTGGCATTGGAATAATGGAAGATGATTCAATCAACTTCTGTCAAGCCATGAAAAGTTTTGACTCTCAGAGGTATATTGATACCATGAATAAAGAGATGAAGCACATAAAGGACAATGATGTGCGAGACCTTGTCCAGTTGGCTGAAGGTGCCAAGCTCATTGATTGAATATGGATATTTATAACCAAAAGGGATTCGAAATGCAACTTGGATAGGTATAAGATACGTCTTATCGCTAAAGGCTTCACTTAGAAATAAGAAGACATCAATATAAAGAGATTTTCTCTTTGGTTTCATTGACTGACTCTTTCAGGACTATAATGGCCTTAATCAAACATTTTGATATTAAGCTACATAGATGGATACAATATTGTTGTTCTCAATGGTTATTTTGATGAACAAAGGTGCAACTAGAAAACTGTGTTTTATAATGCAAAGTCAATGATTTGCAAATTAAGGAAATTCATCTATGAGTTTAAACAAGCGTCTTGATAATGGTATCACAAATTTCATTATGTTATTGTCTCATTTAATGTCACGACCCAATTTCCAAGGGCTCGTGATGGCACCTAAACAACATTTGCCTAGGCGAACCAATGAAACAAGATGCGGAAAAGAACAATAATGTGAAAAGATCATAAATAGATATATAAATATAAAAGGGTGAAGTCCAAAAGAATATATCCACGAAAGAATTGGAGCATTCTAATAGTGACTCAATAAAGTATGAATATACATCAAAGAAATCTGAGTCCTATCTCTAAGTGACTCCGGCGGTATGCCACCACGGTCTGTGTGGTCGGCTCACCTCAATCAAAAGTCTCAGAAGTCTCGGGAACCGCTAACGTCCGGGCTGCTGACTGGATGAAGGACCTGCGCACGTAGCAGAGTAAGTTATGAGCCGAAGCCCAGTAAGATCACCGACAGGCCCGCTAAGGTACCCTTGCGGGACAAGTCGCTACATGCATCATAAGCAACAACATACTATAGAAATCATACAATAAAGTAGTGAAATCACAAATAGATGTAACACATTCCATACACACAAGTAGTAACCAGAAGTCTCAAGGATTATGCCCATCCAACGTAAGGCATAGGTCAACTCAGCGGCGGTTTGGAGGTCCAATCTCTACTCCCGTACCGACTAACCTAGACCTACGATGGACTAGCAACACCACTACTAAGTATCAACCATATACCGTGACCTGAAGTCACTATCACAATCATGAATAAGTAGACCAACGACCCGTAGTCGTTGGCTCATCTCAAATCCGTCTACGATCGCACCACACCCCCTGTTAAGTGCGTCGTATCTCAATAAATCAAGTGACCACACCACACCCCCTGTCAAGTGTGTCACATCTCAAAGATCAAGTGTCCACACCACACCCCCTGTCAAGTGTGACACATCTCATAGTATAGGCGACACCACACCCCCTGTCAAGTGTCCCTCTAACAGTATTAATATCCACGACATTAATAACAATAACAGAAATAATAACAGAAATATTAATAACGATAATATTTCACAGTCACCGTAACTCAGGTTGGTTATGCTAGCTGAACGTTAGGCGAAGGTTAACCCGACCACAGTTTGGGGGTACAATCCCTACTCCCATGTCGTCCAACCCAAGGTTACGTATAGACAGCACTACCCAACCCGGCACGTGAACAAATCAAGTACCAATATCATACAAAAGCCGGCAAAATCCTCGGCAAGACATTTATCATGACATGCCGGCAACATCCTCGGCCATGTCCCAAGTTCTTGCTATCTAAGCATGGCGTAGCAAGCGTTACTACGATATAAATTTAAGCTACCTCGACGTAGCGTTTAGACCGGCACATACCTCAGTCGAGTCACAATCTCGCTATTTATAACAAACAATAATAGCAAGTAATTCACATCATTAATCCTAACCATTGTTAGGTATATATATGCGTACATGAAGCATACTAGCATGAAGGAAGAGTCCACAAGCACAATAGAGGTCAAGTCTCACTTACCTAGAAATTCGGGCTCAAATGCCGGGAAGAATCTCCTTTCCCGCTCGCCTTGCCCGCGAAGGACTCTCCACTAGGTCTATTAAGACAAGATATAGCATATATCAGTGCTCAATTATAGCTATTTAAGCCTATAGGCATCCTAGGTTAAAAATTACCAAAATGCCCCCAGGTAGGGCCGAGCCCTAAATTTACAAAATGTACTTTTCCGGACTCCCCACGCTCCCGTGAGTCCAAAAGTACACTTAGATTCCACATGCGAGCCTTGCTCGATGTCTTTCCCCAATTCTTAAGAATCTAGGGTTCTAACCCATTTCCAAGAATCAACCCTTTGATTCTTGTGTTAATCAACATAAAGATGGATTGAAAGGGCTTACCTTAAGTGTAAGTATGATTGGGTCTTCAAGAAATACCCAAAAATCGCCTCAACAGTTCACCAAATGATTTTTAAGTTATGAACCGAAATGGCCCGAAATGGCCTTTTTATAGCAGTTTTTTGCCTCTGTGACAGCTTCTTTTGAAAAAATCATAACTTTTGATAGGAATGTCCAAATGACCTGAAACCGGTGCCATTAGAACAACAACTCAAAGGGATACAACTTTCATGTTTTGAGTTTTTCCTAATTCCCAGATTGGCCGGAAAATCAGCTTTTATCCGGCTGTTTGCGCCAAAACAGAACAGAAAAGTCGCACCAGATTTTCTACTGTTTTAGGGGCAAAACGGGACCCTACGAAGCTCGGAATGATCCCAAATTTTGCACACAAGCCATAAAATACTTGGGTGACATGCTCGTCAAGACGGAACTCAATTCGGACCTCCAGAACTCAAAAAGTGGGTCCCACAGCAAAGGTTCAATTTTCGACTTTCGCCAAAATAGCGAAATTTAACCAAACGACCTCGGAATCCAATTTCGAAAGTTGCTACAAGTAACAAATGACAATACGAACCTAACGGAACTTTCGGATCTCTCATCGGAGCTCATTTGCTCAAATCGAGCTCGGAAACCTCTTTTAACTCTTTTAAACTTCCGAAACGGGGACTTTATCAAAAGTCCTATCAAACGAGGTCCGTTTTCAATTTTGAAGGTTGCTACATATCATAAATGACGAGACGGACCTAACGGTGCGCTCGAATTTTCCATCGGGGTTCATTTACTCAAAACGACCTATCGAAACCCCAAATTCCTTTCCGGAATTTCATAAACGGATCCTTTTCTCGAAAACCTATCAAACGGACTCCGTTTCGACTCAGATTTCACAGACGGGTCATAAATGACCTAACGGAGCTTTTGGGACTATCGACACGCAAATCGAGGTCCCGGATCCCGTAACGACTATTTGAGGGTCGTTACATTCTCCCCCACTTAGACTCTCGGCCGTCCTCGGACGAGCGTAAGTCTAAGGTAGGATCCACACACTAGCCACGGAGCTGGCACGGATTTCGAGGACCCCTCGGTACCACCCGAAATCAATAAAACTTAAAAATGCAAATTCAGGCTTAGAAAATACAAGGATTTCATACCTGAATCATCGAACAAGCGCGGATGCCTCTCACGCATCTCGGACTCAAGCTCCCAAGTGGCCTCGACAATGGAGTGATGCCCCCACTGAACTCTCACAAGCGGGATCACCTTCGATCTCATCTTACGGACCTCTCTAGCCACAATAGCAATAGGCTCCTTCGAATAAGCTAAGTCGCCATCTACCTCCACGGAAGCCATATCGATCACATGAGACAGATCGTGAACATACTTCCGGAGCATGGACACATGGAACACCGGATGAACAGACAGAGATGGAGGCAAAGCCAGTCTATAAGCAACGGCGCCAACGCGCTCCAATATCTCAAAAGGCCCAATGAACCTAGGACTGAGCTTGCCTTTCTTCCCAAATCTCATAACACCCTTCATGGGCGACACTCTGAGGAATACCCGGTCCCCAACCATGAACTCAAGATCTCTCCGCCTCCGATCTGCATACGATATCTGCCGGCTCTGAGCCGTGCGGAGTCGATCCTGAATAACCCGGACCTTATCTAAGGTCTGCTGCACCAAATCGGGCCCCAACACCTGGACCTCACCAGACTCGAACCAACCGATAGGCGAGCGACATCTCCGACCATACAATGCCTCAAACGGAGCCATCTGGATAGAAGCCTGATAGCTATTATTATACGCAAACTCTGCTAGCGGCAAATGGCTATCCCAATGGCCTCCAAAATCAATAGCACACGCCCTCAACATATCCTCGAGGATCTGAATGGTCCGCTCAGACTGGCCATCAGTTTGCGGGTGAAATGCAGTGCTGAGATCGACCCGAGTACCTAGCTCTCTCTGAAAAGATCTCCAAAACTGAGCTGTGAACTGAGCACCTCGGTCAGAAATGATAGAAACAGGAGCACCATGCAATCTCACAATCTGCTCAATGAAGATACGAGCCAGACGCTCCGAGGTATAAGTAGTCCTCACTGGAATGAAGTGAGCCGACTTCGTCAGTCGATCAACTACTACCCACACCGAATCATGCTTACCCACGGTCAGCGGCAAACCAACTACGAAATCCATAGTGATCTGCTCCCACTTCCACTCGGGAATGGGCATAGACTGGGTCACCCCGGCTGGCCTCCGGTGCTCATACTTCACCTGCTGGCAATTCAAACACCGAGATACATAATCAGCAACATCCCTCTTCATCCCTTTCCACCAATACAGCTCTCGAAGATCATGATACATCTTCGCAGTACCCGGATGAATGGAATATCTCGAACTGTGAGCCTCTGCCAAAATCATCTGCCTCAGCTCCACAATGGCTGGAACACATACCCGGCCGTTAAGCCGCAAAGCACCATCATCACCAATCACGAACGAGGACACTGCCCCACTCAGGACCCTGTCCCGGAGATCTCTCAGATAAGGATCCTCGAACTGCCTTTCCCGAATCTGGGAAGCTAAAGACGACTGAGACCCCACATATGCAAGCACCCGACCTGGAACAGAATCATCAAACCGAACCCCACTAATGGACAAAGCCTGCAACTCACGGGCCAACGGCCTCATATCTTCTTCGGATCAACACACACCCCATCCTTGGTCACCACGTGACCTAGGAAAGATACAGAACTGAGCCAAAATTCACACTTGGAGAATTTGGCATACAACTGCTGATCCCTCAGAGTCCGAAGAACAACTCTCAAATGCTGCTCATGCTCCTCCCTGCTCCTCGAATAAACCAAGATATCATCGATAAACACAATGACGAAGGAGTCAAGGTAGGCCTTGAACACTCAGTTCATCAGATCCATGAAAGCAGCTGGGGCATTCGTAAGTCCGAAAGACATCACCAGAAACTCATAGTGACCATATCGGGTACGAAAAGTAGTCTTGGAAACGTCCTCGGACCGAATCCTCAACTGATGATACCCCGACCTCAAATCAATCTTCGAGAAGAAGGTAGCACCCTGAAGCTGATCAAACAAATCATCAATACGCGGCAAAGGATACCTATTCTTGATAGTAACCTTATTCAGCTGCCGGTAATCAATACACATCCGCATAGAGCCATCCTTCTTCTTCACAAATAATACCGGGGCACCCCATGGAGACACACTGGGCCTAATGAAGCCCTTATCGAGCAAATTTCTGCTCCTTCAGCTCCCTCAACTCAACAGGAGCCATACGATACGGGGGAATAGATTTAGGCTGAGTGCCTGGCAATAGATCAATGCAAAACTCTATCTCCCGCATAGGCGGCAAACCCGGCAAATCATCAGGAAACACATCCGGATACTCACAAACAACCGGAACTCTATCAAGGGATAACTCCTCTGCCCGGACATCCCGAACTGAAGCAATATATCCCTCGCACCCACTAGATATCATCCTCTGCGCCTCCAAGAAAGAAATGATCCTACTCTTCGGAGAAGGCCTGGAACCTCTCCATACAACCTGAGACTCACCCTCTGCCCCGATCGTCACGGACTTGGCATGGCAATCCAAAGTCGCATGACAGAAAGCCAGCCAATCCATGCCCATAATTACATCGAAATCAGACATATCGAGCAGCATCAGGTCCACTAAGGACTCTACACCACAGATGGAGATCATACACTGCCGATAACCCCTATCTACACATATAGAAGACCCGACAGGGGTGGCAACCATAAAGGGATCATCTAAGAAGACCAGATCCCTGCCCAAGCAAGGGGCAAATCCCGGCGACACATACGAATAGGTAGACCCCGGATCAATAAGAGCATAAGCATCGCGGCCACAGACAGAAATAATACCTGTGATGACATCATTGGATGCCTCAGCATCCTGACGAGTCATAGCATAGTCCTGCGCCGAGCCTCCTGAACCCGGAGCTCTCTGAGACTGCTGTCTAGGAGGAATCTGAGAAACGGGCCTGGCGGCCTAAGGACCAGATGGTACCATAGCTGCGGATCCCTGGCGACCTGATGAAACATAAGGGCAACTCCTGACATAGTGCTCTAGAGACCCACACTCAAAACATCCATCACCTCTACCTCCTCTACCGCCTCTACCACCTCTGCCATGACCACCTCCAGATGAACACCTCCCATGATGCCTCTGATGGCACCTCCCGCACTGCGGCGGACCAGAATGCGAAGAGCCACCCCGCCTCTGGGATGACTGAGGCCTCGGGGTCTCTGAAGAAAAATCCTGGGCAGGCAAAGCAGCAGCTTGGGGCCTAGACTGAGAACGGCCCTGATGACCCTGACCCCTCTGAGCGGATCCACTATACCCACCAGACTGACGCGATCTCTTGGCCGCCCTCTCCGCGTCAGCCCTGGCGAAGATATCCTCCATCCGCCGCGCCACATCAACTATCTCAAAATATGACTTGTTGCCCATATCAGGGGCAACAGCTACCTGCAAGCGGGGATGAAGACCCTCAACAAACCGGAGGACCTTGTCCCTCTCCTGAGCCACCATAGCCGGCGTAAACTGAGACAACCACAAGAACCTGGTGTCATACTCTGAAACAGACAGGTTTCCCTGCCTCAACCCCACAAACTCGCGCCTCTGAGCATCGTGCTGACTCTGGGGCACGAACCTGCTCATGAACATAGACACGAACTCAGCCCAAGACAAAGGAGGGAGGTCACTAGACCTCTGCCGCATCATGGAGACCCACCATGTCTCCGCATCTCCCGATAATCTGAAAGAAGCACACTGCACCCCTAAGGTGTCTCTAGTACCAAGAACTGTCAAAATCTTCTCACACTTCTGAATGTACCTCTGGGCAGTACATGTAGCTGAGGTACCGTCGAACTCTGGAGGCTGAAGCTTCATGAATGACTCTATCCTCTTGGCAACCTCCTCAGTGCCCATAGGAGGAGTAGAAATAACAGGACCTGCCTGAGGAGCAGAAGCAGAAGGCTGGGCAATATGATCAGGAGCAGCCTCAGAAGTAGGCATGCTCATAACAGGTGTGGTCGGCTGAGGAGCCGAAACAGGAGCTGCAACATCATCTCTGACAGGGACCTAATGGCTAGACAAGGCCATCAGTCTCATATACTCCTCTGAAGAGATCACAACGGTGCCTGGCACAACAGCAGGCACAGGGGGAATAGATGCTGACAGAGTCGTGGCGGACACCGCAGGGATAGCTGTGTCCTGCCTAGTGGCTGACGGGCGACCTGCCCGAGTCTTCTTAGCAGCTGGCGGCTGCGTAGGTGCTGATGGCTCTCCCGCAGACGCGGGTGTAGAAGATGCAGCCCTCCTGGCTGAGGATGCTCGCGTCCTCGCCATCTCAATCAATACACGAAAAAGGGTCAGCACCTATATAAGCTACTCAGCACGAATAGAGATGAAACGAAGGGAAAACATTTCCTAACATGCCCTTGTAGCCTCTCGCTCATAAGTATGGTCGACAACATACCCATAAGCAACACTCTACTCAGACACTGCTCCAAGACTCCTAGGACTCGAATTAGAACCTAGGGCTCTGATACCAAACTGTCACGACCCAATTTCCAAGGGCTCGTGATGGCACCTAAACAACATTTGCCTAGGCGAACCAATGAAACAAGATGCGGAAAAGAACAATAATGTGAAAAGATCATAAATGGATATATAAATATAAAAGGGTGAAGTCCAAAAGAATATATCCACAAAAGAATTGGAGCATTCTAAGAGTGACTCAATAAAGTATGAATATACATCAAAGAAATCTGAGTCCTATCTCTAAGTGACTCCGGCGGTATGCCACCACGGTCTGTGTGGTCGGCTCACCTCAATCAAAAGTCTCAGAAGCCTCGGGAACCGCTAACGTCCGGGCTGCTGACTGGATGAAGGACCTGCGCACGCAGCAGAGTAAGTTATGAGCCGAAGCCCAATAAGATCACCGACAGGCCCGCTAAGGTACCCTTGCGGGACAAGTCGCTACATGCATCATAAGCAACAACATACTATAGAAATCATACAATAAAGTAGTGAAATCACAAATAGATGTAACACATTCCATACACACAAGTAGTAACCAGAAGTCTCAAGGATTATGCCCATCCAACGTAAGGCATAGGTCAACTCAGCGGCGGTTTGGAGGTCCAATCTCTACTCCCGTACCGACTAACCAAGACCTACGATGGACTAGCAACACCACTACTAAGTATCAACCATATACCGTGACCCGAAGTCACTATCACAATCATGAATAAGTAGACCAACGACCCGTAGTCGTTGGCTCATCTCAAATCCGTCTACGATCGCACCACACCCCCTGTCAAGTGTGTCGTATCTCAATAAATCAAGTGACCACACCACACCCCCTGTCAAGTGTGTCACATCTCAAAGATCAAGTGTCCACACCACACCCCCTGTCAAGTGTGACACATCTCATAGTATAGGCGACACCACACCCCCTGTCAAGTGTCCCTCTAACAGTATTAATATCCACGACATTAATAACAATAACAGAAATAATAACAGAAATATTAATAACGATAATATTTCACAGTCACCGTAACCCAGGTTGGTTATGCTAGCTGAACGTAAAGCGAAGGTTAACCCGACCACAGTTTGGGGGTACAATCCCTACTCCCATGTCGTCCAACCCAAGGTTACGTATAGACAGCACTACCCAACCCGGCACGTGAACAAATCAAGTACCAATATCATACAAAAGCCGGCAAAATCCTCGGCAAGACATTTATCATGACATGCCGGAAACATCCTCGGCCATGTCCCATGTTCTTGCTATCTAAGCATGGCGTAGCAAGCGTTACTACGATATAAATTTAAGCTACCTCGACGTAGCGTTTAGACCGGCACATACCTCGGTCGAGTCACAATCTCGCTATTTATAACAAACAATAATAGCAAGTAATTCACATAATTAATCCTAACCATTGTTAGGTATATATATGCGTACATGAAGCATACTAGCATGAAGGAAGAGTCCACAAGCACAATAGAGGTCAAGTCTCACTTACCTCAAAATTCGGGCTCAAATGCCGGGAAGAATCTCCTTTCCCGCTCGCCTTGCCTGCGAAGGACTCTCTACTAGGTCTATTAAGACAAGATATAGCATATATGAGTGCTCAATTATAGCTATTTAAGCCTATAGGCATCCTAGGGTAAAAATTACCAAAATGCCCCCGGGTAGGGCCGAGCCCTTAATTTACAAATGTACTTTTCCGGACTCCCCACGCTCCCGTGAGTCCAAAAGTACACTTAGATTCCACATGCGAGCCTTGCTCGATGTCTTTCCCCAATTCTTAAGAATCTAGGGTTCTAACCCATTTCCAAGAATCAACCCTTTGATTCTTGTGTTAATCAACATAAAGATGGATTGAAAGGGCTTACTTTAAGTGTAAGTATGATTGGGTTTTCAAGAAATACCCAAAAATCGCCTCAAGAGCTCACCAAATGATTTTTATAAGTTATGAACCGAAATGGCCCGAAATGGCCTTTTTATAGCAGTTTTTTTTTGCCTCTGTGACAGCTTTTTTTGAAAAAATCATAACTTTTGATAGGAATGTCCAAATGACCTGAAACCGGTTCCATTAGAACCAAAACTCAAAGGGCTACAACTTTCATGTTTTGAGTTTTTCCGAATTCCTTACGGATTGGCCGGAAAATCAGCTTTTATCCGGCTGTTTGCGCCAAAATAGAACAGAAAAGTCGCACCAGATTTTCTACTGTTTTAGGGGCAAAACGGGACCCTACGAAGCTCGGAATGATCCCAAATTTTGCACACAAGCTATAAAATACTTGGGTGACATGCTCGTCAAGACGGAACTTAATTCGGACCTCCAGAACTCAAAAAGTGAGTCCCACGGTAAAGGTTCAATTTTTGACTTTCGCCAAAATAGCGAAATTTAACCAAACGACCTCGGAATCCAATTCCGAAAGTTGCTACAAGTCAAAAATGACTATACGAACCTAACGGAACTTTCGGATCTCTCATCGGAGCTCATTTGCTCAAATCAAGCTCGGAAACCTCTTTAACTCTTTTAAACTTCCGAAACGGGGACTTTATCAAAAGTCCTATCAAACGAGGTCTGTTTTCAATTTTGAAGGTTGCTACATATCATAAATGATGAGACGGACCTAACGGTGCGCTCGGATTTTCAATCGGGGTTCGTTTACTCAAAACGACCTATCGAAACCCCAAATTCCTTTCCGGAATTTCATAAACGGATCCTTTTCTCGAAAACCTATCAAACGGACTCCGTTTCGACTCAGATTTCACAGACGGGTCATAAATGACCTAACGGAGCTTTTGGGACTATCGACACGTAAATTGAGGTCCCGGATCCCGTAACGACTATTTGAGGGTCGTTACATTTAATTTCGAGATAAATCTGTGTGATTATTGTGCATACCACAAGGTCAGTGGGAGTAAGTATATCTTTTCTTGATTTATACATTGTTGATATCTTTCTAGCCATAAACAATATAGACTTGTTGCATGAAACTGAGATATTTCTGGTAAAGAATTATGAGATGAAAGATCTTGGTGACGTGAGTTTTCATTAGGGATTCAAATACATCGAGAACGCTCTTAAGGTGTTCTTGGATTATCATAAAAGGTCTATGGTGAAAAAGGTATTAAAGTGATTTTGGATGCAAGATTTCAAATCAGGTGATACCCCTATGCTAAAGGAGACTGGTTCAGTCTTAAACAGTGCCCTTATAATGATTTTGAATATAAGGAAATAGAAAGTATTTCAACATGCTTCAGCTATAGGAATCTAATATATGCTTAGGTTTGTATGTATTCGACTATTGCTTGCATTATTGAGATTTTAGGCATATATTGAGTAATTATAAAATATACAATTAGGAGCAAACAAAGCTTCTTATTGTAATTACAGAGAACAACATATTTAAAGCTCACATGAAGGAAGTCAGAAAAGTTAAAGATAATAAAGTATTCAGATATCGACTTCACTAGATGCCAAGATAGTACAAAGGCTACATTTGTATACTTGGTGGATGAGTTATATCAGGAAGAGTGTTATATGGACAATCGTAGCTCATTTTATCATGGCAGTTAAGTTTATAGCATGTTATAAGGCATCGTATTATGGAATATGACTGCAGAATTTTGTCACTAGGCTGTGAATTAAGGATAAAGTTGAAAGATACTAAGGTTAAGGTTATTTTGTTTCAATAAGTTAGCAGTCTCATATTCCAATAATAATAGGAGTTCAGTAAAGTCAAAGCACATTGACATAAAGTTCTTAGTTAGTAGTTAGGTGTCTATGGAACGTATTGGTACAAACTCTATATTGTGGATCCACGTACTAAGGGACTACCACCGAAGGTTATGGGTAGCATGTCATTTAAGGATATTCAGTTTCAGTGGGAGTTTGTAACCTTTCAATATTCTTTTATATAAACACACTTCAGTTTTGGTTTACGGTTTCAGGTTTATAGTTTTAGTTTAATGATATTTCTGCAGAAATAAAGTATTCGGTTGAGTTTCCGCTCTGACTTATTTTTTGGTTGGACCAGTTGTAAATTGGCATATGTAGATCACATTGCATGTAATTTCCACGTTGCGCATCCATACTTGATCTATGTTGTTTGGTTATGTTGGTATACGTGATCAAGGAAGGTTTAGTTACGATATAAATGTAGCGAAAGCTGCCTTGGTTCTGTGCTGGCATGATTGATGAACGAGATTGTTTAAAGCTACTTCAGTAAATGATCGCAAATATTTGAAGCTCATACGCTGACATACAATTATAAGGTTGTGTGTATATATATATGTGTAGTCCAAGTGGGAGTGTAAGAATTTATATAATTGTATGTACTGCTATCATTAAAGGTTGGCCCAATTAAAGTGATCTGCTAAGGTTAAAGATAGACGGGCCGAATTAGATACCTTCTAAAGTATGGGGCTAATGTGTAGATACCCGAATGTAATTTTAGTTTAATGATGGATTGAACTAGAATTACATAAACTATATTCTACTATAAAAGGGTTATGGTCCCCAAATCGGATGTAGGATTTTATTTTACTGATATCCCATCATTAGTAGGGATGTCAATGGTTTCTCAAAAACTGACGTAACCGACCGAACAGAACCGTACCGAACCGAATTTTAGGTTCTTTAGAATAAAATTGTAGGTTCTTATATGAAAATATAACCGTACCAATTATTAGGTTAGAATTTTTATTTTATAAAAAGAAACCGATAAAATACCGAACCGAATAAATTCATGTGCATAAAATATATATATATATATATATATATATATATATATATATATATATATATATATATATCATTTAATTAATTCTAAAATCAACAAAGTAGAAATTTTTTAACCGTTAATCCTTGGGTGAAATTAGTGTTGACACCCAATTTTGTCCTTCCATTTTTCGTAATTTGGCTATATTTAATTAAAATTTATAACAGTAATTTTTCAAACAAAACTGCATTAGAAAACATGTATCTACGTGTGTAATATTATTATTAATCCCCTATTTATGTAATATTTATTTAATTGTGGTTATAATTACGCAATTGCATTCATTTAGGCTATTTTTCAAACTTCGAATGTTATTTCATGCAATTTAACGCATTATGACATTATTTAATAATTATTTGTGGCTATCTATATCTAATTAGTATTATTTGTGGTCATATATATATTTATTTACAATTAAAAATATTTATTTATAATTATTTACAAAATTTCTATTTTTATACTAATTATTCATATTTATAAGTATTTTATTAAATATTAGCCATTTTGCTATTTTTACAATTCCATTTCCACTATATCCAGTCCACGTCATCATCTTTTGTCCACGTGTACGCCACCTAAGCTTCACATAAGCTTACACCTCACCAAATATACTTTTAGCACGAAGTACTACTCTCTAAAGCACGCGTACAACTCACTTCTGCACGCAGTGCAACCCCTCAACCCACTCTCCTTACACCTCACATATACTACCTATACACTTACTCACACGCGCGCCTACGTCGCCGAATCAGGGCCCTTCATCCCGTAAATCCAACGGCTCGTATCATTTCTCATATTTACATCTATACACACACACCCCACACCCTAAAACCCTAAATCATAACTCACTCTCTCCTTCCCACTAAATCAGCCGCCTCCCACCTTTATCCTCTCTCCCCTTTACCCCTAAAAACCGTCCAGGTTCCGCCACAGCCACGCCATATCTCCACCATCTTCGCCCTCAAATCTGCCACCTCCGCGGTCACGACTCCCCTCTCCTCTTTCCTATCTCGGATTATACGGGGACGAATCCCCTTTTATCTCTCTCCTACGCCTCGTGGAATCCGGAATATGAACAATGAGATTGGGTACGAATCATTACGAATCCTGATTAGAAATTGCAAGAATCATCGCAAATCAAGGGAAAACGGGTAGATTTGAGACGACCCGACCCGGTTCATCCGACCCGACCTGGATTCAAAACAGGCTAAACTCTTTCCTTTTGTGTGATAAATTTTCTGTCTAGATTCACAATCGTATTTAGTATTCTAGGTCTATTTTGGTTCATTAGCATGATGACATGATATATACATTTAAATCTGAGTTTAGTTTGCTTTCTAGAATATCTGTGTGAATCTTGTCTATATACATGCCGATTCTCTTCCTTTATCTTGGTACAAACTGATTTAGTTCATGATTTGGGGCCTAAGAAATTGAGATGCTGATTTGCTATTTCATTTAAAGGGTTTAGGACTGATTTCCTTTGCATATGCAATTTGAGTTATAGTGTGTCTTATTTTCTTAAAAGTGGCTAATTTCACAATTCCTGCTAGGAGTGGGTTTGTTTATGCCATTTGGGCTTAACAGTAGCATGTGAATCTTTACAATTTACTAACTTGGAGGCCCACTCTTCTTTTAAGTTTATAACATTGTTATTATTTGCTTTTGTGTATAACATGATCGTACTTTATTTGGCGCCTAGTAGTCTAGTTTGAGGCACTTAATACACTTAGGAGAGTCTAGATATTTCATATTAGTAGTTTCAATGGCCTCCGAGACATTCAGTGGGACGCTAGTAAACTTTTAGGACGATTTAAAATGTTAGTATGTGCTTTAGTTAAAAACTTAAAGAGGGTATGGGGGTTAAAGGGAATTAAGCCCCTCGGAAGTGATGAAATTACCCGAGCTATATATTGATAGTGGATTTTGAAACTATCGTCCCTTACGAAAGCCGGGTTCTGATCCGAATAGGATAACCAAAACCTAGGATTATTTATCCACATGTTTAAATGGTTATTGGTTAATTATTTTGTGACTATTTGCGCAACATAACTATTACTTTAGATTACTTATCCAAATGTATTGAATGTTCATTTTGTATCTCATATCTCTTTTATTTACTTTATTTAGATTTCGCCCTTTATAAGCAATATATTTGAACCCGATATAGAAATCGGTCGGGAACCACGTTTAGTGGAACCTAAGAGGTGCCTAACCCCTTCCTTCTGGGTTATTTCGAACACTTACCCAAATCTCTGACTCGTAGACCAACCCGTAGTTAATTTTTTAAACTAAATTAGAAATTAATAGGTGACCTAATACACCACTAGAACTATATTAGGTGGCGACTCCAAAACTCTTAACTCCAAACGAGTCACCCCAAGTCGAAAACTCGCTTACATTCAAGTGGGGTGCGACAGAATGGCGACTCTGCTGGGGATTAAATGTTCTAACCATTACAATTTTATATTGGGTTTATTATTGCTTTTATTATTTTTTATACTAACTTTTTCTCTTTGCAGGTGGGCAGTCTTTTATATTTTTGCAATTTTTGATAACATAATGTTTAGTATACTATCGAATTTTTTGTTGCATCTCACTCACACTTCCCCCACTCTTGGGAAACGACACTTTACACACACACGGACTATCGAATTTTTTGTTGCATTCCACTCACACTTCCCCCACTCTTGGAAAACGACACTTTACACACACACGGGGATTACGTGGATCCCCCGTCGCTTCACCACAAAAAAAAACCTTTTAGGAGGACATTTTGGAATATAGTTGGTCCGTGGTACAGCCAACGATTTCAAATGGTCCCACACCTTGGCCGTCCGCCTTGGGGAACCATGTCTAGAATTACCCAACTCTTAGCGGACACTCTTGTCTAGTAACCATGCATCATGTTATGATTTGGAGATTTTGACTTCGGCTCATGTCTAAGTCTATTAGTTCACCATATTTGAATGAACCAAACGGGTTTTTTTACCCTAAGGGACATTTAAATGTGTTACGTGTGCATCTATTTAACGTTGAACGTGTCTAGTGTAGACCATTTGTTCTTAAAAGTGTGGATCATCCAATTATTTACTTTTATTGGAGGATGTCACAAGTCGCGAAGACTTGGAAGATCAAATAAAACAAACTTTAAATTGATTTTTCCACTTTTGTGTAACAAAATTTATTATTTATTTCTATAAATGAAAATCAATATAGAAATCAGTTATTTATTTTTGTTTACGCATGAATTTTTTTTTTTACATTCATACAAAACCAATTATTTTATAAAACTATTTTTGGGTTATGAACGAAATTAATTTTTCTATTTGTTGAAAACCAAATCATAGACTTTAAATTAATTTTTTCTACTTTTAATGTAGCAAGATCAATTAGTATTCCTATTTATCCAAAAGATATTATTCTACATTTATACAATAAAATCGATTATTTTATAAAATTATTTTTTCTACTAATTTTAGGTTATGAGAACAAACGGGATGACACACGATACACGTTCAATTATAAATATCATACTCCAACTTAGGAAGACTTAACATCCTTGGTATGTTAAAGTCCATTAGCCAACTCCGTCCAAATGATGCCTATCATGCATCTTATATGTATTGGTCTTGTTAGGCCTACCTCCAATACAAGAGAGGTCCCTTGCATTATAAGGAGTGATATATTTTGCATTTGATAATTATTATCTCAACATTGACTTATTGTTTTCATGTGTTAGTTTTACTCCCGCTACTGAGGTTCACTTGTGCATTCTGGTCGACCATCAGTACTGGACAAGAGCCAAAGGCCCAATTACAACCCCTCCCCCCTCACAAACTAGAAGAAGAGGAAAGCGAAACATCATGTCTGAGTTGAATAATGCTGCTCTTGGTGATGATAACCTTGGGAATAATGGGACATCCCACAAACCTGCTTTGGTTGGGTATGATGAACATGTTGCTACTTTAGAGCAAAGAATTAAAGAACTTGAAGAGAAACTGACAATGGCCAGTTTACCCGTTGGTAACTCCGCCCATCCAAGGGAATCAGTCGATCCAAGTGGGTCAGCCCGCCCTAATTGAAAGGACCCTATGCACCCAACTGATCCCCCTATTGTTTACCAAACAACGCAACCAGCTCCTTACCAAACAGCACCACCTACTACCTACCAAATCGCACCAACCGCCACATATCAAGCACCGCCTCCCTATCCAGCACCACCATCTACCTATCAAGCACCACTCCCTGCATATCCTACTTACCCAAACACGAACTTACCTCACAACAACACCACATATCCGCAGTCTTACAATCCCATGTTCACTGCTGAAACCAAACAACTCACTTCGCCAGTCAAAAACCATGAAAATTATGAATGGGCGGAGGATGAAGCAAATGATGATGGGACAAAAGAGAAAGTTCGTAAGCTAGATGTAGCCTTTAAGAAGTTTTTGTTAGGCAAGACCACTAAAGGTTTAGCTTATGAAGACTTGTGCATCTATCCTACTTTGAAACTGCCAGACGGATACAAGATACTAAAGTTCGACCTGTTCAATGGCACTGGAGACCCTATGGCACATTTGAGAACATATAGTGGCAAGTTGATTGGAGCAGGGGAAGACGAGAAAGTACAAGTAAAGCTATTCAGCCAAAGCTTGACCGGAGAGGCTTTGAGTTGGTTCTCTAAGAAGAAGCCTGGCACATGGCTCGGTTGGGAAGATATGGCAGCAGATTTCGTAGAACGATTTGGGTACAACACTGAAATGGTACCAGATCATTTCTACCTGGAAAAGTTGAAAAAGAAACCCACTGAAACGTTTAGAGAATATGCTACTAGGTGGAGAGCAGAAGCTGTCAAGGTACAACCCGCTATGGATGAAAAAGAAATAGTGAACATATTCATCCGCATTCAAGAGGACGTCTATCACGATAAGCTGTTGCATATGAAAAATCAGAAGTTTGTTGATGTAGTGTTGATGGGAGATGACGTAGAAGAAGGACTGAAAAGTAGAAAGATTATTAGCCTAGCTGCACTACAAGCTACTAATAAGACTATCCAGTCAGGAAATGCGAGTCTCTCCAAAAAGAAGAAAGACGAAGTCTCTTTTGCTGCAACCATTCAAGACTCTGCTTTAACCCACTATTACCAAACACCACCACCATACCATCACATACCACCTGAATATCCCGTTTACAACACTCAACACACTCGGCCTATATTCCACACCCCAGCACCAAGCCATCAATCATACCAGCAAATTACTCAAACCAACTACCGAAATGCATCATCATACTCTCCTAGGCCTCGCCCTGATGCAAACCAAAGACCCAAAAGAAACTACACTGCATTAGCTGAATCTCGCACCCACTTGTTCGAGAGATTGAGAGCTGCTGGGCTTATTGTCACAATCTCTCAAAAGGTGCCAGACAATCCTTCACCACACTTTGATTACAGCAAAAGGTGCGCATACTACTCAGGTGGACCGGGGCATGAGACGGAGAGATGTTTTTCATTGAAAGATAAGATTCAAGACCTAATAGATGAAAAGGTCATTCACTTGAAGACACCAAATATGCACAATAATCCACTACCTAATTGCTGTTTGGCATTTTATGCCTATATTTCCTTAATATTTCCTCACGTTTTAGTACTTTATTCGCTCGTTTTATGATTTATGAATGTGGTTTTGCACTAATTTTATGTCGTGTGTATGTAGGTTGTTATGAAGTGCAATTGGAGCTTTTAAGAGCATGATTGAGCAAGAAAAGATTGGATTTTGATTGAGGATTGGGTTGATCACACGAAGGCACGACACGAAGCGAGCAAAGGAGCAAGAAAACACGAAATTGGCCTGGCGCTGTAGGGCACGTGGCGCGCCACCCACCGCGCCCAGTGCCCCAGCGCTATTCCTTGCGCGCCACGTGCCAAAGGCGCTCAAAATCTGACGCTACTGGTTGTCTGGGCGCGTTCCGAGGCGCGGGGCGCCCGTTATAGCGCCCCGTGTGCGGTTTTTCACTTCCTATTTCGTTAGGATTGGGTCTAACTCATTACTAGGTGTTTGTAAACTCTATAAATAGTTTTTACTTAGTTTTTGAAGGGAGTTCAGACTTGGGAGCAAATTTGAGAGCTCATAACATCAAGAACAAGGGTTTTTCTTCTTTCCATTAATTTATTACATCATTACTTCATTATTTCATCAAATCTTTGTGTTGTTATTATGAGTATGCGTGGCTAAATATATCGTTCTAGGGTTAGAGTATTACATGAAAGTTGATGTTTGAAGATTGATTCCCATTGATTGAATCCCATAACGGGTTACTTATTCTTTCTTGATTTCACTTGTGTAATTGTCAGGGCCCGATTATTACGCATTATCTATAGTTTTTAGATTGAACTTGAAAGAGGGAATTTGATTATGTAATAAGAAAGAATAGGACTAGTTTGTGAACCCGGGCATCGGGGAACCAATTTGTGAGTAGGATAGACATGTACTTGCTCGCCTAGTTTAATTAATTACATAATTCGTTGATGCGTGCACGTGATTCAACCCATAGACATATAGGGATTGAAGTAGCCTGCATAGACCGTGAAGAATCGAAAGGTTTTCACGGGTATCGTTAATCTGTTAGTTAGTAACCCGGGATTTAAGAAGTGGAATCAATTGGAAAACTCAACTGGACTGCTCGTAACTCTGACCCTGGACCGTCTCCTTATTACTGATAACAACCAAGTTTTGCTCAATTGCTTGAATTCACTTTTACCATGTTAATTACTGTTCTTTAGTTAATAAACCCCTCACTATTGGAAAAAGATCCCTGAATAGTTTATATAAATTGTTTGCTAGAATTCAGTCTGAATAGTCCTCATGGGAACGATACTCATCTTATCACTTTATTACTTGTCGACCACGTATACTTGCGTGTGCGTTTGGGAGCTACAAGTTTTTGGCGCCGTTGCCGGGGACTAAATTGACTGTTTTCTTTTTGAACAATTTATTATTTTCTATTCAGGTTTAATTTTTTTTAATTTTATTTTTAGTTTATTATTGTATTACTTGTTTATATGGCATCTTTTAATGAAAGTGGGTTGAATGATGGTTGCTCAAATTTTATTGATTCTTGTCTACTTTGTGGAGGCAATCACTTTTGGGAAAATTGCCCAAGTCTTTCAACCCTGCGAGACTGGTTATGTGAATTTTCTACCACCTTTGATTGGAATTTTTGTAAATTGTGTGGTGGTCGGTGGAATGATTGTCCTAAGTGTCATGGTCCTTCCCCCAATAATTTTTGTGATGATTCTAATGATGTTTGTGAGTTTGACAGGAGCGATAAAGTACAGGTTGTTAGCGAAACTTGGCTAATGGAGCAAGCCAAACTCTTAGAAGCTTATGGGGATTTCAGGAGTGAACTTACAAATATGACGAGGCAATTTATGGAAGAAAGGGTTGTGCTCGGGCAAGAGATCGACGAATTTGGCTTGACTATTCACGACTTGGAGGAGAATTTGAGTGATATGGTTGAGGTGTCTGAAGCCCAATTATCAGTTGTCGTGAATAGTAGATTTGAGATGGAAGAGCTTAGAAGCCAATTTGAGGAGCAAAAAGTGGAATTCCTACTATTCGACCCAATATTAGTTGATGATGCTAAGGTTGAAAAAATCACATTAGAGTCAAGAGAGGAAATAGAAAACATCATATTTGAAGACTCTAGTGTTTGTGCAAGTGAGGGTGTCAAAAGTAATGCAACTTTAGAATTGAAGCGCATTGGACCTCATTCCAATCATTTTTCAACATTGTGTTTGGATGGTGACATGAAAATTGAGCCACCCGAGCCTATGAAGAAACCAAAGTAGGAGGAACAAGGTGCTTATATTTTAAAGTTTGTGATGCCGAGGAGACAAAACGACATCCCTCATGTAAAGGCCAAGAAGTGCAAAATGCGACAATGGTTACTTGGTCCTTTTATATTTTTGCCACCACCCCAATACCATAGTTGTAAACTTGAGGCAAAGTTTGGGATTCAATTCATAAGTTCAAGGTGGAGGAAAAAGTGATGAAGTTGTCTTCGTCGTGCCACAACGTTAACTAGGCGCTTCTCGGGAGGCAACCCGAGTTTGTACTTGTATTATTTTATTTATAGTGTCACGTAGTTTTTGTTTTTCCTTGCATTGCAGGTTCATGTAATGTCGAGGCTAAGTGTGGGGTGCCCTCACCCTTGCCTAATATTGATGACCTGATGAGGGAACTCTGAGTACCTCATACTATATAGAAGCTTGGAGGATGCTAGCACCAAGGACTAGAATCTTCAGGGAAGTTTTCTTTACCTTGCACTTGCTTATTTTTAGAACTGAGGACAGTGCTTAGTTTAAGTGTGGGGTGGGGAACTACCCTTTTATTTATTTTTGAGGTTAGGGATGCATGTGCCGTAGGATTTTCTTTTGTCACTTGACTTTATTTTTATCTGTTTCTTGCTTTAATATATGAAAAAAAATTAGAAAACCAATGAAAAATTCCAAAAAGATTTTCCTTTTAGTTTAGTTTTATTAGTGGTACATGTCATCCACCCCGTGGTTTTTCTTATGGCCGCGGTTCTTTTCCACGGGGAGACCTTTGAACCGGGTAGTTTTTATTTTTATTAGGATTAGGATAGTTAGTTGTAGATAACCCTAGACGAAGGAAATAGGTAGAATGCTAGGTGCCTTTGATTTGTTTGATACCGGTGGACTTGAACTTGTTGCATGTGCTATTTGTGGTGTCCTTTGGTTTTAAATTGTGATGCATGCCTAAAAAAATTGGAACGACCCCCTTGAGATGCTTGAGTCCACTCACTTGACTTTATTGTTAACCTTTGTGTATGAGTGCTTAAATTTCCACAAGTTGCATTCTAGATGCTTGGTTGAGAGTTGTTGATGGAACCTTTTTGTGTGGATCGTGTGCAATGTGCGTTGTGAGGCATGTTCTTGTTTACTCCATGTTGCATATTAATGTCTAGAACTTGCCCCGTGTCTGTGCAAAGCGAAATCCTAGGTTTGCTCTAGTCGTGAAATGATACTAGGCCTTCTTTTGATTTGCCTACCCTTACATATACACCTTGGGAAAAATGATTATGTGATTTCCTTGACCTTTTTGTTGGCACCCACACCCCGAGCCTACCCATTTGTTCTAAATTGACTCTTTTGGCCCTTTACTCCTTAAGCACTTTATTGATATTGTGTTGTTATGTGGGAGTTGTGGTTGGATTTGGGGAGATTTTTGAGTGGAACTAATGAAGGGAATAATTGTTAAAATTGTGAAGTAGTGAAAAACATTGGCAAGGTTGGAAGATAATGAAATAGGAAAAAAAAGAGCAAAGTTAAAGAAAAGAAAAAATTGTGGAAAAAGAAATAAAAAAAGAGAAAAAGATATTCATTCCTTGCTAGTGTGTGCTTAAAAGAAAAGTTGCTACTTGTTGAGAAGGTGTGTGTGAAAGTTGTTGATTGGGTGGCTTGATGAGAATTGTGCTTAATTTAATTGTGATGTATTAAAGTGCTTAGGGAGGTAGTCACTATTACCCATATGTATCCTACCAACCCCTTAGCCTACATTACGACCTTTTCAAAGTCCTAGTTAATTCCGATTGGAGTGAGCTTACATTAGTGGAGTCCTACACTACGGGCAAGCCCATGGTACGTTGTGTGTGACATGTGAGACTTTTATGAGAGTGAGTGAATTCATTTGTATTGCCCCCGTTCTATTCATGTTGTTGATTGTTGTGTGTGATTTTTTTTTTTTTTTGGGACACTCTTTTGCTTCATATTGGTGAGGGCACATGGTTTGCATAAAATAGGTGAAGTTGGTGGCTTCTTGGTTGAGTAGATAGGTGTGATTTGGTGGGAGCATGGTTGCATTAAGTTGAGTTTGTGCATTTGAGCTATTTTGGGGTGGTTGTTCTCATATTTTTGAGTTTGGTAAATTATTGGCATGTTTGTGGATCCATAGTAGGCATGTGTGCATTTGTTCAATGGTCGGTATCAACCATAGTCATGGGCAGACCTGTTCTACCTAGGTTGGAAGTTATTTGTGATTGCTCGAAGACGAGCAAAGGTTCAAGTGTGGGGTGGTGATGTTTGGCATTTTATGCCTATATTTCCTTAATATTTCCTCACGTTTTAGTACTTTATTCGCTCGTTTTATGGTTTATGAATGTGGTTTTGCACTAATTTTATGTCGTGTGTATGTAGGTTGTTATGAAGTGCAATTGGAGCTTTTAAGAGCATGATTGAGCAAGAAAAGATTGGATTTTGATTGAGGATTGGGTTGAGCACACGAAGGCACGACACGAAGCGAGCAAAGGAGCAAGAAAACACGAAATTGGCCTGGCGCTGTAGGGCACGTGGCGCGCCACCCACCGCGCCCAGTGCCCCAGCGCTATTCCTTGCGCGCCACGTGCCAAAGGCGCTCAAAATCTGACGCTACTGGTTGTCTGGGTGCGTTTCGAGGCGGGGGGCGCCCGTTGTAGCGCCCCGTGTGCGGTTTTTCACTTCCTATTTCGTCTAGGATTGGGTCTAACTTATTACTAGGTGTTTGTAAACTCTATAAATAGTTTTTTACTTAGTTTTTGAAGGGAGTTCAGACTTGGGAGCAAATTGGAGAGCTCATAAAATTAAGAACAAGGGTTTTTCTTCTTTCCATTAATTTATTACATCATTACTTCATTATTTCATCAAATCTTTGTGTTGTTATTATGAGTATGCGTGGCTAAATATATCGTTCTAGGGTTAGAGTATTACATAAAAGTTGATATTTGAAGATTGATTCCCATTGATTGAATCCCATAACGGGTTACTTATTCTTTCTTGATTTCACTTGTGTAATTGTCAGGGCCCGATTATTACGCATTATCTATAGTTTTTAGATTGAACTCGAAAGAGGGAATTTGATTATGTAATAAGAAAGAATAGGACTAGTTTGTGAACCCGGGCATCGGGGAACCAATTTGTGAGTAGGATAGACATGTACTTGCTCGCCTAGTTTAATTAATTACATAATTCGTTGATGCGTGCACGTGATTCAACCCATAGACATATAGGGATTGAAGTAGCCTGCATAGACCGTGAAGAATCGAAAGGTTTTCACGGGTACATTTAATCTGTTAGTTAGTAACCCGGGATTTAAGAAGTGGAATCAATTGGAAAACTCAACTGGACTGTTCGTAACTCTGACCCTGGACCGTCTCCTTATTACTGATAACAACCAAGTTTTGCTCCATTGCTTGAATTCACTTTTACCATGTTAATTACTGTTCTTTAGTTAATAAACCCCTCACTATTGGAAAAAGATCCCTGAATAGTTTATATAAATTGTTTGCTAGAATTCAGTCTGAATAGTCCTCGTGGGAACGATACTCATCTTATCACTTTATTACTTGTCGACCACGTATACTTGCGTGTGCGTTTGGGAGCAACACTAATCATGGAGATGAGAAGGTGAATATGATTGACTTCGGCGAAGAGTGCAATCTGGAAGGCACGATTATAAAAGCAAAAACAGTGTTTGATAAACACAAGTTTGGCATGGGGTACGTCTTGGTTTGCAAAGGAAAAAGTATTACAAAAGATACAAGAGGTTATCATTCACTAGAGCTGTTTGTTCCAACTCTGAAACAAGCATCCATCTTTTCAAGCTACATGAAAACTCTCAAGGGAGAAGGACTTGCTGAAGGTGTTCACGGTATAGAATATGAGCTGACCGGTCTAAAGGAGCTATTCATGGGAGAATATGATGCAGCTCTTGAAAAGCATACTGAAGCCCAGAACGTATAGAAAGCTGAAGGTGAACAACTGAATCTGCAGCACATTCCGAGCATGCCGAGAACCTTAGTGGAGCTGGGGCATTAGTTATTTTCTTAAATAAAACACGACTCCGAGTCGTTAGCTTTTGTTTTCTTTGTTGTTCAACTTTGTTGCATCGTTGTTTCCTTTCGAAGACTTTTTCTCAAGTCCAATAATAAAATTATTTCCATTTCTATTTTAAGCATGAATCATTCACTTTCAGCAAAATTATTTTAATTCCATTGAATCTGCGACTGCGATGTGAGGAAGCAGTCTAAAACGACGAGTACAAACCAGGCTATGGTGATTTGACAAAAGACATTTGAGGAACTTCATGAAAATCTTATAGCAGACAATTGAGGCAAGAGCATCAAGAAGATATTGAGAACATGACTTAAAGCGACACAGTAGAAATACATATAAGGAGCAGAATTGGACAATCCCAAATGGGCCAAAAACATACTGGAGCAAGTGACGGACAAAACAAGAAATATAAAGACAAAGGAATTTAACAAGGAGTTTAGCAAATTATAGTTGTCCCTGAAGTAGAATTCTCTAAATCGAGGCAAAATTACAAGATCCTTCACTCATATACAATCGAGAGATACTACAAATCGAGCAACATTCATCTTTATTGGATTTGAACTACGTAGCGACCTGATTCCCAAAAGGGGATACGTAGGCAGCCTATCCAAGGCACGGTCACATCATAAGAGAATTTTATTGGACACTGGGACAGAATTTTTTGAGTTTCCCTCAAAAAATTCAAAGAGTACATTATAACACACTGGGGCAGAATTTTTGAGGATACACATCGCAGTCTATGATTCATTGGAACAAATTTGTATTACTCTTTAAAAATAATTTTCACAAAACACATGCATATCCCCTTTCATTCTCCCTTTTTGCCCACAGCTCGACTAAGGTTTGACACTCGAAAAGAGAGATATTACAAAGGAAACAATTATACAAGATGTAGCAGCAGAGTGCAGTACCACGAATGTGCTAGTCAACCTCCCCCAAAAAACTCACAATTTTTCTTTGATTGCAGATTTACACAGGTACCAAGTATACCTAACAACTCTTGCAAAGCAAAATCTATCAGATTATCAGAGCATAGAATCTACGTCGGCGGAGCATAGGATCTGCGTCGGTAGATATATAGGATTCGCAGTGGTGAACAAGACAGCAATGAAAACAGTGTTAGGTCCGCGTCTGTGGACAAGACATCTTTTGGAGAAGCATAGGATCCGCATCGGTGGATATATAGGGTCCGCGTCTGTGGACAAGACATCTTTTGGAGAAGCATAGGATCCGCATCAGTGGATATATAGGGTCTGCATCGGTGGACATGACAAGCATAGAATCCATGTCGGTGGATATACAGGGTCCGCAGCGGTGGACATGACATTAATTTGACAAGAATAGGATCCATGTCGGTGGAGATATAGGGTCTGCATCGGTGGACATGACAAGCATAGGATCCATGTCGGTGGATATATAGGGTCCGCAGCGGTGGACATGACATCAATTTTAGAAATGTAGAATCCATGTCGGTGGATGTGTAGGGTCTGCATCGGTGGACATGACAAGCATAGAATCCATGTCGGTGGATATACAGGGTCCGCAGCGGTGGACATGACATCAATTTGAGAAGTGTAGAATCCATGTCGGTGGATATATAGGGTCTGCATCGGTGGACATGACAAGCATAGGATCCATGTCGGTGGATATATAGGGTCCGCAGCGGTGGACATGACATCAATTTGAGAAGTATAGAATCCATGTCGGTGGATGTATAGGGTCTGCATCGGTGGACATGAAAAGCATAGGATCCATGTCGGTGGATATACAGGATCCGCAGCGGTGGACATGACATCAATTTGAGAAGTATAGAATCCATGTCGGTGGATGTATAGGGTCTGCATCGGTGGACATGACAAGCATAGAATCCATGTCGGTAGATATACAGGGTCCGCAGCGGTGGACATGACATCAATTTGAGAAGTGTAGAATCTATGTCGGTGGATATATAGGGTCTACATCGGTGGACATGACAAGTATAGGATCCATGTTGGTGGATATATAGGGTCCGCGTCTGTGGACATGGCATTATTTGACAAGCATAGAATCCAAGTCGGTAGATATATAGGGTCCGCAGCGGTGGACATGATATCAATTTGAGAGGCATAGAATCCATGTCGGTGGATACATAGGTCTGCATCGGTGGACATGACATCCATGAATCTGCGTCGGTGGATATATATAAGGTCCGCGTTTGTGGACAATTCAGCAATTGAAGGTATAGGGTCCGCGTTTATGGACATATTTCAGTAATTTGGAGCAGTAAGATCTATGTTTTTTGACAGACCGACTATTGATCAAGCACAGAATCTGCGTTTGCAAATATATAAGGTTCGCAGTGGTGAACATGACAATAATTTGCAGCAGAGCTAGGTCCGCATCGGTGAGCATAGCATTGGAAAGATATTTGGATGAGACATCAATCAAACAAGTATCAGACAAAACAACCCCTCGGCTCAACAGGGAAGTTTACTTTACTTTATCTTTATATCTATTGCTTTTACCATGATTTTGTTGCAGGGTACTCCCTGACCTCTCGACAAACCTCTGTGCCATACTCTCACGCCTGCTTCTAACATCACTACCAATTATGCAACCGCAAAACCTCCAAACAAATACAAAGCAAAGCCTAACCTTACAGACAATGCCTTTTTCTACACCCACAAGCTACCTATTTTGCCGAATTCCAAGCTGCAAGTCCATACTCGTACCTGTAATCTACCTAGTCTCCCCTTTTCGATTGGGTGTTAGTTTCGTATTCCTTCATAATTTGTGCCCATCTGCGTCAACCATGCGTATTTTCGTGCTTAATCGTGTTCATATGCTTGAATTGTGCGCATTCATAAAACTCGCTCCCCAAATGTTTCCAAGCCCATTCAAAGCAATATTGAAGGCGAAATGACCCATTTATCGAGATGAAGTGGAAACTACGTCCGTGTAAACTCCTCTTTATGGGTGTGTCGTGCACCACATCTTCATAACTAGAATGATTATAAATCTCTTTTCCCACGCTCGATCTATCGATGTCATTTCATCTCCGACAATACCTTTGCTTTATTCTTCACTTATCTTGCCAAAAGGCAAAGCATACACGAATCTAAACTTCATATACTTGGATAAGTTTAGTCTTTACATCCAAAATCGTGCATCATAAATATCTCACACAGGCAACATGCCATTCTAGAACTACACACGGCCTGATTCTCGTGAAACCCGAGATATGTAGGCAACTCAGAGACCGGGGTTCGGCCAAAAATACCCCAAAACTCCCATCATTTTGCCTACCAGTCGTGACAAAATTGGTTATCCCGTCAACTATCTTTGTCCGAATACTCTTTCATCATCTCCAGGCAAAGAGGGGCAGCTGTTGACACACAATTTTGTCCCTCCATTTTTCGTAATTTGGCTATATTTAATTAAAATTTATAACAGTAATTTTTCAAACAAAACTGCATTAGAAAGCATGCATTTACGTGTGTAATATTATTATTAATCCCCTATTTATGTAATATTTATTTAATTGTGGTTATAATTACGTAATTGCATTTATTTAGGCTATTTTTCAAACTTCGAATGTTATTTCATGCAATTTAACGCATTATGATATTATTTAATAATTATTTGTGGCTATCTGTATCTAATTAGTATTATTTGTGGTCATATATATTTATTTACAATTAAAAATATTTATTTATAATTATTTACAAAATTCCTATTTTTATACTAATTATTCATATTTATAAGTATTTTATTAAATATTAGCCATTTTGCTGTTTTTACAATTCCATTTCCACTATATCCAGTCCACGTCATCATCTTTTGTCCACGTGTACGCCACCTAAGCTTCACATAAGCTTACACCTCACCAAATATACTTTTAGCACGAAGTACTACTCTCTAAAGCACGCGTACAACTCACTTCTGCACGCAGTACAACCCCTCAAAGCCCCACTCTCCTTAAACCTCACATATACTACCTATACACTTACTCACACGCACTCCTACGTGGCCTAATCAGGGCCCTTCATCCCGTAAATCCAACGGCTCGTATCATTTCTCCTATTTACATCTATACACACACACCCCACACCCTAAAACCCTAAATCATAACTCACTCTATCCTTCCCACAAAATCAGCCGCCTCCCTCCTTTATCCACTCTCCCCTTTACCCCTAAAAACCATCCAGGTTCCGCCACAGCCACGCCATATCTCCACCATCCTCGCCCTCAAATCTGCCACCTCCGCAGTCACGACTCCCCTCTCCTCTTTCCTATCTCGGATTACACGGGGACGAATCCCCTTTTATCTCTCTCCTTCGCCTCGTGGAATCCGGAATATGAACAAGGAGATTGGGTACGAATAATTACGAATCCTGATCAGAAATGGCAAGAATCATCGCAAATCAAGGGAAAACGGGCAGATTTGAGACGACCCGACCCGGTTCATCCGACCCGACCTGGATTCAAAACAGGGTAAACTCTTTCCTTTTGTGTGATAAATTTTCTGTCTAGATTCACAATCGCATTTAGTAGTCTAATTCTATTTTGGTTCATTAGCATGATGACATGATATATACATTTAAATCTGATTTTAGTTTGCTTTCTAGAATATCTGTTTGAATCTTGTCTATATACATGCCGATTCTCTTCCTTTATCTTGGTACATACTGATTTAGTTCATGATTTAGTGCCTAAGAAATTGAGATGCTGATTTGCCATTTCATTTAAAGGGATTAGGACTGATTTCCTTTGCATATGAAATTTGAGTTATGTATTTCCTTTATTGGATTGACTGATTGTAAGGGTAATTGATCATGTTACTTTTGTTAAAATGGGCTAGTAGAACCAGCCATAGCCCTATAAATATGGCTGCCTGTTTTTAGTTCCGGACACCCTTACTGGTACCTCTGATAGCCTCTCGCACATAGAATTAGAACAGCTTCTCCTCTCCTCTCTGAATACACACTGAAAATCCACCACCCTCTCTTCTCTCTTTACAACTTAAATGCTGGAAAAAGCACTGCACTTCTCCCCTCTCCACTAAAAGCATACGGGCTGCCTAATCTTTCTCTATTTTGTTTTGATGATTGATAACTAGGAGAGTGAAGTCTGCTTGTTTCAAGTGCCCTTATTGCATACTCTGTCCCTGGTCGTTTATGTCACTGCCTGTTATCCTGCACCTTCTTTGTTTGCCGTTATGAATTGCTATCAAGGTTAGTCTTTGCTAAGTGCTAATTGTACGATTGCCTTGAATCTCTGGTAAGTAAAAGTTTGGTCTTGGATGGTTATTCTTTATCTGAATTGCCTTTGGCAGGTTGCCCCCTTAATTGCTTTGTATGTATGTTCTTGTTTGGGTCTGTTAGGGCCACTCTCTAACCCTTTATGCAGGTCTTGTTTAGTGTTGGATGGCTTAAAATCTATACTAGTATTGTGGGGAGTTAGGCTCTCAAATCCATGGCTGGATGAACTCATTAGTTCATTCAAAGTGGCACTCCTTTCTTTCTTTCTCTTATCTTCTCCTAGACCACTATACTGTATTCATTAAGTTACCCTGGTTTTTATGTATATGAGGCACCATATGAGGTGCATTGGCAGGTAAAAGGGAAGCAAGGGCAGCGTACAAAAGTAGTGATAAAATGCTACTAAAGCAGTGCAAAGTGGGCAGTAAAATGCCTGCTATGTATAGGCTATCCAGGGGCCTGTTCTTTACCTCTTCTCCTTACTTTTTGTGATTAAGAACTTACTGGATGTGCTGAAAGTTAGCAGCCAGCTGTTGTTTGTGTGTTAGGCCAAGATAGGGGCCTCTCTTATCCTTCATTTTTCTCGTGTTTTTGAAATAAAGTATAACTTGATCACATGACTGTTTGAGTAAAACTGTGGGCTGTGTAAATTATTCGAACATGACAAGCTTTTAACTTAATTACAGCAGAGACTGTTTTTTGCTGAAAATTAGTAAAAAGGGCTGAAATTGCAATACATGCTGAAAACTGGTCTATTTGTGCAAATAGTAAAACTGAACCTTGTAGTATTATTTTTACAGGTTTTAAAACTGAGAATTGATAGTAATCTAGGCTATTTGTGCAACTATGGTATGCTGGAAGCTAAACTATTTTTCTAGAAGGGCTAAAACTGCAACATTATCTGAAAATGAAACTGTTTCTGTAAACTGCACATTCTGAAATGTTATAGTGTGTCTTATTTTCTTAAAAGTGGCTAATTTCACAATTCCTGCTAGGAGTGGATTTGTTTATGCCATTTGGGCTTAACAGTAGCATGTGAATCTTTACAATTTACTAACTTGGAGGCCCACTCTTCTTTTAAGTTTATAACATTGTTATTATTTGCTTTTGTGTATAACATGATCGTACTTTATTTGGCGCCTAGTAGTCTAGTTTGGGGCACTTAATACACTTAGGAGAGTCTAGATATTTCATATTAGTAGTTTCAATGGCCTTCAAAACATTAAGTGGGACGCTAGTAAACTTTTAGGACGATTTAAAATGTTAGTATGCGCTTTAGTTAAAAACTTAAATAGGGTATGGGGTTAAAGGGAATTAAGCCCCTCGGAAGTGATGAAATTACCCGAGCTATATATTGATAGTGGATTTTGAAACTATCGCCCCTTACGAAAGCCGGGTTCTGATCCGAATAGGATAACCAAAACCTAGGGTTATTTATCAAATGTTTAAATGGTTATTGCTTAATTATTTTGTGACTATTTGGCGCAACATAACTATTACTTTAGATTACTTATCCAAATGTATTGAATGTTCATTTTGTATCTCATATCTCTTTTATTTACTTTATTTAGATTTCGCCCTTTACAAGCAATATATTTGAACCCAATATAGAAATCGGTCGGGAACCACGTTTAGTGGAACCTCCTCCTAGGTACCTAACCCCTTCCTTCTGGGTTATTTCGAACACTTGCCCGAATCTCTGACTCGTAGACCAACCCGTAGTTAATTCTTTAAACTAAATTAGAAATTAATAGGTGACCTAATACACTACTAGAACTATATTAGGTGGCGACTCCAAAACTCCTAACTCCAAACGAGTCACCCAAGTCGAAAACTCGCTTACATTCAAGTGGGGTGCGACAATTAGTAATGCAAAGCATCCCGACCTACTTAATAGTACTATTAGTACTAATAAAAGTTGAAACTAATATATTTCAATAGTGTATTTCTTTCTCCATTTTAAACTCTAAATTTCTTAAAATCTAGTTCCTGCTGAAGTGACAAAATTTATTGTAGAAGGTCTCTGCAGGCCATTTTTGCGTTCGTCTTGTAAATTTTATCTACGGGTGAAGGTTTAATCTCTTATTAAATTTATGTCGACTTATGTTTAGTTTGGACTTTGATTTAGTATAGAACAATACATCATAATAAAGCATCTTATTGAAAAAGTAAACGAACATGAGTTTAACAGTCAAAATAATGTAAATAATTGTCTAACTTTTTTTATTTTTTTAATTCTTACCCACTCTTTCATATCGTTATTTAGAGACTAGGTATTGTAAAGTGCTTCACTGCCGCATATTGTAATAAATCATTTTAAGCACACTTCGACAAATATTCAATTGATTGTGATATCATTGTTATTCTAATATCGTTTAGTACTTCAGTATGATGACATTTATATTTTGATTTAATCATTAGAACCGTATGAGTTTTGCAATGAAAGTGATACATATTTTTCAAGGTTGTTGTCTTGTATGACAAAAATGGTAGTTTTAGCCAATAACTCAAAAGTCCACTAATTTTAATGTACGTATGTTGCACGTGTAATATTGCGTAAATAATTATAAATTTTTATATGTCAAAGACATTGAACAAAATCTTTAGTGCATGTTCCCAAGTTTATTCTCAAAAGTGAAGAGAAATACCGTTAGTTTCCTTCTGTCGTTGCTTTCCTATTACCGTGGATCATATGCATGAAACTAAAAAATAAGTAAATCTCAATACGATTTTGCATAAAACTGGCAGAAGGGTCATGCTTTCATCCAGATTTGGATGTTTATGTATTAGTTCCTAACTGCATTGTTTATATCAAAACAATCACCGGACTCCTACTTTCATCTATATTACACCTAAAGAATGTCACCCAACTTTTTCTCAATGGCGGAGGCTTGTTAATTAACAACTTTTAGGTGGTACACTCATATTTAAAATCAAAATTCTATATACCTGAAAAGTACTTAAAGTTTTCCATTGCTGAATTTTCCTTTATCTCATGTTCCTTCTCTTGTGTTTGCGCCTATATAAGTACAACAAGGGAAAAAAGGTCTAGCAAATATTGAAGTCATTTAACTAACTAAGCAAATGAAATTGTACCTCAGAAAAGTCCTCAAATGCCTCCTTAAATTATCAACGGATAATCGAATTCACTAAAGAGGCATGAAAGCAACTTTTAAAATTAATTGACACAAAATGAGATGAAAACACAAAAATATGTGAAAATGATACATAAGTCTACTAAAAAGTATATCTCGTAACTAAGGTAGTAGTAATAAAAGGGAAAAAATGGTGAGTCAAAATAACTCTAGGTAATTCTAAGGTCAAATTAGTGTCGAACCTACACATGACATAACTTGTCACTACTATGTGTTATCAGAATTCCCGAAGCTTGAGGTTATAGTTATCAGAATTCCCCAAGCTTGAGGTTATAAACAAAACATTGTGCTTGAACTCGTATAAGAACAATTTTTTTAAAAACAACAGATATGTTATTTAAAATCTGTTTGATTTATATATTAAAAGGATTTCAAGTTCTTGAAGTAATAAATATTGATTATGTTTAGCTAACTCACAAAAGGTGTAAAATTTAATGGAAGTGTGAGAAAGAAATCAACTACTAAATATCATTGATATGTCAACCAAGATGACATACAAATAAAGAGAGTTATAGAAGCCTCCTTAATATGCAAATTATTTGGGAATAGTGTATCAAACTAAAAGAGTCCATTACCCAAATGGTCATTCAATTATTGAAAATAAATTAACAAAATCACTCTTCTTTGTATTGTTCCTAAATAGTTACTCATCTTTGCATAATTGACTCAAATAGTCGTTTTTGTTGGAAAAATTGTTATCTCCGGTGAAATATATTGACATAACATTTTTTTTCTAAATTTAAAATATGAAAAATTAAACTTATCCATTAAACCAACTATCCAATTTATTTATCCAAATAAAATTGACCCGAATAATTTAACAGGTCAAATATTTATTTTCATTATATAGAACAATATCAGACTTAAGTTTTTAAGGAATATCGTATTTTCTTTTAAGGTGGGGTCAAGGAATGTTATTTTTTATTTTTGTGTACACTTTGTTAATATGACACAATATATAAGGTGTCGTCTTTTGTTAAAATCATTAATGTTGTTGACATACTTTGATTTGTTCTATCAATTTAAAAGATTCAGACATTTTGAATGGAAAGTTGAAGTTTTCTTATGGATTATATTATGAGTTTATGATATTTTATGAGAACTTTGGTTAATTGTAATGGCGTTTGAAGGATGTAATTAGTTCCGCGGAAGCGAGGTATTGTGGTATAATAAAGCTTGATGATAAAATTAAATACATAAGTTTGATATTGTTGTATATAATGAAAATAAATATTTGACCCGTTAAGCTGTTCGTGTCGATTTTATTTGAATAAATGAATTGGATAGTTGGTTAAATATATGAGTTTAATTTTTTTATATTTTAAATTTAAAAATAAAATCATGTCAATATTTTTTCCAACAAGAATGACTATTTGAATCCATTATGCAAAGTTGAATGACCATTTAGGAACAATATAAAGAAGAGTGACTTTGTTAGTTAATTTCCAATAGTTGAGTGACCATTTGGGTAATGGACCCAAACTAAAACGAATTGACCTTAGGTATTAAAGTTAAATAAACTGCCCCAACAAAAGAACGAAAGAACCTACTAGTTTAAAAAGTCCTAGACAAAAAAAAATCCTTACATAACTTATTAGGAGGAGGAACTCGAAATCAGGAGAAAAGTAAATTAAGGTGTAAATATTACCCTAAAAGATAAACGCGTGAATAACTAAAATAAAAGATTAAAATAAGTAGTAGCGATATTCGTCTAGTCACAAGATTAATTTGTTTTTCCATCCAAACACAACATCACAACTTTCATCAAACGTTTTCCAAAGATATCAGAATTTCCAATATATATTCCTTAGAGATAATCAAATGATGAATTACATATGAATCTTCAAAGTTGTACTTACTTTTTCATGTGTTGGCAAACCCTGAAGTTCTCAGACAATCAAGTGCTCAATACTCTTAGGCGCCCTCGGCCACCCTTCACTCCACTTTGGTATTCTGAAGTCTTAGAATTATGGATGACTCTAAACGTCTGCAAGACTGCAACACAATTAAACTAATTAATCTGTGTCGTACTCTGGCAAACCATCTAGTCATATAATCAGAAAGAGAAAAAAAAATTAGATTACATTTTCACATCTGCAAAGCGCGAAGTCTACATATATAACTTTCAAAATTACGATAATTCTGAAAGTAATGATAGAATGATATCAAAAAATAAAATAATGGCAAAAGTAAAAATTTAAATTGGCGTCCAGACTACATAAAAACCAATGGTCTTTCGGAAGCAGCCTCTCCACCTTGGTGGGAGTAAGGTCTGCGTACATCTCACCCTCCCCACCCCTCCCCAGACCCCACTTGTGGGATAGACTGTGTATATTGTTGTTGTTGTCGTCCAAACTACATAAAAAGAAATTCTCATAAATTACATTGTAAATGAAAAAAACAAAACTTGCACTCAATTAGCAAAAGAATATATTTTCCAGAAGAAAGAGTCAAACAAAGCATGATAGTAATTACATATTTAGTTAATAATAGTTAGTACCACAACCATAGCATATAATTAAGAGGATAATGAGGCGGGAGGGAAGATGTGGGCAAGTAAGCCGCCGAGAAATATTGATCGAACTTGAGGCGAATATAATTGGTGATTCTTCTTATAAAAACATCAATATGTCTAATTTTAGTAGATCTCAAATGCCTAAATGTCAGATCATGTAATTTTAGAATTTTAATTGTAATTACGTATCTATAAAAAATACAATAGGACATATATACAGATTCATTCGGTTATGAAGTGTCATTATTCAAGTAAGATTAGTTTCAAATAACTCTACTATTAGCTAACTTCAAAAAACCTCTATATATTAGGAAAATAATTAGAATAATCCTTGGATGAAATTTGTGTCAGCATCAAGTTAGGAATCTACATACAAGGTGGTTACTAAGTTCCTATACTTTCGCCTCAAGTTTTCTGTCGCCCCATTCTCCAATCTTAGCATGGATACCGTATTTAGCCATCATTTTAGTTGATTTTAAAGTGTAAATTTAGTAGTATGTAGTATTAAATATTAATTGGAAAAAAATAATTATAATAAATAAAATATGAAAAAATAGCAAATGACAATTTTGTCTATTTTAGAGTCTTTTAATAAAGGGTAAAAGGTTCAATTAACATTTACTAAGAGCCTTCGTGCTTTTAATATAGTACTAGATTTAGTGTACGTGTGTCGCACGTGTCATCTTGCTTAAATAATTAAATCTTAAATGTAAAAAAAACTGCATATCACATTAACAAAGGGGATAATATAAGTATTCATAAGGTGTAAAAATAAATCAATTATCAATTACTCTAAACACACATTGTCAACCAAAGCACATAAAATACCCCTTATATATCGCGAGAATGATACACACATGGAATACAATATATAATTTGACAAATATAAAAGAAAAATAAACAATTAAAAAGGTTGTAAAAGCCTGGTGCTTATTCATCATTTACAAATATTGTATTGTTAATTCAAGATAAAATGATTGATCTTGTCCTAGGTACTTATAAAGTTAGACAGATTGCCTAATAAAACAACTAAAATAAAAATAAAAGAGAGGAAAAAGGACCTTCATTAAATGCTTTAATTAGATAACTAAAGAAAATGAAAAAAAAAAGTAGAAATGGTGAACATGCATGACATAAGAAAGGAAATTAAGAAGCTTACAAAGAGTTTCGTTAACCAAAAACTCAAAAATCGTCCATGGCTTTTGCAAAGGCTTTATAGGATGTCTTTAGCCGTATAATCATTCTTTTTATTTTACACACTTTACAGTTGAAACTCAAGAATACAATATCGAAAACTTTTCAACAACAACAAGTATTTGTGTGTTCAATGTTTGAACAGCTAGAATATAAAAATAAATAATATTCCTGTTGTTACAAAGAGAAATTTTTTTTCCTAAACGATACAAAAGTCATTAGGCTCAAAAATAAACAATGAGAACATAATAAAATATATCCATATTTGTTCAATTGTATAGTGAACCAACTCTCTTATTATAAATATTCTTCTGACATATTTTTTAATAAAATAAAAACTCCAACACAAAATAAAGAAGGCAACTAAAATAGAATTTTGCTGAAGGAGAGATTGTTAAAATTGGATGTATTGCCTTATTTTTTTCAACCAGCTAGCTAATGAAAGTAAAAAATCTACAAGAAAATCTAAGGACATCAAATCACTCGCTTTTGCTCTTCGGACGCCCTTCTACCTCTTGTGTCAACTATCTCTTATTACCAATGCTACTGTTTAGTTATGCAGCTTTGCATAAGGCGAATTTGTATTAGCTGGCTCCATGAAAATAAAAATAAAAATACTAAAAAACTATCGAAATTTAAGAACAAAAATGAGTTACTAAATTCAACAATAATAAATAAAAATTATGAATCATTAAATACAAAGAATGGAGAGTTTCTATATGACAAAGATGTAGATTATTCTAAATAATCTCAACTCAAATACAAAATTAATAATGAATATTAAAATTGAAAGATTCTTGAAAATATGAGGATTTTACGTTAATCATTAACAAAAATCTCAAGCCACTAAGAACTAAGAACAATTCCCATGCAGAAATATACTTTCAAGTGTTAATGTTGAGACCTAAAAATTCCAAACGCCTCTAAAAGCTAGAGGGAAAGTACAATGGTTAAACAGTACAATGTTATGCACATAAAACTAGAATCTAATTTAGAAACAGCTAACATTAAGTATTAATGGAGATAATTAAATGAATATTGGTTAAGATTTTAGCAATCATAACAAATAATATTTAATACTATCGAAAAACTGAAAAGACGAAAAAAGAAAATCCATGACAAATGTTTTTACAAGCAATCAGCCACGATAAATAATCACCTCAAATTCAAAAAAAAAATAGAAAATAGACTCTTAAAGCAATAATAGCACCATTGCAACTAATGTCCAACCCAAATGATAAATTTTTCAATGTTCTGCCCGTTGAGAAAATATATAGAAAGCAAAATTTCTTTAGCTAAACATATGCTAGTTGATTATTGGATAAAAGCTAACATCACCTAAAAGATGACACGTGTCCGCCACGTGACACGGGCAGAAGTTCCGTCGGGCAGATATCTAGCGGACAGACGACTAGCCAGATGGTTACCGCGAACAGGCTCAAAGGAGCTACGTAATGCCTCGACAGTCAACACTATCTGAATGAGTAGTTATTAACCTGATTATGTGCGAGCACTCAATGAATGGTCATAAAGGCAGTAATAACGACCCAGCGGTTACGTATCCAACGGATACGTGCTCAGCAGTTACAAAACCCAACAGACGCCTATCAGGCCTATAAATAGCATTCGTTCTAAGCCATTGTAACACGACTTTATTTCTTGTCTACTACCGTCAATAAGAATACTCTCTCACTCTTGCTTAAATACTGTTCTTTGCTTCATTCAGTACTTGGTTTTCTAGTCTTCTAAGTGCGATCAATAACGAGGAACTCTCACCGGGATTAAGCGATCCAATACGGTTACTTCTGTCTACTTTTCACTAACGCTTTAACCTTATTTGTTTTGGTTTATATCTCCTTTCTGGATTATTATTTATCATCGTTGGAAATTATGAATATATTGCTACTTTAGTATTTAACACTATTCGTCATTTAAACTCTTAATCTAAACTATTGATCGTGACTCCGCAAATACAAATTTAATTGTTAATTGGCCTAAAATCAGATCTAGGTTAAACAATTTGGCTACCACAGTGGGAGCCGGTCAATAGCCTTCATAGGTTAATAGTTTATCTTTTCCAGTACTATATCTCTTTTTGTCAATATTTCTGTTTCACAACTAACATGGCAGAAAGTGGTTCAAAACGAACTATCATCGGCGGAAGTCAGGTACGTACCCCTTCATCAAGTCCCAATTATTCTCCTGATTATTCGTCCAATGGGCAGCAACAATCTTCCCAAGGACCGGTCAGGCAACGAAATGGGCATAGGCGCTCTCAGAGCACCATTCCGCCCAGGAGACGACGCCATAGGAGTCTCTTCCCTGGCCAAGGGAACCTCTAGGAAACTCTCTATGCATTTATGCAGGAACAGGTAGAGGTCAACCGAGGGATAAACGAGGCGCTCAACTCTCTCCGAGGGCACAACCCTCCGACTGCAAGAGCTGAAGTTGCAACACCTGGTCGTGACGCTCCTTCTTCACATACCTCAAGTCAAGGTGGAGAGCAGAACAACGGAGGGTCTATGGTATCTACAAAAATGAGCCTTGTCGTGGAAGCTATCACCAAACAGTTCAAGGAGAGCCAGGAAGCGCTTCAGAAGTCTCTCAACGAGAGAATCGATCAGATACCAGGTGCTCCGCCCACGCTGAAGAAAGTCGATGTCCAACGGTATTCAAGATGCCAAACATTCCGAGATATCGTGGGACATCTGATCCTAATGATCATCTCATGATGTTCAGCAACTTTATAAAGGCTAGCGATCTCACCAATGAGGAGATCGAATCTGTCCAATTGAAGAAGTTCGTGGAGACCCTAGTAGACGGAGCTCTCCGATGGTACTCAATGTTGCCACCAAACTCTATTGGGTCCTTCGTAGAGATGGCTGAACTGTTTGTGAAGGCATACACAGGCGCTAAGAAGACGGAGACTGGCGTAGAGGATATCTTCGAGATCAAACAAAGGCCCGATGAGTCTCTCCGTAAATATGTGGATCGCTTCCAAAGAGAGCGTATGATACTGCCCAAAGTACCGGACAGATGGGCAGCGATCGCATTCACCAACAGTTTAGATATCAGGAGCTCAGAGGCTACGTGCAGACTCTACGAATCTCTTCGCGAGTTCCCAGCAGCCAGCTAGTCGGACGTCTACAACCGCTACAACTCAAAGGTACGTATTGATGAGGATAAATTAATTCAAACAGGTACCCGAGGAAGGGCTCAGGCACGCAGCAGCGGCTCCGACGGAAAGGCGGAGACGGAGAGACCAGACGTACGTTACGAGCCGTACCCTGGCCAGTCACGCAGCAACTCCAAAGGACGCAGCCGCAACAACAAAGGGTTGTCCCGAAGAGATGATTCAGAGTCAAGCCTCCATGGAGCCCCAAGCCTGCCGAGCTTCAACGTGGAAATGTCTGAAGTAGTGGCAGCGCTCAAATATATGGGAGAGAAGGTCAAATGGCCGAAAGACATGAAGACTGACCCAAACAAGTGAAACCAGGACCTATGGTGCGAATTTCATCGCGACCACGGTCACACCACCGAGGACTGCAAGGCCCTAAGGTATGAAATTGCACATTTATTGAAACATGGATTCTTGAAGGAGTTCCTGAATGAGAAGGGAAAGCAAACTCACGCAAAGGCGCAACAGAACAAACCTGGCCCTCCACGAGCGTCTTCTCCAAGGAAGACAGTTAATGTTATCTCGGGTGGGATCAAAGTGGATTCTGTCACCTTCACACTGAAGAAGTATGCGAAGGTCTCCATCACAAACACCAAACGACCACGATCAGAAGGGACAATAACATTTGAAGACTCCGACACAGACGATTCGTAGTTCCCATACGCTGATGCATTAGTAATAACATTACGCGTGGCGGAATTCGACGTCAAAAGAGCACTCATGGATACGGGCAGCTCCGCAAACATTATTCAATCACGAGTTGTAAGGGAGATGCAGCTGTCGGATAAGATTGTGCCGATATCTCGAGTTCTTTCCGGTTTCAACAACTCGAGTGAAAAGACTCTTGGTGAGATTACTCTTACAACTCTCGCCGAAGGGGTAGCGAAGGAGACGACATTCCATGTTGTTGATGCGGATCTGGCCTACAATATCATCATGGGGAGACCTTGGATCCATGATATTCAAGTTATTCCTTCCACTTATCATCAGGTGTTGAAGTTCCCATCCGAATGGGGAGTACGTGAGGTTCGAGGAGAGCAATGCTCTGCTCGAGATTGCTATTTAGTGGCGCTCAAGCTGCCCGAAGAAAGTAAATAGCAATTACAGCGACCGGGACCAGACGTGCCACACAAGGAAACAAAGTACGAGGTCCCGGAATTCATCACAAAGCTGGACGAACGGGAAAGCCATATGCTGACCGTGGAAGTTTTAGAACCCGAAGAATTGTTCGCAGACAAGCCGGAATGAAAGGTCTACTTAGGGACTGAGTTGAGCGAATTTTTACGAGGAGATATCCTTCAGTTCCTCAAGGAGCTGCATACAACGTTCGCCTGGTCTCACGCAGATATGACAGGTATTTCTCCAGATATTATTACTCACATGTTGAAAGTCGACCCATACCACCACCCGGTAAAACAGAAGACGCGCCAACAAGGAGCTTTTCGGAACCAGGTCATCAATGATGAGGTCGAGCGGCTGTTGAAGATCGGGTCTGTACGTGAATTCAAATACCCAGACTGGCTAGCCAATGTGGTCGTTGTGCCAAAGAAAAATGGAAAATGGCGAGTCTGCATTGATTTCACAGATCTAAACAAAGCCTGCCCGAAGGATTCATATCCCCTTCCCAGGATAGATCAACTAATTGACGTCACAGCCGGACACGAGGTGCTCACTTTCCTCGATACGTACTATGGGTACAACCAGATACTGATGGACCCCGATGACCAGGAGAAAACATCGTTCATAACCTGCATAGGTACGTACTGTTATAAAGTTATGCCATTTGGGTTGAAAAATGCAGGTGCAACATATCAGCGCCTAGTCAATCGAATGTTCCATGACCATATCGGTAAGACTATGGAAGTGTACATCGATGACATGCTAATCAAATCCAAACTAGCAAAGGACCATCTAGTGCATCTATAGGAAGCCTTCCGGATTCTTGATCAATACAACATGAAGCTGAACCCGGAGAAATATGCATTCGGAGTTGGATCGGGAATATTTCTGGGCTTCATCGTTTCCCAGCGTGGAATTGAAGCCAATCCCGCTCAAATCAAAGCCATCGAGTCAATCCCAGATGTACTCCACAATCGGTAAGATGTCATGAGATTGACCGGAAGAGTGGCAGCCCTGCGAAGGTTTATATCCCGATCATCCAACGATGCAAGAGTTTTTTCGATGTTCTAAAGCAAAACAAGGAGTTCGAATGGACCCCCGAATGCCAACAAGCGCTGAAAGAACTCAAAAAGTATCTGTCCAATCCACCACTGCTCTCTACACCTCAACATAGGGAGCAATTGCTGATTTATCTGGCAGTTTTAGAGTCGTCGGTAAGCGTCGTTCTAGTTCGGGAAGAAAAAGGTAAACAACTTCCTATCTATTACATTAGCAAATCCCTAATTGACGCTGAAACACGCTATCAACCTTTGGAAAAATTGGCTTGAGCACTAGTAACTGCTGCTCGTAAGCTACGCCCTTATTTTCAAAGCCATTCAATAGCTGTGGTAACAACCTTTCCTTTGCGAAATGTTTTGCACAAACCCGAATTTTCGGGAAGGTTAGTAAAATGGGCTATAGAGTTAAGTGAATTTGATATCACCTATCAACCTAGGGTAGCAATAAAATCACTAGCCCTAGCAGACTTCGTGGCGGATTTTAGCGCCAATATATATCCTGAGGCAGAAAAGGATGTCGTTCTATATGCTGGCTCCTGGCGCATGGACCCTATACACTGATGGCTCTTCAAGCGTCAAAGGGTCCGGTCTTGGACTGGTTCTCATCGCCCCATCCGGAGAGACCGTCAGGCAGGCCATAAGTGCCCATTTATTACTAACAATGAGGCCGAATATGAGGCCGTTATTGCAGGATTGGAGCTAGCCCAAAGTTATGGAGAAAAAATCTTCAAACTCAAGAGTGATTCTCAACTGGTGGTTAACCAGGTGACCAGAGGCTTCATTGCACGAGAATCTAGAATGCAAGTGTACCTCGCCCGAGTAAAAGAACTCCTAGCACAGTTTGATGAATGGGAGGCACTTCAGATTCCACGAGAAGAGAACCATGAAGCCGATGCTCTCGCGAATCTAGGGTCGGTAGCAGAAATGGGGGCGACCAGCTCTTCAGCTGTTGTTCAACTCCTTTACACAACCATAGACCAGGAAAAGTACGAAGTCAATACCATCAACGCAACTTGGGACTGGCAGAATGAAAACACAAACTATCTTCTCCATGGGACTCTGCCCGTTGACACAAAAGCCGCTCGCAAGCTCAGAATAAAAGCTACTCGGTATACAATCGTCAACGGTGATCTCTACCGCAAAATGTTTGCAGGACCTCTCGCAAAGTGTCTCGGACCGAATCAAATCAACTACGTGATGAGGGAGGTCCATGAAGGCTGCTGTGGAAATCACTCCGGGGGCAAGGCATTAGCCCGCAAGTTGATTCACGCAGGGTACTACTGGGATAAAATGGAGAAGGATACGAACGAGTTTGTCAAAAAATGTGACAAATGTCAGAGGTTCGCACATCTTCTTCATCAACCGGCAGAACCACTCCACTCAATCATCTCCCCGTGGCCCTTCATGAAATGGGGAATGGACATAGTCGGTCCTCTTCCCACGGCGCCCCGAGGAATGCGCTTCTTGTTGATCATCACTGACTACTTCACCAAGTGGGTCGAAGCGGCAGCATACGCGAGGATACGACAAACAGAAGTTTTCGACTTCCTCTGGCGTTCTGTCGTGTGTCGCTTTGGAGCACCTAAGGAAATAGTCATAGACAATGGCCTACAATTCGTCGGCCAGAAAGCGACTAGGTTCCTCGACGACCTGCACATCAAGAGGATCACTTCCTCTCCATATCATCCCGTCGCCAATGGACAAGCAGAATCTACTAACAAAATCATCGTTGAATCCCTCAAAAAGCGCCTCGAGCAGGCAAAGGGATGTTGGGTAGAAGAGCTACCTGGTGTACTATTGGCTTATTGCACGACGATAAAAATGAGTACTGGAGAGACACCTTACTCATTGGTGTACGGTGCAGATGCCTTAATCCCAGTCGAAATTGGAGAACCCAGTTTATGGTATGCACATGCCACTGAAGAGTCCAACTCGGTCAACCTCTCCGAAGAACTGGACCTCCTCGAAGAACGAAGGGAACTAGCCCTCGTACGGGTAGTCACCCAAAAAGAACGAATTGAGCAATATTACAATCGGGGACTGCGCGTACGAAGTTTCCAAGTTGGGGATTTCGTGCTAAGGAAAGTATCCCAGAACACACAGGAAGCAAATTCAGGGAAACTAGGCCCTAATTGGGAAGGCCCCTACAAGGTAGTCGCCTCAGTCGGCAAGGGATCTTGACGCTTAGCACAGCCAGACGGTTCAACTATTCCAAACAGTTGGAACGTGGTTCACCTCAAGAGGTATCACTTCTGAGTGGTAAAACGGTTAGTTGTTTCCTTCCTACATTTTACTTTTGCGACAATTCTTACTTTCATTATATTTTTTCTAAATGGTACTAACGACCTGAACAAGGTCAGATCTGTTTAGCTCAACTGGTAGAGCTCGAAGTTCTTCAACTTCGCGGCTGTGGGTTCGAATCCCACAACGGACACACTCCTCATTTGGTTATATGTGTTCTTTTATTTACAACTTGCCTTAACTCTTTTTATGTTATCACTTCCCGTGTTCCAACATAAAAATAAGGAGGGTGGTGAGAGGCCCCTGTAGTCTAGGTAAGACCTTCATAAAGGCAAAAGACCTTGTGGAAAGGCGAGTTTTCAAAAAATCTTTTTATGTGACAAAGCTTCCACAAAAATAAGAGAAGTCGTTCACAAGGCCAGCGACTCGGTCAGAATTAAACTAGCAAATTTCCTGCGACAACTTTCAACTATCAAGGTGATAACCAAAGTTGGCTCGCTAAGGCCAATGATTCGGCCAGAAACTACCGACCACGTCTCAGTCAAAATAAAAAACATCTGCGCAGATTATTCACAACTTATGACCTTTCCCTTAGGAAAGACTAAGTTATAATATTCGGACAGACTTTTGAGGACCAGGACTTAATAAAGTTCAAACTTCAAAAGCTCCTAAACATAAGGCATGAAAGCCACAATACGTACGAACGAAAGATCAAAAATTCAGGCTAAATATAGTCATTGAAAAGATCTAAAGTTATATATACATAATCCTGTAAAATGAAAAAATGCCGAAAACGGCTGACAGAAGTTTTACAGAGTGATCAAAGGCCAAATGGAACCGGCCATACAAGGATCAGAGAGTCCCTACGAGACCTCTGTCCACAACCAACTAATCCGGCTCTCGCCAGATGTACAAACTTGCAACTCAAATTTGAGGGGCGTCAGTTTTTAGGGCTACGATCAGAACCCGACGCACCATCTCCGTCGATTCTGCCATCGTCCCCCGAATTCTCGCCATCATCTTTGTCTTCATCTTCATCCTCACCTTCAGACTCCTCGGGAGAGAGATTCAGTACTTGTCTTACTCCACGAACAGCGCTTTTTGCCTTCTGCAACATCTCTTCAACATTGATCTGCTTAGCCTGGACCTGCCCGAGTAATGAACGCTTAGCTTCGAGCACAGCAAGCTTTACCTTGATTTCAGATTGGTCACGCAGGTTTGCCAAGTCTTTAGATAGCGCGATTTGAGCACTCATTAACTGGGCAACCTGGTCCTTAGCAGCTTGGAGCTCAGCTCTGGCCCTAACGGACTCTTCATTAGCCCTTTGCAGATCCATCCCAAGAGATACACGGTCATCAATAGCTCTGTTCAGTGAAGCCTTACATTCTTCGAGTAGAATCTCCAGACCCCGGGCAGAGCGTGCGAACCCTTCCTTCTCTTCAGAAAGAAGGTCCTTCTCCTTGATGAGTGCGTTAATCCGTTCAATTCGCTCGTTGTTAACTTCAGTTAATCGATTAACTTCACCCCCAAGGAGACCACACTACTCTACCAGAATCTTGTTTTCCTTCAGAGCATCCAGCAATTCTTTCTTTACCTCGAGTACTTGATAGACGTTGTTAATCCTGGAATGGAACATAAGCTCGGCAGACATCATACTTGACTGGAGGAACAAAATAAGCAAAAGTTAGAAATCGGGGGTCAAAGTTATATCCAACACAAGCGGTAAACACTTACCCGGGCAGAATCGGCAGCAATCGTAAAAGCTAGCTCCTCATCAATTATTTTCCTCATCGTCCATTCCTCTCGGGGGCCAATGAGTGAAGAGACAGCCTTGGCTAAACCACCCGGCCTGGATATGAAGTTAACGTCAGGGGCTAGCCTCATGGTATGCTTCCTCTCGCAGTACTTGGGTTCCCAAGCTTGTTCACAGGGGTAGTTTGGTCCAAACTTGTAGAGCACACCGCTAATGCCCTTCAATCCGGTCTGACCGTCGATGACTGACCGCCAAATGAGCCTTGTTGGTTATAAGTTGGAGTCACCCTCCACTCCAGGATCTATCGTGTCGCACTCGCGAAGACCAACAAGCGTCGCCCCCTCAGTGGCCACATTTTCCAGGTCCTCGAAATGAAAAACACAAGGACCTCAGCCGCCCTCTTGGGGAACCTCTTCACTTGTTTCTTCTTTTTCCTCTTTTTCTTCTTCTTCACCTACTTTCCATTTCCCTTTGTCCACATGGGGAGGAGCCGCCTTCACCCCGTCATCAACTTGAGGACTCCTCTCCGGAGTAAGGGCAGCCTCCTCCTCGACTTTCCTCTTATCGCTCCGGAGGTTTTCGCACAAGGGTTTCCTTAGTTTCAGTCTCAGTATCTGAAACAGCAATCACCACCCTATCTAAACCTTCTCCCCGTGCAGACTCGGGGACTTCGGCAGCAGTCTTGATATTATCCTCTGCAGACTCTGGTACATTGGCCTTAGTCGAGGGCTCACCGCCAGCAGTTGAGGTTTGCCCGGCAGCAATGGAAGTCTTACCTGCAGACTTTTTCCGTGCTCCGCCCTCACCTTGGCTATTTTTCTTCCTCTTCAAAGAACCAAGGCCACTGGACAAGAGCTTCTCGCCACCTTCCCTGCCGCGCAGTGCCTCTGCTGAAGCCAGTATAGATGCAACATCGGCATCAGGATCAGCAGTAGATTCAGGAGGCGCGACCGGAGAAGGAGGAGCAGGAAAAAAATCCCCCTGAGTATCCAGACCTGCAAAAGGCATAACAGTCAGACACGGAGAAACTACAAAGGAAAGGAATAATTACAACAACAGAATAATTTTCACCGTGAGTCTTCACGGTCAAACTCTTCTGCGTAGCAAAGTACGCCCATTCTCTCCTCTCAAGAGAAAACTCCTTCAAAATCGCCTCAACCCCAGCCGTCAGCTCATCAACAGATATGAGCCCGTCGTAGGGTCGCTTGGCCGCTACAAAAAGGAATCAAAGGGGGTAAGTAACTAAAAAGAGAAGAGGGAGCACGAAAAACTCAAGAAAAAAAAAACTCGGGGACTTACGCTTTTTGTTCCAAACTTCGGGAAGATAGGTCTTAGAATTGAAATTCAAGGCCGTGGTACGCACGAACTCATACCGGTGTAACCAACCCCGGTCACCTGTGTCCTCAGAGCTGCGCACCAAGCCCTTGCTCCCGCGCATCCTGTCATTTACATAACCGTCTTTAAAAATTTGTATAATATACAAAGAAATAAAATGTTCATATCCAAAAACTTGGTCGGTTTCCGCCGCAAACCAATCCAAGAGTGTAACTATTCTATATATACTGGGGCACAATTGCCCCGGGCAGAGTAAATATTCCCTGCAGAGCCTCTCAAGCACACGATGCAGGGGCAGTTTACATCCCACTGTAAAAGGGTAGGTGCACATACCTGTCCACCCAACCCTATGTGAAGTAATATTCTCTTCTTCAGAGACCGGCAAGAGGGGAACATTATCGTCCCAGTGGCAATCCATTCTGACTCGTGGGATTAGTTCCGATGTGATCCCAGACTTAAATCTATACGCCGGCCAGTTGCGTATATCCCCATGATTACTGGAAGCTTTAATATTGCAATCCTTTTCCAGTTCACCCCACTTCTTAGGGATGATCTCCACAGCAGTGGCCTGAGCAGCCCTAGGCCTGGGGGTGGCTGCCGAAGAACTACCAGCTGCGTCCAAATTTTGGTTCTTCCTAACCCTTGAAGACATAGTTCCAGAAGAAGAAGTTCGAAAGAAAAGTTGAAAGGAGTTCAAGGAATTCTCAAGATTTAGCGGGAAGAAAATGAAAGCAAGTAAAAAGGTTTCTTACTAACAAACCCCTATTTATAAGAGCAAAAATCCGGCCCATCAAGTTCCGCAAAACACGTGGAGACTATCCAAGAGACCGCGATCAAATCCAACCATCAAAAAGAATAAGTAGGTTTCACCAACTTTCGAAGTGTCATCATTACCTTGAAGTGCAGCGGTCACCTCGCGATCAGCAGTCGACGTGTGCACGTGATTGAGGCGGTTAAAATCATTATTTTACCTCGAGACGTGTTGTGGTCATTTCAAAGCAAAGCTGCAGGCGCGCAGATGTGCTAGCTGCAGTTACTTTTTATTGCGCATTTAATGCGCACGTCATAGGGATTTGTCACGTAGCTGATAATATGCGTACGTCACTTAGCTTCGTCATACAAAGATTGGATCTTGCAAAATGGAAATTCCCGCCAAAGTTCATATCCACTCCTCGAACAGATGCTCAGCTCGAGAAGTGCGGGGACTAAATGTATTTGATAAAAGGTGACATGTGTCCGCCACGTGGCACGGGCAGAAGTTCCGCCGGGCAGATATCTGGCGGACAGACGACTAGCCAGATGGTTACCGCGAACAGGCTCAAAGGAGCTACGTAACGCCTCGACAGTCAATATGATCTGAATGAGTAGTTATTAACTTGATTATGTGCGATCACTCAATGAATGGTCATAAAGGCAGTAATAACGACCCTGTGGTTACGTATCCAACGGATACGTACCCAGCGGTTACAAAACCCAACGGACGCCTATCAGACCTATAAATAGCATTCGTTCTAAGCCATTGTAACACGACTTTATTTCTTGTCTACTACAGTCAATAAGAATACTCTCTCACTCTTGCTCAAATATTGTTCTTTGCTACGTTCAGTACTTGGTTTTCTAGTCTTCTAAGTGCGATCAATAACGAGGAACTCTCACCGGGATTAAGCAATCCAACACGGTTACTTCTGTCTACTTTTCACTAACGCTTTAACCTTATTTGTTTTGGTTTATATCTCGTTTCCGGAATATTATTTATCATCATTGGAAATTACGAATATATTGCTACTTTAGTAATTGACACTATTCGTCATTTAAACTCTTAATCTAAACTATTGATCGTGACTCCGCAAATACAAATTTAATTGTTAATTGGCCTAAAATCGGATCTAAGTTAAAGAATTACAAAGTCCTAATTGTTCGGAAAAATATATTAATAAATAATAACACTAAAAAAATATTATTAATCACGTCCAATAAAATATTATTTGCAATAATCCAACTCTAACCACCTGAGTTATGACTATAAATTTATTATGATGCTACGAAAAAATTAAATGAATATATAAATAATAATTTTTTCCTAAAAGGAAGAAATACAAAAATTGATACTTACTTGAGCTTCTTCGCCTTTGAGTCCTAAACTTTTATGATCAACAACCTGCAAATAATCAGTAATTCATCAAAATACTAAACTGCATAGACTTGAAACATATAGAACATTAATTATAACTGGTAAATCAATCAATAAAAATATTAATTATTTAATTCTATCTAACATGTTTGAGAGATTAAAACTATTAACAATAACAAAAAAATAAAGAACACAAAAAAAAAAAGATCATTTTGAATGTAAGAAGAGACTTAAATCAGAACAAAAATAAAAGGATTAAAAAGAAAAGCATAAATAATATTGCAGCTGTTCATCTCAATTTTTTAAACCCAAAACAGATACTTAATTCTAAACCATATCAGTGTGCCGAATTTGCTACGTGAAAAAAGAGTGTTTTGATCAATGAAAGGTACCTTTAAATACAAGTTTATTACCGTGTGTCTATGTAGAATGCAGAAGTAAAATACTCCTAGGTTTCAAATATTGAGATTAACTCAATAAAAAGAAGTCTTTCCCAACAATGATTTTAATTAATATCTTCGGTTGTTTTTCTTCTTTTCCTTTTGCCATAGCAATTTCGTATTGTTTTATTCGGCAAGTGTGGAAACTAAATTGGTTAAGAATTGATATCTTACTTTTCTTAAGTCCTAATTATTAGATGCTTACACAGTTAATAATGCAAGTGTGGAAACCAAATTGGTTAAGAATTCATATCTTATGTTTCATAAGATTATAACTCTAAAAATAATTAAGTTTCAAAATACTAATTAAATTATTAAATTAAATCAGGTATGAAAAATAATTATATATCAAATTTACGAAATTGTCCAACTTACAACCACTTACGAAGGGTAAAAAATTCGAGCGACATTTCACTAAGGCCTTCGTGCTTTTATAATAACTAGTTTTAGTGTACGTGCGTTGCACGTGTAATCTGGCGTATATAATTAAAAATTTATATTTTAAGACAATAAATATATTTTAAGACAATGAATATAACATTAACAAAGGAGATAACACCCAAGCAAAACTTAGTTGATCTAGAAGAAAATATTATTTTTAAATAGGAAATAAGAAAAACGTAATGTAGGAGCAAATTAAAAGGAAACTAAGTTTTTGATAACGGGTAAGCTAAAAAAAAAATACCTCAAGCATATAGACATTATATATTGTAAAAGGTTAGCTAAATATCAAAAAGAGGAAGAACACAAACCATTGATCAATTTCAATGCAATTGTTGTATCTTTCAAATTTATGAATCCAGTATTGACAAACTAATAATAAATAAAAGTAAGTTCAAATTAAATTACTTCAAGAAATATATACTTATCTTAAATTTCCTATTCAAGGTGAATAAGTATAGCTGAAAATTTTGAAGAACAAATCTCAATCAATCACCTTTTAGCGGATGATGGACGCTATGTATCTCTTTATGTAACAAAGTTCAAAACTCAAAAACACAAATTATACAAAGATGTAGTACTTTATAAAGTTGTAAAAGTGATTTGGTGTTATTATTCTAAATAATATAATAAAGGTTACTCAAATGTGTGTTTGAGTTATAAATTAATTTTTTACCGTTTCTTGAAATTATAAAGGATGAAAATCATTTATACTTCCGAACATTACTCTAAAAAGTAAACTCAACCTTTAACTATGAACCAATATATTAGAAAATAGTGATAAACTATTAATAGCTTATAAAGAATCAAAACTCCATAGTCTGATCGATAAAACTACTCTTCTTTTTCATCATCCAATTTTCATTTAATCATTAAAAAGTTTAATTAATTGTTTAAGGTAATTAAGTTTGACATTAGCATGATAAATGGCATATGCTCTACCATTTATTTCGTTATAACACCATAAACAACTTGCAGAAATGGTCAAAGTCATTGTCTTAATTTGCTCACCACAATTTATTCTGACAACCTATACAAATTGAGTTTATAAAAGCTACAATCATATTAAAATGGAAACACTAAACGAAAGTCCGAAACCAAAAGTACCCACCAAAGGTAGTAATTGATATTCAGATCAAATACTCCAAATTAGTCATGGTTTCAGTAAGTTTCATTTAAGTTAAAAAATAATTGTTCAGTTTGAAGTCCTAGATAGCCTTATCTAATTGTGATTTGCCAGAAGTTATATTCAACTTGGTTTATGTTTCTCATGTGATCGGTTTTCTCATGTCATAATTTTAGTACTTAATTTATAGTTATTTTGTATAATAAAATTTACAACTTTATTCAACATGAATTCTACTTACAAAGAATAAAAAGTTCTAGTTTTGTACCTTACATGCATACCCCAAATTATACAAAACTCAAAACACATGTAGAAAAATAATTTAATTTACATTTATTTAGGAATAAAACAAACCTGGATAGAAGCATTGAGGACATCCACGCTGGATCCAAACTACACAGTCAAGAACTCATCAAAATATCAAGAATATAACACTTCTCAACATGTTTCAAAAACAAAATATTCTTGGCTGGGAAGAAAGAGCGTCATGATAAATAAACACACTAAAAAAACTAATCACAAGAGTATTATACGATAAAATTTTATTTGCAAGAATCCAATTTTAATATTTTGCTATAAAAAAATTATGGAAGCGATAACTAATTTATTAACCTAAAAAGAAGAAATACAAAAAATATTACTTACTTGAGTTTCTTCCATAATGACTTTTTTTTTTTTTTTTTTTTGATAATTCCATAATGACTTTAAGCAAACATAAAGTGTTCTTTTTAGGTTTCACCCTATATGCTTTTGCCTCCAGACCCTGAAATTTTAAGGGGAGTTTAAATATAAATTAGTTAAATCAAAAAATTAAACAATGAATCTATCAGTCAGGCCTAGTTCGATTTTATTCACGAGACAATGAATTCTTAAAACTCTTATAATCAACAACGCAAATTATAACATTCATCAAACACAAAACTGGAAAGACTTTATAGATAAAAGATATTTAAATAAAATATAGTCAATAAAACAATCTATCAAAAACCAATATTTTACATCAATCAAATTATAGTTTACATGCACTATGAGATCAACAAAAGAAATAAATAGCTCAAGAAGGAAGAAAGCTAAAAATGAATGTGAAAAAGGCTTGAATATGAACAGACTAAAAAAAATGAAAGAAACGATATTATCTTAAACTTTATTTATAGGACTTGCTAAGTTACAGGGAGTGGTAGAATCTCTAGAAGGTATCTTAAATACTATACAAGTTAATTAGTAATCAAATTACATATACGAAAGTAAAAGACTTGTAGACCTCAAACTCCAAAGTATTCGTCAAAATACGTGATATTTAGATTTGGAAGAGCTAAAAATTACTATATTTTAAAGAATTAAATTATTTAAATGTAATAAATAAAATATAAAAAAAAGTAGAAAATAATAATTTTGTCTATTATAGTAGTATACTTTAATGAAGGATAAAAAGTTCAATCAATATTTTTAAGGGCTTTTTTTTTATATATATTTTTTAGAAAGAAAGTTCTTAAAACTCCTACCATAAATAAGAAAATGTAAAATGAAAAATATTTCCAAAATCTAGCGTAAATAAAAGATAAATATATTTTCAAGAAGAAACTATACCTGTAACATTAACAAATAGGTTATACTCCCACCTAGTTAAACTGTAGTATCCACCTTATCATGTGAAAAGATTATCTTGCATGGATGTCCATCACTACCATAATCACAAATTGCATGATGTTAGGAAATTTAGAAAGTAAACAAACTATTCTCCTGATATGTTTGACCAAAATACCTAAAATATAAGGACTTTTTACACTTTACACATACCAAAAAGACGATTTGCAGCACAAGAGATATGTCAAAGAACTCCAAGGCAAACCTCAAAATAATTACAGGCATGAGCACAACACCGAGTAGTTTCTCAAGTAATGATATACTCCCTCCGTTCCAAAATGGTTGTCATAGTTCGGATTTCGAGAGTCAAATGAGTTTAACTTTGACCGTAATATTTTCATACGTCTTTTAAATATTTTGAATTATTAATTATTGTGACTTATAGTACATTTTATGTAGTTTCTAAATATATAAACATCGTTACAAAAAACTTAACGATTATATGTTTAAATTCACGGTCAAGATGAACTCGTTTGACTCTCGAAATCCGAATTATGACAATTATTTTGGAACAGAGGGAGTACGTCTTACTTTATTTTACCTGCTTTCTACAGTGGAGCATCCCAAAAATACGACCTCTACCTACAATGGCTTTTTTTCCCTCCAACATATTCTTTATTTGTTTTTTTATAAGTAAAAGTAATTTTATTAATGAACAGTACCAGGAAGGTAGCATCAGAAAGGATGAGTTCTTCTGCCATAATATTAACATGAACAAATATTTATATTACTCAAATTTGAAGTGACAACTTCTCATCGACTCTAAAACATTTTGCCCTTAAAACTCTTCTCTCCCAAACTCGGAGAAAATATCATTCCAGTATTTTACACTTAAAACTTGGTGAAATTTAACTAAGCACGTATAAAATGGGATGGAGACTCAGATATTCAAAGTGTTTGTAAGTATTCTCCAATCTAAATAACTTTTTTTGGCTTAACCATATAAAGGGATTTAGTTAATATTTTCTGGATCAAACACAACACATAAAAAGAGAGTACTATGTAATTAAACATTAATAAGAGTACCTGAGCATATCAAACACGGAATGAAAAGTAGTATATGTTTTCATTGAAGAACATCAAGATTTATCCATAATATTCTTATTCCGTCGAATTGGAGTCGCGACTCGTCGAATTTCACATTCATGGCACATCAAAAATACCTACAATCAACAAACCTTAAGTAAATTAACAATATTCGTAAAGCACAAAACTTTAAAACCTTGAAAAAGATAATATATTTTAATACAATAATGCAGCTAGAAAAAAAAAGTCAATCAAATACAATATTGAATCGTGTAATTCATATCAAAAGGTTTGAAACATTCATTAGAAAAACTATAGCTTACATAATATTATGAGATTTAGGAATTCACAAAGAAACAAGGAAAGCAAGGAAAAAACAAAGATCACATAAACAAAAAGGGTTTGAATCAGAACCAAGGTATGACAAAGAAGTAGGAAAGCAATTCTAGCTGCAGTTAAATCTCTATAGGAATTGCCAAGTGAAAAAGTGCAGTTAGATCATTAAAAAGTATTACTCAAATACAAGTTTAATAGTAACAAATCACAACAATGCGTCTATCTAGAAGTGGAAGAGTACTTCTAGAATTCGGGCTCCAAAATATCAGTAGTAAAAATCATAGATATTACAATTTCGGTTGAATAAGGAGTCATTATAGACTGTCCTCCAAAATACGCTTACTTTAATCAAGTGGATGACTTAATTGATTTCAAATTACTAAAAATTAGGATTGAATTTTGGAGAAATTAGATATAATAAATTAAATATGAAAAAATAGTAATGACAATTTTGTCTATTGTAGAATCTTTTAGTGAAGGGTAAAAAAGTCGGATGACATTTCACTAAGGCCTTCGTGCTTTTATAATAATATAGATAGATATAGATAGATATAGATAGATAGATAGATAGATAGATAGATAGATAGATAGATAGATAGATAGATAACGTACAAATCTAATCAGGATATCAAATTTCTATATTTCTTGTGTTAAAGTTGACGATTTCTATTCAATATCAAATGTGAATAAAAATACAAAAACCTTCACGACAATTTAATTTTTTCTTTGAGTCCAAGTATAATTTGTTTAGTAAAGACATCCCATCCAAACATCTTCCCCGGATCCAAAAGAGATGATGAAAGTTGAGTCTCAAGATGAACTTAATGGCTAAGAAGTTATTATTCGAATCCTAATCAAAAGTTCAAATAGTAAGCACTAAGCAGGCATTTGGCCATAGATACCAAAATATTTTTACAATTTTTTTTAATTGAGTTGAAAATTATATTAAAAAATTGAAATTGTATTTCGACATGCATTTATTTATTTTAAAAAAAAAATTGAGTAGAGAATTTTTTTTCTGAAGAAACTTGATTTAGTTTTTGAAAACTTTGTTCAAAAAATCTCCAAAAATTTACAATTTAATGACCAAACAAATTTTTATTTATTTATTTTTTTTTTTTTTTTGAAGAAAAGGAAAAGCTATATATGGCAACCATCTTGTAGTGGTAGCACTAGTCAATATATATATATATATATATATATAATTCAGGGCCTAAAGAAGATGACTTGGCGCCTCTCTTTGAGCTAGAATCACATTTATCTTTTTTCTAAATTTTTTAGTTTTTCCTCTTATATTTTTCCTAAAAAGATTTACATAAAAATAAAAATACCCCATTTATTTTTTCCTTTAATGTGTCTCATTAATTTCTTTAATCTCTACTTTGAATACAATATAAAAACTGAGAGGGAGACATAATTATGTACGTTTCGTTTTCCCTTTCGTTTTCCCTTTTTTATTACCCATTTATCTTGGAGTTATAAAACCATTTTCCATGACCTCATTTCATTATCACACTCCAAAATTGGTTGTCACAATTTTACTTCAAGTAAGTATCTCATCTGCTATTTTCTTAGTTTGATGGAATAGCAGAAATCTCCAATATTCCTTCCAATGAGAACTTATAAAGAATTGCAATTACTTCCAAGTGTTGATGCAAATTTTCATTACAAGTCTTGACATTAGTTTTTTATTTCTTTTTTAAATCAACGTTGCGGATGTCATTGCACCAAAGGATCCTCTAGCATTTTGTCCTTATTAAGGCTTCAGTTTAATTTCGTTCACTTTTTCTTCCATTGCATATGACAACCAGTCTTTGCAACCGTTTGCAGCTTATGTTGGCTAGCGTTGTTGCGTGTGTACTTTGTAAGCATGTGTGGTTACTAGATTGCGACATGCGTATGGTTAGTGGATAGTACAAGTCTTTGCAATTTTTTCTTCATAATCATGGTACTATATTTAGTTTGTTCATTTATGCCTACTTCTATGTCCAGGTTATTTCAAAAATATTTCATAGTACATGTTGTATTACATTTATCTCTCATTGTGACTATTGTTATTTCATTGACTTTTCGTTAAGCTATAGAGTTTGTAACTTATATATCATGACGTTGCAGGAAATATTTCTTTCTTGAATACTTTGTCATTCACTACATGAATCTCCAAGAATTCACATGAAACAAGCTCTTCAATATTTTTCGTATTGATGCAAGAGAAGGTATATTGCTTTGGATTCCGGCATTACAATATATGTGTTCTGCAATTGTGTGTTTAGTAAATAGAAATAACGTGATATATGAGTAATTTGCATTTAGGTACTTCGTGCATTTCAAAGAGGATTCATGGGGATACACAAGGAAGTGAGACTACGGAGGGTTTTTCTTTTTTTCTTTAAAAAAAAAATACTTCTCCCGTATCTTACTTACACCATTATGTGTAAATTAATTGAAAATCATAATTATCCAATCTCTTATTTTCTCCAGAAAAGCTTATTAGCAAAGTTGCTTTGGCAGGGATCAGCAATAATGATCCCAAGTTTTAATTAGGTGAAGCCCTAATTGTTAATTCATGTTTCTTTATTTTTTACGTTTTATTCTTTCTTTTAAGCTGTCTGTATTAATTGTAGAGTTTCTTTTGAGGATATGTTGAAAAATGTTGCTCTCTTAGGGATGAGAATTGCTGCTTGGTTGCCACTTGACAGAAGTTCAAACTTCTTTAACCTTTTATATATACCTCTTCACTGAAACATTAATTAATGTTAAGCTTTTCTCTTCTTTTTTTTCCTTTTTTTTTGTTGTTGATAGTTAGCTCTCTAATCTTGCTTTATCAAAGTTGATATCATGGCGTTAGGAATAGTTTTATTTTCTCGCTTTCTTCGTTATCCTACTTAAGTAAAAGCTTATTTTGTGCTTTTCATGTTGTTAGCTTTTATCTTCTTTTTTTTTTTGGATACTAACTTGTATGAATATTATGGCTGTGTGTTGCTCTTTTTTTAATTTCTAAAATAAGCCGTAACACATATATTAACGATAGTCAAAAGGTTCATTACGTGTCTGTTGCAATCATTTAATGAAGGAACAATTTTGAATTACGTACTTTGCATGCCACTTCCATTCCCAAGTCATTTTTATCCTTTCTGCTATAAAACAAAATGTGAATGGTAAAAGTAGTAGATTTTCAAATAATAATGAGACCATTGAGTTCTCTTATACAGGAAGCGGTTCTTTATCACGTAATAAGAGTTTAACCAAGCAAAAATTAAAAAATTAATAGCAATATAACTTATGACATAAGCTCATTTAATAATGATTTTCGGACTTATAACATCAACTAAAATTTAAAGAACAAGCAGTAGAAATGCAAATTGAGAAAAATTATTTAGATTTCTTAGCATATGAGAAGTACAATAGATCTTCTCTGTGACCAAAACTATATGTATTTCTTTTATTTTATCTCAATTAAGTTTTTAAATATCTGATATTATAAATTTACTAATGATAATATTTAAGTCTGCGCGAAGCGCGGGCAACTTCACTAGTTAGATATATAAATGGAACCATTTATTTTTATTAAAATTAAGACGCCTGAATCTTGATGCGCATCTTAATATTAAGATATAGTTTCTAAATCTGAGCAATGGATCATTAAAACTTTTTTGTTTTTCAGCATCTAAATGAACATAATTATTCTATATTTATCTAATATAAAATTCAAATAAAATTTTACCACTAAAATATTAGAGAAATATCATTAGACAAAAGTAAAACTATTATTTAAAAAATTGAAATAATTAAATGATTTAAACGAATATTTTGTATTAAATAAAAAACCTATTTAAAATAAAATAACATTATATACAACAAACCACTGTCATAAATGTATTTACAAAGATTTTAACAATTCAACATTAGCTAATTAAAAATGAAACATTATCCAACCACAAAACAAATTTGGAACTTGTTTCAATGAAATGGAACAGGATTAACGGTTGCTGACTGTTCCGAAATAGTAGTTAGGATTTTCGAAACGCGAAGTTGCGACTTCCGCAAATAATGCGGTCACTTAAAGAATCTGTATACCATAAAGACTTGTTCATATATCTGTTCCATTAAGAGCCATTTATATCCATTAAGTGATTTTAAATGAGAAAAATCAAATGCATTTAATGGATAGGTATCTGAATCATTCAGACTCAGATACCCATTAAGTGAAAACAAATAACGCCTTAGTGTGCACCTGTCCAATTGAATGCTCTTTATGCTTTTTCCAAATCCTATCTGTGTAAAGGTATATTGTTGCACGCAGTGCACCTATTCAAGATACTAGAAGGGGGAGTTGAATAGTGTCCTCCGATTTTCTCTTAAGAACGTTATCCTTCAACGCTAGAACCTGGTTCTTCTATACGTTCTTCACTACACCAACCAAATCATAGAACAAATACTTAATGTAAAGAATACAGAGGCTTTAGGTGGAAAACTCCTTGCTCAAGGGAGAAAAACCACGACCCACATTCTGGGATTTTTAAAACTCTTCCATTAACACAATGAGCAAGTTTTAGATTACAAACTCTGTAACCAAGGGCCTACACTCTAGACCCTAAACACTCTCAAAGCTAAACTCTACCTTTTACAAGATATTCTCACAAGTTTCACCTAAAATAATGCCTCTCAGACTAAGCAAAATAGGTAATACATTAAAGCCAGTTTTACTCGACAACAACAATAAAGAACATATTCTATAAACTGAATAAGCACATATTTCTTCAATAGTTGTCTGGAGTTGTCCACTCACTCACGATCAATAACTAAATTAGCGTTTGATTTGCTCTCGACTCTCGTGATGAATAAATGATTTGCAGCTGCTTCAATTACTTTCTTTTTATAGGGTGTTCGAAATCCTAGTAATTTATCACCAGAAATCTTCCAAATATGGTAAGAGAAGATCTCCTATGATATACTCCTTGTATAGCACCAACTCTACGTTCACACTTCATAGAGACATCCCAGGCATGAACTCTTTTGTTGACTAAGATAGGTAGACATGCACGCGCCAAGCTTTCCTAGTTTTGCAAGGATTTCAACTCATGATCTTTTCGATCAGCCATACCTTCTACTAAGGACTAGGTTCTTTACTAGGTCCTTTCTTTGTCAAGCTTCAAAACTGCAAGCTTCTCAAAAAAATTCTCTTTTTTTATGATGACAACAAATACTATCAAGGAACTTGTACATGCAATCACCAAGACACAATAGCAAGAGACGGTATGAAAAAAAATTAAAACAGATGAATTTGGGTCACAAACATCCCAATATTTCCTTTTCCCCTCTTTTGGCATCATCAAAAATATCTCAATATCCTGTAAGAACAAGTCAGCACAGTCCAATCTACATAACAAGGCTGCAAACTAACTAAGAAAGTACACACGCAGTATATCTAAGGGCCCAACTGGACAAGATAGCAATATAAATAAACATATCAGTCAAAACAAGCAATTTAAAACCAACAAATCCAAGGTTCACATATGTGTAACCCATTAAGTACAAACCGGCAAAAATAAGTAATTGTCTTAAACATAACACCACTAACAAGAAGAAATGACTAAGCGATCAGGGACGAATTTGAAAAGATAGGATCAGGGATGAAGCTTGAAGTGCTTGACAAGTGCTTCTAGGTTCTTCGAGTTATTGAAACTCTTTCAACCACCAGATCAGCCTGGTACTTGTTGCACTCAATGGTCAAGTGATCGATCTCGAAATCCTTCAGCTTCATCTCTCTTTTCAACTCATTATTTTCTCCAATTCCTTCACAGCTGCTACAGCTTCATCTGGTCCAAATTCCTCAGTTTCATCAGCTTTTTCAATCTTGACATGCATAGGACATTTTGATGCCCTCTTCTCCTTAAAGAAATTGCATATCTTCAGAACATTCATTCCAAACATTTGATGATGCGTGTACTTCTTCTCATTTTTAAGAGGAACACCAAAGTGTTCTAAAATCTGCTGCAAGATGTAGAAATGCACCAAAGAATGTCCCTTTTTCCTAGTGCCAACAATCCTCTTGAAATGCCTTATTATGAGCCCAAGCAGATTTATCATAACACATCTATCCATCAGGTCCATGTATGTCAGGTCCAGTGCATATGCCTCACTATTCCTCTCACACTTTGGTATCAGGAACCTGTGCACACATTCGAAAAGCAGCTGATGGGCCGGTTACATCTCCTTCTTGTCTACCTTCCTTTCCTTCCTAAGTCTAGGGTTCTCAGAGAAATTATTGGTCACTTCAAGAGGAGTGACATTGTCTGTTTTCTTGGGCCATTTCAGCTTCAGATACCTGCAATAACCCTCTGCAGGAACTCCTAAGATTACCCCTAACTCAGCTCTTCCAAACTCAATCTCAATTCCCCTAACCACATAGTACACTCTCCTACCAACTACACTACAGTTTGTGTAGAACTCTCTGACCTCATCCTCATACAAGCATTTGTTGTCCATTAAAAAATAATTTGGTCCATCCTTAAACATTTAATTTGGTAACTAGGGGCTTCATATGTGAGTCCTCCATATCACATAAAATACTCCCATGAAGAACTCAACCCTGACGACCTTTTCTCTTTCCTTCATAGGATCATCAGAACTCTCTCCAGAGTCAGAGTCATCTGGGTCCACATAGTCCCCACCATCAGCACTGCTCTGCTCCTCTGTAGAATCCTTCTCCTCATCAAGGAGAGGTTTCTCTTCTGTCACCTTTTTACCCTTCTTTTTCTCAGTATATTTTGCAATATTTTTTACTTGTTGCTTCATGGCCGACCTGGTTGCCACTTTTCTAGGAACCACAAGCTCCTCTCTTTTCTCAGACACATATTTTGTTTCCTAACTATCACTTTCATCCACTAGTTGTCTCCTTCCTACAGCTTTTCCACCTTTCATCAGTTTTCTTTTTTTTTTCCCTTCTCAGTTTTCTTCTCCACAGTCTTTGTTTTACTTACAAACAACACTTCATCCTTCTCTTTTTCCTCGCCAAATTTTATTTTACTCTTTCTTTTATCAGTCTCCTCTATCTTTTGTATTTCCACATTCTCCTTCATCTCTTCCTCCTGCTTTTCCTTGTCAGAAATCAGTCCAGCCAATTCCTGCTTCATCAGTTGTCTCAGGAACTGAAGAAGCACCAGGTCATTTATCAGTTCCTTCAACAACTTCAGGAGGTCTTAGGTCAATATCGTCTGGACCACTGACTCCCACACCCCCCTTTAATAATCTTTGAGGGAACAGCCTTCGAACTACGTTTATCGACTGGGCCCTTTTGAGAATCCACTGATTCCAAAGTCTTTATTGATTCTAGTGAAATTTTAACAGCATCTATATTAGTAATACCCTCTTCTACATTAGTAACATCAGTTTCTACCCTAGTAACACCAATTTCTACTCTAGAATCACCAACCTTTTCTGTAACCACATTCCTCCTATCAATCTCCCTCCCAGACTCCATAACATCCACAGATTTCACAAGTTCATCCATCCTTGTAACTAAGACCTTCGTAGCTAATTTCTTAGGGCTTAAAGCAGAGTCATGCAAAGTAGAATTAGTTTCTGTGGTGTCAGGCCTTACCTCTGTTGATTTCTTGTCAGAGATGACAGGTGTTGCAGACGTGCTTGTTGATCTTGGTGCAGACTTCTTTTCTCCTTTCTTACCAAGTTTTCTTTGCACCTTTTGCCTTGCTCTACTGATTCGTTTAGCCAACATATAAGCACTTTCCATGGGTTTCTTTGAGGGTTTTTGAGAGATTGGTGGTTCATAGATTTTGGTGGGTGAGGCAGATGTTGATTTTGACCGAGACATTGTTCAATTTTGTGTTTTGGTTAAAGATGAAAATGATTCAGTTTTAGGGTTTGACGGAGAGATTTTAGAGAGAGGATTTGTTTTGTTCTTGAAAAGGAAAGATAATAATGACTTAAAAATGTGATTACCTTTTAAACGCTTGGAAATCGAAAAAAGCTAATGATGTGACAGTTATTGATTGACAAGTCATTAGGACTTCTTTTCCAAGTGGGAAAGAGTTTAAAATTCAAAAATATAACCAATATGAGATAATGACTTGGCTTATGGCGGTTATACAGTTAAGGAAGTTGCAGTGATGCATATTAAAAAACAATACATTTTTTGCTACGAACATAATGAATGTAAACACATTGTGTACCTAGACATGGTTCCTCGTCTCAACAATAGTTACTTCTTGATGCCTAAGAAGTCATTAATCGGGATCACATTAGATAATACCACAAGTGTATGCACAGTTAAACACATATACTATTTAGAGTACAAAAATTAGACAACTATATAAACAAAAGTCTAACAAAATGTTAAGATGCTTAACTAGCCAATTATTTTGGGAATCAGGTTCTAGGTCATCCATGTATTTTGGTTCTCCCCAACTCCAACCTGTTCCTCTCAAACTGAACCTTGCTCAAAGCCTTGGTGAAGATGTCAGCAATTTGATCTTCAGTCCTGCATGAATTCATAGTGTAGACCTTTTTCAACATTATCTCTCAAAAATGATGTCTAATATCAATATGTTTGGTTCTCTTGTGTTAGACTGGGTTCTTGGCAATATTGACTGCACTTGTATTATCACAGAAAATGGGCACTGGTCTACTTTTGATTCCAAAGTCCTCCAGTTGTTGTTTGATCTACAACAATTGTGAGCAGCAAGAAGCAACAACAACATACTCAGCCTCATTTGTGGAGAGAGCTATTGAATTTTGTTTCTCTGTAGCCCAAGAAACCAGACAAGAACCTAGGAAGTGTGTCATTCCTGAAGTGCTCTATTTATCTACCAGGTGGCCTGCATAATCAGCATCAGCAAAGACAATCAAGTCAAATGTACCACCCTTAGGATACCATAGACATAAGTCTTGAGTTCACTTTAGATATCTCAATATTCCTTTAACAGCTGTCAAGTGGGACTCCTTAGGTTTAGACTTAATCTTACACGGAGTCCTACACTGTAGACAATGTCTAGACGACTAGCAGTGAGATAGAAGATAGAACCAATAATTCCTCTAAACTTAGTTTCTTTCGTAGAAGGACTTAGTTTGTCCAGATCCAGCTTTGTTTTAGGAGCTACGAGAGTGGCCATTTCCTTAGCTCCTTCCATATCAAACTTCTTTAGCAATTCCTTGATGTACTTTTGTTGATAAATCATGGTTCCTTCAGGAGTTTGTTTGATCTGCAACCCCAAGAAGAAATTCAGTTCCTCCACCATACTCATCTCGAACTCGCTTCCCATCAGCTCAGAAAATTCTTTACATAGGTTCTCATCTGTTCCACCAAAAATTATATCATCAACATAAATTTGAACTACAAGCAGATCCTTCCCCTTCTTCCTCAGAAATAAGGTGTTGTCAATCTTTCCTCTTGTAAAGTCGTTCTTAAGTAAGAACACTGACAACCTTTCATACCATGCTCTAGGTGCTTGCTTCAATCCATAGATTGTCTTGTCAAGTTTATACACATGATTAGGGAATTTATTGTTCACAAAGCCAGGTGTCTTAATCACATATACCATATACTTCTTCATTTAGATAACCATTTAGGAATGTACTTTTTACATCCATCTGATAGAGTGTGAATTCCATATAGGTTGCAACGGCAATCAACGTTCTTATAGCTTTTATCTTGGCCACTGGTGCAAAAGGTCTCATCGTAGTCAATCCCTTCTTCTTGTCTATACCCTTAAACTACCAGCCTAGCTTTGTTCCTAGTAACAATGTCATTTTTATCTAACTTATTTCTGAACAACCACTTGGTTCCAATGATGGATCTGTCCTTTGGCAGAGGAACTAAGTGACATACCTTGCTTCTCTTAAACTGGTGTAGTTCCTCCTGCATGGAAATCACCCAATATAGATCCTCTAAAGCTTCCTTGACATTCTTTGGTTCCATGGCTGAAAGAAATGCAATGAAAGCACAAAAGTTCTTTAGTGAAGACATGTTCATAATGCCAATGTCTAGTTCAGAAAATACAGTCTCCAAAGGATGTGAACTCTGATGCTTCTGAGGTCTTTGTTGTATATGTTTTGAAGGTCCAGCATCTCCATCCTGAGTGGATTCAGCTTCTTGATTATTTTCATCCTCACGATCAGTTGTTCCCCCTACCATATTGACTCCTTGTTCCCCCTGAGTCAGTTCACATTCATTCTCCTACAGTTCTTCCTTTTATTTTGGGTTCTCTGTAGCTTCAGTATGTTCTTCCCGAGGACCTATGGCATGGTCCTCACCATCAGCAAACAATCTTATCAGATTCATCGAACACCACATGTATGCTTTCCTCAACACTTTGTGTTCTTTTGTTGAAGACTTTATAGGCTTTGCTTTGGGTAGAATACCCCAGAAATATCGCTTCATCACTTCTTGCATCAAATTTACCCAGAGGTTCCTTTCTATTATTGTGAACAAAACACTTGAATCCAAAGGGTCTTAAATGTGTAATGTTAGGTTTCTTCCTCTGAGTAGCTCATATGGAGTCTTGCCAAGAATTTCTCTGAATGAGCATCTGTTCAGGAAGTACCAGGCTGTGTTAACTGCTTCAGCCCCAAAATTTTCTTGCTAATCCACTAGATAATAACATAGTTCTTTCCATGTCCTCCAAAGATCTGTTCTTTCTTTCAACTACCCCCATTTTTTGTGGGGTTCTTGGTGCTGAGAAATAGTGATCAGTATTATGCTTGAGATAGTATTCAGTGAATTCTGCATTCTCAAACTCTGTGCCATGATCAGATCTAATGCTTACTAGTTCTGTACAATTCCAGCCCAATCTTTGAAATTTTCAAAACCTCATCTTTTGTAGTAAGAAACGGAGTCTATGTGTATCTTGAATAGTCATCAACTATCATGGACACAAACTTCTTTCCTCCTCTACTTCTTACTCTCATTGGAGCACACAGGTCCATATGTACCAATTCCAGTGGTTTCGAAGTACTCGACACTTTCTTCGACTTGAATGAAGATCTCACATGTTTCCCCCTGACACAAGCATCACACATTTTGATATCCTCAAACTTCTTGATAGGCAGTCCACGAACCAGGTCCTTCAATGCTAGCTTGTTTAGCTGCGACAAGCTTGCATGTTCCAATCTCTTGTGCCATAGTTGTGAATCACTTTCTTGTACATTCAAACAAGTCAAATTTTTTTCTAGAAGAGAACTTAGTGAAGCCTTATACACATTGTTCACTCTTTTCCCTTCCATGACCACTTTCCCACTCTGCAGGTTCTTCACAAATGAGAAGCTAATTTTATTTCCTCTATCACATAGTTGGGAAATGCTCAGCAGATTGTGTCCCAATCCATCCACACAATACATATTTTCAATTGTGTGGTCCAGTGATCTCCCAACCTTCCCAATACCAACTATCTTACTACTCTTGCCACCACCAAAAGCCACACTACCCTCTTGAAATGCTACGAGTGAGAGAGTTTCTCCTATCTCCAGTCATGTGCCTTGAACAACTGCTATCATCCAGCTTGGGTTGTTCACTTCCACTCCAGCTTGCAAAACAAATTAGGAGTTAGTTTTAGGAACCCAGACGAGCTTGGGTCCCTTCTTATGAGAAAAATGTTAGATTAAATCCTTCCTAGCCCAACTAAGTAGAATGTGCCTTTTGTTTTTAGTTTTAGCCCTTTTATACTTTCATGCAATTTTCTTATAGTGACCAGTCTTTCTACAGAAGGTGCACAACATATTATCAGGGAGTCCTACATATTTGCTTTTGGGATTATAGGGTGGCAGTGGTTTCTTGAAACCTAAACCTTTCTTGCCTCTGTTCTAGGGACTTATTCCATTTAGTGAGTCTTGTGAGTTCATAATTAGTCTTTTCAAGCATTTCTTGAAGACTTCTGATCTTTTTATTTTCCTGATAAAGAATCTCATTTGTTCATTTTAGCTCACCTTCAAGGAAAGTCTGAAGCTCACTGATTATTTGTTTCCCACTAGCTTCTTTTATCCTACCAACTTCCAGTTCAAGTTCTGAGGCTATATTTTTAGTTGCAAGAACCTGCCCGTTACACGAGGCATTGGTTTCCTCAAGTTCAGCATTAGCTTCTTCCAGGTTCTTGCACTTTAATTTTAATTTAGACACAACTATAGATAGTTGGTCATTCTCAGCCTTCGGCTTTTCATATCCCTCGATTAAAGTGCAGTTATTAATAAAAGACTTTCAGAAGAGTATGTATGAAGCATTTTATAAGATCAGCGAGACTTACCCTAGCTGCATGAGCAGACTCTTCATCGTTAATTGCCATGAGGGCTGGTTCCTTCTTCTTAGGATCTTTCTTGTAAAGTTCCTTCAGCTTCTTCCATATCTCCTTTGATGTAGAGCATCCTGGCACTTTCTTCAGCACATTAAAGCTCATCCCATATTTCAATGCAAGTACAGCCTTAGCATTCGCTTGAAGCCAGTCTAGATCATGTGAATCCATTTCTTCCACTAGCTTAGGTACCAAAGATCCATTCGGAGCTTTCTTCACAAGAACATGAGGTCGTCTTTTCACAATTACCCAAAGGCTATAGTCCATTGCCTGAAGGAACAGCTTCATCTCCCTTTTCCATTCTTTGTAATGAATTCCTTCAAACAGTGGAGGTTTGGATGGATTCCTTCCCTCAGTTATTTCAAATGTATCCTTCTTTTGAGTGATTTCATTTGTCAGTTCCATCAGTGCTAATGGTGAATTATCATCAGATTCATTTTTTTGCATTGGATTCTCTTTCATTTGGTCCCTAAGTAGCATAGAAAGCTTTCCTTTTTCTTTCTTCTTTCAGTTCTAAAGTTTGGTGGACGCATTGTCTTTTTTTTATCCTTGTCTTTATCTTTGTCCTTGTCCTTGTCCTTTTCTTTCTCCTTTAGAGCCCTGTTCTTCATCCACTCAATTTTGCATATAGGACAATCCATGACAGCATGATCCTTCTTGAAGCATTTGAAACAACCTGAGTAGTCTGGACTGTCAACAATGTTCTTCTTACTAGACGTGTCTCTAGTTTTCTTCTTGAAAGTAGCAGCTCCTTCACTAACAGTCTTGGTTGGAATCAAAGGTCCTTCAAAGACAATTAGCCATAATTGATAGTCTCCATCACATATAAAATTCTCCATCCTATTCTTCCACCACATATAATATTGTCTATTGAATTGCGGTGGCCTGAGAACAGATTGTCCTTGAGTGATAGCCGGTGGTGCACTCATGACTAGATCCTTCTTTAGGTGTTAGCCTAACAATGAGAAGACCTGCTCTGATACCACTATTTGCACACAGTGCACCTATTCATGATACTAGAAGGGGGGTTGAATAGTATCCTCCGATTTTCACTTAAGAATGTTGTTCTTCAATGCTAGAACCTGGTTCTTGTATACTGACATGCTCTAGTTAAGGAGGAGGACTCACATTACCCTAGTCAATTGTAGGGATCAAAAACAGGGACTAGCGTGAGACTTGAAGTAGTCGAATTTGCTTAAGTTCTATGAATTTAGTAAGTTAATCCTAAAATTTAAGTATAACTAGAACTATTGCAAAATAAGAGTAATAGCAAGGTAAAATTAACAATATGAAAAAATACTAGGATACTAACTTCGCTCTAGCCCTCTAACCAAGTTCATATAGTTTAAAGTTTCTTCACACCAAGGTCACACAATGGGCCTTGCTCACATTTACTCAACTCAGCCCTCGCGGGTGAGAGTCGAGACTACCAACTCTTGCCCTCTCGGTGCTAAGAGTTGATGCATTAAGTGCTACCAACTAGTCTCAAGTAAGGTATCCTCCTCTCGGTGTTCAACCCGTTAACCCGGGGTAAATGAAACACACTTACCCACGGTACCCCGCCACTACACTTCCCATTATATTTACCCTCTCTGTGTAAATCTAGTATTTATTGGGCTCAACTTGAGTTGTACACCTCAAGTTATTGTAATGTAATCAAATGTAGTGAAATAGTGTGTTCCTAGGTGCTTAGAAGCTTGATAGTAAGTGAAATATGCATTGAAATAGTAAAGTAGTAAAGATTCTAACACATAATGATGTTGTTCTTCACAATACAAGAAAGCTTGACTAAGGGTTAATGGTGTTATGTCATTATCTTTCATCTCAATTAAAGTAGAGTGTAAGATCTTCTAAAAAACCTAATTCTAGCTATATATAGTGTTCGCTAAAATTAATTACATAAATGCTATTCTCAGGTTGGGCTGGGGGCCTTTTGCCAAGGGGCTGAGTTTCGGTGCTGAATTGACAGAAGAGCTGGCACCTCTTTGGACATGGGCTGGCACCTTTTTCTGGGTTTGTATGAGACGGAGGTCTTACTTTATTGGGCGACCACCTTTTATTCTTTTCCTAGAGAGGGCTGCACAGCATAGCAACATGCGTTCGCATCTTCTTCACATCAGCTTTTCCGTGCAAAGTGCCATGGGCGGTCGCATCTTCTTCTTCAGCAGCTTTTCCTTGCAAAGTGCCATGGGCGCCCGCCCTTAGCATGGCGGTCACATCTTCACAAGTCTTCCATATTTTCAGCTTCCTTGCAAAGGGTTGGGGCCTCTTAAGTGTGCAGTTGGATACTTCAACAGGTATGCCCCTCCAGAGAAGGAGCGGTCACCCCTAGCATCATGGCTGCCTCATTAGTGTTTCTGCAGCTTCTTGAATTTGATCACTTTTCTTGGGTAATCATGCTCTTTTGGTTTCTTCCTTTCCTTGTAGGGTTTAACACCTGAAACCAAGCAAAATGCATCAATCTTTCATATATATATTTGTCACTTTTGGATTGAATGACAAAAGTTTAAGCGAGTTAAAGTAAGCGAAATGCTCACGCATTATATACGTTCTTCACTATACCAACCAAATCACAGAATAAATACTTAATGTAAAGAACACAGAGTTGTTACGTGGAAAACTCCTTGCTCAAGGGAGAAAAACCATGACCCACACTCTGCAATTTTAAAAACTCTTCCACTAACACAATGAGCAAGTTTTAGATTACAAAATCTGCAACCAAGGGGCTACACTCTAGACCCTAAACACTCTCAAAGCTAAACACTAGCTTTTATAAGATATACTCACAAGTTTCACCTAAAACAATGCTTCTCAGACTAAGCAAAATAGGCAATTAAAACCAGTTTTACTCGACAATAACATTACAGGACCTATTCTATAAACTGAATGAGCACACAGTTCCTCAATAGTTGTCTGCAGTTGTCCACTCACTCACGATCAATAACTAACTTTGTCTTTGATTTGCTCTCGACTCTCGTGATGAATAAATGATTGGCGGCTGCCTCAATTAATTTCATTTTATATGGTGTTCGAGACCTTAGTAATTTATCACCAGAAATCTTCCAAATATGGTAGGAGAAGATCTCATGTGATATATTCCTTGTATAGCACCAACTCTACGTTCACACTTCATAGAGATAGCCCAGACATGAACTCTTTTTGCTGACTAGGATAGGTAGACATGTACGCGCCAAGCTTTCCTAGTTCTGCAAGCATTGCAACTCGTGATCTTTTCGATCATTCATGCCTTCTACTAAGACTAGGTTCTTTACCATATCCTTTGTTTGTCAATCTTCAAAACTGCAAGCTTCTCCCCTTCTGTCCCTATGTTGGAATAAGGTAAGGCGGTTCGCTTTAACATATATCTACAGTTAGAGAATGTTATAATTCACCCTAATTATTGTGGCTGTGTTTGGTATGTAGTAATATATTTTTGAAAATATTTTCTAATTTATTCATATATAGTTGAATAGGATATTTTGGAAAATATTTTTCTTACAAATACAATTTCCTCTAGTTTCTTGAAACAGATGTCTCTACAAGAAGAGAGAGTCAATTTCTGACACTCTTTTGTGCTGCCTCCAGCCCTACCGTAATCCACTCCTCCTTACTCACCAGTTACTCTATTAGTACTTAAATATTTATAAGTTAATGTTTTGATGATGATATAATTTGAAAATTATAGTTTAACTAAGAAATATAAATCAGCCGGTAGGAAAGCAAAAGCTGAGATGAGAGTTTGAAAGGTGGAAGTAATTGATGCAAGTTAAAGAAAAAGAGACAAGTCAGATGTCCTAGTGTGAAGAGATTGTTACTAAAAGGATGCAACATTTAGTACAAATCATTGGTTCAGGGACTTGTCTTCATTAAATGAAGCCGGCTGAAGCAAGGGCAAAAGTATTCTCCACATCACATCTCATTTAAACCAAATTCTCTTAGGTCATTCGTACTTGTCTAAACCAATACCAAGAAACCATGCAACTGAGTAATCTACCAAAACCACTCGAGTGATCTGTTTACCCATCAATTGTTGCTCAAAGATCAACAGCTCAAAGGTCAAACATTGCCTCTCAAAAGACAACAACTAGTTTTTGAAGCAGCTTATTGTTGACACCCAATTTTGTCCCTCTTTTTTCTACAATTGACTATGTTTAGCCTAAAGGTTCAATATTGACTATTTGTGCATAATTTGCATTACAAGACATATATTTATGTGTGTTATCCTCTACTTATATATTACATACTTAAATGTAGCTATATTACGTAATTTTGCATCAGTTAGACTATTTATTAAAATTATGATTGTTTGTGCAATTTAGTGCATTTATTGCATTTAATAAATATTTGTAGCTATTTATACTTAGATAATTAATTTTGACTTTGATTGTTTTTATATGTGCATCTTTCGTATGTGTATATAAAGTATATATTTATATTCATGAAGCACCTTTAGTTAATTATTTGACCAATTAAAATAATATTAAGTCCAATTTTCTTACTATTCCACATTCACTCTCAAATTCAAATTCTTTTAAATAATTTCTCAATCCATTTTGCTATTTATAAATTTTCCTTCTTCTTTTGTTAAAATCTCCTATCTTGAACCTAGATAAAATATGGTCTAGATACATTCTTGAATCTTCCATATTAATTCATCCACAATCATCTCTCAAATCTTCCTATTCCTACCTTGAACCTAGCCAAAAGGTAGTCTAGATACATTTTTTCAATCTCTCTCCCATCTCCCCTAATCTCTCTAATCCCACAAATCTCTCCAACATCTCTCTCTTTCCTCTCTCATTTCTTGACTACATACATCTACGCCACTTAAGGAGAATTCCCTAAAATATCTTCTCAGAATCTCTTTAATTACTCCCCTAATTCACCATCAATCTTCCAATCTTCCCTTCAACTAACCAAATCCCTTCCTAACATCTTCCCATCATCTCCCTCAAATCTCTCCCCCGAATCTCTCCCATATCTCCACACCAAAATCGCTCCAACATTCCTATTCTCTAATCTCTCCTTCTTTCCCACTTTTGAGTCTATATACATCATTACTACTTAAAGAAAATATCCCTTCATCAAAATCCCTTGATTCATTCTCATTCAAAAATCCCCATGAATCATGCAGTCAAGTTTTTCCTACCATCCTCAACACTCTAATCCTTTACAATAAATTCAATCCAATTTTCATTCATGGAGGATACACAATTTCTCTCTACTTCTCCCTTAGCAAGAAAAGTTCTTCTCCCCAAAAGTTTCTAGCTCCCCTTTTCTTCATTTTATTTTCGTACTCACAGATTCATCTCCATAGACAACACCATACTCAACCTTTTTATCTCCGAACACAAAAATCCTATTCATCTTCTCGGACATCTCTTCATATCCTCTCACACCTATTTTATTTTGGTTCAATGGACATTAAATGTCGAAGACGCCCTATGCTTTGATGTCGCTAAACAGGTTGTATCTTTATTATATTTTTAATTTTTTTTTAGTATTTGGTCATGATTCTTCTACATAAAGAAAAGTTATTTGTAGTTTATCTTAAGACAACTTGATTTAACTATATAATGGATTCTTTTATTATTGCGTTAAGTATATTGTCATACAGATGCAGTCGAGATAATATTTTCTATCTATTTTTAATTTGGACTAAGTAATAGCTGTGTCGAGCATTTGTTGCCTTGGTTGTGGAAACTGTAGTTGTCAATTCCTCATCGCGTTAACTTATGAATACATTGCATGATAACCAAGTATCTATTACCTAGTTTTAGTTTAAAAGACATACTTACTGCTTCATTAATATAATTCAAAATATGTACTTCTTTTTCTTTTCCTTTCTTAGTTAAAACCTCAAAAACATAGATATACTCTCTCACCTTTTTTCCGCTTTCTACTTTGCATGTACACAACGATCGAGAGACGTGGCTGGAAGCTCAACCATGATAACAACCGATCAATGCATGAAGATTGAGTGGAGATGACGCCCCGAGCAGGCCAGGTATGTTATGCGCTATGATGACAATGGCAGGCTAGTCAACTTCTCGAATGAAGAACACATATATAGCTTTATAAAATTAAAGCGACTCGTTACGCCCTCAATTTTGATTTGATATGTCACTCTCTTAAGAGTTTTAAAGATTCGTCACTTTTACTAAGTTTTTTTTCCAAACTTTCATTTTCGTTTAGACATTTGACATGTTTTCAAAATTAAATATTAAACTATTTTTTAAGTTTTATATTGTAGCAATGCTTCTAACACCAAAAAATAGTTTTTTACTCATATTATTAATGCTATATTATTTTGAGTTGGATAATATTTTCAAAACTAAATATTTTAATACTTCTTTTGTGATGTTTAAAAGCGTTTAAGATTGTTGATCATACAAAGCCAAATAGAGGAAAGTAACATCGGACTGTGCCCTTCTTCACCTCGCCTATACCTAATCCCGCATTCTTTTTAATACTTTACTTGAGTTTATTTATTGGTTAAGTTATTTCATTATTTTCTCAATTTAAATTCGTCACCAAGAATAAGGTGGCATACGTCTCTACTAATATTTTTTCTCTTTTTTTGTAAAGTATTACATTCGAAAGGATGCTTTAGGGAGGATTCTAAGGATTTTGCTCTATTCATGTGGCTCCGTACATAACATACATAGTATTATAAAATATATTTTTTTGTGGAGTTGGGCTGGTGTTGATTATTGCTAGCTTTTGACCTCTTTAAGACATAACATAATCTAATACTTGCTTAATTAAAATATCGTTTAAGACTTTCATGCCTAATTATGTAGTAGTTTAATCGCTTGACCTTTTATTTAAAATCATAATCATTTAGTCAGGCCAGTAACCACATTTGGTGGAACCTGAGATGTGCCTAACACCTTCCTCTCGGGTTAACTTGAACCCTTACTGTTATAATCTAAGCACCTCCTAAGGACACTAGAAGGGGGGTTGAATAGTGTCTACCGATTTTTTTTTTTTACAAGAACTCGATTCTTCTGAGTCAATAACCTTGTTCTTGCCTTAGCAGTTTGCACTAAAACACCACAACACACACAACACAAAAGACACAAAGAACGCGGTGTTTTTACGTGGAAAACTCCTTGCTCAAGGGAGAAAAACCATGACCCACACTCTGAAATTTTAGAACTCAATCCACTAACACAAAGAGCAAGTTTCTGATTACAAGACTCTGTAACCAAGGGGCTACACTCTAGACCCTAATCACTTAACAAAGCTAAACTCTAGCTTTACAAAGTAATCTCTCAAAATTTCACCTAGCACAATTGCTTCTACGATAAGCTGATAGGTAACAACAATGATAGCATAAAGCGAGACAACTTACAAACCGTGAACCTAGACAGAATATCTAGACTCAAGCTACTTAGCTTCACCAGTTGTCTTCCTCAGTTATCTCACGTTGAAATTTGTTGGATCGCCTTCGTGAGCTCTCAACTCTCTATATGTGAATAACTGATTTCGGCTGCGTCAACTACTTGTATTTAGATGGGCATTAAAACCCTAGTTGAGTTCCACAAGGAAACCTTGTAATTATGGTAAGACAAGATTCCTTGTAATTCTTTCCTTGTTCAAGTCCAACTCTTATTCGTACTTCGAAGACACGGCCTGGGCACCGCCTCTTTTAGTCTGACTAGGATGCATACTCGCTCATGGGCCACTACTCCTAGTTCCGCAGGGATTTGCAACCCTCAAATCTTTTCGATCAGTCGTGTCCTTCTATACAAGGACCAGGTTCTCCTCCGGAACCACTGAGTCCTTCTTGTTTGTCATTCTTCAAAACCTCTTCTCAACAAATTCCCCCTTATTGATGATGACAAACAAATGTTGCCAAAGAACCTGAATAGACAAAATTTCCAAAAACACAAAAACACGAATAACAGTTTGAAACTTTTAAAACAGATGAGTTAGGTCACAAACACCCCAACATTTCCTTCTTCCGCCTTTTGGCATCATCGAAAAAATTCAAACACATGCATGAACCAGTTAGTACCATCCGGTCTAGAGCACAAGTCAACAAGTCAGCTATGATATAAACACACAGAAATAAGGCTAAGGGCCCAAATAGAACCAGATATAATAGAACAGATCCAAGATAAGCAAGAGAAATTTAAAACCATTCATCCAGGGCGTGACAAGCCACACAGCCCTATTTAAGTACACAAATGAAAAATAAGATTGTCTTAAAGTCACATATCAAGGGAGGACACGGAGATATAAGATAGGGAAATCAACAAGGACAGAGAGGAAGAAGGGTAGGACTCAGAGCTGTAGGTTGAAGTGCTTGACAAGTGCCTCTAGCTTCTTCGTATTCTTGGCCCTTTCCATCACCAGCTCGGCATCATACTTGTGACACTCAATTTTCAAGCGATCAATTTCTTGATCCTTCAACTCCAGCTTCCTATGCAGCTCAGCATTCCCTGTATTCACGTCAAGAACATGACTCTCTAGTTCTTTTACTGCCGCAATTGCTTCATCTGGTCCATAGTCTTCACTCTCTTCAGCCTGCTCCTGTTTAACCTACATTGGTTTCTTGGAAGCTCTTTGCTCTTTAAAGAAATCACAACTTTTCAGCACATTATGCCCAAACATTTGATGTATGGTGGGCTTTTTCCCTGCTTCCAAAGGAACTCCAAAGTGCTCAAGAACCTTCTGGAGAATGTAGGAATGCACTAATGAATGTGGCTTCTGATCAGTGTCTGCAATCCTCTTGATATGTCTGATTATCAGACCAGGTAGATTAATTTTCACTCCTCTATCCAGCAAGTCTATATAGGTTAAGTCCAGAGCACTGGCCTCACAATTTCTCTCTCCCCTAGGCAGTAGGAACCGATGAACAAACTCAAAGAGCAGCTGATGTGCTGGCTCCATCTTCTTCTTGTCCACCTTCCTCTCCTTTCTGAGCTTTGGTTTTCTTGAAAATTTCTTTACTACACTAAGGGGAGTCACTCCATCTGTTCTCTTTGTTCATTTCAATTTAATGTACCTGCAATAACCTTAAGGAGGCACATCAAGGATCACTCCCAGTTCAGTTCTTCCAAACTCAATCTCAACTCCCTTCAACACTGAAAACACTCTCCTGGCAGTAACCCTGCAGTTGGTATAGAACTCTCTGATCTTATCAGAAAACAACATCTTGTCTTTGTTTGCAAACAAACCTAACCATCCTTGATCACCATCTTCCTGAGTAGAGGTTTCATGTGATGCTCCTTCACATCACCCAGGATGCTCCCAGCAAGTACCTGGTGTGTATCAAAGAAGACTACCCTGTCAATCTCTTCCTCAGAACCCTTTCTCCTTTTTCTGCTCTCCATCTCACTATCAGTTTCAGAGTCACTAGGTTCTACATAACTGGCAGCTTCATCACTTTCTTCTTCGGCTTCATCTTTCTTTTTCTCATGGTTCTGTTCTTCCTCCAATTTTCCAGCCTTCACATTCTTAATTGTTCTTCCCAACTTATCAACCTTTGCTAACTGCTGCTTCAAGGCTGACCTTGTTGCCATCCTTCTTGAGGAAGGGCCTGGTTGTGCAGCAGTTTTGTCTGCACTCTCAGTTCTCTCCTCCTGAGAGTCCTCACTAGATTCATCCACCAGTCTACTCTTTGACACAGAATTTCCCCCTTTCAACAATCTTCTTCTCTTATCAGGCTCCACCCTGGTCTCACTTACAAACACCACTTCTTCTTCATCTTCATTCAACAATTTTTCATCATCCTCTCCAAACCTTCTTTTTACACTCTTCTTTTTTGTTTCCTCAACTTTTTCTGCTAGTTTCTCACCTTCCCCATTTCCTTCTAAACCTTCATCATTATTTTCTTCTTCAGAATCTGTCCAATTTAGTTCTGCATCCTCAGCCACAGTAGGATCCGAGCAAGAACTAGGTTCTTTACTCAAATCCTTTGCAGCCTCAGCAGAACTAGATCCTCCAACCACTGGACCTTCACCTGCAGATATATCATGAAATCTTTCACTAGGAATATCCTCCAACCTAGATTCACTAACATGTTCCTTTTGGGATTCAGCAGAATCCTTTTTTCTCACTTTTTCTATCACCTTTTCAACTACATCAGCCTCCAACACAGTCTCAGTTACTAAGGACACATGCATACTAGACTTAGGTTCCTCCTGAATACCCGATTGGTTCTTCTCAACTACCTTCCCCCTACCAGATGTATCACTGGACTCTACCTTTCCTACTATTTCATCAAGTCCTTTCATCAATAATTCAGTACTCACTTTTCCAGGACTTTTTACAACTTCTATTGCAGTAGAAGTAGATAGAGTAGATTCAGGTATTACCTCGACTGGTATTTCAGAAGAGACTTGTTCTGTAGGCGTAAGAGACGAAGATCTGACCGCCTTCTTCTTGCCCAATTTCTTTCCTCCCTTGTTGAGAAACTTTGACCTAGCCCTGACGATTCTCTCTGCAAGAGTAGAAGAAGGGGGTTTTGGAGTGGATTTCATGGATGTGTGGGTTTCCGAGGTTTTGGTAGGTGATGTTGATGCAGACTGTGCTTGGGACATGGTGATAATTAGGGTTTCGAAAATAGGACGACGGAGATTTCCTGTTTCGATTTTTGTGCGATAAAACAGGCAGAGTGGAGAGAATTTGGTTGCAAGTGTGTGTTCTGTTTCTATCAAACAAGGAAGTGAGAGGGAGTAATGGTGATGAGAGTTTTTCTGGGAACAGATGGTAATGATGGCTAAAAAGTTGAAAATGCAGCTTTTTGAAGTTTTGAAAGCCGGGAAAGGAGTACTGATTTGACGGTTACATAGACATGCCCAAATAGGGTCTTTTTAAATATGTGGGGTCCAGTCAAGTCTAATAGAAGTCTAACCAAAGAGGGAATATATTCCTATAATTTAGGACAGTTACAAGAACATGGAAATTCTCCCTTAATACATGTATAATTGACAATCAATTTCAGTTATGACTCTTATCATACAGGGCTGTGTGATTGTTGTTGACACCCAATTTTTGTCCCTCCGATTTTCGCAATTTGACTATATTTAATTAAAATCGATAATAGTAATTTTCCAAACAAAACTGCATTAGACAACATGCATTTACGTGTGTAATATTATTATTAATACCCTATCTATATAATATTTATTTAATTGTGATTATAATTACGTAATTGCACTCATTTAGGCTATTTTCTAAAATACGTGTGCTATTTGTGTAATTTAACGCATTACGATATCATTTAATAATTATTTGTGGCTATTTATATCCAATTAGTATTATTTGTGGCCATTTATATTTATTTGTGTTTAAATATATTTATTTAAAATTTTTTGCAAAATTTTCCATTTTTATACTAATTATTTATATTTATAAGTATTTTAATTAAATACTAGCCATTTTGCTATTTTACAAATTCATTCCTATTACATCTAGTCCTCGTCATCACATTTTACCCGCGTGTACGCCACCTAGGCTCCACCTAAGCATACACCTCACTAGAGTTCACTCCTAGCCTGCGTACAACTCATCATAAGTATAGTACTACTCTCCAAAGCATGCGTACAACTCACTCCTGCACGAAGTACAACCCCTCAATGCCCCCATTCTCTTTACACCTCAGATATACTATATACACACATATATACACGTGCCTACGTGGCACGATCCCAGCCGTCTATCCCTTAAATCCTACGGCCCATATTATTTCTCCCTTTTACAACTATACACACCCCCCCCCAATTCTAAAACCCTAAAATCATTACGCCATTTCCCTTTCCCTAAACATCAGTCGTCGCCTCTTTATACTCTCTCCCTCTTTCCCGATTCCCGTCCAGGTTCCACCAGTCCCTCGCCACTCCTCCGCCGTTAACCTCGCCGCGAGCCTCTCCTCTTTCCTATCTCTGATTACACGGGGGTAAATCCCTCTCTCTCTCTCTCTCTCTCTCTCTCTCTCTCTCTCTCTCTCTCTCTCTCTCTCTCTCGTGGAATCCGGAATAGGAACAAGGAAATTGGGTACGAATCACTACAAATCCGGATCAGAAATGGCAAGAATCATACAAGGCAAGTGGTCAGTGATTCAAACTTGAATTGTCGAATTCAAACAGAAACTGAATTGGGTCAAGTTGACCCGACCCGCGTCAAACTGGTAATATTCCTCCTTTTCTGTTTTGATGGAATCTTTGAAGTCGCATGATAATAGCATGTCACTAGCTTAACTAAATCTATACTTAATTCACATACTTGTTTCGGATTAAGTTTATGTCTACTCCCGTAATATGTGAATCAATTTATCATTACTAAGCCATTTGGACTAATTGAGTATGACATTTGTTAAATGATACTCGACTGAATGTGATTCGTTAGTAAAAGTTATGCTAGTTGAATGAACTCGATGATGAAAGTTTTGTTTTGGTGTGGCATTGATAGTATGCAATTAAAAAATAGTTGTACTCTCAGCATATATGTATGTTCACTTGATTTCTGAAAGTAAGGAAAAAAGACATTCTTTAGCTTTAAGTCTATTTGTGGAAGTGGGTTAATCGTGATGTCTCCCTTATCTTGGCTAAATTGATGCATGATTGATCGTTTCCCTTCATTAAAATATATTATCATTTTCCTTTGGTGTCTAAGTTTGTTATTGATACACTTTCCATATTTCGAAAACTAAATCTGCTTCTTCTAGTGCAAAGCTGACAATATTTTTTTAAAACTTGATTGACCAATTTACAAGTTGATTGATCCATTTCCTTTGTAAGTTGGGGGGAATTAAGGCACTCCTAACATTATAAATGCACTGATCAGACCCTCTCTACACCTTCAAGAGACAAGCATATACGTCCCTGAATACACATACACAGATCTCTACACATACAGAGCCATTTCTTGCTTTGCATCTACACAGGACATGACTCCTTTTGTGATTTCTGGACATACACACACAGAACTTCTATGCACTGATACACCACCTATACTTAAGACTACACACACTCATACACCTTACCCACAACAGAGGGAAGCTTCTTGATTTATCATCTAAACTTAGACACTCTCTACACCTCACAGACAGATTGATACAGACTACACACAAGGGATAAATCCCTGAATGATCTACATCCCTGGTTGTTTTCTACAATTCTCTGTTTGTTTTAAACATCTAAGGTAGCTCTAAAACTGATTAAATGAACTTATTGATGCTGCATATCTGTTATGAATCAGTTTCTGGCTGCTGCCTGTTGCTACATTATTATTTGTTATGTGAGCTGTTTGGGCCTGTCATAGACCATTTTCTAACCCCTTTTTGCAGTTTTCGGATGGTCTCTTGAAGGCCATACCATTATTCACATATATGCAGGTTGTATTTAAGGTCTTAATAGGCTTTCTCATGCTGTAAAAGGCAAAGAGAACATAATTTTTCACTGATCAGTGCATTCAGGGCACATCCTTCACCTCTTCTCATTTTGTCCTTTATGATTATATGTTGTTTCTTCTTTCAAAGTTTGTGTATTCATTAGGACTAGTCGTGGCTTGTATATAAGCACCAAAGGGTGCAATTAGAATTATTAAGGCAGGTGCAGGCTTAAGCTGCTAAGTATATGTAGTTTAATTTGGCTAAAATGGGCCATTTCTAATCCCACTTCTTTATTTTTGAGTGTTAATTGTAAAACGTGGCTGTTTACGCAAGGTTGAACTTGAAAATAATGGTTAGATTATGTGTAGCGAGATCTGAAATATTATGTAAAATGACAGGTTTCCTAATTAAATTATGTAAAGATTGCTTTGCTGAAAATTAGACAATAGGGCTAAAATCGCATAAGGTTGAAAACGAGATTATTTATGCAAAGCCCATTTTCTGGATTACTACAGTAATGTTTTAATAGGTTAAATCTGACATTTGAAAGTATATCAGACTAGTTACGCAACTCTAGTATAGTGGAAATTCAGTTATCTTGTTAAGAGGCTAAAACTGCAATTCCGTGTGAAAATGAAACTGTTTCTGTAAAACTGTGCATCCTGAAATGTAAAAGTATATTTTTTAGTAGCTAAACTGAAATCGTATTTTAAATCTAGCCTATTTCTGCAAATCTTAGTATAACTTCTTAATCTCTGTTCCTTTTAACTTGTTTCAATTTGGAGGCCTACTTTTAAAACTCTTAAAATTACTTTGCTTACATGATATTACTTGACTTATGTGATTTGCATGACTATACTCTTTATGTGACGACTAGAAGAGTCTAGATTGGGGCATTAACACATTTAGGGAGTCTAGACATTTTACATTTATATTAGTAGTCTCAATGGCCTCCGAGACATTAAGTGGGACGCTAATGAACCTTTAGGAAGTTTTTAAAATATAAGCTAACACTTTAGTCAAATACTTAAAGAAGGGTGTGAGGGTTAAAGGGAATTAAGCCCTCGGAAGTGATGAAGTTACCCGAGCTATATATATTGATAGTGGATTCTGAAACTATCGTACGTTACAAAAGTCGGGTTCTGATCCGAATAGGATAATAAAATCTAGGGATATTCAAATGTTTAATTAGTTATTATTATTTTATGGCTATTTGTGCAACATGACTATTTGTTTAAAATTATTTATGCAAATACATTAAATTGCTTACTTTACTTGTTTTGCATCCCATATCTCATTTATTTACCTTATTTAGCTATTGTCCTTTTCTAAACCAATATAATTAATCCCAATATAGGAATCGGTCGGGAACCACGTTTAGTGGAACCTAGAAGGTGTCGAACCCCTTCCTTCTGGGTTATTTCGAACACTTACCTGAATCTCTGACTCGTAGACCAACCCGTAGTTAATTCTTTAAATTAAATTAGAAATTACTAGGATACACCTTAGAACTATATTAGGTGGCGACTCCAAAACATCCAACTCTAAACGAGTTCACCCAGTCAAAACTGAAACCTGACTCGCCTCGAGTCGAGTCCAAAATCGGGTGCGACAACTATACCTGGACATGATTCATGCTTGCTTTGGTTCCTTCTACGTACCTAGTAGGTTCTTCATGGGAACACATTAACCCATCCTGGTGCTAAACAGCTGAACAAGTGTACTTAGTAATGTACAAAATTTAGACTGGACAATAATAACAATAGTGACAAACAAGGCTGAACACTTAACTAACCAATCATTGGGGAACAAACGCTGAGTCATCCGTGTATTTTGGTCATCCCTAACTCCAACATGTTCCTCTCAAACTGAACTTTGTTCAGTATTTTGGTAAATATGTCGGCAATTTGATCTTCAGTCCTGCACGAATTCATAGTGATCAGACCCTTTTCTACATTATCTCTAAGAAAATGGTGTCTAATATCAATGTGCTTTGTTCTTTTATGTTGGACTGGGTTCTTGCAATGTTTACTGCACTTGTGTTATCATAGAAAATGGGCACAGCTCCACATTTAATTCCAAAATCCTCCAACTACTGTTTGATCCACAACAATTGTGAACAGCATGATGCAACTGCTACATACTCAGCTTCTGCAGTAGATAGAGCTACTGAGTTCAACTTAGTAGATAGAGCTACTGAGTTCTGCTTCTTTGTTGCCCAAGAAACTAAGCATGGACCAAGAAAGTGTGCCATTCCTGAAGTATTCTTCTTGTCCACCAAGTGACCTACATAATCTGCATCAGCAAAACCAATTAGTTCAAAAGTACCTCCCCTTGGATACCATAGACATAGATCTTGAGTTCCTTTCAAGTATCTCAAGATCCTTTTCACAGCTTTCAAATGTGACTCCTTAAGCTTGGAATGAAACCTAGCACACAGTCCCACACTGTATACAATATCAGGTCGACTGGCTGTGAGATAGAGGAGTGAACCTATAATTCCTCTATATTTTGTCTCATTTGTAGAAGGACCTAGTTCATCCATATCCAGCTTGGTTCCAGGAGCAATAGGAGTAGTCATTTCTTTAGCTCCTTCTAAGTCAAATTTCTTCAGAAGTTCCTTGACATATTTTTGTTGATGAATCATGGTTCCTTCAGGCGTTTGTTTTATCTGCAATCCTAGGAAGAAATTGAGTTCTCCCATCATGCTCATTTCAAATTCACTGCCCATTAATTCAGCAAATCCTTTGCATAGCTCCTCATCAGTGGCTCCAAAAATGATATCATCAACATATACCTGAACCACCAATAGATCTTTTCCTTTCTTCTTCAAGAATAATGTGTTGTCAATCTTTCCTTTTGTAAAACCATTCTTCAATAGGAATCCTGACAGTCTCTCATACCAGGCTCTTGGAGCTTGCTTCAGTCCATAGAGTGCCTTATCCAGTTTGTAAACATGATCCGGAAATTCACTGTTCACAAAACCTGGTGGCTGAATCACATAGACTTCTTCATTCAGATATCCATTCAGGAAAGCACTCTTCACATCCATCTGATATAGTGTGAACTCCATGTATGTAGCAAAGGCAATCAACATTCTAATGGCCTCCATTCTTGCCACTGGTGTAAAGGTTTCATCATAGTCAATTCCTTCTTCCTGACTGTATCCTTGGACTACCAATCTAGCCTTGTTCCTTGTTACAGTACCATGCTCATCCAGTTTGTTCCTGAACACCCACTTGGTTCCAATTATTGATCTGTCCTTAGGCTTAGGAACCAGGCGCCACACTTTGCTTTTTTCAAACTGATGAAGTTCATCCTGCATGGCTAGAATCCAATCGGGATCTTCTAGGGCTTCTTTTACATTCTTTGGTTCCAGAGATGAAAGGAAGGCAAAGAATGCACAAAAGTTCTTCAAGGCTGACCTGGTCATGATTCCAGTATCCAGTTCTGATAGAACATTCTCCAAAGGATGAGAAATTTGGTGTTTCCATGGCCTGGGTTGAATATGACGAGAAGAACCTCCAACATCACTTTGGGTAGGTTCTTCCTGACTTGTTGAATCGTCAACTTCATCTGATGTTCCCCTATCATATTGACTCCTTGTTCTCGTGAAGTTGAATCTTCACATGATTCTTCCTTGTCTTCTGGATCTTCAGAGTCAACCGCACCATTTTCTCGAGCAAGGCCAATTGCCTGATCATATACTCCAGTCTCATCTACCGCCTTGTCAGATTCATCAAATACCACATGCATACTTTCCTCAACTATTTGTGCTCTTTTATTAAACACCTTGTATGCTTTGCTTTGAGTAGAATAACCAAGGAATATTGCCTCATCACTTCTAGCATCAAATTTCTCCAATGGTTCCTTTCCGTTATTGTGGACAAAGCATTTGCAACCAAAGAGTCTCAGATGTGTAATATTTGGTTTCCTTCCTTTGAGTAGTCATATGGGGTCTTGTCAAGAATAGCTCTGATGGAGCATCTGTTCAGCAAATAACATGCAGTGTTTATTGCTTCAGCCTAGAAGTTTCTTGCAAGTCCACTTGACAGCAGCATAGTCCTTGCCATATCCTCCAGAGACCTGTTCTTTCTTTCAACCACTCCATTTTGCTGTGGAGTTCTTGGTGCAGAGAAATTATGATCAATGCTGTATTTTGCACAATACTCAGAGAATTTTGAGTTTTCAAACTCTGTTCCATGATCGGATCTAATACTGATAAGTTCCAGGCTTAACCTTTTCTGCACAACACCAGCCCAGTCTTTGAACATATCAAAAGCTTCATCTTTAGACGCCAAGAACAAGGTCCATGTGTACCTCGAGTAGTCATCAACAACTACGAACACAAACCTCTTTCCTCCTCTGCTCCTGACTCTCATAGGTCCACACAGATTCATATGTATCAATTCTAGTGGTTTTGAAGTACTCACCACCTTCTTTGATTTAAAAGATGATCTCACATGCTTCCCCCTTACACAAGCATCACATATTTTTATGTTTTCAAATCTCTTACTAGGCAGTCCACGAACCAGTTCCTTTGATACTAGCTTGTTGAGTTCTGAGAGACTTGCATGACCCAATTTTTTGCGCCACAACTGAGAATCACTTTCTTGCACGTTCAAGCATGTTAAATTGTTTTCAGGCAGTGATTTCAGTGATGCTTTGTACGTATTGTTCACCTTTTTTCCTTCCATAACAATTTCTCCACTCTGTAGATTCTTCACAATGCACCCTACAGATGAGAAACTCACTTTATTTTCTCTATCGCACAGTTGAGAAATACTCAGCAGGTTGTGTTTGAGACCATCGACACAGTATACGTTTTCAATTGCATTGTCTAGAGTTCTCCCAACTTTTCTAATTCCAACAATCTGGCCACTTTTTCCTCCTCCGACGACTACACTGCCTCCTTGAAATGCTGCGAGTGAGAAAAAATTTCTTCTATCTCCTGTCATGTGCCTTGAACAACGCTATTAAGAATCCAGCTTGGGTTGTTCTCCCTCACTCTAGCCTGCAAAACATATTAAGGGTTAGCTTTAGGAACCCAGACAAGTTTGGGTCCCTTCTTATGAGAAAATGGATAAATCAAATCTTGTTTAGCCCATTTAGGTAGAACACTTCTTTTATTCTTGGCCTTTGCCTTGCTTGCATTCATGCACCTTTGTTTGTAGTGTCCAGTTTCACCACAGAAGGTACACAACATGTTACAAGACAAACCTACATACTTGCTCTTAGGATTATATGGAGGCAGTGGTTTCTTGAATCCTAGCCCTTGTTTTCCCTTGTTCTGATTTTCAAGAACCCAGTTTATTGCCTCTGAAGACTTATTCCAATTTTTTAATCTGGTAAGCTCATATTCAGATTTTTCAACCTTTTGATTTTACATCCTGTTCTTTTCAGTTTCCTGAAACAGAATCTCATTTGTTCTTTTAAGTTCATTTTCAAGAAAGGTTTGAACTTCACTTATTACTTGCTTACCATTGATGCTCTCTTTTAACTGCTTGAGCTACAATTCCAGTTCTGTGATCTTAGAGTTTGACACAAGAGTCTCATTGATTTCTTCCAGTTCAATATTTTGTTCTTGAAGACTCTTGTGCTTAGTTCTGAGATCATTTATCTTTTTAGTTAATTTATCTTTCTCAATTTTCTCCTTTTCATAACCCTCAATCAAAGTGGCAGTGATTAAGATCAAATTTTCAGTAGAGTATGTATGTAAATTTTCTTTTGAGATCAGATAGACATATCTCTGTTGAATGAGCGGCTTCTTCTCCATCAGTTGCCATAAGAGCGGAGTCCTTCTTTTGGCCATCTTCTGAGTACATCTCTTTCAGCTTTTCCTATACTTCTTTGGCAGACTTGCGCTCAAGTATCCTTGCTAATACATCAGTAGTCAGCCCTCTCCTCAGGTATAATTCAGCTTTGGAATTTTCCTGTAACCAGTCTAGGTCATGAGGATCTAGTTCTTCTACCTTCTTTGGAACCAGAACCCCGTTTGATGTTCTCTTTACAGGAATATGAGGTCCTCTTTTCACAATCAACCTGAGACTGTAATCCATTGCTTGAAGGAAGTTTTTCATCTGTTTCTTCCAGCACCTGTAGTTTGTCCCGTCAAACACAGGTGGCTTTGATGGATCTCTTCCTCCTCTGAACTCACGAGGATCTTCTTCATCTGAACCAATATTTGACAACCCCATCAGCTCTAGTGGAGATTCATCTCCAGATTCCTTCTCATGATCAGATTCGCTGTCAGTAGGTCCCCATGTAGCATAGAAAGCTTCCTTTTTCTTCCTTCTTTCTGCTCTGAAGTTTGGAGGTCGTCTAACCTTCTTCTTTTCTTTGTCATTCTCTTTTGACACCTCTTTTTCCTTCTCCTTTGTTGCTCTATTTTTCATCCATTCTATTTCTCACATTGGACAATCCACGACAGTATGGTCCTTCTTGAAGCACTTGAAGCATCCTGAGTAATCAGGACTGTCAACTATATTTTTCTTCCAGAGTTCTCCTTGTTATTTCTTTTAAAACCTTTAAACTTTCCCAAGTTAAACTTCTGTCTTAAGGCGCTAACCATTGCTGCTTCAACTGATTGCAAATCAATATAATCATCGTTTCATCAGTTGCTTCGAGTGCAAGAGTTTTGTCCTTCTTGAGGGCTGGTTTAGTTTTTTAATCTTTCATCATCTCGCATGTTTTCAAACTTCCAACCAGTTCTTCAAGTTTGATGGATCTGAGAGGTTTGGATTCAATGATAGCAGTCATCTTGGGTTCCCAAGCCTCAGGTAACACATTCAGAACCTTATCCACCATCTCTACTACAGGCAACACCATATCCAAGGATGATATCACCTCATTAGTGATAATGGTCAACCTGGTCATCATATCCTGGATTGATTCCTTCTCTTCCATAGAGAACAACTCAAATTGCCTTTTCAGCATTCTTCTCTTGGAGTCCTTCACTTCAGTGATTCCTTCATGTGCAACTTACAAGTGTCACGACCCAAAATCCTATAGGCCGTACGGGCACCCAAACCCAACTCATTGGGCGAACCCCTCTTGAGCAACACTTGACTTGCATATGAAATAACCAAATAAAAGAAATTATGAAAAGAATAGCGGAGTATGATATATAACCCAAATACACAACTAGGATCTTTGCAACCATGTTCTAAGTCCTCCCATGAATCATGAACATCTAAGGAGTCAATAAGGTTATACATCTCCGAATATAAAGAAATATAATCATTAATATTAACATAAAAATTATAAGGAAAGATGTTGTTGACACCCAATTTTGGCCCGATATTTTCAAAATTAATTTACGAACGCTTTCTTTTTATATAAATCTCAAAATATAGCTGGTTGTGTGAATATAAAGCCAAAAATATCCCTTTTACAAAAGAAATTGTTAAGTTTGAAGTTTTGCCGCCATATGGCTATTTTTTGCATAGTTTTTCTATATTTGCAATTTGACACTTTCGGCTTTGTATTACCTACAACATGCAAAATATTTATGAGCATTTATTTAATTAGAAAGGTCTTTGAATTAATTGCGAAATTAGTTAGAGTGATCAGCTATTTCTAAATAAAGGGCTAGATATGAAATTTGGACTCGTTTCTGGCCTACCCTTGCAAAACATACATATACAAACGTTTAGATCTTCATTAACAAAAAGGGGGGGAGCTCTCAGGTGATTTGGGGGTGGAGAGGAAAATATAGCCGTTAGGAGTACTGTGGTCTAGGGGGGTTCCATTTTCACACCTGGGAAAACACTAATTTTGGACTATGAAAAACCCCCTTCTGAGATGGAGAAAGGGGGGAGGAATTTTGAATAAAGATTTTGAGACTTCAGTTCTTGCGTGGTTTCTTGATAAGCCATCTCATTTCTCTTTTGCAATTAAATGTTATCATTTGATATTTTCTTTGCCGCAACGTTTTGGTTCAGCACTTGTTTCTCGACCTCAACTTAATTCTGAGCCTCGGCAATGCAACGTACGACTCATTGCTTCAAATTATATTTCCAGGTTTGTTGGCCTATTATATTGTTAATATTGCGCCCACTTGTTGGTTGAAGCAATATTTTGGTGATCGTTTCACTCTTAGTGCTATCTATTGCTGCTGTTGTTCCTTTGAGAAATTGGTGGTACTATGGGGAGCTATTTTTGATGTTCTTCTTTAGCATTAATACACTTATTTGAAACAACAATACTACACTTGATGCTTAGCTTGCGAAAGCTCAGAAGGGAAAAGAAAGAATGAGGCTGCAGGGAGTTTAAGGATTTATGTTGAAAGGGTGGTTGCCTCTCCCTGCATTTTAGCCTATGATTCCTGCAATACAAAACCCAACAGCCCTTTTAGATTGAATTGTATACGGAGGGAGTATTATTGTTCATGATTCATACTTCATTCCCTTGCCTTGTTTCGCTGCTATTCTGCTTCAACTTGTCCTTGTATGAGCTCTTGCTGGTTGTTTCCTCTGGTTGGTATTTTGCTTTTTGAACAGAAATTACTCTCTTGGCCTATGAGAAATTCATACATTGTGAGGCTTTGCTAAGCTTGTCCTCGCTTTGGACAAAAAAAAACTGATTTGAACAGAGCACTATACTTAGCAAGTTATCCCAATCTTGTGAGGCTACCTTGTTGTCCACTATCCCTGTTCCTCTGCTATTGTTATAATATGCTGCTTTCCTAAAATGAAAAGAGGCAATGACGATAATTGTTTTTCCCAAATGATAAAATTCTGGGATTTGTCATTTGGCATGGCAATTTGGATGGCCTTGAGCAACCAATTGCAGCCATGGCGTTTTCCCATTTCAATATCCCGAGCCTCCCTCGTTAAAACAACAGTGGTTCTCTATTAGTTTATCTCTGCCTCGACTTGGATTTGTGATGTTCTGCCGGTCCTTACGTTGGGCAAATCCAATACTATTGACCAACTTTTTGAGGCCATTGCCTCCTACGGATGTTGCTGCCTCTCTATTGTTATGCTGCTGCTGCTACTATACCCTCACTGTTTCTGGACAAAAAGAATACGTTATACACAATGACGAGGTTCTATATTGTTAAATTAGGCCAAGGAATTACGGGTCGTTGTATCTCGGCGAGACGACTTTCGCAGCCATGGCAAGCTCGAAATTCCTTGCCTAAATCTGAAAATAACAGACCTGAAACCTTGTTTTCTAAAGTAAAAATACTGCTCTTTCTCAATGTTCACCATGTTGCTGCTCCGATTTTGATCATGCCTTGACTCTTGCTCGCCGTTGTTCCAATTTTGCTGCTACTCCGCTATCCCATCCGAGGCAGTGATGATGATGTTTCTATAGCAGGGCTTACCAATTCAAGCATGGAGATGACCCAGCCCGTATCTTGGCGTGGCAACCTAGTATGGCTTGTGATGGAGACTTTTCTCTCTCGCATGTAACCTGTGTTTGCAGCCATGGCGTGGCTGGCTTCCCTTTTGCCAGGCCATAACACACATCTGAGCCCTATTTGCTTGAAACAGGGAAAGAGAATACTTTCAGTGATAACAACCATCCAAATGAGGTGTAATGTATCACCTTATTTGTCCAAGTATCAATAGAAAATGAGGCATCAGAGAGTTTGGGATTTTTATAAAGGGTGGTTGCCCCTCTCTGCTATGTCTATGATTTCTCCATAAATGAAAAAACATCCCCTTTGAATTTTGAAACAAACAAGAAAAGAAAAACTTCATCAAACACACCCCTGTGTTTCTCCTCTTAGTGCTGCTGCTACTGATGTTTTAAAGGGGCTATGATGATTGCTTCTTTTCACTATGCTCGATCTTGGCATTGACAAAATATCCGACCTGTATCTTGGCGGGGCGACCCGGTATGCCTTTGAATAGCAAACTGGTGTCTGCAGCCATCACGGTGACGTTTTTTTCTCTGTTGCTTTGTTCAGGTGCAGCAAATTCTGAGCCCTCAATACCCATTTCATGGTCTGTAATTGTGCCATTCTCGAGTCCTATAATGGGGATCTTTTTCTTCTTTTGATGTGGAAAGTATGGGGGTTTCTTTTTGCAAGAAATTAATATTGTTTCAATGGCAACCATTGAATAGTCTTCACTGGAAGGCCATTCTCTGGAACTGGAGACTATTCAGTTTTGTGTGTTAGACTGACGTGATAGCCAATTATACCACGACATTGTTTCAGCTGAAAGAATGAGGCTCTTTGGATGATGATTATCATGAGAATAAACACTAGTTCTTCCCATTGGAATATTCTGATTTTGGACAGATGCTACAGTTGGTCTGCGATCTTCCAAGCGAAGCCACCCTGTGGGTAAAATTGTATTTTTATCTTTGGTGATAATTTCACCTGGCTAGTTCAATGCTGCTGCTATGCTTCTTGACTGTTGTTGCATAATTCTTGCCACATTTTTGGTTGGTATCTTTATGAAGAATACACTTACCTTAAGACTGATACTACATTTGGTCGGAGAAGTTAGATCTGTTGTCTTAGATCATTCTCGGCTGTTTGTGGGTTGTTTTGATAACATTTACTGGTTATCTTCTTGCTGGACATATACTGATTTGAACAGAATATTGCACTTGAATAGCTTGGTAAAACTGATTTGGATAAGATACTACACTTGATGGCCGATGATCTATTGTGAGGCCACTACATTTTTTGCTACTGCTATTGCTCTATGTGTTATGTTGCTGCCCCTTTACTGTTGTAATAAAGAGTACATTTTGGGCGATGACGACATTTCTAGATTGTCAAATTAGGGCGAGAACTTTTAAGTTCCATAACTTGGCGAGGTAATTTTCGTAGCCATGGCGAACTTATAAGTACCGTATCTTGGCGAGGCAATTTTTTGCAGCCATGGCGAACTTATAAGTACCGTATCTTGGCGAGGAAATTTTTGCAGCCACGGCGAACTTGAAGCTCTTGCCTAAATTGAATACAGATCCGAGCCTTCCTTTCCAAAACAAAATACATTCTTTTTCCTCTCAGTTCTTGCGCTTTGTCCCCGTTTCAGCTGCAGTGCATTCGCCTTCAAGGTTACAGCACAATTCTTGGAGTTCTGCCAAAAGAATTTATCTTGTGTACGCCGAGACGCCTTAGGATCTTGCTAAAAGAATGATAAGGTAAAAGTGACAACAACAACCCATAGTTGAAAAGTGATGCTATATTACAAGTATGTCCAGTCCAGCAACCATTGAAAAGAGGCGCTGCTCGTTAGGATAAGCATGTTAACCAGCAGCTAGAGAATAGCTCGTCTCAGCAAGCTCCTTCGCAAGGAAATTTCATGAGTGACCATCCTGTGCTTCAGCAACAAATACCATTTGAACTCAAAAAAAAAAAAAACAAAACAAAAAAAAAATAGGCAGGTTGTGTCAAGAAAATGCAAGCTTCAGCGATGTAAACCACAAGCAAAATTCCAGGAGGTTATTCAATTCAACTTGACATTGCTCGTTGGAACTGTTCCAACGTAAAAGCTTGAACCTGTTCCATGAAACAATCGTTGGAACTGTTCCAAGTGTACTATGCATCTTATGAAAAGCCAAACCAGTCCAAAGAACACTTAAAAGTTCAACTCAAGGCATCAAGCATTGTCCAGGTAATAGGTTGTAATACAGGTTCACTCCGTAGGCTCTAATGATTAAATTTTACGAAAGCAATATTGGTAAGGCAGGAAGATCAAGACAATTCCTCAACGACAACAATAAGCTAATACATTATCAATGTCTCTGATTCAATTCATGGCATTTTCCAGGTCGCTTCTTTCCCTTTCCTTTTTATAAAATAATTGTTTATCACGTTCTGCCGGTGTTGGTATGTTTTTCTATAGCCTTGCTGGCTATTTGGTTTGGTGACTTACCGTCACTGTTATGTTTCTTTGGAGTGGCTGTGAATTTCCTTGGTGATTGCTTCACATGTAATGTTGTCCGCTGCTATAATTGCAATAAAGTACTGGATTATTTACAGAAAGATGCAGTGACATTTTGGTGCTATTTTAATGTCTCTTCTCGCGCTAAACATTGCTGATTTATCCTCTTAAGTTTCTGTGAAATCTTGGTTCACTAGTGTACCTGGCATCTTTTCATCTCTGGTAGCATAAATTAGTCTGTTCTTTGCATACAGTATAAAGGATTTGACGAAGTTAATTATCCTTTGTAACCACCTGGTTGAATTTGGCATTGATTTTTAATGTCAACGAGTTTGTATTGGAGTAATATCACTAAGTGATCTAATTAGTTTAATAACTATGATTTTTGTGTATCCTATCAAGGCTTAAATACGTTTGATTCTTTAGCTAATTTAATGTTGCGTTACAGGTTTGGATTCATTTTTTTAAATGAAACTGTAGTAATCATGTCTTAGGCTCTTTCCTTCCTCTTGTTGTCATTTTCGTAAGTGAATATTTTTGTTGTCCCAGGTGATGTTGTTGCTCTATTTATATCTAGGGAAGTGTAACCATTAATGGAATTCTCTTTTCAAATCTATGCTTTAAGAGTTCTGCTTATACTTCCAAGATGTTCTGCTATGTTCGTTTGATTGAAGAAATATTCTCTTGTTCTGTTAAAACGTGATATATATGCCTTTGAGGCCTACTCACCACATTTTTTATTTCCATTTCATGTACATTAATTCTGCAATGATAATTCTCAAATGAGAATTCAACCATGGCAAGCAAAGCTCACACAAGCAGATTCATCACCCCATGTAGGTCAGGGATGGCTTATTGGCATTGGAGTCATTTGGGGTCGAGTTCGGGCTCAAGCATTCAAAATGAGACATTAGAAATTTAGAAAATTCAAGACTCCCGCGAGTTGATCAATTTCCCGGGTTTTATCTTTAACTTTGCCTTTCTTTCCTTAGAAATATTTATGTAAATAAAATGCGTAAAATATTTATTTATCAATTATATTTGATTGCTTGGTATGTTGCTTTACTTTATGTTCATTGCCTTTTATTGTGAAGTCGTTATTTAATTTATCGCAAATTGGGGTCATCTTAGCAAATGGGTGCAAGTAAAAATATATATTTTGAAAATAAGCTTTTTATTCAGTTGATTCTTATTATTATTATTATTATTATTATTATTATTATTATTATTATTATTATTATTATTATGATTCAAATAATTCTTTCGAAAGAGAAACGCACTTGTAAATATTTGGAAACCTGTCGGATTAACCGTATTTTACGGAATTTTGGAAGTGCCTTAAAAACCTTCTTCCGAAATTAATAAAACCTCTTACCTTTAGAATCTCTGAAAGAAAGACCGTCTTTTATAAAAACGGAGTTTTATGCACGCATTTGTTAATTTGGTTCCCTGTTTTCCTTAAATTGGGTGGCGACTCCAAAAAAAAAAACTCCAAAAGAGTTAGTCCATCCTGTCGATATTCCGGAATTTATCTTTTTCGGGGTTCAACAGATGTCACCACAGGACAAAAGTGGTTCACCGCTAGATTAAAGGACGAGCAACTCCGTTTACCACAATGCTTGGTAGAACTCGATATCAAATCTGCCGATTATAAAACAATACGAAAAAAAAAACAAAGAAAGTGGGTGAGTCAAAAGGACTCAGTAAGTGGGGACAGGGCTCCAAGTAGAAAACGAGTTGCAAATATATGAAAACTCAAACAACTCCAAGGTAACCAAAAAGTAAAGACAAAATCACTTAATTAACAAACAAGTAATATTCATACTTAGTCATCAAAGTATTAAGACACATCCATTGTGACTTAATGATATGTATGTGACTATGTCATAATACAACAATATGCACAGAACTACCTCATGCTACAATAATATGTACAGAACCACTTCGTACCATAATAATCTGCATGGAATTACATCGTGCAATGATAATTGTACGAAACATCGTACCACAATAATATGCATAGAACTAAATCGTGCTATCAAAATATGTACGGAACTACATCGTATCATAATAATATGCACGGAACTACATCGTGCGATGATAATATGTACAAAACATCGTACCACAATAATATGCACGGAACTACATCGTGCTATCATAATATGTACGGAACTACATCGTATCATAATAATATGCACGGAACTACATCGTGCGATGATAATATGTACAAAACATCGTACCACAATAATATGCACGGAACTACATCGTGCTATCATAATATGTACGGAACTACATCGTATCATAATAATATGCACGGAACTACATCGTGCGATGATAACATGTACGAAACATCGTACCACAATAATATGCACGGAACTACATCGTGCTATGATAATATGTACGGAACTACATCGTACCATAATAATATGCACGGAACTACATCGTGCGATGATAATACGTACGAAACATCGTACCACAATAATATGCACGGAACTACATCGTGCTATGATAATATGTACGGAACTACATCGTACCATAATAATATGCACGGAACTACATCGTGCTACAATAATAAATTAAGAAATAGTAATGAGCTGTAATTATACTTTTCAAAATAGTCTTGGCATAATAAGTATGCCCATTTCAGCAGCCATGCATGTAAGGAACACATACATAGACATCCAATGTGGAGAAAGTCCACCAAAGAAGGGATGTAAACCACTTACCTCAAGCCGACGATTGCTAACTAGCCCACGATCGTCCTTTCATGCCCAAATCCTTCCAAATAAGTCCACTTTATGCAAAATAATAAATAATACAATCAATATAAGCTATCATACTAATTTTCATGACTGGATGACAAACGAGTCAAAAAGTCAACCCAAAAGTCAACCATGGACCCACATATTCGATTACCGGAACAAAATACATTTTTTAGATTACTCATTCACCCACGAGTCCAAAAGTGTTGTTACTTTCTCAATTAAAGTCCATCTACATCATCAAATAGCCAATTTATCAATTTTCGGGTTTATGTTGAAAGTCAATTATTTATAAACACCTCAAATCTCAAATCCAATTCTACAATCATGTTACCCATTCGAAAACGAGTTTATACATACAAAAATCAAGTCAATCCGATATCGTTAACATTCCCAAATCGCCATATTATTCCACTTTTAAGTTAAAATTTAAGAACTTACTCAACTTCCCCAATTTCTCACAACCACCATTTATGACCAAAATAGGGTTATCAAATTCAACCTTAGATATATCATAACCTAGCATAAACTCAATCAACTTCATTATTTAAAGCAACTTATGAAATCTAATCAATTTTATGAACTTCTCAAGAAAGACCCATTAAACTTTCTTCACAAGAAAACTCCAATTTCATACTTTAGAAATCATGGATTAAAGCTTAAACCAAAGGAATGAATCAAAGAAAAATAGTTAGGTTATGGTTTAGACCTTACCCCATAGAAGAACATCCTTGAATTCTCCCAATTCCAAACTTTCAAGATGAGAAAAACTCCATAAACATTAATAGCAAAAAAATGCCTACTGTTCTGCCTCGTTTCTTGTACCACACGATCCCAAAACTCACTTTTGATGCCTCCAATAGATTCCTTGTGAAAATCTAGTCAAGTTAGGCTTTTGAATCACTCCATTTGACCTTATAATGAAGGAGATATGTTGGTTTCAATATTTGGAATAGTGCAGATTTTTAACTACGCAGTGAGTGGCAATTTCGTAAATAATCTGAAAATTCTGGCAACCCAATTCTTAGTAAAATTATCATAAATCCCTCATATGATGTCGAAACTTGATGATTTCAGTTTCTATGGTTTCCAAACTACGATACGGATATAATGGTTTAGTTGAAATACGAATCAAAGGCCGTTTTCTCAATATGGTAACTTTTATGCTCAAACTACGTCGAAACTGAAACCAAACTTATCCAAAACTCATCGAACCTTAACCAAACTTTGTGGACATGACCAAAATCACCATACAAACTTATTGGAACTACAGAAAATATATCAACATACATATCGTAGCTTCGATTTACCAAAATGACTGGGCGGGCTATTACAATCTCCCCTACTTAGACTCGTTCGTCCACGAACGAACAAGCACAAAACCAATGACACAACCTCCATCCGAAGACCACAAATCGAACTCAAAAATATTTTTTTAAGTCTTGAAATCCTTAAAAATTTCAGCAGCATCTCCCCTAACAACATAAGGATCCCTGGAAATACCAATCAACCACTACAACCACAACAACCATGTGATACAACCGCTATTCCGAGAATAACTCAATAACAACATGAATGCCCTACACTGCAACAACACCCAAAGGTCGAACATAGAGATTTCAAGATAAGAAGGAACGAGAGCAAACCATAAATATCAACGACAACACCAACCTTCCAATATCACCGCAATGTCGTAATCTCGCTAAGGCTCAAATTTTACAAAAAATTCTACGGCACTACCCCTATAACTAAGCAACCATTGGAGTATCAACAGCTACAAAAAATCCAAAAGGCAATACAATCCAGCTTAAAGCAAACCAGCGACATCATATAAATATCTAGAATCAAATCAATACCATGGGACCCCACACGGTCACAACCAAAATCAGAATAATATATAAGCAACAAGAATAGCAAGGAAAGAGCAAACCACGAACACTAGGATATCCCGTCCTCATATTCAAGCCTAACCATCTAAGAAATCACATTGGCGAGCGTTCTCACATAGAGAAATTTGAACCTCACATGATTCAACACCAACCCAAGTGGCATAAAACCAATCATTACAAGGAGGAATAATAACAAATTTGAACCCACATTTCGATACAACCTCGACCGAACGAACGGTACTAACTGAGTGCACCAAGTCTAGAAGCAATAAGCCGACTTATCACTAACTGCAGACGGAAACCTCAAATCAACGGTCAAAGCACAACAAGAATCGCTGATTAACAAAATTCACATAACTGACGTAGGGTATAACACTCTCCAGAATCCAACAGAAACAACCTGAGTACAACCAATCGAAACATCAAATCTCGCGATCAAACTCAATCGAACATATCCAAACGGGTCAACAATGGTACGACTCCATGCCATCGCAAGATCAAACACTATCATCAAAATTATACTCACTGTAACAAGAAGAATATAATTGTAACCCACCGAAACCAACATTATAAAGCTTAATACACTCTCTAACCGGCAACTATCAAAATCATCTCCGAACATTTATCAGCTGATAAGATGAACCAATCTTAGCTGAAAACACCTCAAAATACTGAACATGATACACCAACCCAAAACGAGGTACGACCTTAATTTTAAAATAAAAATCACTACTCGCAAACACATCAATCCTAACAAACCAACACACACCCCGAGAAAGCCGAAATCAATTTCAGCCTACAACCGACATATATCAACACCATCACTCCAACTCAAGATACAGTCCGAGGCACAAACATGTTGCATAACATAATCTCAAATACAAATAACAACCCACCAACAACTAAACAGTGCATTAAGAGTTCCAGCAATCATAGCTCCCAAGAAAAGTCAACATACTAGCTATAGCCACAACCAGCTCAATCTAGTCCAACGGCTACAAATCGCACCCTAACTCACACATGGTCCTGCACACGAAGTCACAGATCCAACATTGTTCGGCACTACATGGCCTCAAAAATACCACGACAAAACTCATGCACCCAAGTGCTAACCCAGTGCAAAGTAAAAGATACACCAACCATCAAGAAGCAACAAACTAAAGACACTGCCTCACCAAGTAAAACCTACTAGAAGAAATCCGCAACTCATTCCAAACAAGCAGCCAATAGATCAACGACTTACCATAAACATCCTCGCACAGACTTCGCTTCCTCCCAAACTGATCACAAGATCGCAATCACACAAGCATTACGGACCAACCAATATAACCACGTGAGGAGTCCCGCAACCACACTCTTAGTCATACAAAGCGATGTGCGCGCGATAACTCTCTCGTAACAACACAAGTCAAATTCTGTACCATATAAAAAAAATCCAACCACACATGTACGATTTGGCCCCAAAAGGCACACACAACTTCTAGACTTCACATAATAACACACTCGGGACTGCTTACCGACAACTTATAAAATCAACCATCATGGTCATGATGAATCACGCAAAAGTACCTAAAAGGAATTTTACAATACATTCATCCAAGTCAAAACTACGAACACTGGTCTAACTTCCAAAGTCTGACACTTCATGAAGACAAGGCACCGAGACTCATAAAATCCACAACAAGAAATCCATAACCCACCGACTTCCAGCTCCTAGCCCCGCTAGAGCAAACCACAACGGTGAAAAGGAAAAGGATCAAATCTTTACTGATAAGAAGTCTTCGTAAGACAGTTCCGACAACCACAAAGGTCTCACAATCCACCACCGACTCCCACACTTAGGCTTCGCCTAAGAATAAGTCATTAAAGGAATTCCAGGGTTCATAACCGACATGAATTACCAAAAGAAAGATCTTGCCACTTTCAGTTTACAAATCCAAGGGTCATCATGGTTACTTCAGCCTTGAGCCACGAGCAAACACTCAGACGGCTTATCTGAAATAAAATCCTCAATCATCAAATATACAAAAACCACTAAGATGCAGAAAAATCTAGGTCAGCCTCCAAAGGCTCCTCCACTTGTGATACACCCAAAGATAGCTTGATGAATTTTTACAACCACCTTTATCAATAACATACAAAAATCTCATGAATTTCTTATTATACTGAATACAACCCATATTAAGGTTCGCACAAGAATTAGATATTATGTTGAACGACCTTCTCATCATGCACTCAAGTGTTGAAACTAGCATTAGAACTTGTGCCGTACCTTAGTATGCATAAATATGACTATCTAGCTTGCCTAGTTTCCACTAACGAGTGTATTGCGAACCACCATCGCCTGAGCGTCGCACGACTAACCGAATTCTTTCACGATTCCATTTACGAAAATCCATTTGCTCTATTAAAGGATACTTCAATAGTTCAACTATTCTTCTAGATTTCATATTACTAAACCAATTACCTTCTATATTTGTACCAACTTATCCATAAGATAAGCTAAAGCCAAACATTTTCACCATTTTTCCGAGCTTTTGCCTCCAAACCAAGTGTCTAATACATACTGTGAAGTCTTCCATATCTTTATAACATCTTCATCGTTGACGCATTATAGTTCCAAGGAATTCAAATCATTCACTTTCAAGTATCAACGCACGATTAAGGAATGAAAGAAGTGAAGTTTCCTAAATGTCACCATAGCTTCTCGTAGATAAGTACGGACGTCATCGTACCCATCAACAAGACTCTAATTGACACTGTTCATGATTCACAAGGACCCTAGAACCTAGGCTCTGATACCAATTGTCACGACCCAAAATCCTATAGGCCGTGCGGGCACCCAAACCCAACTCATTGGGCGAACCCCTCTTGAGCAACACTTGACTTGCATATGAAATAACCAAATAAAAGAAATTATGAAAAGAATAGCGGAGTATGATATATAACCCAAATACACAACTAGGATCTTTGCAACCATGTTCTAAGTCCTCCCATGAATCATGAACATCTAAGGAGTCAATAAGGTTATACATCTCCGAATATAAAGAAATATAATCATTAATATTAACATAAAAATAATAAGGAAAGATGTCACCACATGACAAAAGTGGTTCACCGCTAGATTAAAGGACGAGCAACTCCGTTTACCACAATGCTTGGTAGAACTCGATATCGAATCTGCCGATTATATAACAATACGAAAAAAAAACAAAGAAAGTGGGTGAGTCAAAAGGACTCAGTAAGTGGGGACAGGGCTCCATGTAGAAAACGAGTTGCAAATATATGAAAACTCAAACAACTCCAAGGTAACCAAAAAGTAAAGACAAAATCACTTAATTAACAAACAAGTAATATTCATACTTAGTCATCAAAGTATTAAGACACATCCATTGTGACTTAATGATATGTATGTGACTATGTCATAATACAACAATATGCACAGAACTACCTCATGCTACAATAATATGTACAGAACCACTTCGTACCATAATAATCTGCATGGAATTACATCGTGCGATGATAATTGTACGAAACATCGTACCACAATAATATGCATAGAACTACATCGTGCTATCATAATATGTACGGAACTACATCGTATCATAATAATATGCACTGAACTACATCGTGCGATGATAATATGTACAAAACATCGTACCACAATAATATGCACGGAACTACATCGTGCTATCATAACATGTACGGAACTACATCGTATCATAATAATATGCACGGAACTACATCGTGCGATGATAACATGTACGAAACATCGTACCACAATAATATGCACGGAACTACATCGTGCTATGATAATATGTACGGAACTACATCGTACCATAATAATATGCACGGAACTACATCGTGCGATGATAATACGTACGAAACATCGTACCACAATAATATGCACGGAACTACATCGTGCTATGATAATATGTACGGAACTACATCGTACCATAATAATATGCACGGAACTACATCGTGCTACAATAATAAATTAAGAAATAGTAATGAGCTGTAATTATACTTTTCAAAATAGTCTTGGCATAATAAGTATGCCCATTTCAGCAGCCATGCATGTAAGGAACACATACATAGACATCCAATGTGGAGAAAGTCCACCAAAGAAGGGATGTAAACCACTTACCTCAAGCCGACGATTGCTAACTAGCCCACGATCGTCCTTTCATGCCCAAATCCTTCCAAATAAGTCCACTTTATGCAAAATAATAAATAATACAATCAATATAAGCTATCATACTAATTTTCATGACTGGATGACAAACGAGTCAAAAAGTCAACCCAAAAGTCAACCATGGACCCACATATTCGATTACCGGAACAAAATACATTTTTTAGATTACTCATTCACCCACGAGTCCAAAAGTGTTGTTACTTTCTCAATTAAAGTCCATCTACATCATCAAATAGCCAATTTATCAATTTTCGGGTTTATGTTGAAAGTCAATTATTTATAAACACCTCAAATCTCAAATCCAATTCTACAATCATGTTACCCATTCGAAAACGAGTTTATACATACAAAAATCAAGTCAATCCGATATCGTTAACATTCCCAAATCGCCATATTATTCCACTTTTAAGTTAAAATTTAAGAACTTACTCAACTTCCCCAATTTCTCACAACCACCATTTATGACCAAAATAGGGTTATCAAATTCAACCTTAGATATATCATAACCTAGCATAAACTCAATCAACTTCATTATTTAAAGCAACTTATGAAATCTAATCAATTTTATGAACTTCTCAAGAAAGACCCATTAAACTTTCTTCACAAGAAAACTCCAATTTCATACTTTAGAAATCATGGATTAAAGCTTAAACCAAAGGAATGAATCAAAGAAAAATAGTTAGGTTATGGTTTAGACCTTACCCCATAGAAGAACATCCTTGAATTCTCCCAATTCCAAACTTTCAAGATGAGAAAAACTCCATAAACATTAATAGCAAAAAAATGCCTACTGTTCTGCCTCGTTTCTTGTACCACACGATCCCAAAACTCACTTTTGATGCCTCCAATAGATTCCTTGTGAAAATCTAGTCAAGTTAGGCTTTTGAATCACTCCATTTGACCTTATAATGAAGGAGATATGTTGGTTTCAATATTTGGAATAGTGCAGATTTTTAACTACGCAGTGAGTGGCAATTTCGTAAATAATCTGAAAATTCTGGCAACCCAATTCTTAGTAAAATTATCATAAATCCCTCATATGATGTCGAAACTTGATGATTTCAGTTTCTATGGTTTCCAAACTACGATACGGATATAATGGTTTAGTTGAAATACGAATCAAAGGCCGTTTTCTCAATATGGTAACTTTTATGCTCAAACTACGTCGAAACTGAAACCAAACTTATCCAAAACTCATCGAACCTTAACCAAACTTTGTGGACATGACCAAAATCACCATACAAACTTATTGGAACTACAGAAAATATATCGACATACATATCGTAGCTTCGATTTACCAAAATGACTGGGCGGGCCATTACAACAAGGCACCCCAGATTTCCTTAGCAGTCTTGTAAGATGATACTCTATTAAACTCCTCAGGGTCAAGACCACAAATTACCAGTCGTTTGGCTTTGTGATCCCTTTCAATGATCTTATAGTCCGCCTCATTGAACTCCTCTTTTGATTTAGGCTTTTGTCGGGCAGCAGCTCCTTCTCCAACTATTTTGGTAGGAATTAAATTTCCTACAGATACTATAAGCTAGAGTTGGTAATCCTCAGCACAAATGTAGTTCTCCATTCTAGTTTTCCACCGGGCATAGTACTGCCCATTGAACTGTGGGGACCTTAGAACTGACTGTCCTTCGGTGATGGTAGGTGGTGCACTCATAATTCTGATCCTTCTCAAGGTGTTAACCTAGAACGAGAAGACCTGCTCTGATACCACTTGTTATAATCTAAGCACCTCCTAAGGACACTAGAAGGGGGTTGAATAGTGTCTACCATTTTTTTTTTTTTTTTACAAGAACTTGATTCTTCTGAGTCAAGAACCTTGTTCTTGCCTTAGCAGTTTGCACTAAAACACCACAACACAAAAGACACAAAGAACGCGGTGTTTTTACGTGGAAAACCCTTGCTCAAGGGAGAAAAATCACGACCCACACTCTGAAATTTTAGAACTCAATCCACTGACACAAAGAGCAAGTTTCTGATTACAAGACTCTGTAACCAAGGGGCTACACTCTAGACCCTAATCACTCAACAAAGCTAAACTCTAGCTTTACAAAGTAATCTATCAAAATTTCACCTAACACAATTGCTTCTACGATAAGCTGATAGGTAACAACAATGATAGCATATAGCGAGACAACTTACAAACCGTGAACCTAGACAGAATATCTAGACTCAAGCTACTTAACTCCACCAGTTGTCTTCCTCAGTTATCTCACATTGAAAGTTGTTGGATCGCCTTCGTGAGCTCTCAACTCTCTATATGTGAATAACTGATTTCGGCTGCGTCAACTACTTGTATTTAGATGGGCATTAAAACCCTAGTTGAGTTCCACAAGGAAACCTTGTAATTATGGTAAGACAAGATTCCTTGTAACTCTTTCTTTGTTCAAATCCAACTCTTATTCGTACTTCGAAGATACAGCCTGGGCACCGCCTCTTTTAGTCTGACTAGGATGCATACTCGTTCACGCGCCACAACTCCTAGTTCCGCAGGGATTTGCAACCCTCAAATCTTTTCGATCAGTCGTGTCCTTCTATACAAGGACCAGGTTCTCCTCCGGAACCATTGAGTCCTTCTTGTTTGTCATTCTTCAAAACCTCTTCTCAACACTTACCTAAAATTTTAGTTCGCAAGACCATGTTTTCGGAGTTAACTATAAAATTGGCTAGAAATAAAAGTAGGTGCATTAATACGTCTAGTTAAAAAATATGCTAGGTGGCGACTTCAAGTCTTACCCGTAACTTCCAATAAGTCGAACCCTATTTCAAATTTTAACCGGTTCGAGAAAAATGGGTGACACACCTATTACAGGATCTTTTGAAGAAAGCTCAAACTCATTTACGCATTCTTACTAGCTCTTTCTTATTCTTACCAAAAGAACTGTATTCTTGTATACAAAGAGATTCTAAAAGAAGAAAGAGAAAAGTAAGATAAAAGAATTGAGTGTTGTGTGGATTAAATTGCTTTGGTGATCTTATAAAACCAAAGGAAACGTTATTGGTGAGCCTGAGTTAAAGACCAATAGCTGAAAATCATTGGTGGTGAATGTGTTTAAAACCACCGATTGTAAGTCGGCTCAAAAAAAAAAAAAAAAACTGGAGTGTCATATAGTATTTGATTAGGAGAAATAGTGAATATATATACCACTACCTCTCTCAAATATATATACCCAAAAATCTTGTATCCACTGTGCTATACTTTTATTGCTTGATTATCTTGTCCTTGTCATATTATAGTCTTCAAACTAAAGGTTGAGAGAAAAAGAGGTCAGCTGGGTGCAGATGTAGCGATTTCACACTCCAACCCCTACCTAGCCCCTACCGTCACCACCCACCCTTTCCCAAACACAACCAGCACTCACCCTACCCTTCATATAGATTTCTTTTAAAGTGAATTTTCCAATTTGAGAGAGGTAGTGGTATATATATATATATATATATATATTGACTATTTCTCCTAATCAAATACTACTACTATATGACACTCTAGTTTGGCGTGGGATACGCTGGTGGAAAGTGGGGTGAGGGGTGGGTGAAAAGCTAGGAGGTATTAGAAAAGAATTTAGATGGTTACAAAATTATTTTACCTTTTGACTACAAAAATATTTTGTTATTAGCTTGTCAAATACAGAAATTTGTAAACATCATTTATTTTCTGATATAGAACATCTTCATCCATACTGAACACGTCCATGTGTATGCTCATGCTGGAAAGAGAAAACAATACTTAGGTAAAGTGAAATTATTTACTCCATAGAAGACAAAATAAATTCCTTTGCATCCTTAGATGTTTGTCAGTTACTTCTTTTTGTGTCATTTTCCAATTGTCAGCTACTCCTTCAAAATATTGAAAAGGTACCGTCTTTTTACGTAAAAAAAAACCAAACTGCATGACAAACGCAATTCCAATGTTCCACGTGGCAGAAGTTTATAAAACTACAGAATGGTCCCACTCGCAAGTCTTCTTTTCCAAATCCCACCATTATCTTTTACTTTATTACCTTCCATTAAAGGCTCGTGGCTAATATTTCTTTCTCCTTAACCAGAATTTTCGAGTCTTGTTGGGTGGATTCCACGCTAAAACCCATTCAATAATACCCCACAATTCAATTCAATTCAATTCAAGAAAATGTTTTTTGATTGATCCAAAACCCATTTGAATGTGAATTATGAATTACAAAGTTTAGAATTTTAACAAAAGGAGGTGTTTGTTGGATGATCATTGAATTGCAATTTATTTATAAAGGGGGAAAAGGGATATTAGTAGTTTATTGGTTGATCAGAAAATACAGCAAAATGGAGTTTTGATTTGCAAAGAATATGATGGGAACTGCTGTGTATTGTTTACTTTATGCTTCAAACAGTAAAAAGTAAGATTCCCTTCTTTCTTTACTTGTCAATGCTTATGATGGGTCCTGTTAAACAAGAAAAAAGGCAGCCTGTCATGAGTTCCTTTATTTTTCATCATTCATTATATCCTCTTCTTTGTTATGAGTTTCTCATCATTATATTCTGTTATTTGAAGCGCTATTTCGTGTATATGAAGGTCTTTCATATCAATGTATTAAGGGACAGAGAAAGTTGTAGTATGTATTAGGAGTACAATTTTTGGGCGTAAATTTAAAGCCGCAGAAATTTTGACAGTACGGAGTAATAAGCACGTTGAGTGTTGTAAATAATGATGTTCATGATCTGAAATTTGCTATCCTTTTAGTTGATTATCCGAAGGGGAGCCTTGGAGCAACTGATAAAGTTGTCTCTGTGTGACCTATAGGTCATGGGTTCAAGTCGTGGAAACAGCCACTGATTTCAGGGTAGGATACGTACATCACACCCTTGGGATGCGGCTTGTGCACTTGGCTGCCCTCTTTAGTTTGATTATTCATGATTGTGAATCATATTACAATCAAGTGCACTTAAACTTCTAGTGTTTTTTTGGCAAACAAGGTTAAGTTATTGTTGTTCATGTTTCTGGTTGTTAAAGCGTTGTGAGAGCTTTTACAATATGAAGAATGATACTTATTGGGACAACAAGTCGGGGAAGGCTCGGACAAGTTTCAAGTTGAGGAAAATAATGAAGTGCTTCTGCCCAGGGGACCAACTACAAGTAGATGACATAGTTCAGTCCCCTGAATCCCTCGCGACTAAGGATTACACAGCAAGTGTCCATTCATCAAGAACAGGAGAAGGTGAACGAAAGCCAGATACTGGCAATATTGAAGAAGCTGAATCATCTTTACGCGAGAGCGGTGCTTTGAATTATGAGGTAAAATTCATGCTTATATTTTGTGAACTTTTTTCTAAGTTTTTCTCTTATTTGCCTTCTATAAAGCATCTCATCATAAACCATTTGAAGTTTCAATTGGCATGTAATAGAATTATCCATCTTTGACAGTTAAACTTTATCTACTTTCTAGGAAGCAAGGGCATTGCTTGGAAGATATGAGTACCAAAAAGGCAACATAGAGGCTGCTCTCCATGTCTTTGAAGGGATAGATATTGCCTCACTGACTACTAAAATAAAAATCACCCTTGCCAAAAGAGCTCGAGCTAAAGGGAGACGTTCGCAGAAGTATGATACACCGCCAATGTCCATACATGCTGTGAGTTTGCTCCTGGAAGCAGTCTTTCTCAAAGCAAAATCATTGCAGGCTCTTGGGAGGTGTAAAGGTAGACTATATGTGGTATCCGTTCAGTCCATTTTTCGTAATCAATTAATTTGCTTACATCGAAAAATGGGAAATGGCAATTAATATAGCCGACCCAACTAGCTTGGTGTTCTGGTGTAGTAGTAGTAGTTGTAATATCTCTGTTTACATGTTTCAATTGAACAGTCATTTTCAGTTAGGACAACTTTGTTCGGTATGCTAAAGTTAGTGTTATGATATCAATCAGGTATCTGTGCAGACGTTTTTAAACGTAAGATCTGGTAAACTTTGCACTACCTCTCTTACATTACTTCTCTTATCTACTAAATTGAGTCAGTTAAGTTTCCTTAAGCCCGTTGGATTGCCTGGTCTGTTTTATGTGTTTAACAAGTCAGCTTCCTTTTCTATTTAGAATCCCTGCTAGATATTCCAGCAATTCACTTAATTCATGCTTTTGGTATATAGGAGAACCAAGGTTGTCATGTACAACTGATTGATCCCCCCTTCCCAAATGCATCTGTTTATCTGGCAAAACATTACCTCTTTAGCAGTGCTTGGATTGCTTTTTTTGTTATCATCTTTTGCTTTCTTTAGTAGTCATCAAGCTTGCGGAATGTTTCATCATAGAACATTCTCCATTAGTAATCATCGGTGATCCTTCCTCAAGGGCTCCCATCTGTTTTTTTTTTCAATGCTAGTGCTGGTTAAGTTCACTGTTTGGTCGTATTTATTGTTTACCTCGCTAGTGTTAACTTTCCAAATGATCTGGCTCATTTCATAATTTGGCTATTTAGTTGGATATCTCACTTGTTGGGGTAGTATGAGAAAAGCTTTTTCTTGCTTCTGAGCTGCCTTACAAGCACACAATGTCTCTCAGCCTCCTGTGGCTTTTGTACATCTTTTTCTGCTATGTCAATATGTGATTGTGTACGCAGCATGATGAGGTAATATGTCAACCTCAAAGCTTAGAAACTATGAGTTTTCGACATATTTATCTGATGCATTCTCCAAATATTTTTGCAGAAGCTGCTCAATCGTGCGCTGTTGTTCTGGACATTGTTGAATCTTCATTACCAGAAGGCTTGCCTGAAAACTTTGGTGCTGACTGTAAATTGCAGGAAATACTCGGCAAGGCTGTTGAGCTGCTTCCACAATTGTGGATACTCGCAGATGCTCCACGAGAAGCAATTATGGCATACCGCCGAGCTCTTCTTCATGGATGGAATCTCGATGTCCAAACTAATGCTAAGATTCAAAAAGAGTTTGCCATTTTTCTTCTATATAGTGGAAGTGAATACAGTCCTCCTAGTCTCAGATTCCAAATGGACAGCTCATTTGTTCCCAGAAACAGTATTGAAGAGGCCATTCTTCTCTTGATGATTTTATTGAGAAGGATTTCTCTACAATTTATAGAGTGGGATCCTTCGATTTTTGACCATCTCTCATATGCATTATCTATCTCAGGTGGCCTAAGGCCTCTGGGTAACCAAGTAGAAGAGTTGCTTCCTAGGAATATAGATCAGCGGGAAAGGTATCGTATATTAGCTCTCTGTTATTACGGAGAAGGAGATAACTTCACGGCCTTGAATTTGTTGCGTAAACTATTGAGTAGTGCAGAGGATCCTACTTGTGTTCCAGGGTTGTTACTGGCATCAAGAATCTGTGCTGAAAGCTCAGAATGTGCAAAAGAGGGGATAAACTTTGCTTGCAGAGCTATTGAAAGCTTGAAAGGTAGATGCAATCAAATGATGGGTGTTGCAAACTGTGTCTTAGGTCTTTCACTTGCTGCACAGTCTAGAGCAGTGGTGACAGATGCTGAGAGGGTTAAGATGCAATCAGATGCACTTCAATCCTTGGAATCAGCCGGGAGACTGACAAAGATGAATGACTCCAATGTCATTTACCATCTTTGTGTAGAAAATGCGGAGCAAAGGAAGTTGGATACTGCACTCCGTTATGCAAAGTCCTTGGTTAAATTGGAATGTGAGTCTACTCTGAAAGGGTGGATGCTGTTGGCTCGAGTGTTATCAGCTCAAAAGCAGTTTCTGGATGCCGAAAATATCATTGATGCAGCTCTAGATCAGAGCATAAAGTGGGATCAGGGAGAATTGTTGAGAACCAAAGCTAAGCTCCAAATTGCACAGGGACAAGTGAAGAATGCTTTACAAACATATACTCAGCTTCTTGCTCTTCAGGCTCAGCGAAAAAGCTTTGGATTGGAGGAAAATCTCAAGGTAAGTTGATTTCTCGTTTGAGGTGGAATGGTCTTTTTCCTAGAAAGCTTCATTATCCGCTTTGTTAGGTGGTCGAAAAGGGCGTGAGAGCATTGCAAATGAAATTCAATTCAAGTCCTGTCAGATTAATTGAGTAGAATTTGACCTGCATCTATGGAGCATTTATTAATGAGGCTGTTAAGCTCGAAATGGGTCCCGGATGGTGTTGGGTTATACCAAAAAACAAGGTTTAGGGAAGAGCCATAAAGGTAACCTTTAATGCAGATATAACTAGTCCATATCGTGGATAAAGGAGTAGATGAGTGTCCAAGGCTCCTAAAACAAGGGGATAACTTAGATTAATGCTGTATTGGATTGACCCCAGAGAAACTGGGCTGTTGCTGAACATATATACATGCCTAAAAGCTTCCAAGAACATTCTGAGATGAATTCAAGATTAAAGTCTATATTAAACTAATTTTGTACTTGCAAACATTTTGACTCCGGGTGTATGGGTAGGTCAAAAGCATAACCTTTCTTCTCTGTTGAAGCCGGAGCATTCTAGTCGTTCTCATTGTTTAGAAGTGCATAACTGTCTGATAGTACATTTTCAATATGGCATTTCAAATAAAATCTTACATCATTCTCGATATTTTGGCTTTATCTCCCCTTGTTTCTGACAAGCTTTCATGAGATGGAAGGATCCAAATTAACTAGAGTAGTTGCTTAGAGGGTCAGAGGTAGATTGAACTTTTCTGAAGTGACTTAGATTCTTTCTCTATTAATAGAGCTGTTAAGGAAAAAAATATTTAAAGTTTCACTTAAGTTGCTACATCAACCTGGACATTCAAGTTATTTCATCTACCATCATGGAGTATAACTTATTAAGTCGGTCATTGGCAATGAGATTTGCAAACAAAGACTTCTAAGAAAAGAGAAATACCACCTGAAAAGCCTAACATGCCTATAACCCTAGTTCCGATTAAGTAGACCTTATCCTCTGATTCTTTCTTCGTGTTTTCTCTCTTTATTCTGCAGCCAAGGCTTGCAGGCTGCATCTTTGCCTCATCACCCTTCTTTCTTATGAATACTGTTCAGTTGTCTGGCTTCCTGCCCCATTCTACCCCTCCTTTTTTTTTCTCCTTTTTTAAAGGAAGAGTTTATAAATGTTTGATCTTCATTTTATATAACAGGAGGATAGAGAACACATTAGAACTATGGAGCTGGAAACCTGGCTTGATCTTGCTTCCATCTATATTAAATGTTCTCAGTGGCGAGATGCAGAGATCTGTCTTTCCAAATCCGAGGCCATTAGTTGTTATTCCGCTTCTAGATTGTATACTGCAGGTAGATATATTTCACTCATATTTTCCTCATGTGTTTCTTAGTGCTTACTAAGCTAAGCATGTGCATATGCATCTCCGATGTTATGTTTTATTGTTTTATATCCATGAGAAAGCAAGTTAAAAGGTGGTTATTGCAGTCCATATGGAATACGGAGTCAATTTGACTATTTCCAAGTGTGAAAGCCAAGCGGGAACTTCCATGGCAGATAGGATAGTTTTAGCTTTGTGATCTCATAGGCTTGGATGATTTTTAGTAGTGTCCTGGAGAAATTCAGAGTTCTACAATAGTGCTTGCAGTATGTATCCTGTATGATATGAACATATGTTTTGCAATGTCTTCAATGAGCCAGTCATTCCTTTAAAAAACCCCAAGAGTTCCATTCCTAATTTTTTAGGAATAAACCTGTCGTATGATGTGCTCCCCTATTAAACAATCTGGTGATAGTAACTTCTTAAATTCCATAGAACCTTGTCAGACCAAAAGGCCGAGGAAGTGACTCTTTTATAAAAAATGTGCCAACTGTCTATTAGCTGTGCTAAGTAATTTGTTGTTACTGATAGATAATCTACAGCAGATCTCTGGTTCCTTGGAAATTGTGAGTAGAATGTCTGATTAGCTTCTTCCTTCTCACCAAGTCAACCCTGGTTGTGCATAGATGGGTGTTGGAGGATGAACCTACGTGTTTCCCAACATTCCTATGGTGCACTGCACCAATTTCTCTACGTAATTTGTTTTTGTTTCAAACATTATGAGTCATTATTGAAGTTACAAGGTTTTTCATGTAGCAAATACATTCTTCTTATGTGGGCTAGCTACCGGCTATATAGTGTACTTACTCCGTTCCTAGAAGGTCAAAACACATAAATCTAGTTTCTATCTTGTACTCAAAACTTTTACATTGATTTTGGGCCAGCACGGTTCAATATTACTCTATGTAGTAGCATGATGAACATGTTTCTATACTGTTTATGTGTACCTTGTGTCAAATAGCACATCGTTTTGATCATTGAGTATACTACGCAGGTTTACTTAATCAAGCGAAGGGCCTTCATAAAGCTGCACTAAAGGACTACAGGAACGCTCTGGATATTGATCCATCCCACGTTCCAAGTTTAATATCAACTGCGGTGGTACTTAGGCAGATAGGTAATCATTCTCCTGCAATTGTTAGAAGTTTTCTGAGAGAGGCAGTACGACTGGATCGGATGAATGCTTCTGCATGGCATAATCTTGGCCTGGTTTACAAAGAAGAAGGTTCAGCAACAGAAGCAGTCTATTGCTTTGAAGCAGCTTTGTTTCTGGGAGATACTGAGCCCATTGAACCCTTCAGATAATTACTGTTTGTACATAGATTGATCAAGTTGCGACCTTGCTACAACTATCTCACCCATCTATTGCGCTAAGATCTTGTAGTTTAGTGACATGTTGGGAAGATTATGATTCTTGTTAAGTTTCTTGACCGTGTTGCTGAAGCTACAAGTCCGGGATGCTTCCGAATGATTCAGAACAGAGATATTTGGTCAAAAGAGCAAGTTAATTTTTTTAAATCTGACACAGAGGGAAGGGGGGAAAAGACTTGGAGTGTTAACTTTTACCGACTTCCAATAGCACATAATATTCTACAAATTTATTTTGCCTTTGGATGTACAGGAGGTCCTGAAACTCACAAGTTTATGATACATAATCAAAGTTACTCAGAGAACATCTTGCAATTACTCAGCTTAAAAAGCAGTTGATCTTGTCCTCATGTAGATGTACTTACCACCTTGTGTAATGTATTCAGAGACCTTAGATACGAATAAACATGTCTGTATAATCATAATGTAGTTAAAATATTTGTCAAGATGGAGGGGCAAGTGTAATCACAAAAGAGGCACTTAACTAACTGACCTTGTACAGACAGGATTGACTTCTAACTAATCAAAAACCTCAGCTTGCATTTTGAAGGGTTGGATATTAAATGCATGGGACGAGCAGATAACATATTGAGCTATTGGATGATAGACTAAATGGAGTACTCTGTGTTACTTGGCTATGAAGTTGGATGTCTTAGTTTAACTTGTGTGCATTGAGGATATATAATTTTCTTACACCATAAGGATAAGATGACCAAGAACAATATGTGTAGGGTATTTCTTCTATTCAGTAACTGAAAAATGCAGGAAATAATTGGTATAAATACGTTGATAGAGTAATAGAAGAAATTTAGATTCTTAGAACCCTAATAAGATGATTTGAACACAAGATGGTATGTAAATCATTAAACAGTTGTAGAATGTTGGTTAGGGCACTAACATTGGTCCATTGCATAACCAGTTTGAAGAAGTCGGGATCTTCTTTTCAGAGATGGGATAAGAAAAGAAGGAATATTGTCTTAGGGACCAAACTACTGAAGTGCCTTTTCAGGCTACATTATAACTTTTTTAATAACTCATAGCTGATTGCATAGCTCAGAGGCGTTTAGCTCCTTCATCCTTGGGAAACCCTTTTCTTGATACTAGTTTAGCTTTAATAATTTAATCTAAGATTTTGAATATCCGAATAAAAGTTAAAGTCAAGAGAGAACTCAAGGTGTATGCAAGAGTCTGGCTTGAGTAAAAATTATGGTTTGGACATGAATTCAACTGGATCTTGTTTTTTCAAATCAACTATCCGACTATCTAATTAACAAAATTTAACTCACGGAAAATTTAATTACACAAATGGAAAAACAAACATAATAACTTTATTCAGTAAGTAATGAAACATATACGTAAACTACTCAAAACAACTTGTAGTGTTTGTATCAATTCTTATAGTATATGTAGTACAAAGGTAGGTAATACACCAGGCAATTTAATTATAAAATTTTATTAAACAATGTTTTCCGTTATAAAAGAGAAAAATAGAAACATGAATCCAAGTAAAAATTTTAACTATAAAGATACAGAAATAGACAAACTAAAGTACCGTTTCCAACGTCGAAAGTCCTTCTCTTTCAACAATTTTTTGAACGGCAGTACATAAAGATGATTTTATAAGTTTAAGCAAAGAGATTAACTAAGAAAAAATGGAACAGATGTTTCATTAGCAAAAATTAATAGACCACCTCCAGCAATAATACCAAAGTACCTGTCAGTACACAATTACTGTCACGGGCCGCACCTTCCTCAATGACAGCGACACACCTTTGGCCCATGCGGCGCTCGTAGTCCCACCTGACTACAAGTCAACCTGCTCCTTGTCCCAGGTTTTTAGGAAGCTCGCCTCATAGGCCTAGCTTCAACTGTGCCACCCGAAGGTCTCTCCCTTGTGCGCATCTCATATGCGGAAACTTTAGTATGTGCATATCCGGGGTTGGCTTAGGACCTGCCCGTCCCTCGCCTAGCACTAAGCGTCGCTCCTGCGCGCGAAGTGCAATCATCAAGCTTGGCCCTCGCCTTGTGCCCTGGCACTTGGCTTGGCTTCGCCCGAGTAGGACAACTCTTTAGTCCTTGGCCCTTGTCATGTGCGACTCCAAGGATACCTCCCAATGTCTCCTGACATTGGCAAGCGTAGCCCTCGCATCATGCCTTCCTCCTGAATAGCGCAGCATCGCCCCACGACTGCGCGTCTAGGCCAACGAGCCCTTGCTTGCATGGTTAAACCCTTGCCATGCTTGCAAGTCAATACACGAGGCTCTCAATAGCTCCTCGAGTACTCAATCGGCACAGAGGTCTTTATCATATCCGAAGACAGCCCGCGGGGCTTAGTCTTTCCTTCCTTCAAGCCTCTGCCGCCCGTTGTTCGCCCAACGTTGGCCCTCTGGCCACACGCCGTCCATAGAGTCGCCTGACTCGTATGGATACCTGGAATACTCCTCTGAGATGTCCAGGCAGGCCCTTAAGGTCCTTCCTCAAGACAGCTCACTTGGTGCGACTTCCCGACAAAGTGCACGGGGAGGGCTGGTAGGCTGTCACCATGTCTGCCCCCCTTATATATGTCTTTAAAAATTAAACCTCTGTCACAGCACTTGACATCCTTTGTCCAGAGAATCGTACAAGGGTCTAACTTTCCATTTCGACCTCCAAATGAGGTGTCGTTTGTTCCTAGAGATTCCTCTTGACTTCCTTCACACCTCCATGAAGTTTCATCTCATTCCCATACTCGTGAAAAGAGATATAGCCCTCAGAAGATCAGCATAATTACCACAATGCCATTGCTTCTTGGCTAAGTCGAGCCCATAGGCAAACAAGCTCCGATCGGCACCAAACTTGGTATGCACACTCTATAGCATCTTAGGAACAAGGCCCTCACCCTATATTCTAAGATTCCCACTATAGCTCCAAAACGTGCGGCACTGATACTCGTGCCCGCACACAGCTCGCACGGCTGACACTCAGCCTACGCCCAGTTGACACTCGTCCAGCACCTTACTGGCCCTCATCTAGCACATGTCTAGCACTCGTCTAGCACATGGCCAAGGCTTCCCCTCAAGCCTGCGGCTGACATTCGTCCTGCGCACGACTGGCTCTCGTCCAGCCGACTGACACTCCTTCAGCGCACGGCCGACACTCGGCCGAGCGGCTGGCACTCGTCTGGTCCGCCTGTGGTGCAAAGACATTGCGCATGCAAAGGAATTAAAAGGGCGCCGCGCAACATTCTCCCCTACTCGATCTAGGCATCGTCCTCGATGACTGACTGCCTGAGCCCACGAAAACCCGGAGTTTGCCCCCTCGGGATTCTCCATCACGGTTCCCATTTCTAAGGCTCCTTGGACTTCCTCAAGTCTCTTCTCTTAAAATAGGTGTCGTGCCCATCAGTACTCCTCCCAAGTTTTGCCCAAGCGTGCTTCTGCACTCCATCTCCGCAATGATCACTTGGACAGTGCCTCCGCACTTGCACCTCCGTGGTGACTAACGGTTGCTTCCTCTGAAGACAACTCCTTTGTTTTGGCATACTTTCCAACCACGCCATAGCTCATATGGCCATAATCCATCCGGCTAGCTCCCTTCACTTTTGGTGAGTACTTCAGGCACCCTCTGGTGTGGCACACGCAGTCCAACCGCGCCTTGCGGCCCTATTCTCCACCTCTAGGCGATTTGCTCCCTTCAGGATTTCCCTTAAGCCCAATGCCTCCACATAGGCAAATTCTCCCCTACTCAAGTAAGAGGCTCTCCTCAATTTCGATAAGCATCCCTCGATGTGGCTCCTTCTCAACCATACTCTCATGGTCCTTTTTCTCTCCTCAATTTCGGTAGGCATCCCTCGATGTGGCTCCTTGCCAACCATATTCTCATAGTCCTTCCCCTCCGTTTCCCTCTGGAAAGATTCCACTTATGTCATTATGTGAACTATATCAAATCCCGATCCCATAACTCGGAGTAATTTGTTGCTTGATCCCAAACTCAAGGCAAATCACAGTAATTTGTTGCTTGATCCCATACTCAAGGCAAATCACGACTGATCGATAATAGCCCACACAAAGACACTAGCGGCTGCTCATCCCCAATTCTGCCCCAATTGAACATCCAATCCGGCCTTAGAAACCCACGCTCCACGCCTGGTAACTTTGGCTCCTCAAATGCCCTCGCACCCTCTGGTACTTGGCAAGCTCTTGGGACGTACTCCTCTGAGTACTTCAATTCTCAAAGTGGTAGCTTCGCTACATTCTCGAACAAAGCTCTTTGTTCTCGAACTATCACTTCCTTAGCAGATCCCGAATTGTACTCCTTGTACTTGGCCCAACTGGCAAGAACGCCTTGTTCTTCCTGTATGCGCCTCCTGATTCGGTGTACCTCTGTGCCCTTAGCTTTGGAAGGACTCCATTCTCAAACTTGGAAACCCATCCAATCCGTATCATCGCTATCCCCACTTTGATTCAGCACATAATGCCTCACCACATAATGGTTTTGGCCCATTCCGGCCATCTGCTCCGCGCAGTCCCATATTTGCCTCCCCACGCGAAGTGGTTTAACTCACCATCCTCATTGTTGCCTCCCCGTCCGCCGGTTTGGCCCATTATCATGTCCCTCCGTCCGCCGGTCCAACACATTTCCCATATTTGCCTCCCCACACGAAGTGGCTTGGCTATCCATTCCAACTTTGCCTCCCTACTAGGTAGGTTAGCTCCTTTCCATCATAAACATGGTGGATGACTCCACCTCATTATGACACTCAAACACCCCGTAAAGACGCTTGCTCTCAAGCCCTTCTTCACGGTTGTCGCGGCCTCCTGCCACGCCCCGCTCTAGCTTTGGCATCACCCAATACATAGAGCTCACATTTGGAGATTACTCTCCCCCGCGATGGTAGGCGCCTTACCCAATCATCCAAAGCGGTTGTTGGTGCTACATTCATGCCAACACCCCCGTACTAGCTCGGCTCCTGCCTAGCGTAGCACCCATTCATGCAAGCAATGCTTGCCCCATGTTGTAGGCGCCAAGCCTACTCAACCAACATGGTTATCGAGGGACTCGCCTTCCATTCATTGCAACCCTTAAGATGGCTAGGCATTCACAATGTCCAACTCCTCAGAAGGACCCAATTCAGTGCTCCTCGGTGCTTAAGTCTTCCCTCTGGAAGGCCCTTTAATTCACGCACTTCTAGCATCCCTTTTATGCTCCATGCATTCCCAATGCCCTCAGGCTGCTCAAGTCAATCCCACTGGAAAGACATTCAAATGATGCGCCACTCGCATCTATGGCATGATCTCTACGATCTGCTTCAATATAAATAGCCCACGGCTTGCATCTGTTCACAACATGGTTGCTCGACCTGGCAATCATGGCCCTTTTCCTGGCCACCCGACTCATCGGTATGTCCCTCTCTGAACGAAAGCCCACTATTCGGATGAAAATATTTTTGCATCACAAATTTCCCCTCTTCAATGTTTCCCCGCTGCTAGCAGAGTTTCTTTACAACTGATGGATATCCCGCAATCAAGACAATTGAGCTCCTGTTAACCGTCTGTCCCATCTTTGCAAAATCATCCCAACAGCACAGCACGTTGGCGCTCATTGCTGACCAACTATGCCTCATTTGAAACCCTCTGAAAACAGCCCAATAGGGTCCGCCGTCTCAAATAGCATGTTGAACATCATTCATGCTTCGATACTCTCTCCATAATGACATTCCCATATTGCACTGACAATTCAGTATTCTTAAGCTGTGACATAAACCATGGCCTCACGGGTTTTACCAAAATCGACTCCTTGTTGCCACGGATCAACCTTCCCCGATGGCTTAGCTCACAATGCACTGCAAGCCCTTATGCAGCTACAAATTGTGCTTTGATGGCGTCTCAAAATCACAATGCTCAAAAAAAATTCCTGACAGTGCGTTCCATGCTCTATCCCTTTACCGGCGCAAAGCTCCTGCTTTGGGTGCCAATCCGCTTAGTACCAGCCACACCATCCTGAGCATCCTCTGCTCTGATACCAACTGTCACGGGCCGCACCTTCCTCAATGACAGCGACACACCTTTGGCCCGTGCGGCGCTCGTAGTCCCACCTGACTACAAGCCAACCGGCTCCTTGTCCCAGGTTTCTAGGAAGCTCGCCTCATAGGCCTTGCTTCAACTGTGCCGCCCGAAGGTCTCTCCCTTGTACGCATCTCATATGCGGAAACTTTAGGGTGCGCACATCCGGAGTTGGCTTAGGACCTACCCGTCCCTCGCCTAGCATTAAGCGTCGCTCCTGCGCACGAAGTGCAGTCCTCAAGCTTGGCCCTCGCCTTGTGCCCTGGCACTTGGCTTGGCTTCGCCCGAGTAGGACAACTCTTTAGCCCTTGGCCCTTGTCATGTGCGACTCCAAGGATACCTCCCAATGTCTCCTGACATTGGCAAGCGTAGCCCTTACATCATGCCTTCCTCCGGAGTAGCGCAGCATCGCCCCATGACTGTGCGTCTAGGCCAACGAGCCTTTGCTTGCATGGTTGAACCCTTGACATGCTTGCAAGTCAATACATAAGGCTCTCAATAGCTCCTCGAGTACTCAATCGGCACAGAGGTCTTTATCATATCCGAAGACAGCCCGCGGGGCTTAGTCTTTCCTTTCTTCAAGCCTCTACCGCCCGTTGTTCGCCCAACGTTGGCCCTCTGGCCACACGTCGTCCATAGAGTCGCCTGACTCGTATGGATACCTGGAACACTCCTCTGAGATGTCCAGGCAGGCCCTTGAGGTCCTTCCTCAAGGCAGCTCACTTGGTGCGACTTCCCGACAAAGTGCACGGGGAAGGCTGGTAGGCTGTCATCATGTCTGTCCCCCTTATATACGTCCTTAAAAATTAAACCCCTGTCACAACACTTGACATCCTTTTCCAGAGAATCGTACAAGGGTCTAACTTTCCACTCCAACCTCCAAATGAGGTGTCGTTTGTTCCTAGAGATTCCTCTTGACTTTCTTCACACCTCCATGAAGTTTCATCTCATTCCCATACTCGTGGAAAGAGATATAGCCCTCATAAGATCATCATAATTACCACAATGCCATTGCTTCTTGGCTAAGTCGAGCCCATAGGCAAACAAGCTCTGATCGGCACCAAACTTGGTATGCACACTCTATAGCATCTTAGGAACAAGTCCCTCACCCTATATTCCAAGATTCCCACTATAGCTCCAAAACGTGCGGCACTGACACTCGTGCCCGCACACAGCCCGCACGGCTGACACTCAGCCTGCGCCCAGTTGACACTCGTCCAGCACCTTGCTGGCCCTCATCTAGCACATGGCCAAGGCTTCTCCTCAAGCGTGCGGCTGACATTCGTCCTGCGCACGACTGGCTCTCGTCCAGCCGACTGACACTCGTTCAGCGCACGGCCGACACTCGGCCGAGCGAATGACACTCGTCTGGTCCGCCTGTGGTGCAAAGACATTGCGCGCGCAAAGGCATCAAAAGGGCGCCGCGCAACATTACATATGCATGTTGATATGTTGGAGCCTTAGCGCTTGTGCCGTTATGTCAAATTCTAAAGGCCGATTACAACTCTCTTCCTTCACTATCTAAAATTCCTTTTCTTTTTTCACCCAAAGAATTTGAAATTATAATCTAACATCGGAGCAATAAAAAAGTTCCTCGGGTTCATTTTAGTTCAAATTTGATAGCAGATTCAATTGAATAATCCCGAATTTGTTACACCTCACTTCAATTAATTCAGTTCATTGAATTTCTCAAATTAGTATACGAAGCTTCATCCAAAACAGAATTACTCATTAACTAACAATTTTAGTTAAGAGTAACTAAAAAAAAGTAAAAGATTGTTTTCATCTTCAGGATTCAACAATATAACTCTTTTCTTCATTATGATGTCTGCTCCATATCTATGTTCCAAGCCTTCCAATTCATCATTGATGACATCCATGAAAAATCTATTTTATGAAAAAATGTCTTATTTCCATTAAAGAGAAGATGAAAGCAATTCTCATATTTGCAGTAATACATCTTATGAATGAGTTGAAAGGGTGCGTCGGTGTATCAATACAAGTATTATTTACTCAGTTCATGTAGTTGTCTTCTAGTGTCTTTCCATTTACCTAGTTAATTCTAATTTACTGATCATTTATTAGTAGAAGATAAGTTTGTACATGAATATTATAGACGGTTAATTAGTACTCCCTCCGTCCCAAAATGAGTCTCTGGGTTTGACTGGGCACGGAGTTTAAGAAAATAAAGACGACTTTTAAATCTTGTGGTTTAAAATGAAATGTGTGTGTAATGTGCGCCAGAGTCTTTAAATCCTGTGGTCCAAAACAAATCTTAAATTTAAAGAATTGTCATAAAAGGAAAGAGACACTCATTCTGGGACAAACAAAAAAGGAAAGGTAGACACTCATTTTGGGACGGAGGGAGTAGTATTTTATGCTAAAAAAATAATTAAATGGGATATTTGAACTTTTAAGTGAAGGCAAAATGGGATTTTAATATATTTTAGGAGTAATTTAGTAATCTGACTTTATATTTAGGTTCTCACTTTTATAATAATATATTAGGAAGGAAAACCGAGCGGTTTATATTTTAGCAGCTGCCGTTGAAATATCTTGGTCATCTGACCAAGGAGAATTGCGTTTGCTTTGAAGCAACAGCATTGCATGGACAATTCGAAAACGTTGTCGAGTTATTCCCACCTTGGATATGTCAATGGCGAATTTGGTACAGAGGCACACCCTTGAGATAAACTATACAAGAACAAAAACAAGACTAGCAACTTTATACATGAATGACCTTCCATGAGCCATACTGACTATCAAGCGTCTAAGCTTCAAAATAATTCAGCTAAATCATCAAATATCACATTAGCTCAGTACAAGTAATACATTCTTTTTTTTTCAATGATGGAAGATACTTTTTCCCATACTAGAATAAAAAAAAGTTGGATTACTATCATACAGAGACCGGTCTTCACCGGGTGTTCTCACGGCGCCTCACATAACGTGTTCGGTCATTATATCTGGGTCTGTCTTGAGCTCTCTGGGGCACCGGCTCCACTCTCCTCTGTCTTTCAGGCGACCTTTGAACTATCTCTCCATTCACAAATAGCTCAGCTGGCAGTCAACAGTTTAGAGGAGATGTTACAGGTAATTATCATAACAGTTATGTTTTCAAAGAAAGAGGCTAGAGGTCCTGGTTTCAATTGCAACAAAACCTTTTCATTGCTGAGCCATACGTGAAAATACTCAAGAAAAGAATTAAAGGTGCTACAAACATTTAGCATAAAATACAATAAGCAGCATGATATTCACTTCATATCATAGACAACAGGATCGAGGTTAGTTAATTGATTGAGTAATCATAGACAAAAGGATAATCTCCCATAACACAAATATGTGGAGGAGATACAGAGAGGCTTGTTTCTTAGGGCAAAATTGCAACTGAAGAAGAGGGAAAACAAAGGAACAAACATTTTTTTTAGGCAAATGTCAAGAAAATATTGTTGACAGTGGAGTGTAACTAAAGGAAGCCCGAACATGTGAATATGTAGGATGGGAATAAGCCCAGATCAAAGTGGTTCAACACTTCTTTTCTATTACATTGTTAAAACACTAACTAACGAACCCTGCATAGTTCCATCCTCCTGAAGGCCCTTCAGCATGATGCTTCTTAGAAGGAGTATATGCTGTGGGTGGATAAACCACTAAATACTAATTATATGCTTATGGGTTTCTTCTCCTATCTGGTTAGCAGATCTGAGGCTTCTGAACAAGCTTTTTTCTAGCAAAATGGCAGTGTATTTATCAGCAAGCAGCCTACTGGAGTCATAGGCCAAGTAATAAGAATTCAGTTAAGAATAACTACACCCTTGGACACAAAGTTTGAACCATTGGAATAGGTTAAAATAATGACATAAAATTGTAATCCAACATTAACTCAATCACATCTAGTTTGGATTCATGATAGCAAGCAGGGTAAAGGGCATATCTAGCCAAGAAGGGGTTACCCCTACGGCACAAAAACCAGATAGAGTACAAAGAAAAAGCTCACATTTTGCGTGTTAAGACAGGAAGGTTAGCATAGAGAAAAGATGTACCTCCATAATCCTTGTTCTCCGGATCAACATATGAATCTGGTAGGACAAAGAGAACACCAGGCAAACCTGTATAGATTTCAAAAGGTACAAGGGTTTAAGAAACATTGTAACTGGGATACTTCATTTTCTTACTTATGGAATCAATTATTGATCCAAACACTAACCTTCAAGCTTATTTGATGTCTCCTCATCAATCTCGCATCCAAAACCAAAGTATCTTTCACATGAAACATTATATATCCTCTTCTTCACTAGTTATCACAATTCAAAAGAAAAGGCTGGTAATTTAGCATTTGATATGCCCACATAAATATCTTTTTTTCTGAAAAAGCATGGGGCTGAAAGACACCGTACAGAGAAGCACTACTTCTTCGTCACAATAACCCCAAACTCAACATCAGTTTCAAATTACACATTGAGTATCCTGATAACCCTCTATATACATCTTCAATGAAAGATGGATAAATAAATTTTATAATCTATTTAACCATCCTGTATCCACTTTCCTTTACATACGCGTGCCCATAAATTTGAGTTTATGTTCCATAGTTTGGGATTTTCATATTAGTTTTTTGCTGGTGTATTTTATCCAAACTTGTTTTCAAAAATGCTTCTCTTGAGCTGAGGATTTATTGGAAACAACCTCTCTATCTCACATAAGGTAGTGAAAAGGTATGGTACATCCTATCCTCCCCATATCCCATTTGTAGTATCACACTGGGTATATTGTTGTATGTTTGGTACACGTGTAAAAATAATTATACTATCCGGTCACCCAACTGATAAGCCTCCTTAAAATCCTAACAGTAAGACAAATTACCTACTAAAATATGTAAATGTGACTCGATAGTGTAAAAGCAGAAGTACCTGGCAACAAGTTTCACATACTCTTTTACTAACTACATCCATCACTCAATCAACTATAAATCAATCTCAAATCCAATGTAGTACTTACTTTCTTTATTTTATGTTACATGTCATTGTTTGATTCAACATGAAATCTTATCAAATTAAATGTAAACACAATGAGAAATTTGGTTGTGAGACTCATTCAATTTTCTATTTTTTTTATAAAAAAAAAAGTCAATTTTCTAATTTATAAGATCATCTTCATTCATTTTTTATTTTAAAATAAGTAAGAAAACACTTAAATAAAAAGATAAGGTTGTGAATAAAATTGACAGTTCTTATATTGTATGAACACTGGCTAAACCGCTTAAGTAAAAATAATTATCGTGAAGTCTTGAAATTATTGAACTCTTAGAAAAGAATCTTAGATTTTCAACTATACCAACCAAACTCGAAGAAAGTAAGATAGGAGTTTGAAAAATTCTTGAGTTTGGATTGCCACGGTTTGGACTCTACATTGTCTCGGAGTTTCACTTGCTTGTATAATTTTGAAGTTGTCCTAGAGTTTTTACTGGCTATTTTCTAATTACTTACCCTGCATTTTAATTAAGCTCTGGCTAATCTTTAATTGCTTTGTGAATGATGAGTATTCCTCAATTAGCTCTCCTAAAGGTGGCTACCTAGCATAATTTCTCGCATGAAGGTTGGTCGTAAAAATTTCAAAAAATTTCACCGTGCGCCCTTCCCAAAGAATGGTTTCGTAAAATTGCCACATTAAACAATGTTTTAACAAAATACTCTTACTAAGTCCGGAGCGAAGACTTCAAGATAAAAACTCTGTAAGTATTGGCACGAGGCCGAGACTTCAAGGGCAAGTATTGTTTTGTCAATACTTCAAGTTATATGGCAAGAATGTAGGAAGAGACTGAAAGGGAAAAGTCTTGGCCTTTTGCCAAGACTTACGACCTTGTGCGGTAAGTGTTGCCTTTTGCCAACACTTGAAAGGCAAGTGTTGGCAAATAGAAAGGGGTCAAAGATAAGTCTTGGCCTTTTGCCAAGACTTACGACCAAGTGCTGGCAAGTATTGTCTTTTGCCAACACTTGAAGGGATAAGTATTAAAAAGTACAGAGGGGTTAAAGACAAGTCTTGGCCCCGACCTAAAAATTTGATAGGGACGTTTGCGTCCAGATATTTTCTCATTAAACTTAATGAAGATATTTTTACAAAACCACTGTTAGCACGAGCAAAAAGGCAAACAATTGTTTATGGTGTCATATTACTGCAAATGTATGTAAAAATTTAGCCAGATGGCCTATCTTGCCTTTATCCGTTTAGGTTTTAGCCAATACTTTTTTGTATGGAAATAGCCTATTAACAAGTTCCTTCTTCGATGCCATTCACAATTTTCAATCACGATTATTAATTTGTGATCTGAAGCTCTAGTGTTAATGTTTGAAGTTGTAGTGTTGAAACGATTATTAATTTGTGATCTGAAGCTCTAGTGTTAATGTTTGAAGTTGTAGTGTTGAGGTTTGAAGTTGATATGCCCAACTTTAAAGTTGGAAGTTAATATGTTATTTGAAGTTGAAAGTTAATATGCTATTTGAAGTTGAAAGTTGTCTATCCCTAACTTCAAATTTTCAGTCTAAAACTGAAGGTTTTAAGTTCAAGCTAGCGGTGAAAAACTAAATGATTTTTCAAAATAGGCTAAAACTTAAATATCCTCTCCATTTTGATGGAAGGAGGTGTGGGTATATCTCAACCTCTGCAGACCCCACTTGTGAAATAACATTGACTATATTGGGGAAATTTTAATGCGTAGCTATTTTTGGACGCGCTAAGTGAGAATTATCCATCATTTCAAAATTAATTGAGAAATAGCCAAAAATTCGCATGCATACTTACACTCCATTAATGTTGGCAAACACCTCAGACTAGTCTCAGATTTTTATACTGGGACTTCGAACTAACATGTTCAAAGTCCCATTATTTTATAATGGGATTCATGTTTATAGTCCCCTGGAGCTTTATATATACTAGTTTTAGTGTACGTGCATTGCACGTGTCATCCGCTTAAATAATTTAATTTTCGTATACCAAGACAGTGAATATAATATTAACACAGCAGATATTATTCAAGCAAAACTTAAACACACAAGGCAAAAATAGCTTTTGGTAAGAATGAGCGAATAACTTTGGAAAGTCTTATAAATATACTCCATAAACAAAATGTTTGACATTTAAAATAATTTTTCTTTTTTTAAAGAAAAAACTTATAAGTTTTTTAAAATAAATTTCAATGGATCCCTACATAATTCACTTCTAAACCAACGCTTAACTATATATGTGACTTGTAATTAAAGAAGAAAACTTAAGTAATATAGAACTCCTTACTTTTCTTAAAATCAAGGAATCAATCAAAATAGTGATAGTCAAACAAGTAGACTTCTACTTAATATGGAACGTAACTTACCAAAATTGAAGGACTAAACTCTCTTGGTAATGATCAAGACACAAAAAAAGTAAAGGAACAAGTAAAAGTACGATAAAAAGTTATTCATACCCGACGTTTACAACCAACAATAACAACTAATTACGGTGAAGTGATTTAATAAAGAGACAATGTATATATTAATTAATTATGGTTGAGTGATAATAATGTATTTATAAACAAATAACATGTATTTATTGATTTGATGTAAATAGAGAATGTGATTAAATATTTATTATAAAGACTCTTTGACATCATGTTTAGGAGAAATCGGGATAGGAACTACATACTACGTAATCCTTAAATTAAAAGTGTCAAATTTATTGGTTTATGGGATCAAGAATTTCTTATGTTACTTAATTTGAGCGGTAAAATACAAGTGGGATAAGTTGTCCAAACGTCATCTACAAATCTTTAAAAAAGATTTATTAGTTAAATTTAAAGTTCTACATGTTATTTATCCAACTTTTTGAAAGTATCTTTACAAGAAAAAATTAGGTTTTGAAAGGTCTAAAAATTATAATAACTTATGGTTATTTTTAATATCAACTAATTCTACTAACTCCTGCAACATTAAAAATCACATAAATATAAGCAGAGGCAAAAAATGTTCGCCTCCAGTAAAGAAACATGACTAAAGAAAACATACATGATGACATAAACCTAATTTAACAATCGTACAAACATAACTTTAATAAACGCTAACAAACTTTGGCAACCCGTAAGTGAATGAGGACAACCTGGCCTTCTTGATTTTATTTTCAAACTGTAAATTATAATAAGCACAATTATTATACTTTTTTTTTTACATAACTAAGTGGTAATTGTTGTTGCTCCCAAACGCACACGCAAGTATACATGGTCGACAAGTAACAAAGTGATAAGATGAGTATCGTTCCCACGAGGACTATTGTTCTGACTTAGTCCTAGCATACAATTTCCTAAAAACTATTCAGGGATCTTTTTCAATGATGATTTGTAAAATTTACTAACTAAAGGAAATAATTAAAAACAAGTAACTGAAGTCAAGTAATAGAGAGCAAATTATCGGTTGTTATCAATAGAAGGGAAACGGTCCAGAGTCAGAGCTACAAACACTCCAGTTGATTCTACTTCTCCATTTCCTAGATTGCTAACTAACAAGTTAATTATATTCGTGAAAACCTATCGATTCTTCACGAGTCTATGCAAGCTACTCTAACGCCTATATTTCTATGAAATTAAATCACATGCATGCATTAAAGAACTATGTATTTAACTAAGCAAGACGAATAGGTATATGTCTATCCTACCCGCAAATCGATTCCCTGATGCCCAGGTTCACAATCAAGCCCTATTCTTTCTTATGTGCGTTTATAAGTTCCCTCTGTCGAGTTCAACTTGTAAACAGTAGATAGTGTTCAATTATTAGGCCTCAATAACCAAACAATTAGGCTCAAGAAAGAATAAACAACCTGTAATAGTAGATCAATAGGTAGAAATCAACTTTCAAACATCAACCTTCATGTATTTGTTCTAACCCTAGAACGATATGTTTAGCTACACATATTCATAATAACAACACAAGAATTCATGAAAGAAAGATTGAATATTGTAATAGATGATGTAAGAGAATTAAACCCTCGGTTCAATGTGTCAGGAACTCACAACTTGCTCCAAAATCTGACTTCCTCCAAAAATAACGAAATAATGAGGTTTTATAGTGTTTACAAAGTGCTCGGATAAGCTAAACCAAAGCCTAATCTAGTTGGAAAAACTTGTGTTTCGTCAGCCTCAAAGCTTTCGTGGAAGCCCCAAAGCTTTCGTGGAAGCCCCACTTCCAGTATAGCTCCCAACTCCAAAGCTATCTCTGAAGCCTTACTCCCAGGATAGCTTCTAACTCTTCAGGGCTTTCTTGGAAGCCTTACTTTCAATATAGCATCCAATGTATCTGTTAACTCCAATTTGATTGTTTTTGTCTCGAATTCATCCGCACCATTCCTAAAATCACAAATACGATAAGTGAGCACAAGAGACACAATTATCACATATAACGAGCGTATACAGTACCAAAATATGAGAAAATATTGAGGTAAAATAGGCAAATATCGCCAAACATCACCACCCCACACTTAGACCTTTGTTCGCCCTCGAGCAATCATCAAAAACCAATTTCCCAACTACATCCCAACACTCAATAGAACAGGTCTACCTATGATTATGGTTGATACCGACCATTAAACAAGAGCATAAATACATACCATGTGACCCTCAACATGCCAGAACTCATCACATTACAAAACACTAGAACAACCAACTCAAGACATCTCAATCTCAAAAACCGACTCAATTAAACCAAGCTTTCACAAAATCACACTCATTCACTCAACCAAGAAGTCAATAACTTCACCTATCTCGCGCAAACCATGTGCCCTAACCAAAAGTAATCAAGAGAGCGTCCCAAATATCACACAAAGAATATATTTCAAGAATAAATAAGGGACATCATATAGGAAGAATTCACTCGCTCTCAAAAAGAAGTTCACGTGTCACACACAACATACCATAGGCTTGCCCCGTAGTATAGGAATCCACTAATGTAAGCTCACTCCAATCGAGATTAACTATGATTTTAAGGGTTGTAATGTAGGCTAAAAGACGGGTAGGATAAATATGGATAAAATAGTGACTACCTCCCTAAGCACTTTAATACATCACTTTAATTTTCAGCGCAACGCTTCTCAAAATCAACAATAATATTTTTCAATTAAAGTGCTGTAAGGAGTAAGGGTTAAAAAAGAAAGATAATTAAGAACAAAAGGGATAAGGCTTGAAATGTGGGTGCCAACAAAAAGGTCAATAGGCTCAAAAGGGCTTAATAAGAATAATATTAAAGGGTAGGCTAATCAAGGCTAAAAGGACTTATCAAAGAAACGCCTGTATCATCTCCCGACTAGAGCAAATCTAGGATTTCGCTTTGAACACACACAGGGCAAGTTCTAGACATCAATATGCAAGCACGGAACATAAGAAAAGATACCTCACGTCACACATGGCACATAGTTCACTCAAGACGGTTTCATTCCAACTTTCGGTTCAAGCAAATAAGGTGCACCTCTTGAAATTTAAGCACTAAGGCACAATGGTTCACAAAAGAGTCAAGTAGTTGAACTTAAGCGTCTCAAGAAGGTTATTCAAATTTTTCTAGGCATGCATCACAATTTTAAGACCAAAAAGAGTTCACAAATAGCATATGCTTAAGTCCAAATTCGCCGGTGTCAAACAAACCAAAGGCACCTAACATTCTACCATTTTCCTAAAAATATTCTACTAACTAATACTAAACTACTCTAAAAAATAAAAATTATCCGGTTCAAAGGTCTACCCATGGAAAAGAACCGAGGCCATAAGAAAAACCACGGGGTGGATGGCATGTACCACTAACTAAAACTAAAAATAAAATTTTTTTGAAATTTTCCATTAGTTTTCTAATTTTTTTGTATATTAAAGCAAGAAATAAATAAAAATAAAGTCAAGTGACAAAAAATAAAAATTGCTAAAAAATAAATTTCCAACAGTACAGTCATCCATAACCTCAAAAATTTGGGAATTCCCCACCCCACTCTTAAAACTAAGCAATGTCCTCAGTACGATAAAAATAAAGTGAAAGAGTGAAAGGAACTTCCCTGAAGGCCAAAAAGGCCTAGCCTTTTGCGCTAGCGGTGGTGTCAGCTTCCTCACCTTCTAACCAAGCGTCTGTAGACTACGAGGTACTCAAAATTCCTCAACATGTTGTTGATAAGGTATTGGGTGTGTGTGCACTCCACACTTGAGCTCGACAGTATCTAAACCTGCAAAACATGTAGCAACATGCACAAGAATCAACAGGCATCGTAACGACCCCACACTCACTTCTAATTACACCAGTAAAGAATGAAGTACAACTAACTAACTAATCTACTCTATCACCAAAGATTATAATAGGCAGCGGAACAAAAAATCAAAAGATAGTACTTGGCATAGTCGTACACAACATTGCCCTATGGCACACTTTAACTCATGTTCAATGAAATTTTCATGAAGAAGCCATCAATTTTGATCCCAAATATCATCACGTAGCTCCTATAATACTCACTAACTTCCTGCTACTCAAGATTTTACAAAATTTTCTCAAAGAATTCGTTTAGGAATTTCAGCGAACATGTTGCAGGCAGAATATTCAAGCTGCAGTTACATAGGTATCTAGAGGAAAGAACCCTCCCAATTTTTCATGGGACTTTCATTCTCAGATTCCAACCACAACCCGACAAGGGTTCTCAATACCACATTCATAATTCATAAATACTCTTATGGGGAACGAAGGGAACAGCGACTGCCATGGTAAGACTGAAACACACAGAAATAAGAGCCTTGAAGGAAGCGGATGGTGATAGGGAGAGGAACAGAGACTTACCAGTATACCTGAATGACTGGGAAAGATGTATGGTCTGATCGTGCCTCACGTCCCTCTTTTTTTTTTTTTTTTTTCTATAGTCACAGGTTCTTGATTTTGAAACAGTGGCAAGAGGAGTGAATAGGAATCAGCTTTAACGTTTAATGTTTCGCGGGTAGTGGGTTAAAGCCGGGTTACCAGTGAAAATTAAAGACATACCTGGGATGCGATTTTGCAAGCGGTGGTTGCTAAAAGCTTCGCAAGTTTTGTAGCTCTCTGTTTTGAGGAAGAGATTCCAAGGGCGATGCTTTAGCTCTGTTTTTGCTCAGATTCTCAGCACGAAAATTTTCTAAGTATTGCGACATTTCGAAGCGTTTCTCAGCGCGATGCATTGGACATCGCCATCAGCAAGTCTGGTGCAGTTTCTGTGGAAGGATCGAAGGAGCGACGCATCCAGTAACGCTTCCTATAGGATCTGAAGCATGTGTTACCTGAACTTGTGGAAATTCAACACTTGTTTACATCTTTCTCAATTTGGTTCAGCTGCATTTAGTTAAGGCCTTAGCTATAATTGTCTTGCAATTCTTCGCCAAAGTGATTCTGCCACTATTTTCAACATATAATTCACAAGCCGAAGTTCCCGAACCCTACAAAAATAACAAGAAAACTACGTAATACTACATAAATAATATCAACTAAAATAATAAAAATTGGGTTCCCTCCCAACAAGCGCTTGATTTAACGTCGCGACACGACTCTTTTTGTATATTTTCTTTTATATTTATTTATTTTTATTTTTTTAACATACAAAGCTCGGGTTGCCTCCCGAGAAGCGCCTTAGTTAACGTCGTGGCACGACAATACTTTTAAGCTCACTTCCAGCATTTACGTCTCCTCTTCTTACGACGAACTTTTGCTTTCTTCTTTCCTTTAGGTGAATTTTCCTTCAACTTGTCAATTATTGTGTCGTGGTCACCTTGTTCTACATTCCGCTCAAACAGCTCTTTCGGTTTACTTTTATGTTCTTGTCTGACACATTCTATCAAAGAACACTCTTCAAACTTAGCCATATGATCTTTTTCGTTATAAACCTTGAAAGTAACATTTTCTCAATGCGCTCTCACAGTCATCTCCCCAAGTTCCATGTCAATAATTGCCTTCGAGGTGATTAGGAATGGTCTTCCTAAAATTATTGGAGCTTCTTGATCATCTTCATAGTCTAGAATAATAAAATCAGCAGAGAACATAAACTTCCCAACTTTAATCAATACATCCTCCACCTTACCATCGGGAAAAGTGAGTGATCCATCTGCCATCTTAAGAGTAACTGAAGTAGGCTTGATTTCTCCTAGGCCTAACCTTTTATAGACAGACAGAGGCATGAGATTTATGCTGGCCCCCAGATCACACAGTGATGCAGCCCGAACACGTGCTGATCATGTATTCGATCCACCGAGGCCAATGACACGAAGCCAAGCCAAGCTGCTACACGATGTCCACATTCACTTGGCTTGGTCGAAGGAAAGCAACCACTCCGAAGCTGAGTACCCGAGCTCAAGAACCGAAGGCGTCATCTACAATCTTGAGCTCGATGGAGGGAGTGACAGAACCCCACCCGAACACTCAACATCGATGCCGAAGTAAAAAGCAAATAACCGAAGGAAGAGCGATATATGTCAAATATGAGCAGAGCTGAGAAACTGAGAACCGAAGTGAAGGAACTCGAGCTCAAGTGTTCGAAGTCAAGTGTTCGGTTGAAGGAGTAACCGAACACTCATTAAACAGCCCTGCGTGGCTCACTTCTCTTGGTCACCTGTGACCATTTACTGTTTTATCCTTAGCGTAGCCTATAAATACTCGATTACATTTCATTTGTAGGATAGTTGTTGTTGAATATTGAACATAGCAGTTTCTATTGAAAGTGTCTCCGATGGAGCCAAACCCCGACGTGGGATTTTAAATAACTTGTGTCAATCGGTGTGAGTCGTTTGAATATTTTCTTCTTGGTCATTCAATTTGCAAGAAGCGTTGTCTTTCTTGAGGATTGTTGCTTAGTATAGGTGATTCTTTACCTCCGATTCGTCGAGCCCGAGACTAGTTCCTCACCGTTTTTTGAATCGAAGCGAGATTTGTCTTGCTTCTATCTTTATTTTTCTGTTGTTCTTCCGCATTTTCATCGTGTCTAGCTTTCCCTCGGGTTTGCTTGCACCACACAGTGCACCATAAATATTATGACCACCAATAGTGCAAAGAATAGTAAACCTCCCAGGATTTTGAAGTTTTGGAGGTAATTTACTCGGGATTTTACTACACTCATCCGTCAACTCGATTGTATCAATCTCTTGTGGCTTTCTCTTCTTAACTAGAATCTCTTTTAAGAACTTCACAAATAACGGCATCAGTTCAAACACATCAGTCAAAGGAATGTTAACCTGAAGCTCTTTCATCATACTCATAAATTTTTAAAATTGAGCCATATCCTTTGATGGTTGAAGTCTCTGTGGGAATGGTGGGGGCGGTAGGGGTGCCTCCTTTTTCTCTTCTTCCTTCTTTACTTTCTCCACTTTTTCTACTTCCGCTACTTTAAGTTGCTCATTCTCCTCAGTTTTGGCCATCAACTCTTCACCCCTAACTAGAGTTATAGCAAGACAGTGCTCAACTCCCTTTAGATTTGGATTCGATACAACATTACCAGGAAGTGCTCTATGTGGTCTAGAATTTTGTGCTCCAGCTAACTGCCCCATTTGGCGTTCAAGTTCTTTTTTAGCATTAGTCAGATCTTTTATGGCTTGTGCTTGAGCTGCATTGTCAGCTATAATTCTCTGCTGGCCTGCCAACATCTGCTTTATCAAATCTTTAACTGAACTGCGTGCCTGTTGTGGTTGAACCGGAGGTGGTTGGTAATTATTTGGAGCTCTCATATTGCCTTGATTAGCTTGATTACCGCCCCAAGAGAGGTCTGGATGATTACGCCCATTAGGATTATAAGCGTTACCAAACTGATTTTGTGCCTGAGACCTGTTTTGGTTCCCCACGTAATAGACTGATTCTGGGTTGGCGGGGCAAACATCAGTAGCATGATCTTGTCCACATACCTCACAAAAACTTTGGAACTGCTGCATTTGTTTAACTGATTGCACTTGTTGCTGAGTTGGTGGCAATGTTAGCTTGTTGATTTTTGGTTAGCTATTGCATCCATTTTTGCATTCAACGCTAAAACCGCATCCAATTGAATTACTCCAGCAGCTTTCTGACTTGGAGCTCGACCATCACCCTACCAGTTAGGATTGATCTGAGAAAATTTATCCTGCAATTCATAAATCTCATTAAGATTTTAGGCCAAGACTTGGCTTCCAGCGGCAGCATCCACCACGATCTTGGTATGAGCATTCAAACTTTCCACAAAAGTATGGGCCAACACATCATTAGACTGGTTGTGGTGCGGAAATCTCTTAACAATGACTTGAATCTCTCTCAAGCTGAATACAAGGATTCTCCATCTCTTTGTCTAAAAGACATAATCTCACTCCTTATTCTAGCTGTTTTGGCAGATGGATAGAATTTAGCCAAAAATTTCTTTGCTAAAGCATCCCAAGTAGTGATAGACCCAGGCTTTTCAGCCTTTAACTACTTCTTTGCTGCCCCGATCGATGAAAAGGGAAAGAGTATCAATCGAACATAATCAGTTGAGATGCCTGCTGGTGTATATGTGTCACTAATCTCCAAGAAATTCTGGATATGTTGTTATGGATCCTCGTGCAGTAATCCAACATATTGTCCAGTCGCATGGAGCAGTTGTATCATGTCAGACTTACTCTCAAAGTGTCCAGTAATTTCAGGCTTAACAATGCTCGAGACTACTCCCTCCAGACTGGGAAGAGGAACATCTCGCACAGCTAAAGCTCGATCTTCTGCCATTCCTACAGGTAAGGATTAGGACAAACCTAATATCTGAAACAGCACAAGAAACTCAAAACAAAAATTAAACCTGAATAGAAAATAACAAATCGTTTAAAAAGAAAACAGTCAACTATTTAGTCCCCAGCAACGGCGCCAAAAACTTGTTGCTCCCAAACGCGCACACACAAGTATACGTGGTCAACAAGTAATAAAGTGATAGGATGAGTATCGTTCCCACGAGGACTATTGTTCAGACTGAGTCCTAACAAACAATTTTCTAACAACTGTTCAGGGATCTTTTTCGATGATGATTTGTAAAATTTCCTAACTAAAGGAAATAATTAAAAACAAGTAACTGAAGTCAAGTAATAGAGAGCAAATTATGGGTTGTTATGAAACGGTCTAGAGTCAGAGCTACAAACACTCCAGTTGAGTTTTTCAGTTGATTCTACTTCTCCATTTCCTAGATTGCTAACTAACAAGTTAATTATATTCGTGAAAACCTATCGATTCTTCACGAGTCTATGCAAGCTACTCTAACGCCTATATTTCTATGAAATTAAATCACATGCATGCATTAAAGAATTCTGTATTTAACTAAGCAAGACGAATAGGTATATGTCTATCCTACCCGCAAATCGATTCCCTGATGCGCAGGTTCACAATCAAGCCCTATTCTTTCTTATGTACGTTTATAAGTTCCCTCTGTCGAGTTCAACTTGTAAACAGTAGATAGTGTTCAATTATCAGGCCTCAATAACCAAACAATTAGGCTCAAGAAAGAATAAACAACCTGTAATAGTAGATCAATAGGTAGAAATCAACTTTCAAACATCAACCTTCATGTATTTGCTCTAACCCTAGTACGATATGTTTAGCTACGCATATTTATAATAGCAACACAAGAATTCATGAAAGAAAGATTGAATATTGTAATAGATGATGTAAGAGAATTAAAACCTTGGTTCAATGTGTTAGGAACTCACAACTTGCTCCAAAATCTGATCTCCTCCAAAAATAAAGAAATAATGAGGTTTTATAGTGTTTACAAAGTGCTAGGATAAGCTAAACCAAAGCCTAATCTAGTTGGGAAAACTTGTGTTTCGTCAGCCTCAAAGCTTTCGTGGAAGCGCCGCTTCCAGTATAGCTCCCAACTCCAAGGCTATCTCTGAAGCCTTGCTCCCAGTATAGCTTCCAACTCTTCAGGGCTTTCTTGGAAGAAAGCTTCCAATGTATCCATTAACTCCAATTTGATTGTTCTTGTCTCGAATTCATCCGCACCATTCCTAAAATCATAAATACGATAAGTGAGCACAAGAGACACAATTATCACAAATAACGAGCGCATACAGTACCAAAATGTGAGAAGATATTAAGGTAGAATAGGCAAATATCGCCAAATATCAATTGTAATCACAGTACGGGATGTAATATCAAATAATACAGTATTCCATAAAATATGTCCTAAAAAGAAAGTTGAAGGAGGAATTAAAGGAACCTTTTTTGAATCTCGGAGATATATTTTTAGCAAAGCCGACCACCACTATCCCTCTGTTACGTGACAAAAAATATGCTTCTTTTCTTTTACTCACATCCTTGTTCTTTTTTTCCCCATTGAGATACGTACATAGAATTAATCTGCCATTAATTTATAAAAGAGAAGTTCTTTTTAAGGAAAGAAATTAGATTATTTCAAGCATGATTGATATTTGGGGAGGTGGCAATAGTTGATTTAAAAATAATAGTTAAACAATGCAATAAGATAATGAGACCAAATATATTTCGGTCTAACAAAGATGAAATATTATGTATTCATCTGAAAACCCCAACAAATTATCTTAGTCTTCTTTATCAATACCAAGAAGAAAACACACCTACTCAGAACACCCAACAAAACCTAGTCTCCGCTATAACAAAGCTTAACTATCATTAACTATTATATATGTAGAAAAAAATACAACATTAAGAAAAGGATACAACTAAATCAAAACAATATGCTGATATAGTTTACTCTTAATTGAAATAGATATATTGAATTATTTTCTTATAGACTATTTATGTGAGAAAAAAATATAATTACCTACATAAGAATAATATATATATGGATGTTCCAATTCACTGAGCCAACGGGTATCCCTTTTGTAACTTTGGAACTTCAAAATACTCTTTAAACAATTAGAGATGTAATTTGCAAAGACAAGTTCATCCGGGAAAAAATCCTAGATGATTTAGACTTTCAAATCAATTCAAGAGATTAAACAAGGTATAACGAAATAATGAATTTCCATTAGATATCATGGATGATGTAAAATATAAAACCTATAAAAAAAATGCTTGAAGGAAATAAAGGAAAATACAATATAATATTGTGAAAGAAAAAATAGTAAATTACAAATCTTAAACTCAAAACACAAAATACATGTCCTCATTCCATGTAGCCTGTGTAGGGGTGTACAAACCAAACCGGCAAACCGCACCAAATCGATAAACCAAACCAAACCGGAAAAAAACCCGACTAATGATTTGGTTTGGTGTTGGAAGAAAATAAACCGACATATTAGGTTTGGTTTGATGTTAACGAAGAAAAACACGAACCGACACCAAACCAAACCGACATTACATATATATTATTTTAAATTTTTTTACACATAAAAAAATAGTGAAATTAATATAAAACACCATCTCCAAAGTAATTCTATTTATTATGTACCCAACACTTTAAAATATTCTCACTAACACAATTTTTGAGAATTTAATACTATATTTCTGTAGTTAATTTTTAAAAATACTACTTTCATAATCTCGATTAATCTCCTAAATCAATGTGTATTAGATATCCCTATCTTTTAAAATCATCTTCTTCTATCTCGCTAAAAATAGATATCCTAGTCAATAATCCACAAGTCATCCTAAAAAAATATTTCGAATACTATAAAAGACACCGAGTATAATTATGTATTGTATACCTATAGTATAATCAATATATATTATTATTTAGATAGTTTATGTTTAATAAAATCTATGTGTACAATTAGAATATGTCACATATGCTATCTTAATTTTTTTATGTTAATATTTTTTACAACTAATTTTTTTAATTTTATTCTTTGCTTGAAAAAGTACCATGAAATTGTTGTTTACCAATAAAAAATCGAAAAAACCGTATAACCCGAAAAAAAAATCGAGAAAATCTGAGATAGAAAAACCGACTTTATTTGGTTTGATTTGGTTTACTGATTTAAAAACCCGACATAATTGGTTTGGTTTGATAAATTGAAAAACCGGACCAACCCGACCTATGTTCACCCCTACCTGTAGTATTGAAAATTAGTCTAAGACCTTCCTCTTTGTCTCTAATTTTTTCTAGCTTTCTAAATTTTCAAAATCTACTTCACAATCTTTTTTTCTTCCACCACAAGAACTAAATGTTCATGAGAAGAACATATATATATTGTTGTAGCAGTCTAATGTGTCACAAATGCATACTTCAACCCAATTAAAACTCTGTATCCGGTTAATATAGCATAGATGTGGGTAAAATTTTGAAGATTATGAAAATAAAAAAGCTCTAACCTGTTTTCTCAAGATGTAGCAATTAAGTAGAAAAAAATCACCAATGCAAAGCAATAGAATTTGTATCTTGAATCAAACAGATCTGTGGGAAAATAAGAAAACAACACCATCATTAGTGCACATCTATGAAAGCTTTATACACAATTTTTTTAAAAGCATAAAATCTGAAAAGAAAATCTTCTAAACCTAAAAGGATTTCGTTACTCTCCTCATGATTAAGAATAGGAGTTGCCGTCAATATCTATACTCTAGAAAGTTATTGTCCGATATTAATTCATGAAAATATACTGTAAAGAAAAGCTAAACCTAAATCAAACCTCAAACCACAAGTAAAATATGAAACAATCCGACATGCATAAGTTTCAAAACCTTACAAAGGAAGAACTGGCATCTCCCTAACTTTTGAAGTCCTGATGAAAAAGACCCGAATCTACTGCACATTTTTATGCTAAAAGATCAATCGCAAAGGGGATCAAATTAGATCAATTTGGATTATGAAGACCAAAATACTAACTAACAATCCCTTAATAATGTAAATAAAAAAATTGAAGTTTTGTTTTAACTCAATCCACTAGGGAAGAGATTTACAAAAAAGAAAAAAAGTTGATCATTACATAAATCGTCACTCCGGTACAATAATACGTAACCGAAGTTTGTTTGAGAGAGAATTTATAGGCAATGAGGTAAATTAAATACGAATCTATAGCAAGTTGATATGCCTCCGTGCGGAAACAAATAGGGCTGAAGCAGCATCATATTGATTGTAGTGCCGACAAATAGACCTAACAAGATGCATAGCAAAACAAACTTAGATAAAAAATGATTTTCTTTAGTCTGACTTAATAAACAAAAATAATCTTTTAATCAACATGAGATTCAAATGTCTCCAAACTTGAAAAGAAATCAAAGGGAATAAGGACTTCTTTAACAAACTATGCATAATTATTATAGAATTTTTGTGAGAGAATTTGACTTATATGACAATGTTAGTTGAATATTATATAAAAATAATTAAATAAGTAAATGATAATTTTGTCTATTGTAGAGTTTTTTAATGAAGGTTAAAAAAGTCGGGTGATATTTCACTAAGGCCTTCATACTTTTAGAATAGTATAGACAAAGTCCCAATATTTGAACTAACATGTTCAAAGTCCAAGTATTTTATACTGAGATTAGTGTTTAAGTGATCCCAATATTTTATATTGGGATGTTCAAAGTCTCAGTATTAGTTCAAAGTCCTAGTATAAAATACTGGGACTTGTCTGGAAGTGGCTGTTTTTCAGCGAATTTATTTTGATGGCTACGAATCAATTAACGTGTGTCAAATAGGCTCCCACGCGAAATTTTTACGAGTATATTGTTGTTGTAGGCTAAAACCTAAATGTGACGTTTAAAATGGGTTGTTGGTGCAGTTTACCAAGTTGGTCAGATTTGTAGGAATAAAGCGGGAGACATTTGGTGAAATGAAAGAGCGCCAAAATTAAAGTTTTATACCGCCAAATTAGGAGAGTCAGCAAATGCATATATACTCATATCCACACACCACTCAGGAAATCTCATTTCTAAGAATGGCAGCAGAGTCTCAAAGCATTGCTCGGATACTAAATCCATTGGCATTTCATATCCAAAAATTGGGTCTTGAACTCAAATGCCCTCTTTGGTACTATCTCTTCTCTCTTTACTTTCCCATTTAACTCACTCTATTTTAACTGCAACATTTTAAACATCTTTTAATTAGTTGAGGCTCTCTGCCTTATTCGAATGTAAGGGTAAGGTGTGTGTACACATACTGCCTATGTTGTTGTTGAACGTCCAGTGTACCTAAAAGATAAAATTTGTACGGACAACTATAAAAGATAGTAGTAATTTCTTTATATGGAGTAAATGGACCAACAACAACAATAATGTACAGTATGGTCTTACAAGTCGGGTCTGGAGAAGGTGAGATGTACGCAGATCTTATTCTATTTTCGATAGATTCTTGGCTCAAAAAATAAATGGACCCAACAAAGTAAATGAATATAGAGGATTCATATAGCCAACTTCTGATTAATTGTTTCATATTTTTCCTTCAGTTTCCTAATATGGTATTTCTTCTGATTTTACAGCCTAAACATGCTCACTAAACCAATGTTGCTTCCATGTGATCATATTTTTTGCAAGTAAGTTACTTTTATTGAAATTGCTACTTACTGTGTGACATTTTCATCTTGGCTTGAATGTTGATTATACAAAGATTTTAAGTTTGCTTGTTCTTGTGCAGCTTTTGTGTCCCAAGGTCAACGACCCAAGCTCAATGTGAATGCCCTGTATGCAAACATCAATATGCTGATCAAGGTATTACTAGTTACATGGTTTTGTCACATAGTTTTTTGTTGTTTCCACAGTTCACTTCAAGTTGCAGAGCTAGAATTTTTATTGAGGGGGATTCAACTTTGTTAGAAATAAGCTAGATCTAGCTGTTGTTTTAAGTTAAGTGGATTCAACTATTGTATTTATCATACATTTTATTAGTTTTGGTTTGTGATATACATGTATAAATTAATATTCTTTAGCAAGGGGTATCATTTGAACCCTTGCTTATAGGTGGTTCCACCCACAAGGCATCGTCTTGTCCCTTCTTTTCTGTGAAAAGGACCATTAAGCCAAGAGTAATCTAGGATGTGAACTTTAAGGGGTTGGGATGCCATTGAATCCATTGCTCATTTGAGTTACTGGGTCGAAATTTAGTAGTTGTACATATTTAGTAGACTTTTTGACACATACAAGGTCTTAGTGAAAGCTGTTGTGCTTGGTGGCATTTTCCCATTTTAGGATTTCAAATTCTATCCAGAGATTTTTGCTATAAAGAACATTCCCTTAATGATACATAGTTAAATGTAATGGTTAGGAACAAATTTCACATATTTCAGAATGAGATAACAAGGCCTAAAAGGCAGGGAGAAGCGAATTCGTTATAGTTAAAATGTATAGAATAATGTAATAAAATTAGAGGCAAAACTCTAATTATAATGAAAATATCAAGTGAGTATGACTTTATAGTAATTTATAGATCTTAGATTATATGGTGTGTTTCTTTTATAAATTTTCTTAGATTTTGATGAGGAAAATGGTTGATGTTTTGCCTTTGTTGAGACTGTGCAGAAATAAGGGCGGCACCTCACATGGAGAGTATGATAGCCATATATCAAAGCTTAAACACTACTTTTAATGCCAAAGCCTCTCAATCACTGTCTCCTGGTAAATCTGTCTTAACACATATATATCAGTTCTTTTGTTTTAATTGGTTGTAAAGAACAGCACAACTCACGTTCGAAAATGCGCTTTAATGCACCAGGTGCTGGAAGATCATTAGAGCAGTCTCCCATATCTGTCAATGCTGACGATAAATCAAGAAGTGGGCAATCTATCAAAGTCATTGTAAGCCACAATGATCCAAACAAGGAAATTAATAGGCAAAATGGACATGGAATACCTTGGCATGGCGTTAATCATTTGAACCCCTTGGCCTCTTCTGAATGGAATGCAGAGGAAATAGATTTAAATCAATTGCAACAGCAGTCACCAGGCAGCTCTCTTTCGTCCGATAACAACAAAGATGTAGTTAAACAGACCAGCGAACTGAGAGAAAGAATGACTGTGAGTTTTATAAATTGCTCCTATTTAGTATTGTCGAGACGATTCTTAGAAACTTCTATGGTCATTGGGTTTCATTCTGTGCCAATGGAATATCATATGACCACTAACTAAAGCTTCTATGATTCTTGGGTTGCCCATTACTTGCCAAACCTAATGGGCTTCCATAATCCTTTGGTAAAAAGCAAATGACCCCTAAGGTTATACTTTAATTACAAATGCTTTCCTGTGGAAAAATGCACATCCTTGCTTTTAAAAGTGCTTACACATACAAACAATTCTCCAGTTTCTTAGCAATAAATAAATCCAGGGAAGTAAATGGCTAGTTATGTTTAATATCATGGGGACAGACTGTGGAGTTGGATGTCCAGGGATTCCATGATTATAGCACAACCAAAAATGAAGTTTCTTTAGCACTTCCTTTTTGAAGTTAACAAATCTGCTTTTTTTTAGGATATAATATGCCACACTGCGAAGAAGTCTGAAGAAGACAACTCAGCTGTTGTCGAAGGTCTTATGCACCACAGAGTTATGCATGAGGATGTGTTTCAGGAAAGGGATGTGAAGAGGCAAAAGAAACTAAGCTATGGATTGTCACAGACTAGCTTAGAGAGTCATGCTCATAATCAACAAAGAGATTCATGTTCAGAAGTTATTGCCAACTCTGACTGCAATTTGACATGTAAATTGATTGAATCTTCTTTTGATGCTCAGCCAAAAGTTTCAGATCAATATTTCTTGGAGGGAAGTGTTTGTGCTTTCTGCTACTCATCTAAGATAACAGAGGTCAGTATCTGCTTTATATTATTTAAAGGGCGACTTAAAATTGTTAGACATGTCTAATACATTCATTCTATAGCATCTTCTATTGCTAGATTTGGTAGAATATCAATCCATACGCCCTCTATATTGGTCTCCCATTTATACATGTGGAACTCATATATTGTTACATTAACCAATTCGGAAAATTGAATTCTTCTGTTTTTGGTTAAATATTTGTAGGGGACTGGACCAATGTTGTATTATGCAAATGGAAGGGAAGTGGTGGGAAATGTTACTTCACTTTCAAAAGCCATGCCTTTGCATAGCAAATGTATCGACTGGTATGCATTTGTGATATAACCTCACAGTCATAAGAAAGCTCTATGATTCAATAGCATTTTTAATGCCCATCTAATTTCTTGTCCTTTTAAACCATTTGATTTTCTAAGCGTTGGATGGCATTCTAATGGTTTGGCCTCAGAGCTGTTTTTGTGTTTCATCTTTTTGATAAAATGGTTCTAGCCTTATTAATGGTTATTGACATTGAACCATGGGAATTCTATCCTTGCCAGCTTGCATCTGACCTATTTTGTAATGATTGAATAGCATTCTTTCTTTGTCTCTTGCTTTTGGAGTTAGTGTTTGTAAGTAAACTTAGTTCGGTGCTTAATCTATCCAACTAGGCGACATCTGAAGGTTGTTTCCATAAATTGTATATTTGACGATATAATTGACATTTATTGTTAGTATTTACCCCTGATACATTCTCCACTTTCTTCCATAACTACATACTTCTGCCCTAATTATATTGCCTTCCAAGTTTTACAGCTCATATTTCCAATAATATTCAGGAGTCTACAGTATTTAGTGCACTACACTAATGTCTTTTTGTACTTAACAAGTCCATTTTAGTATTTAATTTCATTTTGTAGGGCACCTCAAGTATATTATGATGGAGATCTCATAAAAAATTTGGAGGCTGAATTGGCAAGAGCTGCAAAACTCAGGTGTAGTGGATGTGGCTTGAAGGGTGCAGCACTTGGCTGCCTTGTGAAGTCTTGCAGGAAGAGTTATCATATGCCCTGCGCAATTGAAATCCAGGACTGCCGATGGGATTGTGTAAGTAGAGCAATATAACAAGCATAGTCAGTGATTCTATCAAATTGAGCTCTATAAAGATTGTTATTTTCCTGATCTTCCTCAAAGTCTACCTCTTCTCATATTGCAGGATAACTTTGTAATGCTGTGCCCAAGTCATAAATCTGTAAAATTTCCAAGTGAGAAGTCAAAGTCTCGAAAGCGTGCTAGTAGGGAAGTGTGTCCACTGTCTGCTCCCCTGTAAGGACTATATGTTATGAAAGTTTCATACTGATTTTAATTGCCTAGCTTAAACATAGGCACTTAAAAAGAATGATAAAACATCACCCTGAATCATTTTGAAATTTCTATTTCCAGTAACATAGAAAACACAATTCCCTCTATGTCCCTGGCATGCAGAGCATCTGAACGATCAGGTTTTTGGGCAACATCGTCAGATGGACCCAAAGAATGGGTTCTATGTGGATCTGCTCTATCCTCAAAAGAGAAGGTTGGTCTCCTTCCTGCAGTACGAATGTGTTCCTGTAACTTCTTTCATACGCATGCAAAGTACATGCATGCATTTTATGACTGTTTAATCAGTTTTAAAAATCATGGATCAAATTACTAGTAGAACCAATCAGAGAAGAAAGCAAACAAAAAATGCAAATGATGGGCCATTGTGTGTTAGCTCTTTATGATTGGTATCTAAAAGCAGACAGCTGTGTTTTGATTATTCTCAAATGGTTAGACTTTTTCTGTTGCTGTATTAGTTTATTCTTCTGTCTTCTGTTAATTTTCACCGCTAAATTAGCAATTATTCATTTATTTCCTGCATTTTGGCTTGCTTATTTGTCCTTCCATCAATATTGATTACTCCTACATATAAGCTCTTTTGGTTTTGGGAATTTTGTTGGCTGCTATTGTACTTCCAAGAATATTGGTTAATCCTAATTTATTTTTCTGATCTGTTTTCAGTATATGTTGGTCGATTTTGCTAATATGTGCGGTGCAACTGTGTGCAAGTCTTGGAAACCAAATGTCACCCATGTCATTGCAGCAACAGATGAAAAGGGTGCATGCACCAGAACACTGAAAGTTCTCATGGGAATTTTGAGTGGAAAATGGATCCTAACAACTGATTGTAAGCTCTTTCTTCTTTTCATCTTACATGGTTAAGTAGCTTATTTCATTTTTATTCTCCATTGTAGGAGAGGCATGTTGAATGGTCATTGAAGTACGATATGCAATAAAGTAAACATAAGCGTGACACAATAAATGATAAATAAATTTAGGAGACGATTAGAACAGCAGTATCTGGTATATGTTGGACTTTATGCATGTTCAAAAGGCTAATAAGAATACTAAGTTTTTAAAATAAGGTGCTCTACAGCTATTTTCTTTTCTGGAAATATGATGCTTGGCTTGGAGCAATACTATATTGCACACAAAAGTTGAGGGTGGTTATTTTTCTTTAGATTCTGTTTTCCTACCATGGTTAGCAAGATAAATAATAAGATTAAGTAATTTTATGTTATTCCATTACGTGAAGAACAAGTGTCTTTATAAATGAACCACCCCCCATGAACAGAGACACGACAAAGCCTATAGTTCAACAAGTGACCAATTAGCTCAATTTTAATGATGCTAATACATTTTTGCTTATTTCCAGGGATAGAAGCTTGTATTGAAGCAAATGGTCCAGTGAATGAAGAACCTTATGAAATTAGCCTCGACAATCATGGCTGCTTAGGAGGCCCCAAAGCCGGTAGACTTGGGGCTTCAGCCAATGTAAGTATTCATTTTTCTGCAAGGGACAAGAAATGCATTTGGATTGCTGCTTGTGAACATGTTTTTTGGTTGATTACATGTGCCGATTTTCTTATTAATGAGGTGCATGAAGTTTTAGAATTTTTTTCTTGTTTTATTATGCAGGCACCTAAGCTTTTTGAGGGCTTCAAGTTTTATCTGATTGGAGAATATGTGGCAGCTTACAAGAATGACCTGTTAGATCTAGTTGAGATGGGTGGAGGTTCTATCATTCACACCAAGGAACAGTTGATGGATCAGACTTATGATATGCAAGCAACTCATTCAGCTTGTTTTGTTGTTTATAACCGTGATCCTCCACGTGGTTGCATGTCTGGAGAAGAAAGCAACATATTGCTACAAAGACTAACTGAAGCTGAAGATCTGGCTAAGCAAATCGGTTGTCAGGTCATTCAGCACACATGGATTCTGGAGTCTATTGCTGCATGTAAATTGGTACCTTCGTCCTGATAAAAAGATCCCATACCAATATGTTGGGAAAGTTACTGTTAAGTAACATAAACTTTATTCATTTGAGAGATGAGTGCAAAGTTCTGTTTGTACGAGAGACTGTTGTACATTTTTCTACATGAGAGCAATGTAAAGCTAAAGGTTTTACATACATTCTAGAATTTTCCTGCTACAAAGTAGCAAAATCAAATAGTACAACTTTCAAGTACGAGTTACATCAGGTTGTAATGGAATGGAATACTAGCAGCACTACCTGTCAAAGCAAATTGACGAAAGCAGAACCTAGATGTAGGAACAATCTGTTCTGTCCTAGTATAATCATAATCCATGTTCTCTAGTGACCACTCGATCTGGCAAAGTTAGACCCCAATATTAGAAAGTAAAATCATTTCAAATTCTTGTAGAGAATAGAAAGAAACATAACCATTCAGGAAACAAACATGAATATTTTAAAGCCACTATTGTCGGTTACGGTTAAGTCCGAGATTGACTCCTAATTTCACACACTCATGGAAAACATAATACTAGGAAAGGAGGTTTGTATTGATAGAACATTTTGTTTCGAAGGTGTCTAGGCCCAACTAGTTCTTTTGCATTGATAGATCATTTTGTTTTGATGGTGGTGTATAAAGGTCAATCAGCTTTAGAGGGTTTTTGACATTGTATTTATATTAGCATAGAAGATATAGAAAGATACCGAGCATACTAAGTCGGTGTTTAGACATAGAATTGGCTGCAACTTTGAAAATAAAATACTGTGTTTAGAGTTTAAAGTTGTGTTTGAACATGCATCTATTCATCTGACCTGAAAAAAGTTAGAAGTTTTATAAGTGGAGTTTCCTATTTTCTTTTTTCCTTTACTTTGAAAAAAAGGAAGGTTTACGAAAATACCCATCAAAATCAAAATATTTATTCATCTCTACCCATAAGTTTCATATTTACAAGCTCTACTCATAAACTATTTACATGTCCTATCCATCTAGATTTGTATACTATTATTTATGCAGGTATACACACATGTAGACTTTTATACTATTATTTATGCAGTATATCTTAAAGGTATACATTCATAAGGTATAACAAGTATACAATAATAAATGGGTGGGTTGGGTAAATACTTTTAATTTCATGGGTATTGTAATTTTTAATGGGTATGACTTATAAATACTTTGAATTTTATGGGTATATAGCATAAAAAAATTGAAAAGCCCAAAAACTCGCACAATTTTGTAGCCAAACATGGTTTTGCAAACATATATCTTTAAAAAATATACATTCTAAATTTTTTATGGCCAATCAAGAGTTAAGTCGCGGCAAAGTCGTGCAAGAGCCAAGAAGTTATGAGTTATCCCCTTTTCAATCTTGTTCAATTTGAACATTTATTTTAACATCTGGTGCAGATGGTTTTAATAGTTGTGGTTGGTGGTGTGGTGGTGGTGATTGGTGGCAGCTGGTAGTGGTGACTAGTGGTGGTGATAGTTGACAATTTTGCTGGCGGCAGTGATGGAGGTGGTTCTTGATATCGATTAACGGCAACGGGGTGTTTAGTGATAGTGATTGAATTAGCATGCGTGGTAGTTTGTAGTGGTAGCGATGGTGGAGGTGGTAGGTGGTAGTGATTGGTCAATATAATGGTGGTTGGCAGTGATAGGAGTTAATATTATTTACCAAAAGTTTTTAAATGTATCCTCTCTTAATAATATTAAATTTTGGTTCAAGATCAGAATAAATTCAATTATTCAGAAACTATTTAGATTAAGACCTTTGTTAAGTGCAAATAAATGAGGCTCTAGTATCATTTCTAAAAAAAAATCGTTAGATTCAGAATAATGCTAAAGTTATGAGCCAACATGTTCTATCATCAAAAAAGAAAAAAAAAACAATGTTATTTTTAATTGCGAAACCTGATGTGATACATAATTGAGCCTTAGAATACTAGTATTATGATAAGATGAAATGAGCAAATATAAATTCTGTACCAAAAAATAAAAATAAAAAATGCCCTTACTAGCACTCTAACAAGTAACAACACTTACATATCAGGGGCAATAATGTCTTTTTAGCTAAAATTTAAACTCAATAGTTCTTTCCCCCCTCTTTCCTTCTCATTTCAGTTTTCTCGTCCATCCATGGAGACACTAGCTCTATCAACAAATTAATTAATACAAAATTAACGGGATAATCTTCTATATCAGGAAAGAAATCAATATATTTTTTTTCCAATGTTACATTTTTCAATCGCTCTAAGTCTTAACAATACATAAGGGGAAAATGGTTTGCGAAGTACTACTATTTATCTTCTTCAACATCAGACTCAAATATTAAGGGAGGTATGAGCTTTCAGGTTATACTTTTCTTTCGACAATTGATGGACAAATTAAGGAGAGGAGAGTATTAAACAACTTGAGCTTCCATTTTCTTGTTGTCTCCTCATCAAAATCAATCTTTGGGTATCAACAAATTAAAAAGCAGAAAGTTTGTCTAACCAATTAACTGATCTACAGATGAACAAGCATCAAAACACTAAAATCTTATCTTAATTAAGATAATAAATCGGGTGAGTTGCATCAGAGAATTGGGGTTTGTCGGTTAGGAATTGCAAAGAGAGAAAGGGAGATTTTGGTAAAAAACAAAATTATCCCTATATTTAATAATAAGGGTATTCTAGAGAACTACAAAATAGGTATATTACTAACCTACTACAATCATATATATATATATATATATATTATGTGGTTATGAATATTCTTATAAGCAAACCTCTTATAAAAAGCGTGTTGACCTAGTCCCCCCCCCCCCCCCCCCCCTCTGTCTCTTGTAATTGAGATGAGTTACTTCATTGATGCGTGCTTCATGAGTGATTCTTTTCATTATGCATGCATTTATTTATCTTTAGCCACCTTCTGCTAATCCACTTGTACATATGTACATATGCATGTATTATACCAAGATTCATACTGGGGGCCGAAGAAGAGTTTAGGAGATGTCAAAACGGAAAGAGAGTATTTGTTAGAGTTGATTTCGATGTTTTAATGGATGACAACTTAAACATTTTGATGACACCAAAATCCGAGCTACTCTCCGGACTATTCACTATTTGTTGCACTGTGGTGCTAGGGTCATTATTGCCTCTCATTTTATAATATGCTAACTATTTTTTTTTTGATTATTTTAGTGTTTATGTCCTTGCTTTTTTTTTTTATGCATGTTTTAAGTGTGTAATTCTCTTTCAGTCGACGTCGGAAGCAGCCTCCCTACCTCTCACATGGTAGGGGAGAAAGTCTACATACATTTCACTGATACAGTTTTAAGAAAAGAGAAGGAAAAGTATGGAGAAACTAAGCTAAGGTAGAAAGAACTAAGAGATAATTTCATTCATGATGTAAAATGGAGCTCGGCTCATTACATTTATCCAACACACTTGCCAAAGGTGTGATGGACCGAAAGTGTTAAAATAAGAAATATGATAAATCAATTGTATAACTAATACTACACTTACTTAAAAAGTAAATGGACTGAAGTGTAAACTGACTCTAACTTGTGACTAATTTTGTCCAGTTGTTGAGTACCCTTATCTCAATGCCAAGTAGTACTCCCACAAGCTGCTAATCTTTCTGTTAAGTTATAGATCGTATCATTCACTCTGCCCAGATCCTATTTATAGGATCCCATTGGATGTGCTAGCTGCTGTTGTTGTAGTATTTAGAGTGTGTAACTTCCGTATTCTGCTCAGAAACTGTTAATGGGTATTTTCAAGATTATTAGCTTGTCACTTTTGACTTTTTGTCAGAGAAAGAATGGACCAAGAGGCTCTTTTTAGATTATTATTACCATAAATAAGAGAAAGAAACATATTAGAGGGTATTGGTGTCTGATAAGTTAAGAAAGGTGGGGTGGGGTTGGGGTATTGCATTAGTTTTTGGTCAAGTAGTATTGTGCCTGAATTAGGCTTGCCCCAACTAATAGCAAAAGACTGCGCTGCGCTGGAATAAAATATCCTGCATAAAATGGGCTTATACTTTCAGATTGCAATCCATGTGAAGGTTGCCTAATAGTCTCAACATTTCAAAGACCAACCTTTGGTTCCGTGAGGTTGATTTTTTAAGAGTGACATTTTTGTATTTGAATGTTCAACGTAGACCTTAATTGATATCTCCTTACCAAACTTATTTGTTTCCTTAAATGTCTATGTTTCCTTTCCTCCTCTAGACTTTGACATTAATTGTTGGAGGGATTTGCTCATGCTCAGAATAAGCATCATCGGTGGTGTCGTCTCCTACCCATGAATTGCATCCATGACCTTGTGGCCCAATGGGGCGTAATAGATCTCCTTCGGTTTGATTTCCTCCACTGGCAGGGGTCTCGTCGGGACAAGTATTGCCTTCAACCATCTTGAAAAATGAAGATATAGCAAACCTGGAACAATCTCAATTACTTGAACCCCATGGTGGGCTCCAAATTGTAAGCCCTAAATTCGATACTTAGGTCTACAATTACATTTGTTCAAGGGTTTACAAGCAATGATGTATCAAGATCACTAGTGAATATAAGATGAAATAAGGACAAGAATGATAACAAGAACAGTAAGCAAATATTTTATTATGATAATAGTACAATATGATAGAGTTTTAGCATGTATATTTGGATGTCTTTACAATGAGACAGGTGAAGTATTTGTTGGAGCCTAAGCTAAACCGTTCGTGGGCATTAATGAGCCCACGTCCCCATGTTCTAATTATGGGAGACCCACAATCTTCTTCTCATTTAATGTGATATCGTAGGGCAGTTACAACTACGGAGCGTCCAATTTGTCTGACTCAAACAATCCATATCTTCTTCCCCTCGGGCGGTGTAGCCCCAATGCTCATCTCCGAACACGTTGTTGTAGACCCTCCGTGTGAAACATATCTGTGACACTTTATCCGGTCGCCACATGTCTGTGATAGAATCCCACGAATACATTTTTACTCCACTCCAATTTTTTCTTTTTTTTTCTGGGGGGAGGGGAGGGTATACGACCTTAATTCATAAAAATTTGAGAAAAAAATGTTTTAATTCCAAATAAGTATGTTTAATATCACTAACTAAATTCGATTGAACTCTTTCTTTACGTGATCATATGATGTGCTATTTTCTTGACTTGTACAGTTGTACGTTTAGTACTTTTGATGTGTCTTTGCTTGTAAAGAGTTGATTCATACACAAATTCTGGAGCCACTTTTTTCTACACATTATCAACTTCCTACTCTTCATGTCGTTATCATCATCGTTAACCTCAGACATTGACTGGACTCTGGAGTATCAGATTCCTCCTCTTCAGCAGAAATACCAGCCTGTTTGTTGTTGTAAGCTTATGATTGTTCTTATTGATGTGAGGGGAAAGATGGGCAAAGATTCCATATCTTAGAACTGTAAAGTTTGTATGCAATTCATGTCTTCCCTTAGCTAGTTTTTGACTTTTAGTAGGATATATTTTGTCCATTTTCTTTTTAAAATTTCTCAAGTTCCATCTGGATTGAGTAATCTCTCTTCGTAAATTCTTTTTTATAACTGCATTCTGCAAACTTTACAAGGCTATCAACATTGGTCTCATGAAACCTAATTTACTAGTGAAAACATTAAATATATTACTAGTAGTTAATATTTTTTCGTTAGAAGCGCAACAGATTCCTGAATCCCAAAATAAATAAATAATAATAATAATAAATAACAAAGGAAAATCAAGTCTTTGTTCTGTTTGTCCTAATATGGGAACACAATTTTCCAAAATCACACTAGTCAAAGTTTAGTTCAATTTTCCTTGCAAACTTGAATACACAGTAGAAAAAAAAAAACAAATTTGAGCTAAAAAGATTCATACTTTTGATCAATCAAAGAAATTTTGACTTTAGTAATCAAGAGATAGATTTTAAAACTAATTTGTTGAACACCCTAAATTCTGGCTCCTGCAAAAACAATTGTATAATCATGAACTACAAATATAATGCTAACTTATTCAACAAAATAAATTTCAATAACCTTCCTGATTCCAATATTTTATTCCTAATTAAACCTTTACTAGAGGTCTCGACCCAACTAATGAAGTTGTCTTTGGAAGGGAAACAGTTTAGCTCCAAAAGTAGTGCTTTCCAGCGCTAATCCGTAGTCGGTCTCAAAATTTTAGCGTGGACCAAAAGAAATCAGAATTTGATCGAACTGCGAATTAAATCATATATAGTTGTTGCTATTTCTTGGTTAACAAAATTGTGTACAATACTTACACATGCTATGCCCAAAATAGCAAAGTGCATGGCATGAGAAGTACTCCAGGAGATGGAACGGGACACCATCTAATATAAGATCTCCTATTGTTGGCTGTGAGAGATTTTTAAATTTCGACTTTAACTCCTGTTTTATAATGACTCTAACTTGATTTTAATTTATAATTTCAACTTAAATTATAACTTCTGATATAGTTCTGTATCAGTGATATTGCTATATAACTTTATCATTGTTAATGAATTGGTGCAAATTTAATTACTATGCTTATTTAAAGACACAAAGAAGATACATGTGCATATATGGTAGTACGTCCGGAGCACACAAGCAATACATGCATGTATCAGATCATAGAATTAAGAATTGAAGATGAATTAAAGAAATATGATAAGTAGAAGCTTCATTGCATGAGATATGTATACTCTCTAAGTGTATAATATAACGCAACCTTCCAAATGGAACTTGAGAAAATGAACAGAGTACATCCTACTAAAAGCTAAAAACTAGCATTTTAGCTTAAGAGTTGTAAGATATGGAATCTTTACTATCTATAGTTTCACATGAATAATGCATTTGGCATTATTAACTCCTATATGCACTTAAATAAAGGTTTACCGATCTTATAAATTTCATGTTTGGTTTCTTTCATTTGGTTTGTTTTTTCAAATGCACAAAAGAACAATGTGGTTACGACTTTTGAACGGCAGAAACAACTTTTGACAATGAGGATCAATGCTCTAGCCTTTCTCGCGGACGTCTTTTCAGATTTCTCTTGCTTCTCTTCTTTTTTCACTAATCATTTCACATATTATAATTTATAATTCTGTGCCAAAATACTGAGTTAATTTTAACGGTGGTCACTCAATTATTAATTTATTACTACAAAAGTCATTTTTATTTTATTTGTTACCCAAAAGTCACTCACATTTCATCCGGTCTACACCAAAATCACTCTAGTAAGATTTTACTTAAAACTTGCCGGAAAAATGATGTGACATATTTAATTAAAAATAATCTTCTTAATTATATATATATATACACTTTGATTGTCCAAAATGCTCATATTATTATGGATTTTTTACATAAAAGTACAAATTTTATGAGTTATTTACAAAGCATAGCAATATTTTAGCAAAATTACCCAATATAGAGGAAATGAAAAGTTAATTACAAACATAGCAAAAACATACCAATATTTTCCAATAACATAGCACACCCTCACACTGTTCATCCTATTTCCCCCAATATCACTTTTTCTCCTTCCATTTTTCTCAATTTCACTTTTCCTCCCACCATTTTCCCCAATTTCACTTGTAATCCTCCCATTTTCCTCAATTTCACTTTTCCTCCCATAATTTTTTCCAATTTCACTTTCCCTCCTCTCAATTTATGACTGTTTCAGCGCCATATCTCGTTGTTTCAGTACTGTATCTACCATATCTCAGCACTATTTCAGCATTGTATCTAACTGTTTCAGCATCATTTCAGATTGTTTTGCACCGTATCTAACTATTTCTAGACTGTATCTAGCTGTTTCTAGACTGTTTCAACTTTGTTTCATCCCGTTTGTGCGTTGTTTCTCACTGTTTCTAAGCTATTTCACCTTTTTTTTTGCGTTGTTTTATATTATTTTTTATATTTTATTTCAGACTTTTTCACTAGATGTTTCAGACCGTATCATACTGTTTCAACACCATTTCGGACTATTTCAACTCCATTTAAGACTGTATCATAGTGTTTCAATATCGTTTCAGACTGTTTCAACATCGTTTCAGACTGTTTAACTTTGTTTAAGACTGTATCAACTCCATTTCAGACTGTATCATAGTGTTTCAATGCCGTTTCAGACTGTTTCAACTCTGTTTCACATAGTATCATAGTATTTCAATGTCCTCGTTGTAAAAGTACTGGTTCTGTTAATAACTCTGTTGCTGGTTACTTGTGTTGTTGACGACGACGTCTTTAGTTGTATTGGGAATCGAATTGTAGAAATTCAGATATAGGCAATTTTCCTCACCTCGTTCTTCTCCTCTGCGCCACCATCTAATCTGCCGTTGTCTCGTCGTTTTATGAGCAGCAGCTGCATGTCTGGCGACAACACTGTAGCAACGGCAAACTAGCAGAGCGGTGGTGTATTGGTGGAGTTTTTTAATGTTAAAGCTGATGCGATACTTCACAGATGCAGAAGCCCGAAACAATGACATTTAGCGCATTTTCGGAGAACAAAGATTACAGTGAAATTCTACAAAATATATTTGCAAAATATTACAGAGAATATGTCGTCATTAAAACGATCCTAAAATGCGTTAGTACTACGAAATGACAAAAAAATGAACAAGAAAAACTAATTTTGAAAAAGTATGAAAAAGGATGATTGCTTCCTGGAGAAATGAAGAAGATGAGTGTCGGTGGAACACAATACAACTCAGAGCTGTAGAAAACAAAAACAAAAGCATATGAAGAATGATAAAAGGGAAAAAGTATTTACAAAGGAGATTTTAAGAGAGAGAATGTGATAAATGAGTTCTTTTATTCTCCTCTTTTATTTTTGATTGCTGTGAAATGTGTTATAAAAAATATTGTCATGTACCGTAATTTATAAAATATTATTATTTTTGTGTAATATAGGTGCGTAGATTTGTATAGATGTTTAAAAAATTCTATTATTATTTATGTCTATTCTCTAGTAGTGAGACTTTATTGTCTTTTACTTTAAAATCTTGACCCGGTTCTTAGATTCTCCTTCCTACCCTCAGACCTCTCTGTGTTTGACTTTCAGTCTTTTGCTTTTCCTTTATCTCCGTACTCGATTTCTTCTTATTCTTCTCTAATCCAACATAATCAAGTTCAACATTCCTGATTCTTAACACACCGAATTCAACTAAATCTTCCAACGAAATTCATTAAATAAATATACAGTTTTTGTTCACATCAAATAAAAGAGTTCCATGAGAAATTAAAATAAGACCACAAAATCATATTTATAATATGTATAAATATATGTAACTACGTGCCTTATTAGTTATCATGAGAAAAACATAAATAATAACACCTGAATTTTAGCTAACTCATATACTCATGGTGCTTTTAAAACTATAAAAACAATAGCGCAAGTAAGGAAGAACATCAAACCAGAAACACTAGTCCAAATATGGCAAGCTCTTTATCCTCTTCATGGCTCTCACTTTTCTTTGTGGTTATTTTACTTGAAAATTTAAAGGCGGACCAGATTGAGGATGTTTGTGCTAAAATCATAAGTCCTCAACTATTTTTTCAAATTCTCACTTATGCTTTGTATCGGATAAAAATCACCAAGGTCTCGAGATGTAACACGAAGACTGCTCCACGAGGCAAACTCCTGAGGAAAGACTGCATAGTTCCTCGCCCCGGAAAATTGCCTTAGCAAACGAGGGGAAGTGAGCTCGAAGCAGCGAGCTCGGAGAAAATCTCGGAACCTCGAGCGGATGTCACACCTCGGGAGACGAGGGCCAATCTTTATAACCGTCGACAGTTGCTCTAGCATTTAAGAAAAAGATCGTGGATCAATCAAGATTAAACACGGAGTAATGGCCATAAAGGCACAATTATGATATTTACAACGTCATTTTTTCTCCTGATTGTAAATAGGATTCGTCTGTAAACAACAAGACACGATCAAGACAATACTGAACTTTATTTTCTATTTGTTGCCTCATTATCTTTTAAAGTATTTCTTGCCTCATTACTTTTCAAAGTCTTTTCAGTTCAAATTCAATTTCTGCTCGAAAACCACTAAGCTTGAGCCCGAGGTAGAAAGTGTCCAAATTACGAAGATTGACCGAGCAATGAGCGACCGAAGGGTCAAGTTCGAGCTTGAGGTTGAAAGCAACAGAACCCTGATGAATGACGCCGAGCGTTGAATCGACTGAAGGGCTAAAATGTGTCCGAGGCAGGAGAACGTCCGATCTCAAGTGTGCCGAGGCAGAAGAGAGACCGAGCATTGACGCATTAGAGCGCCCGAGCACTCATTTTATTTCAGCCCTGCGTGGCTTGTTTTTATTGGTCGTCTGTGACCGTTTTTACTAGTTTACACCTTGATTTTGATATTGAATGAATAAGAGTAGCCGAGAGCTATGTCTATTTTGTCTCAGATGTGAGAAACCCAAATGTGGGATATTTCAGAACTGATGGCTTTCGATGAACTCCAATTGACCAATTCCTCTTTGATTATTCAATTTGCTAGAGGCATTGTTCTCTTGAGGATCGTTGCATAGTTTAGGTGCTCTTCTCTTCTACTCGAAATGTATCAAGACTAGTTTCTTGGTGCCGATCGAGCAAGACAAGCTGTGTCTGACTTTTATCCTTTATTTCTTGTCGTTGTTTTTCGCTGTTCTTAATGTCCGGTTGCTAGCTCCATTTGGCTTGCACCACTCTATTTCACCTTTTTTAAGTAACAAACTATATTGTCATGTACAATATGTTATTTACATATTTATTTTATTTTTCTTCGTTCTTCATGGCAAAATTATTTCATTTGTTTGTTTTCTTATATCATTGTTGCATGCACTTGATCCCTTTTACACCACTTCGGTTAACTAAATGTCTACTTAACTAATGACGAAAAAAAAACCAACCCACCCCCCACCCCCCCCCCCCAAAAAAAGGAAATGAATTACAAAATTAGATAGCTTATAAATTACAGTTCTTTTCTTTTTGTTCTGCATTATCTTTTGATTTAGTATTAAAAATATTTTGAGTACTTCTTATTGTGTATAAATTATTTGAAGGCGTTGATGGTCGGATTAGCTCCCTTTTTCTTCTGCTTCATTGCCAGTCTTGTCAATCCAATAAAATACGGTATATAGTTATGTCGCAAAAGAAGAGTATGTATAGATTATTTAATATTGTGTTTACATGTTTACAAAAAAATTTGAACGAAATGGAGGTATATATTGTATTGGGCAAAAACTGACGTGCTCGGATAGCACCTCGGCATGACAAACCGAAAGGAAATCGAACCGATGTTCCGAAGGATGAAGGTCGAAGCGAACAGTTGAACTACCGAAGTCGAACATCGGTGTCGCCACCGAAGGCGAGCTGCGAGCTGAGCTTCGGCGACATTCACTTCGGTCGAACAGTAAGGCCCTGCCACCAAGGTCACGCACTTGTACCTCGGTGAGTCGCCTCGGTTGAAGCGGCTTTACAGCCCACTACTTCAGCCCACTATCTCCATTAATGAGCATTCAGAACGTGGCTTTGAGCGCTATCAAACATGGAAAACGTGGGCTAGGCTCTTGAATCTATAAATAGCACTTCATTTTGTATTGTAGGCATTCAGAAATACATACAGAAACTCTGCCAAATTTTGTACTCACTACGATATATTGAAATCAATTTACTTTCTCGCATTTAACGCTTATTTCTTGTATTTTTCTGACTTTGATACGAATATTTGCTTATATTCTAATCCAAATTCGATTTGTGATCCTAAACCGATTTAGACCCATACAAATTGGCGCCGTCTGTGGGGATTTAAGTAGAAACATTTTTTTCCAAAGTTCAACGTACTTTTTCGTTAAAGCCCATAATTTTTCGACAACGATATGGCTGACATCAGTAGAAATCTTAACGAACGGACTGACGTTCCGTCACATCAACAGTCTACGTCTCCAATGACAACTGAAGCATTTCAAGCTTTCGTTGTCAACGCGCTGAAGGCTCTCCAAGAGCGACAGGATGAGCAAGTTAACATCAACGCCGAATTTTGCGCCTCGTTAGAGGCGAGGAATAGCTCAGCACCGAATGGCACCCAGCCTTCGGCTCCAAATGAAGGCATCCTGCCCTTCGTTCCTACGGGAGCGATAATAGGGGGACCTCCCAATGGTCCACGTCTGGGGGTTCGGGAAATATACCGAGCACGATGCCACACTTCGGGACGATTCCCACCGTGGCTGAAACTACATCCTTGGTCGACGTTGAGAGGTTGACCAGAGAAATTGAGGCACACGTCGAGGCTCGCGTCGAGGCACGCATTGAAAAACGCCTCGAGAGCGTACCAGGGATAAAAAAGACCAATACAGGGAGTTGCCATTTAAGAAATTCGCCAAGCTGTCAATCACTATGGAAAAGAGAACTCGAGTGGGAGGCTCGGGTAAAGAGATTGTATTTGACGATGATGATTGTGATGGGATGGTGTTCTCTCATCACGATGCCTTGGTCATCATGCTGAGAATCAATGACTCAGATATCAAACGAGTCTTGATTGACCCCGGTAGCTCGGTCAACATAATCAGCTACAGGGCCATTAAGAAGATGTGGCTCAAAGAGAAAGTCATCCCCAAAGCAACGGTGTTGACTGGCTTTAACAACTCCATGGAGAAAACTTTGGGTGAAATTATACTCAAAATATTTGCTGAAGGAGTTAGCAAAGAAACACTATTTCAAGTGTTGCCCGAGGACATTGCATACAATGTGATCCTCGGAAGACCATGGATCCATTCCATGGAGGCCGTTCCCTCCACGCTGCATCAAGTGATCAAATTCCCTACGCCTTGGGGGGTTCGATCAATAAAGGGAGAACAACGAGTAGCAAGAGAGTGCTATTCGGTTACATTGAGAAGTGGAGTCGCCCCGACCAGGCCAAAACAGTAGCAGCTAACGCAATCGGGGTCAAGCGAGGAGGACCTCCGAGGAGAAGTTGAAAAGATCCCGGTGTGTATTCAAGAGCCTCAGAAAAAAAAAGCCGAGGACTCCACTATTGAGGAATTGGAATCTTTCACCTTATTGAAAGATTTTCCTGAAAGAAAGGTATTTGTCGGCTCGGAGTTGGACCCAGAGTCGAAGAAAGCAATTATTGAAGTGTTAAAGTCTAACAACGACTGCTTCGCTTGGTCTCACTCATAAATGATTGGTATCGATCCGGAGATCATGATCCACAAGCTGAAGGTAGACCCAAAATTCACCCCAGTGAAGTAGAAGAAAAGACCTCACGCCGGGGTTAAAAGGAAAGCGATCAAAGATGAAACCACAAAGTTGCGAGAAAATGGTTTCATTAGGGAGGTAAAGTATCTCGAATGGCTGGCTAATGTGGTCGTCGTACCAAAGAAAAATGGCAAGTGGAGGATGTGCGTAGATTACACTGATTTGATCAAGGCTCGCCCCAAAGATTCCTACCCATTTCCCCAAATAGACAGGTTAATAGACTCCACGGCTGGACACAAACTATTAACCTTCTTGGATGATTATTCGGGCTACAACCAGATCCTCATGGACCTGAAGGACGAAGAGAAAACCCCATTCATCACCGACCGAGGTACCTTCTGCTATAAGTGATGCCCTTCAGTTTGAAAAATGCTGGGGCGCGTACCAGAGGTTATTGTGTTGCATGTTCAAGGAGTATATTGGAAAATCTATGGAAGTCTACATAGATTATATGCTCATCAAATCGATTCGAATGGAGGATCATCTGTGGGAAGATTTTGATGTTCTGAGGCAATATGGCATGAAATTGAACCCTGAGAAGTGTGCCTTCGGTGTAGGGTCGGGCAAATCCCATCTTGGGATTCATTGTCTCTGAACCAGGGATCAAAGCCAGCCCAGATAAGATCAAAGCCATCGAGGAAATCGCCGAAGAGTTGACCGGGGTGAAAGAGGTTCAACACTTAACTGGCTGAATCGCTGCCTTGAGTCGATTCATCTCAAGGTCCTCAGAGCGATGCCAGAAACTTTTATCTGTTTTGAGGAAGAACAATCATTTCGAATGGACACCGGAGTGTAAAGAAGCGCTGAAAGATTTGAAATGCTACCTGGCTAACGCGTCGTTGCTCGCCAAGCCAAAGGATGGTGAAACATTGCTAGTTTACTTGGCTGTGTCCGAGGTGTCAGGCCAAAAAATTAAGGACTCAAGCGACTTTATACCAGATGATCGAGGGTAATTTGTATAAGAGATTGTATTGCGGCCCGATGGCCAAGTGTTTGGGTCCGGACGAGGCTAGATATGTGATGGCCGAGGTGCACGAAGGCGAGTGTGGCAATCACTCGGGGGGAAAGTCTTTGGTGCGAAATTTACTAAGAGCTGGGTATTATTGGCCCACCATCAGTGCAGATGCAAAGGCCTTCGTGCAAAAATGTGATAAGTGCTAACGCCATGTGCAAATGATCCATCAATAGGCCGAACCCCTGCATTCGGTCGTGTCACCATGGCCTTTTATGAAGTGGGGGGATGGATATTGTTGGCCCCTTGTCAAAAGGAAAAGGTGGTGTCCGGTTCATCCTCGTTTTGACTGATTACTTTACTAAATGGGTGGAAGCAGGAGCTCTCACCGAGGTTAAACAGAAACAAGTAATCGATTTCATTAGGAAGAACATCATCTATAGGTTCGGTGCCGAGGGAAATCGCTTGTGACAATGGTAAACAGTTCATGGGAGCAGCCATCACTGATTTCTTCAAACAATGGGGAATCAAAAGAATTGCTTCGACCCCCTATCATCCAAGTGCCAATGGCCAAGCTGAGTCTTCAAACACGATTATAATCGAAAATATCAAGAAAAGGCTCGATGAGGAAAAAGGTCATTGGCCCGAGGAGTTGCCGGGCGTGCTGTGGGCCATGCGGACAACAAAAAAGAACAGCACCAGCGAGACTCCTCACTTGCTTATGTTATGGACTCCCTTATCCCCGTGGAGGTGGGGTAACCAAGTCTTCGGTACGCTCACACCACCGAAGATACGAATCAGCAAGCCATGCGCATAGAGTTGGACTTGCTCGAGGAGAAAAGAGAGTTGGCTTTGGTTCGGCTGGTTGCACAAAAAAGGCAGATCGAAGCATATCTCAATAGGAAGGCCAAACTTAGAGATTTTAAAGTTGGCGATTATGTGCTGAAGGCTACGAACTAATCAACAAAGGAAGAAAATGGGGGAAAGCTCGTCGCCAATTGGGAAGGACCTTACAGAGTCAAGGCAATTATTGGGAAAGGATCTTATCAAATTGATGATCTGCAGGGCACACCCGAACCCTTAAATTGGAACATCTCCAATTTAAAGCGGTACTACTTCTGATATCGAGGTAAGCATTCCTCGATGACTTGAAACTTACATCTAGCCTCGAGCCGAAAAATGCTCCTAGGGCTTCCATTGAAATGTACTAACTTGCTCATCGTTTCATTTTGCTTGACCTTTTCAGGAAGCGGATAAAATAATTTCCAGTGCTCGGATCTTCATCAAGATTCACACCCGAACACTGGGGGGAGTAAGGGGCGGTTTGCAACCGAGGTCGACACTGAGCCTCCCAACCAAAGCCTATCTATTTGATAACCGGGGACTGTTACCCGAAGAATAGTTTAGTACATTATAATTACGCCCGATAGTGGCATGTTGTCAATTTATTTTTGCGCCCGAGGTTCACTTCGACCTGGCCCTATGTAAAAAGCCAATCTTGGCTCGTTGATGTTATCAATGAAATAAACTTGCTTTCACATATATTTGTTTCTATAATCTTGCACTTTAAATGCATCGGCTCGAGAACGAGACGTCGTTCTAAGTTTGCATCGGTTTGATTTAGTTAAGTCTTGCAAGCAAGCTATCGATTTTAAATGTTCAGTTCATACAAAAACTAACATTTAAGATAAAAAGCACAAATTCATTCCATTAGGCCCGAAAGCCGCAAATTGATACATTAAAATGACCCGAAGGTCCAAAGTATGAACAAAAGAGCCCGAAGGCTTACACGAAAGCAAAAAATGCTAACAGAAGTCTAAGCCTCGGGAGCGTCGCCTCCCTCCTCGGAGTCCCCCTCGGCATCTTCTTCATCTTCATCATCACTCGAGGCCTCACTTGATGGAAGATCCTTAATAATGGCCTGAGCTTGAGCAGCTTTCTCCTCGGCTTTAGCAATCTCCTCTTCCAAGTTAAGCTCACCAGCGCGACATTGCTTGAGCAACTTCAACCGAGACTTGATGGCGACCCATTTTTTATCCAGCTCCGCCCTTTTGGTTTTGATCTTCTCCTTGGCCTTGCGATCGGCAACCTCCTCTTGAAGAGCTTTGACCTCGGCCTCATGAGCTGAGAGTTTGGAGTTCTCACCCTCTAACCTCTGAATCTGAAGCACATGACTTTTCAGCTGCTCATGGTGCTTCTTGGCCATTTCCACAAACTCGCCCTTCGCCTGAGTGAGCTCGGCGTTAAGTTTGGCAACCTCAGCCTCTAGCCTCAAGCGCTCAACTTGGAAGCCGTTATCGAGGGCTTTAATCTTTGCCTCGGCAGTTGATTCAGCATCATAAAGATCGGACTGGGACTTGTACAATTTAGCCTTCAATTCCGCTATCTGCGCATTGAAGCTATCCCTTTGCCTGTCCCACGAGCGGGCAACACGCCGAACTTCTTCGTCTCTTATAGTCTCGACTTCGAGGGCCCTCAATGATAGAACGAAGCCCTAAAAAGAAACCAGCCAAGGAGTCATTATCAGCAACTGGCCGAAGACAGAGGTACAAAATTAAGAAACAACAAAACTTACTCTGAGAGCATTGGTGGCGATGGTCTGGTGTAGCTGGCCTCGAGAGAAAGTCTGCACAACTTTGTCTTCTACGGGGCCAAGCAAGGGCATAAGGCTCAGGATATCGCCTCGTTCTCTTGCCAAGAGGTTTGATGAAGATGGTACTTCCAGCTTTCGAAAAGACCAAACCGAGGAGGAAATCCTCGCGGGCTCGGATTGCGGACTGACCGCGCCGATGCCAGCCCCCTCTTCGGCGACAGCGATCCCATCTTCTCCGACTTTAGCCTTGCCTTTGGCTTTGGCGGCTGCCACCTCGGAGCTGTGCTCCTGGTCTTCGAGGTCAACAACCTCGACCTCCCTTCGAACCTCTAAACCCGCGGCAGCTTCATCTTAGGGCTCGTCAATTAGCCCTCGGCGTGATTCCGTCGCCTTTTCGAGCCGAGGGAAGTAGTCGCCTCGACGCGAGGATTTACTGAACGAGAGGGTTTCTTGGAAATCGCCCTCTTCCTCTTCACACCTGCGAAAGGCAACATAGGAGAATTTTAAGCAAGGGAATGAAGGAAAACGACAGCCAGCGAGTTAACCAAGGAAAAAGTTACCCTTTGAGGACCCTTGGCTCGAGGATCCTTTTGAGGCCTTTGAAGCCTTCAGCTCTTTCAAGTCTCCAGCTAGACCAGCCACCGAAGCCAGCTCATCATCTTACTCGGTGTCCTCATCATCCTTCTTTTTGCTTTTTCCTTTCTTATTTTTACCCTTCTTCGTGTTGACATCACGATTTGGGAAACCTAGCACCGAGGAGACGAAAGTTAGCAATCGAAGCAAAAGCTTCAAAACAGCACACCAGCTGAAAACACCACAGAAAATTTACCATGTCTCTTGCACCGCCAACCAAAGTCAGCAGTCATCTTCTTCTACGTTCGAGTTGGGCGCTCACGGGCCCCAATCACAGCCTTAACCCACTCTGTTAGCCCCTCGGAAGGAACGATGGCAACCTTGTTGGCTGAGAAACAAAAATGAAGCGAGGTTAGCAAACGTGAACGATCACCGAGGAAGAAATAAAGAGTGAAGTGACACTTATGTGTGTTGTTCCATTTCTCTGGGAAGTTGGGTTCGGCGGACAGGACGCCAGTTTCCAAAAGGACATAGCGATCACTCCAGCCTCGATCCCCATGATCTTCGCTTTTGTGGAGGAGGGCATATTTACCTCGGTTGTTCAAAGCCACAACCCCGACTTTATGAAAATAAGGGTAGTAAAGAGAAATGAGGTGTGGCAAGGTGAAATCCACCCGGGCTTTTGTGCTCAGCCGATCCATACACTGAACAACCCTCCAGACGCCGGGGCCAAGTTGAGCCAAGCATAGGTTATATGCTCGGCAAAAATCATCAATGACCTTGTGAACAGGAAGGGAGAAACCGAGGGTAAACGGGTAGGTGTAAGAAAAAGAGAGCCCATCCACGTGCTGGCAAACTCTGCTCGTCGAGTCGGGGATGACTACCTTCACCTCGGGCCCAAACCCACAATCCTTTTGAACTCGCTCAATGTGAGCTTGCGTTATGCGAGTCGGAGTTGTGTTTACTAGTATGTTCCTATTCTTCTCTTTTTTATCAGCAGACTGCACTTGCAGCTTGAGGTCTTTGCTTTTATCGAAATGGGAGGGGATAATTTAATGAGGCTCGAGCTCTTGCTCGAGGGGAATCATCGGGCCCGAAGGTCCCACCTTCGGTTAAGGGCAGCTCGCCCCCGGTCTCAATTTCAGCCTCGGCGTCGTCCTCACCATCGACCTCAGCATCGCCGCCTTCAACATCGTCAACTCTATAGATGACATCATCACCACCAACTACTGTGTCGTCATCACCGACGACGTCATCCCCTTCTATGCTCACCTCTCCACTTACCGCAGCAGTATCACGCCTGGCCCTCTCCTTACACCACTTGGAGCCACTAACACTTGAGGTCACCTCTCCTCCACCCTCTGCTTCTACTATCTGCAACGCCGTCACGGTGGTGATAAAATCGCCACTGGCTATAGCGGCGGCGTAACGCGAAATCCTGGCTCTCTCGCCAGAGTCACTGGAATCTTGCCTAGAATGGGTTGCAGACATGGTTTTGGAAGTTGAGAGATTTGAAGTCTTTTACAGGCACGAAATGGTTAGAGTGAAAAAAGGAAATTCTTGTTTTTTTTTTTTACTTATCACTGTTGATCGCAAAGATTGAAAGTGAGAGGAATAAGTTATGGAAAGAGCATTTATAGGTGTGGGAGGAGGCAAGTGGCGTAGGTCATCATTGTAACATTGGAAGAAACAAGAAAAGCGGCGTGACCATTTGATTAGCCAGCAGACGAGCGACACGTGTCGACGAATAGTAATCTGACGAGATGCGAACCGTTCACGAAATTTGAAACGTGTGGATAAGATCAGGCCACGTCACTTTCCCGCGGAATATCACTCCACTCCTCGGTAACTCCGGCAACTGATCGAGGAGTGGGGGGACTATCTGTATTGGGCAAAAACTGATGTGCTCGGATTGCACCTCGGTATGACAAACCGAAGGGAAATCGAATCGATGTTCCGAAGGATGAAGGTCGAAGCAAACAGTTGAACTACCGAAGTCGAACACCGGTGTCGCCACCGAAGGCGAGCCGCGAGCTGAGCTTTGGCAATATTCACTTTGGCCGAACAGTAAGGCCCTGTCACCGAGGTCACGCAGTTGTACCTCGGTGAGTCGCCTCGGTTCAAGCGGCTTTGCAGCCCACTATCTCCATTAATGAGCATTCAGAACGTGGGTTTGAGCACTATCAAACATGAAAAACGTGGGCTAGGCTCTTGAATCTATAAATAACACTTCATTTTATATTGTAGGCATTCAGAAATACATACAGAAACTCTGCCAAATTTTGTACTCACTACGATATATTGAAATAAAGTTACTTTCTCGCATTTTACGCTTATTTCTTGCATTTTCCTGACTTTGATATGAAGATTTGCTTATATTCTAACCCAAATTCGATTTGTGATCCTAAACCAATTTAGGCCCATACATATATGATATTTAAAATGTAAGGAAGGTATATGTTTCAATCGGAAAGAAATACGTGCAATATTCTCCCCTAGAGTTTATATTGGAAATCCTTGTTACTGTAATAAAATGGTCTAGAATGCATATTACATACTTAAAATGTTTATTGTGAGTAAAACAAACAAAACCAATCCGCTCGTGAGAATTGGTCTTTTTAAACCAGAGTAACGAGGTGTTAGAAGAAAAATTTTCTTGGAAAATATGTTTATTTCATCATATAATTTACTTTAGATGGACATATAACAGTAAATGGGATGGAATCATGCGACGAGTTTAATTTGTTATGCCTTCGCTTATGCATATCAATGGTCATCCATGGCCTCTCCGAATGAATTTACTACCTTAATCAAACCAAATTAAAGGTGATTCATGATCCATTTTGCAAAACTGCAACGTAAGTACTACTGCTCCTAATTAAAGAACCTCATGAAGGATCTCAGTGAACCAATGAAAACGCTTCACTTGAATGCACTAGCACAAAACTTAACGAAACCACTTTGCTTCACATGCGCAACCAGGAATCTAACAATATTAAAGAAGTTAAGAAAACGTTGACATACCTGAAATTCAAACCTGTCGCTTAAACAAGTTTCCTAAGTCACCTTACATATTGCACTAAAGTTTCTCTAAGTCACCTTATGTTATATTTTATTGATAGTACATAAAACAAAATTCCTTTACCTATACGCTCAATATTTCCCAACAAAGAGATCAATTGAACTTATTTAAACCATGTATATAGCTCCACCATTTACTCCAGGCAGTAATATTATTCAAGTAATACAAAAGCTCTGATGATCATCAGTGACTCAGAAAGGCTTAAATTTACTGCATCATATGCGTAGCTTGCTCAAACAAAATTGAAGATTCACAGTTGGAACCTGAAGTGATTGGTTTTATCTATAAGATTTGAGAATGGCACCACAGAAACTACAGACAATAGCCTTCCAAGATTTCCAGTAAAATGGGATGTGACAAAATCTGGTAAGACTACGCATATCAGCAACATGGGCACTACAACCACATCTCGAACAGGAGCCGGCTACTGGTTTACTCCCCCTAATTATTGTCTTCTGATATACCAGAAAGCAAAAACAGACCATCGAATGTACTAAACGTACTAATGCCAAGAAGTAGTAAATGGAAGGGCTAATTCCTTTAAGCTTTTTATTTCTTCAGGCCAGCTTTAATGTTCTTTCTTGCTCTTGTAAATTCAAGGAGTAGGTTAAGTTTCCTAGGAGGATCTGATGAGGGAGTGGTGTCTTAGGCAGCTATATATAGGAGGAACTACTACATAGGACTTGAATGTTGATGTTGGCACTAGGGGCCCGGAACCATCAGGGAGATGAGCAATACTTGCTCTATTCTATATTAATTGTCGCATTAGCTCAAAAAAATTTTAAAAAATACTTGTTGCTTTAGAAATTCAAGATTAGATTTGTTAATCATATTTAAAGTAGGAATAGTTTTTTAATACCTCTTAATTAACAAAAAAAACTTAGTAAACTATAACTATTTTCGTATAAGCGTGAAGAAAGCTTAAACGATAATTAAAATTGGACGAATGGAGTAAATAATAGCTGCACATGGGGATCGACAATGTAAATGGGATTACTTTTTGTATGGTTCATGTATTGCTAGAAGAAAATCTGCTCGACTTCCATATAACAAAGACTGCCATTTGTCCATTTAATATACTTTGTATGTGTTTTTCATGTGTTTAATGCGCAGCCTCATGAATTGCGTTTAAACTCCAAGCATTTCCCTTTCAATTATTCATGTAAAAAAATAATAACTCGCTCAATTTTATTATTAATCCCCAAGTCATGTACCATTAATAGTTAACTTAATGGCGGGTTAATTTTTCGGATGTCATTCAATTTTTATTTATTTGTATCAAAGTCATTCAATTATTTTTAGTAGATGTAGACATCGAAATTTTGTTAGATTTGCAAAATTTAGGTTAATCTATTATATGGGCTTCTTCAAACCTAATGGTTCATTCTAGGTTTCTTAGAGGCTACTCCACCTTAAACCCTAGATCACACTTATAAAAAAGGGTCACATCTTCACTTAGAAGACATCTCAAAAATATCAAAAGATCATAAAAAAACACCAAATATGTCTTTCTAGCTTCTTCTTGATCATCAAATATATCAAGGAGATGTAAATCATACTCGTTCGAGAAATATGCCGCAAAGGCCCTCGAATTACGGATAATAAATAGGAGAGAAGAATCAAAGCGTTACTAGAATTGTACTCACATATTTTATGAATAAAAGTACATTTCTTTATGTTGTTTGTAATTGCTTAAATTTTATTGCAAACAAATTGGCACGCCCAGTAGGACCAGTTCTGCCCTTCATCTCTTCTCTCACAAGCAAAAAAGACGTCTTCAACAATGGAGGTCAAATGTGCGGGCAAGATCTCCAATACTTCAAATTTTGTCTTCGCATATATCTTCAACTCAAACAAGACTTGAAGTGGGGGCATTTGTAGACATCGAAATTTTGTTTGATTTGCAAAATTTAGGTTAATCTATTATATGGGCTTCTTCAACCCTAATGGTTCATTCTAGGTTTCTTAGAGGCTACTCTACCTTAAACCATATCTTACTCCTATATAAAGGGTCATATATTCCCTTTAAAGAGCATCTCAGAAATTAGAAGAGATCACCTCAAATCCCATATATCTTACTCCTATATAAAGGGTCATATATTCCCTTTAAAGAGCATCTCAGAAATTAGAAGAGATCACCTCAAATCCCATAAATCTGGGATATTCACAAAGAGTAAGAATCTAAAACGTCTTTCTCAAAATTATGTAGCAATGAAGCTATTCAACTTCCTAGTTCGAGAAATACGCTGCTAAAGCCCTCGAATCATGGAGAATTGTGGAGAGAAGAATCAAAGGATAAACAGAATTGTACCTACAGTTTTGACAAATAAAATTTCCTTATTTTCCTTATTTATTTGTGATTGCAATTTATTTTCCATATCTGAAAATTTGTTGCAAACAGTAACAACTGTATTAAACTTTTCCGAATTACCCCCAAAAGATCAATAAATTACTTTTAGTGATGCTAAGTCACTCATAGTCGCTTAAGTATCACATAATGTCGCCAGATTATAGAGCCAACAAAGCTACAACGTCTATGCTCTGTTGTAAATGAAGGTACTCAAATAATGTAATTTCTTTCTAAGATACATGGGCATATATAGTTGAGTGGCTTTTGTCGAGAAAAGTAAATTAGTGGTTTCGATGATACTTACATCATTAAGTCGGATGACATTTTAGGTTACGAATAATAATTTAATGAATTTGGTAAAAGAAAGTGAAAGTTAAATGGTCATTCATCGAAGTAACTCATTTTGGGACAGTAATTGACAGAAATTTTTGCTAAAACACTTACTTGTGTATGTTGGAATATACTAATAACCATGCGGTTTTAGTTGGATTATTCCTAGTTGAACAATTGGCATTCATTTATTAAATGTAATGAATTATTATTTATTTAGATCAATTGTGCCATGTGTGTCCTATTATTTATATAGTAGTTGATTTAGTGTGTATAGCCAAGCTTATACACGGAAGATTAAATCACCGATTCTTATAAATAATAAAGTAATGTTCACAATCTAAGATGGAAATTGGACAAAGCCATCGGTATGATTGTAGTACGAGATTATATATAATTTATCTTGATTATGGGAACGGTATAGTTCCAACTTCTTTTGCTAGTACGTTTTGTGTGTATTGAACGGACCAAGTAGAGATAAGAGTTTTTATACTGACTATATAAAATAAATTCTCTAGCTCATCAAATGTACTTATACTCTTAATCTTGATATAGCTATTATTAATGGTGTATATTATTCATTGTCTTGATTTATCAATAGGTGAGGTCCAGGATATTTGGGTCAAATAATTCCTGATAAGTTGGATAATGATAATATGTATTTGCGAAGTAATAGCTAGTTGATAGAATCCACGTTTCGTAATAGAGATTGATGACACCCCTTTATGAAAGATTATAAGTTTCTATGTGTAAATCTGGCCAGTGGATTTTGTATCCGACACATGGAATAAGTTAAGCGGAAGTCTAAAGGATATTCATTTAGTCAATATATTGAATTGTCAGTAATTTAATAATATTTATTGGTGTCTGTAATCTTAACGTGGGGAGTTAAATAAGATTTGATGGAAGAATTCGAAATTCAACTGAGGAGTGCAATTACGAATTTCTAGTGGAAATAATTTCTTATTTATTATGGAAAGGTTAATTCTAGGGAAAGAGAATTAATTCCATAATTGGAAGCCTCATTAATAAATTCTGTGGTCCCTGTTGTGACCGAATCCAATTAGGACTAGGAGAGAGGTTTCTTGGTGGAAAAGAATCCTATACGGTTTTGGAAAAGGGTTTTACCTTAAAACTATATAAAGGGGATTCTTGGCCAAAATGAAGGATACACAAAAACCCTAAATAGTTTTTCTATCTCTGCAACACTTGTTCCACCCAAGTGATTATTAATCTGGGTATTGTTCGGGCACACGACAGAAGATCATGGAACTGGAGGACGACCCCGTAGATGATCCTGCTCGTGATTGAAGATTTGTTTCAAGGTTGAAGTCACACTTCAAGAGGTATTCCGTTTTATGTTTATGTAAAACTGAATAGCCTGCTAGTTTGTCTAGATTACATGTGAGTTCTTGATCCTGGAATTGCTTCCGCTGTGTTTATATTCCTTCAATTGGTATTAGAGCTTGCTCACGTCTGATAACTAGGGTTTGATTAAAAGAAAGTGTGGTTGCATCTATGTAGTTGAAACCTATTTGTATATATGTAAGATTATATACATGAATATGTTAGTTTTCCTATGTTTTAATGTACGAAGCATGTAAAAATTGATAGAGGTGATATGAACTTGGTGTACGGTGGCGGTGAAAGTGGGCATATTCCACTGGTTGGGGAGAACTTTAAATTTATCCTTATCACATTCAAAGTTTCAATCAAACGTGATGAATAAATTATTTAAAAACAAAAGGAGGGAAATTCGATAATGTTAGTTGATCGGTTACGGTGGAAACATAACTTGATCGAGTTTCTAAAGTCGGTTCAATTGTTAATTAAAGAGGAACCATCTATTTGTTTCGGTATTTGCCGAGTCCCATTCAATGCACAAGGCCAAACTTGACTCTTTGGTTGATTGGATAAAATTCAATTAAAAATGAGAAGATAGGAATTAGTGGCAGCAGTGAAGATGTATCCCGTAAAATTAGATAGAATCTTTAGTTGCTCACTAAGATTTCCTGTCAAGACAAGGTGGTTTTTGTTTGGGCGAATTAAGAACCGAACAAGGCATCTATATATTTCTCGGGTTACGAGTGCCTTGTTGTGAATGGAAATATGCAGAGTCTAGGATGCTTCTCTTGATATTAAAGTAATTAAAATATTAATTTGAGGAAGTAATAGCTGAAGTTGGCGGCGGCAGAAACAAATTTGTTTCTGGGAATATTCATTCATCATTATTTTAAATATGGAAGGATAATGAATAATTACTATTATAAAGGTGGTGGTGCACTTAAAGGTCTATAAGGTAGTAGCACATGACTAACCCTTTTAATAATAGATCAGCCAATTTGCTAGATTACTTAGTCTTTACTTGGATAAAGAAAGTGGCAGAGAGCCACTACTCTCTAATGAACAACGTGAAAGAAGGGTAAATTCATGTTGCCAACTGCTTTAAATCCAAATTTTGTTCAGCTGGGAATTTTTCAGAACAGTGGGTATTCTTATCCGGGACTTGGTTGAAAGACTTCAAAAGCAAAGAAAGTTTATAATTATATGAGCACTCTAATTTTATCTCAGGTGTATGTATAATGCTAAGAAGTTATGATTAATAAATAAATACTGTCAAAGTGGTTTATTTATTAAGAATTATTGAAAATTCTTAATAGCTTTATACATGACTAGATCATATATGGATTAAGAATTTATAATTAATAAATGGTCACCATTTTACGTGGAATATTTATTGAGAGTCATTGAAATTTTTTAATATCATACATGTGAGAGGATATTGTATATGAATTAGGAGTTTATGATGAATAAATGATTACCTCCAAAGTGGAGCATTTATTCAGAATCATTGAAAATTCTTAAAGCTTTATACATGTGAAATTATATATCAATGAATGAATTGAGAGTTATGACTAATAAATAGGATTTGCGAAAGTGATCTATTTATTTGAGTCGTTGATTTTTCTCAATGTACCATGTATAATTGTCTATTGGTAAGTGTATGTTAGTGGTGAAATTTTATCTACTTGAAAAGGAGATTAATTTCTAGATAACTAGAAACACTAAATTAATTCATGAGATAAGATATTGAGGTTTTCACCATTAGGAGAAAATAGTATCTTGGGCGCTCATGCGTATTAATTGAAAAGACAATTTGACGTAGGATGAGGTTTTGTGTATCTTAGTCAAAGAAGTAACACATGTATACTTTGTGCTCATTGGATAATTATAAAGAGAATGGAAACAGACATCGTGTTTGCGTTAATTCACAAAAACGCCTAAAAAGTTATCTTTCGAATTTGGTCATAGCTTTGCGATCATGATCTCTGATTGACCTGAAATTCGATAGAGACATCAGAAATGATCTAGTAAGCAAACTTCACTGTCTGCAGTGAGTGATGTCGGCTTTTAATATTTTGAGATTGTTTGGATGAAGGTTTAGGCAGTTTGTCGAATTAAAATGTGATTTAAATATGAAAAAGCTATTTTTTTATATCGATTTTAGTTTATATTAAATCTGGGACATGATGACAAGTGATGATTTAATATGTACTGATATATGATAAGAATGAAGTTCGTATTTCTGAATTTTTAAAGGCGCAAAAGCTGCACTATTTTAAAGAAAAAAAACAAGTCTTCTAAATATGTTGTTGATCTTGATTCATGTATATCAAAAGATTATATGTTGATATATGATTAGAACAAGCAACAAAGATATTTTAAATCTTAAAAACGTGAAAATAATTTTTGTCCGAATTTGGTCATAGTTTCGAAGATCAGAAAACTTAACGAACTCCGATTGACTTGAAATTTGGTATCATCGAAAACAGCCCAATAAGAAAAACTCACTGCTATGCAGTAAACCATGTCGTTTTTCGGCAATTTGAGGCTGTTAAGATGGTGTTTTTGGCGTTTTTCTATTTTCTGGAAATTATTTTTCTTCGAAAAGTTAATGGTTGGCACCCAGTGGTAATAGGGATTATCCTATATGGTCTCCATGATCATATACTAGTATAAACAATAAGTTTACGTGTTGACATCAGTTCTTCCTCCATAACGGATAAATTTATTGTTAAGTATACTTGGCTTAAAAGTCCCTACGGTATCCATGATTGAATACTAGTATAAATGATATATTTACGTGTTGACAATAGGTCTTCCTCCCTAATGGATAAATGTATTGTTGGTATACTAGGTTTAATCACTAGTTGTTGATGACTTGTATATATCTCTCCAACTGAGAATTGCATGTTGAGTCAATGAGACTAGGGCTATTCAATAATTGATATTCACTTGAATTAAATTGATAGTAGACTCTCCAACTGAGTTTGATATTATTTAATTTAATGAGTGAAATCAAACATTGCATGTATATGGTGTATAAATAGTTACTTTCCCAACAAATTTGGCTATTCAAGCTGCATGAAAATATATGTTTGATGTGTTTTGAATTTGATTATTCAATGTTACATGACCAGTATTGATCTATTTAAATTATTTTGTCTCACTAATTAGATATGTCTTTATTTCAATTCCCTAAGTGCTATTCTCTCACAAAACTAAATGTTCTAGGATTTATTTTGGTGATGACAAGACATTAATTTAAAGGATGCATTATATGTATGTTAAGTTAGAAAGAAATTTGATTTCAGTTTCTAGCTTAATAAGAGATGGATACTCAATTTGTTTTACCAATGACTTTAGTGTTATTGAGGTTAATAAATATTTATCTCTTGTGGTACAATATTGCAAGGCCTTTTCATTTGATATGTCTTCCGAGTTTAACGATATTGATCTGCCTCATAAGAGAAAATATTCTTTGAAATTGAATAGCACTTATCTGTTGCTCATGTATCAAGGTCATATGTATTTTAATAGAATATTATGGTTGGTTATGGATGGATCTTTAAGGTTCATTGAAAGTGGAGGCACTACCAACCCTGTGAATTCTTGTTAAAAGGAAATATAACTAAGTGATACTTCCCCTTAAAAGGGAATAGAGCTAGTGATAAGTTAGAATTAATTCGTTCTGATTAGTATAGTCTGATGAACATACATGCAAGAGGTGTTTTGAGTATTTTATGAAATTCATAAATGATTATTCAAAATATGAATATATTTATTTGATGCATTGTAAGTCTTAATGCTTTGAAAAATTCAAGGAGTTTAAGACTGAAAAGGAAAAGCGTCATGGAAAATATATTATATCACTGCGATTTGATCGTGGTGGCGATACTTTTTTGCAAAGTTCACTAATTACTTATCAGAATAAGGAATTATGTCTACACCTGGGACGCTATAACAAAGTGGTGTAGTAGAAAGAAGAAATAAGATTCTTATGGAGATGGTTAGATCAATGTAAAGTTGTTCAAACTTGTTGTTCTCTTTCGTTTTGAAAATATGCCTTAGAAACTTTAAAATTACATTCTAAATATAGTCCTTCTATGTTAGTACCTTTTAAAGGGAAAACTGATTAGTTGGAATCAATTATGAATGTGTATATGTTTATTGGCTATACAAAGGGGACGAAAGGAAGTTTATTTTCTTGTCATAATGAAAAGAAGCTATTTATGAGCATAAATACTAGTTTTCTAGAATATGACTATTTAATAAATAGTGTTCCTATAAGTAAATTCTATTTACTAGAACTGCGCAAAGAAATAACAAGTGGATCACCTAAAAATCCAAAACTTCAAGAAATTCAATCCACTTGTCGGAATTGACGTTCCATTGCATTTAAGTAGTGGGAGAAATGTCAATAGACAAAAGATGCTTGAAAATTCCACAACTCCAAAGTAGTGGGGGTGATTTTTTGATAAGTCATTAATATACACTACAAGAAAAAGTTTTTCTTATTCTAATACCGTAAGGTAAGGAAAGAATAATGAGACTTAAGATTCTGATTGTTATGTGGTTTGTCCACAAGAACATGGTAGTGTGACTTAGTAGTAGTACTTTGTCGTAGTGGGAGAAAAGAATGAAAATGGTTCGGTTAGCACTCTTGGGATAGTTTTATGACTGGATCCTGCAGAGGTTTAGACCGGCCGGTTAGTATTAAAAAGCACCACTGGACAATGATTGCATCAGAAAACAAACTTGGCTAGATCCTTTTAGTATTCATGTAAAAGGAATGCTTATGAAAGTTGTAGATGCATGGTTAAAAGTCTAAGTGGGAGTTTGATGAGATATATACTATTAACCATGTATTTAGACATAGTATGTATTATAACAGTGACATGGTTATAAGTATAAGTGGGAGATTGTTGGAATATACTAATAACCATGCGGTTTTAGTTGGATTATTCCAAGTTGAACTGGCATTCATTTACTAAATGTAATGAATTATTATTTATTTAGCTCAATTGTGTCATGTATGTCCTATTATTTATATAGTAGTTGATTTACTGTGTAGAGCCAAGCTTATACACGGAAGATTAAATCACAGATTCTTATAAATAATAAAGTAATGTCCACAATCTAAGATGGAAATTGGACAAAGCCATCAATATGATTGTAGTACGAGATTATATATAATTTATCTTGATTATGGGAACGGTATAGTTCCAACTTCTTTTGCTAGTACGTTTTGTGTGTATTGAACGGACCAAGTAGAGATAAGTGTTTTTATACTGACTATATAAAATAAATTCTCTAGCTCATCAAATGTAATTATACTCTTAATCTTGATATAGCTATTATTAGTGGTGTATATTATTCATTGTCTTGATTTATCAATAGGTGAGGTCCAGGATATTTGGGTCAAATAATTCCTGATAAGTTAGATAATGATAATATGCGTTTGCGAAGTAATAGCTAGTTGATAGAATCCACGTCTCGTAATAGAGATTGATGACACCCCTTTATGAAAGCTTATAAGTTTCTATGTGTAAATCTGGCCAGTGGATTTTGTATCCGGCACATGGAATAAGTTAAGCGGAAGTCTAAAGGATATTCATTTAGTCAATATATTGAATTGTCAGTAATTTAATAATATTGATTGGTTTCTGTAATCTTAACGTGAGGAGTTAAATAAGATTTGATGGAAGAATTCGAAAATCAACTGAGGAGTGCAATTACGAATTTCTAGTGAAAATAATTTGTAATTTATTATGGAAAGGTTAATTCTAGGGAAAGAGAATTAATTCCATAATTGGAAGCATCACTAATAAATTCTGTGGTCCCTGTTATGACCGAATCCAATTAGGACTAGGAGAGAGATTTCTTGGTGGAAAAGAATCCTATACGGTTTTGGAAAAAGGGTTTTACCTTAAAACTATATAAAGGGGATTCTTAGCCAAAAGGAAGGATACACAAAAACCCTAAATAGTTTTTCTCTCTGCAACACTTGTTCCACCCAAGTGATTATTAGTCTGGGTATTGTTCGGGCACACGACAGAAGATCATGGAACTGGAGGACGACCCCGTAGATGATCCTGCTCGTGATTGAAGATTTGTTTCAAGGTTGAAGTCACGCTTCAAGAGGTATTCCGTTTTATGTTTATGTAAAACTAAATAGCCTGCTAGTTTGTCTAGATTACATGTGAGTTTTTGATCCCGGAATTGCTTCCGCTGTGTTTATATTCCTTCAATATATAGAGTGTACGTTTATACCAAAACCAACAACTACATAATATGTGTTAGCATAACATATTTTTCCCACTTAATCATAATTAATTAATATATATATATATATATATATATATATATATATTCATATCGTTGAATCTTTTAACAATGATAATTTGATGAATGTTAGTGTAAACTTCAACAATGATAATTTGATGAATGTTAGTGTAAACGCACGGTGGAGTAAGTTTTACCGAAGTCTTATATGCAGTACTGTCAATGTAGCATATTTTTCCTTAGCTTTTGCTTTTACCCCTTTTCTCTTCCTGGGTGTTACGGTTCGGTTCAAACGGTTATTTTAAAAAATTCGTACCATTCCATTTTTTTGATTACTCTGCTTAGTATAATCAAAATTGGACTTTTGAAAACCGTTTCAATCATCTCGATTTCTTTTTGGTATCGGTTCGGTTAATTTTCGGTATTTATTTTAAAGTATAATGTAAAAATTTATATTACTATTACAATGTCTCATCATTTTTGCAAAATAATAACAAGCTTTAATATAATACATAAAATATAAATTAAAAGTAATATATGTTTGTTGAGTATGATTTTCACTATAAGAACTTGTGTACAAATTAACAGAAGGTCAAATGCGTAGGACAAAAGGTCAAATAATTTTAATGCTTCATTGTTTTAGACTTTGTATTAACACATGCAAAATGTAATTTGTACATGTAAATTTATTGGATTTGGTAACTTTTTGATTTCTTTCATAAAATAAAAATTTTACCCTAATTGTTCATACAGTTATAATTTCATATAAAAGCCTACAGCTTTACTAAAAAAAAATCTAAGAATTTTCGACTCAATACGATTCATCGGTTTGATCGATTTTTAAATATTCATTGACACCCTACTCCTTGTATTAAAGGAAAGGTAAAGAAAAGCTGAAACAACCAAACAAGAGCACGTGAGATGATTGATGAAAAGTCAAAAAAGATCAGCTATAAACTAGAACTAGAATGGATCTTGTCCAAGTATATTATTTTGTCAACGTTGATACTCGCTAATCTTTTCAAAATTACTACTCCTAGTAATTTTTTCAACTGCTTCGTTTACACCAGTTCGCACTAGGTTTAATTTGATGGAAGCACAACTCAGTAAACCCCTTTTTCTATGATTGTATTAAATTGAACATTTGAATAACTAGAACTCAATTAAACTGATTCGAGCTTTTTGAGCGTATAAAAGCATCAAAAGTGTGTACATCACAAGCCATCAAACATAAAAGCATCAAAAGTGTGTACATCACAAGCCATCAAACATAAAAGCATCAAAGTGTGTAAATGTTTTAAATTGTGGAGCCAAATTGAACCTTCACGAGATATTGTGATTCTGTTCAAAAGTAAACATTTCAATATTTCCCAAGAGAAATGAAAGGAATCAATGGTCACATGACCCTACATATATAGTAAACTAATTGGTCATTAGATTTTTTTCTTAATCCCTAAGTAGTATACATGCCTAACATGCATGGCATGAGTAGTCAATCCCAAAACTTTAAAACAGATGAAACATTTATTAGAGACACGGGTGATGTGATTTCTCGAATCAGGCTATTTGCGACAGGCAAAGACACCTTATACCAAGGAGTGGTAAAATTCACTACTCATAATTTTAAAAATATTGTTCTAGGAAACAATACATATACACACATTTAATAAATACCACCTGAAATGATATATAGTATGCTGAGACGGAAAATGAAGTCTTAAAACCTCATGATAACCCTAGACTTAGTTAACTAGTATATATACAAACTAACCTGACAATATGCCAACCTTTTTTAAGCTTAAGAGACGTAAGGGAGTGCATCATGTGAAAATAGTAGCTTCATCAGAACGTACGTATAGATCTTGCGTGCATTTAGTGACACACTATTTCATTAATCGAACTGCCTTGTCAGTAGTCATTTGCGGCCAACTAATTCAGCACCCTTGGACGAGGCATTGTTTTGTAATGAGACTTTGATTGATAACAATATTGTGGAAATTTCAAAAATAAATCTTAAATGATTAAATTTTGAAGACGTGAAAGAGAAAAGTCTACATTGCTCATTTATAGCGGTCGAAGTGAAGTAATATTAGTATTCCATATTTCCATTCCAAAAATGACTTGCGTAATGCCGAGGAAGATCGGAATTGATGAACTGATAAAGACAACAAAAAATTAAGCCATCTGATTCACATTTTATGAGTTGGAACATGCAATTCCATTTGTATTTTATCGATCATGATATCAAATACTGCATAATGAAGCCATCTGATTCACATTTTATGAGTTGGAATATTGTAGAATATTGCAATTTCTTGGCTGCAAGAGCGAATTTAGAACGACCTTTTCTAGTGTAATTGAAATATTCATTTCTAGATTCCTACTGTACTCTGAAATATATACGCATGTACACAAAATTTTCTACTCATTTTGTACTATCTAAATTTAAATTCAGAATTCACCTATATATATTTTACCTATAACCTCTCCCTTAGGAAAGTTTATATTTTTATATATTGGAAACATGCCAAGTGGAAAAGTATGGTTGTGAATTTTTAAAGCCAAACCAAATTACTGAAAATTTGAAAACAAAGTAAGAAAACTACTTCCTTCATTCGTATATCATTTTATGTGATCATATTTAACTGAGTGCCACATTAAAAAATAAAATGCTGTCATTCAGAATTTGTGATCTTGAACGTAACATGATATTTACGTAACTATGATATCATGTCATATTTTTCCTTATTGACTAAGGGGAAATGACTCGAGACTAGCTAGTTAGTCTTTAATTGATTGATTTGCATAAAAGAATCACTAGGTGTCCAATACATGACTTAAAATTAGCGGAGGGCATGAATGATCTATTTCACACCGTTCAAGGGTATATTTGGACCTCTCTGAATAAAATTAGAACACAATGGAATAATTTAAGTCTTTTATTGATAATAAAAATGTTGGTGCATACATGACTACTTATACACAATTCGGAAGTCCTTATAGCTATTGATATGCTCCTAAGCATTGTCTACAAGAGAGTATATTTATCTAAAATACATCAGTGAATTATCTAAGGTGATAATGATCCAACTGGATAGGTATAAGACTAACCAAAGGATAACTGTTCTTTTTCATCCCCCTCAAGCTGGAGGTTGGGATCTATGACAACTCCCAGCTTGGTTCGTAGAGCTCGAAACTACACCTTGGATAATGCCTTTGCAAAGACATCAACAATATGAAGATGAGAAGGAATGAATCTGGTTATCATTGCACCTTGAACAACTTTTTCTCTAATGAAGTGATAATCAAGCTCGACATGTTTGGTGCGAGCGTGCAAAACTGGATTGGACGTAGGATGAAGAGCACTGATGTTGTCTGTGTACAACAATGGAGGACATCTGAGAGGAACACCAATATCCTTTAATAAATATGTTATCCAGGTGAGCTCAGCTGTAAGAGTTGCTAGAGAACGGTACTCAGCTTCTGCACTGGACCTGGCCACAGTGTTTTGTTTCTTTGATGCCCAACTTATTCAGTTTGAGCCTAGAAAAATACAAATACCAGTGGTGGACCTGCATGTGAGAGGGCAACCAGCCTAGTCTGCATTTGAAAAACCAACTAAATTAAAAGAGGATTGGGCAAATATACCTAGGCCCAAGTTGGAGGTTCCAGCAATGTAACGAAGGATCCTTTTGACACCAGCCCAGTGTATATCTGTTGGGCTTTGCATAAAGTGACACACAATTTAACGGAGTGAGATATCTCTGGCCTGGTTAGGGTAAGATATTGCAAAGCCCCCTACTACACTTCTATATTCTAGGCAACTCATGAAGACCATGTTTGGCAGAAAGTGGAGTCCTATGAGCTCTAGCAGGCTGCATATTTGTGCGATGAAGAACTTCCAAGGCATACTTGTGTTGGCTAAGAAAGATACCACTGCTGGTGCGACGAACTTCAATGCCTAGAAAATAATTTAAAGGCCACATATCCATTATTGCAAACTCAAACTTGAGTTTATTGACAACTCAAGACATTAAAGAGGAGCTGCTACATGTTAAGAGTATATTATCAACATAGAGGAGAAGCAGCAATGAACCCGAGGATGAATGTAGCACAAAAAGTGAAGGGTTTGCCTTGCTACAAAAAAATCCAACATGAAGAAGATATGAGTTGAAATTTTGAAACCAGGCCTTAGGTGCCTGCTTGAGGCCATAAAGCGCCTTTTGGAGGAAGCAAACATGATTAGGAAAGGCATGATCTACAAACCCCGGAGGTTCCTCCATGTAGATAGTCTCTTTAAGTTCACCATGTAAAAATGCATTCTTGACGTCAAGTTGATGTATGTCCCAGTTTAAGGCCGTTGCAATGGATAGAACGACTCTTATGGTGGTAGCCTTGACGAAAGGGCTGAATTGTCATCAAAATCGACTCTTTCAAGTTGATTATACCCTTTAGAAACTAGGGGAGCTTTGAAGCGTTCGACAGATCCATCAACTTTCAACTTAGTCTTGAAAATCCAACGAGAGCCTACAACATTCATGAATGGTTGTCGAGGAACTAATATCCACATCCCGCTAGAGTTAAGAGCATGTAACTCATCCTTATTGGCTGCCAACCAATGAGGTTTAGAAAGGGATGTTTTAATAATTTTTGGTTCTACAATGTCGGGCTGAAAGCATTTGCCGTAGCTAAAAGGGTTCTCTTTCTTAGTTTCTTTTTTTTTTCTTCAGCGCCACGCATAATTGGCTCGCGTAAAGGCAAAAGAAAGAAAGCCCGAACGAAAGGCAGTTGGCAAGGAACTTGATCCCCTCCAAAAAAAAAGTCGTTGTGTCTGTCGATACCCACCTGCTCGGAGTGCGGGTAAGGGCTCACGCATTGCAATTATTCCACCAGTACGGATCACTTTATCCGGATGAAAAGATTCTTAAGATTAAGGTTCGAAAGGACCAGGCGGCGATGAAGTATGAGTCTAAAACACTAACCACATTCGCGATCTGGAAGAGAGGAAGAAGGCCCCAGGGCGTGAAAGAAAATAGATAAGAAAGGCGATTCCTGATCTGAAGAGTTTAGTTGCTATAGTGGAATCTGTTGAATTTGGGAGCTCCGTTCGTTCCTCTACGCTCGCTTACGCTACAAATAGATTTGCCGCTTCCGCCTTTACTAGGCTTCACAATAGCTCGCTCCTTGTTGGCGGAGCGGCATACCGGAAGAAATAGGAAGATCGACGACGGAACGAAGAACGAAACTTTACCTCTTGCTGCTTCCTGAGGCTTCTCGTATCGACGAATTAGAAGAGATGTCAACCGCCCCCTTTCCATCAATAGGTAGTCCCAAGCCGTTGACCACACGCCGAGGGGCCAAGGATCTTCCTCTCAACAGTGCTTTTTTGTACTGATCCGCTTTCGAGCTGTCGAGTGACGATTGCTCCATCTCTTAAGAAGGAATAGAATGTAGGGTTTTGGATATGTTGAGTCTTTGTTCTAGTGAGAACTGGGTGGGTATTATCAGTGGGGTGTGGTTCATTGGAAACATATGGAGCATCAATGTTGGGGGAGGTCAAAAGTGTTATTTGACAAATGTGGTAATTTAACGGAGAGTTCCAACCCTAGTATTGGGAAAAGTCAATTTCATGAGATTGTTTAGAGAAAGATGAGGTAGAAACCTGTTCTTGGTGTTATTGGAGAAGGTGAAATGGTTGTGAAGGGATTGGCAGTGAGGATGAAGTACTTGGTGTCAGTGATGGTGGGGTGTTGGTGGGACTATGCCAATCTAGTGGTGCAGCAGCAGGGACATGTGGTTGTGATGGTGGCGAGTGGAGCTCAACAAGTCGTTCAAGAGGGGCTGTTATGATGCCTTCTTATGAGTTTGCATCAGTTTGATCATCTTGTGGTAGATTTGAATTAATATGTTGGCCTAAACACTCTTGAAAAGTAGTGAATTGTGAATTCCTTGAATCTGTAGAATTAACACAACTAGAAGACACATAGGGTAAATATATTTCATCAAAATTACATATCTTGAAATAATTTTTTTTTTGTTTGGGGATGATAGCACCTAAAGCCCTTGTGGAGCTGTAACCAATAAACACACATGGGTATGTTTTTGGTTGAAAATTATTTTTGTTGTACCCTTTAAGATAGGAAAAACATCTACAACCAAAAATCTTGAGTGTCTTGTAATCTGGAGTTTGGCCACGTAGTTTAGAAAAGGGAGATTCCATACTCAACGTAGACGTAGGCAATCTATTGATCAAGAAAAATGCTGTCACAAAGGCTTCAATCCAAAGAAATAATAGGAGATTCACATTAAATAACAAAGTGAGGCCAATTTGAATGATATGCCTATGCTTTCTTTCTGCTACACCGTTTTGCTCTGGTGTATGTGGGCAAGAGATTTGTCTTTGAATCCCATGCTGAGCTAAATAAATCACAAAATTCATGTTATTAAATTATCCTCCATCGTCGCACTGAAACATCTTAAGCTTCTTTGAAAACTGATTTTCTACTAACTTATGACAATTCATGAAAATAGAAAGAAAAACAGATTTCTTCTTTAAGGGATAAATCCAAGTGAATCTTGTGCAATCATCAACAAAAATAACATAATACTTAATTCCTTGAGTAGAAACCACTGGGGCTGGTCCCCACAAATCATAATGAAATTTGGCTAATTGCTCATGCTCCTTTTCATTTGACACTTGAAAGGGTAACTTACAACTTTTGCCCATTTGACAACTAGTATATATTGAAAAACTCTTATTCCTACTCTTAACATCAATCATTTTATTGATATTTAAAAAATGAAGAATTCTTAAATGTGGATGCCCTAATCTTTGATGCCAGATTGTTTCTGAGTTTTTCTTCGTCAGTGTAGCTGTCAATGCCTCATATTAGTTTCCCTCCAAGATATATAAATCATGCTGCTTATTCCCTTTTGCCAATATAATCCCTGTTTTCTTGTCCTTAACAATAAAACCCTTGTCAGTAGATTCTATAGAACTGACACGATCTAATTTCTTGGGATACGGGGCACCTAAAACATCTACTTTAGGCGAACTCTTATAATGTAATTCCATTATAGATAAAAGATATAATCAAAGTTTAAAAAGTTTGATATCATAAATAACGTTATAAGATTCGAATAACACGTGCATAAGTTTGAAATACCCAGATACCCTAATATGAGTCATGGAGCAACTCTAGAGTCACATGAATAAAAGACATCGAGACGCAGCTCGAAAATCAAGATGGATACTAAGAAACATAGGTAGATGGTTCGCCACTGCGGAAGAAGCAGCTGGCTCACCTCAAATAATCCAATCAAGAGCCTGGAACGGATCAAGAGGGTCCCACAGCTCGACTGAAAGTAGGATCTGCATAGAAAAACAACAACGAGGGGTTAGTCACACATACTAAGTAAGGTCTGACAAGTCCCTCGATCTTACCCTTCGGAGCAAATCTTAAAACATATACAATTGCTCCCCATGGATAAAACCATCTTATTGATCTTAGACAATCCATCAAAATATTCAACAACACAAGGAACCATAAACAATATCAATAATAAAATAAATAAATCAAAATTCAAAGACCCAAAGTCATTATCACATCACTAGTCAACTAAGCGGTCACACCACATCCCCTGTCAAGTGTGCCACTATCACGATATACGCGACACCACACCCCCTGTCAAGTGTGGCATTATAACAATATAGGTTGCACCACACTCCCGTCAAGTGCATCTTTATCTCAACGGTTCTTTATCACAACAACTTTACAATCACATAAAACAAAGTATCTATATAGAACCATAGCATAAAAGTTGCACAACCTTAACAACGGATCCAATGATTAATACATGAATATAATATAGGGTAAAGTGTAATACAATACATGACAATAAGGTTTTTCTTCAATATTCGCCCGAAATATGTAAGATGGGTGACTCAATATGTCACACTTAGATTTTTACGAAGGATCAAGTAATAAGTGTGTACAAAGGTTTATATATCTCAAGTTAAACCTTTAAAGAACATAAAAGGCAAGTAAGACGAGGTCAAGTCTCCCTTACCTCGAGTCCAATAAGTACTACGACTAAGCAATCACCCAACTCCACAAACGAACTCTCCAATCGCCTCAAGTTATTCAAATTATGAAAGAACGCGTAAAATTAGGCTAGGAGAAAGTAAATTACAATTACAAAAAGAATTGGACCCGGACCGAGTCTAAATTTGACTACCGGGTCAACATCTCGAATTTCAAATTCGAGTTCAATTTTTGATTACTCATACATCCCCAATTCCATATTCAGGACTAATTTCATGTCTTGAGTCCACTTACTCTTTCAATTTCACTATTTTTCTTATGTTAGGGTTATGACTCAAGCCCGCTAATCTTTATGATTCAAGCTTAAATTTCTGAACATGAAATGCATTCTAGTAATACAACTCAATCTCACTATTTAATTCTAACATTAGAATGCCAGTAATAATGTTTAAGAATAAGAATTGGCAATAAAAGTACCTCAATAGTTGTGATGGAACCTGCTAAATAGAGAACTTTATTTCCCCTTCTTTTGATCCTGAGAGCAACATGATTTTATACTTGCATTATTATGCCAAAATCTCCTTTAAAAAAATGTAATAAGATGACAATCCTTGCAATAGCTTAAACCTCCACTAGCACCATCATAAAGAACGACCTAGGTTGCTATGTTACTAAGTTTCTTTCTTAATAAGCTTAATAAGCTAAAACACTTGCTCAACCCTTTGCACCACTAAAAGCATGCCAACAAGAGGAATATTGGGCTTGGCCCATTTACTTTACAATTATAATTATCCAATGCCACTAAAATGTCAAATAAGTTATATGGAATGGCCCACTAGCCAATTATTTCAATGGTTAAGTAACTTCCTTACTTAGAAAATTCTGGAATCCACCCTTAATAATCCTACACGTGACATCCTAATGGCAACACCCTTTGATGCCATTTAAAAAATTAAATGAAACCTAAAACTTGATTTACCCTTAGCAAAATAGCTACATCACTATATAAAGATAAGCATTTACACAAAGTTAGTGACTGAACTCTGGTTACTTCATCAAAGTAATATGTAAATCTCAGCCCAATCAAAGTGTGAATTATTATACACACTTCACAGCAGCAAATCAACTCTTTAAGATGTCGATACATTTCTAATTTCAAGCTAAAAGTTAACCGCGTAGTTTCTTATTGCATCACAACTTCATTTCTAAATTTGCATTCCCCGAACACAAGAACAAATGAATCTCACTAAATAAGTAATAACAAAGCTTATGAAATAAATCAAAGTGTCTATACCATACACTTTCTCATTATTCGTTGGAGCTACTCAAACATGGAAATATAATTTATTTAGTGTTAACGAAAATTCTAAGGACCGTTACAGGAACAACTATTATCCTTCACAAGATTACTAATAAAAATCAGGTTCTTTTTTAGTTTAGGCACAACAAAGACCTCTTTTAGGTGAAGATTAGTCTCAATATGTTTCTCTCCTATGTGTGTGATATATAGCTTATCACCATTTCCTACCATAAGTGAAGCATTTCCTTTAAAGAGTGAGGAATATATAAGGGTACCCGTGGATTTCACCATATGGTTGCTAGCGCCTGAGTCATGTAGATATTATTGTCTAATTGTTCAATAAGTGGCATAGCTACTAGTGCTTGAGGCACCTCTTTTTGTGATTGATAAGAGTAATCCAACCTATAGAGACAATCAAGTATTATACGGTTATTCCTATCACAGATTTGATAAGGATTTACCTATGTATTCTCTTTTTGTTGGTTGTATCCATTTTGAGGTGCATAGAATTGCCTCTGGTTGAATGACCGATTGCCGCCTATTTCTCTTTGTTTTCCTTGTCCTCTAAAAAAGTTACCACGACCTCTCCCTTGTGACTTATGCGCTACAAATGCACAGTTGAGTCCAATTGAAATTGACTCACATTTTCATCGGCATCTTCTCTTATATCAAATCCACGGAGGGTAGTGACAAATTGGTTTAACGCAGGGTAGGGTGGTTTTCCTAACATCACAGTACGAAGGGTCTTGTATTTTCTTCCAAGACCTATAGCAATGTTGATTACCTTGCTATCTTCGTCCAAAGGTTTGTGGATATCCATGAGACCATCACAAATATTTTTAAACTCCTTTATGTATGCATCTACGGATTTTGATCCTAGCTTCACAGTATGTAGTTGCTGCTTTAATTGAAACTCCTTGTCTTTGCTTGCTAGTAGGTATGTATCCTCAAGGTAACACCATATTTTCTTTGCCATCGAGCAACCTATGATGAGGAGCATTGATTCTTCTATCATTGTTCTGGAGAGCCAACTCTTACCAAGAACGTTCATTTTTTCCCAATCAATAAATTTGGGGTTAGGTTTAAGTTCTCCTTTATCATCTTCTATAGTCTCAAATGGCGCATCTTCTATGATGATACTCTCAACCTTAAAAGTCTGCATAAGATGAGAGATTTGTGTTTTCCAAACTAGGTAGTTTGGGGTTAGGTTGAAGTTCTCCTTTCTCATCTTCTATAGTCTCAGATGGCGCATCTTCTGTGATGATACTCTCAACCTTTAAAGTCAGCATAAGTTGAGAGATTTGTGTTTTCCAAATTAGGTAGTTTGATGGCTTCAACTTAATTGAACAAATTGCAATGAGTTGGATAAGTTAGGCGGGTGAAGGAGCAAAGGTAGAGTTTGAAGATGTGACCATGGTTGATATCAAAGAAGGTATACTTGAGGATCGTTTTTTTTTAAATCTATTGCTCCTAATAACATGAAGAAAACTAGACACAATAGAATAATTTAAGTCTTCTAAAGATGATCAAACCATTGGTGCATAGTACATGACTATTTATACACACTTCAGAAGTCCTTCTAGCTATTGATATGCTACCTAAGCATTATCTACAAGAGAGTATATTTATCTAAAATACATCAGTGAATTATCTAAGGTGATAATGATCCAACTGGATAGGTATAAGACTAACCAAAGGATAAATATGTTCTCTTTAGCTTCTCCCTCCCCTTCATAAAAAATATATCAATCTGAACCCAGAGAGTTTTGTTTCATTGCACTTTTTTTTAAATAAAAATAAAAAAAAAACTCATTCTTTTCGCTTATTGAGACAACTGATGATGTGGCAAGTTAAATGATGTGGTAAAGTCATTTGGTAGTTAGGGCCGACACCATTTTTTCCAAAACTGCTATGGGTTCAAAACATGATTCAACTTATTGAAACTCATAGGTAAGAGTTGAACTAGTCACCTAACATATTTTTTAACTCGTATTAGGGAACCTACTTTGTGTCTAGCTAGTTTTTACAGTTAACTCCGAAATATGGTCTTGCGAACTAAAAATTCTAGGTAAGGGTTCAGGTTAATTCGAAAAGAAGGTGTATCTCTCAGGTTCCACCAAATGTGGTTCCCGGCCAAACTAAATAATTGGAATTCTAAATTAGCTAAAATAAATCAAGCAAAAATAATTTCCACTACACAAGTTAGCTACATATAATTGTATTTAAAATTAAATAAAAGGTTCGGTTTCGCCAATTGCTTCTTTCTTAGCGAACTTCATCCGAATAAACCTCGCAAAAGTAGAACAATTAGTTAGTGCAATAAAATTAATAGAACGAAATATCGCAATAAAAGAAATAGAATAACAATTGTAAAAAAAATGGTCTTTTGGAATGCCATTTAATGAACTTCACTAAGAAATACCTCGCAAAAATATAAAAAAATGAATTAGTATGACAGTTAATAAAATAAAGTAACCAACAAAAAATAAGTAAAATGGATTAATAATAATAATAATATGACACGACCCGAATTTTGGCTAGGCCGTGCGGGCACCCGACATCCTCCCCTAGACCCATCGGGCGAACCCTTACCAATTAAATTAGAAAAATAAATATAACAATTCATAAATAAGGAGAAGACTTAAAATAAAAACGCAGATATACTGATATCTCTAAGCTGTACAAAAGAAATTACAGCTGACTACCCAACATACTAGGTTTAGGGTTATCCAGACTAGACATCTAAGAGTACAAAAGAAAACAGATACCTCTTGAATGGAGCAAAATGCAACTAAAATACTCCCTCCGTTTCAAAAAGGATGAACCTATTTCCTTTTTGGTCTGTTTCAAAAAGAATGACCACTTTCTAAATTTGGAAAGAAATATTCACTTTTACTCATCCCTAGATGATTTGTAGCCACACAAATATCTATAACTTATTTTAGACCACAAGTTTCAAAAGTCTTCTCTCTTTATTAAACTCCGTGTAAAGTCAAATGGGTTCATCTAAAGTGGAACGGAGGGAGTAATAAACAATAAACTGGTGGCCTTCTGGAATAATGGCTCACCCTGACAGCTGAAGTCGTCTTCGCTCCTTCACAACTTGGCGAATTCAATTTTGGAGCGAACCTGCCGAAACAAAATAGATAGACAAGAACAAACAACAAACAAGAGTGAGTCAAAAGGACTCAATAAGTGGGGCAGACTAGTCACCTCAAAGAATAGGATAGCTAGCCAGGGAGAAGAAACAGATAAACAAAATTCCTCTTATTTAAATTATCAAAAGTCAGAGCCAGATAATAACCGGAAACACGTATGAAACCATAAACTCAACCAGGAATACGAGCCAGAAACATATCAACAAATAAGCAATGCACGTATAAGCAGAACTGTAGTTATGTACCACAAGTTTACATAATGGTATGAATTGAGATGAAATGAAATGAAATGAAATGAAATATGATGCAAAGGGTCACATGTGCCCATAATCCCATCCCGAAGCGGAATACTCTTGCATTCGAGGGGAATCCAATCTGATAACCAACTGGAGCGGAATACTCCTGCTCCTGGGGCGGAATACTCCTGCGCCCGATGTAATATAAATCAGAGGCGGAATACTCCTGCACTCTCCTGGGGCGGAATACTCCTGCACTCAATATCTGACATAAGAGCGGAATACTCCTGCTCCTGGGGCGGAATCCTCCTACCCTCAATATGATACAATGGAGCGGAATCCTCCTGCTCCTGGGGTGGAATACTCTTGCACCCAATATGATATGCAATGTAATGCATATGAATGACATATAATGCATATGAATGCAATGTGATGATATAATAACCCTTCACCGGTGCGGGACTCTCATCGACAACCGGGAAGTAGATGCCAACTCACAGCCCGAGTACAATGCTCAGATCCTCAATGCAATACCAACAACAGGACATAACATATAATATACAACTTAAATCCAAAGCTAAGGCGTAATGAGTACGACTATCGGTAGCTACACATGTAAGGAATACGTGGTAGAAAATCCACGAGGCCAGGTGCCTCCAAAGAAATAGATCCAAACACTTACCTCTTCGAAAAGTTAGTACGGCAAATCAACAACCGCTTTATCCTTTGGTTTCCTTGCCAAACGATCCCACTCTATTCAATAAGCAGAAAAATATATCAATTTAGACTAAAGGCTTCATTCCTCATATTCTAGGGCAATCCGGTTAGGAACCTGATACCCTATTCGCATAGGCAATACGCAGGTCAGGCCTATGTACAGGGTTTAAGGTCACATAACCAAACCCTAAATAAATTACATTTATAAGTTGCCCATAACTCACTGAGTACGAATATATAATCAATTCCATTATCGGAGTCCATTTGACCCTTTAAACTATTAATTGAACTTATTAAAACGATGTCTAATATCTCAGTTTTTACCGTCAAATATAATGAAACACACGTAGTAAGCTGAAATAATGGATTAAGATCATTACATGAATGTTTCGAGTAAAAATTCTATCTTTTCTCCGGCTCTTTTCTCATTTTCTGGCTTTTTTTCCTGATAATTTTCTCTGTTTCGAAAATGGGTTACGTTTGTGTTTTCTATATTGCTCCCTCTGATCACTTTAGATTTTATAAAGCTAAGGCCCCCACCGCCAAACTTCTTTGTTTCTTTCCTTTTTTTCTTTTCCTTTTTCCTTTTTCATTTTCTTTTATTTTTTTTTTCTTTTCGCGACGAAAATTGAAACGGAACCCTACGATATTCGAAATAATTCCAACTTTTTCATACAAGTTATACAAAATATATATAACATACTCACGAAGGCGGATCTCAAATCGGACTCCCGAAACTTAAGATGCAAATTTAAATAAAAAAAAGGTCAAATTATTTAACTTTCGGTATTTTAGCAGAAACTAGCCGAACAACATCGAAATTTACTTTCGAAAGTTCATAAAAGTCATAAATAATCATACGAACCTAACAGCGATTTCGGATTTTGAATCGGACCTCATTCGCCAAAACCGAGCTCAAAAATCTCTTTTTAATATTTATCGACAATAAAAACTGAAACCTTCTTCCGATGCCTACCAGACGAGGTCTTATTTAGCTCAATTTTACAATTAAGTCCCAATAGATATTGCGAATATTTTAAAATTATCGGCACGCTAATCGGAATCCTAACTTCCGAAACGACTAACCGAGGTCGTTTCATTCTCCTCCACTTAAACTCGCGTTCGTCCTCGAACGAGCCTAAGTCTAAAGAAAAATTCGCACAGATAAAAAAAAAGAACTTGTACGACCTTCACGAGCTACTCCACGGACATTATTTCCTGATTACAGGATAAGAATTATATTACGCACATCATACTTTTGGAATAAAATATATCTGGATAATATGATAATACCATTACACGGCTTATTCTGACTAAGCTGATCCTTCCTCGATCACGAGAAGAGAGTTTTACATTTTCGAAACAAAGATACACGGAACTTTGAATGGATTAACATGATTCAGCCGATACTCACCTCTTCGATATACCCTTCGATATAGAATGGGTCGATTGAACTAAGAATTAGCTCATGCTTGATGCAATAGGGGAGCTTTTGAAGTACCTCTTCACTACACACTATAGAAGATATGATGCAAGAAATATTTATGCAACATTTCAGTTGATGTTAGGGTTGTTCCGCAAGCTCCTTGTGGGAATGTAGTTACTCATATACTAATGTATGTCAAAGGTTCATCTGAACAGGGTCTATCATATAAGCATAAGGATCATGCAAATACTACTGAATAGTGTGATGCAGACCAGGAATGATCTTCAGACTGAACATCTACTTCAGGGAATTGTCTTTGGAAATGGAAATATTATGACTTGAAAAAGTAAAAATAAAAGAGACATGTAGTTGGACCATGAGCTGAGGCAGAATACCAGCCACAAAGTTGATTATAGGGGTGGGCACAAAACCGAAAAAACCGAAATACCGAACCGAACCGAACTAATTCGGTACTTCGGGTTCGGTTTTTCGGTTCGGGTTCGGTCCTAGAAATTTTTGAACTTCGGTCTTCGGTTTCGGGCACCCCGGAACTTCGGGCCCCGAAATTCCGAAAAAACCGAAGTTTTTTTTTTTTTTTTTTTTTTTTTTTTTTTTTTAAAAAAAACCATTAACAAAAAACATCCACCATTACATATTACGTATATTTCCTAGATTGATTCGTATAATTTCCCTTTTTTGCTTATTGTATTTTAATGTCTAATTAGTGATTAAATGCAACATATATAAAAAATTAAATAATTGAACTAAAAATTCATTAGGAAATGATAAATTAGCTGAACATCCCTTTAGTTTGAATAAATCATTTATGTTAAGTCATCGCGATATGATATTATGTGTATTCAATCATTTATATTTGGTAATTTGATGTATTTTTGTTAATCTTATTTTTTGACTTTGAACAGGTATGTACTTTGCCTTTCCTTTCCCTTTCTTGTTCGGGCTTTTTTTCTTTGTCTATAAACTTTGGTTTAAACCGAACACCGAAGTACCGAACCGAAGTACCGAACTAAAAAACCGAACCGAACCGAAGTATAAAAATTACGGACTTTTCTACACTTCAAACCGAACCGAAGACCGAAGTAACGGACTCCTACTTCTAAAAACCGAACCGAAGAACCGAACGCCCACCCCTAGTTGATTACATGTGCACTTATAACGCTAAAGTAACTTCTCAAAGAGTCGAGGTGTGAAGGAGATATGCCAATGATGGATGGACGATAAGGTGCACTAGACCTTTAAATCTAAATTTTCAGGAAGTAAAACAGCGTCAGTATGAGGATCCAATTCTAGTTGAATACAGACAGATAGCCAGAAAAAAACTGGAGTCACCATATAGGGTTTGTGTTCTCATGTATAAAGATAAACTTTGTGTTTCTGATGTTGCAGATTTACGTGGACAAATTATGATAGAGGCACATTATTCCAAATACATTGTTCATCCAAGTTCGACTAAGATGTACCATGATCTTAAGCAGATTTATTGGTGGGACGGAATGAAGTGTGACATAGCAGAATTTGTGGCTCAGTGTTCTAGTTGCCAGCAAGTTAAAGTCGTATCATCTTTCCAGACTTTATGCTTTTAGCAAATAGGTACGTATATATGATCAGGCTGCCAGCTTGTCTCTAGCATTAATAGATTATTAGTGGGTTTAGTGTCGTGACCCTAGGTTGGCTCATGACAAAAATGGTATCAACGCCTTAGAGATTTAGTGTTACCATTCAGTATTTGGAGGAAGACTCCTCCACTTAAAGCATAACCTTATGCAGCTATTTGAATAGGGATAACCATCCCCGCACAGTCTGCTGGACTAAAGAAGATTTAGCTTAAAAGTTGAACGTAGGCAGACCTAAGCTACCAACTACCCTTTCGAGTTGCCAAATAGCTGCAACTCTCGAGTCACAACTCCATACATTTTCTATAAGCACCACCGCCTAATGGATTAAATCAAAGGTCAAATGATGCTTCTCATTACCCTTAGTAGCCTTGAAAAAAAAAACAACAATGTGCTTACCCGGCTACCTTGACACCCACTCTGGCTCAACACAGGGAACATCACAAGCGGCTACCAACCGCCCAAGCTCACTAGTACCGGATGAAGAAGAAATGGAAATGGACCGAGGATAGAAGTAATTAGAACTTCAGGAAGCTCATCTTCTTATTGCTTGGCTGCCAGAGCTAGACTACTTCCGATTCGGCTAACCCAAGAATCGCAATTGAAGAAATAGATATTAAATGAGTTTATGGAACAAAATATATGTCAATTTAACCTTCCCATAAAAAGAAAACTCCGATAATTTACCAGAAAACCCTTTTTAACCGAGACAAATTTGTGGAATAACAAGACTCTATTAGCGTCTCGAGCCAAGAGGAGACACGTAGGTCGAGTATTACTTACTTTACACCGGAAGAAACAATGACACTTTCTGATGGCGACGAATAAGAATCCCATCATCCTACCAACACTGAGTTCCAAGGAGAGGTAGACTGACTTGACATTATAACAGAATGAGGCACAACAAAATGTCAAGCAAACAATACCGATACTCACTCACAAATCTCTCACATTTAAACCAGATAATCTAGTAGGGTCATCATAAATGCAACGAATAAATCATATCAGAAGCTCACCCTCTACCGCAACCAATTCTTAATAGAAACAACATCAAAAGAAACCATGGAAACATGATAGGACACCCCATTTCTAGATCGACCAGAAGAATCAAATCTTACTCACATTTAAGGGAAGAAGAAATACTTGGGTCTACTACATCGGATGCCTCAGCATCCTGCTAGACTAGCAGTTCACAAAACTGCCTCTGCAGCTGAGCTTAGCCGCTACCCTGATAATCACCTTCTGAAGAACCACTGCCACCACGTTCTCAACCTCTACTGGATGGTGTCATTTCTCCGGCTGATTGAGATCTAAATAAAATCGCCTGCGACTGTGCAAGTGCTTGATGACAAGAGAAAGGACGACTGCCTACTTGCCAGAGTAAGGGAAAACTTCTCAAAGGATAGGCAGACTCATGATAGTGATAACAAGAAAACTCCTCAAAGGATAATCAGACTCACGACAATGATAACACCTTTTCGCTGAATATGGGAGCTGGACAGATTGTTGAAAGCTATAAAGAGAAAGCTGAGTCTAATCTTAATGAACTACCCACTCACTCTAAGAATCACATGACACAAGCTGAGATAACCTGGAAGATGACCTCCCAAAATAATCAGAACTATTACCTCCAAATGAGGTACCATGGTTGCCCACTAGGGCCACCGGATCTCTTGCTCTCCCGCTCTAACTTATGGTATGCCTCGTACCTTCGGGCAATATCAACAACAACATTAAATGAAATATCGACCTCAATCTCTCGAGCCATCTAGGATCTTAATGAAAAAGAAAGGTCATCAATAAATCTTTGAATCTCTCGAAAGGCTCATGGACTAGTTCTAATGCATATTCAGCCATTCTATAGAATTCAATCTCATATTCTGAAACACCAACAGGTTAACCGACAGGCTATCCTGTCCAATCCACTCAAATTGGCAACACTTTTCATCTCGCTCGCTACTCGAAAGGAACTTTTCCACGAATCTAGAAGAAAGATCGAACCAAGTTAGCTAATAAGAGAGCGGTCCACCAATTCAAGGCTGGACCCCTGAAACTAGAAAGAAAAATAATAAACACCATACCGCTTGATACAATCAAGAGCCTGAATGATACGCTCACATTATTTTATTTTAAAAAAATCACGAGGTTTATCTGATGCATTGCTTAAGAATATCGGAAGGTTCAATAGGGTAAAATAATGCAACCTCTTCGAACACTCGGACCGAGCCATTACTCAGGCTAACTAACCAGCCAGAATAACTAGAGGCACAACACATGCTGCCTCTGGAACATAATTTACTACGGCAATATTAAGAACTGGAATAGGAGCTCCCTCAAACCAAATGTCTGCATCTGCGGCAGCCTAATAAACTGCCTAACGAATAATAGGTTCTTACGGTATTTGCGTCGCCAATATTCTCGTAAAAGCATCGTAGAGAACCAAGGGAACTACAAGGCCCTGCTCCCTTGCCGATCGGGAGCTCGTACAGCTGGGACCTCCGTAACTAGATCGTCAGCACGATCAAAACAATCGGGGCTTCGTTAGTGCTAGCCCCACGCTAGACTGCTTCGTCTTGAACTCATACTGTTTGCTGATTTACCGCACGAGGATTCACAATTACCACTAAGGAATTAACAAAAATACTTCTGCATCCTAGACCGACGCAAGATCAGAAATGAAGGAAGTGAAACTTCCTAAATGCCATCATAGCCTCTCGTAGATAAGTACGGACGTCTACGTACCCATCTGCGAGACTCTACTAGACTCTGTCTTAGTCTGGATAGACTTTAAACCAGGCTCTGATACCAACTGACACGACCCGGATTTCGGCTAGGCCGTACGGGCACCTGACATCCTCCCCTAGACCCGTCAGGCGAACCCTTAAAAATTAAATTAGGAAAATAAATATAACAATTCATAAATAAGTACAAGACTTAAAACAAAAATGCAGACATACTGATATCTCTAAGTTGTACAATAGAAATTACAGCTGACTACCCAATATACTAGGTTTAAGGTTATCCAGACTAGACATCTAAGAGTACAAAAGAAAACAGATACCTCTTGAAGGGAGCAAAATGCAACTGAAATAATAAACAATAAACTGGTGGCTATCTAGAATAAAAGCTGGATCACCCTGACAGTTGAAGTCGTCTTCGCTTCTTCACAACGTGGCGAACTCAATCTTGGAGCGAATCTGCCGAAACGAAATAGATAGACAAGAACAAACAACAAACAAGGGTGAGTCAAAAGGACTCAATAAGTGGGGCAGACAAGCCACCTCAAAGAATAGGATAGCTAGCCAGGGAGAAGAAACAGATAAACCAAATTTCTCTTATTTAAATTATAAAAAGTCAGAGCCAGATAATAACCGGAAACACATATGAAACCATAAACTCAACCAGGAATACGAGCCAGAAACATATCAACAAATAAGCAATGCACGTATAAGCAGAACTGTAGTTATATATCACAAGTTTACATAATGGTATGAATTAAGATGAAATGAAATGAAATGAAATGTGATGCAAAGGGTCACATGTGCCCGTAATCCCATCCCGAAGCGGAATACTCCTGCATTCGAGGGAAATCCAATCTGATAACCAACTGGAGCGGAATACTCCTGCTCCTGGCGCGGAATACTCCTGCACCCGATATAATATAAACTAGAGGCGGAATACTCCTGCACTCTCCTGGGGCGGAATACTCCTTCACCCGATATAATGTAAAGCTGAGGCGGAATACTCCTGAACTCAATATCTGACATAAGAGCGGAATACTCCTGCTCCTGGGGCGGAATCCTCCTGCTCCTGGGGCGGAATCCTCCTACCCTCAATATGATACAATGGAGCGGAATCCTCCTGCTCCTGGGGCGGAATACTCCTGAACCCAATATGATATGCAATGTAATGCATATGAATGACATATAATGCATATGAATGCAATGTGATGCAATAATAACCCTTCACCGGTGCGGGACTCTCGTCGACAACTGGGAAGTAGATGCAAACTCACAGCCCGAGTACAATGCTCAGATCCTCAATGCAATACCAACAACAGGACATAACATATAATATACAACGTAAATCCAAAGCTAAGGCGTAATGAGTACGCCTATCGGCAGCTACACATGTAAGGAATACGTGGTAGAAAATCCACGAGGCCAGGTGCCTCCAAAGAAATGGATCCAAACACTTACCTCTTCGAAAAGTTAGTACGGCAAATCAACAACCGCTTTATCCTTTGGTTTCCTTGCCAAACGATCCCACTCTATTCAATAAGCAGAAAAATATATATATTTAGACTAAAGGCTTCATTCCTCATATTTTAGGGCAATCCGGTTAGGAACCTGATACCCTATTCGCATAGGCAATACACAGGTCAGGCCTATGTACAGGGTTTAGGTCACATAACCAAACCCTAAATAAATTACATTTATAAGTTGCCCATAACTCACTGAGTACGAATATATAATCAATTCCATTATCGGAGTCCATTTGACCCTTTAAACTATTAATTGAACTTATTAAAACGATGTCTAATATCCCAGTTTTTACCGTCAAAATATATTCAAACACACGTAATAAACTAAAATAATGGATTAAGATCATTACCTGAATGTTTCGGGGTAAAAATTCTATCTTTTTTCCGGCTCTTTTCTCATTTTCTAGCTTTTTTCCTGATAATTTTCTCTGTTTCGAAAATGGGTTACGTTTCTGTTTTCTATATTGCTCCCTCTGATCACTTTAGCTTTTATAAATCTAAGGCCCCACCACCAAACTTCTTTGTTTCTTTCCTTTTTGTCTTTTCCTTTTTCTTTTTTCATTTTCTCTTATTTTCTTTTCTTTTCACGACGAAAATTAAAACGGAACCCTACGATATTCGAAATAATTGTAACTTTTGCATACAAGTTATAAAAAATATATATAACATACTCGCGAAGGCGCATCTCAAATCGTACTCCCAAAGCTCAAGATGCGAATTTTAAATGAAAAAAAGATCAAATTATTTACTTTCGGTATTTTAGCGGAAACTAGCCGAACAACATCGAAATTCACTTTCGAAAGTTCATAAAAATCACAAATAATCATACGAACCTAACGGCACTTTCAGATTTTTAATCAGAGCTCATTCGCCAAAACCGAGCTCAAAAATCTCTTTTTAATATGTATCGACAATAAAAACTGAAACCTTCTTCCGATGCCTACCAGACAAGGTCTGATTTAGCTCAAATTTTATAAATAAGTCCCAATGTATATTACGAATATTTTAAAACTATCGGCACGCCAATCGGAGTCCTAATTCTGAAACGACTAATCGAGGTCGTTTCATTAATAATAATAATAATAATAATAATAATAATAATAATAATAAAGGAAAAAAGAATTTTTAAAAGGTTTAAGCTCAGATTTCGACGTATCGGGTCGAGGTTTAAGGACGTTGGTACGACTGCAAACAACGGTGGCCAACCGGTTGCCATGCCAAGTACCGATCCTACGCACTCTATGCTCATTTTTTAAAATGGATACTCATCATCATCGTCTTTTAGTTTTTGGGACACGGGGAACAAGTATGTAAAAGGACGAGACTATTTTGGCCTCCAAACGTCATTTTCAGTATAGTCTGTTGTTCAAATTAGTTAGTATGCCTCAAATTAATTATTTTTCATAGGTAAACAATTCCTATATAGTATCTGTTCCAATCAGTAAACCAACAGAATAATCCACTGCCAAATTCGTAATGGACTTGTTAAGCAACTCCTTGTAACAAAACAACAATAGTCAGTGTCAACTTTACCACCATTTGCAATAGTAAAAGCATAAATCCAAAAATGAGTAACAAAATTCAATAGCAAAATGCTATTCAAATAATAAGAACATGAAATAAAACATGTTGAACGAGTTTTTCCGGTAAGGCGTCAAAGACCCAAACGGTGGAGAGGAAAAGCCGACGACGCAGTTCCTTTACCAATATAACTCGCAGCCGGGAACCATCTTGTCCTGTTAGCTAGAGGATCTACTAGGCTTCTCCGGTTTTTGCTTTCCCGGTCAAATCTAAAACCAACATTGTTAGCTTTTTTGTTGGAAGCAGTGATAATAAGCAAACAAAGCAGCAACCAGATGTAAGGGGAGGAGCGACTGCCAATCAGCGGCATCGCTGCGACTCCACCTTCTTCTTAACATTTTATTTTACACACATTTGTGAAGAACAATAAACCCCCTGGCGATGGGGCTTTTCAAGTCAAACTCTGGTGGTGGATCCCCACCGTTTTCTGTTGTTTCCGGTGGTGATATATATTGTCACTTCTAGTGATGGTTAACACCACCATTGTTTCGCTCAAACCCCTGTCCCCATTTCCCCTTTTTTAATTGATTCTCCCTTCTGTTTTTATGTGCCACTGCCACCGCCACCGGCAACCTCTGTTCCCTAACCACTTTTTTATCCCTCTATCATGATCTATATGTGTGTATATTTGTTTCTACTGTGTAGGTGTGTGGGGGTATTGGAGCGGGAGAGGTATGTATGATGGCGTCTGTAAAATATTGTGTGGGTGCAATATATAATAAGAACAAAATAGGGCAGTTGGGACAATGAGCTCCATTGAAGGAATTTACTGAGTAATCTCTTCCAAAAATGGGGAGATTGGAGGAGTGAATTGTGGGATAAGAGACGTTGGGGGTCAAATTTAGAGGGATTGTGAGGGATTGAGGGAAATGGGAGAGAGAATTTGGGGGTGATGTACCTAGTATCAAAAAGAGAGATAGATACGTTAGGGGTAAAAGGCTAGGGGAGATATATCTTGACTTTTTGTGAGAGTGAAGTAAGGAGTAAGATTTATTTAAAAAATAAATAGGAGATAGTGAAGAATGTATTGGCACAATTAAAATATAGAGTGTATTCTATTAGGCTTTTAATCTAGGTTCAAGGTAGGAGTAGGAAGTTTTGTAACATATAAAAGAATTTGAATTTTCAAATAACATGGTAAAATATGAATAAAAATGCAGTAAAATATTTTAATTGGATTAATAATCAACTTAAAGGTGCTAGAAATATAAGTATATATTATACAATGAAGAAAAATGCGCACATAAAATAATTGGGGTTAGACTGAATTAAATACGTATAAATAATCACAAATAATTACTAAATTATTATTAATGCAGTAATGCAATTACGTATGATAGCCACAATTATGTATATAATGTATAAATTAGGAAAACACAAGTAAATGCATGTCTTCTAATGAAAATTTGCTTAAACAGTTAAATTGCACTTTTTAGTTAGTCAATTATGTAAAAAGGAGGGACAAAGTCGGGTGTCAACAACTGCCCCTCTTTGCACGGGGATTATGAAAAGAATCTTCGGGCAAAGATAGTTGATGGAGCAGCCAATTTTGTTACGACGGGCGGGCACAATGCTTAAAGGGAAAATGAGAGTTTTGGGGTGTTTGGTCGAACCCTTGTCTCTGAGTTGCCTACATATATCAAGTTTCACGAGAATCAGGCCGTGTGTAGTTCTAGAATGGCATGTTGCCTGTGTGAGATATTTATGACGCACAATTTCGATGTCAGGGGTTACTTGTCCGAGTATGCAAAGTTTACATTTAAATGTGCTTTGAAATCTGTTGAAATAGATGATTGCTGAATATAGCAGTGACATTGTCGAAGACCAGATAATATTAATAGATCGAGCGTGGGAAAAGATGCTTGTAATCATCCTAGCTATGAAAATGTGGCGCGCTACACACATTTAAAGAGGAGTTTACATGGACGTAATTTCCACATCATCCTAATAAATGAGTCATCTTATCTTCAGTATTGTCTTGATTAAGCTGGGAATTGACACGACCCGGAATCCAGTTAGGCCGTGCGGGCACCCGACTTCCTCTCCTAGACCCGTCGGGCGAATCCTTACCAATTAAATTAGGAAAATAAATATAATAATTCATAAATAAGGACAAGACTTAAAAAACACACAGACTTACTGATACCTCTAAGTTGTACAAAAGAAATTACAACTGACTACCCAACATACTAGGTTTAGGCCTATCCAGACTAGACATCTAAGAGTACAAAAGAAGACAGATACCTCCTGAAGGGAGCCAAATGTATCTGAAATAATAAACAATAAACTGGTGGCCATCCGGAATAAAAGCTGGCTCACCCTGATAGCTGAAGTCGTCTTCGCTCCTTCACAACGTGGCAAACTCAATCCTGGAGCGAACTTGCCGAAACAAAATAGATAGACAAGAAACAAACAACAAACAAGAGTGAGTCAAAAGGACTCAATAAGTGGGGCAGACTAGCCACCTCAAAGAATAGAATAGCTAGGCAGGGAGAAGAAGCAGATAAACCAAATTTCTCTTATTTAAATTATAAAAAGGCAGAGCCAGATAATAACCGGAAATATGTATGAAACCATAAACTCAACCAGGAGTACGAGCCAAAAACATATCGGCAAATAAGCAATGTACGTATAAGCAGAACAGTAGTTATGTACCACAAGTCTACACAATGGTATGAAATGAAATGAAATGGAATATGATGCAAAGGGTCACATGTGCCAATGAATGGAGCGGAATCCTCCTACTCCTAGGGCAAAATCCTCCTGCCCTCAGTATGATGCAATGAGCCGAATCCTCCTACTCCTAGGGCGGAATCCTCCTACCCTTAATATAACGTGATGGAGTGGAATCCTCCTGCTCCTAGGACGGAATCCTCCTACCCTCAATATGATGCGATGGAGCGGAATCCTCATGCTCCTAATATGATATGCAATGTAATGCATATGAATGCAATATGATGCAATAATAACCCTTCACCGGCGCGGGACTCTCATCGACAGTCGGGAAGTAGATGCCAACTCACAGCCAGAGTACAATGCTCAGATCCTCAATGCAATACCAACAACATGATATAACATATAATATATAATGTAAATCCAAAGCTCTGGCGTAATGAGTATGCCTATCGGCAGCTACACACGTAAGGAACACGTAGCAGAAGATCCATGAGGCCAGGTGCCTCCAAAGAAATGGATATAAACACTCACCTCGTTCCAAAGTTAACACTGCTACCCAACAACCGCTTTATCCTTTTGGATCTATTAACAAATGATCTCACTGTGTTCAATAAGCAGAGAAATATATCACATAAGGCTAAAGTCTTCATTCCTCACATCTTAGAACAATCCAGGTAGAAACCTGATACCCTATTCGCATACGCAATACGTAGGCCAGGCCTATGTATAGGGTTTAAGATCACATAACCAAATCCTAAATAAATTACATTTGTATATTGCCCATAACTCACTGAGTGCGAATATATAATTAATTCCATTATCGGGTCTAATTAACCCTTTAAACTATTAATTAAACTTATTAAAATGATGTCTAATATTTCAAGTTTTACCGTTAAAATATATTCAAACACACGTAATAAAATCAAATAATATATTAAGATCATTACCTGAATGTTTCAGCGTAAAAATTCTATTTTCTCCGGCTCTTTTCTCATTTTCTAGCATTTTTCTGTTTCATTTCTACGTTCTCTGCTTTTGTGTTGGTTCTGCTCCATTCTCGTTTTTAAGCTTCAAAATGAAGCTGAAGGGATATATCCCTGTCCAGCCCACCGCCATCCCATTTAATTTCTTTTGTCCTTTTGTCCTTTTTTTCCGTTTTCGTGGCGACAATTAAAACGGGACCCTACGAAATTAGAAATAATCCCAAATTTTGCATACAAGTTATACAAAATATATATAGCATCCTCGCTAAGGTGGATCTCAAATCGGGTTCCCGAAACTCAAGATGCAAATTTAAATGAAAAAAAGTCAAATTATTTAACTTTCGGTATTTTAGCGGAAACTAGCCGAACAACCTCGAAATTCACTTTCAAAAAATTAAAAAAGTCACAAAAAATCATACGAACCTAACGGCGCTTTCGGATTTCGAATCGGAGCTCGTTCGCCAGAACCGAGTTCGAAAATCTCTTTTTAATATTTATCGACAATAAAAACTGAAATCTTCTTCCGATGCCTACCAAACGAGGTCTGATTTAGCTCAGATTTTACAGATAAGTCCTAATGGACCTTACGAAGATTTTAAAGTTATCGACACGCTAATCAAAGCCCTAACTTCTGAAACGACTACCTAAGGTCGTTTCATTCTCCTCCACTTAAACTCTCGTTCGTCCTCGAACGAGCCTAAATTTAAAGAAAAACTCACACGGATAACAAGATAACTTGCACGACCTTCATAAACTACTTCACGAATATTATCTCATGATTCCAGAATCATAATTATAACACGAACACCGAACTGTTAGAGTAAAATATATCTGGATAATATCATAACACCATTGTCCAGCTTATTCTGACTAGGCTGACCCTTCATCGATCATGAGAGAAGAGTTCTACTTTTTCTAAACAAAGATATACGGAACTCTGGATGGATTAATATGATTCAGCCGATAATCACCTCTTCGATATATCTTTCGATATAAAACATGTCGATAGAACTAGGAATTAGCTCGCGCTTGATGCAATAGGAGGAGCTTTTGAAGTACCTTGTCACTACACATTATAGAAGATTTCATGCAAGCTATATCATTTTTACGAACGCACTATGCAATATTTCAGTTAATCATAAGCTTAAGAGTTGGTATTGAACCAAATAGAGAGTAGAAACAACTAAACTATTCCGTAAAAGAGGTGTTGCTCTTAAGACTCTTAACTTTGATTTCTATATACCAAGCAAAAACACTCACATCCGGCCTCTACTACCGTGGAATTTTTTTACACGAAAAGTTATCAAGCTCCAGGTGCACAAAGAAAAAGCTTGCCGAACTAATTAACTAACACCATTACTCCTATTATGCAGCCATATATAAAAGCAGGCGTTTCTAGTATAATAATCAATGAATCAAGAATGGAATAAATGGTATGTATAGTACATTCTAATTCTATATGTTGCTATATATTGTCAGATATGTGTCTATTCTTAAGATAAGATTACTATCAACGAATATACCTAATATTGATGTAAATTTATGTGGTCCCCGGATTGGGAATCCAATCTCAAGTCAAGCCTGCGCCGGTGGTAAGCTATTTAGTAAGTTGTGAACTTGTATAATCAGGATCGGTAATAAGTGTTCATAGGGATAACTCTCGTTTGTCTTGCGTGTAGTCCTTGTATCCTTGGTCGTTTTCTTCTTCTCTTGCTATGTCACCTTGAATTTATTTTAACTTGTCGCCATGTGCCCGATTACAAGGCCAGTAGTATAATATTGGTGGATCCTTGGTGAAACCTAACAAGTTTTCCTCCTTATCATAATGCCGGTTTCAGGAAGCATCAGTATTGGAAATTTATTTATAGCTTAATATAGTTTTAGTCCTCATGAGTTCTAAATTTATAATTTGTACATGTGACATAAATTGTTTAAGGCAAATACAAAGTTTGAACCAAACTATAAGGTCTGACACTCTAGCTCCACCACACATGCCGGTGGTCCATGTCTCTCCCCAAACAGACATGTGTACACAACGGCTTACTCCAATGCATGCACTTCTATCAAATTACTTTGCATAAACTAGAGTCTAGGCTAATAAGACCTAGATGTAATTACTTGTTCCACCCAATGACCCAAAAATATTCTGGAAGTTTTTCTACCACTCTGCAAATTCTATTTCTTTGTCCTTCGATTGGAATATATGAAGCAAAGATTATGAAAAACAAGACCAGCTTAGATGAACAAGACTTCGATTTTAGATGTAAACCTTGGAACAAGCAAAATTCTCATAGCTAGTTGCCGTAATAATTCTTACTAAGACACAATCCTCAGATAATAATCCAAAATTTCAATAAACTTTGAGAAAACACAAATGTCAAACTACACAATAGCGTTGGCAGCACTTGCAATCCTAGGCCAAAGATCAGCACACTCTTTCCCAATGGGGCCAGTAATGGCAGATCCTACAGAACAGAAGAATACATGGTAAGAATCATTAGACCAGCTTGAGCAAAAGTGTAGTATACAAGTAGAAAATAGTAGCCGAGACAGCCCATTCTCCACCAAGTTTTGAACAGTGGACAAGCTGGCCCTTGGGATTTCTTAGTCCTAGAATAACGCGTAGACCAACTTGCAAATGAAGTTTCTACAAGACCTTGATCATCATTACAACTTTAATGAGAAGATTGCTCATGGAACTAATAGTTGTGTGTTTGGATTGTTAGGACGCTTACACAAATAGTAATTACTTCGAAAACTTAAACAAAAAAATTACGGTGTTAAAGGTAACTTCAGCCTTCTCTTTTGCCCTTTGAAATAATCCATTCAATATAATACTATAAAATAAAATACCTTTCATTTCACCCTTGGGATTCACAATTACACCAGCATTATCTGCAGAAAAAATATTAAAAGCATCAGAAGACACGTTTTCAGATGCTGCGTGAGACTGCTCGAAAACTTCTCTGAAACAGATACGCTACTTCAGTGAACTACCCGATACAGGTAATAAACATGAAAGGAACTTATATGCAAAACAGATAAAATAATACAAGCAATATAACAAACAAGGGAACAGAAGCAAGGGAATCCAGTAGTTTATACTCATGAAATGGTAGATGTAACTACCATTCATCACAATAAGCTAAATGCTCTGTAATTTTTTATAAAGCCCAATACTCTGTAAATTGCATCACAAATTTCATCTAATAAATTGGGATGTGGTAATTAAACCAAAATATGTTGGACGAATGGGAGTGAGGAATCTAGAGATACACGACAAAGCTTCTTATTAATGAAACGGTTTTGGAGATACAACGATGAATGTGAGGCTTTCTGGGGAAATTAATAAATGGCAAGCATGGATCACTAAGCCCCACGGGATCTTCTATCTAAGATGGTGTAGTACCTCGGAAACACATGCACAACTTGTGGGGAATATTCATCAGCAAGTATATTAGGTTTGAGAGGAATAGTGGAAAAAATCAGATTGTGGCAAGACCTCTGGGTAGGAACTAATACCCTTAGAGAGGAACTTCCAAGTATCTATCAGATTGCCTCATTTTAAGATGCCACTGTCGCAGAACATTGAAGTAATAACTGTTGGAACATACAACTCGGGAGAAATGGTCAAGACTGGAAGTTGGAGTCTGTAATGGCCCTAATGAACAAGCGACGAGCTAATATCAATCCTCGATGAGAGGACAAAATAAAGATGAGCAATTGACAGCAGAGGAGTGTTCTCAGTCAAAACAGGAACGGTGAGTTGATGAGAACTGGTAACATAATTGAAACATAGCCATGGAAGTTGATATGGAGAAGATTGATTCCAACAAAGATAGCCTGCTTTATCTGTATATTGATGCATGAAGCTAGCCTCACTCAAGACAACATGATGAGGAGGGGGCTTAAGCTTTGCAATAGGTATTTTTCCCTGTTCCTACATGTCAAGTTGTTGCTAGAGAAATCAGGACCTGTTCCTTATTGGTTTTGGTTGTAGTGGGTAATGCTGCATGCTTGAAGGATGCCTTTATCAACCGGGGTCAATGCAAAGTGCAAAAATCAAGAAAGATGACAATGCAACCTATAACGATATTTTTGGATGTGACGTAATGGAAAGGAATCCAAGTTGGGGTTTTGCATAATAATAGCTAGTTAATGAGCAGACAATACACTATTTACCCATATCATTCTGGCCTTTACTTTTGGATTAAAGAACTTGAGGAAAGCATATCTACTATTATCCACGAAAAATAGAGGTGATAGCTGTATATTTTGGTCCGTAATTAGCACTGTTTAAGGTAGTGAAGTGAGCCATTAGCTCAGATTCCGCATCTAAATCATTATCATTAGCTCAGCTAAGGAATCAGACCGACCTCCTTTAATTACATTTTATATAGACAGGAAGTATAGTGTTGTACCAGAGAAGGCTCTTTCGTCCAACCCGTCCAAATGCTCACAAGTCATTCAAGAGAAAACTAGAGCCCAAGATTGAAAAAGCTCTTTATTAAACTTCACATCAAAATGATCAATCAATCTACGCCTCAACCTAAAACTTGACGCAGTCAACTATCTCAATCTTTTATATCCATTCTCTCTATCCAAGATCACTTTGGTCCAACATTAAACATTCCTTTCCCTTTCAAGCGAAATGAGGATTTCTGTAAAACTACTAGTTATATCTAGGACAAACAGGTAGCCAACTACACTAAAAAGGACTCCAGAAAAACAAGAGACCGAGCAGAAATCCAAAAGTAGTATTATATATTGCTTTCACAAAGTAAAGCAAAACCAGCAGAGTCATAAAGTGAAAAGCAGCACAATTCGATAACTACAAGGGGTACTCAAATATACCTTCAAAGTACATGAAAACACCATCCTTTCGGCGCCAAGGTTTGCGCTGACGAACAATGACAGCGGGCATAACCTTTTTCCTGAGATCAGGCTTTCCCTTTTTGACAGTAGCCATAACCATATCGCCAACACAAGCAGAAGGCAACCTGTTAAGCCTACCTTTGATACCCTTAACTGAAATTATGTAAAGGTTCTTTGCACCCGTGTTATCCGCACAGTTCACTGTCGCTGCCACCGGTAAACCCAATGACATCCTGAACTTGTTCCCAGCGGAACCTCCACGTCCTTAAGTTACATTTTATAAAATAAATTAGTCAATTAATAATAACTCCACTCTATTAATCAATCAACTGAATACTACGTACCTCGCTTCGACATTGTTGGACACTGTAGCTCGATTGATTGATGACAGAAAGAGCAACTGTTGGCCTTTTATATCTGCCAAGGTGCCTAGGGTTTTCCTTTGGCCCAATTTCTCTATCGGCCTTATTTCTAAATATTTCACCCGCTGCCCTCAAAATTGATTGATTTTGAGAATTTGCCCCCCGTTTAACCTGGAATGTTCTCTGTAGGCAACGCTTCAAGTTACTAATTTGTAATTACGGCTTATGATTTTATTAAAGTGCGAAAAATGCTCAATTTTTAAAAACCACATTTAAAGTATCCAACCTCTCAAGACCACTCTTTTTTACTTACTTGTGTAAATTTTTCAAACTTCAACAAAATCATATTCAAACAACAATTACTAACATTCTACTCTAAGCAAAAGTAAAATGAAGGCAAAAATATAGGAGTAGAATGTAATCCAGAATATTTCGAGACAAAAAGATCATTTAGTCAAGAAGAATATGGCAATGATGATGAAGCAAGTTGAAGTTCTGTGAGCGGATTTTTTTTTTTTTTTTTTGAAATCTATATATCTATCTATATTATTATAAAAGCACGAAGCCTTAGTGAAATGTCACTCGACTTTTTTACCCTTCATAAGTATCTTTTATGTTGGATAAAATTGTAATTTTTTAAATTTAATTAAATAAAAATTCAGATAAAATTTGGTTAAAAGCTTTTCCTAATAATTAGTTCTTGAACTTTGGATAATAAAAATAATTAGACTTCGAACCCAACTAAAATTTGTCTGCTTTACGTTTTCATAAACAATTACATTAGGGAGGGCAATTAATGACCTATTATGGATTCTACCCCCTTTGATTCATGTCTTATATAGAAACGTTTTTGCTTTTCCTAAAATATCTTTCGTTGAATAGGAAAAAAAGAAGATGCTATATCTCTCAAGAATCCTAAAAATATTTTTTTATTTTTTGTGCAGTTTGATCACATAAGCTGTATTGATTTTTAATTCTTCTTTAGTTCAACTTATTTATTCCATATCATGATTTTGTATTTACTCTACCTTAATTTAGATTTGTTAGAAAAACAATATGATGAGGTTTACAAGCTTATATTTACCCTAAGAATACTTTTTGTTTTTTGTGCAGTTTGATCACATAAGTAGTACATATGTAAGTATTGAATTTTTAATCTTTTTTAGTTGATCCTTTTTTTTTCCATAACATGGTTATGTATTTACTCTACCTTAATTTACATTTATTATCATAATATTTGTCGTGGATATGATGAGGTCTGTAAGCTTAAATTAACGCTAAGAATACTTTTCATTTTTTGTGCAGCTTGATCACATAAGCTATATATATGTGAGTATTGAATTTTTAATTCTTTTTTAGTTGATCTTATTTATCCCATAATATGATTTTGCATTACTGAATTTACAATTGTTAGCATAATCTTTTCCATGGATATGATGAGGTCTACCAATATATATTATAAAGTCTACTGTCTATAGTTTATTGTGCAGTGAAATTAAGAATTACCAGAAGCGGCCAATTAGCTTTTGATCCAGCATCTTATTTTGCTTTTAAGGTAAATTTTATTTTTTGTTTAAGGTTATTTTTAATGTTACACATATTAGATACTTAAAGATATCAATAAAATCAAAAAACATTAATAAAAATTTAAATTAAATATTCTCAATATACTATTACATATAAATTTTAAAAGTATAAGCAGTCATACCTAACCAGGACATACTTTTATATAGAAAATAACAAAATCTTATTGAGAAATCAAAGGATATTAAGAAATTAAGGTATTTTTTGGTATTCGATCCGTCATAATTAAGATATCAAAATCTTTCTGCTGCATTTATTTTCCATCGGTGTTAACTTCTTTACTTGGGACACTCTTTTATTGGATTTAATTTACTTTTATTATGATTTCGTGTTGAATAAGTATGCTTTTGTTGTTTGATGTACTGAGTTATTATTTCTATCTATACAAAATTTTATTGATATTGTTAGATCGTCCCCTATTCTCATTATACCAATGCTCATACTAGATTTGAACACCAACACATCAAAGTATACATAAGGTAAGTCTTCATCTTTTCTTCTAATGTTATCTTAGGCAAAATATAGTTTTTTAATATTTTTCTCTCGCATTATATATTCAGATTAGTTGCAAAACACAGGGACCAATTTTTTTCTCGGCGCCAATCGTCCTCGCCAGTTTTTCTCATTGTACTCTAAATATACTAGGAATTCAGCATGTGAGTTTATGCCTTTGTTTCTTTCGTTTTCTCTTAAATATTGTCGGAGACTTTTTAGTGGTAATAATGTAAGAAATCTTCATTAAAGTATTTTGTAGTTCTTATGATTTTTGGTCTATTGAAGGTAATGTAAGAAATCTGTTTTTGCATCAGCTGAATACCATTAAATGGTCACTTTTTTTCTTGAACACAAAAAGAGGTTGGATGAATTTACTGCCTTTTATGAATTTGTGTATGCAAATGACGACTTGAAAATTGGTAAGTGAAATTACAATAGATCAGAAGTTACCATGCACATGCTATAATGTAATATTTGAAAGTAAATTTCTACAAGGGAATCTAAGTTTGATAGGGATGTACTTCTTGACTATGGAATTGTTTCGATTGCACCAAGAGAAGAAGCAGGGTCAACTTGAACAACTACAAATTAAAGATAAGTACGACAGATAAACAACAAAAAATTAATGGATAAATTTTATGGGCGGTCATTCAGCTTTCATTATTATTACCCAAAAGTCACTATTCTGTTTTTTTACACAAAAATCATTTAGTTTTTCCTTAAATTACACAAAAATAAATCTTCTTGAAAATAATTTAATACCCGCCTGAAAAGTGACGTGGAAGCTAAAAATAATTTTATTAATTAGTATATATTGTAATTTTTCTTTTTCTATCTTCAAGAATAAATTTATTCATATACTGGTTAAATTGGCGTCTGACTATTTACTTTGAGCTCTAAGAGGACAGCTAGAAAGGTATAGTCCTATTCTCCATCTTAATTTATTAAAAAAATTTAAAAAATAGGCAGTCCACTACCCAAAATTACAAATAAGATGCCATATTATTTTTTCGTGCATAGAACTCATCCCTAAAATTATAAATTTTAGCACTCCTTCATAAAAACACATTAGCTACCAAATCTCTCTCTCTCCAGCCACTAAGCCGCCGACAGACACCCTCCCCTGCCAGTGGTGTCGTTACTTTTTTTTTATTTTACTGAATTTATGTTGTTTATTGCGTCTAAATCGTTGCTTTGGACAAGTTTATACATACAAATCTCCCCCCAAAAAATAAATTATACATGAATATACATAGATAAATGCATAGCAATGAGAAAAATACAAAAATATACACAAAAAAATAAAAATTCATATAAACATGCTTAATATACAAATTTATTCACTAGCATATACATACTTATACAAATTTCATACAATATTATATATGTGTACAAATTTGTATGAAATTGTATAAACTTGTATAAACTTGTGACTGACTGCTATCTTGGGAAAGGGGATAAATCGGGTAAGATTAGAAAATATGAGCCATTTTTAGCAATTTTCGTCTTTTGCTTGTCTTTTAATGTAATTATCCCTAATTTATTTGTCATATTTATTTTTCAAAAAGTGATGGTTCTCTGCCCAAACTGATTTCAACAAGCTTTGGAGCAGACCATTCATTACTCTCTCGGGCCTATGTCACGAAAATGAGTCCCTATCTCATGAAAATATCAGCTCCAATAAGAATTATTAGTCAATAATTTTCATCATTTAATTTCATAAACAAACGATCAAACAATAAGATTCTGTTATTCGATGTCAAAAGGTTCCTTAGATAGATAAGTTCAATAATTATTCTGCTTCTGAGGTTAGACTTTAGACAATTCCAAAATCTTTAGACTAACATATGGAGCAAGTAAATAACCAAATCTCGACCTAACATCAACTATACCAAATATATTCAACACAAAGTATAAAAATCAAGAAACAAGTAAAAAGGATTAAGAAATTTTTATTGGGTTGCTTCTTCCAACATGATATCCCCTCGACGGGCCAAATTCATGATTTTCTCTCTGAAGATGAATCACTTTTTGATGAGATGAACGATCAACCGGTGATAGCTGCAATAATCAGCTTCTTATTAGTTTCATTTTTGGCACGACGTTCTTCCAGTTCTCTGCCTCAGATATCAAGCTCTACACCAATTTCGTATTAATAAAAATATTATACCACTCTTACCACTATATAAAATATATCATGAATAACTTTTGTTTGGAGGATAATTCTGACTTTAGTACATCAGCGATACAAAGTGTTCACCTCCTGATAAAAGTTAATTATCGGTTAATTTGCCAGTCAAATTTCTCATCTATAACTACTCACTTTAAATTGATAGTTTAAGGTAAAAATGTGTTACTTGCACAAATTTAATTTGGACTTTGTGTTTTTTATCAACTTGTCAGGATTAGAGTTGTAAATTTGAAAGATATACTAATGATTTATACAAATAGTTTTTCAAAATAAATTAATATATGTTTAGCTTACATGTTATCAAAAAACATGTATGTATGGTACACATCATTACTTCAGAATAAAAGAACTAGATCATTGAACTCGATCTGAAGCTTCATTTCCTAACAAAAGTTATTTTTTCCTTGCGCGGTTAAGTTTTGCTCGAGTGTTATCGCCTTTGTTAATGTCATATTCTCCGTCTTTATATATAAAATTATTATAATTATTTTCGTAAGATGACACGTGCAACGCACGTACGCTAAAACTAGTATATTAAAAGGCATGTAGTAGCCACTAAAAATTAGCCAAGTGGCATATTAAGAAAAAAGCCATGTGTAATTTTTTAGGACAAGTTAGTTATTATTTGAATTTTAGTTAGAAAATATAACCATTTTTTAAACATTTTTAGTTGTTAGTTTTTCAAATTTAAAATATTAGTCACTTTTCAAATTGAAAATAAAAAACGTAAAAAATGATAAATTATAAAGAGAATAAAACTAGACAGATCAATGGTTAACTTGACAACGTAGGTAACTATCAAAAAAATATAATATAAATTTAATATAAAAAATTAGATAACTACCGAGGTTAATTTGGCACATGATTTGAGATGACAACGAAAATTTAAAATACATAAAAACATAAAGAAAGGGAACTTACATAAAACATCAAGTTCAAAATATCTATATCTATATTATATTAAAAGGAGGGGAATAAGCCTATAGAAAGTAGCCAAGTGGCATGTCAAGAAAAAGCCATGTATTAGATTTTAGGACAAAGCAGTTAAATTAGGTGAATTAGTTAGTAATTGTGAATTAGTTTTTAAATTTGATGTGCTTTAATAATTGTGATTTTTTTTTAAAAGAAAATACTATTTATTCACCTGAGCAGTTTCTTTGCACATTGGAGGAGTAATCGAAGGAATTTCAAGTTTCATGATAACTGTTTCTCACACGATGTAGCAGTTTCATTCCGGATGGAGTCCTAAAATTTGTCCTACGTGATTTTTGTTTTTTTTAAAAAAAAACTGAAAGGTAACTATAATGAAAGATATCAGATGAAAAAAAAACTGAAAAATAGGTTATCTAAAACTGCTTTAGTTGCACGTTCAAGTATCTGATCCATGATGCTCCTAAAACTTCTCTTACGTGATAAAGCCAGATCTAAAACAAATTTAGATATTTATTTGAAGAATTTTAAGTTTATTTTCAGTTCTCTTTGTTTATCTATTAGGAGTGGATAAAAGTACTTTTAATTTCAAAATCTCAGCGTTGACAGATTAGAGGGACAAAGAAATTCCTTTGTAGTACGACTGATAGAGTAATTTTAGTATAATTATATACTTTTATGCTATTGATTTTTCCCACCTCATGTATAACTCCACAGGACTTATGCAAATAATCTTCTTTCTCAAATTGGTTTTTAAAGAGGAGGAAACAAATCTACTACACCGTTTGGTCAATTCTGAATCACTTCTCTATTTGCATATATTGTTGAATACAATTTCCATAAGCCTCATGAAGCAGATAGTCAGTCCATACATGCCATGCTCTGAGGCGGATCTAAGACAGGTTTGTTGAGTTCAAATGATCCAATTTTTTTTTTTTTCAAACTATATATGTTACATATAGAAAAATTATAAATACTATACATTCAATTTATATAGTCTGTATTATTAAGAATAGACCTGCATATCTTTGACTCTTTCACTGTACTATCTTTACAACATTTATTGAAACCATTAGATCAAACACTAACGACAAAATATGTCTAAAATAAGGAACCTTATTAGTGAAGTTTCCATTACAAAATACATTGGAATTTGAAGGTTCGTGTTGTGCGGATGTAGCACATCCAGATCACAAGAAATCAGACAATATATTCTCGCCTTTGCAGGATGAAAAGGTACTATGTAGTCCTTTTATAATTAGTTCTACATATATGTATTTGATTTCAGCATGACAAGTTATTGTATAAATCCTTTAATTTTAAAATAAGATCAACATGTATATGTTGGTTTCTTATATGTATTGAAAGTTGTCATTGATACAATTTCAACTTCGTGCATGTGTGTGCATTTGATAAAGTAATTTAACTTAATTTTGCAAAATTTCTTGCAAGATGAACAAAAATGCTTTTGAAGACAGGAGGAAATCATGAAGGACATAAGAGAGCTTCAAACTTCACGTTTTGAAAGATGGTTCAAAAACAATTTCTTAAGAATGCTGATTTTCATTTGCATTATCTTCTATCATGACCAGTAGTAAAAGTCAAGGTAAATCATTTTCTTATGTATGGGTGTGTCGGATATTTAAGAAGAAACATGTATACTAAGTAATTAAACAAGTTTTTCTTAATTTAATTTGAGATTTGGTTATAATGTTCACTTATTTGTGTTGAATTAAGTTATATTTTGCAGTTGTAAGTATGCTACACTGTCTCTGTTTACTTAATATTTACTTTGCATAGATCATTTTTCTACTAATATTGCCAGCTGCTATCCTAAAGTGGATTAGAATGGGAGGAGTGCAATAGTTTCTATATATTTTCAATTTTTCATGGTCCTCACTAAAGAATAACAAACCTATCTATTCATTCAGGTAAAAATAATGGTAACTTTACCAACATCTTTTCTATTATTAATGATAATCATTGGTTCGATGATTCGTTTCGTCTTTAATTCGTACTTGCAGGTTTAAATAGTATCCTTTGGTTAAAGAAGAAAAGAGGGAAATTGAGGGGAAGCACCTATGCATGGGATGGTGGAATTGGAGTATAGTTAAATATGAGACCTATAAGCTCTTCATCTTCTAGATCACGGGGAGCATGGGGATTATGTGCAATTTCAAACAAATTATACTCCCCAGAGGAAAATTCTAGGCAAGGTCTTGCGGATTATGTATAGGATCCGTTACTAAGTCCATAAACTCATAACTGCAAAGGAATTTTGAATGTAAGGACATGATTTGGTTCAATTCCTACACTTGGTATTTATGTTTCACTTTCATTTTTCTATATCCTTTTTTAATACGATTTTGTTTATTATGTTCAAGGTACAAAATCTAATTAGTAAAAATATTTTTTTTTGGGTAATTTAGGTATAATTTAAAAAGTTTTTGTATAGTTGAAGGTAAGATGTATGTTACAAAAAAGTAGGATATGTAGTAGTTAATAATAGACGGAAACAAAATTGGCGTGTATTTGAAAAATGCGGATAAGTGAAAAATAAAAATCTGAACAACACGTCGTGATGAATTTTTATGATTTATGAAAAAAAGAATGTATCCGATTGAAAGACATAGATGAATCCACAACACGTCATGGTTTGATGTATATATTCAGTGTGGATAAGTTTTTTTCCTTAAGACAGCATTAAGCAAACCGTGCACCATATGATGCCACAACTAAGGGCTTTTTTTTTAGTCTTTACAAATGTTACATTAGTTATATAACATTACGATCTCAAGATGACGATACAAAGTTTACATAGTAATCCCTTTCTTTAGTTTTAGATCCTGATGTGCATACCTAGGAGGTGTACTTCTTCTATTGGTTAATTAAGCCATTCAAAGTGTTTACATGATCTTTTGTCTAAAATAGTTCCACTTATTTTGTCCTTTGTGTTGAAGTTTGATTTTACATTGGAGAACTTCTATTTGTTTGCATGATCATAGCAATAAACCATGTACGCTCATCCATTAAGTAACGTCATGGTGGCATCAAAACAAAGTATATATGGGATGTCTGACTTGAAAGTTTTAAAAAAAATAATAAAATAATAATAATAAAAAAAAATAACCAAACATTATACAGTGACGTATTATTAAAGATAAACTTATACTACTTTGGCTCTTCAAAGTAGAGTAGAATTCTAAGATGAAATACATGCGACTTACAATTACATGCTAGAAAGAAAAAATAGGAGAGTACTAAGCTTGAAGTAAATTAAATGTCATTTCGTAGTGCTTCTTCGGTTAAAGAATAACAAATTTTGTTATGAATAAAAAGGTTAAGTTTAATTAATAAAATAAACTTTATAAATTAAGAGATGATGATTAATTGATAGAAACAAAATGGAAGGAAAAGCTGCTAATGACTAATATACCTTCGAGCATTGCATAATCATAAAGTCAAAATAGTGCAACCAATTGAACTTATAATTTCTGGCTTTTTAGAACAACCAGTTAAATGGTGAGGTACACATACAATTGGGGAATTTACGTGATTAGGATTTTATTTATATATTAATATGATTTATGCTTTCTCAGTATTGTTGTTGTCGGTTGATTTGCATTACCACTATAAATTTTCTTCTTCAATTTGCATTCCAGATTTGATAATTGAGATTTGCACTTTTCCAAAAAAAGAAAAAACAATGAAGCTGACAAGGAGATTTTCAAGATGGTAATCGGCATTCACTTTGGGGTTCAACCAATTATTTCAAAGTAACTCATGTGGTGGAGTTAAATAAGAAATTTCAAGAACATTTACAACTTATGACAAGGTATGTTTTAGTGTATTTTCTGAAGGATTTTCTTCATGTGCTTACAGTTGCTTACATATTGATACCTTCATGAGGTTACTTCTTTGTCCAAGTATGAAAGGTATTTTGGCTTAAGCTCTAGAAACGTAGTTGATGAAAAATGAAAATACTGCTATTTCTAGCAATCAATATTTGTTTTCGATCAAATTTTGTGATTTTGGTAAACATATAATTATAATAATTGATGCTTAGAAGGATGATCTTGGTAATGTAGTAGTGAAACAAGAAATTTGAAGATTTCACTCAGTGTTTTCAAAAGCGGGGGCGTGAGGTGATGCGTTTTAGCTTCGACGAGGCGAGGCGTAAGCCCATGGATCTTGAGATTTTACTAATTTCTAAAATAATAAAATAGTATAAATTAGGTAAATATTACAAAATACATAAAATCTAAAATTAAAACTAAGTATTGGCAAATAACTTACCATATTACAATTCATAACTAAAAGAGTAATATATGGATATAGTTGTATATATGTAGTTACTTCGTTGTTGCTTAGCTATATAATTAAAGAGATTTGTTGAGCAAAAAAGTAAAAAAGTTGCGTACTTCGTAAGCACGAAAAGAACAATAATAATGATAAAATATCGAAAATTGAATTGTGAAGACTTAGAAAATACTAATATATTAAGATAAGAGGTTCTATCATCTCCATCGAATATCATTTCATTTTTAGTGAGCTGTTATATAATTTGAACCGCAACATTATCAAGTTCTAATTTCTGATTAATGAACACTTATTTTGAAGAGTCAATGGTTAATCAAACGAATTTGAGGATTTAACATGCTAATTACACCTAATTGCATAAAAAACTTTTGGGGCTAGACGTTAGGCGTCAGATGTATTTGGAGCGTAAGCCTCACGAGATAAGAGCCCCCACATAAGTCCAGGGGGTTGTTACGAATGCCTGCCCCCGGACAAGTACCAATTCTGCCTTTTAAAACAGAGATTTCACTTACTCTTACTATAAATAGTGGACAACACTAAACTCATTAAGTTCCAAATGAGGGATGGAATTTGATGAAAATATTTAGTTTATTTAAATATTAGACTGTAATCACATATTCAGTTTGGAGTAAAAATAAAAGAATTCAAGCTTCAACAAGATATTTCAATAAAAGTAGGATGTATCGGTACAATATTTTTTTATTTATCTCTTTAAGAAGAGATGAATTTCGACTAGGTATCTTGAATTTCTTTTTCATATAATATAATTTGGTTTTTTATGATTTTAATTAATTAGTTCATATTGTTAGATTCACAAATTGTATGATAATTACTTGCATAGAAAATTATAGTTCTATAGTTGTTCATTGTGGCATTGGTTAGGGTGTTGGTTTCAACAAGAGAAAAAAAATTAGGAAACCACATTTATAAAAACCAAAATCATATCCAAACTTTATATTTGCTACTTCGATGTGTGTGTGTGTATATATATAGAGACCGCGCATCGCGCGGGTACTATACTAGTAATTACTAAAACAATCAGTCAACTCTCTCCCCTTACTTTTCAATAATCATTACTTTTTATAGCCATTATACACTAAACTAATACACAATGCGTACAAACAATGTCATAGTGTATACAATCGATCTCCTCACATATACATAGTGTTTACACCCAATTTTACGATGTATACAGTGATGTAACACAATTTGTTTAGAATCAAGCAATAACTAGGTACTAGTCTAATTAATGATGCAGTCCAAACTGATCAGACTTGTTCGTGTCATCAAGACCGTTCACGAGAAGCAAAGCTAAGGAGTTGCATAATGTTCGCATTCACTTAATATGAAAGGGGGAGGATGCATTGGAGATTACTTGGCCGGGTAGCAAGCGAGCGAGGGGTGACACTTGATGTAGAGAGGCAGAATGTTGTTGCTCTAAATGAGCAAGGGAGCGAGCGAGGGGTGACACTTGGAGGAGAGAGGCAGAATGTTGTTGCTCTAAACGAGCAAGGGAGCGAGCGACCTAGCACCTAGCTGCCCTTGGGCGTGAGGGGGGGGGGGGGGCAGAATGTTAGCGTCCTCAAGGAGCTCCTTAACACACTTAGACTATTTGACTATTTGTTTCATTTATGGTCTTGCGTGGCCTTGCATTTATGGCCAATTTATGGCTGAATTTTAAACAATAGGCGTGTAGTCTCACACCTATTAAATCACACTTAGTCATTTAATTTCACTAGTTCAGATTTTATGAGAAACAACGTACTTTTGCTCTCTAGCAAAACCCTTTGTAGAACTTATTCCATTTGGTGGAAATCAAATTAGACATACTCTTGATCATTCGATTGGCAAGAAACAAGTTTTCTTGAGAATCGTTGTATAGCGTAGGTGCCTTTCGAATTCAATCAAGAGGTAATTAGACTAGTTCCCAATCATTGCTTGATTCTAATATGAATTGTGTCTCGTTCCTTTATTTCTTATACTTGATTACATCATACAGTCAGAATTATCAGTTATACACAATGTATACACTCACTTTTTTAATTATATTCAGTGTATACATATTTTTTTTAACCATATATACACATTTTAATAGAATATATTGTGTATACATCCATCTATCCAAAAACAAAAAAGAGAAAAAAGGCCAGACGGAACAGTAGTTCCGGCCACCAGCTACAGCGAGCTGTTACAATAGTTTCGTCGCAGCAAATCTGCAGCACCGGAGCAACAGCAGATCTGCAGCGAATGAACTGCTACTGCCAGAGCTCCGATGAAGCAGTCGATTTTCATACACGGCAGAGGAGTTTGTAGTGACTGGAGTGGTAGGGGACGGTGGTCGGAGGGAAGTCGGCGGTGGCCGAAGGACGTCGACGGTGGCGGGAGGGAAGGGCAGCGGTGGTGGTGAAAGAGACGGGAATAATAAGAAAGAGAAGCCACAAACCCTAGAAAGGGAGTAGCTACAAAAAATTGGGAGAGTTGGCTGAAAGACCCAAAACAAGTGTGCATTTAATTAAGTGATCTTCAAGTTTTAAGAATTTGAAAAGATGACCTCCACCTATATAATCATGTTTTGGACTTAATTAGACCAAACAAACGCTTAAATGTCCCAACCCCCAAGTTATAAATATTACACTTTTGCCCATACCAAAAATAGAAAAATTTCCCCACCCCTCAAATTTCCCACCCACAATTCTCCCCTTCTTCTTCTTCTTCTTCTTCTTCTTCTTCTTCTTCTTCTTAGGCTCGTTCCAGCTGCCTCCATTGCCTTCTTCTTCATCTGAACGTCATTCCAGGCCCTAAATCTATACCATTTTGTTCCATAGCTATCACAAATCCAATTATCATCTTCAATTTGTTCTCATTTCATGATTTATAGTCGTGGGAAGCTTTGAAATGTTCAATTTTCATCTTTATCAAAAGCTTTAATCCATCAATCGTGGTGGGTGCATTGACATCGAATTTGGTTGGTATCAACTTCTTAATGGTATACGAGGTGTTTTATTGAGCTGCTAAGCTACTTTATCATCTCCGCCATTGTTTTTGTTCCATTAGAACTCTATTTTAATTCATCGACCTGTTCCAGTATATTGTCGACGATACATATATCAGTAAATAGAGTTGTGTAGGGGGCTATGCAATAGTAGGTGCTGATTTCAATCGAAAATGGATAGACGCATAAATGCTGGTCATGGCGTTCCAATAATAGTGCAACAATACCTATTGCATTGAATTTTGAGGGTACATTTGACGAGTTGATTGACAAAGTCATTGAATCTAGAAAATTAACCTGTGATTGGGGCGATATGTCCATTAGTTTTATGCTTAGTGTTGTGTCTACAAGGGAGAAAATAACTCATTCATTCGTTAGGAATGACAGTGATCTGCGCATATACCTCCTAGATGTAGATGGTAATGGAAGTAGACATATTCTTTATATTTTGAGGGTCGAGAGATCCGCCACAGCTTCAAATATTGCTGCAGCATCTCCTCTAACAGTTGGTGATGATCAAATAGAAGATATTTTTAGGCATGTGGTTGAGGATAGTGGAGTATATCCAGTGAATGTAGATAAAGATGAAAGTATCGATAGTGATGAATCTGAGCGTGAGGGCCTGTTGAAACGCATAGCAGTATTGTTGGGGAGTCTGCTGGAACAGAGACCAGCAATATTATTGCAGACGGTACAAGCTTTTATAAGGGGAAATCATTCTGGAACAAGAATAATTTGGTTTTCTCATTGAAGATAGCGTCAATTAAAAAATGTAATACTTTCCGCACGAAGAAGAGTACAAATGTTTTATATTCTGTGGCATGTGCATCCATGAACTGCAAATGGATGGTATGCTCTGTGAAGTACCAAAGTTGTGATAGATTTATGATCACCAAGTACTGTGGTGATCATATATGTGGGGTAGAGAAGGCTACGAGCCACCATCCTCATGCTTCGGCAGAAGTCCTCACTTGTTTTATTAAAAATTAAGTCTATTGGAAACAAGGGTCCAGCGACTAAAAAAGTCAACGCGAGTGCTTATCATGATCTGAAGACAAATGTACTTGGAAGGCAAGGGAAATTGCAAAGGCCTTGGTGAGGGGGATGCCAGAGCACGGGTATGCTGTTTTAGATGCATATCGGTACGCGATCATAAGAGAGAATATCGGAAGTCATGTTACACTGGCTGTGAATGATGAGTATACTTTCCATTATTTTTTCGTATCATTTGGTGCTTTAATTAATGGATTTCATTATATAAAAAAGCTAATATATGTTGATGGCACTCATTTGTTTGGCCCTTACGAAGGTGTAATGTGGCTGCGGTCGCGCTGGACACAGAGAACCATATTTTTTCGTTGGCATTTTGTGTGGTCGATGTGGAGTGTATTAATTCTTGGACCTTCTTTGAGCAGTTGTTGGGGGTGTTACCGAACACTGTAGAGATGTGCATCATATCTGATCGGGCTAGTACTATAGCTAATAAAATTTCAAGGGTTTACACCAAAGCGCATCATGGATGCTGCATGAGGCACCTCGCTGATAACCTTCGTAAAAGGTTTAGGAGCGGTGATTTTATTGGTAATTATTATGTTGCAGTACAAACATACAGCCACAAGACGTTCGATAAAGAATTTTCCGAGCTTCGAGGCAAAAATGCAGTTGTTGCTGACTGTCTTTATAATGAAGTTGGGTTTGAAAAGTAGAGCAGAGCATATTTCCCGGGTCACAGGTATGACATGATGATCATCAATATTTCTGAATCTGTAAACGCAATGTTCTTGGATGTAAGGGAATTCCCGATGCTAAGCCTATCTAATTCTATTAATGCGAGGTTCCATGAAATTTTCATGAAGCGTCGTGTGACTGCCAACAAGGAGAACACCATCTTAGTCCCTCGAGTTGAGAAACTGGTTAGAAAAAATATGGAAGTTGACAAGGGTCTTATTGCGTATAACTTGGACAATTGTGACTTTGCCGTTGTGGGTGATAATGAGCCAGTGGACTCAGAGACCATGAAATTAGTGAATCTAGTTGAAAGAACCTGTACATGCAAGACATTTGACTTGGACAAGATTTTGTGCATTCATGCGATGGCAGCGATTCGTTTGAGCTTTGGAGATGAGTATGGTAGTGCTATTTACAAGTACTGGTCCGTATTATAGAAGGGACACGTACTTTCTTGCATACGCATACAATACTCGTCCCATTCCTCCAGAAGGAAAATGGATTCTGCCTCCCGGTGTTACGATGTCAACCATAAAGCCACCTCATGTTGAGAACAAAAGGGGCAGGAGAATAGTTAAGCACATTCTATCCATCGGGAAATCATTTACGTCCAAGAAAAGAAAGAATAAATGTTCAAATTGTAAACGACCCGGCCACAAGAAAAATAATTTATCCTGTAGCTCAAAATACACAGTGATTTATTGCTATTTAATAAGTGTAATAATTTATTTTGAATATTCATAGTATACTTGTCAATTGAATAATTTATGTATCTTTGGTACCAATATACCAGTATTTACTCAGTCTTATTATTTAATATACTTAGATATGTTGATAATAGACCCTTTCCGTTTTATTTTTTTTTGCCAAAGTATGTCTAGTTGACAATCGATCATAACCGGTTGACAATAAACCTTAACTGACTTTATTGATATATGTAGTTGCAAAATATTTTGGACAACTAGGAATAAAACTATAAACTACTATACATGGTTGATACTATATATATGTTGGATTTATACTTAGAATACTGAAGTTTTTTAAGTTAGATGCTATTCGAGCATAGATCATATGAGCATAGATTAAAGACAGAAAACAATTATAAAAGAATTAACATTTATTAATAGACATGAAACTTAGCGTGTAAGATTAGTATATTGTGCGATACATAATAAGCTTAATGACGTGTATGGTGGGTTCTTTAATTGGGTACACTGCCCAATATCAAAAAAGTCTCATCGGCTGCAATGAAGAAACGAAAAAGTCTTACCGAGAATAGTATAATGTAATCATTACAGTTAATTCCCCCCCCCCCCACCTGTAACCTTTCCCATTCTTCCCCTATAAATAAAAGCATTATTTTATTAGTTTTTTACACCATCTCTAATTATCTTAAGCTTTCTCCTCTACAACTAAAAAAAGTGGCTTACCCACCATCTCAACATACCCTACTGATTTGCCAAGCTTTACACACTTTAATAAGGCAAATGAACGAAGACAGAATGCGCCAGGAGATAAACATCTGGCGCGTTGCATGCATTCTGCGCTCAATGTGCTGCCGCATCGACTTAAACACCGATGACCTCATCAAACCCCATCCTCGTCCTAGATATTATGTTTTTTTTTTAAAAGTTTATTTAAGTATTTTAGTATTTTTAGTATTTTTCTGCTTTTTTTTGTATAGTATTCTTTTTATTTTTTTGTAATTATAAAAATTATTATTAATGGAAATAGGGGTTTTTGTCGGCGTATAAATATTGTTGTTCCTACTATGTTCGCTGTAATAATTTTTTATTTCATTGGAAAAGATGATAGATTATGTTGAACTTTATAACAGACCCGTGTAAGTTTATAAACAACTACATGTCGACACCCACTTTTTCCCGAATCGGTTAAAGTTCGAAATAGGGCTCGAGTTATTGGAACTCAGGGGTAAAGATTTGGAGTCGCCGGGCACCTACTTTGTTTCTAGCCAATTTTATAATTAACTCTGAAACTTAGTCTATGAACCAGAAATTCTATGTAAGGGTTCAAGTTAACCCGAGAGGAAGGGGTTAGGCACCTCTTAGGCTCCACCAAATATAACAATAATAATAATTGTTGAACCCCCAAAAATAACCTCGAAAGGCTAAATTAAGGAATATCAACTGAATGGACTAACTCTTTTGGAGTTTTTGGAGTCGCCGCCCAATTTAAGGAAAAACAGGGAACCAAATAAGCAAATGCGTGCAAAACTCTATTTTTGAAAAAAAGGCAATATTTTTAGAGATTCTAAGTAAGAGGTTTTGTTAATTTCGAAATAAGGGTTTTAAGGCACTTTCAAAATTCTGTTAACAACGGTTAATCCGACAGGTTTTCAAATATTTATAAGTGCGCTTTTCTTGTTGAAGAATTAACTAATAATAATAATAATAATAATAATAATAATTAATTGAATAATAATAATCAATTGAATAATAATAATAATAATAATAATTACTTGAGGAGTAGTAGTAGTAGCAGTAGCAGCAGTAGGAGCAGGAGCAGTAGTAGCAGTAGCAGCAGTAGGAGCAGGAGCAGTAGCAGCAGTAGCAGCAGTAGGAGCAGGAGCAGTAGGAGCAGCAGTAGCAGTAGGAGTAGTAGCAGCAGTAGCAGCAGTAGTAGCAGTAGTAGTAGTAGAGTAGGAGGAGGAGGAGGAGGAGGAGCAGCAGCAGCAGCAGGTAGTAGTAGTAGTAAATTGAATAAAAGCTTATTTGCAAAAAATATTTTTACTTCCACGCATTTGCTGAAATGGCCCCAATTTGCGACAAATAAATAACAACTCCAAAAATAAAGGATAATGAACATAAAAGTAAAGCAATAACTCAAACGATTAAATTTTATTCACAAATAAAATATTTTACAAGTCATTTACAGAAATATTCTAAGGGGCGAAGGCAAAGATAAATTGAAAAGTAGAACCCGGAAATGCTGATCAAGTAAAACTTTTAAGTCTTGTAGAGCTAAAGATGCAGCTGAATCCACGAGCCTGAGACTTGGAGGACACGAATGTAGAGAACTTCCTGGTAACTCCAGACTCGCAGGGAAGAGAGATGTAGAGTTCAAATCATGAACTCAAATGCAATTTTGACCGTGCAAAGAAATAAAAAGAGTAAAGGATTAGCAATCGTAAAATTTTTGCGAGGAAGCAACTTTGGCACCCGCTTTGTGATGCGTAGCCTCTGTTTATAAATTCGCTGAGAATTAGCCACTAGACGCATTTTTTAAAAATAATAGTAGCACGACGTCGTTTTACACATTTTGGAAATTCCGGTTTTACCCTTCCTTATTTTTAACTTATTCGGGGTTTTTGTTTCTCTCTTTGATACTGTGACTTTTGAATTCTATCAAAATATACGAACTCTCTTTCGAAATACACCAATTTCTTATTTTTGAGATTTTGAAGCTTTGTGTTTGGGTAAAAACTTTGTTTTGCTGTTTCGTATATTAAGGTAACTGTGTTTACTTCGTATTGTTTTTTTTCATTTTTGTACGTGTATATGGGTTATTAGGTTTTGATTTTGTTTCGAAAAATGTTTGGATTTTCCATTGGAGTACAGTATAAGCTTTTGATTCCCTTTAAAATGGTGGAGTTTTTTTAAGGGGAAGCTTTTTTCTGTGAAACCCATTGCCCCAGAACTATATACTGTGACCTTTTGTTGGGGATAGGTTGTTGCCCCATGATAAAAAACTGGGACTGTGTGTTTTTAACAGGTACTTGTCCATTGTAAATGGTGGGTTATTTTTAAAGGGGGCAACGGTTTTTTTTTGTGAAACCCTTTGCCCCAAAACTATATACTGTGACTCTGTAGGGGGATAGACTGTTGCCCCAGCACAAAATACTGGACCCCTTTGTTTAACAAGTGCTTGTGTCTCAGTTCTAAAATACTGTGACCATGCACATGAACTGCTTGTGCTCCCAGCACCAATGTCTGGGGGAGGGGGTGGGCCACCAAGCTCTCCCCCAGCACAAACACTGTGACCCCTTTGTTTAACAAGTGCTTGTGTCTCGGTTCTAAAACATGGGACTTATACAAAGCATCATAGGCCCCAACACAAAATACTGTGACCCCTTTGTTTAACAAGTGCTTGTGTCCCAGTTCTAAAACATGGGACTTTGTATAACAAAGCATCATAGGCCCCAGCACAAAAAACTGTGACCATGCACATGAACTACTTGTGCTCCCAGCACCAATGTCTGGGGGGAGGGGGGTGGGCCACCAAGCTCTCCCCCAGCACAAACACTGTGACCTTAACAGGAAGCAGCTTTGTGTTTGGGTAAAAACTTTGTTTTGCTGTTTCGTATATTAAGGTAACTGTGTTTACTTCGTATTGTTTTTTTTTTCATTTTTGTACGTGTATATGGGTTATTAGGTTTTGATTTTGTTTCGAAAAATATTTAGATTTTCCATTGGAGTACAGTATAAGCTTTTGATTCCCTTTAAAATGGTGGGATTTTTTTAAGGGGAACGCTTTTTTCTGTGAAACCCATTGCCCCAGAACTATATACTGTGACCTTTTGTTGGGGATAGGTTGTTGCCCCATGATAAAAAATCTGAGACTGTGTGTTTTTAACAGGTACTTGTCCATTGTAAATGGTGGGTTATTTTTAAAGGGGGCAATGGTTTTTTTTGTGAAACCTTTTGCCCCAAAACTATATACTGTGACTTTGTAGGGGGATAGACTGTTGCCCCAGCATAAAATACTGGACCCCTTTGTTTAACAAGTGCTTGTGTCCCAGTTCTAAAATACTGTGACCATGCACATGAACTACTTGTGCTCCCAGCACCAATGTCTGGGGGAGGGGGTGGGCCACCATGCTCTCCCCCAGCACAAACACTGTGACCCCTTTGTTTAACAAGTGCTTGTGTCCAAGTTCTAAAACATGGGACTTTGTATAACAAAGCATCATAGGCCCCAGCACAAAATACTGTGACCCCTTTGTTTAACAAGTGCTTGTGTCCCAATTTTAAAACATGGGACTTTGTATAACAAAGCATCATAGGCCCCAGCACAAAAACTGTGACCATGCATATGAACTACTTGTGCTCCCAGCACCAATGTCTGTGGGGAGAGGGTGGGCCACCAAGCTCTCCCCCAGCACAAACACTGTGACCTTGCACATGAACTACTTGTACCCCCAGCACCAAAAATACTGTGACTTTGCACATGAACTACTTGTGCTCCCATCACCAATGTCTGCAGGTTTTTTAGGTGCAAGCATATAGGTGTTAATTTTTCTTTGTTTTATTTTAATACATGTGCTAATGTTACAGCAATGGAGATTATACCAAGTGATGAGGTTATGGATAATCTGCCAAACGACGATGGTATATTGCTTCCATTTGCGCAGTGGAAAAATCGTGATTGCCAATGGAAAGGTGACACAGTGTATCGTGGATTACTTGAAGGGTTATTGTCTGCGGATTACCTGGAGAAACTGAAGAAAGGGCCATTCGGAAAGTTTATGCTTTTGGAAGATGCTAAATATTCTAGGAGGCTTATAAATTATTTTCTGCAGTAACAAATAGTTTCTTCAGACAACACTAAGCTTAGCTTCAAAGTTTTTGGTGATATAGTAGATTTCACAGCTGATGATTTTCATGTAGTTAGTGGTCTTAATATTTCCAGTATTATAGATATAAGTATTTTTAAGCTTTCAAAGAGTAGATTAAAGGAGAAGTATTTCAGGAATCTTGAAGACGATGTTAATAAAAAGGACAGCAAGTGGACTTCAAAGTTATATGACTTGTTTGATTTGATTGAACATCATTCCAGTTATGTGAGAGTGGCTCCAAAGAGCAAGGGTAATGTGAATAGAGTGTCAGCTGTACGATTGAATGTTCCATTAGAGCAAGATAATGCTGTTAAACTAGCTGAGGTATATTTGCTTAATTCTGTTTTATTGGGTCGGCCATTACCTAGAGTAGTGGATGAACAACATATGATTATTATTAATAATGAAGAGGTGCATAGCTGTTATCAGTGGGGTACTGAGATATATCGTCAAATGGTACACCATTTGCAATCAATCATAAAGCCAAATTCTACTACTTATTTGTTTCCTGGTATGCCCTTCCATTTCTGTTGCTGGGTGGCAGAGGTGTTCCCTGTGTTCAGGTAGTATTTACTGTTCGCCCTAGGATCAAACCTGTGATGCTTCGCTACACATGTACTTTTACCCCTCAATACAATGTCTTGTGTGATGACTTCTTTCATAATGAACAGGTGAGTTTTACGAGTACTTGCTTTTGTTTGTTATTTTTTTAAAAAACTATTTTGCTGGTTTTGAAATGTACTTTTTAATAGTTTTGGGAGGATGCCTCAGTAAGACCAATAAGGCATAAATCTAAACATGCTTCAACTTCAAAGTCACCCTCAAATTCATCTTCAAAGACTAGTTCAACAGCAGAATCTATTGACATGAATGAAGTTGTAAAGATGAAATTCTTCGTGGGTTTTGTCTTTTAATTTTTTTTTCTTATGTGGTTTTAATGTTTTTTCTTTTATCAGAGATTGACAGCTAATCTCAAAGTAAACTTACCTACTGAGACCAAGATTCAACATATGATCAATTCCTCAGAAAATAGTGTGAAGAAAGATCTTGCTGACATGGAGAAGAGGATTACAGATATGTTGAATGCAAAGTTTGATTCATTACTGCTTCTTGTTGCAAAATCAAAGACAAGTGATCTCAGAAAAAACTGTGGTGTGTCTGTAAGTAAATCAGACACCAGGAGTAGAAATGAGAAGAGTCGTTTTGTTGATAAATTATTCAGATTGTCGCGATAGTTTTTTCAAAGAAACATATAATCGGCCAGAGCTTGTTGGTAGTGTACAAAGTGATCATGGTATTCCAGGTGCTTTAATAGATAAAAGCGATCAAATGATTGTGGATGTTTTAGAGGATTACAAAGCTGATACCTGTGACCCTATTGATGAAGCAAAAGGTACAGATGGTTTAGAAAAGGCGCCATCAAATTCAGACCATCATCAACAAAATCATGGTAGTCAAATAGAGTATTCTATATAATCGTAATCTAAGTAAAAGGAAATTTTTTATTTAATGTAATGATTTTTTTATTGTATATTCAGATAAACAGAATCCTTCATCTGATTTATTGGACAAGTGTCCATCTAAAGATGATGATGTATCTTTGAATCCAACAGATGTTCAGCTTCGTGATGAAAAAATTTATTCCACACTTAATGGTAAGAAGAAAAAAACTTGTTGGTAGATTCAACCAACATATTATGCACTAATACTGTATTTTTTATGATATGCTAATGTCCCAGATAATAAAATATTGGGACTCTTTGTTTAACAAGTACTTGTGTCCCAGTTCTAAATTATGGGACTTTCTTTAACAAAGCACTATAGCCCCAGCACAAATACTGTGACTTTTTCATATGAAGTATTTGTGCCCCAGCACGAATGTCTGGGAAGTCTATAGTAATGGAAATCTATTTTAAATATGTGTGTTTTGGCACTTCTGTTTTCTATAGAGAAATGTAATGTGTTGTGCTTATTTATTTTTACAGAAGGTAATAATGGTGAATCAGGGCAAAGTGCTGTGGTTGAAGAACAAATTAATGAATTAAAGCATCTTGTTGAAACTGGTATTTAGACACCACTAGGTATGTAAAAGTAATTTTTATATAATAATTAGTGTTCCTATTTTTGTTGTTGAAAATGTGTAACAAATGATCTTGTTTTGAAGTCTCTCAAGAAAGTTCTCAAGAAGGTTCTCAACCAATTAAACTTGCTGATAACCAAATGTTTTTGACTCCTGGTACGCGAAAATATGTTGCATATTTTGCATGGTCCACACTCCAGCATAAAATACCCTGTTGGTTGGTCAATGAATAGTGTGTCTTGTTCCATTTACAGAAGCAACAAATGTTAAAGCTGATAATGAAGACGTTGTCAATCAACGCAGTCACAGTGCTGAGGTTCGACTTGAAGTTAAGACTGTCAGTGAGCTTTGCATAGCTGGTCTTATTTTTACACCAGAAGGTATGTAATCGTCTTTTTTATAGTTATTTTGTGTTTTTTATTGTTCGCAAATGTGTGATATATTATCCTTATTTATAAAGATTCTCAAGAAGGTTCCCAAGAAGGTTCTAAAGAAGGTCTCAAAAAAGGTGTTGAGAATTCGTCTCCAAAAAAGGTTTTGAAAGCATTTTCCAGCAAGAAAAGGAAGAAACGTGATAATGATGCTTCTCCTGAAATTGCATCTCCCCTCAAATCTAAAATTGGTGAAAATTTGGCTGAAGCAAGCAAAAGCATCATGAATATTGGCTGCATAGATGCACCTTCATTTTCAATTGGCTTCACACAGCCATTGCAAGAGACTGCAGCAGTGATCAATAGTGTCAGGCAAGATTCTATGGATATCGATCGCTCAGAAAGTAAGGGTGGTACAGAATTGGCATTAATAGAGAAAGATAATTCAAAAACTTACGATACTTGCTGATGCATCTGTTGTAGTACTGGAGCAAGAGTCTGCTTTGGATTCTGCCATGAAAACACCTGAACAGTTAATTTTTGTGGAGAAATGGAAGGTTGCTGGAACAGATGTTTGTGCAAGGAATTTTGCAGATGTGTGTTCATCTAAACAACAGTCGGCTATGCAGTGTTCAGTGAAAAAAGAGGAAGTTATGGATTTAGCTGTTTTGTCAGACAAACCATCAAATGATCCAGAAGGAGGAGAGCTGTTAGGCAGGGGACATAGGGTTCGTAAGATTAGCCGCCACTTATTATCTCCATTCAGGCCTTTTGAGCCAAAGGAAAAGTGTGATTGGAAGCCTTCTTATAAGCGTGTATTCCCTTTTCATACTGTCAATGCCACGTCTAATTGTTTGGCACTTTTTGATAAATGGTTGAAGCAAGGCTTGAAAGTGACTGATCAAAACAGCATCTCTAAAGTGTAAGTTATTTTATTTTATTTTTTTAGTTATTGTGTATTTTAAGTTACAGGGCGTTGTAAATTATATTAGTAAATTTGTATTGTTTATGTTGTTTGTGTTTAACTTTTTTAGGGGTGATGATCTTTATGATGACAAAATTGCAGACATCAATTCACAGAACAAAATTAGATTATATAGTGTTTCAGTGAAGAGCAAAATGTGGTTTAGAGAGATTGCAGATATAAGATATTCACTTACCAATGAGGTTTTCTACAGCTTTTTTTTATTATTGGTTCTTTAGTCTTTTATATATATATATATATATATATTTTTTAACTATTTTTTTTTTTTTTTGTGTTTTGTGATTTTTTTTGTCATGCAGCATGTTGATGTTATACTGTACTATATGAGGAAGAAACATGTATATCATTTCACAAACTACTCAGCATTGTTCACAACGACAGACTTGAATTTTGATTTTTTTGTAGAATCGTTGTTCTTTTCGAAGGTTGAATCCTATTTTGAAAATATGGGAAAGGAAGAGAAGACCAGGAGAATAAAACAGAAGAAGGATAGAATGGAAGAAGAGTGGAAGAATAAAGAACGTTTTGAAGAAATGAAGGCTCAACAAAAGAAAGGAGCAAAAAGGACTCGTGCTCAACAAAAGAAAAAAAAATATAAACCTCCAGCAGAAGTTGTTTTTGGAATTCATGACTTGACATTGGACGATTTAGAGAATATTGAGTTAGATTTTGACCTAGCACAGTATGAAGGAACTACACAGAATAACCTACTTGAGTGTGTGAATGGGTCTACTAATCAATGTGGCATAGCATGGAGTCATGTCGAAAAAAGTGTTTATGCCAATTAGGAAGACTTCAGTTGATCCTGATGATTACATGTCTTGCACTCATTATTGGTTGGGAGTTTATTCTATAAAAAATCATAGAATAGATGTCTATGATTCGGTTTTTGATGGGGATGAACATTTTGTGAAGATGAAGATGGGAATGTATGCAATTGCTATACCTAAGCTACTAAAAGAGATGGATTTTCATACAAAATATCCTAATTTTGGTACGACGTACAAGAAACTTGATATTGTTTATCAAACAGCACCAAAACAATTAGGAGAGACAGACTGTGGTCTTTTTGTAACAAGGTTTATAGATCTTCTCATGCTTGGACAGGATTTGTTTAAATATGAATGGTGAGTAGAAGCTATTACTATTTATAGGAGAATGGTTGCTGCTAATCTACTGGAGCATGGAAAATCAAAAAGAGATGAAGGCTATGAAACTCCACCAGAGAAATTGAATGATGATTACGGAGAGCATGATAAGAAGCTAGCTTGTGAACATGGATGGCTGCCTCTTCTTTAAATCTTTATTTATCTTTTTTTATAAACAATGCAATGTACACATTTTTTGAAGTATGTATAGTTAATATGTTGTTTGTTTGTTATTATTTAATAGCTTGTGAAGTATATAAATAGGAATGCTAATACTTTAATTGTAGTATTTTTATATACTGTGAGTTCACATATGAAGTACTTGTACCCCAACACCAATGCCTGTGAGCGGGTGGGAAAATCCCTTCGTGCCCATTATAAAATACTGGGACTCTGCATTTTTAAGTACTTGTGCCCCAGTTCAAAAATTATGCGAGTTGCATCCCCCTCCCCCCCGCCCCCCCGCCGCCCAAAATACTGCGAGTTTACGTATGAAGTACCAACGTCCCAGTTAATATACTGGGTATAACTCCTTAGTATAATTTTTTTTAAACAATCGATAATGTAGTAGTAATATAGATAAGCAACGACGTCGTATATCACCTTGTTCCTTTTTTATAACACGCAATTATACCCAGACAGTATAATTATTACTACATTATCGATTGTTTAAAATAAAAAGTCGTGCTTAAAATTAATGTATTGTCTTGGTAGAGTGAAACTTTCACTGAAAACGCTGCACTCTACGAAGACAACACATTAATTTACTTGAAGGAGAGTTGATTAATCGTTATAAACACTGCAACGTTTCATAAAATTTTCGGTGTGGGACATAGATTCTAGGTAAATAGTCCCAGTTTTTTTATATACTGTGAGTTTACATATGAAGCACTTGCACACCCAGCATCGCGAGTGGAAAAATCTTGCCGCGCCCATTATAAAATACTGGGACTCTGCATTTTTAAGTACTTGTGCCCCAGTTCAAAAATTATGTGACTTTGTATAAAAGCATTTTAGCATGCGTTTCCACCCCCAGCCCAAAATACTGTGAGTTTACTTATGAAGTACCAGCACCCCCAGTTAACATACTGGGTATAATTACTTAGTATAATTATTTTCACCAAAATAATCAGGGGTCTGCAGTTATGAGTTGGTTACTAGCATTCCTGTTTTTTAGGGGTGCAGTTTTGTGTATCTGTCTATAAATACAGTCTTTGAATATAGAATCATCACTCAAATTTGTCTCAAATTTTTTACTTGCAGTCTTTTGGAAAACAAAAATGTCTCTCCCACAGGAAAATGGGCATGCAGTTGAGAATGGACATGCACTTCAAAATGGGCATGTAGTTGAGAATGGACATGCACTTCAAAATGTGAAATCTACAGATCAAACAGGGCGTGATTTGTATTGGGAGATTGCAGGGTTGCAGGGAGACATTGAGCAGTTGACTCGTACTGTAGATCATCTCCGATTATTAATTATTCGGCAAGATCAGAAGATTGAAAGGAAAGAGTGACAAATGACAAGGATGATGAGGGCAATCAGACAAATCCCAAACTATAATGAAGTACCTACTCCACCAGGGTCACCAGAGAACTAATTTTACTATTTTTAATAAACTTATGTTGTATTAACTTGATAATAGAAAAAAGATTGGGTCTCCATCAATGTTATGTTTTTAATGCTTGCATCTGCAAGTGTAATTTATCTTTTCTTGTACTTTGAGGATACTTCTTTTATGTTTTTAGAAGTATCCTTTTTCTGTAATTTTTATGTTAATCTTAATTAAAATGCCTGTAAGTTTGCGTTTGTTTTGTGTGAAAAATGTTATCTAATATGCTGGGGATGGCTAAGATGTTTTTGCTGTGGGTAGTAAAACAAGGCGCATGGATCACACACCCCTCCTAGATGTTTATTCTGGGGCTAGTATTTTAAGGCACATGGACGCCCCAGAAGTTTTTGCTGTGGGTAGTAAAACAAGGCACATGGATCACACCCCTCCCAGATGTTTATTCTGGGGCTAGTATTTTAAGGCACATGGACGCCCCAGATGTTTTTGCTGTGGGTAGTAAATTAATGCACATGGACATTTGAGTTTTTATTTTTATTTTTCCAATGCTCTTTATACTTGGCCCTAGTTCTGCATCGTAAAAGAAAAGAACAAGCAATGTGCAGCTTTTATATAAAGAAGGAAGAATCTTTACTATCATCCAAAAGCAGAAGGACAATACAATATAATAGAGAAGATTTCTTGTATAATTATCTTAATATAAATAGACTACTTTGTTACTAAATAGAAGAGACAAATATTTTTGTATTTTTAAGATGGGAACAGTCGTTGAAGCAGTGTTGAATGAATTGGATGCTGAATTAGATCAGTTTGTAAGTTAATCATACCATTTTTTTTAAAGTGTTATTTTTTTGTTGGCCTTGTTAAGCTTCGCAGACTTCACCCAGTCTTTACACTGGGACGTTATGGTAAATATAAAAGGCGATCCAGGTTTTTTTAATTCTGGGTGAATAAAAATACAGAAATACCAGCAGCTGGGTTAATTGCCTCCCTAACATGGGGATTCAAAAAGTCTGGACTTTATTATTTATGAAAACTAGAAGGAAATAGGGAAGACCAAACAAACCTACCATTTTTGACTACATTTATTGTGATATTTTTAATCGATTCTTTAACCATAACAGCTGGACAAAAGTTAATATTAGATAAATAAGCTATACCCAGCATATTAGAGAATATTTTTCATAAATAAGAGGGGAACAGTCGTCGAAGTAGTGTTAACTGAATTGGATGCTGAATTAGATCAGTTTGTAAGTTAATCATAGCATTTTTTAAAGTGTTGTTTTAGTTTGATGTTATTATAAAAATTTGCATTTCTTCTTTTGTTTTGTTTTGTAGATTTTGCCAGTATGGTTGGCAATTCGGCTTCCCAGACGTGATGTTCCAGCCACTCTTATTTGCCATGATATTCATTTCCAGATGAACTACCTAAAAGTGAGAAGACAGAGAAAACTTTGTAATGGATGGAGGGAGTTTGTTCGTACTAACAATCTTGGAGTAGGAAGTACGCTACATTTTAAGGTTCTGGAATCCTTAGATCGTGTGGTTTTAAATGTTAGTATATGGCAGCCTGAACTAGAACCTTTAAGTTCAAGTTCTAGTTCTAGTTCTGGCTCTACTGTTGAAGACGCTTGAATAAGATAGCATATTTGTCTGTTTTAGTTCAATATATGAGTTTTTGGTAAATAATATCTGAGTTTTTTGGGCAGTTATATATGTGTAATGTAACTGTTGTTTTTTGAATTGTGATTGTTCAGTAAACAACATCACAAATATTATGTAATGGTGCCTTTTCAATTATAAGTTGCATCTGTTATTACATTATGGAATTTATTCTATAAATACATATCAACTTATAGTTGTTATGAAGTTTTATGTGAAGTTTCTATGTTGTCATTTTTAATTATTAGTCTATAATTTCCAACTAGTTTACAGTCATTAGTATAGGACCCCATATCAAAATGCTGTTATTTTTCAACTGCATAACAATATAGCTCCAGCAAAAGCACTGGGGATTAATGTATGAATAAATATTATTAAATTTTGTGATTCTGGGATTAATTTGATAGCAGCCCCCATATCAAAAATGCTGTTATTTTTCAACTGCATAACAATATAGCTCCAACAAAAGCACTGGGGGATTAATGTATGAATAAATATTATTAAATTTTGTGATTCTGGGATTAATTTGATAGCAGCCCCCATATCAAAATGCTGTTATTTTTCAACTGCATAACAATATATCTCCAGCAAAAGTACTGGGGATTAGTTTACAATGATGAGTATAGGACCCCAGATCAAAATGCTGTTATTTCAGCTTCATAACAGCATGGCTCCAGCACAAGTGCTGGGATTACTTTACAATTATGAGTATAGGACCACAGATCAAAATACTGTTGTTTTCACCTTCATAACAGTATGGCTCCAGCACAAGTATTGGGGGGACTAATTTATGTGAGAGCAGTTTTTTATATATGAATAAATATTTATTAAATTTTGTGATAGTAATTTAAGTTACATAATATTTGTTGAAATTGATAACGTACAGAAACTGTAAAGTCCATAGAAAATATAATTTCTTTGACTACATTTAATGTATTTTTGACAAAATACATATTGACTAACAGTTACTCACTTTTTTGACTATAAATAACCCTTTGCAGTTAAAGCAAACTACAAAGTTTTTTAAGACTTCATCTCCTCTTATAAACTGTAAAGTTTTTTTTTGAAAAGAAGATATGGTAGATGAAGAGAATCGTGTGGAGGAACTAGGAAGTTTCGACAAGAAAATCACATCATCTTATTTTGATAGAGATGATTTTGTATGTTAAAATAAATGACCAAAGTATTTTTTATTTTTTTCATTTATTTTTTTTAGTGTTTTGTGATTTTTTTTAACTGTGAAATATTATTCCTTTTAGATCTTTCCAAAAAGTTGGAAGCAGAGGCTGCCAAATATAAATAGAATGGCATGCATATTGTGTGAAGATGATGATGAACTATATGAGATGAGCTTCAAAGTTGGGAAGCACGCAAGGTTGTGTAATGGATGGAAGGATATGATTAATAAAAAAGGCTTCAGGATAGGCAATATACTTCGTTTTGATCACCTGTTCCACGAGATATTCAACGGTAATGCATCTGTTGTTTTTGAAGTTTCTGCCATAAACCATCAGGACGGTGAGGGAGGGGGTGATGATGATGAAAGCAGTGATGATGATGATGATGATGATGGTGGCAGCAGTGACTAAGATGTAGGATTAGCCCAGAAGCCTATTGTGATTGAATTAGTTTTAGTAGTTTTTATGTTTTTTCAGTTAATGTGGGATGTTTGTTTCTCTTTTTATTTCATGTGTGTTTTGAAGCTTTTTTTCAGTTAATGTGATGATCTTTTATGAACTGTGTTTCTAAGTACTGTGTTTTTAAGTAAGATCAAAATGTTTGTTGTTCAATAAGTAAAAAAACTAGAAAATAGATAAATTAAGACAACTATTTTGCACAGCAACAAATGAAAAGTGTATTATATATATTAATCCTTGTTAAAGAATACAGAGGAAGTAATTTTTTTTTTTTTTTAAAAAGTTCTCTATAAGTGAGAACAAAATGCTGTTATTTTCAACTGCATAACACCATCGCTCCAGCACAAGTACGGGATAAGGTTTACAAATATGAGTATAGGACCCTCCAGATCAAAATGCTGTTGTTTTTCAGCTGCATAACACCATGGCCCCAGCATAAGTACTGTGACTAATGTATGTGATAGCAGTTTTTTATATATGAATGAATATTATTAATTTATGTAATTATGAAAATGTTGCTCATATTCAAAAAACAAAATCTATTGTGCATTTTAAATATTGTAAAAGAGTTCTTATAGTAATTTAACTTATAGAATCTTCTAAGATTTTTTATTGACTTGACTTGTCATGTAAAATGACAAAAGAATCTATCAACTTTTGTTCATGTATTGTCAAAACAATATACAAATGTTATGGATTTGCAAAGTTAAAGTAGGGAATATTTTGTGGATTTCAATATATTTTTGGAACAGAAGTCTGTTCTAATGTATAGAATCTTTCCAGAATCTGTTTGATTTCTTTTTGTGTTGTCAACTGTGTAATACTGTTACTTTAATACAGTTGAAAATCTCAGTTCAATCTTTTCCTATACAGATACGACCTATAAAAAAAAGTGATATTTTTTTTACAGAGAAAGATGCAAGGAATCTTTACAACTTTTTTTGAGTTACAATGTCAGCTAAAATAGAACAAATATTCTTTACATGTTTTTTCTGTTTTTGTTTTCTATAAATTAGACAGTTGTCTTGTTTTTTCACTTGTGCAAAACAAAATATTATTCTAAAAAAAGGAAAAATAACAAAGCATAAAATAAAAGATGGCTTGCAATGATGAAGTAAGAAGACAACAATGGCGCCAGTTGAATAACGATATTAGGAATTTGAAAAGTGATCTTGAGTTTTTGAAAACTGAGGTATCAGTCGTGAAGAATAACTTGGATTGTTGTTTGAATTTTTTGTAGCTTTCAGAGAGAAAAACAATAGAGATATGGATCGACTTTTTGACAAACTCTTTGACAGTGAATTGCAGAAATTTACAGATTCAACCTCTGGTTCTAGCTCTCGCGTTCCTTAGTAATCATTAATGTTTTACTGAATTTTTTTTATGTATTTCGCAGTGTTCTGTTTTTATGCTTCAATGTGAAACAAGTGTAATTTATCTTTTCATGTACTTGAGGATACTTCTTTTGTGTTTTTAGAAGTATTCTTTTTATGTAATTTTTATATCACTGTTAATGAAAATGGCTGTAACTTTACCTTTGTTTGTGTGTAAAATGCTGTCTCTTAAATAATATTTATGTACAGTCCCAGCAATATATGCCCCAGCATTTTTACACCAAGCCCCAGGATATTGTTATGGGGCTTTGGGTTAATGTAGCACCAAGTCCCAACATTTTATGCTGGGACAACAGGGGTGATTTTGAAGTCCAACTTTATAAATCCCAGTATTTAATGCTGGACAACACACAAAGTAATTCAAAATCATGTTAAACAGTGTGACCCATTGTAAACAGTGTGACTTATCAGAACTTATGACAAAATACACATTATACCTTTTCAGAAATTCTAGAAGTAACTCTTACAAACAAATGCCAGTGTATATAAATTCCCACCCATAAAACAGATAGACAGGAATCCAATATGTCATTTTTGTTATTGATAGAAAAACAAACGAAATTGTTTGAAATACTATATGATCAAAAAGTATCTATGGAGAATGGCCACGGACCATCCAATGGAAGACAGGTTTTCCAGAATGGTCATGGACCATCAACTCAAAGGCATGTTACGAACTTGCCTTCAATACCAAGAGACCTCTGTTGGCATTTTGAATATCTGAAGAAGGAGGTGGAATCCTTGAACGAATTCAGAAAGAAATGTGAAGATGAGTTGTGGAATTTAAGGTACACGCAGCGACAATATTATGAAAAACTGATGGAATTGCTTAAGGTGATGGCAGATCCCCTGCAATTGCACAATGGAGGGCCAGGGGAGCCCGTGTTTAGGAATTATGGAGAATAAACAATGTTTTAATTTGATATATTATCTATTGTTGTTCTTTCATATATTAGGAATTTTTTTTTACAATGATATCATGTATTTAAAAAGGCAAACAGACAGTCTTAACATGTGTGTGAAACAAGTTTAATTTATCTTTTCTTGTACTTAAGGATACTTCTTTTGTGTTTTTAGAAGTATGCTTTTATGTAATTTTTATGTCACTGCTAATGAAATTGGCTGTAAGTTTTGCCTTTTGTGTTGTATGTAAATTTGTTGACTCTTAAATAATGTTTATGTCTATTCCTAGAAATACATGCCTCAGCATTTCTGATTAGAACTTCCTGGCAAAAACCCTTCTCTTCCATACCATACGCGTTTAATTTGCATCGTTCAAACGAATTTTGAGTTCCTCTTTTCTTTTTTTCCCCCCTTAATATTTTGTCTGGTAGCAAATGGACCATTTCCATTAGTAGGTATTTAAGGTGACAAGTAACAACTCTTCTGTTGATAAATGTAGTATAGCTACAGGATATTGTAATGGGACTTTGCTTCAACGTAATACTAAGTCCCAGCATTTTAATGATGGACAACAGGGGGTGTTTTTGAACTGCAGCTTTATAAGCTAAAAAATAGCATAGCTACAGGATATTGTAATGGGACTTTGCTTCAACGTAATGCTAATCCCTAGATTTTTATGCTGGGGCCAGTAGTTTAAGGCACATGGGTGCTCAAGCTTTTTATCCTGAGACGTTATTGTAAATATAGAAGCTGTTCCAGTTTTTAAGAGTGTGTCAGCAAATATCTCGGGTACCAACATTTTATCAGGATAACATTGGCATACGAGAAGACCTCGAACTGGAAGAAACATAGGGAAGAACATAGAAACACAGCTTTTTTGACTACATTTATAGTGATATTTAATCTATTTTTGACTATACATATTCTCTTTGACCATAACAGTTGAACAAAAGTTAGTAACTCCTAGCCTATAAATAAGGCTTTGCAGTTGAAGCAAACAACAACAAGATTGCAACTAATTTATTTTTTCATCAAAACAATAATATGGAGGACGATCGTTGGGAGGAACTAGGCGATTTCACTATGCAAATAACAAAATCATACTTCAAAAGAGATGATTTTGTATGTTAAAAAAATTACCAAATTATTTTTTATGTTTTTGTTCATCTAATTTTTCAATGTTTTTTTTGTATTAACTGTGAAAGTTTATTTTTTCAGATCTTTCCAGAGAGTTGGAAAGAGAAGCTGCCAAAGGTCAATGGAAGTGCACTTTTAGTTTGTGAAAATGATGACACTGATTATGAAATGAAGTTCAAGGCTGGGAAGGGACATTCAAGGTTGTGCAATGGATGGAAGGAGATGCTTCAGCGTAAATGCTACAGAATGGGTGATATTCTTCGGTTTAATCACGTTGTTCATGAGGTTTACAATGGTGTTGCCACTATGGTTTTTGAAATTTCATTAGTAAACCGTCAGGTTCGTCAAGGCCACAACAATGTTTATGATGTTGATGATGATGATGATGATGTCGACAATGATGATGATGGCAGCAGTGACGAAGATGTAGGATCAACCTAGAAGCCTATTGTGATTGAATAAGTTTTAGTAGTTTTTATGTTTTTTCAGTTAATGTGGGGATGTTTGTTTATGTTTTTATTTCATCTGTGTTTTTACGTTTTTGAGCAGCTGATCAATTATGAACAATCTTTTTTCGTATTATGAACTGTGTTTCTAAGTACTGTGTTTTTAAGTAAGATCAAAATGTTTGTTGTTCAATAAGTAAAAAAATTAGAAAATAGATAAATTAAGACAACTATTTTGCACAGCAACAAATGAAAAGTGTATTTTTTATATATATTAATCCTTGTTAAAGAATACAAAGGAAGTAAATTTTTTTTTAAAAAAAGTTCTCTATAAGTGAATAGTCCTTTTTGACTTCAGATTTGTTGCGACTGGATGAAAATAGAGAAGAATGGTCTTCTATCTATCTAGTGGCGACGGGATTCCTAACTGAAAAACAAAAAAAAAAGAAAAATTTTAATATAGCAGCTTTGGGTGTTGATTTGCACTAAAATAGAATTAAAAAATAAAATGCAAATAGAGAGACATACCTATTGTTTTTATTGGGAGTTATGTTTCTTTGAATATGGTTGAGGAACTGGAGTGTGTCTGCAGGATGTCCTGTTGTGTCCACGCTTTCTACATATCCCACATTGTTTCCCCTTTTGTCTCACATATTCTGCAGTCGAGACAAATCTTTTCTCCTGCCTTCTACCTGCCTTAAGTTTAAAATCTGGGGGTTTTGTTATCTCTTCTTTAATGCTATCAGGTACAACCCATGATTCTTCATGTCCAACAGTGTTGATTTCCGCTTCATACTGTTTTAACCATGTTTCTCTTTTATACCATATAGAGCAATAATCCGACTTGTTTATGTGCACTCTGTCTATGGCAGCAAGTGCATGTTCACAAGGCATTTCATCCATCTGGAACTTGAGGCATTGACATTCTTTCTTCTTCAAACAAACAATGAATTCTCTCCCTTCATCTGTTACCTTAAAGCTTTGATCCGTAGTCCGGTCAACCTGCAAAAATGTAATGTATAAGACTACTTGACTAGTTTTTATTTAGTAAAAAGAAAAATAAATAAATAACTAGCATAACAGATATAATGCTGCAATTTACTGGATCCCCCGCTTTTGCATACCATGCAGTCCCAGCACAAAAGCTGGGACTTCATGAATTATCATTGACATAACACAAATCACATCCAAAAATAACTGTATTAGTTGATATACTCACATTCATTCTATATGCTTTTTTTTATTTTTTTTTTTCAATTCATCATCTGTCCATTTTGATGTTGCAAAGAAAATATCCTGCGCACTCTTCCGTCTCTCATAAAACCAGGTCTGTAGCTTGTTCATTATGTTGTCCACCATTGACAGTACTGATTTTCCCCGAGCATGTAACAGAGCATTATTCATGGATTCCACAATATTTGATGTCATCATGTCATATCTTCGATTTCGACAGCAAGCTCTAGTCCATCTCTCTGGTGGTTCTTCCATGAGGTAATCATAGGTTGCCCTATCCGTTTCTTTCATTTGGTTCATGTATGTTTTAAACTCTGCAATCGTGTAGACTCGACATTCACTATTGAATATACTTATCACTGCAGGACTCACGTTCCTTTTGTTAAGGTTCTTTTCCAGATGATATACACAGATCCCATGTGCACATTCAGGATATACATTTGTAATCTCATTTGCAATTGCAGGATTACGATCCGAAAGGAACAGTAAATTCTCACGACAACCAAATGCAATGCGCAATTGCCTAAAGAACCAATTGTATGCCAGATTATTTTATGAGTCCACAACTCCAAAGGCAAGTGGGAAGATTTGGTTATTTGCATCTTTCGTCACTGCAACTAATAGTGTGCCTGAATATCGCCCCTTGAGGAATGTTCCATCGACAACTATCACAGGTCTACAATGTTTCCAGCTTTTGATAGATGCCGCACAAGCAAAAACATATATTTGAACCTGGATAATAGAATTGCAGTGTTATCAGTGAAATGCATGTTAAAATTTTTGAATCTCAGGTTCTAGTACTGGAACCTTACTTATACATAATTACCACGTCACAACATTTTGTGACGGGGACTCCAACAAATAACAGTGCAGGCTCACATGTTTTTTTTAATCGGCATTTGTAGGATTCTAGACAAAAATATATAAGTACACATTTTTTCTTACCTGTTCTCACCATCTCTTTGAAGAGCAACGTGTGAGCCTGGATTGATGTCTCTTAGCACATATAAATATGCTGGTAACTTCTGAAAGTTCTCCTCAGGCGTCCCTCTAATTAAAGACTCTCCTTCTTTTATAGCACGCCATGCCTTATTATAAGAGATTACAACTCCTATGTTCCTTCTAATCTCTGCAACAAAAAAATTAGGTTTAACAGGATAATTATCGTCTCTCAGATTCTCAACTATCTGATCTCGAACAATCTTTGACGTAGCATGTTTTTGGTCTCTTTTTCTATCATCCACTGAGCAAATGTGATTCTTCTCAAACTTCAGTACTTTTGAACAGTGTGGACTGTTTAATTCTGCAAGATCGAACACTCCACTCAGATTTTTCATTCATGCACGCCAGTGAATATCTCGTTGTGCTTGATCTCACAACCTTGAATTCAAAATGGTGTGCAATTGCACTTGTCTGGAAACATTTAGTGACACACTGTTTGTTTAAAAAAATTGATCCAACTTTGACATCGTCCAAATCTGCATTTTCTTTTAGTATTGGACGAGGAGATTCTCTTATTTTCTTTCTTGAATACCTCTTTCTCTTTTTTTTCCAGCACTTGATGTCTCAGGAAGTTGAAGATTTACAAACTGTTGTTATGTGTTTTCAACATGCATTAACTGTTGATCTACTGCTACAGCTTCGACAGACGGAGGTGTTAAAACTATCACTTCAAAAGCATCATCATTATCTATTTGCATTATCATTTGCCCTTCAGCGTAATCAACTCTCTCAGACTGTGGAGATCGTTGTGTAATGTCAACTATGAAACGTCTACTCCTATACTCGGAATTGTTCTTCATCAAGTGTAAACAGCTGATTAAATCATCAGTATTTTTTATAGGGACACCTTTGCTTGTTCCAAGTTCCATATCAAACCATATGAATGTCTCAAAATGTTCTTCATCTAAATCTATCTTTTTCCAAAGGTTTTTTCTGAAATCTTCAAATGTATCTGTTTCAGTATGCAGAAAAATCCTTGTCTCATGATCTATGTACTTATAATCTGGTGTCCATTTCCCATTGAATGCAAGAACAATACACTGTTTAGCCATCACCTGTAGTTATAAACACAGTAAAAATACTAAATTAAGTGACAAAGAAAGCCACATAGTAAAATACTGTAATTGTAGCTTAATAATAAAAGCTTAAGAACTGCTAAACTATAAGCTAAATATACATTACCATAGTATAATGGATAATTATACAGGGGAAGGGGATTTTTGAAGTGCAGCTCTATATGCTAAAATATACTATAGCTACAGGATATTGTAATGGGACTTTGCTTCAACTTAACTGTAAGCCGCAACATTTAATGCTGGACAACAGGGTGTTTTTTTGAAGTGCAGCTCTATATCCTAAAATATAGCATAGCTACAGGATATTGTAATGGAGCTTTTCTTCAACGTAACACTAAACCCCAGCATTTAATGCTGGACAACGGGGGGTATATTTTGAGGTGCAGCTTTATATCATAAAATATAATCACAGCTACAGGATATTGTAATGGGGCTTTTCTTCAACGTAAGACTAAGCCCCAGCATTTAATGCTGGACAACAAGGGGGATTTTTTGAAGTGCAGCTCTATATGCTAAAATACATAGCCACAGGATATTGTAATGGGACCTTGCTTCAACGTAACACTAATCCCCAGCATTTAATGCTGGACAACAGGATATTATAATGGGATCTTGCTTCAACTTAACAGTAATCCCCAGCATTTAATGCTGGACAACATGGGGGATTTTTTGAAGTGCAGCTCTATATGCTAAAATACATAGCCACAGGATATTGTAATGGGACCTTGCTTCAACGTAACACTAATCTCCAGCATTTAATGCTGGATAACAGGTGATTTTGAAGTGGTAAGCTAAAACATAATCATAGCTACAGGATATTATAACGGGGCTTTGCTTCAACGTAACACAAAACCCCAGCACCTAGTGCTGCATACACTTTTGAACTTAATTCAGATTCATATTAATTATATATAACAGTAAATTCGCGTCTCACAAAATAAATTTGTTTACAGTACAAATGAGATCATAATCACGAATTTTTATTTCAAATCATTGATTTACAGTCACAAACACAGATATATTTCTGCAAAATAACTGAAATTCAGCACAGAAACATCGCAGAAACTGAGAAAACGCAGCTCAAATTACCTTTTACAGTTTGAATTTGAAAGTTCTGGAGAGAGACGATGATGATCTGGAGAGTTGAGAGAATGTGTGCTTTGCTCTGTTTTTTTTCACACGTGATTTGTATTTATTGTTGAGCTGTAGGTTTTTAAGGGCAGTTCAGTAAATTCAATGTATGGGGTGTTGTTAGCGGCAGTAGCCTGTATGTACGTGAGTCATTATTGGCTATTTCTCAATGAATTTTGAAACTGTGGATGGAACTCATTTAACGTATGCAAAATTGGCTAGTCATCAAATTTTCACTTAGCAATCTGCTCAAAGGATGAATTGGACTATAAAGGATAAAGCTCATAACCAATCCAAACAATCATTCATACACTTGAAAAATAGTGGTAAAGATCAGCATCGGAATAGAAAAGAAGCTTTAATAATGTATGGCAACATCCATACATGTTTTAACAAGCAGATTTTGGCCAAGATTTAACAAAAAGAACGTTTTGCATATAAGCCTTAATATCGAAAACTCCATACCAAACAAACTAGCAAGCAAACCAAACTTTTACATAGAGGTGCTAAACCTTACACATGCAAATCTATTAACTCGTAAGCTTCTTTATATCAGCAGGTGCAGGGTGAAATCAAAGAACAAATCCACGTTTTACAGAAATTAAATAGCAAAGCTTTTACTTTTACTTTAGGCATTAGGTAGCTATGAAAGTAAATACAACTTTATCTAAACTATATGTAAAAAGAAAGTGCTTTCATCTATGAGCTAAAAGAGATAAACTTATGACTAACTCAATTCTTATTAGTCAATTACCTTTCCAAGAACTCTATAAGACTATAATATGGACATTGAGCTGAACTAAATTAGCATCAAGCATAACAACAAGCAAAGACTTTATAGATCACCAACAAATTACTATTTACCAAATTAAAGAGTAAAGAATAGAGGAAAAAGCCGCATTTTTTATCTATAATTTTCAGGTTAACAAGCTAAGAACAGATAACATATGAACATTGGAAACTTTTATCAAATATAAAAGAACTCGTTATTGAATCCATATTGTAGCAGTTGAAGAGCTGCAAGGTTAATATCATGTACGATAAATGGGCAAACAAAGAAGGCTGAATATTAAACATACAAGCTTTATAAATTAGAGGGGAGTGGAGTATTGTAATTTCAATTTTTGGTACATAAGAGTGACCTTTCTACAAGTCAGAAGAACCAACTTCGGTCCTGAGGAAACTGGATACACTAATATTAGTTTAAACAGCCATGAAATACATAGAACCTATGACTGGCCAGAGCATATGTGGTAACACCAAAATGCAATACACACACAGACACACTCTTTAAATTAAAGGTTGGTTATGCTAAGTTAAAACACAGATTATAGGAAAAATATTAAAATTGACAACTTTAAACCCTCACACTCACTGACAATCCAAGACTCAAGAGACTGACTATACAATATTTCCTAGATGATACACACAACCTGAACTGAATAAGAACTCTCCGACACCTGGACAGGGTCTGAATTAAATTCAGCATTTCCTGAACCCATGCATCTCTACAAGCAACCTGCAGACCATAAGAAACAACCTCTACACTACCTGCAGCACTCCACACAATACCCCCTAATCTTGTAAAACCACCAGCACACAAAGACCTCTCCTTTGATCTATCTTCACTCACCTGCATACCCCTCAAAACCTGCAATACCTCTATACCTTACACCACTTTGCAATATCCAGAACCTGAACTCCCTGCACTTCAGAGTGAAGTAGCAGCCACCCAAACTAAACTATGGCAACAAAAGCAAAGTTGAACCAACTCCATGGCCTTTTTATATGAAAACCATTAGGGTTCCTTTTTAGGTCCAATTTTCCTTCCTCGAACAGAAATGACCCTCAACGGGTATAAATGGATAAGGTTGTACGATCAGGATGATGTGGAAAGCGAAGGGGGGGACCAGGACTTTGAATTTTCGCTTGAATTTGGGGGAAGATCCGGGTTCTGAATTGGGAAATTGGGTAAAAGGGTTCTCTGAATTGGGGAGTGGGTTGATTAGGGATTTTAATTTAGGATTTTGAGTAAAGAGGGATTTTGCACGGGTAGGCTAATATTAGGTTGCATCTTACAATTTTAGCCCTTTTCCTTTAAATTTAAATCAATTACTTTTGAATTTTTAAAACTAAATTTAATTTAGAATAACTAGACTTTAATTAATGCGTCCGGGACAAAATTGAGTGTCAACAACAACAACAACAACAACAACAACAATAATAATAATAGTAATAAAATATTAAGAATAATAATGATGGTAATAATAGTAATAATAACAATAATGTTAGTAATAATAATAAAGTGTTAGTAATGATAACAATAATAATAAAATGTTAGTAATGATAATAGTAATAAAATAATAAGAATAATAAAAATGTTAATAGTAATAATAATAATAATAGCGATAATAATAATAATAATAAAAATTTTCTATTAATTGCTTTCTTCTCGCAAAAAATATAAAGAAAATGAGTTAGTATGGTAACTAATAATAGTAATAATAATAATAAGAATAATAATATAAAATAATTTTAATAATAATAAAGGAAAAATGAATTTTTGTAAAAGTTTAGGCTCAGGTTTGTATGATGTATCGGGTAGAGATTAGGGATGTCGGTACGGCTGCAAACACGGGGGCCCACCGGTTGCCATGCCAAGCACCGATCCCACCACTTCATTGCCAGCTTGTTTTGCAATAAAGCTCATACATGTCATCATCGCCTATTTGTTTTTAGGGACACGGGGTAGCAAGTACGTAACAAGACAGTTTAGACCTCCAAACGTCATTGGCCAAAACGATGTAGTATCCGTTCAAATCAGTGTATAGGTTTGATGGGAAAGTATATTCACGGCCTCAACAATAAGGTATAATAACCATCCAAATTAACAAACACTGCCCATATAAATTGGCATCGAAGGACCTGTGATTACAACCTCAGAAAAAAGATCGGTAGCACAATAGAAGCTTTAGACATATAATAACATCAATTAACATAATAAAAGCCAAATACTGAATGCATCAAAAGATCAAAGACTCAAACTTGTAGCAGTAGAAACGATAAAGACACAGTAGCGGGGTCATAGCAATAACCAAGATAGACCCCCGCAATAACCGATCGAGGATGCAGATATCTCAGCGGAACCATTGTGAGAGCAAACAACAAGAGCATCAGTAAAAGAGTAACAAGGAGTGACCGTCGACTGAAACAGTGGCGTCGGTGCTAACTCCAAATATCCCCTTTTAATTTCAATAGTCGATCAGTAGAACAGAGCCATCGCAGATGGGGTTTCCGATCGAAACAATAAATATAGTGGAACATCACCCACGCAAGGGGGAGGAGGAGTGGAACGACACCATCCATCGCCGATGAGCGGGAAGAAGCGTCGCTACGACTCTGCTTCCACTGTATCCTTTTAATTCCTTTAAACCCAGTAACAGATCAGAAAACAAAGGACAACAAGAGATAAAGATCTCAACGATGGGATATATTGGTGATTTTGACTGGCGATGGCGACACTGTTTCTCCTTCCCCAATTCCCTCTTTCCAATTGGTATATCAGTGTGAGGGGTCGTGTGTAATATGTTGTTTTGTGGTTTTAATGGTTTTCTTGTAGTGTGGTTTGGATTGGTAATGGTGTTGTTGATATCTCCCGCAACTGGTAGGTGGGTGTGTGTTTTTGCTCGTCTCCGGTGGAGAATGAGAGAGTTTATGTGTGTGTGTGTAGGATCAATATGTGTATGTAACGTATTCGATGGTGTATGGGGGTATGTGTTTTGTATGACTGGTGTAATGGAGAAGACGAAGGTAAGGGGTATACATTGGTGCGATGGTGAAGGTGAGGATGTTTGGAGAAGATGATGGAGGGGTCGTGTGGGGGTGTGCGTATCTGTATGTAAGAGATATGAGAGAGAGCTGCTTTGGGATGTCTCTATCTGATCATTTCTCAATGTCAAAAGCAATATATATAGCCACAATTTGCAAAGAGGAACCGTTGGTAATGGGGAGGGAAATGAGGGATATGGAGAGATTTTTGGGATTAGGGGAATGGTTTAGGAGATATGATTTGCCAAAAATAGGGAGAGATTAGGAAGGGATGAACTTGGACTAATTTAAAGAAAAAGGAGTGATTTAGGGACCGTAACTAATTGGAATTGTGTCTAGGTTCAAAGGAAATTTTGGGTATAAGAATATATGAAGTATTTTAAAATGATAGAAATTTTGTGAAAGAACATTAAGAAATAACTTAAATTTGAAGAATTCAAATTTAATTTAATATGAGTAAAGAATTTTAATTGGACTGATATTTAATTTAATGGTGCTGATAATAATAATAAAAATACATACATATACATATATACATATACACACGATATAAAACAAGCAAAATGCACATACAACGACAATTGAAATGTCAAATTAAATTAGTTAATTATAGATAACTATAAATAATTACTAAATATTATTTATACGGTAAATTGTATAAATAATCACTATTTTGACAAATAGCCTAAATGATGTAATTTACATAATATAATCACAATTAAATAAATATTGTATAAATAGTAGATAATCACACGTAAATACATGCCTTCTAATAAAAATTTGCTCAAATAGTCCATATTGCACCTTTAAATTAAATATAGCCAATTTTAGAAAAAGGAGGGACAAAATTGGGTGTCAACAGTTGCTCCTCTTTGCCCGGAGATGATAAAAAAAATTTTTGGGCAAAGATAGTTGACGGAGTAGCCAATTTTGTCACGACGGGTGGACGGGATGCCAGAAAAGGGAAAATGGGAGTTTGAGGTGTTTCGGCCGAATCCCGGTCTCTAAGTTGCCTAAATATCTCGGATTTCACGAGAATCAGGCCTTGTGTAGTTTTAGAATGGCATTTTGCCTGTGTGAGATGGTTATGGCGCATGGTTTTGGATGTAGAGACTAAACTTATCCAAATATGTAAAGTTTAGATTCGTGTATGCTTTGCCTTTCAGCGAGATTAACTGAAGAATGAAGCAAAGGCACTATCGAAGACGATATAACATCAATAGATCGAGCGTGGAAAAAGAGGCTTATAATCATCCTAGTTATTAAAAAGTGGTGCGCTACAGACCCATAGAGAGGAGTTTATATGTACATAGTTTCCACTTCATCTCGGTAGATGAATAATCTCGCCTTTAATATTGCCTTGACTGGGCTGGGAAACATTTGAGGATCAAGTTTTACGAATGTGCACGATTCAAACAGATAGGCACGATTGAGCACGAAAATACGCACGATTGACGCAGGTAGGCTTGAATAGACAAAGTAGGCATTGATTGGATGAAAATGCGAAATGACATCCTAATTTGTAATGAAAGATCATGCAAATTTCTTGTGGGAGCATGAGATGATCGTCTTTGGGCGTGTCGGAATTCGACAGAATAAGTAGTTTGCATGTACAACAAAGGCATTGTCGAAGACGAGGTAACATCGATACATCAAGTGTTGGGAAAGAGGCTCGTAACTATCCTAGTTATGAAGATGTGATGCACGACACACTCATAAAGAGGAGTTTACATGGGCACAATTTCCACTATAACTCGATAAATGAGTCATCTTGCCGTCCACATTATCTTGAATGAGCTGGGGAATATTGAAAAAATGAAGCACGATGTATGCGCCCAATTCAAGTAGATAGGCACGAATAGGAAGGAATACGAAGCTGGCACCCAATCGGCAAGAAAAAATTAGGTAGATCACGGGTGCGAGTATGGAACTGTAGCTTTGAGCGCTTTGGAACTCGGCAAAATAGGTAGCTTGTGGATGTAGCAAAAGCATTGTCTTCTTGAATTGGGTTTTGGGATGATGCTTTGTATGTATTTGAGGTTTTGTGGTTGCACAATTGGTAGTGCTTTTGGGAGCAGGTGTGAGAGTATGTCACATGGGTTTGTCGAGAGATCGGAGAGTCCCTACAGCAAAATCAAGATAAATTCCAATAAGGATTAAGATAAAGTAAACTTTCCTATCGAGTTGAGCTCTCCTTTTTCATGTAGTTGTCTAGTCTGCTTTCAAGTGGTCAGTGCTAGGGAATGTGTGCCTCTTCTCTGGGGATATTCATTTGCTAAGTGCTTCTCGTTAGAAAATAATTGCTTCGTCGCGCCGAGCTGTCGTTGGATCACTTTGCCAGTGCAGCGCTGGATTGTATGTCCTGCGATAAAAGTGAGTTCTGCAAAATAGTATGTATGTAAATGCATAAAGAGACTTCTCTATCTTTGGATCATCTTGCCACTGCTTTTCGTCATTTAAATATGCGCTTGTCATGTCGGGCTGTATACCCCCTTTTTGTATTGAGCTGTATATCTTTTCATGCAGCGCTGTCTATCATTCTTTCATTTAGTTGCACACCCTTTGTCATGCCATCCTTTCACCGGGCTGTCTACCCTTTGTCATGCTATCCTTTCACCGGGCTGTCTACCATCCAGGCTGTCTACTCCATGTTATGCCATTCCTTTTACTGGGTTGTCTACTCTCCAGGCTGCCTACCTTTTATCATGCCAAATTTCTCAATGGGCTATCTACACTCAGGGTTGTCTACTCTTGTCATGCCAAACTCAACATCAGGCTATCTACCCTCTGTCATGCCAAACTTCTCGCAGGGTTGTCTACCCTCATGTCTGTCTACCCTTTGCCATGCCCTGTCTACCCTATGTCATGCCAAACTTCTCACATGGTTGTCTACCCTCAGGGTTGTCTACCCTTTGCCATGCCAAACTCAACATCGGGTTGTCTACCCTCTGTCATGCCAAACTACCCTCAGGGCTGTCTACCCTTTGCCATGCCAAATTCAACATCGGGCTGTCTACCCTCTGTCTTGCCAAACTTCACATCGGGCTGTCTACCCTCTGTCATGCCAAAGTTCTCATCAGAATATCTACCCTCAGGGCTGTCTACCCTTTATCATATTATTTTTATCGGTTTGTATACCCTACAAACAAAAGTAAAGTAAAGTGCAACAAATAGAATTCCATTGTTATTTCATGCAATGTGCTAAGGAGGCTATCATGTTGCTTTCTAATACCTTTCTTGAAATTTTTGAGGGGATCTCAAAAATTTCTGTCCCAGTGTCAAGCTTGCGCCTTTTCGAATTTTTGAGGGGATCCTAAAAAATTCTGCCCCATTTTATTGCTTATGACATATCACCGAGAGAGGGTGGTTTCATTGCACTGAACACCAATATATTGGCTAGAATCTGCATTCGTCTTTTAGTGTGACGATTGGGTATATCAATGACTATGAGTATGTGGATATTTGCATACTCAGACTTGGATTTGGTGTTTGGATTTGGCCAGATTTGGAAGTTGTCCAAAATTGTATTTGTCTTAGGTTGTGATGGGGTGCCTTCATGTTTTGTGCTTTTCAAAAATCATGGAGCTAACTTTGATGGATTTTTCTGTGTAGAAAGTGTTTGTGGTTTGGGAGTTAGAGTTTCCTTTTGTTGGTTCTTGTTGTACCATTGTCTTGCTTTGGTCAATCAGTCTTTGAATTTTGTGCTTCAGTACTGAATTTCTTGTGGTGTCATGGTATTAAATATGTAAGTGACGAGTGTAGATCTTGTTGGATCGAATTTTGGACTGGGTATTTGGGAATAGTTTGTTTGTAGGTTGCAATGTCCTTTGATTGGGTTAAAAGAGTAAAGGTGTGAGGTTTTATCTTTTTGTCTGTCCTTGATTGTGTTGAGCCTGATAAGGTTGTTATTGGAAGTCTTGACAGAGGGGAGGTTGTTTGTTGTGTAAGTTGGGTGCGGTGCGAGGTTGTGAGTTTCGCCAGTTTCGGGTGTATAATGATTGGATTTCTTTGTTGCAACTATTGTTGGGTAGGATGCCAGCTGATTTTGTTTGTCTATACTGTAAGTTGTACGAGAGTGTAAATAGGATTGTTTGGGCTCTCTCGGTGTCATATGCTGGTGGTTTGAAAGACTTTGTTCTAGAAGAAAATGTTCTTAGCTCGGCTTGCCACTTCGACTCTTCTTAATACATATTCTTTGACCAACTTTGGTGTTCAAGCGCAAAGCAACCACAACAAAGTGGTAAAATACATAAAACGTGTTGGCACATTAGCAAAGACTTGAAGCAAAAATGACACATAAGCTTAAGAGAAAGAACGATGGAGTAGCACTTGAATTTGAAGATTGTGATAGAATACATAGATATCACACAAGATTGCCTAAGTGCTTTATGTGGCAGTCAAGGCGAGGATTTTGGTCAAACGACTGATGCTCATTTAAGCAGGAGATGAGGATTGGATGTCAATGAAAACTGGTAAAGATGTTGTGTAAGGAATAGATTGTGTTGTGCGATAGAAAGAGGGGGTTGACTTTTATCGAACACCAAGACTTTGAGCGTACTTGTCATCCTTTCTTGCAAATTTGTCTGTCATGATGGCTATGTGTCTTTCAAAGAGATACTCAATGTCTTTCATACTTGTCGACCAACCGCTGCAATATAGTCCTTGCACCAACTTTCCTTGTTGGATAATATCTTATTGCTGAGCTGCCGAACTCGATGTAGGTTGCCTATGTATCACGTGTACTCTAAGATTGATGTGTCCTATTGTAGTTGTCGTCATGAGAATTCATATCATCTCAATAAAACCTTCAATCGGAATTGCTCCAAGATGTTTATCTGCCTGCGCTTTTATATCAAAGCAACTCTTGCTCTTGTAAGTGTCTCAAATAACTTCATCGTCTTGCTTTATCTTCGCTAGTAGATAGGGACATGCTTCTAAAATAATAAAGAGGTTTCCAGGTTTGTCATATAATGATGGCCTTGTCATTGTGTCTTTGCCTCTCCTTTTCAAGTTGAATTGGCTTGCCTGTTTTGGTTGTTGTGCATAAGTCTTTGCTACATCCTTATTGTCTTCCACTAGCCTTTTGATTGCCGTTTAGATCATGATGAGAGCCAGCTGGGAAAATTTTTGGATCAAAGTCATGTGTTGCAGGTGGTGTGACTATGTAGACAGGTGCAATAAAGTAATCCTCGAATTTTGGTGTCAAAAGGTCTTAAGGTGAGTTATGTGTGCCTTTGAGTTTGATTAACATTTCTCTTGCTTTGTCAATCTTTCTCTCCATGTGCATAGTGCTTGCTCGAACAATTGAGGTACCAGGACAATAAACACGACAATTTTCAATCTCTCCAGCACTTGAGTGTGGGATTCGGCTAGTGGAGTGTAGTTTCTTTTCGGTCTTTGGTGGTGCATTTCAGTAGTTGGGTTGAGTGTTTTGCTGGTGTGGTGGACGATTTGGTGCTGGGATGTGGAATATCGGTCAAGTGGGCTAAGTGTTGTAAACGGGATATTCAGGTGGTAGATGAGGGTAGGGATAAAATAATGGCGGCTTTTGATAGTAGTGGTTGAAAGTGGGGTCTTGAATGGTTGCAGCAGAAGAGACTTCATCTTTCTTCTAAAAGGCTCACATTTCCAGACTGGATAGCCTTATTAGTAGCTTGTAGTGCAGCTAAGCTAATTATTGTGTTGGAGATGATATTGTATGATGGAGATGGCGTATTGTACTGTGTGAAAGAAGAAGATGAAGGTGTGTGGAATTGAAGAGTGATAGAGATACTGTATTGAGAGGAGAGGGTTGGCGGGAATTGCTGTGAAAAGCTTTCTTATTTCGGAAAATTCCTGATAAGTGCACTTACTTAACCATATCTTTTGCCTTGGTGTTCGACTCAAGCCAACCTTTTGGTAATAGATTTTTGAGTTTGGTAGTGAGTTAGAGACATTTTGGATATGTGAAAGGTTTTAGATATCAGGATTTGGGCATAGAGTTGGGAGGGGAGGTTCCTTGGTAGGAGATTGAATTTGGAGAAAAGATTCCTTTAGAGACCTAGAGCAACAAACGAATTCATGCAATGCACACATATCAAATAAGAAATGCATCCTATAATGTGAAGGATCGTTTTACGCACGATGATTTGAAAAGCGCTTTGTGCCACATGCATCATTTCATTTGCTAACAAAATACGGAGCATAGAAGATAATATTGCATTTAGTGGACTTCTGTTACATTGGCTGATATTAAAATAGTGCAAAAGGTGGAAAATATTACTAGGAGATTATATCATGGCCAGGTGAACATCTTTCATGTTGATCCATCCCCATAAGATTCTTCTTCTTCTTTTTCGGATGAATCTCCCTCGGACAAGCTTGCCTCTGATGAGTCTCCTTGAAAAATGATGTTGTCTACATCAGTTAAGAGCCGAGATATGTCAAATGTGAAGTTCTTCAACATTTCCCAAGCCTTACTTCCTTTCTCCTCTATTCATTTGTCAGCCACATCGTTCATTCCTTCGCTAGCCCATACGCCGATAGACTTTATGTGTTTTGTCAGGAGTTCTGCCTTACTGTGCCATTTTCCTTTTTCGTTGTTCTTTGCTTCGACCAAACTATGCTCATTTCCTATTTTCCCTCGTGCCCTTTCCAGTTGTTTGCGTAGCTTCTTGCACTCGGTTTCTAACTCATCAACATTTCTTTCCTTTTTGTTGTTGCTCTTGGTTGAATTGCCCTTGCTATATCTTTCCTAAGCCAGTCTGGATAGTCTTTATCATAGCCTGCGTCAAACTTATCTCGTCCAATAGTCTCGAATCCCATTCGTTGACTTTCTTTCCAAAGTTCTAATGTCTTGCCTTTGAATGGTATCACTTCTCCAAAAATGTCTGCTTTGAAACTACTGATGTCTGTAATTTGGGGTACAGTCTACTTTCTTCCTGCTTGTCTAAGTGCCCTCAAAAGAGCATATGGGTAAACTCCTCCAGACCCAACCAAGGCAAGAAAAAATGCTCTTTTGGATCATGTGATTACTGTTGTGCTGGAAAAGTAATCAAACATCCATTGTATGTTTTTAGATGTCGACTGAGAAAGCCTGTGGTGCCAGCCTTTGGCAGTTGTTGGCTGGTCCCATTTCTCGAGAAAGTTGTCCATGCGGGCGGTATGAGTCAAGATGTAGTTTTCCCTAGGCATGGAGTGGAAGGTTTGGTCCGTGTTCTTCATCCTTTGCAAATGTTCCATTAACCAAATTTGTAAAAGCAAATTGCAACCCTCGAAAAAGCTAGCACCTTTCGCATCTTTCTAAAGCATGGTACATCTCTGCGATAACCATAGGTACCTAAGTATATTTCTTGTCAAAGTCTTGGAGTAGAGTATCAGCAATTGATACCATGCAAACATCAACACGTCCTTTGTGTTCTGGAAACACGACAATCCCTAAAAAGTTGGTGACAAAAGCAAGTACCCTCCGCTCTTGCCAATTCACCTGGTTAATGCTGAAATAGTCTTCAGATTCTTGAAATGCTTCTCCTTACCCAAATTTGATGTAGATGGAAGTGAAAGAAATTCCTGATTTCCTGATACTGTCTGTGCATAATTCGAGCTTAAGCCCTACTATTTCGAAGAATTCCTCGGGTGTAATGTTCTTAGGCATCAAGATTTCCTCACTTTTTAATGGAAATTGAGTTAACCCGCCTATTTCTTCCAGCAACGATGTCAACTCTACATTTCCAAAGTGAAAGGCTGCTCGGCCTACATCCCAATAATGTAATACTGCTTCTATCATCCCTTTCACTGCAGTGTGCTCCATTAGTGAAATCAAACTTCCCAACACCATTTTGATTTGATTCTGTTGATCTATGCTTAGGTTTTTCCACCAATCTTTTAGCAATTAGATTCCACGTTGTTCCCTCTAAATGAATTTTTGTGAGGAAAGAGGCGGTCGTAACTACCATGTTGTTCAACGCACAATTTTGTAATTTCCAGGAGTGGCGGGAGGTTTGAGCGGTATGCACAAGTTTAAAAATGTAGAAGTTTTGAAAGAAATGCACATGTTTCCTAAAATGTGTGAATTTTGAAAAAAGGATGCACCTGTTAAAATAATTCACAAAATAATTTTGACAAAGAGAAGAAACAAAATGAAAAACAAAAGAAACTAGCTAGTCCCGGGATATAAAATAATTATCCAAGATAATATAAAAAATACAAATAAAGTTATAAGTGAAACTGTTAAAATTAAAGGATTTAAAAAACTCTTGGAGAATTTGAAAGATCGTTGGAGTAAGCGTCGTGAGGTATTTTCCTAATCGAAGACTGGGTTTTTCTAGACAAGGTTTCTTCCAAGCGGACAACTTGAAAGTTGAAAGTTTGCAAACTGCCAAAAGCTTCGCTATTCGGCTAATTTTGCGAACATTCCCTAAAGGGTGCTTTGAGGGTGGAACAACCGAGGGGTCCGTGTAATCGTTCTTTGTGTGTGCAAGTGTAAAAAATTTCAGAAGTGGAGGAAGTAAAATAACAATTACAAACAATAAATTAAAAGAAAACGCCAATAAAATAGAAAGCTAAACTTCAGACCTGCAAAAGGAAAAGAAAGAAATATTAGTCTTGAGAAATAACAAAAGAATGAAAATAAATACAAAGAATCCAAATTTAAAGTCCGTTATGGTTAGAACCTTGAAAATCCCCAGCTGAGTCGCCATTCTATCGATACACCCATTTTTTTCCGAACCGGTTAAAGTTTGAAATAGGACTCGACTTATTGGAACTCACGGGTAAAAATTTGGAGTCGACACCTAACATATTTTTTAGCTAGGCGTATTAGGGCACCTACTTTGTTTCTAGCTAATTTTATAATGAACTCCGAAACCTAGTCTACGAACCAAAAATTTTAGGTAAGGACTCAAGTTAACCCGAGAGGAAGGGGTTAGGCACCTCTCAGGCTCCACCAAATGTGGTTACCGGCCGGACAATATAATTGAGATTCTAAGCAATTAAAGCGAATAAAATAACTAACTAAAAATAGGCGAATAATTAAATGACTATTTATGCATGTAATAACTAAGATTAAATAAAAAGGTTCCAATTTGCTAATTGGCTTCTTCCTTGGAAAATTACACCTCGCAAAATAAACCACATTAGTTAGTATACTAAAATAGTAATGATAAAATAAAAATTAAATTAAATGAAATTAATAATAGTCTTAATAACATGAAAATAATAATAATAATAGTAATAAAATGTTAGGAATAGTAAACATGATAATAATAATAATAATAATAATAATAATAATAGTAATAAAATCTTAGAAATAATAATGAGAGTTAATAATAGTAATAATAACAATAATGTTAGTAATAATAATAAAAGTGTTAGTAATGATAACAATAATAACAAAATGTTAGTAATGATAATAGTAATAAAATAATAAGAATAATAAAAATATTAATAATAAAAGTTCTTTTCTATTAATTGCTTTCTTCCGAAATAGACCCTCACAAAAAATATAAAAAAAATGAGTTAGTATTGTAATTAATAATAATAATAATAAGAATAATAATATAAAATAATATTAATAATAATAAAGGAAAAATGAATTTTTGTAAAAGTTTAGGCTCAGGTTTGTATGATGTTTCAGGTAGAGGTTAGGGATGTTGGTACGGCTGCAAACACGGGGGCCCACCAGTTGCCATGCCAAACACCAATCCCACCACTCCATTGCCAGCTTGTTTTTAAATAAAGCTCATACATGTTATCATCGCCTATTTGTTTTTAGGGACACGGGGTAGCAAGTACGTAACAGGACGGTTTAGGCCTCCAAACGTTATTGGCCTAAACGGTATAGTATCCGTTCAAATCAGTGTATAGGTTTGATGGGGCAATTATATTCACGACCTCAACAATAAGGTATAATAACCATCCAAATTGACAGACACTGCCCATACAAATTGGCATCGAAGGACCTGTGATTACAACCTCAGAAAAAAGATCGGTAGCACAATAGAAGCTTTAGACATATAATAACATCAATTAATATAATAAAAGCCAAATACTGAATGCATCAAAAGATCAGAGACTCAAACTTGTAGCAGTAGAAACGATAAAGACACAGTAGCGGGGTCATAGCAATAACCAAGATAGACCCCCGCAATAACAGACCGAGGATGCAGATATCTCAGCTGAACCATGGTGAGAGCAAATGACAAGAGCATCAGTAAAAGAGTAACGAGGAAAGACCACTGACTGAAACAGTGGCGTCACTGCTAACTCCAGATATCCCCTTTTAATTTCAATAGTCGATCAATAGAACAGAGCCATCGGAGATAGGGTTTTCGATCGAAACAACAAATATAGTGGAACATCACCCACGTAAGGGGGAGGAGGAGAGGAGAGACACCAGCCATCACCGATGAGCGGGAAGCGGCGTCGCTACGACTCTGCTTCCACCGTCTCCTTTTAATTCATTTGAACCCAGTAACAGATCAGAAAACAAAGGACAATAAGAGATAAAGATCTCAACAATGGTATTTCTCGGTGATTTTGACTGGCGGTGGCGACACTATTTCCCCTTCCCCAATTCCCTATTTCCGATTGGTATATCAGTGTGTGGGGTCGTGTGTAATCTGTTGTTTGGTGGTTTTAATGGTTTTTTTTGTAGTGTGTTTCGGATTAGTAATGGTGGTGTTGATATCTCCCGCAACTGGTAGGTGGGTGTGTGTTTTTTCTTGTCTCTGGTGAAGAAGGAGAGAGTTAATTTTTTTGTGTAGGATCAGTGTGTGTATGTATGCTTGGTATGTATTCGATGGTGTATGGAGGTATGTGTTTTGTATCACTGGTGTAATGGAGAAGACGAAGGTAAGGGGTATACATTGGTGCGATGGTGAAGGTGGGGATATTTGGAGAAGATGATGGAGGGGTTGTCTGGGGGTATGCGTGTCTGTATGTAATAGATATGAGAGAGAGCTGCTTTGAGATGTCTCTATCTGATCATTTCTCAATGTCAAAAGCAATACATATAGCCACAATTTGAAAAAAAAAGTACCATTGATAATGGGGAGGGAAATGAGGGATATAGAGAGATTTTTGGGATTAGGGGAGTGATTTAGGAGATATGTTTTGCCAAAAATGGGGAGGGACTAGAAAGGGATGAACTAGGGACCGTAACTAATTAGAATTGTATCTAGGTTCAAAGGAAAGTTTGGGTATAAGAATATGCGAAGTATTTTAAAATAGTACAGATTTTGTGAAAGAAGATTGAGAAATAACTTAAATTCGAAAATTCAAATTTAAGTTAATAGAAGTAAAAAATTTTAATTGGACTGATATTTAATTTAAAGGTGCTGATAATAATAATAAAAATACACACACGCACACTATATAAAACAAGAAAAATGCACATACAATGATAATTGAAATATCAAATAAAATTAATTAATTATAGGTAACGGCAAATAATTACTCAATATTATTTATACGGTAAATTGTATAAATAATCATAATTTTGAAAAAATAGTCAGAATGATGCAAATTACATTATATATATATATATTGATTGAACTTTTTGCCCTTCATTAAAAATTTCTACAACTGACGAAATCGTCAATTTACAATTTTTTCCTATAAATTATTTATCATATTTATTTTGTCAAAAATTTAATCCTAATATGTACTAATTAGAAGTCAAATAAATTTTTCTTAATAATCAATCTTCTTTCATATGTAGAACTCTAATAACTATTACTACGAAATAATGCAATGTTTGAACTTTGAAGCCTACCATAATTAGACCACCTTCACGTATTTGGACTAAGTATAAGACTTGAGTGGAAACAACTAATTGTATAGAATTATGACGTTGTATGACTTCTACTGCCAATAAAATAATCGCAATACTAAAATTAAAAGTTTTAACAAGAGTTGTAAGAGAATATAAATTATGATTGCAACGTGTATACTCAATGAAATTATATTAGGACTAAAATTACAAAAGCTTTTAGTAGAACAGAAGTTTCACGACTATACTAATTCCACTTGAACACAAACATTGAGCATGATGAATTACCCCTATATCTACATAAATTTTTATATTTTTCATGTGTTAGATCGTGAGAATTACATGCACAAATACGCACACGAAAAGCACAAAATTTATGCACTATATTTCAACGATTCTTCACTTATGTTTTGTATGTATTTGGTTGCAGGAATAAGACAAAAGCTAAGAATGGAGTGAGAAAAAGCATTAGATATTGGAGCAAGTAAATTCTTCTGCATGTGTTTGTATTAAAATTTAAGAATCTATTCGTATTTATAATTATTCTAAACATCTTGGTGGTTAATTTCTCTTACTGATTTTGTTTCTAATGGACTATATTTGTGTATGAAATCCATACCTTGGATTAGCTAAAAAGGTACTGCATATTGTGGGATTTAATGCAGTGCTAGATATCTCGAACCAAGTATTTGATTATTCTTTTTGGCTTTATATATAAACATTATGTATAAATAAATGAAAGTTGCAGGAGATTTTTGGTTTGTGCAAAATCATGTTGTAAAAATAAAGCCTATATGATTTTAACCATGTTGAAGAAGTGTGGAACTCGGCGTTCGGTTCGGCTTTGACCAAGCAATCACATCAACTGGGTATTTGGATGGAATCCATTTGACAAGAAGTTAAGGATCGTTCGACCAAATAGATGGTTTTATTCGTTCTCGGTAGTATTATTTTTTAGGTTTTAGTTGAGCAAGGATGAGGTCTTTGTGGCTGAATACTACAGAGGTAAGTAATTCATTGTTCAAAAAAAGAAAATGGTATCAATATTCTATAAATATCTTTTGTCTATGTAATTCTTTTATGTTTTTTTTTCCTTATTGTGTTTCTTGACAGTTTCCATCAATATTTTGTTGCTTCTATTTATATAGTGATGCCTTTGGAGATTGAGATTGCAAAAAGAATTAGCAATCAGAAGGTAAACTATATTCTTTGTTCATAAAAAATAATAGTGGCTTTACTCCTTAGTAGTATACTCTACCTTATTATTGCCTTTTAATGGTAATAATAGAATTAATAAATTAACTAAAGTTGGCTTCTCATATACTTTCTTCATTAGTTGAACTCAAATCAATATAGGAGTATTTTCCATAAGAAATTAAATTTACATTAATTGAATATCCTTAAGAATTACTTAATTTGATAAATTCAAAAAGATATATTGTACATCCTAAATTCATATTATATTCGATCTCTTTTCCCAATTCAAGTACTAGATAACTACAATAATATCAAAATTTAAATACTTTTTTTGAATATTATTATGTTATTATAAAAATTAAATTCTCACGTATTGTACATGCGCGAGAGCGTACCTAACACTAGTGTGTGTGTGTGTGTGTGTGTGTATATATATATTGTATAAATAGGAGATAATCACACGTAAATTCATGCCTTCTAATGTAAATTTGCTCAAACAGTCCATATTGCACCTTTAGGTTAAATATAACAAATTTCAGAAAAAGGAGGGATAAAATTGGGTGTCAACACTACATATAAAGACAAGGACCAAACGTGTAATTAATTTATAACGTCTGTACTGAGATCCCACATGTCCTCTTGCTTTTGACTCTCAATTCTTGTTTCTACTTGGTTTCATCAGAGAAGACGACTACATTTGATGAGATTGATAATAAACCATATTTAGTATATAAACAAACAAACATAAAGACAAGGACAATGTGTATATATAAACAACTATACATAAAAATAAGGACCAGCGTGTAATTAATTAATGATGTATGTACTGAGATCCCCATGTGTCCTTTTGCTATTGGCTCTCAATTCTTATTTCTACTTTGATTTCAATGGAGAAGACGACTACATCTGATGAAATTCATAATTAACCATATTTAGTATATAAACAAGCAAACATAAATACAAGGACAATGTGTATAATACAAGAGTTGTAAAATAATAATTTACCACATGTGGTATATAAACAAATGTTTCACTGAGTATGGATTTGAGAGATAAATATAAAAAATCCTATATATTAATCACTGTGGAATTATAATGTACATGTCATTTCTCCAATTTCGAAATCACTGTGGAATTCTAAGTATTTGATAATCAAACAGTTAAGGTTGATAATCATCGGATCTAAACTTGAATTAATTTAACTGAGACAATACTTTTTTTATAAAGTAATTATAATATCCCCCAATATGGTAAATTATAAAAATAAATTATAAATGATTACACGTGCCCCCGTCAATTCATCCGGATTGTACATGGTTGACAATCTTCGTTTTGTAGGTTTATCATCGACTGTAATGATTAAGGATTAAATTGAAGCGTTAATGATGATACATTTGCTTAGAAAACTTTAAACATTAAAATGCATAGAAAAAGATGGGTGGTGTTATTAATTCATATAACTAAAGCAAAAAATTAGTTGCTTCTCACGCTACAATTTTATACAATGTTAGGGAAGGAGGTCTTGTTATACCACGACCTAACCATTTGTATACGTTAAATAATGTACATAATCCAATGTTATTTATATTCATTAAAGTGTTAGGTTGTATTATATAAGTAAATCAAAGCATTGATAGCTTCTCACATTACGATCTTCTTCCATGCTTAGAGAAGGGTGTCTTGCTTTCTCAGAACCTTAAGACTAGTATACATTATTTCATATATGTCATCCAATGTCTTTCCTTGTCAATGTTATTGACCATTATTAAGGTACATTATGTAACAACTTTGTCATGTGAGTAGTTTTCTAGTTCGTAGACCATTAAATTACCCCTTAATTGTATTTAATATAGATTTTTATATTAATTTTAAGGAAAATCATATGACTATATTATCAACTTTCCGTATGTTAACAATAAAAAACAGTATAATTTGGATAGTTGATAATATACCTAGTGTTTTCACGGGCGGGGGCGTTGGGCGAGACATTTTACCTGACACTGGGCGAGGCGCTGGGACGTAAGCCTTGAGGCACTGGGACGAAAGCCCCACGGATCTTAAATTTTTAAATATTTTATAAATTAATATAATTAAAATAATAAATAAAAACCACAAATCAGCCAAAAAGAGATAAAATTATATATAAATAATAGAAATAAGTGAAAGAAATACATAGAACTTCTTCATCTAAACATGTTAACTAAAAAAATTCGATCACAATTCGTAAATACATCAATCCGCAATGGGCACAAAATAGATCAATTCGGCCTCCAAACAATTAACTAAAATTTTTAGCACATTCTAGCCTAGTTCCTAACAATGAAAGCATCCAAACTAGAAAAAAGGATGCACTCAAATGTCATCAAAGTTTGGCACAAAATAGATCAACTCAGCTCTCTAACAATTAACAAAAAAAATCATTTGTTCTAGCCTAGTTACTTGACAGTGAAAGCATCCAAACTAGCAAAAAGGAGGCAATCAAATAACATCAACACAACCTGCAAAGAAAATAAAAACATCAAATTTATAGCTTAATTGGCAACATTTGCAAAGATTTTGCGAAGAGAAAAAAGATATGATTTTTATTTTCAATCACCATCAAAGTCAACTTCATCCAAATCCACATCGTCATTCATATTCCAAGTTGCCGTATTAGTCATTCTAACTTCATCAACAGTCTCCACATTTTCTATTCTTTCCTCTCTTTGAACTTGTGTAGAATCAGTAGATTTGCCTCTATGTAGATCTTGGAAGGAAAAAATTTAAGTTACTTTTTCATTATCACATCATATAGTATTCTTTTGAAAATCAGAAAATTTAAGCTCTCTCATAACGAAGTACATGTTAGATAATAATGTATACTTACTTAAAGTTTCCTGTACTCTCTGTTTTTTGCTTGATTCGCTTGTGTCTTGTACAACACCAACATCAATCGTAGTGTCATTAGCAATGTCAACTTCATAAGGAGTAAATGGAACCATTTTAATAACATCAACATCAAATAAGTTCTCTTCATCAAGCCATGAAGGTTCGTCAGGAAGCACCGGGTCTTCTTTTTCAGTAATCATCATCATCATCATCATCATCATCATCATCATCATCATCATCATCATCATCATCATCATCATCATCATCATCATCATCATCAATTTCATCAACTAGAATAGGATCAATACTTTGCATTTTTCGTTTGATGCTCCTCTCTCTTAGTTTAACATTATATCTTACATAAACTAGCGCATTTAATCTGCAATGCTCAAGTCTATTTCTCTTTTTTTGTGTGAACCTAGCAAATGTGGGAAAAGAACGTTGAAAGAGTTATCAAAAATTACAAAACAACAGTCAAATTCAGGAAAAACACAATTTCTTACCGACTCAAAAGTACTCCAATTTCTTTCACAATCTGAGGAGCTGCAAGTGAGACTTATAACACAAATAACAAATTTTGTTAACTCTGGAGTTCGACCCCCGAACCTCATCCACCAATCAGCAGGAGATCTCAATTTTCTTGAATCCATAGCTAACCTACTGCCGAAATTCCTCTCAAGTAATCATAGGAATCTAACTGAATATCAACTTGAAGTCTCTCTTCATAACTCAACATTCGTTCCATGCAATCAAATAAACCTCGTTTGATATTAAGGTTATCAATAAATAAATTTTCAAATCGCAATTGGACGATGAAATTGATTACTCCATCTTTCATCTATTTTTTTCCAAATGGGACTATATTTTTTTCATTGTTTGCACAGTTTTAAGCTATTATTTCCTTAGCTTTATTCATCAAGTAAAACATGTATCCCATGCATGACTTCTCCTCTGAATTAACTTCTCGAAGAACACTCACTAAAGGAGTAACACTCTTCACACATTAAGAAATATGTGGCCAAAAGTTCTGATTGAATAACACTGTAGCTCTTGTTTTAATTCCTTCATGTTTCTTAGCCCAAGTAGAATTATTCCAAGCTTTGGAAGAGAACATAGAACGAAGGGCTTGTTTTTGGCTTTGGATACTTTGAAGAGTTAGATATGTTGTAGCAAAATGAGTGACGGAAGGGCGAAGAAGTTCATGATTCTTCGTGAAAGATCTCATCAAATCCAACACCCAAGTATGACCATAAATGAACTTCACCACTGCTTTTGCCTTAGCGAATGTCTCTTGATGAATTTTTAATTTCCCTATATCTTCTAACATGAGATCAATGCAGTGCGCTGCACATGGTGTCCAATAAATATGAGAGTGAGTTTCCATTATCCTCTTTCCAGCATTTACAAAATTTGAACCATTATCAGTTATGATCTGGTCAATATTGTCTTTGCCAACTTCATCTATAATTTCATTCAAATGAAGTACAAAAATTTCACTAATTTTTATTGAATCTGAAGCATCAATATACCTCAAAAAGAAAGTACCTGCAGGGCTATTCATAAGAAAGTTAATAAAACATCTGCTTTTTCCATCCATCCAGCTATCTGACATAATAGAACAACCATATTGCTTCCATGCTTTTTTGTGTTCCTCTAGCAGATTGTTAATGTTGGAAACTTCCTCTTTTAATATCCAAGTTCTTAACTTATGCATTGAGGGTGGCTCAAAGCCTGGCCCGTAATTTTTTATTGCTTCATACATCGGCAAATAATATGGGTCATTTGCGGCATTGAACGGAATTCAACTTGAGAAGAAAAATCGACCAATCAACTGACAAACTCTTTTGCATTCCTCTTTTTTCCATTTAGAATTTAAAGTTGCTTGCCTAGCTTGAGCATTGACAAAATTATATATGGAACCTCTAGGCTTTGGTGATAAAGTGTCAATAGATGCAGAGGAACTAGATTCACCAATAAAATAATTACTCCCTTCGGTAGCAGCCACACGTATTTCTGCTAAAGTAGCATGTCGCCTTGCTTTGCTAGTTTCCATCTCAAGTAATGCTTTTTTACATTCTTCTACTACATCATCGGGACCTTCGGACAAGGCTTCATCCCTTCATGAGTACTTGCCAAATGTTGTTTCAGTCGATAAATTGTGCCACTGCAATTTTGGTTATAAAATTTACTCCTAAAATGCTTCTCTTCTGGATTAATAACTGCATACTTCCAAGCAAAATCCTTTTTACTGACACTTTTTCTTTCACCTTCTTCAACTCTTGTCTGGTCCATAATTGCAACTGATGACTGATGACTGATAATGAATAGTCTACCTGCAAAAGGAATAAGATAATTTAAATGCAAATTCAAGATTCTAACTTTCTAACCTGTACTCCAATAAACATATGGCCTAGATAGTTTATGGATCTAACTTTCAAGCTAAGTTTTGTAGTTCAATGTTAGTTAATTTAATTTATGCGTGATCAACAATCAATGCATCAAGTAAATAAAGATATCCGGCACCTCTGCTAGTGCTATCAAAGACAAAGTAAAATTTCTTTTCCTTCATAGGCAAACCCAAAAATACAAAATATTTAACTTCACACAATCACACCCATTAAACATATATTAATTATTATGTTTTAGAAGAGCTAGAGAAGAAAGAAATTTTGTAGCAAAAGAAGAAAAGTTCATAACATACCTGCACTTTGAATTATGATTTCTGAAGTTGATTCAAGAACCAAAGGATTCAATAGTCAGAAGATGCTACTTGCTTGCGTAAGTCTTGACTCTTGATTCCAAAGGTCTCTGTAGAGAAGATTGAAAGGTGAACTGAAGAGTTTGTACTTTGTACTAAAATTGAACTGTAGGGCATCATAACTTGTAAGTTTGTATTTTGTAAATATTTTTTTTATTATTGTTTCGGAATTACCAGGTTGCCCTTTGACATTAAAGACTTATACAGTCAATTTTTATTCTTAATTTGAAAATTTTCAAAGGCGTACGCCTCAAAAATAAAATTTGCCCAACGCCCGAGGGTTCGCCCCAAATCTTGGGGCGTACGCTTTTCGATACTTTCGCCACGGCTGCCCCGAAGCATTTTTGGTTCGCCCAGCCTCAAGGCTCGCCCCGCGAACGCCTTTGAAAATACTGAATATACCCATCAAGCCAACATCATTTACATATACCCTAGAGCCCAAACCTCAAAACCCAAGCGCGTGGACCCTAAATCCTAAACTTCAAATCCCAAACCTTAAATTCCAAACTCGCGCGTGATAATATCATGAACGGTAAAATTTTAAAATACACATGTTCAATAGGTATACAATAGACCAAATTGAGGTTAATTAGCATCTTCCAATTTATTTATTTTTAATTTATCAATGGTAACTTTTATTTGCAATGGTAATAAATTATATGCAAATATACACCACTAAGTAAATTGAATTTCTCTATTCCCCATCTATCATCAACTGTAATAATAAAATTCCTAAAATGTCTCAGACCCTGAAATCTATATCATCTTCTTTGGTGGAACACGATGTATGCCATTGCGGTGAAAATAGAAAGCTGAAAACATCAAGGACCCAAACAAATCTTGGTCACAGATTTTGGGGTTGTTGTATGCCGAAGGTAGGTAATTATTTACGTGTACTAAAATTTTCATTAAATACTTAACCAACGTTGCTATTTTCTGTGCTGCTTAAGACAGTAGTAGATGTGATTATTTTAGATGACATGATGGTTCGCTTCCTAAAGAAATAAGAGAAGTGTTGTCCAGATTAGTCAGCAGGGCAGAAGTTGCAGTGAGGTTTGATTTCACTCACAAGATCCATGAATATGAAGAACAAGTGTAGCTTCTTAAAGAGGCTGAGGAACAGAGTGATTTTCTTAAAACCCAGCTAAGGAAGTTCAAATAGAGAAGGAACGACTGCAAGTGATGTTGAAAGAGGTTGAAATGCAGAGGGATCTTTTAAGAAGTGGATGCATAGACTTCTTTTTGGAGTAGTATTTTACTTAGTCTGTAAATGGTCGGTCTAGTTAATTTTGTTAATGTGATGACAGTTTAATTATTTTATATGTTTGATTACTGTTAATTTTTAGCACTTTTGCTCTGTTTGTTAAATTTATCTAATAGACCATCCGTGGTAGACAATCACAATCAAAATTGAAACAACAGAATCAAACTTAAACATAGAAATGAACAATATAAATAGACATGCAGTCTAAGTTACTCGGACTCGATACTTTTTCCGTCGTACAAGTGTCAGACAAGGCACGAGTCGAATACGATACAGGATTCGCACCGGATGCGGTCAAATAAAAATAGATATTCTGACCAAAATCAGTAGATAAATTGAAATTTTTTTTGACAAATAGACCTCAAGAAAAGCTATAAGCATGTCGAAAGACATACCTTCAAAATTATACTCTTTTTATCTCTATTTCATCTTTTGTCAATATTCTCTGATTTTCTGATTTGTGTTGCAGGCCAAACTGAAAGATATTGTTGGAAATATTGAAATCAGTAGTTACCAGAATAATTGCTTCGGTGACAAAAATAATTTCTCCGGTGAAAAAATGGTTGAACATAAAGGAGAAGCTAAAGAGACAATGTGAAAGTGTCCAAAAAAAATAAAAAAAAAAAACCTGAAAAAATAAATAAGATGCATTGCCAGAAAACTTTTCTCAGAGAGGTTGAGGAGAAGCCAAAAGGGGCGATGGATGATTTTCTGGAAAGTATGGGTAGAGACATTTGTAAATAAGTTCATAAGACATTTGTCTCTACCAAAATGAATGAGAAATTTACCAATTTATTCAGAATAAAAAAACATACCCTTGTCCATCTCATCCCTCACCACTTTCTCAAATTATAATAATAGAAATATGTATATACTTATAGGTATATTTGTCTTTTTTAAACTACTCGGAATACTTATTCAACTATTAAACAACTTGTACAAAACTAAAATAGCAGGAATAAACTATAGAGCTGGCCAGAAACATGTCCGATAGTGATCTATAAATTAAATTAAACCTCTATACTTAGCCCTCCATTTACTAAACAAGCAATTCAAGTTTTAATATTTTCTAATGGAATAAAATAGTGAAAATTAGTTTCTATCCAATAACAATAACAAGCTTTTAATTAAGCCTAACACTCTAATGGCAATGACAACTTACTCAACTCCGATGACATTTCTGCACAAATTTTTGGTAGCGATTAATTATTTCAGCTAATAAAAATAATAAACTGTTGACAAAAGTGTGAGAGTATTATATTACTAGTATAACATTACAATTATTGTATTATTATGTTTTTCATAAGAAAAGAAAAGAAATGACTGGCTGAATCTGGATAAAATTATTCAAAATCATAAAAATTATAGAAGAATAACACTCATTTGACTTTGAGATGAGAATATTGTAAATTATGATGATAAAAGTCAATTTATCCATAAAAACACGTAACTAAAATCTAAATCGACAAATCTAAAAAAGAGGTATTCGAAATAAAATAAACTGTAGAAAATGTGGGGGTATTTATACTTTAAAATAACTTAAAGGAAGATACATAATGATTTGAGATTAATATCGGCCTATGATGAAAATTATTTAAAAATATGAAATAAAGAAAGATAAAATAGGTTTGTTCAATGCTATTAGTATAAGTTTTCTTAAATAATAAATTATTGATTTTATTGAAATTAAGGATTATGACAAAGCATACTTACACAAAAGGAGGCTTTATTTACATATATAGTTAAAAGGAGAAATGTATATTCGATGTACCAGATCATTTTTGAACTGGGTTTTGGGGTTTGAGTTTCGCGGTTTAACATTGTATATATACACTATCATAATATTAATGGTTATAACCTCACTTGAAAAGACATGCTCACTCAATAGGATCCATTTGAAAGAATATGATGTACCAACTCATTCTCGAATTGGGTTTCAGAGCTTTAGTTTTAGGGTTTAACATTGTATATATACACTATGGTCATAACCTCAATTAACAAGGCATGCACACTCAATAGGATCTATTTGAAAGTATTCGATGTACCAGCTCGTTCTCGAATTGGGTTTCAGAGTTGTAGTTTCAGGGTTTAACATTGTATATATATATATACAATATGGTTATAACCTCAATTAACAAGACATGCTCACTCAATAAAATTAATTTGAGGGTATTCGATGTACCAACTCGTTCTCGAATTGGGTTTTGGAGTTTTAGTTTTGGGGTTTAATATTGTATATATACAGTATGGTTATAACCTCAATTAACAAGACATGCTCACTCAATAGGATCAATTTGAATGTATTCGATATACCAGCTCGTTCTCGAATTGGGTTCCAGAGTTTTACTTTCGGGGTTTAACATTATATATATACGCTATGGTTATAACCTCAATTAACAAGACATGCTCACTAAATATGATCAATTTGAATGTATTCAATGTACCAACTCGTTCTAAAATTGAGTTGCAGAGTTTTAGTTTTGGGGTTTAACATTTTATATATTCACTACGGTTATAACCTCAATTAACAAAATATGCTCACTCAATATGATCAATTTGAAGGTATTCGATGTACCAACTCGTTCTCAATTTGGGTTTTAGAGTTTTAATTTTGGGATTTAACATTATATATATACACTATCATAATATTAATTAAACAATAATGGTTATTATATAGCTTTTCAAAATTATCAAATTAATTAACTACAAAAAAATTATCAAATTAATCAACGAATTAACTAGCATGTCTATAACTCACTGCTCTTTATGGCCTTTATACTGTGGAAGATAGTAGAAGTATGTGGACACAACTTAAAATGATCAATGATACTCAAGTAGGGGCCTGGTTGATTATGGGTGACCTCAATGCTATATTTAATTATGCTGATCGATCAGGGGGAGTTGTTCAGGAAGCAAAAGTAAGAGATATGAATGACTTCTTATTTGATACTCATTTCACATAGATGAAGACAGTGGGTAGATGGTTCACATGGTCAAATGGGCACACTTTTAGTAAGATTGATAGAGCTTTTGTAAATGCTCAATGGATGATTCAATTTCCCCACCTAGAAACTATTGTAATAGATCATGTATTCTCTGACCACTCTCCATTAAGTGTTAGTTTCTCTGAGAATTGGTCTTCTAGCCAGAAACCATTCAGGTTCTTGAATCGTCTTGCAGTTCATGAGGAGTTCCTAAGGGCTGTTGCAGATGCTTGGAGTTAGACTACACCTGGGCCACTAATGGGACAACTATGGAGGAAACTAAAGTATGTAAAAGGGAGGCTAAAGCAGCTAAACACCAAATAATATAAAAGAGTTGATGATAAGATAAAGATTTTAAGACATCAGTTAGAGGAGATGCAGATCTTGATGAGAGACCATATGCAGTACACTAGACTTCTGGAGCAGAAGAAAAGATGAAGCAACATCTAGAAAGTAGGTAAGAATTGAGGAGAGCATATTTAAGCAGAAGTCAAGAGTCCAGTGGCATAAACTAGGGGACTCTAATTCTTCTTTTTTTCTTTGCTAATATGAGACAAAGAGCCTCCCATAAGAGCATTAAAACTTTAGTGACAGAGGACGGGGAGTGGGTGCATAATCAAGCTGATATTGAGAGAGTTATAAAGGAATTTTGCAATAAGCTGCTGGGCACAACAGCTCTTCAACTTACTGGTGTTGACCTCACCAGAATGAGAGATGGGAAGAAACTTAACAGGAGGCAAAAACTAAAGCTGATAAAACCTATCACCAATGAAGAAGTTCTGCAAGCCATGTACAGTATCAATGATTTGAAGGCTCCTGGATGTGATGGCTTCAATAATGTGTTGTTCAAGAAAACTTGGCCAATTATTAGATAGGAGGTTACTCAAGCTGTTCTAGACTTCTTCAACACATGTGTGTTATATAATCCTATAAAATGCACAACTATCACTTTAATTCCAAAAGTACCAAATCCTACCAGAGTAGCTGATTTTAGACCCATCTCTTGTACTATATTGTATAAAGTGATTTCCAAGATTCCGACTCATAGAATACAAGTAGTCATGTATACCTTGGTGGACAATAGTCAGTTTGCGTTTGTCCCAGGGAGAGTTATCACTGACAATATTATAATGAGTCATGAATTGGTAAAGGGCTATGGAGGAAAGGGATTTTTCCTAGATGCATGTTAAAAACAGATATGAGAAAAACTTATGATTCTGTGGAATGATCTTTTCTTGAGCAAGTACTTCAATGCTTGAACTTCCCTGCTACCTTTGTTAGATGGATCATGACTTGTATTAGCGTTATTTCCTATTCTATCCTAATCAATGGTAAGCATGCTCCTCCTTTCAAAGCAGAAAAAGGCGTGAGACAAGGGGATCCCATCTCCCCTTACCTCTTTGTTCTGCCAATGGAGTATTTGAATAGGCAACTGAAGACATTGCAAAATCAACTAAACTTTAATTATCAACCTAAGTGTAGCAAGCTGGCATTGTGCAACTTGGCTTTGCAGATGATCTCCTTCTATTCTGCAGGGTGATCCTATCATAGTTCAGCTGCTATATGGTTGTTTTACCGTATTCTCCCAGGCTTCTGGACTTGTTGCTAATCCTGCAAAGAGTTGCATCAACTTTAGTGGGGTGGGGCCTGGTGACCAGCATGACATCCTGCAAATACTTGGGTTTTACCACTGGAGAACTGCCCTTTAGATACTTGGGGATCCCCCTGAATACCAAAAGAACCGATGTGACTCAATATAAACCACTGTTAGACAAGATAATGGCTATAATCACTTCCTGGACTGCAAATTTTTTATCATATGCAGGAAGAATTCAATTAATCAAGTCAATGTTGTTCTCTATGCATATATTTTGGTCTCAAATCTTTGTACTGCCTAAGAAAGTTACAAAGACCATTGAATCTCCATGCAGAAGGTTCTCGTGGACAGGTGGTGCTGAAATATCAAAAAAAGCTCTCATAGCATGGGAGAGGTTGTGTTTGCCAAAGTCTACAGATGGTCTTAATCTTCTAGATATTGGTGTTTGGAATAAGGCTTCCATTTGTAAGATGTTATGGAACCTTAGCCAGAAAAAGGACAAGTTGTGGGTACAGTGGGTGCATAACTACTGTATAAAAGGGAAAGATCTATGGGATATCCAAGTGAAACAGACTTCCTGGATGCTTTAAAAGATTATAAAAGCAAGAACTACCTTTACTCAGGCTGAGATGGGATAGAATGAGGTGACTCAGTTGCAAACCTTCTCTATTAGACAGATTTACTGCCAACTTAGAGGTGTTTTCCAAAAGATGGAGTGGAGAAAACTTATATGCAATAACCCAGGTTCTCCTAGAGTTGTTTTGAGTTATACTTGGCTTTGAATTGTAGATTACTCACAAGAGATAGAATTGCTCGATGGACTACTGTTGATGAATATGACATCTCCCCTCTGCAACACTGAAGCCAAAACTATTCAACACATATTTTTCTAATGTTCTTATGCTGCAGGTGTATGGGCTAAACTCTTGAGTTGGCGGGGGTGCAAAGGCCCCCCATGAGCTGGAACGAGGAAGTGCAATGGGCTATTGATCAAGTGAAATACAAGGTTGCTGGTGCTGACATCTATAGAATGACAGTGGCTTGCTATGTGTACAATATCTTGATTGAAAGGAACTGTAGAATTTTTCAACAACGCAACAGATTAATTGATACTGTAGTGAAGTTGATAATTAAAGAGGTGCATGTACGTGGAGCGGTGGGAAGTAGTCTGTAGAGGAAGCTTGCTCTATTGAATTATTATCCATATGAGTGTGTCTGAGTCTTAACTTTGTAGTTAGTAAGTATTCTATAGTTCTGTATTTCAGTCTGCCTTCTATTTTAGTCATAGAAATGCCTGCAAGAAGATAGTGTAGTGTCTATGATGGCAGTTTGGGGCTTATATCCATGCTGCTAATATAAGTATTGCGATGTAATTTCTGGAATTTTGGTAATAAAATATTTAGTTACCAAAACAAATGTCTATAACTAACAAAATTTATAAATTTACAATATACTAATGTTTATCCATTAAATTAATTAAATAAGATAATATACATCATATCTCATTTAATGATCCCTTTTATCAATGAAGAAAAAAGAGACGTATGATACAAAAAATGTACCAAAAGTTGACAGCAAAGCCTTGTCCCACCAAACTTTCACCTTTTCCCTCCAATACTAAAAAAAGTCTAGAGATATACAGACCTTTCATCTTCTACAGAGAAAACATCTTAGCTATCTCAATATTTTTTTCTTCTATTATTCAACAATTTGGCATCATAAATGGCTGAAAAATAAAAAGGAAAAAGTTATTTGGGACCAACAAAAGGTGTTGGGTTAGCCAACAATGATACACCCTTATGGAATCATGTTAGAGTTACAAGACTTGTTATAAGTGGTGGAAATAGAGTATGGTATAGTAACTGTTGCAGCCAAAAGGTAACAAGATCATATTACAAAGTCAAAGAACATCTCTTAAAACTTCCAAATCATGGTGTTGAAGCTTGCAAAAATGTGAGTAGTGATATATTGGCAACTTTGAAAGCTGAGCATGATCAACCTGAAAGTAGAAAAACATCCATCAAGCCGATACTAGGAAAAAAAAGATTGCCTATCATTTCTAATAGGTTCTAATTAAACACAACCGAAGAAATGGAAAATTTTCAGATGGTGGAACTATGGAGAAATCTTTCAATATTCATCAAAGAAATACCGTGGACAAATTGGCAGAGCGTATCTTCTATGCACCTGGTTTTTCCTCTAATCTTTCAAGGTCTCCACATTTCAAAAATTATTCACAAATTTTAGGTGATAATCCTTTACATGACTATGTTCCTCAAACCTTTAATAGATTAAGAACAACCCTTTTAGCTCAAGAAAAAATCACATTGATAGAAAATTGCAACCAATTACAGATATATGAAAAAAGAAAGGATTATCAATTTGTTCGGACGGATGGTCCAAAATTAAGAGACGACCCTTGATAAATATTATAGGGGAATCTAGTGGCGGACCTATATTTTTTAATGCAATTAATTCAAGTGGGATTGAGAAGGATGGTGAATATATCGCTAGTCTCTTTATTAAAGATATTGAAAATGTTGGTCCGAAAAATGATGTTCAAGTCATAATGAATGATGCACTAACATGAAACTTGCCTGTCAAAAAGTTGAGGTATCTTTTACTTACATATTTTGGACACTATGTGTTGTCCATTGTTTAAATCTAGCATTGAAAAGGATGTGTCAACCTTCGAAAAAATCAAATCATTATTTAAATTACAAATGGATATTAGAGTTGATTAGTAAAGTGAGCAATTTGAAGAATTTCATCGTGAATCACGACTTAACACTTTCTGTTTTTAACAAGCATTCTGATTTGTACTTATTGAAAGTTGCCGAGGTAAGATTTGCTTCACACATTATTATGACAACTCATGTTCACAAAGTGAAGTCGTCACTAGAGAGAATGGTGATGGATGATGAATGGAGGCAATGGGATAAAGAAATTTAAACTAAAACACGGGAAATAAAATCTCTAATAATGAATGATGAATGATGGGATCGCATTGACTACTTTTTAAAGTTTACGGAACCAATAGTATCCATGCTTAGAAGTACGGATCTTGATTGTCTTAAGTTGCATGTCATTTACGACACGTAAGATACAATGATCGAGAAGGTGAATAAAATTGTCTTTGATCATGAGGGGAAAGATGTCATTACTGGAGAGTCGGACTTCTTTGATACAATTCATAAAACTCTTGTGGCAAGGTGGAATAAATGTAATACCCTTCATTTGTTCCCAAATACTATCACAAATCATGGCTTCGAAGGAATTCTGGTAATAGGGTTCGAAGGAATTCTCTTAATTAAGATATAGTGATTTCAATGAATAGAGTCAAGTGCTTTAAAAGATATTTCACAAGTGCAAGTGAAGTCAAGGAAGTTTCTTTGGAGTATAGACGTTTTTGTAGTGGGAGTGACTATTTTGGCGAGCCTCATGTGATTGATGCTATGGAGTATGAAGAGCATATTTCTTGGTGGGGGAGTGATACGGATCAAAATAAAAGACGATAAAGATAAGGGAGCAAGACTTGTCTCGAACTCCCTACAAGGTATCCACGGAGAACTTGTTTCGTGAAACCCTCGTATCGGTATCAAGATTCGCCTACACTAAGCAACTACCCTCGAGTTACACCCGGAACTCGCAAGTAGAATGATTGGGTGTTTGGGGATCAACTAGCTCACCTAGAAGACTCAAACCAACTAAGGGTTTTTCATTCATTCAAAGAGACTCTCTCTCTTGAAAGTTTGTTCAATCATTCATCAAAGCAAACTAAGTAAATTGAAGGACTAATGAAGTATTTATAGGCTTCATCTAGACATAATGAAAGCCCTAAAGTACCCCCAAAGTGGGTCTAAATAACAAAGGCCACATAGGGCTATAGTAGTCAAAACATAACAAATAAATGAGGTGTCCTGTCATTTCTTCAGTGAAGTAGGCGCCCCGCCTACCCTACTAGGCGCCCCTCCTAGTGGCTTAACACAGGAGAGTAGGCGGCCCAGTAGGCGCTCCGCCTAAAAACAGGCGCCCCAAAGTCCTGAGGCCTGTTTTCAAGTGGGCGGTCCGCCTAGTGAAGTGGGCGGTTTGCCCCTTCCTGGGAGCCCTTGAAACGCCTCGAAATATGTCTCGGATGCTCCTCGTTCCATGGAGTTCCAATGCATAAGCTCTTCCTTGGCCTTGGATGGTGCTTTTGGATGGTTGCTCGACTTGTCCCGCATCATCCTCCCCTTCTGAGAAGATTTCGTCCTCGAAATCAAGGCGTGGTCTCTCATGGCATCAACAACTCCTCGGGGTGGCCAAGACTCTCCTTCTTCGTCCTTCTTGATCGTCACTTTGACATAGGCTTCTTCCAAGATCCCCCTTGCTTTAGCATGGAGCTTAGGACCTACAAGCAACGACAAGCAAACACAAGCAAACTTCCTACTTTGAAAGTAGGTTATGTTACACCCCGTATGTCCAAAGTGAGGTATATTCTTCTAATGACATGTTAAGAATGATTTAAGTGAGTTTGAAGTCATAATATGACCATATATAATGTTTATATTTTGAATATAAAGTTTGGGAAAAATCGGATTTAAGTTGCGAAAAAACCGACAAAGGAATTGCCTCGTAACGAAGCTTTTTCAGCAATTAATTTCGTGTGTTATATGAGGTCTTTTGGGGACATATCATATACCAAATTGAAGGTCTTGGAGTTTAGTTTCTAAAACTTTTGACGGTTTGTTCATACAATATTTGGATAAAAAGATATGAACATCAGAAGTCAGGTCAGAAAAAGGGACATAAGCGCAAAAGAGGACTAAAACTGAAATGTTTCAAGTATAAAAGGAAAAATTTGCCACCATCTCGTCATTTCCAGAAATCTAAAGGGAGAAACAGTGGTCTCATCAAGTTGTAAGCAAATTTTATGGTTTTGAAGGATGGGCGTCAATCTTAAATCGATATTGAAGACAGATTGCGTCAAAACGCTCTACGCGATTAAGGTAATATTATGCTACCTTCAATTTCGTCTATAGATTGAGTTTTAGAATTACTTCATGACTAAGTAAAGTTCCTAAATGCTGTATTATAGCTTGTTTAAGCTTTAGAAGGTATGAAATTCAAAGGAAACAAGGTTTAGAAGCAAGAAACATCAAAGGTATGTAAGACTAGACCTTTCTTTTTGGCAAGGCACGTATCTTGTAGCTTTTGAAGTTTTTCTTAGTTCTAAACATGGTTTTTCTTGTTGGTTACTTGTATATAATCAAGGGAACCTTGTATATACTTAATTTGGTACTAAAATCCAAGGTGAAAGACGTCCAAATCAGCAAAACAAAACGTTTCAAAATCTGGAAAATTGTTTTGATCTTTGGACAGTTGTTAGTATATTGATCATAATTCCTTGTACAAAATTGATATTTAGATTATTTAAGAATCCACAAAACCCTAAGACATATATCTAAAACTTTCATGAAGACCATGAAGTCTACATCTTTAATATACACTCTGAAAATTAGGTCGAAAGGCAGGACAGTGGTGCTGTCCAGATATTCTATCAGCGGATTTGTTATGTCATTCAGTCGTCTCATCTTGTTATCCAGTTAACATATTTATGTTATCATTTTATCCGGGTATCCATTACTGTGTGTAGTATAGTGCTGGTTCTGTTTCTCCGGATCATCCAATTTCAGAGGAAACTCTGACGAAAATTTTATAGAAATTCAAAGAGTTTGACAAATTCTGAGTTCTAAGTTGTGTCTATAATTCTATCCAGAGTTTTCTTCTGCTTATACTTATATTGTGATCATGTTATGTGTAATTTGGAGTCCTCCCATAGAGGCTAGACATTGGACACACAGTCCGGTCACGTGGGTATCAGGTTCCTAACCGGATTTCCCTAAGATGTGAGGAATGAAGCCTTTAGCCTAATTTGATATATTTTTCTGCTTATTGAATAGAGTGGGATCGTTTGGCAAGGAAACCAAAGGATAAAGCGGTTGTTGATTAGCCGTACTAACTTTTGGAAGAGGTAAGTGTTTATATCCATTTCTTTGGAGGCACTTGGCCTCGTGGATTTTCTACCACGTGTTCCTTACGTGTGTAGCTGCCGATAGGCGTACTCATTACGCCTTATCTTTGGATTTACATTGTATAATATATGTTATGTCCTGTTATTGGTATTGCATTGAGGATCTGAGCATGGTACTTTGGCTGTGAGTTGACATACACTTCCCGGCTGTCGGCGAGAGTCCCGCGCCGGTGAAGGGTTATTATTGCATCATATTGCATTCATATGCATTACATTGCATCATATTGAGGGTAGGAGGATTCCGCCCTCGGAGCAGGAGGATTCCGCTCCATTGCATCATATTGAGGGTAGGAGGATTCCACCCTCTGAGCAGGAGGATTCCGCTCCATTGCATCATATTGAGAGGTAGGAGGATTCCGCCCCAGGAGCAGGAGGATTCCGCTCCATTGCATCATATTGAGAGGTAGGAGGATTCCGCCCCAGGAGCAGGAGGATTCCGCTCCATTGCATCATATTGAGGGTAGGAGGATTCCGCCCCAGGAGTAGGAGGATTCCGCTCCATTGCATCATACTGAAGGCAGGAGGATTCCGCCTTAGGAGCAGGAGGATTCCGCTCCATTCATTTGACACATGTGACCCTTTGCATCATATTTCATTTCATCTCATTTTATTTCATTTCATTTCATACCATTGTATAGACTTGTGGTACATAACTACTGTTCTGCTTCTACGTGCATTGCTTATTTGCCTATATATTTCTGGCTCCTATTCTGGGTTGCGGGGATCGGATTGCACGCCGCAACTGTATAAATATATGGGTTGGGTTGCACGCCGCAACGGTATAAATATATGGATCGGGTTGCACGCCGCAACGGGATGAATATATGGATCGGGTTGTACGCCGCAATAGGATGAATATATGGATCGGGTTGCACGCCGCAACATGATGTATTTCTGATTGTTGATGTGTTCGAAATACCTATATGTTTTTGTTATCTTACATTCCTGGTTTTTGATGAGTTTACCATTCCATACGTATTTCTAGTTATTATCTGGCTCTGCCTTTTTATAATTTAAATAAGAGGAATTTTGTTTATCTGTTTCTCCTTCCTGGCTAGCTATCCTATTCTTTGAGGTGGCTAGTCTGCCCCACTTATTGAGTCCTTTTGACTCACCCTTGTTTGTTGTTTGTTTCTTGTCTACCTATTTCGTTTCGGCAGGTTCGCTCCAGGATTGAGTTCGGCACATTGTAAAGGAGCGAAGACGACTTCAGCTGTTAGGGTGAGCCAGCTTTTATTCCGGATGGCCACCAGTTTATTAGTTGTTATTTCAGTTGCATTTTGCTCCCTTCAGGAGGTATTTGTCTTCTTTTGTACTCTTAGATGTCTAGTATGGATAGCCCTAAACCTAGTATGTTGGGTAGTCAGCTGTAATTTCTTTTGTACAGCTTAGAGGTATCAGTATGTCTGTGTTTTTTTTTTTAAGTCTTGTCCTTATTTGTGAATTTTTATATTTATTTTCCTGATTTAATTGGTAAGGGTTTGCCCGACGGGTCTAGAAGAGGATGTCGGGTGCCTGCATGGCCTAACCGGATTCCGGGTCGTGTCAAGTTAGTGCAAGAAGTGTGGAAAACACACTCTTGTGGTATAACCAAGCATCAATAATGGGCACAAATATCAAGTTTCCAAGGAGAACAACAAGCACTTGGTTAAATAACAACATGCACTCAACACAATAATGAGCAAATAGGTCATGGGGACATGGAAAATGCAAGATCAAGCTACCAAAATCCCCTTGAACCTTAATCTCAAAATCAACATAGTGGAGTGAGTCAAATAACTCAACCTACAAGGAGTATCAAGTACTCCACTCCCCTTCTTTAGAGCATACCTACTCACACCAAGGGACTCCTCTTCCCCTCCAATTTCATCACCTAAGCAACCCTTCTCAAAAGACACACTCTCAAGGAAGGTATTGATGATGGATTCTTCCTCATCATAACCCCAACAAGCGATAATAGGGTCACTCAAAGAACCATCTACCTCACCCAAATTTTCAAATAATGGGTTGCCTAAGGAGTCGAACCCTTCACACCATGGGGGTTCCATTTGACTACCCACCCTAGTCCGATACAAGTCATTACCACTAATGAGGATGCCTTCAAATAATGGATTAGTAAAAGCATGCATTTCACTATCATGATCAAGCATAGACAAGTTATCAAGACTAGGTTCACTTGAGGAGTCATCATTGACAACCTTGTCCAATTCATGCAATTTGGACTCCTCAAGGTCACTTCCATCTTTACCACAACACATTGGTCCACCAAATAGAAGCATATCAATAAGGGAATGATCAACTAGCTCATCTTCCCTTTTGTCAAAGGTTGGTGGTGTGTCATAGCAAAGGTTACAATCATTGTCAGCTCTCAAATCTACACTAGGGAGGGTTTCAATGAACAATGAGCTCACATCATAATGTGGCTTAGCATCCCTCCCAACTAGTGTTTCACAAGCACACTCAAGTTGACAACTAGACTCTTCACTAGTGGCATACTCACTAGATGCATCAAAAACACCAACTAGTGTTGAGTCATCACAAGACAAATAGCTAGTAGGCTCATGATAAGGTAAAGTAACACTTGCATTTGTAGTACTGCCTTGATCACTAACAAGGCTTGAAGTGTCATAGGCAACTCCTCCTTCATGAAGCTCACATTGAGAACTTTCCTCCTCTTGTCTTTCCTTCCAAGAACATGGTTGAGGCTCCAATGGCTTGCCTTCGAATGTACCTACACAAAAACTAACACAAGAAAAAGTAGAAGATGAAGAATGGATAGAACAATGGGTGCTCTCACTCTCAATCTTTCTTTCCTCACCTCTCTTCTCTCTCAATTTTACCTCAAGGTCAATTATAGTTTGTGGTGACAATCCACTCACATCACTCCTCAATTTCTCTCCCTTTTTCTCTCTTGGATTGTCATCGGTCACTCCCTCACTTCTCTCTATGTTTTCTCTCTCATTTGAAGTGAAGTGACTCTCATTTTCATCATGCAATGGCAAGATAATGAGATTGTTTTCCTCGGGTTCAAGTACAATGGGTGACTTTGTTTTAGCCGCCTTCCTCAACTCCTTCATTCGCTTGTAGTCTTCTCTTACTTGCCTTGGAGTCAAAGATCTAAGCACATACTTCTTCCCATCTTTCTAGACCGTGTAGGAGTTGGTCCGACCATCATGCACAACACTTCTATCATATTGCTATGGTCTCCCAAACAATAGATGGCAAGCTTGCATTGGGACCACATCAAACATGATCTTATCTCTATAGTTCCCAATGCTAAACTCAAACAACACTTGCTTCACCACCTTTAGTTCACCACACTCACTAAGCCATTGTAAACGATATGGTTTTGGATGCTTTAGCGTGGATAATTTTAATTGAGAAATCAAGGTTTGGCTCATTATGTTGGCACAACTCCCCGAATCAACAACCATAGAACATACTTGGCCCATCACACGACATCTTGCATGAAAGAGGTTTTCTCTTTGATCATTTTCCACCTCCTCTTCCATGAATATGGTACTCAAGCTCCTCCTAACCACCAAGAACAATTGAGGATCTTCTCCCTCCTCTATAGCCTCCTCACAAGCAACTTCCTCATCTCTCTCATTTTCGGGTTCACTATCTTGCTCATACACCAAATTACCAACCAGAACCATGGTTCTTTTTGTAGGACAAAATGACCAAAGCCCTTGCACTTATAGAATTGACTAGAAGTAGAAGTAGGATTGCTCAAGCGAGTTTTAGAAGTACCTTCCAAGTGTGGTGTAGTCTTCTCATATGGCTTCTTCACTTGTTTGCTAGCACTTGCACTTGGAAAGTTTGCATTTGGGGTCTTCCACTCCTTTGGTTTACTTGTGGTAGTAGGAGTGTTGCTTTTGGACTTCTCTCCCTTAAGCCAATCCTTGGCTTCAATTGCGGCTTCAAAAATATCTTGAAGAGATTTATAAGTATGCAACCTCAATTGAGAAGCTATACCATAGCTCAAGCCATTTCTTGAAGCAGATCATGGCTTGTTCTACACATTCGGTATCCATATCCAATGCCATCCGGGTCTTCTCAAATTCACCAAAGTGCTCATGCACCGTTTTGACACCTTATTTTTGATCATAGAGCTTCTTGAGTTGCTCTTGACGATACCTTGGAGTTATGTACTTGGTATTCATAAGAACCTTCAATTCTTCCCAAGTCACATTTACATGCACATTCATCCTTCTTCTTGACCTCTTCATGGACTCCTACCAAGTAGAAGCATAGGCCTCAAAGGTAGAAATAGCATAGGTGCTCTTTCTCTCCTCGGTCATCTCATTGGTGTCAAACACTCTCTCCATGAGTAGTACTCATTCCATGTATGCATTCAGATCTCAAGTTCCCTTAAAGGGTGGAAGATTGAGCTTAACACTATTGAGGTTGTTGTTGTCACGTACCCCATGATTAGGCTCCGGTTGGCCTCCATAGTGGTCATCATAAGCAACATATTCCCTCATAGCATTCCTTCCATCAAATCTCATGGGTGGCCCTCGACCTCGGCCTCTACCCCTATCCACATTTCGACCTCAATTCATTTGCCTCCTTGGTTGATAAGGAGAATCATACCCATAGGCTTCATCACCGTACTCGGCCTCCTCCTCTTCTTGAGCCTCAACAACTTGCTCAAGAGGTAGAACAAATCTAACGGGTCTTCAAAGTGGAGCATTTCCTTGGGGATTGCCCAAGTTGTGGGGAATGCCCACGGGTTGGGTATTGCCCAACACACTCTTGAAGAGCTTCAACTTTCATTTGTTCATATCTCTTGGCTACCTCCGTAAAGTGTCCGGGAGTCATAGGAGTGCTATGACTTGTGCCTTCTCCGGATTCAATTTGGACACTCAGGGTCTTCCTCTCACCGGTCTCAACTTGATTCCTTTCAACGGTCTCAAGTTTCAAAAATATATCCTCCAACTTGGCCATAATGGTAGCCATGAAATTCTTCATGGGATCATCTCCATCGTTTTCCATTGTACCTACAAAATCAACAAACGTTAGTGAAAACACCTCACTCACACCTTCACGTGTATGGTACTCGGCTCACTCGTTTAGTGGTGGTGGATATTTCACTCAAGTTTGAGTCTAGAAGCTTCACATAGTTGATCAACGAACCTCGACTCAATCACTCAATTCACAAGCCCAATGCACTCCAGGGTGAGTGGAGTTGATGTGACTCTATTGGACGATAAGCTCTTTAAAGTGAGGACTTGAGTCAAATGGTACTACGAGTCTTCTTCAAATTCTAATCTTCTTTCTAGGCACGATGATCATAAAAGCTCAAAGTAATTAGTACTAATCAAGTAGGATTATACTCTAATAGCACTAATTAGAAGCAATGCAAGCAATGAAACAAGAGAACCTAGGATAAACTACCCAAAACCAACTTTCAGAAAAGTAGGCGCCTCACCTCTTCTCAGTAGGCGCCCCGCCTGGTTCTCTGCAGAGGGGAGTAGGCGGTCTGCCTGAAAAACAAGTGGCCCAAAGTCCATAGAGCTCCCCCAAAGTGGGCGGTCTGCCTCTGTGACTAGGCGCCCCGCCTACTGCAATTTCCAGCACAGTTCAACTTCGTTTTTCTTGGCTTTAGCACCCAAAAATCCAACAAATCTCACAATGTTTAAGCAATCCGAAGGTACCCAAATGTGTTTTCAACCACAATAATCAAACTCCAATAAAAAACAATCGAATCACCATTTTCATCAAGTTCAAAGCTAGGGTTTCAAGAACAAGGGTTTCAAATTTTCAAATCTTATTTTACAACTCCAAATCGAGAGTTGTGGGTACCAAAATGACGGGTTTCCAACAAGGAACAAACCCCAATATCAATCACACAACGGGTCCATCAAACCAAGAATATATGATCAATTTTTTTTTTTGGTATTTTTCAGCTTTTCTATTTTCTTGTGTTTTTCTTCTTTTCAATAACAACAAACAAGAAACTAAGATAGAAACTGACCTAGGCACGAAGAATCAAGGGTCGCCTGTTGGAAGTGTCATGGCGTGGTGGCTCCACATTTTCAAAGTTTGGCTTATAAGTTGCTTTCGCGACCAGATTCTTTCTCTTGTTGTGAAAGAAATTGGAGCACTTATTCTTTGATTCACAATATCAAGAGAAACAAGTTAGCAACTTCAAGAGCCGAAGATCTAGTATTGTGCATTATAATTTAAGGTTGCTCTCTTGCAAAAAGTAAAAAATATAAAAGTAATCCAAACAAGTATTGAGATTTGGCTATGCGTACATCTTATTTTTAGTATGATATTTTTTTCTATTCTCTTTAAAATATTCTAATAATTCTATTCATTCTTATTTTTATGTTTGACTAGGTGGAGATTATTTTGATGTTGATGACAATATCAATGGCTTGCTTGAGCTATCAATAAAAGACCCTCAATTAGAAGTGGTGAGAAGAAATTGAAGATTTAGAGGAAGCTGAAGATATTGAGGAGGTTGAAGTTGCTTGAGCTCTTTTATTTATTTATTTTTTTTTTTTTGGGTTCAAATGTTGGGTGTCAGAAGTTTTGTGAGATAATTCTCAAGTTTATTTCTAACTCTCTCAATGTATAGTTTTTTCCTCCTTGTTTCTTAAGCCTATTCTTATTTCTTGCAAGTGAGGGCTACAGAGAATAGTAGGATAAGGATGCAGTAGCCTTTTGTAGTTGGCCTTTCTGGGAAGGAAGAAAATTTTGGTGTAACGTGGCATATGTTGTTCTCTTCATCTATTTGAATTAAGGTATATATAAGTTGAATTTAAGAGGCAGAAGCTTGATCTTGTTGGCAATGTCCATTCTGCCTATTATAATGGCATCTTTTTGTATCCAAAGTTGTCTTCCATGTGTGGAGTATATTGTCTTTATGAACTTTGATTTATTTTCATATATCACTATGTTAAGTTGCAATATTTTCTCTACTTTAAGTAGTGATTATCAAAGAGGAAAAAATAAACTTGGAGTATGATCAAGAGTTGTGGCTTCTTAGATAAAAGATAAGTCTTCTGTTATTCTTTACGTTTATGTCAAATTCGTTTAATTCTCTTTTTTATAATTTAGTATATTGTTAATACTTAGTTGCTACTTTACTGTGTAAATTGTAGGATAATGGAATTCCATCTTGAAGAATGGAGTCTAGTCTAGTACTTTAATTGCTTGGAAGTCGTAACTTGAGAAAGATGAGCAGAAGATTGAATTATATGGCCTCTACAAACTACAAAAGATATGTAAGTTTCTGAAAAAAATCTCTCATAACTTAGTCATATTTTTATGATTTTATTTTTAGAATTTTCAAACTTTTTTAGATGGATTTCCGCACCCGTATCCGGGTACGGATCTATACTCCCGATTCTCTAAATTTAGATTTTTTCGAATCCGACCTCTAGATCCATACCCGTATTGGATACCCGTATCCGAGTAACTTAGCCTGCAGTGGTGGACAATAAAAAATACAACTGAAACTAATATTAACAATATTTGAAAGGGCTAGACCATTACATGATTCAGTAATAAAAGTTACACTTAAATATAAAAATGTTCAACATTACTTCTATAAAATATAAACAACAAAACACAAACGACTAGTTTGGTGGATTAGCACCGTTCTTGGTATTTGGTGAATTTGGTAGAGATTCTTCAACCATATCCTTTGGTGGATTAGCATCGGTCATGCCATTTGGTGAACCTGGTGGAGTGACGTCTTCCTCTATGACATTTGCCTCGGGTGCAGGTGGTGCACCAAGTGCATCAAGTCTCTCGTTGATCACTCTGATTTAATTTAACCTCTCATGGGTCTCTCTCCACATCTCTTCCTCGAGCTTCTTTAATCAGTCCCAAATATAACCAACCTCGCTTTGCAAAAAAGATACTTCCCAATTGATATAACGTGAGTTGGATCGTCCGGCCATCTTGGTGGACTAATTGATAGTTTGAATGCAGGACATTTGTATTGAAAATGGAACGGGAGAGGCACACATTTTTAGGGGGCTTTATATAGAGATAACTTTGGGAAGTGCTGATGCAATCTAAACTAGCTGAAGCAAACTAAACGATAATCGAGCGGAAGCAATTAAAGGGATAACAAGAAATAAGGATTGGGGAGACAAGAAATGAGAAGAAAGAACGAATCAAACTCACATACGTGGATTGAATTCAAATGGGAGAAGAGAAACTTGAACCAAATCCCGAATTCATACTAGGATGCAATCCTCGGGTTTCCAAGTTGTAGGGATACATGAGCGTCACGCTCCAAACACGAAGGCCAAGCCTCTCAATGTCTTTCTCTCAATTCTATACTCAAACTAGACTAGCTTATAATGAAATGGCTAAGGGAAGCTTATATAGTTTTTCCTTACATAATTGTGAAATGACTAAAAGCCCCTAAATATAGTTCATCCAATAGAAACACTTAGGGATAAATTATAAATTACACCACAAAAACAAGTCTTCAGATAGCCCGGAAATAGGCGCTCCACCTAGTGAAACAGGCGCCCCGCCTGATGCTGTGTAGAGGGAAACAGGCGCCCCACCATCAGCACTGTGCGGTCCGCCTCTGCATCAATGAAGCAGAGTGGGCGGTTCGCCCCTTGGCAAGTCCAGAGAGCCTCTTGAAATATGGGTGGTCCGCCCCTTTGTGTAGGCACTCCACCCCTTCATGGGAGTTCTTGAAACGGCTCAAAATGCATCTCTCGAGCCTCTTCTTTGTCCCCTAAGTGGTCCTCCTTCCTTGGCGCTCCAATGCATGATCTTCAAGTCGCTTCTGGAGCACTTGACTTGTATTCCTTGTACTCTCAAGCCTGGTTCTTGATGGTTGTCATTTAGGCCAATTTATATTGCATCAAGTGCACCAATAACAGACTCTGCCGCACGCTTCACATCACCTATTATCTACTGCACAATATACTTAGCTTATTGGCTAAGTTACACATCTATTAATGAACGTTACTTATGTTATAATTGTTTGAAATATTATTTTGTCTTTAGTCTATGTACATTTGGTCTATCCTCGAATAGCGTCCAACTTATACGACACCAAATTTTTAATATTCGAATTATAAATCCAACAACTATATAGTATCGACCATGTGAAGTAATTTATAGTTTTATTCCTAGTTATCCAAAAAAAAATTGCGACTACACACAATAGTTAGCTCTGTTTCAATTATGGACATATTACAGTGAACAATCAATTGGTGTGGTTCACAAGAATTTTTAAATTATTTAGGAATCTGCGATCATTCTTGTGCAAGCTTATATTTTAAACACAAGCAAAATGCATTGGCCAATATTATTTGATAAATGAAACATGTAATACATAACCAAAATGGATTGTCAACTGTTTAATACTCAAACAAGATTTTAAAAAAATGTGACAATACTTAAAATACAATTGTTAACTATTGTACATCAAACACAAGACCGACAAACCAATCTTTGTTCCCATCTTTGTTAATACACTCTTTGTCTAGACTCATCAAGACACCCAACCCCATTTCGTCTGTATTTTGACCAACTTCTCCAACCCCTCCATTAAAGTTAGATTCCAATTCGACATGGGATATATCCTCCGCTTAAAAAAATTGGTCCCCAGTATCCTCACCATTTTTCATAAGCACTTTATTGTCATTCATATTGGCTTCTTCTGCAACATTAGCATCAGTGGCATCAATTGCATTCACGTTGGCATTTGTGGCATCAACTGCACTGGCATTCAAATTTGCACTGGTGGCACTGACAAAGGCATCCACTTTAGCATCAACTGTAATATCCACTTCATCAAATCTACGCTTCTTTCTCAGGTTGAAGTTGTCTTTGTATTGGTACCACAATCCATTGCCTTCCTTTTCCTATGCCTCATCAACCACGCAGAAGGACGGTACAAGCATTTGCATACTGTCCTCTTCAGTTGTTCCGCTGCCATCTTTGCAACATCAGCCAATTTGGCCTCCATTGTTGTCAGCTTAGCGAGCACAACATCCAAAGAAGGACCTGCAACACTGACACCACCACTTAAAGGACCTACACTTTCACCAACAATTCCTGTACTAGCTCTAACAATATCTTTATCACCTCTTGTATCTTCTTCTGCATCTACATCCATATCATCTTCACCAGCAGGATTCAAAACATTCTTCTTGATGACTGTGTCCCCCTCCAGTTCAGCCCTAAGGGCATCCACCAATGAATCCTCAACTTCATCTTCATAGGGCACATATAATTTTTCCCACCCCAATCGCACCTCTTGGTCAGTATAGAATAAGTAAGGGCGCACGATCTGGATAGAAATTGAGCAAATTACTACTATTTTGTAGTTATTAAATAGATAATTAGACTTAGCTAATTTAATCACATGAAAGTACCGCAACATTACCTTAATTTTATCTTCTCCTTCTAAGAATGGATCGAAGGATTTGGGCATCATTTTTCTGTACCATTTGAGAATCCGATGGCATGACATAGGAGACTAATCTGTTAGTGCAGCTCTCATTTTAATAACAGGAAATACTTCATTGACCCAGGCTTATGACGAAAAATTTATCAGAGTACGACAAATGAAAAACTTAAAATCAACTAGCTATTGGTTTATTGTAGACTTACCAAAAATGTCCAGGAAAAGCCAAAAAGAGAATATCTAGGTACTTTTCATTTCTCACTGAAGGTATAATGCTCGGTCATGTCAAGCTTGGGCTTCAGATATTCAATCGTCAGCTCGAAGCACTTTCTGCCCCATGGATACTTGGAAAGGAACTCCAGATCATCAACCATACAAATCCACTCATTCTTAACTGTCTTTTGAAGTATCCCTTACCATCAATATTGTGTGGAGAAACCACAAAAGACACATCTTCAGCTGTTCCAGTTTGTTAAATAAACTACTGGTTTTCAATTACCTCAAAAGCCTCGCCAATGTCACTTTAACTGTTTCCTCAGTGGAGTATTTTCAAGTTAGTTTTTCATAAAATTCATCACCTTTCCTCACAACCTTATTCTTTGCTTTATCACTAGGTTTTACCCCAACACTCCAACCCAGTCATAAGTGCAAACTCTCTGAGCCTAAAACAAGCTGGCTTTCCAATCAACCAAGAACCAAACCTCACGATACTTTTTATCCTTATGCTACGCAAAAGTAGGGAGTGGACGATATGTCCATTAAATTGCTAAAATCCGGACATTTCAAGGAACTGCCTAAACACAGACTCTCTAAATTTCTTTTCTAATCCCAACTTTTTCAACAACTTGTTGAATTCATAAAAAATTTTAATGCTAGAGCGAACAGATATCTTCGACGGGAAAAAATGAATTTCATCAAGTCAAGTTTTAAGTCGATACCTTCGAACGTTGATTTCCTTGATGCTTCACGGAACTGGCGGTCAAACTCACACTCAGGCTCCCTGGCTTCATCCCTTTCTTGATCAGTTTCTTCATCACTTTCTTCTTCTTCTTCTTCTTCTTCTTCTTCTTCTTCTTCTTCTTCTTCAGCAGCTTCTTCTTCAACACTTTCATCCTCTCCTGATTCCTCTCCATTTCCGTCTTCATAAGTAACAACACTTTTTCCGTCATCATCACCACTTTCATCTTTGCTTTCCTTACCTTTCCCTGCTTTGGAGAGTTTATCCGTTCACCAACTTCAACATCTATTAAATCAGTTTCATCAATTGGAGATTGATTGTCATCTGCTTCTGGATGTTTATCAAGTTCAGCAACTTCAGTTTCATCTCCTCCACCACTTGGAGATTGATTGTCACCTTCTGCTGAATGTTTATCCATTTCAGCAACATCAGTTCAGGAACTCTAACGCTTTGATTGTTATCTTCTTTATATTTCTTATTCACCTTTTTCTCTTTAATTTCATTCTTTTGCTATTTCTAGCGTTTGGAGGAGCTGTAGTGATTAACTTCAGCCTTACCATTACTTTATCTACATAAATAAGCAGTCATAACAAAGTCTAAATAAACTCATTTGATAAACTACAATAAAGTAAAACGAGCAAATCAATAAACAATAAAAATTAAAAATTAAAAAAGAACAATAAATAAAAAATCAAAATTTCTTTGGAAAACACCATTGACACTTCTTCATAAGTTCTAAAAGTTATAGAGAACTAGAAAAAAAAACTTTATTGGTAGTAGGGTTTCTCACATGGTGAAATCGGAATTTCTTGAAAATTCTTCAACTGCTACTTTAAATCTTCAAAAACTGGCGAAAATTGTTAAAAACCGGTGTGGTTTATGCAAGATTTGAAACTGGAATATTTATGGGAGAAAACTAACGGAAGAAGAGATGAAAGGGTTTCGAAAATTTGGGAGGGAGGAAAGGAGCATGATTAAAAATGCACCAAACCCGTTTGGATTATTTTGACTCGCTAAAAGACCCAATTTTTGTTGGTTTATATACTTTTCCACAATATTCACTTATGCCCACAATTTTTTCTAGTTTTAAACAAGCCTCCGATCCTCACTTAATCTCACTTAACATTTTCCCCCAACAAAAATAAGTGAAAACGAAAATAGGAGGTCATTTTTTTAAATTGAGGACTTGTGAGGGTCTTTCGGTAAAATCTTCTCCAAAAAGTTATGAGGGGGTAATTGGGTGTTTATTTATGGATATTTAAAAGAAGAAGTGCTAAATAATTTTTTTAAAAGGTGTTGGATAGTTATGTAGAGTAAATTTCCCAATTTTTTTCTCAAAACTAGTAGCAAAAACTAATCTCAAGCAGTTTTAAGAAATTTAAAGAATTGATTATTTTGAATAAATTCTATAAACAAACACAAATTTAAAATTTTATTTCAAAAAAGTTACTCCTTCCATCCCAAAATGAGTGTTTCTTTCCTTTTATGACAACTCTTTAATTTTAAAATTTGTCTTGGACCATAAGATTTAAAGACACTGACTCATATTATGCACAACTTTAATTTAAACTACATGCTTTAAAAATTTTCTCTATTTTCTTAAATTCCGTATTAAGTCAAACCAAACACTAAATGGAGGGGTACAAATTTATACAAAAAGGGGAGCTTAACATTCTAACTCTCAGCAAAAGTGAAAACAAAAAATAAAGTAGCGTACAATGTTATCCTGAATATTTCGAGACAAAAGGATCATCAAAAGAAAGGCAGAAAATGGCAATGATGATGAAGCAAGGGGTTCTTGTGGGGAGTCCTTGTCCTCCTCATTCTCTCTCAAAATCACCCAAAACTCCCTCTCTCCAACACATTTCCAACAAATGGAAAAAAACCAAGAAACCTTCTCAATATTTCAACATTCATTTCAAGGTAACTTAATTTTTGGTTTTTGGGTTTTGTTTATTTCTGGTTTTCACTTATTGGGTCTGCTGCAAAATCATGATCATGTCCCCTTTTTTTGGTTTCTTCTACTGTTCCTTGAAGTCTCTTTTGACAGCCACAGCAGCTGTCATCATTTCTGTCCAATTTTACATAACGGTGTTTGATTCGATACAGAGTTAATGTGAATTATTATACTGCAAGAGTTTAACTTAAATACACTATCGTGTAATAAAAATATTACATTATTTGATCACCTAAAAGATAACTACAACTGACCATCCATAATAAATGGGATTAGTAACTTGGAAAATAAAGTATGCAACATACTACCACAGCTAAATTACACTATAGTGTAGAAGTTTCGTGAACTGTTAGTATAAACAAGTTAAATTCTATTAGGAAAAATAAATTACTGTAATTGAAAAGTTAGTCTCAAAGTTCCAAATTTGGTTAGTTTAATAGTTCTATTCTTAAGAGTTGTGAAAATTATGTAAAATAAAATAGCGTTAGAAATTTTGGAAATCCAAAATTTAAAGAGTGACAGTATATAGATAAATTGGGACAGCAATGCGAGTACTTTATTTAGGTGGGATTCCTGTAAGCAGAAGCTGCTTATATCTGATTGAAACGATGTTCTTGATACTTTTACAGGAGAAAGTGAAGAACTAGCTTCATTTGTAATGTACTTAAGAATATTATGAATTTTGAACTAGTCTGCATGGCATGTTAAAAACTAGGCCTTGACTATGCCTGTGAAAAGGAAAAAGGCCTTGACTAGGTATTGTGTTCTACAGGCAATACAATGAATGATTATTTTTTTCGTCACAGTAATTTTTGAAAAAATACTAGAAGTTGTGTCAGGTTAGTTTTTTCTCTATGTTTAAGGTCTACATACGATCTAACGGTTTACCAGTACTGTAGGAGTGGTGGCATCAATCTTCACTGCTATAGAGGTAAACATAATCAGCTTTTCTATCAGACAATGCCCCGAGGGCTTTGGTGTAGTGGTAGGAGCTTGGCTTGTGATGTGTGGATTAGGCGCACACATCACAAGTTTGAACCCAGTTGCAAACAAAAGCTAAGTATTTAAGTGGGGAAGGGTAGAGGAACGAGCCCATTATCTAACGAGTTTTGAACCGTGTACCACTGGCCCTCGGGGATTTCTCAGTTATCAAAAAAGAATCTTAAATAATCTGCTTTCTGGAAAATGTAAACATCTGCTCCAATTCATTCAGTGTGCTAATTCTCAATCCAGTAAATATGGAAAAACAGATACTTGTTTATCACACTTCCTGGCTCCTCTTCATGTTGAAATGCTATTATACATATGGCAGGAAATCTTGCAGATTAGGCACCCTGCAGCAACAGTAATCATGGCTAATGCATTGATGATGACTTCACCCTTGGAAGCCTTGGCTGAAACATGTGAAGCTGATAATTCTCTCTTCAATATGCCCTTACTGCTGCTTGTTGCGCTTATTGGGGCCACTGTTGGAGGTAAGGTACTTAAAAATTTAAAAATGAGTAATTCCCATGAGCCCATCATTTTTTGTAGTCTGCGATGGAAATACTTGTGGATGGCTGTAACTCTTTAAGTCACAGACCCCAGTGAATTGTAACGACTGCATCCATGCATGAGAGTATGTTGCATATGATGTAAATACTACTTTGTTTCAGAAAGGCATTTGAAAGACTACATGGGCATTCAAAATTCATTTTTTTTTTTTTGATGAAGTAAGGATATTATTATTAAATGGCATCAAGAAGATGCAAAAGTACAAAATATTACAAAATATTCTAAAAGCAAAAGAGATTTTGTTACTCCATACATTGAGACCTATGCTAAGAATAAGGAGTTAACAAAATCCAAAAAGGTGTCAGGTGAGTTTACAGGGGATAAGGTTCTCCAACTGTATAACCACAAGAGACATTTAGTTCTCAGAGAGTGATTTGGAGTTGATATTCCATCAAAACATCTTCTATTTCTCTCATTCCATACACACCAAAAAATGCAAGTAGGTATCATTCTCCAGATTTTCCTGATGGTATTACCAACTTTCCAATTGTTCCAACTCAAATAGGCATCCCTGATACTCCCTGGCATTACCCAGTTAAGTCCAAAAAGAGAGATGAACATGTTCCAGATATCTGCTGTCACTGTACAATGAAGAAGAAGGTGACTGGTAGTCTCAATATGTTGCTGACACATATAGCATCTGTTAACTATACAAATGGATCGTTTAGCCAGATTGTCTTGAGTTAGACATGCTTCATTGCAAGCAATCCAACTGAAGCAAGCCATCCTTGGTGGTTCTTAACATGCTTTTTAAGAAGTTAAAAGCGGTTCATATCCAACATGGTACATTTTAAAATCTGTTTAGAACCCTGGAGTTCACCAGGCCCCCACATTCATCACTTCACTGTCTAAACATTCGATGAACTTCCTATTTACAAGTTCTTTTAATGAGATTCACGACTGTTGGCTAAAAAATTTTTTTGATGAAGTAATATAAAGTTTCATTACTGGCATCAAGAAGATGCATGAAATTACAAAAGAAGGTAAGCAACAAATTTTTTTTTATGAAGTAATAGAAAGTTTCATTACTGGCATAAAAAAGATGCATGAAATTACAGAAGAAGGTAAGCAAAAAAAAAAAAAAAGAAAAAAACCTTTGTTAGCTGCATTACATCAGAGACTATACTAGAACCATAGAGTTAACAAAAGCCAAAGAGTTTTCTGGAGAATCTACAGGTGAGGAACTGTGGGCTATATAAATACAGTAAACATCTAGCCTTAAGGAGATAGTTTGGAGTTGATACACCATCAAAACAACTTCTATTTCCTTCTGTCCAAACACACCAAAAAATACTCGCGGGGGATATATCTACTATACTTGCTTGATGGCCTTATCAACTTTCCAGCTACACCATCCTTCAAAGGCTTCTTTGGTTCTTTGCGGCATTACCCATCTAAGGCCAAAGATTGAAAAGAACATATTCCATAAATCCGATGCCACTGTACAGTGAAGGAATAGGTGGTTTGTTTTTGTTTCCACACTTTGCTGGTACATGTAACATTTATTGACAATGTGGAAGTTCCTCTTAGTGAGATTGTCCTGTGTTAGACATGCTTCATATAGGGCAGTCCAGCTAAAGCACATGATTTTTGTTGGTAGCTTGGTCTTCCATATTCCATGGATATCTGTTAATGGCAATGGCCCCCAAGGTAAAATATTGATGCCAATGTGTAGAAGAATGTGCCTGTTCAGGAACTTATTTAAAAATAAAAGAGGAATGTGCCTATTCCGGATGAAACTTTGAGTAGCTAACAAAACAGACAATTGCACAGGTGCTATGGTTGTGCTCAGTGTAAAAACACATTCTTGTGTTTCTATTTTTTTTTTGGACAGAAGGTATTAAAATTTTGAAAGGTTATTTTGTTGGAGATGCCAATTATCAAATATTCAGCCTATTCTACAAACCGAGCATCGTATTTTGTCAAATCACGACAACTACTAGTCTTATTTTGCCATTCTTTCAATCTCCACTTTCTTATAAGTATCATCCTCTCAGATTCTGAACATCATCTCAAAATTACCTTGTGATCTTACGTTAACAGTGGTGTTATCTAGTCTTTCTCAAAAAGCATCAAAATCAGATCACACCATTATACAAAAATGAGTAAAGCAAGCACATTTGTGTGTGCGAGTAAAGAAAGCTAGCATTTGCGTGTGCCTATGACGTTATTACATTCTTCATATTATAATTGATAAAGGCTTTTAGATGAGTGCGCTTACAACAGTCAATGGTACTGTATGCTTAACTGCAAATTGGAGGACATAGATCACAGGTTCGAGCACTGGAAACAACCACTTATGCCTGCATCAGGGTATAGGCTGCGTACATCACACCCCTTGGGGTGCGGCCCTTCCCCGGACCCTGCGTGAACCCAGGATGCTTTGTATGCCTGGCTGCCCTTTTACAACAGTAGGGTTTACTAAAGAAAATTGAGCTTATTCTGTTGTTCCATATCCAGTCACTATGCTGGAGATGAGCAGGCATTTCCTTTGGCATCTAGAAAGAAACAGCATAAGCCTCGTCACTAAAACTGAATAGGAAAAGTAGAAAATGGATCTTACCGATTAAAAAAAAGAGTAGAAAGTGGATCTTCCAATGGAAAGGAAAATGTTCTCTTCTTCCAAGCATTATCAAAGCTAAACAGGTAAAATATACTAAGGGAGTATTTTTCAAAGTGGTCGAAGAGTAGTGTCTAGTTCAGAACTTTTGAGGAAATGTTCCATCTATTGATAGAAGGAACTTTCTGGCTATGCAAGACCATCCATTGTCAAGGACTTGTTGATGGTAGAAGGCCCTCTGATAGCTATGATTCCATTTGATAGCGATTCCTGTTCCAAAGGCTCATTTGCACTTGTCAGTTAATTCTAACAGCATACTCTAGTCTGGAACTGCAGTAAACAAAAACACCGTTAATTTATCTCAAAAAGGAGATAACATCTACTGTAGTCAACTATGTTTTTGAGAAAGAAAGAATCTGCACATTTAGTGATGCCACTTCATAATTTATTCTATAGATGCCGAGAAATTTACTAGAGTTAGAGCCTGTTTGGCCAAGCTTCTGGGGAGCCAGAAGTGCTTATTTTTTTTAAAAAGTGCTTATTTTATAATTTTAAGGTGTTTGGCCAAGCTTCTAGGGAAAAATAAGTGCTTTTGAGTGGCAGCAGAAGCTATTTTTCTGCGGTGAGGAAGAAGCTGAAAAAGTAGCTTCTTGAAAAAATAAGTGCTTTTGATTATTTGGGACAAAAACACCCATTTCAAACTTCCATATTTAATCAAATTATTATTATTATTATTATTATATATCCATTTTCGTAATTTGATAATTTTTTTAAATATTTATCACACAAATTAATAACAAAAGCACTTCTCTAAAATTTGGCCAAACACAAACTGCTTATCTCACAAAGTACTTATTTGAAATGCACTGTTGATAAAAAGCACTTCTCAAAATAAGCTGATTTTGACAGCTTGGCCAAACAGGCTCTTAATCTAGTTCCTTAGAATTTTACGTATTATCTGAGGAATCCGCTCTTTGATAGTTGCCTTCGCGGACAAGTGCTGCATAAGTTTGAGGAATAGGTCCTGTATGATAGGTAACTTAGTTGTTGCCAAGAAAGTTATGCAACACTTCTCCCATTCTTTTGGGTTTGGTGGAAAGACCAGGTCAGAGCTGCAGGTTCTATTGCAGAAACCAAGTGTTACGAGTGGCTTCTTCTTTATGATAAAAGAGTTTCCAGAGTATTCTCCTCAAGTGTTTATTGAATTTGGATAGTACCGTATTTTTCTGTGGGGTTTTCTTTGTCATTTGGTCCATGAAAGTTCCATGCATCAAGTGTATGCTGACATCATGGCATAACCGGAGCATGGTTTTGCTTTTTCCTATTTTGCCTATTTCCCTGGTTTAAGATTTTTTTATAGTTGTCTGCCTATCCTAAACATTTTTCACAATTGTAATTTCAGGACTACTTGCACGTCAGCGAAAAGAGGAATTGCAGCGGCTGAACGAACAGCTCCGCCAGATCAATGCTGCTCTAAGAAGGCAAGCCAAAATTGAGTCCTATGCACCTAACTTAAGTTATGCTCCGGTTGGAAGCAGGGTTGCAGAAAGTGAAGTAATTGTGGATCCAAGAAAGGAGGAATTAATTTCTCACTTGAAAAATGGGAAGAAATTTCTGAGAAACCAAGCCCCAGAAAAGGCGCTATTGGAGTTTAAAACTGCTCTCAACCTTGCACAGAATTTAAAAGACCCTATAGAGGAAAAGAAAGCAGCTCGAGGCTTAGGTACATTCATCATCTGTTCGTTTTAAGCTTTCTATTTCTTGATTCACTTGGCCTTAGAGAGGTCTAGAAATCAATTATTGCATAGTATCAATATAACAGCCTGCCCACTCGTGGGATATCAGTATCACTGGGTAATGTTTATTGTTGTTGTATCGATATATCAGCCTGCACCACTGATTGGAGTTAACCATGCAGCTATCTTTGGTCTTGCTTGTACTTTGTAGAAATGGTCGGTATATTATACTTCTCATAGACTAATAAATTTAAACGAACAGTTTCCAAGAACGATCTCTTAACCTACTTGTACCTTCTTCATTATTATCACTCTTTGGTTAGTGTCCGTAGTGCATTGTCTCCCTCTGGATCACTTCCTTTCAATCTGCTGAAGAAAATTTTAATCTCACTTCTAGTTGGATTAGAACATGATCACATCCAAAATGCTTGTTCATTGTTTCGTGTAAAGCAATATATGAGTAGTCAAAGTTTTATGCTGGATTTTACAGGGGCATCTTTACAACGGAAGGGCAAGTACAGGGAAGCTATTACATACCACTCAATGGTTCTTGAAATATCAGCAAGACATGGAGAGGAGTCGGGGAATACAGAAGCTTATGGAGCAATAGCTGATTGTTATACTGAGCTTGGGGATTTGGAACAAGCTGCAAAATATTATGACCAGTATATTGCAAGGTTAGAGACCGATTGAGTTACTTTTGTGAGAGTACACATAAGTCAACTATCACAAAATTTGTACACATAAGTCATCTTTTATGGAGATTTGTTAATCTTCATGAATCCAAAGTAGAATGCTTAGAGCCTGAGACCACCACTATATATCCGGAAACCCTTCTTGTATGGACATGCTTTATTATCTAGTTCATTCCTTTAATTTTATCTTTTGAGTAACAGTTTTTTTCCGATATATCTATCTCGGAAATGTTTGCCCTCACCCGATGTTTAAACTGAGGTGAGAATATGTACTAATTACTATGGCTAACTGATAACAGTTCATTCAAAGACCAAGTCTTCTCAGTGCAATTTGTTTTAAGAATTTCTGTCAGGTGATTTTACGTTATATTGGAATTTGGCGTTCATATTAACATCTTAACTTTCAGAGTTAAAGAGGAGAGAGGTATTAAATCTTAAAATCTCCAATTATCCTAGCGCACACAGCCATCACTAGTCCTTGAACTTATTAAACATTGTTTCAAGCTCTGAAACATTACAGTAGAATAAATTAATCAAAGCATAGAAGCATCCATCCACCTTTGAAAAACTTAGAATGCAAATATTCGATCATTCTCCTTCTCCTTAATTTTTTAATTGTATAACTCCATGTAATTTTTGCTAAGTAATGTTATAATATATATATATATATATATATTATATATATATATATATATATATATATATATATATATAAAAGAGCCAATCGCTTAAGTAAAAAGTAAGTGACCATTTTACCCTTTAGATGTTGTTAGAACTTTCAATTATTATTTACAAAAAAGAAATAGTTCAATAAAGAAAAAAAAGTATAATCAAATTAAAGATTAGATATTTAGGAAATTTTTAACTCAAATCTAATTTAATTTATAAGGGTCCACGCGCAAAGTGCGTGCCCAAAAACTAGTACATATTAAAAGGCATGTAGTAGCCACTAAAAATTAGCCAAGTGGCATATCAAGAAAAAAAACTATGTGTAATTTTTTTAGGACAAAGTAGTTATTATTTGAATTTTAGTTAGAATATACTTAACCATTTTTTAAACCATTTTAATTGTTAGTTTTTCAAATTTAAAATGTTAGTTACTTTTCAAATTAAAAATAAAAGATGGAAAAAATGATAAATAATAAAGAGCTAGACAGATTGATGGTTAACTTGACAATGTAGATAACTATAAAAAAAATATAAATTTTTATATCTATATATTATATTAAAAGGAGGATAGTAAGCCTATGGAAAGTAGCCAAGCGTCAAAGTTGTAGGAAGCCACATGGAAATATTAAGACAAACATTAGTTATTTAGTTAGTTTAGTTAATTCTTGAATTTGAACTTTAAGAGTAGTTGGAACCTGAATTTAATTCGTTGACATATTAAAACTTGGCAAGGTATTTTCCGTACATTTTGGAATCTTTGAAAGAAAATAACTCATCCAGTTAAAAAAAAAGGAAAGAAACTAACTCATGTTTTGGTATTTACAGAATTCTAGAAATCTATATCTAAAAAGCCACTTGGCAATTTTAAGACAAGAATTAGCTAACCTTATTATGTTTAGTTAATTTTCAAATTTGAAAACATAATTATTTTTAGTTGAATGATAAATAATTTGATCCCTTAACTGATAATTCGAAATGTTATTATATATTATATATGAATAGATAAGTACAACAAGTTAAAAAGAAGGAAATAAAGAAGAAAATAGAAAAGAAAAGGAGAAAAAATGTAGTGGAAAAAGTAAAAATAAAGGAATAACTAAATGATAACCAACTTGATCTTTTGCTTGGTGTCTATTTATTATGAAATAAAAAAAGTTGAAAAAATTCCATTGGTTACAAATACCTCTTTATTAAATGCAATACAGTTTCGATAGCAGTAGTCTTAAAGGAAAAAAAGTTATCCACGTCCCACGATATATCCCGCGATACATCAGCTCCTAATTCTTCTCTTTTACTTGAATGCAAAACCGATTTTTGCAAACCTTATAGTTATACCTACGTGAGTCTGTATCCAATCCACATTCAATAAGAAAAAAACATCTGAAAGTTTACAGCGACTCAACTTCTCTAAGTATTTCTTTCGACATCAATTTTAGGAGTATGTTTCGTATCTTTTTTCTTACTTTGATTCATTAATGCGAATATTGTGGCATTTTCTTGGTTTTGTAGAGAACTCTATATGATGTTCTGCTTCAATCTTGATAAAAAAATATAAATATATAATACTCTCACAATTTTATTTTGATTTTCCAGTAGAGAGGGGTAATTTAAGCAAGAATTACATGAAAAGTTAGATTCATATACTTCAATGGCAAAGACTCAAAAAAGTATTTGATTGTTGAGCTTATATGCTCTTTATCAGGCGAGTTACTCTTCATGATATCTTCTTACTTTCAGTATCTCTTCTTTTTATTTTATCTTATTTAAACTTTCGACCAAATTGATATTTGCTTTAATTTCTTATGATCATATTTCTGCTATCAGTCTTATTTCTTTGACCTTCTTTGGGATGAATCATTTATAGGTTGGCTTAACAATTGAGAATCTCAATTTTATATACCTTTTCTAATTCAATAAAATTTCACTCTTTTCTGACCTCTCAAGAAATTAGGTTATGGATTACATAAATCTCCACTTCGTCAGTGTATTGGGTAAAAATTGACGTGCTCGGTTAGCACCTCGACATGATAAACCGAAGAGGAAACAAGCTGACGCTCCGAAGGAGAATGATCGAAACAGTCGACCAGGTTACTGAAGGCGAACTTAAATGTCATCACCGAAGGCGAGCCGCGAGCTGAGCTTCGATGACATCCCATTCAACCGAACAGCAAGGTCATGCCACCGAAGTCATGTGATCGAACTTCGGTAAGGCACCTCGGTTCCAATGGCTTTGCAGCCCACTACTCCAGCCCACTAACTTCTCCCATTAATGCCAAGGACGTGGGTCAAAGCATGATTGATAGTGGAAGACGTGGGCAAGGCCCCTAGGCCTATAAATAGTGCTTCACTTTGTATGATAGGCATTCAGAAATACATACAGAAACTCTGCTCAAATTTGTACTCGCTACAATATATTGAAATCAAGTTGTTCTTTTGCATTTACGCTTACTTGTTGCACTTTTCTAGCTTTGATACGAAGTTTTGCTTATATTCTGGCCCAAATTCGATTGGTGATCCTAGAGCTGGTTTAGGCCCATACAAATTGGCGCCGTCTGTGGGGATATAAGCAGAAACGCTTTGTTCCAAAGTTCAACGTTCTTTTTCGTCAAAGCACACAGTCTCTTCAACGTTATGGCTGATAACATTGAGAATCTTAACGAGCGGGATGACGTTCCGTTGAACCAACAGTCCACGTCTCCAATAACAACCGAAGTATTCCAAGCTTTTGTTGTTAACGCACTAAAAGCTCTCCAAGATCGACAGGATGAGCAGATCAACATTAATGCTGAATTCCGCGCCTCGTTGGAAGCGAGGAACAGCGCAGCACCGAATGGCATCCAGCCTTCGGCTCCAAGTGGAGGCATCCCGACTTTCGTTCCTACGGGCGCGATAATAGGGGGACCTCTCAACAAAGCCACGTCTTGGGGTTCGGGAAACATACCAGTCACAACGCCACACTTCGGGACGATTCCCACCATGGCTGAAACAACATCCTCGGTCGATGTTGAGAGGTTGACCAGAGAGATTGAAGCACGCGTTGAGGCTCGCGTCGAGGCACGTGTGGAAAAATGCCTTGAGAGCGTACCGGGGATGACAAAAGTCGAAGATGATCTTGATATAGATCAGTACAGGGAGTTGCCCTTCAAGCCCGAAGCGGCTACAGCCCCAACTCCTAAGAACTTCAAGCTCATATTTTTAAAGAAGTATGATGGGACCACCAATCCTAGAGAGAATGTAAGGGAATACATGGCAATGGTAAAGAGCAATGACTTAACGGCGATAGAGCTCGAGTCAATGTTCTTAAAGAAGTTCGGCGAATCCTTGGAGAAAGGAGCACTACGCTGGTACATGTGCTTACCAGTGGGGTCGATTTTCACCTTCAAGGAAATGTCCAACGCCTTCGTTAAGGCACACACCGGGGCCCAAAAAATCCTCCAAAGGAAGGAGGACATATGCGAGGTTAAGCAACGGCCCGGTGAGCCACTTAAGGAGTTCCTTGAGCGCTTTCACGCTGAGCCATGGAGCTGCCTCTGATGGATGATACTCTGGCCATCATGGCATTTGAAAAGGGTATCAACGTTCGTAATTCTGATGCCGCTGCTGAATTGCGAAAGGAGATCCAGCAATATCAAGTTTTGACATGGGAGGATCTACACAAGCGGACTTACTCCAAGATCAGGTTGGAGGAAGCTGAGTTCAAAAGCCGAGGTTACAATTATAAAAACCGAGGCGATTCCTCACACCGCGCCGAGGCATCGCGAGGAAATCCGAAGGGGAGGTATGAACCATACACCTCTACAAGGCAGCTTGTCAGCCAAAGGCTGGGAAACTCATTCAGGAATTCATTCACAAGCTCGCACATAAGCCAACGGCTCGGAGGAAAGGTTCTCTCCAACACGAACCAAAGAAATTCCTCAAGCCCAGCTTCGGCCTCAAAGAAGGAACTGCCCCGGATTCCTGACTACAATTTCAACATATCGACCTCGGAGCTGGTCAACGTAGTCAAGGGGACTGCCGGGGTAAGAGTGCCCAAAGACATGAGAACTCCAGCAAATAAGAGAGATCATAATTTGCACTGTGAGTTCCACGCGGATTATGGCCACCGAACCGAGGATTGCAAAGCACTGCGCCTCGAGGTGGCTCATTTGTGGAAGAAAGGGGTGTTGGCCGAGTTCCTTACTGACAAAGGAAAGGACAACTACTCCAAGAACCGAAGTGATGGGAAACCACCTCGGGCTTCACCCCCGGAGAGATTTGTGAATGTCATCACTGGGGGATCAGAGGTGAACGGGGTGAATTTCGCAGCTGCGAAGAAATTCGCCAAATTATCGATCACCATGGAAAAAAGAACCCGAGTTCGCGACTCAGGCAAAAAGATTGTATTTGATGATGATGATTGTGATGGGATGATGTTCCTTCATCACGATGCCTTAGTCATCATGTTAAGAATCAACGACTCCGACATCAAGCGAGTCTTGATCGACCCCGGCAGCTCGGTCAATATAATCAGCTACGGGGCCGTTAAGAAAATGTGGCTCAAAGGGGAAGTTATCCCCAAAGCAACGGTGTTGACCGGCTTCAACAACTCCACAGAAAAGACTTTGGGTGAAATTACACTCAAAACGTTTGCTGAAGGAGTAAGCAAGGAAACACTGTTCCAAGTGTTGCCCGAGGACATGGCATACAATGTGATCCTCGGCAGACCATGGATCCATTCCATGGAGGCTGTTCCTTCCACGTTGCATCAAGTGATCAAATTCCCTACACCTTGGGGGGTTCGGTCAATCAAAAGAGAGCAACGAGTAGCGAGGGAATTCTATTCGGTTGCGTTGAAAAGTGGAGTCGCCCCGACTGGGCCAAAACAATAGCAACTACAGCAACCGGGGTAGACCGAGGAGGACCTCCAAGGAGAAGTTGAAAAGATCCCGGTTTGCATTCAAGAGCCTCGGAAATAAAAAGCCAAGGACTCTACCATTGAGAAATTGGAGTCTTTCGCACTATTGAAAGATTTTCCCGAAAGAAAGGTATTTGTCGGCTCGAAGTTGGACCCAGAGTCGAAGAAAGCAATCATTGAAGTTTTAAAGTCCAACAACAATTTCTTTGCTTGGTCTCATTCAGACATGATTGGTATCGATCCGGAGATCATGACCCATAAGCTGAATGTGGACCCGAAGTTCCACCCCGGTGAAGCAAAAGAAGAGACCTCACGCCGGGGTTAAAAAGAAGGCGATCGAAGATGAAACCACAAAGTTGCAAGAAAATGGTTTCATAAGAGAGATTAAATACCCCGAAGGGCTGGCTAATATTGTCGTCGTACCGAAAAAGAATGGCAAGTAGAGGATGTGTGTAGATTATACCGATTTGAACAAGGCTTGCCCCGAAGACTCCTACCCATTGCCATAAATAGACAAGTTAATAGACTCCACGGCTGCACATAAACTATTAACCTTCTTGGATGCTTATTCGGGCTACAACCAGATCCTCATGGACCCGAAGGACGAAGAGAAAACCTCGTTCTTCACTGACCGAGGTACTTTCTGCTATAAAGTAATGCCCTTCGGTCTGAAAAATGCTGGGGCGACGTATCAAAGGTTAGTGTGTCGTATGTTCAAAGAGTATATTGGAAAATCTATGGAGGTCTACATAGATGATATGCTCATCAAATCGGTTCGAGGAGGATCATTTGGATCATATGAGGGAAGCTTTCGCTGTTCTGAGGCAATATGGCATGAAGTTGAACCCTGAGAAGTGTGCCTTCTGTGTTGGATCAGGAAAATTCTTGGGATTCATTGTCTCCGAACGAGGCATCGAAGCGAACCCCGACAAGATTAAAGCTATCGAAGAAATCCTCGAAGAGCCGACCGGGGTGAAAAAAGTTCAGCGCTTAACTGGCCGAATCGCTGCCTTGAGTCATTTCATCTCAAGGTCTTCGGAGCGATGCCACAAATTCTTCTCTGTTTTAAGGAAGAACAACCACTTCAAATGGACACCAGAGTGTAAAGAAGCGCTGAGAGATTTGAAATGCTACTTGGCTAACGCGTCGTTGCTCGCCAAGCCTAAGGATGGTGAAACATTGTTGGTTTACTTGGCTGTATCCGAGGTGTCAGTCAGCGCGGTCCTGGTTCGGGAGGAGTATGGCAAGTAACAACCCATCTACTATGTGAGCAAGACACTCCTCGATGCCGAAACCAGGTACCCACATTTGGAAAAACTAGCACTTGCCTTAATTGTTACTGCCCGAAAACTACGACCCTATTTTCAATGTCACCCAATAGCCGTAGTCTCAACTTTCCCCTTCAGAAGTATATTGCACAAACCGGAGTTATCGAGGAGGTTATCAAATTGGGCGGTAGAGTTAAGCGAATATGACATCACCTATCAACCCCGAACAGCCATCAAATCCCAAGTTTTGGCCGACTTCGTAGCTGATTTTAGTATTGGAATCCTTCCTGCCCGAAGCCGAAAAGGAGAACTCAATATCGAAAGGAACGGCTCTGGGGCTATGGATACTTTATACCGATGGGGCTACTAACTCTAAGGGTTTGGGGTTAGGCATAGTCTTGAAAGCACCCACCGGGGAGAAAATCAGGCACTCGGTTCAGTTCAAAAAAGTGACCAATAATGAGGCAGAATACGAAGCAGCTCTAGCTGGCTTGGATTTGGCTAAGGAAATGGGGGTGGAGATAATTGAGCTAGGGTGCGACTCTCAGTTAGTGGTAAACCAAGTGCTCGGCGAATACACGGCTCGAGAGCCCAGAATGCAGCTATTCTTAGACCGAGCACAAAGGATCTTAGCACAATTCCGAGAGTGGCAAGTCAAGCAAGTGCCTCGGGAGGAGAATACCGAGGCTGATGCCCTAGCAAATTTCGGTTCGGCAGTTGACGAAGCTCACTCGGGGACTGATTCAATGGTTCGGTTGTTGTCCGCACAAATGATAGAGATGAAATTGCAGGTCAACTCAGTGGACAAAAGATGGGATTGGCGGAGTAAGTTCATCTCTTACTTCGACTCGGGGACTGTTCCCCAAGACAAAAAAGAGGCCAAAAAGTTAAGGACCCAAGCAGCTTCATACCATTTGATCGAGGGTAATATGTACAAGAGGTTATATTGCGGCCCGATGGCCAAGTGTTTGGGTCCCGATGAGGCTAGATATGTGATGGTCGAGGTGCACGAAGGTGAGTGTGGCAATCATTCGGGGGGAAAATTCTTGGTGCGCAAATTGCTAAGAGCTGGGTATTATTGGCCCACCATCAGTGCAGATGCAAAGGCCTTCGTGCAAAAATGTGATAAGTGCCAACGCCACACACAGATGATCCACCAACAGGTCGAACCTCTGCATTCAGTGGTATCACCATGGCCTTTCATGAAGTGGGGGATGGATATTGTTGGACCTTTACTGAAGGGAAAGGGTGGTGTTCGTTTCATCCTCGTGTTAACCGATTACTTTACTAAATGGGTGGAAGCAGGAGCTCTTACCGAAGTCAAACAAAAGCAGGTAATCGATTTCATCAAGAGAAACATCATCTACAGGTTCGGTGTTCCGAGGGAAATTGCTTGCGACAATGGTAAACAGTTCATGGGAGCAGCCATCACTGATTTCTTCAAACAATGGGGAATCAAGAGAATTGCTTCGACCCCCTATCATCCAAGTGCCAATGGCCAAGCTGAATCTTCAAATAGAATTATAATCGAAAATCTCAAGAAAAGGCTCGATGAGAAGAAGGATCCCTGGTCCGAGGAGTTGCCAGGTGTGTTGTGGGCCATGCGGACAACGGAGAAGAACAGCACCGGTGAAACTCCTTTTTCACTTGCTTATGGTATGGACTCCCTCATCCCCGTGGAAGTGGGCGAACCAAGTATTCGGTACGCCCACACCACCGAAGATGCAAATCAACAAGCTATGCGTATAGAATTGGATCAGCTCGAGGAGAAAAGAAAGCTGGCTCTGGTTCGGTTAGTCGCCCAAAAAAGGCAGATCGAAGCATACCTCAACAGGAAAGCCAAACTCAGAGATTTTAAAGTTGGTGATTATGTGCTAAACGCTACAAACCAGTCAATGAAGGAAGAAAATGGGGGAAAGCTTGTCACGAATTGGAAAAGACCTTACAGAGTCACAACAATTGTTGGGAAAGGATCTTATCAAATTGAAGATCTGCAAGGTGTGCCCGAACCCTTGAATTGGAACATCTCCAATTTAAAGCGGTACTACTTCTAATTGAGGTAAATATCCCTTGCTCATTTTAAATTTTTACCCATAGCCTCGAGCAGAACAACACTCCTAAAGGCTTCGGTCGAAATGTACTAACTTGCTCCTCGTTTCATTTTTCTTGACCTTTTCAGGAAGCAGATTAAACGATGTCCAGTGCCCGGGTCTTCATTAAGATTCGCACCCGAACACTGGGGGGGAGTAAGGGATGAGTTGCAACCGAGGTCGAAAACGCACCTCCTAACCGAAGACCATCTATTCGACAACTGGGGACTGTTACCCGAGGAATAGATTTAGTACATTGTAATTTCGCCCGGTAGTGGCACATTGTTAATTTGTGTTTTTACCCAAGGTCCGCTTCGACTTGGTGCCATGTAAAAGCCAATTTCGGCCTGTTAGTATTGTCAATGAAATAAAATTCATTTCGTAACTTTATATTTCTATAAGTTTGCACTCCGAAGTTGCACTTTAAATGCACCGACTCGAGGACGAGACGTCGTTCTAAGTTTGCATCGGTTGAATGCGATTAAGTATTGCAAGTGAGCTATTTATTCTAAAGTGTTCAGTGTGTGCGAAAACTAACACTTAAAAGATGCAAAATCATATCATCAGAAGGCCCGAAGGCTAATCGCATTCATTGAACGAAATGACCCGAAGGTAAAGTCATATATACATACAAAAGCCCGAATGCTGATATCAAAAAGGCACCAAGGCCTAAACAAAAACAGTACACAAAAAGCTTGCTTTTTTCTGCTACTAAGGGTTCTCCCCATCGGCATCTTCACTGCCCTCTTCGGCACTTTCGCCCTCTTCATCACCTTCGGGTTCGCCATCATCCGAACCCTCGCTCGAAGGAAGTTCATCCACAATCTTCTGAGCCTCGGCAGCGGCCTCCCTTGCTTTGGAAATCTCCTCTTCAAGAAAGATCTGCCCAGCTTGGACTTGCTCAAGCGTGCTAAGCCTAGTCTTGACGACGGCCCATGCTTCTTCAAACTTCGCCCTCGTCGCTTTGACTTCGGCCCGCTCATTGAGGTAAGCAACTTTGCCTTCGAGCTCGGAGATCCGGCCCCGAAGGGATGGCACCTGCTCTACTTGGCTCTGCAGCCCGACGAGCTTGGTGTTGTAATCGCCAAGTTTACCGCGATACTTTTCGCCCGCTTCAAGCACTTCGGTCTTGGCCCTGAAGAGCTCAGCCTCAAGGCGAGCATTTAAAGGCTCAACCTCGAACGCTCAGTGGTAAACTCATTCGTCACAGCTTGAACCCTAGCCTCGGCAGACTCCACGACCCAACGGAGATCAGCTTCAGCCTTAGCCGAAGCTTCATTAGCACGCTCCAGCTCCTCATTCAAGGTGGCGAACTTTGCTTCCAGCTTGGTGACTCTTCCTTTAAGCCCTCTCTTCTGCTCATCCCAAGCGGCGGCCACTGCTTGGATCTGTTCGGCCCGCTCGCGCTCGAGGTGAATAGCTTGCAACGCAAGAACCAAACTCTGCATTAAAACAAAACATTAATGTCAGAAGAGAGACAGGACGAATTATGGGAATAAAGCGCACTAAGACTTACCCAAAGGGCAGAAGCAGCGGAGACACCCATCAAACTCATAGGGCTAAGATTCCGAAGGGCGTGAGCCTCGATCGGGCCAAGTATGGCATCAAGGGTGGAAACATCCTCTTTGGTAGGATCTAGCAAATTGTCTTTGGAAAATATCTCAAATGCCCGAGGTGCGGTGCTAGAAGACTTCGGCAAAGCTCGAAAAGCTTTAACTGTGCTCTTAATCAAACCCTCGCCCACTCTGGCCTTGCCCTTTCGCTTCACTGCCTCATGATCAGATTCCTCTACAATTATTACCTCGGTCGCCCTAGCGACCTCGGCCCTCGGCTCAGGAATCGTCTTAGAGGCCGGCTCTGGCGCCACCTCGGGAGTCATGGGAGGAATCTCCTCATCCCTAGGCTCGTCAATAAGGCCTTGGCGTTTTACGGTCTTTGCCTCGGCAGCAGGAGCAGTAGCCTCTTCAACCCGAGGTCCTTTCGCCTTCGCCGCTCGCTTTGGCTCGGCTCTTTTTCTTTTGGAGCCTAAGGAAGGAAGGGGAGCAGTTTGATTAACATGGGATGAGGTAAGAGTGGAGATGCACGAAAATCGACCTAGGAAAATTTCATCACCTTGCGATGTCCCTCGGCCCGGTGAGCTTTTGGCCTTCTTTTCTTCGAAGATCCGCCTCGCCAGACTCGCCATTTTAGCGACACCCTCGGTGATGTCAAGCACTTTTTTCTCTTTCTTTCTTTTCTCTTTCTTACACTCCTTCTCTTCTCCTTCCCCATCTCCCTTCGCCTCGGTTTCTTCCTCCTCCTCTTCGGCATCCTTCACAGCCCTGTTAGGGAAACCTGCATGAAAGGGGAGAATATCAGGGTACAGTAGTTCGAAGCGAGTTTAAGGAATCGCAAGCGTAGACACGCGGCTCACCATGCCTCTTGCATATCCATCGATTCCCCTCCAAGCAGGCTGAAATCATCCATTGCCGGCGCGGGCTTTTCACCGACTGCATGACCTCGGTAACCCACTCAAGCAGATTCTTCGGTGGGTTAAATGGAACCTTTTCAGCTGCAAATCATAGGTAAGAAAACAAGTGTCAGCTACAATAGTTAAAAGCCGAAGGAGAAACAGAAGTAAACACTTACGTTGAGCATTCCACACTTCAGGGAAGCCAGGTTCGGTTGACAACAGCCTTGTAGGGATGAGCACATACCGGTCGTTCCAGCCTCGGTCCCTATGGTCTTCGCTTTTGCTCAAGATGGCGTAAGACCCCCGAGGTAGGAGGGCAACTACCCCGGCTTTATGAAAATAGAGGTAGTAAAGAGAAATCAAATGTTGGAAAGTAAAGGGCAATCCAGCTATGTCACTCAAATACTAGAGGGCTTGAACGACTCTCCAAACCCCGGGCCCTAGTTGAGCCAAACACAAGTTGTAAGACCTACAAAATGTGTCAATAATAGGGTGGACCGGCAGGTTGAATCCTATAGTGAATGGGTATGTGAAAACTGAAGAGTACCCCTCAACGTGAGTAGAAACAACTGTGTCCGGAGCCGAGACCCTAATTTCCACCTCGGGCCCCCAACGGCAGTCAGCCCGAACCACTTCAAGCATGTCTTCGGTTATAATACTTGGAGTAACATGAACCAATATATTCCTTTTCTTTCCTTTCTGAGCATCGGACTGAACGTGGATCTTCAAGTCCTTGTCGTTGTTGAAACTCGAAGGGATAACCAACTGAGGGTCAATTTCCACTTCGAGAGGAATCTTCCTCTTCGATTTCTTTGATGTGCCAGCTTCCGTTTGAGTTTCCCCTTTGCTGGCTTCGGCTTCGCCCCTTTGGCCACTAGCCCCTCCACTTACTTCGGTTCCGCCCGTCGAGCCACCAACCTCCTGGGCATTGGTGATGTCATCCCCCTCGACGTCACCCCTATTATCGTCGTGGTCGTCATCACCAACATCGACTTCAACGTCGTAACTAATCTCCGCCGTGTCACGGCCAGCCCTCGCCTTGTGCCGCCTAGGGATAGTAGTCGTCGACGTGGCCTCGCCGCCACCCTCCGCCTCAACCACCTGCAGCGGAGGCGCGGTGGTTATGAAGTCTCCACTCATAGCTGCGGTGGCAAAGTGCTCCGCCCTCTCACCGGAGTCGCTAGAGCCATGACCAGAGTTTGTAGCAGACATAATGATGATGGGAAGGAAGATTGAGGTCAAGAAAGTCGCTTGAAGATTAGAAATTTTTCTTCTCTGTGATTCCACTTTATATCAAGAGTTTTTCAAGTGAAGAAGAAGAATGCTAAGTGAAGTATATATAGGAGGTGTACACATGCAAGTTGGAGAAGTAATGATGACTGTAATGTTGGAGAAAGCGAAAAGTCGGCGCGACCGTTCGGTGGCCAACCAACGGCCGCCACGTAATGTGGAACAGTAATCTGAAAGACGTGCAACTTTTTGAAATTCTTGGATAGGGTTGCGCCACGTCGGCTTCCCGCTCAAATTCATTCCACTCCTCGATGACCTCGGCGTTCATCCGAGGAGTGGGGGGACTATCTGTATTGGATAAAAATTGACGTGCTCGGTTAGCACCTCGGCATGATAAATCGAAGAGGAAACGAGCTGACGCTCCGAAGGAGAATGATCGAAGCAGTCGACCAGCTTACCGAAGGCGAACTTAAATGTCATCACCGAAGGCGAGCCGCGAGCTGAGCTTCGATGACATCCCGTTCAACCGAACAGCAAAGCCATGCCACTGAAGTCATGTGATCGAACTTCGGTGAGGCACCTCGGTTCCAACGGCTTTGCAGCCCACTACTCCAGCCCACTAACTCCTCCCATTAATGCCAAGGACGTGGGTCAAAGCATGATTGATAGTGGAAGACGTGGGCAAGGCCCCTAGGCCTATAAATAGTGTTGTATGATAGGCATTCATAAATACATACAGAAACTCTGCTCAAATTTGTACTCACTACAATATATTGAAATCAAGTTGTTCTTTTGCATTTACGCTTACTTCTTGCACTTTTCTAGCTTTGATACGAAGTTCTGCTTATATTCTGACTCAAATTCGATTTGTGATCCTAAAACTGGTTTAGGCCCATACAGTCAGGTATACTGAAAATTCCTTTGCTCTAAAATAAAAGCTACATGGTTTATTTATTGCATACCTTTTTTTATGCTTATTTTCTGTATTTGTAGATTTACAACGTAGGAGGTTACTCAAAATGTGAGACTTCTACCAATTATGGTTGATGAAAACAGTAACAATACTTACTCAAAGTAGCTCCAATAGAAGAAAGAGTCCCTGAGGAAATTAAAATAGCGTTAATGAAAAATCAATTCACTTTTTTATTCCAAAGCATGAGAGAATCTTTCACTAAAGTTTGGAAAAAAGACGTACCCGAATATAGCACCACTTTCACTGTGAAAGTCATGCTCAAGGTAACTGCTTTTATCATAATATAGCACTATAAAAACGTCATTGCAGTGCTGGAATAAAGTCCTTTTTTTTTGGGAATGTCTATTCAACACATTGCACTAATAACGACAAAACGATAAACAAATGTCTGTTAAACATAACAATTTTTTTCCCAAATGCTACTGTAAAGTTTATATAAAACATTTCATTAAAAGTAGTTATGTTTGTGTGAGTATTACTCCTACCATATATTCTTAAAACATTTCATGGTAATAATATGATTTGCTTAACCTTTTCTTTTGCTAAATATATTATGGGGTTTATCAATAATATTTCATATTTAAACCATTCTGCTTAGTCCTAAATGTCGTGGTGATGCACGCGACTGCAAGCTAAGTGGCAACATAAGTACCACTTACCTTTAAACATGATTTAAATTAGTTGAAGTTTATAGTGTGATCTTTTTACTCCCTCCGTCCTAAATTGAGTATCTTACTTTCCATTTTTGTTTGTCTCAAAATGTGTACCTCTTATTATATTTAGTAAGTTGACAATTCAAATATCTTACATGGTAGATTTAAGACCACAAATTCAAAGGACATTTTAGTACATTACACACATCTTTCATTTAGAACCACAAAATTGAAAATTTTCTTTATATTTCTTAAATTCCGTGCCCAGTCAAACTAAGACATTCAATTTGGGACGGAGGGAGTAGTATGTTAGTTTTTGAAAAAATTCCAGGAGGAACATAGATTCTGCTGCTATTTGGAGTGAAGTTTTCAGTTTTTAGAATGAGTTGGAATTTGTTGTTCATCTCACCTCATGAAGAAAAGATAAACCATTTGAAGCAACAACATGTTTGAAATTCCATCGAAGCTAATTTTATATTATGATCATTTGCCATGACTATGAAACAATCAGGCCAATTGTTTTCTTGGATGAAGTTGTTTCTCAAGAAACCTGTCTTACAGATAGATAAATTTATAGAGTATTTCTTTTTTATGGGTGACAAATAGAAAGACCTTGCATTTTGATTATGATGTTGGTGGTATAATGTCAAATGTTAATAGAAATATTGTACAAACAAAAATAAAAAAAAATCTCAGCTAAATTTGAGACGTTAAGATCTACTATATTTTTATTAACTTATTATCTATTTTAATATTTTATATGTTTTGAGTCATATTATAAGTTCAGTTATTTGTATCACTAACCATAATTTCACAATTATTAATAGAAAATTATTCATCTTCAAATTACTCCTGTATGCTTAAGTTAGTATTTTAATCATCCTAAATCTTTTAGATAGTTTTATTACGACTGCATGTGAATCTTTTGAGGGTTCAGACCGTGCTTTCATACACAAAAACATATGATGTGAAAAATAATAATAGACTTACTAATGGAGTAATATTCTTCAAACTATGATGTAGAAAAATCATAAGCCGTTCACATTTAATTAATTTACGTTCTACTTTCACGTATTGAAAAGCTTAAACTATAGACTAATGTATTCTGGTAAAAATAAATTTTATTGTGCGTTTACACCAAAGAATTTCAGTTTATCTTAGTTCCGCTGAGATTTCATAAGGTAACAATGCATATTAAATAATCATGATTAAGAAAAAAAAAGTAAATGTGCAAAAACGTGTCATACATCCATTAGTTTAGTATATACTTTCTGTGTGAGAAAATTTTTACCATATAATCTAAATGTGAGTTCTAGGATTTGATTATAAATTTTCTAATTTTCTTTCTGAAACTATCCAGTTGATGATCAATTACTATTTACTTTTTAAATTGGCTCGCTTAAAAAAATGCCACCATTAAACATTCTTTTACATCACTATTTTGGATATCGAAAGGGATTCTTTTACTATTTTCTGTGAACAACTTTCAAGGACCCCAAGTAAAAACAGGTTAACAATTCCAGTTTAAGGTTATAATGTACATATAACAAATGAATCTACACAGGCAGTGTATAATTTTTCATTATTATTTAGTTTGAGGTATTATTGAATCTATTTTTGTCAACTTATATTATTTGCATCACAAGCTATGGTCAATAAATTATTTGCATTCCAGACGATATGATTATTTTGTGGTTTCAAAATTTTTATCTTTTGAATAAACACGTCTTTAATTAACTCCAAATATTCATATTGTCGCACAATGGTGAATAGCAAAGCCATATCAAATTTTATATTATCTATATTGACATGGAAAATTTATTACGATTAGTTTCTATTAATATCGACCGCGCATCGTGCGGGTACTATACTAGTATTATTAAAAAAAATGTAGTAGCCATTAATAATTAGCCAAGTATCACAACATGATTGCAACACCTGTTGTAAGTTAGGACAAACATTAACTAAATTCGGGCAAATTTGTAACTAATTAGTTAAATGGTTAATTTGTTAATGGAAGAATTAGAATTTGATTTTAAAATATAAACAAACACGAAGTCCTCATCTTTTGCACGATAGCAGTAGTTTAAACCAACTCTTCCTAAAAATTCTCCCATGTAAAAGAAAACTAAATTTCAGTTTTGAAAAGATAATGCATAAGCATAACTGGCCTGCTTCGATTTTTTTTTTTTTGAAAAAAATAAGAACAAAGATAAAGATAAAAAAGAAATAAACATAAATAACGAAGAGACAAAAACTAGACAGATTAATTCGGTAGTTAACTTGACAATCGAATTGAAATAGCTATCAATAATTTAAATTTAAAATAAAAAAATGAGATAACTATTGGGTTAATTTGGCAATTGAATTTGGATAAAGATCAGAAAAAAATTGGAATAACAACTGATATTCAGAGTCGTGGGAGTGGGAGACGTGGAAGTTGAATGCAGTTGGAGACTAAAAATTCTTCATTGTGGTCCATAAACCAGAATACAAATCATTTTTATTCTTACTGTTTCAAATCTTCTCTAATGGTACTATTACCAACAAGGAAGAGTTGGTAAGAAAATTTAACAAGAAGAAGGTATGTTGCTTCAGTTTCTGGCTCTGCAACATACTATGGAAATTGTATTTATATTGTGGCTAATATACATTTTATCTGATAGATGTATTCATGAGAAATTATGGCCATAGACTTATCCGGATAAAATAATTGTGTGTTTATAAACAGAAATAACATGGCGTTGGAGTAATTTGTATCTAAAGTTCGTACATTTCAAAGAGGATTCACGAGCAGCCCAAGTTTTATCCAGGTAAAGTTTCAATTGTCAACTCATGTCACGTTTACTTAAAAACTAAATTATCACATTGTTCTTTCTTGACCTTGAAATTTTTTTAATGGACAATGTATGTATTAAGAAGTGTGCTTTATTTTCTATTCAAATGAACAAATTTTTCTAAGAATCTACTGGCGTGCACTGACTAAGACCTTGAAAACGTATTCTATCATCTCCTCGATCTTTTCATCATGAAGATGATTGTTCGTATGATATCTTGTCTTATCAAAGAACGTCACTATGGAGCAGATTAGTCATTCCATTCTTCTCTATGTTCAATTTGTACTCCAGTTATTATCATTATTGTTTTTCAAATATATTTATCCCTAAAATAAGAATAGTTCTCAATCTATTAAAAATATACAAGAGATTAATTACAATTAAGAAAAAGTAAGAGGCGTCATAGTTAATCTTTTATAAATTTATCATTCAAATTTTTGAAGAGTTGCTTCTTCTCCCTCTTTTTGTTTTATACATCATTTAGCTCAATAGAAATTTGATTACAGAATAGAAGAGCCTTTATGCACCAATAGTACAAAACAGAAAGACACTATCTTCTTGCATTAACTACATAACGTCAATTTAAGCTGATGTTGTAAAAGATGGTTACATGATTTTTGGTTTAACATGATTGAGCATTATAAATCTCTATTTCAGAGTAGTGTGTAATTGTTTAGGTTGATACATGTCTATCAAATTAAAGTATTTGACAAAGCTACTCTCCTGGTGGTGCCTTCACGAATTAGTAGCTCTTCCAGGATCTAGGCTCCGATGAGGTACGTTAGTTATAATCATCTAAGCATTGAGTTGTGTATTTGGTTTTCTTATGAAGTTTCTTTTATCTACTTTGAATATACCTATTGAGGAAATTATTTAAAGAATTTATACTCTTGCTATGCATGTCAAGAAATGTTTTAGTTATGTAGTAAAAAAATTAATTGTCTTTGTATTTTTCGTATCGAATTTTTATTGGTACATGGCAAATACTTCCTAAATCTTCTGGCATGCTATTACTTGGCTGTGAAGGTAGTACTATCTGAAGATTTGCTAATGTCTTTTCTTAAATTTAGAATAAGGAATAACATAATTTATACTTGGGTATTTTGTTTTCCTTTCGTACTACATTATTTATCTTAGTGATTATTTAGAAACTGATTATAGAGCGGAGTTTCTTTTTTTTTTTTCCTTCTTGATCAGTATCTTTAGTTTTATAAATTACTCAATTGATGGTAGTAATTTGACAAATGAATTTTGAAATTTGGAAAATATATTTCCCTCTCGATACAACATATTTAATAATTTTATGTCCTATATATGACAATTCATTGGGTGAAGGAATTTAGTTGATGTTCTTTGTTGTTTCCCATGTAAAATTTTAAGTCGAAATCGTCTTCATATTCACGACCATTTTCATGGAAATAGAAATTCCCCAACTTGAGTAGTCAATATTTTGGGAACTTATAATCACTTTTGGGATCTTTTCTCAGTGAGATGAGGTATGTTAATTACAATATTTTAGGCATAGATTTTGTGTACTGCCTTGGAAAATTTCTTTATCTACTTTTGAAACTAGGTATTGTTAATTATACTAATTTTTTTTCGTAACGTATTTTGTGTGCTTTACAATGCAGACAGATGGAGAGTTCTCAAGAATTTAAAAAATAATGAATGCAAACAAGAGAACACAAGTTACTTATTATGGTTGATGCATACGGAAAGGAGTCTACGTCAACAACTTATATGATGTGAAGCATGAAAACAGATAATGTTTGCCTTAATGATAGCAAGCATAGTACTAAACTTTTTTATTTTAAGTCCAATTTTTTAAAGTAAGCTCTTAATGGCTAATGTTAGCTTTGATATTGTAACAAATTACAACCTGCAAAGCTAAGACGATGAGTCATATTCTTTTTTACTTGGAGGAAATTGGGTTTGCCATACATTTGCAATTTTTGAAAGAGGTGGTTAGATAGGAAGTTGCTTCTATATATCAACTATTGACATGAACGCTTATTATATTTCACACGTTCGGAACAAAAAAAAAAATCATTCACTAGATTGTATATATTGTCAATAATTCTATGGTCATATTTGATTGTGCTTGATGGCATATAAGAGGAAGCTTGAGTTTTGCAAAATAATAACTTTTAGATTTGCTTTTCAAGATCAAGTCCTTGATTAGTTGTATTATCATCTTAGAATATGCTTAAAAATTTATATATCTCTTTTATCTTCTTTTTTTTCCTCATGATTGTAATAGTATATGTTTTGAGTTGAAATGCTATTAGCACTACGGTATCTGGACGTTTAAAGAATATGCATCTCTATATTTGACATTGTTCGTGATATTATAGTATTGGGGTGTTTAAAGACTATGCATCTCTATATTTGACATTGTTCATGGTACCGTAAAACTTACCCATATCAAGTGTATGCACCAAACCACATCAATTAATCACATGTAAGTAATTTAGTAAGGTGAAAAGATGTGTTAATTAACAATAGTTAAGAGAGAAAAGCATATATGCCAACACATGTCATGCATGTATTGAATTGGTGCGTATACCCGGTATGATTTCTCAAAGTTTAAAGATTATGCATTTCTATTCTCTATTTTACATTATTCATGGTACAATGTGAGAGAAATATGTAAACACGTGAGTTTGGGCAAGTAGACGACAATGTGAGCTATACTATATTATGTAGCTTTTACGCATAAAGTTGTCTTATTTTTTTATTCATATAGTTTCTTTCTCAAGAATAGATGTGTTGCATCTCGACTAAATGTTAGTTTGAATCTGCTTTTCATCTAAATAGTATTTTATTATATTATTATTTTAATTTGTCAATTCATTTATTTCACAAACTATATGGTCTTTGAAATATTTGTATTACAAATTATATGATTATTTTGTATTTTCAAAATTTCCGTCTATTGAACGAATGCATCATTAATTGGTCTATACTTTCTTATTATGGTATCGTCTAGGAAATGAGTTTCAACCATAAAAAAATACCAAAATCATATCACAATTTTCTATTTGCTACGATTAGTTTTGATTGATTTCGATCGCGCATCGCGCGGGTACTATACTAGTATTGCATTTAAGAGAATCGTCATTAAAGAAAGCTAAGAAAACAAATAGGCTAAAAATGGTCCAGATAACATGTCAAATCCTTGTGCATGAATCAATAGTACTTCATAAGCAACCAAACGATTTCACTATAAAATAGAAAATGACAGTTCAATGCACAAAGCATTCCGCGTTCACGTGTGGTCTGGAAAGGACCGTACCCCAAGGGATGTGATGTATGCCGCGTATTCTAACTTCACTATAAAATGATGTTATGAAGTAAATCGCCCACTAAAGGACTAAATTGCTTCTAAGAGGTTCTTCATTCCCAAGAGCTCTAGTCCTGGATGGAGGGATCCAAAATCATCCCATCACATTGGGAATTAACTCAAACCAGAGGTCAGTAGAAGGTGTACATTGGCATACATCACAGCGATTAAAGACATGTACGATGGAGTCAAGACTTGAGTGCGAACAGTAGGAGGAGACTCAGTTCCCAGTCGAGATGGACTTGCATCAGGGGTCAGCGCTTAGCCCCTTTTTTTTTCTAGTGATGGATGAATTAACACAGACTATTCTAGGGGAGGTACCATGGTGTATGTTATATGCAGATGATATAATTTTTGCTGACGAGACATGCGAATGAGTTAATGATAAACTGGAGGTTTGGAGACAGACTATAGAGTCTAAAGGTTTTAGGCTGAGCAGGAAAATAGAGTATATGGAATGCAAGTTTAGTGATGCATCTTATGAGTCAGAGGTGGAAATGACACTTGATACACAGGTGATGCAACCCGAATCCGTGATGATCAAGTATTCAACCAATCACGGCCACTGACACGAATTCAAGCTAAGCTTTTACACGATATTCACATCCAGCTGGCGTGGTCGGGAGAAAGTGTTGCTCCCAATACACACGCAAGTATACGTGGTCGACAAGTATTAAAATGATAAGTAGAGTATCGTTCCCACGACTATTCAGACTGACGCTTAACAAACAATTTCTAACAACTATTCAGGGATCTTTTCCAATAATGAGAGTTTTAGTAGCTAAAGAGCAGTAATTAAAATGGTTGAAGTTTAATCAAACAATGGAGGAAACGTTGGTTGTAAACAATATTATGGAGACGGTCCAGGGTCAGAGTTACAAACAATCCAGTTGAGTTTTTCAATCGATTCCACTTCTCGAATCCCGGGTTTCTAACTAACAGAGTAAATGAACCCGTAAAAACCTTTCGATTCTTCACGGTCTATGCAGGCTACTCCAATCCCTATATGTCTATGGGTTGAATCACGTGCACGCATTAACGAATTCTGTAATTAGTTAAACTAGGCGAGCAAGTATATGTCTATCCTACTCACAAATTGGTTCCCCGATGCCCGGGTTCACAAACTAGCCCTACTCTTTCTTATTACGTAATTAAATTTCCTCTTTCGAGTTCAATCTAAAAACCATAGATAATGCATAATTATCGATCTCTAATAATTAAGCAAGTGAAATCAAGAAAGAATAAGTAACCCGTCATGGGATTCAATTAATGGAAATCAATCTTCAAACATCAACTTTCATGAATTACTCTAACCCTAGAAGGTAAGAATTAGCCACGCATATTCATAATCACAAGGCAATGGATTGATGAAATAATGATGTAAATGATTAAATAGATGAAAGATTAGGAATAAACTCTTGTTCAATGAAGTATGGTGCTCTCAATTTGCTCCTAGAAATCGACCTCCCCCTCTAGCATGAAATAAAAGAGGTTTTATATTGTTTACAAAGTGCTAGGATAAGTTAAACCAAAGCCTAATCTAGTTGGGAGAACTTTTGTCTCGTCAGCCTCAAGGCTTTCTTGAAGCCACGCCTCCACCATAGCCTCCAACTTTTCAGGGCTTTCTTGAAGCCTTGCTCCAATATAGCTTCCAACGCTTCAGGGCTTTCTTGAAGCCTTGCTCCAATATAGCTTCCAACGCGTCCATTAACTCTAATTTATTTGTTCTTGCCTCGAATTCATCCGCACAATTCCTAACATCACAAATACGATAGGTGAGCACAAGAAACACATTTATCACATATAACGAGCACATAAAGTACTAAAATGTGAGAATATATTAAGGTACAATAGGAAAATATTGCCAAACAACACCACCCCACACTTAGACCTTTGTTCGTCCTCGAGCAATCATCAAAGACTAATTTCCCATCTAGATCCTAACACTCAATAGAACAGGTCTACCTATGATTATGGTTGATACCGACCATTGAATAAATGCATACATGACTATTATGGGTCCAATCGACATGCCAACAATTTTTCAAACTCAAAAATATGAGAACAACCACCCCAAGACAACTCAAATGCACAAACTCGACTCATTGCAACCATGCTCTCACAAAATCACACCTATCTACTCAACCAAGAAACCACGACTTCACCTATTTCATGCAAACCATGTGCCCTCACCAAAATAAAGCAAGAGAGTGTCCCCCAAATATCACACACAACCATGAATATAAAGAATAGAACGGGGACAATAACATAGAAAGAATTCACTCACTCTCATGAAAATCTTACATGCCACACACGATGTACCATAGGCTTGCCCGTAGTGTAGGACTCCACTAATGTAAGTTCACTCCAATCGGGATTAACTAGGACTTTAAAAAGGTTGTAATGTAGGCTAAGGGGCTGCTAGGATACATATGGGTAATAGTGACTACCTCCCTAAGCACTTTAATACATCACAATTAATTTAAGAACAAATCTCATCAAAGACACCCAATCAACAACTTTCACACACACCTTCTCAACAGGTAGCAATTTTTCTTTTAAACCCACACTAGCAAGGATGGATATTCTTCTCTCTTTATTTCTTTTTCCAAAATTTTTTCTTTTCAACTTTGCGTTTTTTTTTTAATTTGTTTTCTTTTTCTATTCCTTAATACTTTCCAACCTTGCCAATGCTCATAAACAACTACTACACAATTCATTACATATTCCCCTTATTGGTTCCACTCAAAAACCTCTCAATATTTCAACCACAACTCCACAATAATATCACATTATCAATTAAAGTGCTTAAGGAGTAAAGGGCCAAAAGAGAACAATTTAGAACAAGTGGGTAGGCTCGGGGTGTGGGTGCCAATAAAAAGGTCAAAGAAATCACAACAATCAAGTCCAAGGTGTATATGTAAGGGTAGGCAAATCAAAAGAAGAAATGTATCATTTCCCGACTAGAGCAAACCTAGGATTTCACTTTGCACACACACGGGGCAAGTTCTCGACACCAATATGCACACATGGAGTATAATAAGAATATGCCTCACAACACACATTACACACGATCCACATAAAAAGGCTCCATCACAACCCTCAATCAAGCAAGTAGAGTGCAACTTATGGAAAGTTAAGCACTAATGCACAAAGGTTCACAACAAAGTCAAGCAAGTGGACTCAAGCTTCTCAAGGGGGTCGTTCCATTTTTTCTAGGCATGCATCACAATTTAATACCAAAAGACACCACAAATAGTACATGCAATAAGTTCAAGTCCACCGGTATTAAACAAACCAAAGGCACCTAGCATTCTATCAATTTTTCCTAAACTATTCTACTAACTACTACTACTAAACTACTCCTAAAAATATAAATTACCCGGTTCAAAGGTCTACCCGTGGAAAAGAACCGAGGCCATAAGAAAAACCACGGGGTGGATGACATGTACCACTAATAAAGACTAAAAGCAAAATCTTTTTGGAATTTTTCATTGGTTTTCTGATTTTTTTTTATATATATTAAAGCAAGAAACAAATCAAAATAAAGTCAAGTGACAAAAGAAAATCCTACGGTACATGCATCCCTAACCTCAAAAATAAAAGGTAGTTCCCCATCCCACACTTAAAAGCAAGCAATGTCCTCAGTGCGAACAAAACTAAAGTGCAAGAGTAAAAAGAACTTCCCTGAGGGCCCACTGGCCTAGGTCTCATCATCTGCATCATCAGAGTCCTCCCGCTCAGCATGTGCGGGAGTGTCAACATCAGCAGCTACCGGAGAAGTAGTGGTAGGGGCAACTGCCTGAGCCCTCGAAGAACCGCTAGGCCTATGTGGTGGAGTGCGCGCATCCTCCTCCTCTTCCTCTTCTTCACCATCTTCCTCTTCAGTCTACTCTCCCTTGTCACTCCAGGATCCGCCTCAACCACGTCAGAATCTGTATTCTCATCCTCCCCAGGTGGGAACTCTACGGTCTGCGTTATGCCCAATAGCCGTTTGGATGACTCCAACGATGGAAGCTGGCGATCAAGGGCTGCAATATCCATGCCCGCATTCTTTGCCAAATATTCTATCATTAAGTATTTGCTGCCCTCCAAGTTATCGTACACATCACGCCGCTCATCATTGGACATTTTGTAAACATTTGTACTCGAGTTCATCACTGAAGAAATATATGCCTTTCTCTCCAAGGCCGGGACAATCCTATCACCAACGGTATCAATAGGGACACCTTCTTTCATCAAATACTGTGTGAGTACACCAGCAAACGGAAACCTCGTTGACTTGTTTGTGTGTGTCTCCTTCATAGCCTTGAGCATATAATACCCAATGTTGACAGGTTTCCCCGTCATGAAGAAGTAGACTATGCACTCCTTCACTTTGGTCACATTAGTGAAGTGGTCAGAAGGAAACATTCGTGCATTGATCATTTTGAGCCAAACTCGGGCTTCCTTTAGAAACCTGCAAAATTGCATAGATTTGTGTCGGCCCGTTTGCTTCTTTCTGCCCCACCTATTGTAACGACCTCAAATAGTCGTTTCGGGAATCAGGACCTCGATTTACGTGTGGAAAATCCCAAAAGCTCCGTAAGGTCCATTATGACATGCCTGAAAATTTTTAGCTAAAATGAACTTTGTTAGATAGGTATCGGAGAAAGACATCCGTTTCGGATATTCGTTAAGGCTAAAAGAGGTTTTAGAGCTCGATTTGAGCAAATGAGCTCTGATGTGAAATCTAAAAGTTGCGTTAGGTTTGTATGGTAATTTATGACCTGTAGCAACCTTCATAAGTGAAAACGGACCTCGTTTGATAGGACTTTTGATAAAGTCTCCGTTGCAGAAGTTTAAAAAGGTTAAAAGAGGTTTTCGAGCTCGATTTGAGTAAACGAACTCCGATAAGAGATCTGAGGGTTCCGTTAGGTTCGTATCGTCATTTGTGACTTGTAGCAACTTTCGAATTTGGATTCCGGGGTCGTTTGATTAAAATTTGCTATTTTGGCGAAAGTTAAAATTTGGCCCTTTCCCGTGGGACCACTTTTTGAGTTCTAGAGATCCGAATTGAGTTTCGTCTTGACGAGCATGTCACACAAGTCTTTTATGACTTGTGTACAAAATTTGGGGTCATTCCGAGCTTTGTAGGGTCCCGTTTGGACCCAAAAACAGTGGCTGACCTGGTGCAAAGCCAAAAAAGCTGCTGAATTCTGTTTTTTACTGTTCAGCCGGAAAGAAATCGATGTTTCAGATCAATCCATAAGGAATTGGAAAAACGTCAAACATGAAATTTGTAGCTCTTTGAGTTGTGGTTCTAATGCCACCAACCTCGTATCATTTGGACATTTCTATGAAAAGTTATGGGTATTTTACTGAAAGCTATCCAGTGAGGTACAATTTGGACAACATGTGGTACAACTCTTTAAAGCTGCGGGCTGCTATATATACTAGGGCGGGCATTCATTTTTATTTTCATGTTTTGAGCTTCTAAAAGTGATTCCAAGGGGAATTTGAAGTACCAAAATCATTCCTAAACACAAGGTAACTATTCTTACCCATTTTTAATGCTTTAATCCGAGGATCAAAGTGACGATCCTTGGAAAGAGGGTTTGAACCCTAAATTTGTGAAATGGGAAAAATGACCGAGTTAGACTCGGGTATGTACAATAATGGTACTTTTGGACTCGTGGGAGTATGGGGAGTCCGGAAACATAAATTTTACAGGTTTTTGGGTACGTCCGACCCGGGAGTATTTTGGTAAATTGCCTCTTAAATTGCGTAAGGGCTTAGAATCCTTTCCTCACATGCTTACGAGTGCGACACTATTTCTTTGGCTCAGTGAGGAGTCTTACGGAGGCACATCGTTTGGGAAAGGAGGTCGTTCCTTAGCCACTTGAGCCGATTTTGAGGTAAATGAGACTTGACCTCTATTTTGCTTGCGGATAAGATTTGATCTTGCTAAGTAAGATGTCGAGTACTTAATTTTCTAGCATTGTCTAGTGGATAGTATTATGTACTACTCGTTATATTTATACAAAAAGGAGAAAGCACAAACGTGACTTGTGTATAGTCGATGTTGTGTGCCGGTGTATTATTGATATGCTCTAGGGACAGAGGCCAGTGGTGCGTTATGACCTAGAAGCGAAATTTCATCTAGGGACAAAGGCCGGTGGTGCGTTATGACCTAGATGTGGAGACTTATAGGGACAGAGGCTTGTGGTGCGTTATGACCTATAAGTAAAGTTGTTTATAGGGACAGAGGCCTGTGGTGCGTTATGACCTATAAATAAAGCCGCACAGTGTGTGTGCTTATGCTATGTGCTAGGTATATCATTACCTATGTGGTATGCGATATATATTATCGCCATGCTGTGTGTTAATTATATTATTGCTTATGCCATAGTATCAATGTAATGTTTATGGGTTACTGTAAAGGTGTGGATTGTACTTCCGTTATCTGCTTATGCATTATCAAAGACTTGTCCCGAAAGGGTAATTTAGCGGGCCTGTCGATGATCTTACTGGGCTTTGGCTCATAACTTACTGTTTAAATATGCAGATCCTTCTACTAGTCAGACAGCTGGACTTATCTGATCCGTTCGAGGCTGTGACTATTTTTGCTTGAGGTGAGCCAACCGCATGGTTCGCGGTGGCATACCGTCTGATCCACTTAGTGTTTAGATGCTTCCTACATCTTGTATTATATATATATATATATATATATATATATATATATATATATATATATATATATATATATATATATATATATATATATATATATATATATCGGATGTCAGAATTCGTAGATGCTCTATTGACACTGTATTTCGGGTGGATGTCTACACCTACATTTTATTGAAATATTTCTATCTAAATTATCATTATGAGTCAGTTTAATTATTCGTGGTTCGCCTAAGGATGTAACACTTAGGTGCCATCACGGCCCTGAAAATTGGGTCGTGACACCTATGGCTCTCATCCCTACCACATAAGGTCTGCCGCAACGCCTTGTAATCCGGCTTGCGAATGAAGTCCCGTAAGTCGTCAAGGTCATGATCCTCCACACCTAAGAAGGTGCAAAGGGCCGATGAATCTAGCCTCACAGATTTCCCTCGAACTTTCACTAGTTCCTCCGGTTGTTCCACATCCCAATTGGAATATAGTGCCATCACGAGATCAAGATTGGCATCCCCCGGACTCTCAAAAATAGACCCCCATTTCATGGTGTGAATAGCATCTCTTATACCTCTAAACTGCCTCATCAATTTAGTTTCATCAATGGCAACTTCGGGAATGTAGCCGGTGTTGACACCCAATTTTGTCCCGAAAGTTTCAATTAAAAGCCTAATTATTTTAAAGTTAAAATTAATTTTAAAATTAAAGATAATTTATAAATTTCAGTTAAAAGTGGTTAAAATTGCAATGTGTAACCTTAATTTCAGCTTATTCTTTGTCATTCCTCCATTTACTTAATTATATTAAGAAGGGGCTAAAATCGTTCTATGTCCTGAAATTTAGCCTAATCACGCAAATATACATATAATACACCTATACCCATACGCACGCGTTGTTCTTCACCCAATTCAGTTTTCCCTTTACCCAAACCCGTTTTCAATCCCACTGACCCGCGACCCTTTGGCGATTCCCACCCAAAACCCAGCTAAATCCATTCAAAACGACAAGCACTTGTTTTCTTGTCTTCTTCTTCCGTACGATGCTTCGCTGGACACATCCCACGCGTTCGTTCTTGTACGAATTCATCCGAGCCTCTAATTCGATCCCAACGGTCATTTTCCTTTGGGATAAGGACACGAATTGTACCATTTCTGCGGGGAGGGGGACGATTCCAATCCTTATCTCATAGGTAAAATGTCGAAATTGGGTCTGAGTTTTGGAAATTCAACACCATCCGAAACCCTAAATGTGCAGGTATAAAATCTTCCTTATGTTCATTTTTAAAAGGGGGGCTAGTCTTGGAGAACAAAAGGAGGAGGGGGGCAGCATTTTGATAGAGATAAATATTTCTCTCTCAGTTTTGAGTAAAGGATACACATAGCATTTTCAATTTCTATTTAGATTCAAACATCGCTTTTGGGTTTTGAGTCGTCGAGAGTTTGTTCGAGTTGCTTTATTCGAATCCGCGCCTTAGCTCATTGCCCCGCACTAGGTAATAAATCTCATCTCAACCTCTTTTATTATACTCGTCTGCGATGTGATTTACTTGTTGGCTTATTCATTTCTGTTAGTAGGTGTTACTTGAGCAACTAGTAGTTAAATTGTTGCGTAAATGCATTTCAGGATGAAAAAACTGTCTTCTTTGCTAGCATGGTGTCGTGGAAGTTAAAGTTTTAATCTTTATCACTTTATGCATTGGTTAAGGTTTACCTAGTACTATGGCTTAAAAGTTTGATCTTTATGTTGCATTTTTCTTTGCCGAGATTGTATAACTTCAAGTCCGATCAATTCGTAGCTTATGTGGTTCTTTCATAATATTTAGTACATACCAGTCATGTTTAAAGCCTTAGCTCTGTGGTCTTTTTTTTTTTATTTTCATGGACTGTTTTATTGCTAACATGTAATGTATGAACTCCTCTGTTAAAATAATCATATGTTAGGTAATCTGTTAAGCTGCTGCCTGTTAACTAAACTTACCAGAAAAATAAATTATGAAGCTTCTTGTGTGCCTTCTTGTCTGAAGCACACATTTGAGTAAAAAAATAAAATTGAGGTGTTCTGGTTCCTGTTCAGTTTGTTTATGTTTCTGTTTCCTTGGTTGTTGAGGAGAAGAAGTAAAAAGGGTCGGATTGAGGATTTTCTAATAGGCCTGAAGGCTGTTCCTGGTTGTCTAGGAGTCTGAGGGAGTGTGGGTGTGGCTTGGTGGCTGTGAGAAGCTAAGAGGAGTTCAGTTGAGGAGTTGAGGTGCAGAGTTGTAGGTGTTTCTAGGGGTTCTGTCCTGGTTGTGTAGCTGTTAGGTCCTGGAGAAGAAGAAGCAAGGGTTTAGGGAGAGGCTGCTTAGCTCAATTTGTTTCTGAATTTTGGTAAAAGGCTTTGGAGAGAGTTTGGGACTGCAGAGTTGGTTTAAAGGTTGATTTTGTTGCTGCAGTCTTCAAGTGATGATTCTGGTTTGTTTCTGGTAGCAGTCTAGGTGAGTGCCTCTGTTTGCATTTGTGAGCAATAGTTCTGTTGTTCCTGTTTGTTTCAGGCAGTTCAGGGAGCAGTTATGATAGTCTAGGTAGTTAGAGATGGTTGTGTTAGATCTTTGATGTGCGGCATGGGTATTTAGTTGGTTTAATAGGTCTGTGTATGCGCGTGCAGTGTGGGATTCTGAAATGATCCAGGGTTGTTTTGTTTAGTAGTTCAGGAAGGATTTAGGAGTTTGTTGGGTGTGAATTTCTGCTTGTGAGGTGTGAGCATGAGGGAGTTGTTTTAGCAAGGTGCAGGGTGCAGTTTGTCTAGGTTGTCCAGTTTGTTATCTAGAGGATGAAAAGGACATCATGTTAAAGGTTTAATCTTTATCATTCGTTCATTGTTTGAACTAAAATCATGTTTAAAGTTGTAAATGTTCAGCCTTTATTAAGCTAAAATCAACTTCTTTAAATATGCATTCTATTTTATATTATTATGCAGCTTTTGTTTAATGGTGTTGAAGTCTTGAAGCTTTAGTCTTTATGTGTATTGATTAGTCACTAATTGAAGTATAAAAGCATGATTCAGTTTCTTGTAAGTTTGACTTGTATGTCTGTTTAAGTAAGATAAGTGCTAAATCTTGACAAGTAGGTGCCCTGTTCAAACTGAAAATGCAGCAAAACTGACCACCCTTTTTCCTTCACCCATGTTTAAAATCATGTTCCTGGATGTTGTTTCCATGTCTAATGCTCATCTTGAATAATCTGTGTTGGTTGTAATAGGTTTGAGTAGTAAATCAGGTTAGAAGGTGAAACACAATATGTTGGAGTTTCTAGCTTTGGAGCTCAGTAGTTTGTCCTCTGTTTCTCTGTTAATATTAAAGCTGTGCTCATCAAGTCTCTTACTGGCTAAACTGTCTGGTGTCTGCATTATACTTGAATCTGGAATCTGCTCAGTCTTTTGGAAGTGAGCAGATTAGCATCTAAATATCACATCTTAAAACCCATTAGTTCGTGTGCGCTGATTAATGAATTTATTTTGGAAATCTTGGAAATGGTCATTGATTGTTTGGATAACCATCGTATATTCTTAAGAGAAGTTTCAAATTGTTAGTTTAAAAGGGGAAAACTTCATTGGCCACTATTTGTCCAAATACCAGCAGTAACTATTGTTTGGTTATGTCTCAGTCGTGTTTAATGATCTGTTTATCATTCACACTTGCTTTAATTTGTTCTCACCAGCCTATGTGCTAATCCTTTTCTTTGTTACTTCTTTGGCATGGCCACAATACCTTGGGAGCGAGTTTGAGTTGACAAACTCAAATTGGGACGGCTATTTGCATTAGAGTTATTGCATCTCGGTTTCAAGTTTCCCGAGAAGTGAATGAAAACTAGTAAACGGGGACGGCTACATGCGTTCAGAGTTATTTGATCTGCTCCGCATTTTCGGGACTTGATATCCCCGAAAATGTAAGAAAAGAAAAAATGAAAAATCGCAAAGTCCAAGGCTCAATGATTGAGTTTGCGCTTCCGGGTTCTACCTTCTAAACTCCTTCTTTCTCGTCCCTTTTAGAAATGCATGTTTTAGGAGCCCCGTAGAATAGAAATGGTATTTAAATTGTGAATAATTATTGTAAATTACTTAAATTATTTTTATATGAATGCTTTGTATCATTTCTTTTCAAATCGCCAATTAATTTATGGGTGTTTAGAATCACTTGTCAATTAATGAGTGCAAAAATCAAATTCGACTAAAAATCATACCCTCGTCATAATTCGCGTTTGAATTGCTTTTATATTTATTATATTAAATATTCAATTATTTATTTATCTAATCTAATTTATTTATTTAGTTAATCAATTAAATTTTGATCCTTTGTTTATTTGGTGACTTAATCTAGTTTATTTAATTTCAATTAAATATTTATTTAATTAATCAATTATTGTTCATTTACTCCTTTATTTAATTAAAGCTGATAAGTATTTATTTATTTAATTAAGTTATTTATTTGTTTATTTATTTATCTATTTATTCAATCAATTAATTAATCCTTTATTATTATCCAATCATTTATCTAGTTTGTTTTATTATTTATCTAACTTCATTTAATCTTTACTTATTCTATTAATTAATCAATTGATCATTATTTTATTATCCTTTTAATTAATCTTAAATTGGGTCATTTATTTATCTAAGTACCGGCATAATTAAAATCTTATCTTATTCGTATTATTCATATTATCCTTATAAAATTAGCTTTATATATTTATTATCCTTAACAAATTCGTGAAAACCGCCGGATTAACCGCATTTAGCAGATTTTCGAAAGTGCTCCCGCTAGGGACCTTCTTTCGAATTTAATAGAACCACTTACCCTAGAATCTCTGATTTTAATTTAATTTCTTTTAAATAATTAAAAATAAATTGCACTCATTAGTTAACTTAGGTTCCTAATAATCCTTAAATTAGGTGGCGACTCCAAAGAAAACCCTTTGGAGTCCCATATTGTTGAACATTCCACCCGGAACCTTTTTTTTTTTTTAAAGAAAGGGTTTTTTTTTGGGGTTCAACAGCGTGGCGACTCCGCTGGGGATACGCAAATGGTTCTAACCAAAAGATTTTCACGAATTTACTTTATTTATATATGTGTTGATTGTATGTATGCGTAGCTTAACTCATTGTTTGTTTTCATGCCTAAACTAGTATGCGTAGAATTTATTGTGGTGAATTGTATTGAAGCATGTTCTTTTATTTGTGCATAGTCCGCATTCCGTTCATATTTCCTCCCTCATGGAGCCTGTCAATTCTCTTTCATCTCCTCGATTTCATCACGGGGGGCCCGCATGACGGGCAATAATACAGGAAGGGCATTGTCCTTCCTAGGTCTCTGAATTTCTTTCGTGTCACCAAAGTTAGTTGGGGTATGGTTTGCCTGGTTTTGTCATGGCCGGTTCTACTGGTTTATGGGGCCAGGTTTATCCCGCATAGGTCTGAATCAGCCTCAACCGTTAGCCCACTCTTAGATGGAACTTTTAGGAGCATGCATGCATTTACACCTTAGTCTGGACCCGGTCCTTGGTACCGCCTCCATAGTTAGGAAACCGCCCTTACGTCAGCGGGTTTTTAAAAAACCCAACGGCAATGCATATTATGTGCTATGTGATGACGAATCCTCAGTCCTAACCATGTTTTGAGCGAAATCAGATTTAGAATTTTGTCTCCTATGTTGTCTTTTAGGTCAGAAAATGGAAGAATTTAGCAGAATTGAGATCATAATGCAGATTTTTGTGAACAATGTAGAATTTTAGTCGGGGGGAAAGTTAGGCGGATTTGGTTGGCTTATGTTTTGGAGATGGTCTGGTGTAGTGAGATCTATGAGGCGAAGCCCCTTGTGTCTTTAAAAGATCAGTGGGGTCCCTCTCGTGAATGGCTTTGCGTGTGTGCAGGCCCATGTTGACTAACCAGCTGCAAATTCTTATGGAATGAAGTATGTGTGTCGCATATTAGGAGAGTGAAGCCCCTATGTCTATAAACGATCAATGGGGTCCCTCCTTGAAGACCAGTGCGGTCTTGGCTACCTAGGAAACTGAGAGGCTTGATTAAAGCCGAGGACCAGTGAGGTTCTATTTTGAAAGGCCGATTGGCGCCTTTCATGATTTGCAGTTTGGTATTATGAAGGCAGTTGGAAATCTCACCCTTGGATGTTATGAAATAATTAGGAGTTTGCTTGGAGGAGCGTTGATGTTTGCAAAAGGTATAGAGGTTTGTTCCGGGTTTTAGGCATTTGGGTTTAGAAATTTGGTGCAGATGTTGTAGAGAGCAGGAGCTGTGTCAAAACTTCGAGTTGACACCAGTTCTTTTTGGAAGTTAGTTGGGATAATGGAATTACAATGTCGAGGAGGAGAGCTGATTGTTATCGATTATTGTTATTATTTATCACTTACTCTAAATCTGAATTGCTCAAAACTGGCATGAACTATTTTTCGTTACCACTTGTTTGCGCGTCTTAGGCCCACCTCTGGCAAAGAGGCACCTTACAGGGTAGGGAACGTCCGCATTTTCATTTACGCTCAACTACTTGTGTTTGCCACATGTCAACTTGTTTAAAATGCAAAGCGCTACGTGATGCGCGCTACGTGATTTGTGTGCAATTTTGCCAATGACATGCAAACTAACATGGTTACTTTTAAACTTTTCCTTTTGTTTTGTTTATCCCCCATTCAGAGGTTTGATTTGTGTTGATTTAAGCTGGCTGATCATTCCTATTACACAAGGACAAAGGACAAATCTGCATACTGGTACACATTTCCACAACTGACAATGACTAGAATAGATGATGAACCTCGCAATACCGAGAAAAATCTTGCAACTCCTGAGTCTTCAAAAAGAAATGTCATTATTGCTCAAGACGAAATGATTCTTGAAATGGCTAAGGAACTACAGATGTTAAAAGATGAACTGGCTGCATTAAAAGGGCAAACTCCTAAAAACACGCCGCTACGTGGGCCCGATGCATCACACTCTCTGGTTCAAATGGGGCAATCTCTGGGGCAGTCTCTGAACTCAATTGATGAGGTCGCCAATATGAACACACCTTTGAACACCCACAATTCTCTAAAAGCACCAGTCCACCAAAGCAACTTGCCACTTCTCCAAGCTCCACCTCCAGATAACGCTCAATCTAGCCAAACAATTAACCGACCACCCATCTACCCATCACATCAACAACACCCATCATACACCCCGCACCCTGCCAATACTTATTATCAGACAAACACTCCATATCCTTACCAAACCTCCACTTACCAAAACGAAACCATCCCGCAAGCTTATACTGAAAATCCATCCGCACCCTTAGTCCAAGTGGCGGTATCTGGTGGGCAAGATGTTCCTATTGTGCAAATTGATGATTACACCAATCCTCCTTATGTGAAGTTTCAAAATGGTGTTAGAAGAGTCGAAAAAGCAGTCGATAGGGGTGAAGATTTAGAGAAAAAGGTACAAGGTTGGGTGATGAGTGCTCTTAGCAAAGCATCAAAAGGCAAAGACAAGGAAAGTCTAGAATATGAAGACTTGTGCGTTCATCCTGGGATTGAATACCCAGAAGGGTACAAAGTACCAAAGTTTGTTAAGTTTGATGGCAAAGGCAACCCCCGATCCCATTTGAGAAGGTATTGTGAAACCTTGGGAGTGGGAAAGAATGAAGAGCTTCGTATGAAATTATTCATTCATAGTCTTGAAGGCGAAGCTTTAGACTGGTACTCCGAGCAGGATCCCTCAAAATGGATCAACTGGAGGAGTATGGCTCACGACTTCATGGAGCGTTTTGGTTTCTATGCTGAAATACCATTAGATCGGTTGGCTATTGCAAGGTTTAAGAAGAAGACGACCGAGACTTTTAGGGAATACGCAGTACGTTGGAGGAGTGAGGCTGCCAAAGTTAAGCCTCCCATGAATGAGGAAGAGTTTGTGGGACATTTCATCGAGACATTGGATGAATTTTACTATGATCGAATGGCATCCATGACTAATTCTACTTTTGCCAATCTAGTGAAAACGGGGGAGATGTATGAAGCTGGTTTGAAATCGGGTAGGATCACAAATTTGGCCGCTTTGCAAGCTACAAGTAAGGCAATCCAGTCTGGGTCTGGTAATGGCTTTAACAAAAAGAAGAAAGAGGAAGTGGGAGCTGTTGTGGGGAATATCGAGCGTCCACCGGCTGTAAAGTTGAATTTTGACAATTCGTCTGCTTTTCCCACCTACCAAAGCCCATATTACCCAAATTACCCCACTCACTACCAGATGCCACCTGTTCCTTATCCGGTTTACAACGCACAAGCAAATTACTACCAACCTAGAGCACATGCACCTAATCAACACCCTCGTCAGCCAAATTTTCAAGCACCCCAGAATTACCAGCCTCGTCCTCCTGTTCGTCCCAATGTGCAAGGGTTTAATCAGAATTACGAAAGGAGAGCAACCAAAACTTATACTCCTATAGCCGAGTCATATGGCCAGCTTTTTGAGAGATTAAGGAATGCAGGAGTTGTGCAGCCTATCCCTGATAACACCCCAAACCCTCGTCCAAATTGGTATGATGCAAATAAGCACTGTGCTTATCACTCAGGGGCAACCGGCCATGATATTGAGAGATGTTATACTTTCAAAGACAAGGTCGAGGGTTTAATCAAAGCAGGCACCATTCAACTCACCGGCACTCAGCCAAGTGTGCATGATAATCCTCTTCCCAATCATGGTAACAATGCAGTTAATATGATTTCTCTTGAGGAAGAACCAAATCTGAAGGGCACCATAGTCTCTATCTATGATGTAGAGGTTGATAATATTGCTTTTAAGGTACCTAAGCAAGCACTAACTCTATTTCCAAAGAATGAGGGAACTTTTGGCCTGGGTGGCAACCCCGCTGAAGGAAAGATGGAAAAGGTTGAGTCTGAGAAGAAGCCGACTAGTGTCATGCTACAGCCTCTTTTACCATTGAACCAGTCATTTGTCCAAGCACCAGAAATGGCCATGCAGAATTTCATTGAAGGTGTTGGCAGCCTATTCTTGAATGATGGATTGAAATGCAGTGCAACTATTGAAGATTTTGAGAAAGAGCCACATGTGCAGAATGCTGAACCAAGTGATGTGGTGGCTAATTGGACTTGCGGTCCAAAAGAGACTTGATGAATGAACTCGTTATTTTTGTTTTGGCATCACAGTCAGCTTGAGGCCCTGAACTGTGTTTTGCTTTATGTTTATGTTTATGTCTTTCAAATAACTTTTTTTTAATCCTGCATGTTTACTTTTATGTTGTATGCCTCCCTAAATTAGGTTTTGAATAAACAAATGCACTGTATTCCTACCTTATTATTTTGCTATACTTTAACTATTTATGTGCTTTATTATTTGCTTCTGATTAATATACTTAATACTGTTTCAAATTAAAAACAAAACCTGCTTGAACTTTGCTTGTGATCTATAACGAAACAGCTGAACGATTTAAGGATGATGCACTGGAAGGTTACTTTTTGCACTCTTTGGATATTACATTATCGTTAGAACTTCAAACTGGGGCAGCTTTATTTGCCGGCAATTGGAGCCGAAGCGGTTTGTCTATACAAATGGAAGTCCTTTATTTGAGAAACCATTCAAGAAGATAAGTTGGAAGATGATGAATGCACAAAGAGAAGATTTGAATAGTTCACTTCAAACCGGGGCAATTGGTGTTGAAGAGGCTCTTTCCCAATTAAGAAGAAGCAACGGGAAAATTTGCGCCAAGTTGGCAATGTCATTATGTGGAAGAACACTAATCCTGGCAGATATTTACAATCAAGTTTATCCAAAGGTAATCAACACAGATGCCGTCAAAAGATGCTATGTCTGAAGCAACCGCAAGTTAGCATTGGTTTGGATGTAATCTTTGATGTAATGCGAACTACGCATAACCTGATTCCCAGGGCTGGGATACGTAGGCAACTCATATAGAGTTCGGTTGCACTAGCACAGGAATCCCCTATTTCCTCTTTTATGTAATTTTGAACTACTTCTGACCTGATTCCTGGAATGGCAACAGGATAAGTAGGCAATCCTCATCGGATTCGGTCAAAATATTGTAACACTTTAGGCTTGTTTATCTTTTATGATGTAATGCCGAACTATGCATCTGGGCAGATGTGTGGATTTTCCAATTCGGATACGGCTTCGTACTTAGATTGCCATACTTTCCCAAAAAATATTTATGTAAGCAGAACTACGCACGGTCTGATTCCCGTGGAGGGATACGTAGGCGCTCTTAACGGGCTCGACTCTATAATATTAAAATTTTTAGCCTCCCCTAAGGCAAGTAACTGGGGCAAATTTTGCAAAATGAGTTGAAGATTTGGAAGTTCATAACTGGGGCAGATTTTTGCAAAATTGGTATGGCTTATCAAAGGATTAAGTGGCAAAGTTCTAAAAGTATTCGAGATTAGCATAAGTTGCAAAGACAAAGGACGTTCAGTTTGTTTCAAGATATGTCATGAGTTTGAATTAAAGCAGGAATTTTTAAATGCATTATAATTTTCGGTCGCATATCAATGATCATTTGTTTAATATTTTATCAAACTACTTTATTTTGCCTCTATCTTAAAATATTATGCAATATTGAGTTCATAAGTCAAGTCTCTGAGTATAATTTGCAAGCCCAAGTCTAAAGAAGAACGAGGGAGCAGTGGCAGCAAGTTCGAGATGAATCAGCACAAATCAAACGCCCCTACCCAAAACTAACAAATTTTTCTTTGAGAGCAGGAACGAGAAAGATTGCAATGAGAGGATCATTTGCACTATGGATGGACAATTTATTGAATGCGCATCCAAAGTTGCCTTGCAAATCGCGTCGCATTTCCCTTTTTATGACTTAAAGCATTATGCTTTGTCATGAGTTATTGCCGAACAGGCGGCATTTTGCACCTCTATGACTTTCATTCCTTATAGGCGACAAAGTCGAGGCTTGTTTTGTGTTTTCAAATTAAGCCAAATATGGCATCGCTTTATTTCGGATGATAATCCGCACAAGGCCATCCTTGCCGGATTGTCTCGCCAATTGATTTATCAATGGCTATCGCACCGACTACATTCCCGCACTACTTTTCTTTGCACTTGCTTTGAATTATGTCTTCGCACTTGCTTTAAAATTAACGCCTTGCTTTACTCTTTCAGGTTGACCACCGGCTACGAAGATCCCCTTTGTTGGACTATCTCACCTATTGATTCGCCAAATGGCTCTTGCATTGCTCTACATTCCCTCATTGCTTTTCTTTGACTTGCTTTAAATTATGTCGTCGCACTTGCTTTAAATTATGCCTTCGCATTTTCTTTGTATTACGTCTTGTTTTACTTTTCAGGTTAACAGGTCAGCCCCGAGACCCTCCTTGCTTCGTGCCGGACCGGTTCGCCAGCTGATTTGTTTGACAATCAACCCCAAGACCCTCCTTGCTGCATGCCCGACCGGCTTGCCAGTTGATTTGTCAAGATGTTTAAATTGCCTTGCACTTGCTTTCAATTATGCCTTTGCACTTGCTTTATATTATGAACCGCTTTACTTTTAGCTTAGCAGGTTAACAGGTCAGCCCCGAGACCCTCCTTGCTTCGTGCCGGACCGGTTCGCCAGCTGATTTGTTTGACAATCAACCCCAAGACCCTCCTTGCTGCGTGCCCGACCGGCTTGCCAGTTGATTTGTCAAGATGTTTAAATTGCCTTGCACTTGCTTTCAATTATGCCTTTGCACTTGCTTTATATTATGAACCGCTTTACTTTTAGCTTAGCAGGTTAACAGGTCAGCCCCGAGACCCTCCTTGCTTCGTGCCGGACCGGTTCGCCAGCTGATTTGTTTGACAATCAACCCCAAGACCCTCCTTGCTGCGTGCCCGACCGGCTTGCCAGTTGATTTGTCAAGATGTTTAAATTGCCTTGCACTTGCTTTCAATTATGCCTTTGCACTTGCTTTATATTATGAACCGCTTTACTTTTAGCTTAGCAGGTTAACAGGTCAGCCCCGAGACCCTCCTTACTTCGTGCCGGACCGGTTCGCCAGCTGATTTGTTTGACAATCAACTCCAAGACCCTCCTTGCTGCGTGCCCGACCGGCTTGCCAGTTGATTTGTCAAGATGTTCAAATTGCCTTGCACTTGCTTTCAATTATGACCTTGCACTTGCTTTATATTATGACTTGCTTTACTTTTAGTTTAACAGATTAACATGTCAGCCCTGAGACCCTCCTTGCTTTGTGCCGGACCAGATCACCAGCTGATTTGTAGACAATCAATTCCAAGACCCTCCTTGCTGCGTGCCCAACCGGCTTGCCAGTTGATTTGTCAAGATTGTTGAAAATGCTTTGCATATTGCCTTCGCACTTGCTTTATTGCTTCGCCAGTTGATTGGAAGACAACTTATCAATGATATCGCAACCCGCACTTGCAAATCCGTATCATCAATATTTGATCATTCTTTACTTTTGATTATCAGGCTTTATTAGCAGTTGCTCGCTTACTGTTTGTTAAGTCTTTACAGAATTTTGGCAATACCGCAGCAGCATTTGGAGCATAACGTGGAACTTTTTCTTAGCAGTGAACTGGGGCAATTGTTGATATGAGCTAGACTCGTCAACAAGGATCTGATAAATCGCACTCGAACAAGCATGTTTTACCTAATCTTTCATTTCAGATTAGGCGTCAGTTTGAATTCCTTCCTATTCGTGCGTCTTTTCTTTTGTCAGTCGTGCGAGTCTTCATTTCTAAGTGTCGTTGAACTACATATGGCCTGATTCTCTTTCAGCCCGAGATATGTAGGCAACTCAGAAACCGGAGTTCGGCCATATCTATAAGCCTCGCATTTTGATCCTTGGAATCGAAGTTCTTGGCTTTGTCGTGACAAAATTGGTTTTATGTCAACTTCTTTACCCTGAAAACTCTTTCATCCTTTTCCGGGTAAAGAGGGGCAGCTGTTGACACCCAATTTGTCCCGAAAGTTTCAATTAAAAGCCTAATTATTTTAAAGTTAAAATTAATTTTAAAATTAAAGATAATTTATAAATTTCAGTTAAAAGTGGTTAAAATTGCAATGTGTAACCTTAATTTCAGCTTATTCTTTGCCATTCCTCCATTTACTTAATTATATTAAGAAGGGGCTAAAATCGTTCTATGTCCTGAAATTTAGCCTAATCACGCAAATATACATATAATACACCTATACCCATACGCACGCGTTGTTCTTCACCCAATTCATTTTTCCCTTTACCCAAACCCGTTTTCAATCCCTCTGACCCGCGACCCTTTGGCGATTCCCACCCAAAACGCAGCTAAATCCATTCAAAACGACAAGCACTTGTTTTCTTGTCTTCTTCTTCCGTACGATGCTTCGCTGGACACATCCCACGCGTTCGTTCTTGTACGAATTCATCCGAGCCTCTAATTCGATCCCAACGGTCATTTTCCTTTGGGATAAGGACACGAATTGTACCATTTCTGCGGGGAGGGGGACGATTCCAATCCTTATCTCATAGGTAAAATGTCGAAATTGGGTCTGAGTTTTGGAAATTCAACACCATCCGAAACCCTAAATGTGCAGGTATAAAATCTTCCTTATGTTCATTTTTAAAAGGGGGGCTAGTCTTGGAGAACAAAAGGAGGAGGGGGGCAGCATTTTGATAGAGATAAATATTTCTCTCTCAGTTTTGAGTAAAGGATACACATAGCATTTTCAATTTCTATTTAGATTCAAACATCGCTTTTGGGTTTTGAGTCGTCGACCTCGCTCGAGTCGACGACCTTGTTCGAGTTGCTTTATTCGAATCCGCGCCTTAGCTCATTCCCCCGCACTAGGTAATAAATCTCATCTCAACCTCTTTTATTATACTCGTCTGCGATGTGATTTACTTGTTGGCTTATTCATTTCTGTTAGTAGGTGTTACTTGAGCAACTAGTAGTTAAATTGTTGCGTAAATGCATTTCAGGATGAAAAAACTGTCTTCTTTGCTAGCATGGTGTCGTGGAAGTTAAAGTTTTAATCTTTATCACTTTATGCATTGGTTAAGGTTTACCTAGTACTATGGCTTAAAAGTTTGATCTTTATGTTGCATTTTTCTTTGCCGAGATTGTATAACTTCAAGTCCGATCAATTCGTAGCTTATGTGGTTCTTTCATAATATTTAGTACATACCAGTCATGTTTAAAGCCTTAGCTCTGTGGTCTTTTTTTTTTTATTTTCATGGACTGTTTTATTGCTAACATGTAATGTATGAACTCCTCTGTTAAAATAATCATATGTTAGGTAATCTGTTAAGCTGCTGCCTGTTAACTAAACTTACCAGAAAAATGAATTATGAAGCTTCTTGTGTGCCTTCTTGTCTGAAGCACACATTTGAGTAAAAAAATAAAATTGAGGTGTTCTGGTTCCTGTTCAGTTTGTTTATGTTTCTGTTTCCTTGGTTGTTGAGGAGAAGAAGTAAAAAGGGTCGGATTGAGGATTTTCTAATAGGCATGAAGGCTGATCCTGGTTGTCTAGGAGTCTGAGGGAGTGTGGGTGTGGCCTGGTGGCTGTGAGAAGCTAAGAGGAGTTCAGTTGAGGAGTTGAGGTGCAGAGTTGTAGGTGTTTCTAGGGGTTCTGTCCTGGTTGTGTAGCTGTTAGGTCCTGGAGAAGAAGAAGCAAGGGTTTAGGGAGAGGCTGCTTAGCTCAATTTGTTTCTGAATTTTGGTAAAAGGCTTTGGAGAGAGTTTGGGACTGCAGAGTTGGTTTAAAGGTTGATTTTGTTGCTGCAGTCTTCAAGTGATGATTCTGGTTTGTTTCTGGTAGCAGTCTAGGTGAGTGCCTCTGTTTGCATTTGTGAGCAATAGTTCTGTTGTTCCTGTTTGTTTCAGGCAGTTCAGGGAGCAGTTATGATAGTCTAGGTAGTTAGAGATAGTTGTGTTAGATCTTTGATGTGCGGCATGGGTATTTAGTTGGTTTAATAGGTCTGTGTATGCGCGTGCAGTGTGGGATTCTGAAATGATCCAGGGTTGTTTTGTTTAGTAGTTCAGGAAGGATTTAGGAGTTTGTTGGGTGTGAATTTCTGCTTGTGAGGTGTGAGCATGAGGGAGTTGTTTTAGCAAGGTGCAGGGTGCAGTTTGTCTAGGTTGTCCAGTTTGTTATCTAGAGGATGAAAAGGACATCATGTTAAAGGTTTAATCTTTATCATTCGTTCATTGTTTGAACTAAAATCATGTTTAAAGTTGTAAATGTTCAGCCTTTATTAAGCTAAAATCAACTTCTTTAAATATGCATTCTATTTTATATTATTATGCAGCTTTTGTTTAATGGTGTTGAAGTCTTGAAGCTTTAGTCTTTATGTGTATTGATTAGTCACTAATTGAAGTATAAAAGCATGATTCAGTTTCTTGTAAGTTTGACTTGTATGTCTGTTTAAGTAAGATAAGCGCTAAATCTTGACAAGTAGGTGCCCTGTTCAAACTGAAAATGCAGCAAAACTGACCACCCTTTTTCCTTCACCCATGTTTAAAATCATGTTCCTGGATGTTGTTTCCATGTCTAATGCTCATCTTGAATAATCTGTGTTGGTTGTAATAGGTTTGAGTAGTAAATCAGGTTAGAAGGTGAAACACAATATGTTGGAGTTTCTAGCTTTGGAGCTCAGTAGTTTGTCCTCTATTTCTCTGTTAATATTAAAGCTGGACTCATCAAGTCTCTTACTGGCTAAACTGTCTGGTGTCTGCATTATACTTGAATCTGGAATCTGCTCAGTCTTTTGGAAGTGAGCAGATTAGCATCTAAATATCACATCTTAAAACCCATTAGTTCGTGTGCGCTGATTAATGAATTTATTTTGGAAATCTTGGAAATGGTCATTGATTGTTTGGATAACCATCGTATATTCTTAAGAGAAGTTTCAAATTGTTAGTTTAAAAGGGGAAAACTTCATTGGCCACTATTTGTCCAAATACCAGCAGTAACTATTGTTTGGTTATGTCTCAGTCGTGTTTAATGATCTGTTTATCATTCACACTTGCTTTAATTTGTTCTCACCAGCCTATGTGCTAATCCTTTTCTTTGTTACTTCTTTGGCATGGCCACAATACCTTGGGAGCGAGTTTGAGTTGACAAACTCAAATTGGGACGGCTATTTGCATTAGAGTTATTGCATCTCGGTTTCAAGTTTCCCGAGAAGTGAATGAAAACTAGTAAACGGGGACGGCTACATGCGTTCAGAGTTATTTGATCTGCTCCGCATTTTCGGGACTTGATATCCCCGAAAATGTAAGAAAAGAAAAAATGAAAAATCGCAAAGTCCAAGGCTCAATGATTGAGTTTGCGCTTCCGGGTTCTACCTTCTAAACTCCTTCTTTCTCGTCCCCTTTAGAAATGCATGTTTTAGGAGCTCCGTAGAATAGAAATGGTATTTAAATTGTGAATAATTATTGTAAATTACTTAAATTATTTTTATATGAATGCTTTGTATCATTTCTTTTCAAATCGCCAATTAATTTATGGGTGTTTAGAATCACTTGTCAATTAATGAGTGCAAAAATCAAATTCGACTAAAAATCATACCCTCGTCATAATTCGCGTTTGAATTGCTTTTATATTTATTATATTAAATATTTAATTATTTATTTATCTAATCTAATTTATTTATTTAGTTAATCAATTAAATTTTGATCCTTTGTTTATTTGGTGACTTAATCTAGTTTATTTAATTTCAATTAAATATTTATTTAATTAATCAATTATTGTTCATTTACTCCTTTATTTAATTAAAGCTGATAAGTATTTATTTATTTAATTAAGTTATTTATTTGTTTATTTATTTATCTATTTATTCAATCAATTAATTAATCCTTTATTATTATCCAATCATTTATCTAGTTTGTTTTATTATTTATCTAACTTCATTTAATCTTTACTTATTCTATTAATTAATCAATTGATCATTATTTTATTATCCTTTTAATTAATCTTAAATTGGGTCATTTATTTATCTAAGTACCGGCATAATTAAAATCTTATCTTATTCGTATTATTCATATTATCCTTATAAAATTAGCTTTATATATTTATTATCCTTAACAAATTCGTGAAAACCGCCGGATTAACCGCATTTAGCAGATTTTCGAAAGTGCTCCCGCTAGGGACCTTCTTTCGAATTTAATAGAACCACTTACCCTAGAATCTCTGATTTTAATTTAATTTCTTTTAAATAATTAAAAATAAATTGCACTCATTAGTTAACTTAGGTTCCTAATAATCCTTAAATTAGGTGGCGACTCCAAAGAAAACCCTTTGGAGTCCCATATTGTTGAACATTCCACCCGGAACCTATTTTTTTTTTAAAGAAAGGGTTTTTTTTTTGGGGTTGAACAGCCGGCCAACTTGAAATTTTTATACCAATCCACACTCTCCCCCTTCTTCACAAACGGCAATCCAAACTGTGTTTTTCCCCCGGGTCGTGGAATAGTGACCGCGCCCTTTGGCATCTTTGGTTTTGCCTTGCTCTTTGCTTTGGCCTTAGCCTTGCCCTTGGGGGCTTTACTAGTCGAGGCAACTCCTAGCTTTTGCCTTGGCGCAGCCGGTGTCGCAGAGGAAGAAGAGGCTTTTTGTGTTGTTTTCGCCATAGTGCCTGCACCATAAAGTTCTATCGTTAGAATTCAATACGCATAGGCGCTTTAAGCGCCTTGAGGTAGCATGTTAGTGTCCTGGTACTCAGACTTCCCAAGGATACTCATAAAACAATTCAATTCATAGCTAGTATATGCCTAAGCAATGTGCGCAAACGGTGAGCAAGCACCCCACACTTACACCTAACTATATGACAATCAATAAAGCTACTTGACGACACTAACACAACAACTTAACCAAGTTAAAAGTTCACGGGGCAGCGGTATGGGGAGTAAGCCGTTATCAACTCATAGAAAGTGTAACAATGGTGTATAGCTTAGTGCGTGCTTTGACCAATTCAAATCTCATACAATCGCGATCAATTCTACACTTTTAGAGCATCAAGTAGTTCCAGTTATGCCTACAAAGCTTTATGTTACTCAGACTTCACATAATTTAAGCGTTTAGTCACTTAGGCAATTTATCAAACACGTGGTATGCTCTGGGATTAATTTCAAGGTTCATTGATGCTTAAAAGTGTTGAACCCTCCCAAATTTTTGGGAGATCACTTTCAAAATCCAAGCACATCTCAACACTAGTTCCAATTAAAATAATCGAACTACGCTGCCCAATTTACCTTAAAATTCAGTGCAGCAGTGAAAACACAGAAACGGGGAGCATACCTGAGCGGGGAATTACACTGTGAAAGGAAACAAGAAGTGGGGAGCATACCTGAGCAATCTTCGGATTAATGCAAGAAGAATTGGAGTCCGAATTGATGTTGTTAAGATGTTATGTTATGCCCTAGGTGCTTATTTTGTGTTGCTTATTGGTTTGAACATGAAGTTGTTTGGGAGAGGGAAAGAATTCTTTTGTGTTATGTTTAAATTCTCGCGGATCAACGGGTCAATTTTTGGGTTGACCCGCGAATTTTCAGTATTCACTTACCTGAAGCGACGCCTCGTGAAGGCCCTGAGTGAAGCGATCTCACTGCCTAACCCAAGGCGATGGCAGGAGCGACGCTGGGAAATGGCTTTGTGTGCAGTGAAGGCATTCCTAAGGCGACGCCTGGGCAAAGCCTCGAGCTTTATGAAGTTCCCTGATCAGCCAAGAGCGATCATAGGGCGACGCCTTGAGACTTTTAGCAATCCAGTTGGGGGCTTTGGCAGGGCGACGCCTCACGATCGCATCACTGCCTATGTGGGTCACTGGTGTACTCCATGCGATCGTGAGAGCGACGCTTTGGCTTTGCTTTGGCTTTGCTCGCTTGACTTTGCTTGGATGCAATTGGAAGCTTTCCTGGGGCGATGCTTGGGTAAAGCTTCGAACTTTTTGGAGCTCATTGTATGAGTCAAAGCCATGTGGAAGCGATGCTTTGCCTTTCCTCACCATCATTTCGCACTCTCCGAAAATAATCCACCTTCCCACTGTCCCGAGCCCTGCAAAAACTATGAGACTACGTAACACTTAATGAAATAAAATGACGAAAACAATATAAAATGGGTTGCCTCCCAACTAACGCTTGATTTAACGTCGCGGCACGACTCTTTTTATATTTTTATTCTTTTTCTATTTTTTTTCCTTTGATTGTTGTGTTTACATACAAAGCTCGGGTTGCCTCCCCGAGAAGCGCCTTGGTTTACGTCGTGGCACGACGGCTACAATTCACGGTTCTCGCAATGAAACGGAGGTACGATGATCCACCAAACCTCCCCAATATCGCTTAACTCTTTGCCCGTTCACTAAAAATGACTTCTCTAAATCCGGGGCTTTTAATTCAACCGCTCCATGTGCCGTAACACGCACTACCTCAAAGTGGCCCGACCATCTAGATTTCAGCTTTCCCGAAAATAATTTCAATCCAGAATTGAACAACAATACCAACTGGCCCGACTCAAAGTGACGCGGCTCAATGTGCTTGCCATGCCACCACTTCGTCCGTTCCTTATACAATTTTGCATTTTCATAAGCATGGAAACGGAACTCTTCAAGCTCATGCAATTGAAGCATTCTCTTCTCACCTGCCAATGCCATATCAAGATTGAGCTTTTGAATCGCCCAATATGCTTTATGCTCTAGCTCAACGGGCAAGTGACAGGCCTTACCATAAACAAGCCTATATGGAGAAGTTCCAATAGGCGTTTTAAATGTAGTCTGATAGGCCCAGAGAGCATCATCTAACTTCATAGCCCTGTCCTTTCTCAAGGCATTCACAGTCTTCTCAAGAATTTGCTTGATCTCTCTATTAGACACTTCCACTTGGCCACTAGTTTGGGGATGATACGCAGTTTCCACCTTGTGGCGAACCCCATACTTGGCCAACAATTTATTGAACAACCGGTTGCAAAATGCGTACCTTCATCACTGATTATAGCCCGCGGTGTCCCAAAACGAGTGAAAATATTTTTCTTCAAGAATTTCACCACCACACTCGCATCATTTGTTGGAAGTGCCACAACCTCCACCCGTTTAGACACATAATCAACCGCCACGAGAATGTATTTATGGCCCATGGAAGGTGGGAACGGGCCCATGAAGTCAATCCCCCAACAATCAAACAGCTCAATCTCCAGAATATTGTTCAAAGGCATCTCGTGACGCCTAGAAATAGTACTCATTCTTTGGCAACGATCACACTACTTAACCAAAGCATGAGCATCTTTAAACAAAGTAGGCCAAAAGAAACCAGACTGAAGTACCTTTGCAGCTGTTCGATCTCCACCAAGATGGCCACCATAAGGAGAGGAATGGCAGCTCTGCAGGATCGGCTCAACTTCTTCCCTTAGAATGCATCTCCTAGCTAATTGGTCAGGGCCTATCTTATACAAATAAGGCTCATCCCACACATAAAATCTGCTCTCATGAAGGAGTTTGCGCCTTTGCTCAGCTGTAGCCTCAGGGGGGGTACACATTACTCATAATTAAGTTCACCATATCAGCATACCACGGCACCTCGGTTGCAGCTAAAGCAAAAAGCTGATCATCAGGGAATACCTCTTTAATCTCAGGCCCTTCATCTACATGATCTTTATTCTCCAGCCTGGACAAATGATCAGCTACTTGATTCTCAGTCCCCTTGCGATCTCGAATTTCAACATCAAACTCTTGCAATAGGAGAACCCATCAAATTAGTCTAGCTTGGAATCCTTCTTCTCAAACAAATACCGGATTGCGGCATGATCAGTGTAGATAACAACACGAGTGCCAACCAAATAAGATCTGAATTTATCAAAAGCCTATACTACAGCTAGCAACTCCTTCTCGGTGGTGGTATAATTGGATTGGGCCGCATCAAGAGTCTTGCTTGCATAATAGATGGAGTGAAAGATTCTTCCAATTCTTTGGCCTAGAACAGCCCCAATAGCATTATCACTCGCATCACACATCAATTCAAATGGCAACGACCAATCAGGAGCAATGATGATTGGTGCAGTCACCAACCTTTTCTTCAACTCTTCAAATGCCTTGAGACAAGCATCATTAAACTCAAATTTCACATCTTTCTCCAACAACTTACACATGGGATTAGAAATTTTGGAGAAGTCCTTTATGAAACGCCTATAGAAACCTGCATGTCCTAGGAAACTACGCACCCCCTTAACAGAGATAGGTGGTGGTAATTTCTCAATAGCCTCAATCTTCGCTTTATCAACCTCAGTCCCTTGCTTTGACACCTTGTGCCCAAGTACTATGCCTTCTTGAACCATAAAGTGACATTTTTCCCAATTCAGCACCAAATTTGTTTCTTTACAACGGCTCAGCACAGCATCTAAACTTTTCAAACAGTCATCAAAGAAATCACCAACTACTGAGAAATCATCCATGAACACTTCCACAAATTTTTCCACCATGTCAGTGAAAATAGCCATCATGCACCGCTGAAAAGTCCCCGGGGCATTACATAACCCAAACGGCATCCTCCTGAATGCATTGGTGACATATGGACAAGTAAATGTAGTCTTCTCTTGATCTTCAGGAGCTATCACAATCTGATTGTAACCCGAATACCCATCCAAGAAATAATAATACTCATGCCCCGCAAGTCTATCCAGCATTTGATCAATAAAGGGAAGTGGGAAGTGGTCTTTCCTGGTGGCCTTGTTCAGCTTCCTATAATCAATGCAAATTCGCCACCCTGTGACTGTTCTTGTAGGAATCAACTCATTATGCTCATTTTTTACCACTGACATGCCCCCCTTCTTTGGAACACATTGCACTGGACTCACCCACTTACTGTCAGAGATAGGAAAAATAATACCAGCATCCAGCCACTTGATAATTTCTTTCTTCACCACCTCCTTCATGATTGGATTTAATCTCCTCTGCTGCTCTATATACGGCTTATGGCCTTCTTCCAAAAGAATTTTGTGCATGCAGAAAGAAGGACTAATCCCTCTAATATCAGCAATAGTCCAGCCAATAGCTCGCTTGCGCTCTCGCAGCACTCTCAACACATTTTCAACCTGCACATCAGACAACAAAGAAGAAAGGATCACAGGCAAGGTATTTCCCTCACCCAAATAAGCATAACGCAAATGCACAGGTAAAGGTTTGAGTTCAAGAGTAGGAGCCTTCTCAATAGACGGTTTAGCTGGAGTTAAGGTCAACGGTCTATAAAGCTCCTCAAATTTCTTCCACCCTGGGATGAATTTACTCTGCATATTAAGAATCTCTAAATATTCTTCAATGTCATCATCCTTCAGGATATCATCATCATCACATAAAAGTGCCTTTTCCAGAGAATCAACATTAGAGGCCAAGAATGACCTCTCATCAGCAGTCAACTCATCATCTACCACTTTTACCATGGACAACTCTTCATAATGGGAGGGAAGCTGGGTAGCTCTGAACACATTGAACACCGCTTCTTCCCCATTTACCTTCATAATCATCTTTCCAGCTCTAACTCAAATGACAGCATCAGCAGTAGCCAAAAATCCTCTTCCCAATATGAGAGGAACCTCAGGATCAGCTTCATAGTCAAGAATAATGAAGTCAACAGGCAATATAAACTGACCCACTTGTACAAGCACATCCTCAATAATCCCATCGGGGCATGTCAAAGATCTATCAGCCAGTTGCAGAGTCACAGTAGTTGGCCGTGGTTCACCCAGGCCTAGCTTCCTGAAAACTGATGAAGACATTAAATTCACACTAGCACCCAAGTCACACAAAGCTCGTCCAACCTCATGTTCCCCAATTTTAAAGGGAATAGTAAAACTGCCAAGATCCTTCAATTTCTTAGGAAGCTTGCTTCTAACTCTAGAACTACACTCCTCAGTGAGTGCAACTATCTCGAACTCAGTCAGTCTTCTCTTGCTAGCAACAATATCCTTGATGTATTTAGCATATTTGGGAACATCCCGCAAAAGCTCTACCAAAGGAATATTTACCTGAATCTCACTCAAGATCGCCAAAATTTCTTGCATGCTGATGTTCGGCATTTTATGCCTACTTTTCCTTAATATTTCCGCACATTTAAGCTTGTTTTGCACTCGTTTGGTAACTTGTGAATGTGGTTTTACACTGATGTTGTGTTGTGCGTGTATAGGTTGTTACGCGATGCATTTGGAGCGTTTTGGAGCTTGATTTAGCATGAATTGGTTGAAGGATGGTTGAAGATTGGATTGAGCACACAAAGGCACGACACGAGCCGAGTTTTGGAGCGAAAGAATAGCATTTTGGCTTGGCGCCCTAGCCCATGCGCCGCGTGCTCTACCGCGCGCAGAGGCTAGGCGCGTTTGGCTTGCGCCGCATGGCCAAAGCGTGGAGGCTGAGACGGGTTCTGACTGTTTGCACGCGTTCCGAGGCGCGGGGCGCCCGTTATAGCGCCCCTTGTGCGCGTTTTTACTTCCTATTCCTTCTAGCATCGGGTCTAACTTATTACTAAGGGTTTGGAAACATTATAAATAGTTTATTACTTAGTTTTTGTAGGGAGTTCAGACTTTGGAGCAAGTTTTGGAGGAGAGGGGAGGAGCCCTAGATGTCTTCTACACAAGTTCTTTCTCTCTTTCTCTTATTCTTCTCTTTAATTCTATAGTTTGTTTGTTCTCCGGTTAGAGTAAATACATGAAGGTTGATGTTTGAAAGTTGATTTCTATATATTGATTTACCATTATGGATTGTTTATTCTTTCTTGATCATAATTGTTTGATTATTGAGGCCTGATAATTGAACACTATCTATGGTTTTTAGATTGAACTCGAAAGAGGGAATTTAATTACGCAATAAGAAAGAATAGAACTAGTTTGTGAACCCGGGCATCGGGGAACCAATTTGTGAGTAGGATAGACATATACTTGCTCGCCTAGTTTAACTCATTACAGAATTCGTTAATGTGTGCACGTGATTCAACCCATAGACATATAGGGATTGGAGTAGCCTGCATAGACCGTGAAGAATCGAAAGGTTTTCACGGGTACATTTAATCTGTAGTTAGCAATATAGGAAATCAAGAAGTAGAATCAACTGGAAAACTCAACTGGATTGTTCGTAACTCTGACCCGGGACCGTCATCTTTTATTGATAACAACTTAGAATTTGCTCTGTTACTTGATTTCAATTACTTGTTTTAATTACTGCATTTAGTTAGTAAATTCTCAACCATTGGAAAAAGATCCCTGAATAGTTCTTAGGAAATTGTTTGCTAGAATTCAGTCTGAATAGTCCTCGTGGGAACGATACTCGATTTATCACTTTATTACTTTTCGACCACGTATACTTGCGTGTGCGTTTGGGAGCAACAAGTTTTTGGCGCCGTTGCCGGGGACTAAATTGACTGTTTTCTTTTTGAACAATTTATTATTTTCTATTCAGGTTTAATTTTTTTTATTTTATTTTTAGTTTATTATTGTATTACTAGTTTACATGGCATCTTTTAATGAAAGTGGGTTGAATGATGGTTGCTCAAATTTTATTGATTCTTGTCTACTTTGTGGAGGACATCATTTTTGGGAAAATTGCCCTAGTCTTTCAACCCTGCGAGACTGGTTATGTGAATTTTCTACCACCTTTGATTGGAATTTTTGTAAATTGTGTGGTGGTCGGTGGAATGATTGTCCTAAGTGTCATGCTCCTTCCCCCAATAATTTTTGTGATGATTCTAATGATTTTTGTGAGTTTGACAGGAGCGATAAAGTGCAGGTTGTTAGCGAAACTTGGCTAATGGAGCAAGCCAAACTCTTAGAAGCTTATGGGGATTTCAGGAGTGAACTTACAAATATGACGAGGCAATTTATGGAAGAAAGAGTGGAGCTCGGGCAAGAGATCGACGAATTTGGCTTGACTATTCACGACTTGGAGGAGAATTTGAGTGATATGGTTGAAGTGTCTGAAGCCCAATTATCAGTTGTCGTAAATAGTAGATTTGAGATAGAAAAGCTTAGAAGCCAATTTGAGGAGCAAAAAGTGGAATTCCTACCACTCGACCAAATATTAGTTGATGATGCCAAGGTTGAGAAAATCACATTAGAGTCAAGTGAGGAAATAGAAAACATCATATGTGAGGACTCTAGTGTTTGTGCAAGTGAGGGTGTCAAAAGTAATGCAATTTTACAATTGAAGCGCATTGGACCTCATTCCAATCATTTTTCAACATTGTGTTTGGATGGTGACATGAAAATTGAGCCACCCGAGCCTATGAAGAAACAAAAGGAGGAGGAACAAGGTGCCTATATTTTAGAGTTTGTGATGCCGAGGAGACAAAACGACATCCCTCATTTAAAGGCTAAGAAGTGCAAAATGCGGCATTGTTTACTTGGTCCTGTTGTATTTTTGCCACCACCCCAATACCATAGTGGTAAACTTGAGGCAAAATTGGGGATTCAATTCATTAGTTCAAGGTGGAGGAAAAAGTGATGAAGTTGTCTTCGTCGTGCCACGACGTTAACTAAGGCGCTTCTTGGGAGGCAACCCAATATGCTTGCTTTACTTTTATTTATTTTTATTAGTATTTTTATGGTTGTATATTACTTTGGGTGATTTCTTTGGATTGCAGGTTCATGTAATGTCGAGGCTAAGTGTGGGGTGGCCTCACCCTTGCCTAATGTTGATGACCTGATGAGGGAAGTCTGAGTACCTCATACTATATGGAAGCTTGGAGGATGCTACCACCAAGGACTAGAATCTTTAGGGAAGTTTTCTTTACCTTGCGCTTGCTTATTTTTAGCACTGAGGACAGTGCTTAGTTTAAGTGTGGGGTGGGGAACTACCCTTTATTTATTTTTGAGGTTAGGGATGCATGTACCGTAGGATTTTCTTTTGTTACTTGACTTTATTTTTATTTGTTTCTTGCTTTAATATATGAAAAAAAAAAATTAGAAAACCAATGAAAAATTCCAAAAAGATTTTCCTTTTAGTTTTATTAGTGGTACATGTCATCCACCCCGTGATTTTTCTTATGGCCTCGGTTCTTTTCCACGGAGAGGACTTTGAACCGGGTAGTTTTTACTTTTAGGATTAGAGTAGTTAGTTATAGGTGGCCCTAGATGAAAGGAATAGGTGGAATGCAAGGTGCCTTTGATTTGTTTGATACCGGTGGACTTGAATTGATTGCATGTGCTATTTGTGGTGTCCTTGGGTTTTAATTTGATGCATGCCTAGGAAAAAATGGAATAACCCCCTTGAGATGCTTGAGTCCGCTTGCTTGACTTGATTGTGAGCCTTTGTGCATGAGTGCTTAAATTTCCACAAAGTGCATTCTAGATGCTTGGTTGAGAGTTGTTGATGGAACATTTTTGTGTGGACCATGTGCGATGTGTGTGTGAGGCATGTTCTTGTTTACTCCATGTTGCATATTAATGTCTAGAACTTGCCCCGTGTGTGTGCAAAGCGAAATCTTAGGTTTGCTCTAGTCGGGAAATGATACAAGGCCTTCTTTTGGTTTGCCTGCCCTTACATATATACCTTGAAAAAAATTGTTGTTGTGATTTCTTTGACCCTTTTTGTTGGCACCCACACCCCGAGCCTACCCATTTGTTCTAAATTGTTCTCTTTTGGCCCTTTACTCCTTAAGCACTTTAGTTGATATTGTGTTATTATTTTGGAGTTGTGGTTGGATATTGGGAGGTTTTTGAGTGGAACTAATAAAGGGGAATACTTGTTAAAATTGTGAAGTAGTGAAAAGCATTGGCAAGGTTGGATGAAATTGAAAATTGAAAAAATAGCAAAGTTGAAAAGAAAAGAAAAAGAAAAAAATTGTGGAAAAAGAATTAAAAAAAGAGAAAAAGATATCCATTCCTTGCTAGTGTGTACTTATATGAAAAATGCTACTTGTGAGAAGGTGTATGTGTAGAAGTTGTTGGTTTGGGTGGCTTGATGAGATTTGTGCTTAATTTAATTGTGATGTATTAAAGTGCTTAGGGAGGTAGTCACTATTACCCATATGTATCCTACCAACCCCTTAGCCTACATTACGACCTTTCTAAAGTCCTAGTTAATCCCGATTGGAGTGAGCTTACATTAGTGGAGTCCTACACTACGGGCAAGCCTATGGTACATTGTGTGTGATGTGTGAGCTTTTCATGAGAGTGAGTGAATTCTTTCTATGTTACTGCCCCCGTTCTATTCATGATATTGATTTTGTGTGTGATTTTTGGGGGGGCACTCTTTTGCTTCATATTGGTGAGGGCACGTGGTTTGCATGAAGTAGGTAAAGTTGATGGCTTTTGATTGAGTAGATATGTGTGATTTTGTGGGAGCAGGGTTGCGTTAAGTTGAGTTTTGTGCATTTGAGCTATTTTGGGGTGGTTGTTCTCATATTTTTGGTTTTGGTAAATTGTTGGCATGTTGTGGACTCATGGTAGTCATGTGCGCATTGGTTCAATGGTCGGTATCAACCATAGTCATAGGCAGACCTGTTTTACCGAGGATGGGAAGTGAGATATGACTTGCTCGAGGGCGACGAAGGGTTCAAGTGTGGGGTGGTGATGTTCGGCATTTTATGCCTACTTTTCCTTAATATTTCCGCACATTTAAGCTTGTTTTGCACTCGTTTGGTAGCTTGTGAATGTGGTTTTACACTGATGTTGTGTTGTGCGTGTGTAGGTTGTTACGCGATGCATTTGGAGCGTTTTGGAGCTTGATTTAGCATGAATTGGTTGAAGGATGGTTGAAGATTGGATTGAGCACACAAAGGCACGACACGAGCCGAGTTTTGGAGCGAAAGAAGAGCATTTTGGCTTGGCGCCCTAGCCCATGCGCCGCGTGCTCTACCGCGCGCAGGGGCTAGGCGCGTTTGGCTTGTGCCGCATGGCCAAAGCGTGGAGGCTGAGACGGGTTCTGACTGTTTGCACGCGTTCCGAGGCGCGGGGCGCCCGTTATAGCGCCCCTTGTGCGCGTTTTTACTTCCTATTCCTTCTAGCATCGGGTCTAACTTATTACTAAGGGTTTGGTAACATTATAACTAGTTTATTACTTAGTTTTTGTAGGGAGTTCAGACTTTGGAGCAAGTTTTGGAGGAGAGGGGAGGAGCCCTAGATGTCTTCTACACAAGTTCTTTCTCTCTTTCTCTTATTCTTCTCTTTAATTCTATAGTTTGTTTGTTCTCCGGTTAGAGTAAATACATGAAGGTTGATGTTTGAAAGTTGATTTCTATATATTGATTTACCATTATGGATTGTTTATTCTTTCTTGATCATAATTATTTGATTATTGAGGCCTGATAATTGAACACTATCTATGGTTTTTAGATTGAACTCGAAAGAGGGAATTTAATTACGCAATAAGAAAGAATAGAACTAGTTTGTGAACCCGGGCATCGGGGAACCAATTTGTGAGTAGGATAGACATATACTTGCTCGCCTAGTTTAACTCATTACAGAATTCATTAATGCGTGCACGTGATTCAACCCATAGACATATAGGGATTGGAGTAGCCTGCATAGACCGTGAAGAATCGAAAGGTTTTCACGGGTACATTTAATCTGTAGTTAGCAATCTAGGAAATCAAGAAGTAGAATCAACTGGAAAACTCAACTGGATTGTTCGTAACTCTGACCCGGGACCATCATCTTTTATTGATAACAACTTAGAATTTGCTCTGTTACTTGATTTCAATTACTTGTTTTAATTACTGCATTTAGTTAGTAAATTCTCATCCATTGGAAAAAGATCCCTGAATAGTTCTTAGGAAATTGTTTGCTAGAATTCAGTCTGAATAGTCCTCGTGGGAACGATACTCGATTTATCACTTTATTACTTGTCGACCACGTATACTTGCATGTGCATTTGGGAGCAACACATGCAGCATCAACTTTCTGCTTCTGAAGTCTCTGAGGGAAAGGTGGTGGTGGTCTCACAATAGCAGGCTCGGGCTGCTTTTCTATCACTTTCTCAGCTTCTTTCTCCACCTCTCTATCAGCAGTAGGTTCTAACTCACCCACAGGCTTTCTTGGCTTTGGGGGTACTTCTTCTAGAGCTCTTTCATTCCTCAAAGTAACTGCTTGCACAAATTCCTTAGGATTTATCTCTGTATCACTTGGCAAAGCACCCCGAGATCTATTATTCTGTGCTCCAGCTAGCTGCCTCATTTGTCTCTCAAGATCTTTCTGAGCATTGCTCAAATCTTTTATAGTTTGTGCCTGAGCTGCTGAATCATCCATGAGTTTGTGCTGCCCTGCAAGAATTTTCCTAAGCATATCCTCAACTGAATTAGACTGCTGTGGCTGAGTCTGCGACTGTGACCCCTGTTGTGGTGTATTTTGAAGATTATTTTGGGGTCTCTCATTGCCTTGAAGCTGCTCACGATTATCCCTCCAAGAAAAATTAGGGTGATTACGCCAACTGGTGTTATAGCTATTACCATATTGATTTCGATTCTGACCCTGTGACCTGTTCTGATTACCCACATAATACACTGACTCTGGATTAGATGGGCAGACGTCAGTGGCATGATCCTCTCCACAAACCTCGCAAAAGACTTGAAATTGTTGCACTGGAGCTGCTGGTTATTGAGTCTGCGACAGAGCTAGCTTTGCTGATTTGATTGGAAATAGCATCCATTTTCGCCCTCAGCTCTGAAACTGCATCTAATTGAAGTATCCCAGCAGCTTTCTGTGCAGTAGCTCTACCAACACCCTGCCAATCAGGATTTCTCTGCGAAAACTTTTCAAGTAAATCATAGATCTGGTCAAAATTTAAGGCCAGTACTTGGCCTCCAGCAGCAGCATCTACCACGATCTTAGTGTGCGCATTCAACCCCTCAACAAAAGTGTGTGCAATAACCTCATTGGACTGGTAGTGGTGTGGACAATCTCTCAACAGAGCTTTAAATCGCTCCCAGGCTGAATACAAAGATTCTCCTTCTATCTGTCTGAAGGACATAATTTCACTCCTCAGCCGGGCTGTCTTGGTAGATGGATAAAATTTAGCCAGGAACTTCTTAGCCAAATCCTCCCAAGTAGTGATAAACCCAGGCTTTTCAGCCTATAACCACTTCCTTGCTGCCCCAATCAGTGAAAACGGGAACAACGTCAAGCGAACATAATCAGTAGGAACTCCCGATGGTGTATAAGTATCACTGATCTCCAAGAAATTGTGAATGTGTTGCTGCGGATCTTCATGAAGTAATCCAGCATATTGCCCAGTCACATGCAGCAGCTGAATCATGCCGGGCTTAATCTCAAAATGCCCGGTGATAGCGAGCTTCACAATACTAGACGCTACTCCCTCCAGGCTGGGAAGAGCAACATCTCGCACTGCTACTGCTCGTTCTTCTGCCATTTCAGTGGGTAAGGAAGCAAGTACAATTGCTAGTGCTTTTCGGTATCTCGCTTCTCTTCTTACCCTTCTCAAGGTCCTTTTAGGCTCGGGATCAAAAGGTGCGAGTGGTTCGTCCTTTCTATTCCTTTGCATGAAAAACCTGTTGCCTGAAACAGCACAAGAAACTCAACAAAAAAATTAAACTTGAATAGATAATAAGTAATCGTTCAAAAAGAAATCAGTCAATAATTAGTCCCCGGCAATGGCGCAAAAAACTTGTTGCTCCCAACGCACACGCAAGTATACATGGTCAACAAGTAATAAAATGATAAGTAGAGTATCGTTCCCACGAGGACTATTCAGACTGACGCTTAACAAACAATTTCTAACAACTATTCAGGGATCTTTTCCAATAATGAGAGTTTTAGTAACTAAAGAGCAATAATTAAAATGGTTGAAGTTTAGTCAAACAATGGAGCAAACGTTGGTTGTAAACAATATTACGAAGACGGTCCAGGATCAGAGTTACGAACAATCCAGTTGAGTTTTCCAATTGATTCCACTTCTCGAATCTCGGGTCACTAACTAACAGAGTAAATGTACCCGTAAAAACCTTTCGATTCTTCACGGTCTATGCAGGCTACTCCAATCCCTATATGTCTATGGGTTGAATCACGTGCACGCATTAACGAATTCTGTAGTTAGTTAAACTAGGCGAGCAAGTATATGTCTATCCTACTCACAAATTGGTTCCCCCGATGCCCGGGTTCACAAACTAGCCCTGCTTTTTCTTATTACGTAATTATATTCCCTCTTTCGAGTTCAATCTAAAAACCATAGATAATGCATAATTATCGAGCTCTAATAATTAAGCAAGTGAAATCAAGAAAGAATAAGTAACCCGTCATGGGATTCAATTAATGGAAATCAATCTTCAAACATCAAATTTCATGAATTACTCTAACCCTATAAGGTAAGAATTAGCCACGCATATTCATAATCACAAGGCAATGGATTGATGAAATAATGATGTAAATGATTAAATAGATGAAAGATTAGGAATAAACTCTTGTTCAATGAAGTATGGTGCTCTCAATTTGCTCCTAGAAATCGACCTCCCCCTCTAGCATGAAATAAAAGAGGTTTTATATTGTTTACAAAGTGCTAGGATAAGTTAAACCAAAGCCTAATCTAGTTGGGAGAACGTTTGTCTCGTCAGCCTCAAGGCTTTCTTGAAGCCACGCCTCCACCATAGCCTCCAACTTTTCAGGGCTTTCTTGAAGCCTTGCTCCAATATAGCTTCCAATGCTTCAGGGCTTTCTTGAAGCCTTGCTCCAATATAGCTTCCAACGCGTCTATTAACTCTAATTTGCTTGTTCTTGCCTCGAATTCATCCGCACCATTCCTAACATCACAAATACGATAGGTGAGCACAAAAAACACATTTATCACATATAACGAGCGCATAAAGTACTAAAATGTGAGAATATATTAAGGTACAATAGGCAAATATTGCCAAACATCAGAAAGCAATCGTACGGAGGCTGAGTGGTCGAATGCAAGATACGAAGGCTACATTTACAAGTTTGAACCCGAAGCAGGAAGTGACTGGACACTCATTCTTGACGCCGAGCACTGAGATGACCGAAGGGCAACAAATTCGCCCAAGGCAGGAGAGTGTCTGTTGTCATATGTGCCGAGCTGAGCGACCGAGCACTGAAGTCAAGAGCTCTCGAGCACAAGATTTACTTCGGCCCTGTGTGGCCTTGTCTTATTGGTCGTCTGTGACCGTATTTACTAATTTACTCTTGGGGCTATCTATATAAACCCCTTTGCATTTCATTTGTAAGTAGTTGATTTTAGATATTGAATGACAAGCCGAGTGCTTTTGTGTCTCTGTCGTGAGCCGAACCCCGTCGTGGGATTTGTATGGAATTTGTGTCAATCAGTGGATTCCATTTGAACATTTTCTTCTTTGATCATTCAATTTGCAAGAAACATGGTTTGTCTTCTTGAGGATTGTTGCCTAGTTTAGGTACTTTTTTTACTCTCATTCCGAGTGGCCCCAAGACTAGTTCTTTGGGTTCGTTTGGATTGAAGCTTAGAATTGTCTAGCTTCTATCTTTACTTTCTTGTTTATTTCCGTTGTTTGTTCGGTTGCTAAGCTTCTCCAAGAATAGCTTGCACCATCTAGGTTACCCAAAAAAAAGGATGTTTCAAGTATTTTGGCTCAATCCTCCAACGTAATGGAGCAATTGACGAGGATGTCGCACATCGTATAGGGGCAAGGTGGATGAAGTGAAGGCTCGCTTCCGATGTCCTATGCGATAAGAAAGTACCACCTAGACTTAAAGGTAAGTTCTATAGAGTAGTCGTTAGACCGGTTATGTTATATGGGGCGGAGTATTGTCTAGTCAAGAATACAGACATTCAGAAGATAAACGTAGCAGAGATGAGAATACTTAGATGGATGTGAGTGCATACTATGATGAATAAGATTAGGAACGAGGTCACTCGTGACAAGGTGAGAGTAGCCTCAGTGGTGAACAAGATGCGAGAAGCGAGGCTGCAATATTTCGAATATGTGAATAGATGAGCAAAATGCTTTAGGCGATGTGATTAGACATGACGTGACTCACCTTTGGGGAAGTGCATAAATAGCCACTCTTTTTGGTTCGCCTTTATAGTTGAAGCCATTTTTAAAAAAATTATTTAGTTTTTAGCCATTTTTTTAACTTCAGGCCTTGGGGACTGGACTTCAAGTCTTCAGTTATGAAGTTCAACTTCAGACCTTTTATGCCTAAACTTCATATCTGAAGGCTTGAAGTTCAACCCCAAGGTTTGAAGTTCGAAAAAGTGGCTAAAACTAAATGGTTGTTAAAAAATGGCTAAAAATTAAATGGCAGGGGGAAAAGTAGCTCCCTGGCGAAACTTTTACCTCAAATTTAGATCACCGAGGACATAAATCTAGGTAGAAAAATATGAAGGTAAAGAATTAGGATAGAAAGCTAGATAGTAGTCAAAAATTTCTAACAAATTAACATTACTTTTATTCGTCTATGTATATTTCTATTTTATTCTTCGTTTTTTATTGTCGGTGTTTTCTCTGTACCTCTGTTAATTTTAGTTCTTATATCAGTATTTTCTTAATCATGATATTTGCATCTTGTTTTTCTTTAGCAGAGGTTTCTATCGAAAACATACTCTCCATCTTGGTAGGGGTAAAGCTTGCGTACATCTCATCCTCTCCCAAACCCCACTTGTAGGATAACATTGGGTATGTTGGTAGAAGAATTTTAACCATCCAATGACACTCCTTGGCAGTCGCTACAAGATGATGAACAACACCAAGCTCCATACTAATACCTCAGGCGAATTTGAATCAGAGTCTGCACCACAACACCACAAGTATACTATAGTTTGCAGAATCTGTGAGAAACAACTTGTGAAAACAGAAATAATTGCATTGTTCCAACGGTATTTGTTAGTAGATCACGTCTCAAAAATTTCCACTGAATGATAAGCTTCTTGACAAATTCATCTTTTGCAGTTATCCTTGTCGAAATATGAAGGGAGAACCTCAATGTACCTCAACCAAATAAGAAGCCATAAAAGTGTCTTAAATCTCTTTCTGAAGGAAAGGTATAAAAGAAAATAAAGATGTCTCGATTGCAACGTACAAGAAGCAAATTGCAGGGCTCAAACTAAGGAGAGAAAAGAACACAGGCACATTAACATAATACACTTCTCTGACTTTTCCTCTGAAAAAGCAAGAAAGTTCTCCACATTGCCAACAGCACGTCCACAACAAATGATACATAAAAAACACAAAGGAAAGCGCAAAGCCATAATTTGGGAAGATATTATTAAGCTCAATTTGAGCTCAACACAAAATGCTGTTAGCTCAATGTAAAGCTGAAAACCGAACCAATTTCCCATGCTTCATAGGAAAATTTTCCTTATCCTAATAAGACAATTCATTGGGCGGATGATTTATTAGTGGATTCGGTGCCCATTTCCCAGAAACACTGACAAACATCTGCCATGACCTTCATCACAGAAAAATTAGGATCATGTTCTTTAAATTTTTTGAGACATTTATCCTCCATTAACTTCACCACAGCATCAAGAGTAGGCATATGAAAATCTGATCTTCCAAGTACCGAGCCACAGTTCAAGATAATTTTCACCTCTCCAGATAGTGAGGAAGCTATCTCCAGGCTCGAAGGAGATTTAACCGTGTTTATTTCAGGCTTGCCATTAGCTACTCCTGGACAAGGTGGAATTCCATCATTTGTATCAGATTCAACTACAGTTGGCAATGTGCCAAAATCATCTTGTCTACCTATCGAACCACTTGCAACTGAAGATGTCCCTTTATTTGCTGAACCTGCAAACTCGTTTCACACGCTCTCAGAAAAGCAAAAGACACACCACTTAAGCCTATCAAAATTAAAAGATATAAGTAATACTAATTCATAGTAACTATCAAGATTACAGCCTTCACAATGACAAAATTTAACTATAACTCAGATAGCAACCTTTTCTGTTTCTGGAATGTTCCTGCATAGCTTATAATACGTTCTATACAATTGGAAACAAGAACAGATAATGGATAATCTAATCGATTCTTTAAGTTAGAGAGGCAAATAAGAAGTTTGAAATTCAGTGGAAATTCTTGGTAAAGCTGAATTTGGATACAGACAGAAGAGGTATAGCTGTGGTTGTGATCCTGAAAAAAGCTTCCTTAAAGTCAATTTGATATGTTAAGGGCATCATATAGAAGGGTTGAAATGTTGCCAGCAAAAGCAATCTTGTTCTAGAAGGAGGTGTCAAGTTAATCAACAACCTAACCTTTCATTCCATTCTTAAAACTTTGCCAATCGGAAGAACAGACATAAGAAGGGTCCTTTTCAGCACTTATTCTACTATCAATAGACTGGATCATAAGAACAAAAATGAGATAGCCCCTACCTGGGAGGACGAAAGCGCCAGGTGCTTCAAGATGTGGCAGGTCATCAGCGATTGGCTCATCCTTAGATTTGATAAAAGTGTGATTAGCAATGGATTTCTTTGTAGGTGACAGTGGTATACCAGAAGCAGAATTAGATCCAGCTCTCATGGGAACCAAAAGGCTCTTGTCCATGCCAGAAGGCTGAGATGGAGATCCTACCTGTGGTACTGAAAAGTTGGATGACATGGGTTGCTTTCCTTTGTTTCTACCAAGTGATGAACATGATCCAGGCTGTGATTCATTGCCCATGGACTGGTTTTGCAAATGAGATTCAACAGACTCATTTGGTTGACTCCATTGATGTTTTAAGCGCTGCCTTTTCAGAGGTGGTTCAGGCTCATCTTGCTGAAGAAAACCGAAAAAGGAAGTGAAGGTGAGTAGGAAGACTCAGAAAATTTCCATATCAGGAAAGACAGTAGCCAGAAAGCAAGATATTAAAGTAGTTCAATACTTCAGCCTCAGATGACTTTTTACATTCTGCATCCTGGAATCGAAGAAAGCAAGTTAACAAAATAAGTAAACGTGAATGAGATGGCAGAAAAATGAAAACAATATACTCATTCAAAAGGAAGAGAAACAGAAGAATATTAAATATAGATGAAATTAGCACCTTTGCTTCCTCACTCTCAAATATTGCATCTGCAAGGACCCTATAGTTCTCCTCTTCAATTAGGTCCCAATTTTTGTTATACAATTTTATAAGATTTTTCAACACTGGCTTCACCTTCTCGTCAGAGATCCCGATAGCTTTCATAGCACGAAAGGCACCCACAACCCTGGGGTTTGGAGCCATTGCTTATCCAAGCTGATTTAAGATAGCGACTTTGAAATTGTACTCTGAGCCTGCATTTTCCAAGATATCATCTGCTTGAGAGGTAGGCAAGAATAAAAACTACAAGATAGCCAACATGCATCACATAGCTGGAACACCAATGACACCTATATGAGGCCATGAACACCCCTATGTAAAAGCTAATCCAACCATTCACAGCATAGATATAGATTAAAAATTGAATTACTTCCCAAAAAGTCGATGGAAAATCACATAAAGCCCATGGGGATGTTTCCTCCATCTGTTGCTTTTAAAAAGTCAACACTACGACCAAATGAGTACATAAAAACTGAATTAGTCTACTACATTTTAGGTATATGCAACTCTTGTCAAAGGTATAAATCTAAGTAAGTCCGGCCGAGAAAAAAATTATTAATATGTACTATAACTTTACACGTATAAGTAGTGACAAATTCAGGCATGAAACTTCACAATTTAGAGGAAGTTTAGTTCAGGAAACTGTTTACATCATCCAGTAGAAAGATTGCTTCCAGACGGCTGAAGATTCTTGGACTCAGAAATAGTGCTATAAGCTTCTCTCACCTTTTTAAGAAAAAGGCTATGAGTGGAACAAGATTTTATTTTATTAGTGTGGTTATACAAATTAGCAAATCATAAAGTTATCACTCAACCTAAGAGGTAAATATGTACACACTCTCGGTGTACATAACTTGAGCGTGTTTGGCAAAGTTTCTGGGAAGCCCAATCTTCTCTAAAAAGCACTTTTAGATAAATTTGAGGTATTTGGTCAAAAACCAAAAGTGCTTTCAATAATTGTCCTGGAAGCTACAAATTTGTGATTCTTCCCAAAAGCAAAAGTTAATTTTTCATGAAAAAGATACTCTTATAACGTTTATATTTACCAAACTATCTCTAATTAATTTAACTCATACATTTCTCAAATATAAATACAATCTCTTCTCCTCTCCACTCTTCTGGTTTACAACAACAACATCATACCCACTATAATCCCACAAGTGGGGTCGGTAGACGGTGAGGTGTACACATACCTTACCCCTACCTCGAGTGAGTTAGAGAGGCTGTTTCCCAAAGACCCTCGGCTCAAGAATAAAACAGATTTGAAAACGAATTTGGAAAAGGGAAGGACAAAAATACAAAAGTAAAATGCACACAGAAAAACCAAGTTAAAGAAAAACAAAGATATCAAAACATTAAAGCTAACCAGGTTGAAAGAACAAGAGGACTAGTAAAAGCTAGGACTAAGATAAATGAAAATGCTACTGCACCCTAACCCTCTACCCTAATCCTCGACCTCCATGCTCCTCTATTTATGGTCAAGTCCTCGGTGATCTGAAGTTGCCCCATGTCCTACCTAAATCTCCACCCCCCCCCCCCCCTTCCCCCAATTTTTCCAAGGTCTACCTCTACCTCTCCGAAGATAGAGCACTGTCAACCTCTCGCACATCTTCACTGGAGCATTTATGCTCCTTTCAACATGTTCGAACCATCTCAGCCTCGCTCCCCGTATCTTGTCCACCACTAAGGCTACTCCCACCTTCTCGTACGATTTAATTCTTAATCGTATCTTTTCTAGTGTGCTCACACATCCATTCAAGCATTTTATTTCGGCTACTTGTATCTTCTGAACGTGCGTGTTCATTACTAGCAAAGACTTAGCCATGCACAACATAGTTGGTCTAACAACCACTCTATAAAACTTACCCTTAAGCTTAAATAGCTGGTTTACGAATATTTATATTGATTAAATCAAAATAAAACCATTACTCATCTATTTTGTTTCTCTCTTAACATAGTTTAACCTAGTCCAAATTTTATTCATCCAATGAGGGTCGATACACATCATCCAATGAGGTTTAAGTTAGTAGTATCTCTCATAATTAACCAGAATTTCATCCACACACAGCAAAAAATGGTTTACAACGTCAGAACCCTGTAGAATAGTCAAATGAAAAATTCAGCAGTATTAAAGAAGGATAACGACCTTGGCTGTATGCACCACAGCAGAGGGTGAATTCTTTCAATCTGCTTTCTAAGTCTCGGAGTGTAGAGTTACCCGTACCTCTGAAGGGAGGTACAGGTACTCGTTGATTAGTGGAGGTGGGCACAAGCTAGCACGGACATCACCTTTATCGAAGAAAAAAGAGATACTAATATTAAAGGAGTTAACAAAACATGGTAATTAATGCTTAGGAAAATTCACGCAAACCCTAAAAATAAACATGCACCTATTGTCCCCAAATTGAGCAGGTAATTATTTTATAAGATGTAGTATTGTGGGTAAAATAGAAGGGTGAAGCCACTAAAGCATTGAAAAAGAGAGATGCGTTACTACCGATGAAAATGAGAAATTAAAACAAAGCAATTGGAAGTTGAATTCTCAGGGGAAGTGAAGAGCACGGCGCTATGCTATGTATGATATGGCAACACCATACTAATTCCAATTGACACGTCCAACCGATGCTAAATCTTAATGTTTCAACTTTTAACACCTCATTAACAAATTTAATAGCATTAATTAATTGTAACTTATAATACTCCGCCTCTTCATTTTGTACTTCTCATGTTATTAAGAAAATTCTTTATATTATATATTATTAATTTCAATAATCAAATTCAAATATAACTAATAACTTTTTGCTCTTTAACTGCAAGGGTAAGATTAAATAATATATAGTAATTAATTTTTTAAAGTGACTCTTATTCTGGTATAAATAAAAGATAGAAATGAACACTTGTTGCGGTACTATTTAACTACTCTGTCTGTCCATTTTTACTTGTCACCTTTTAGCTTTTCATACCCACCAAGAAATGATAAATAAATTTGATGATTTTACTAAATGACCCTTATTAATTATGCTTTAAAATTTTAAATTTAATTGGTTTGAAAAATAGTCATTTAATTATATGGGTAAAATTTAAAAAACAAAAAAAAAATTATTAAATGGCTCTTGATTTACTAAAAATAACTAGAAAATGGACAAGTAAAACTGCACGGAAGAAGTATATTATCTCTCATATCTCCACAAATAATCAGTTATCTTTTCTCAAACTTTTTGAATCGGTCTATTTGAGTATTATTTAGTTTTGCAAATTAATGTCTTCTTCATTTTCTAATTGATATTTATTTTAAGTCAAATTAATTTGAATAAAAGATATAATACTAATTTGAACCGGATGTATAATATTAGTTTGAGGACATGTACCTTCACTCCGATCACTACTTATATTATTAGTGACTCCCTCTGATCCTTCTTAACCTTTCAATTTTAGTCCAAAATAATAATATTAATGCTTATTGGTTTCTCCCGCACTACTTTTTGTTGGGTCAAGATCTTCTTTTGACTAACATCTTAATATTTACTATATCTTGTTTTATTTTGACACGACAATTGAAAAATTTACCATTTGATAACATTAATTATAAAAAAATATTTGACTTAGTTGCCATTATTTCCTTTACAACTTTTTCAATTGTTTAAACATATGCTTCAAATTGTAAGTTGTAACAAAGGGGTGTATGTGAACCAATCTAATAGGTTTAAGAGCAAATTCGACCTTTTATTTGTCTGTGTGACTCTATCACGGCTGTACTATTATTTCACGGATAGTAATCCTTTCACCAGAAAGTAAAGAAAACTCAAGAAAACAATAATGCTGAAATCAACTAATAGTCCATTATTATACCTTTTAAAGGAAGATATGCTATTGAACTCGATGTTCCAGCAAGAAGGGGGTGCCCGGAGAAGAGCGCGAACATTTCATCTACAGCTCTTACACGGTGTTAGGAGTGGCAATGGGGCAGGGCGGGACGGATTGAGCCCTTCCCTTGCCAAAGTTTTGCCCCGCCCCGCCCCATTTGGTCTTTGTCATGTTTCAGCCCCGCCCCGCCCTGCCCCGTTTGACCCGCCCTGCCCCGCCCCGTTTTGACCCGCCCCACCCTACTTAAATTACCTTTTAAGTCATTATTTTTTATTTTTTATTTTTTATCATCAAAATTGAACTTTTCTTTTAACTTTTAATCCATTTAACATATCTCTTAACTTTTTTTTTATTGAAATTTTCAAATTTGATGATTTTGTAGTTGAAGAAATTAAAGCTTTTAAAAAATTTGTAGTATTTCAAAGTATTACGTATTTACTATATTAATTAATAGCTTAAATAGCCAATAGTGGAACAATATTTCCATTATTTCTTCAACTTAATCATAAAATAAGAAAATAGTGGAAAAGGAACAAGTAAAATTATTGGGCCTCTATGTTGCCCCGCCCCGCCCCAAAAATTCTAAAACAAAATTGTGCCCTGCCCCGCCCCGCCCCGTTTAACAGTTGCCCCGCCCTGCCCCGTTTAGTGTTTTGCCCCGCCCCACCCTGCCCCGCCCCAATTGCCATCCCTACACGGTGTGTATGTTCTAATGACAAATACAGATGTAATACTTGATAATTTACCTTTTGACAAGTACAGATGTAAAAAAACTAGAAGTTACTTCACATGAGGGAGGCACAAAACTTTGTTGGTAAACTTACCAAAACACCAGAAAATATTAAGCACACTTTGTATGAATTAAACTTCAATATGCCTCATATGTAAATATAATATAACAGAAAGCAGATCTATCGAGCCTTAGCTCAAGTTGTCATGCTGTGCGAGGTTTCTATGTCCTTGCCAACTTTCTAAATTTAAAGTTTCATAAACGAGACTCACCTATGAGAACAAAAATGTTATTCAGAGGAAATGTAATATTCTGCATCTATCACTACCTCTGCTGCCTACAAGATCTTGTAAACATGTAATCCTCTCTGTTTTTCCTAGATATGCATGAATGTACATTCAGCTGGATAGTGCATTCACCCATGATGACAATCCGGAACAGATTCAGTCCATAAACTCTTACAACTCTGATATCTATCAGACTACTTCCCTGCCATCTCTAAGGAGCACCCAACAAAAAATTAACAAGAGAAGCAAATGGCTGTCCACTAAAAGATATCTTCGAAATATTAGTAATGCTTAGTACTCACAAAGAACGTCTCTGACTTTAAACCTCTTGCACGACACCCAAAATAACAGACGTGTACGAGCCACAACCGGGTCAGAATCCAAAGTCCAACCAAGTTGGTCGCCAACCTCGTACACCATGGCAAAGCTTATAGGGGCAAGTACAATTTTGGTGGTTGAATTAATACTGGCGATTTCACTATATTGTAATATTGGCATGATTACCAATTTCCTTTCTACATATATATATATATATGGGATTTGCTAACCTACTACATGAGCACCCTACCCTTTTTTCACTTCTTAAAAATATCCCTGCCAACTCATTAAAGACATGGACAGATGTGGGCATTTTGGTCTTTCCGTTATGTCTATATTTTTCCCTAATTCCTCATATCCTCACAAAAGCAACACTACAATTTCTACCTTCTGATCTCCATTTCTTTCTGATAAGATCGCCTCCACCCTCTGTCTATTAGTATCTCTTTAATAGCAAGAATCTTTCCAACTTTTTAAAGTCACAGTCCATTATTTGGAAGTTAATTAACTAAATTGAACATCGTGTTTGTCATGGTTCTGATAGGTATGATGCATCTTGCTATGTATACATAAGAAACCCACCCCTATTTTAACATGAAAATAGATCTAAAATTACTTCGGGGTTTACCAACCTATCTTATCAGTAAAGATCGAAAGCTTATTTTCCTAAATAGAAAAGCATATAATCCTCACTCTGGAAGTAAGTACATGGTATAATCGAATTATAGGATTACATGGGTTCATTGCTAAATTGTTAATATAGAAATTAGCACTTCACAGTACAAGAAGAAGATATTTGAGTTTTTTTTAACGTGATACAGATTCGAGAAAATAAGGTTAAAAACGAGTTATAGAAGATGGATGAAGGATTAGAGGAAATGAAGAAATGGTTAAAAATGGAGATGGCAAATGAAGGGAGACGACGGAATAAGAGTTATCAGGTTTTGATTTTTCTTTGATGACAAAAACAATCCTATTATTAACGGTTTACTGTGAGTTGGCAGGGGCATTTTTGAGAATTAAAAAATGGGTAGGGTGCTAACCTACTACACTAATGTAGTAGGTTAGGAAATCCATATATATATATATATATATATATATATATATATATATATATATATATATATATATATATTGCAACTAGGAGTCCTTAACGTCACTATACAGCAAACCGAAAGGCTAATATGATTGTAAAGATTATGATTTACAATCATATTAGCCTTTCGGTTTGCTGTATAGTGACATTGAACTCCTAGTTGCACTATTTTGATATAACAAGTTCCCAGTTTCACAATTCATGCATCCCACCACTTTCTATTTGTTTATTGCTCAATGCGGTATGCACGTCTATAAATAGTAGATGCCTGGACAACTTATCCATAATTTGTCTTCCAAAGCTTACCTGAGATTCAACTAAATGACTAATATTCCAGTTAAGCCACCAACATCTGTAGATGCCTCTACGACCACTTATTCCCCATATAGGATTCCCTTAACAATTACGGTAGATATCTCTAAGATATATCTCTTGTATAAACCAACTCACGGTAGCTACTACAGTCAATTTTCTAAGCCTCTAACTGAGAAACTCAATAAGTGATTCGCAAAAGAACGAAAGAGTACTGATGCATGAAACATTCTATTTCCACATACAGATACCACAATCAGGAAGCAGCACTTCTACAGGATTGAGGGAAGTCACAAGTATCATTTTTAAGGAGACAAAAGTAACCATGATGAAACTCATGAGTGCTGCCATAACAAGTATAATATCAGTGAATAGTGAACCCAAATTTTCCTCATACAAGAACATTTCTCGCCCTTGACACAGGACTAAATCTATCCAAATCTGGAGTTCCAGACAATCGTTATGTAGAAACACCATCCTTAATTAATAAATAGAATACGCAGAAATCATCTGTATCTCAATCCAAAAATAGTTGGCTCAGCCGTATGGATACTCTTATCCATTTCGCTCGATCACACATTATAAAAAAGGAAGTCGAAGAAATTATGATCATTTTGTAACCAGATTTAACAGAAAGCTCTAACCAGATTTGCTGCATTTCATAAATTTCTAAATCATATCCACTACCAGAGGCGGACCCAGAATTTGAAAACGGCGAGGGCACCACTGGATTTAAAATAGATATGCTAATTACTCAGGGTGCCAAGTAATACATAAATACAATTTTTTGAGATTTCGATACCTACAATGTAGGATTTTTGTCAACGTCAACAATGCCAGTGCACCTGTTTTTGCCACATAGGCCCGCCGAAATTCACTTCATCCAGCACCAATAAATAGCACAACACCTACACTACAAGAATACACTAGCTGTTTAGCAACACCAAATCAAATCCAACACTAACTCCTGGAATCTTTCTAGCTGACCAACAACTTAACCCTAGTCACTATCTACACTACAGTTAGCAAGTAAGCCCTACAATCCAAACCGGCTAAGAAACAAATAGAATTTGTTCCAGAAGCCGTGTATTGTACATGAGAAAATAGTAATAGAAAAGGTAATTGACATACATTATCAAGATGGAAATATCAAATACTGCAAAACACTAAACTGGAAAATTCCATTATCTCATATTATTGCAAGGTCCATTGAACGCTAAAAGAGTACTTAAAAGTCTACTTTCTCTTACCTAAAACCAAAAAATGAAATAGAAAATTCTCACTTTTGGCTCACGGCAAAGCCATATATTCCTGCATACGAGAAAATAGTAATGGAAGCCCTGGGGCATATTAGTCTAGCCGTAAGAGCTTGTGATGTGTGGGTACTGGGTTAGTTCGCACCCCACGGGCTAAAACCCTGCCACGGAGGACAAAATTCTAGTATTCAAGTGGAAAAAGGTCGAGGGGCAGACCCATTATCCACCTGAGCATGATGGAGAGAGTAATAGCCAAAATACGATCCGTTACATTATCAAGGACCAAAATAACACATTAAACGACTCTGAGTTCGCAAAAACCTAAATTGGATAACATCATATTATTGCATAAGTACCTAAGACACTATAAAAAGTAATAATTCGTACTCAGAATACCCTCAGCTTACTTAGCAATAGAAGGGGGAGGAGGAGTACCCAACAAACTAGCTTGTTGCATCTCAAGTTCAGTAAGCTGAGCATCCCGATCCATCTCGATAATCAGCGGAACCACAAGTATCAGAAAAGTTGTTCCGGCAATCCACGCCGCTTTTCCGGTGCTTTTCAGTAGCTTTTTGGCTACGAAGGCGGCGTCGGAAGCGGCTCGCTTGCCTTGGTACACGATTGGAGATTGAGATATGGTTGATGAAACCCTAGATAGGATTCCGTCACCGGTACCGGGTCGGTCCGGTAGTGAGACTCCGCCTTTTTTAGAAGACATAGGTTTGATTTGAGATGGAGAATTTAGGGGTGTACCTGGAGATATGGTTGGAGTATTTGGTTTATTATGTAGTCATATACTAGCAAAAGTTAAGAGTGTGTTTGGTTAGCTGAATTTAAAAGCTTTTACTACAGTGAATCAACTCTCCCCCTTTACTTCTCACTGGCCTTATTTTTTATAGTCACTATACACAACTCATACACAGTGTATATAAACAATGTCATAGCGGATACAAATCGTCTCCTCACATATACACATTGTTTACATCCAATTTTACAATACATACAGCCAGATTTATCAATTATATATAATGTATACAGTCATTTTTCAGTTATATTCAATCTATATGCATTTTTTATAGTGTATACTCATTTTAATATAATGAATTGTGTATATATCTACAAATATCACCATCATCAAACAAAAAAAAAAGAAAAAAAAATAAAGAAGAATAAGCAGTTCGCCGGAGCACTGGTTGCGGAGCAAATCTCTGTTGTTTCGCCGGAGCACACTTCACCGGAGCAGCTGGCATGACGGGGGCACAGATCTAGGATGGAGGAGGTAGCGGGTGGGCAGAGCAGCGGTGGACGGAGGGAAGGGCGGTGATGGTAGTGAAAGAGAGGGAAGAAAAAGAAGGGGAACCCACAAAGCGTAGAAAAGGTGTGGCTACAAAAAGTTAGGATGGTAGTTGGGTATTTATTTAGGGATATTTTGAAAAAGAGGCTAAAAAAATATATTAGGGAGGAGGGGGTATGCGATTGTGTATAGTATTTTCCCTTATTGAAAAGCATTACTTATTCTATAAGCAATTATGTGTATTCGAGCTGAAAATAAATTATTTGATGTGTTTGGTAAAAAAATTACTTGTAAACAATTTTGTTTGTTAAAATAACTTAAATATCCTTAAATTTAATACTATAAAAGAAATGATTATTTAAAGTTGTAATTCAAAATTAATCCAAATACAGTTTAACCTTAATTGACTATATATAAGATAGTGAAAAAAGTTTAAAGTAATCAAAGTTCTTTGTAATGTTAAGGGCTTCTTAAGCCCTTTTATTTTGCTTTTCTTTATTTTGAAAACAAAAATATGGTTATGTTTATCTTCTTGTGGAGATTGTAATTTCTGGGATAATTTATGTTTATCGTAAATTTATAATATAGTCATGCTCGGAATTCTTTTAACAACCGTAGAAATTATTTCTAAGAACCAATTCATGTTGAAAGAAGTATAATGGAGAGAAATTTATTTAGGTACTTGGTTGTATATATAGTACTATTTCTTGTTAGAAGAGAATATTTGGAAAATTAAAACTTTAAAATAGGAAAGGTTTTATTGTTAGACTATTAATTAAGACCTTTTGAAGTTTCAATTGATATTATTCAATTATTATGTCGCAAGATTTTGCTATGTAATTTCTAATTGAACTCTTTAAATGAGATATATACAATATGTAGAGATGTTTTGTTAAAAAGTTGTTAGAGAATATAATACAGTTGCCCCACATTGATTGTGTAAGGGTTATCAAAATGGTTTATAAAGTCATGGGTCACTCCATTCATTGTTTAAGATTTTGGATTGAATGCTTAGATTTTTTTCACATGGTATCAGAGCCAAACTATGGCGAGCCCGTGCACATAACACAATTGTTATCTCAAATTCTACTTCTCTCGACTTCTCTCTCAAATCAGCTTAGATAGTTCATCTAGGTTCCTCTCTCACAAATCATCTCATCGAGCCACTCCCAGTCTCACCCATTAGCCTGTAGATCCTAAAATTTCTCCTTTTACACAAAGCCCACTCCAATTGGGCTTCCTCCCCATCCTCTCGCAAAAACCCACTCCTATTGGACTTCCTTTCATCTCTCTACTTCACAAAAAAAAAAAAAAAAAAAAAAAAAAAACAAAACAAAACAAAACAAAAAAAAAAAACAAACTTGTAAACCCTAGAATCGAGTTACAAGTGCGGTAGGGTGTTAGAGAATATAATATATCGATTGTGTAAGGATTACTAAAGTGGTTTATAAAGTTCTGGGCCATTCGGCTATTGTCTTAAGGTTTTGGATTGGATGCTCAGATTCTTTCACAAAAGTGTTTTTTTTTATAATGGTTGAAGTATTCTTTATCACTACAACAGAGTTGATTACTTCAAATTTTTATTTTTAATTTATTCAAATACAAAAATAGTTATATTCCAATTCACTTTTACTTCTATATTGATTAGAAGATATAATTTTTACTAAACTTTTAAATGATAGATATTGGCGTTAAATTGCATGAGTAGTCATCTTTTTACCGTTACCTCTAGTATCGCTTCTCTATTTCCGGTTGGAGGAGGGATGACCAAAAACTGATGCTCATTACCACAACAAAACTGACCTAGTGATAAGACCCAAACCCCCACAAGACCCTTCACTCGGAGCCAAGCTAAGGAGATCCAAGGAGTACACCTACACTTAGTGAGGAAGGGACTTGAAGAAGGAAGCGATTGGAAGCCGTTTCGAGTGCTCAAAGTGCAAGGGGAGCAGCCCAGTTATCCAGGCGCTCCGCCTGAGAATGCCTAGGCATGGGCGCTCCGCCCCAATTCTGGGCGCCCCGCCTAGGCCACCCCACTGTACAAAATGTTGGGCGCTCCGCCCAAAACGCTGAAGCACGGGATTCTAGCTAGTGTTTTGTCTATTTTGACCCTACGTGGTCTTTTACTCCTAAGCCTAAGTGTGGGCATATTAGACCTTTCAATAGGTGCCTAAAAACACCTATAAATAGCTATATAGCTTGTTATTTTCATTAGCTTACCTTTATGATAAATACTTTGTGTTGAAGAGTTCTTATTGAATGAAACCTTGAATGGGACTTGTTCTTCCTCTAGCGGATCTAGATAAATTCCAATCCCCTCCGACCATTCTACTTGCGTGCTCACGTTAGCTCGAGTGTAGTTGCCTAGCGTAGGTGTTCTTGACCTTCTCTCGGGGTGTAACGGAACGGGTTCTCCGTTGCTACTTGAGAATTGTGATCGAGATACGTCTCGTTCCTATCTTTTAATTTTCCGCGTTTGAGTCTTATCAGTTTGGTATCAGAGCAAGGTTCGGGTATCGTTTCTAAGAACCCCGACCCTTGATTCTTCGTGCTTAGGTTAGTTTGTTTAGATTTCTGGTTGTTGAAGTTATTGCAAAAAGAAAATTACAAAAAAAATTGAAAACTCAAAAATTCAAAAATTTGGTGTAACTTTTTGGTGTGTTCGATTCTTGAAGTGGGTGTTATAGATTCTTAATCCTTGTTCAAAACTTGACGATTGGGTACCAAAATTGTTTGGATTGGATTGAATTGAAAATTGAAAACCCCAAATATTGTTAAACCCTCCCAAACTCTTGTTCTTGATGAATTTGATTGATTTTGGGTTGTGTGTTTGTGGAGTTTTGGAATTGATTGTTGGGGATTGATCTCTATTGAAAACCGACAAATTGCAACAAGAATCGTGTGATTCGGAGTTCGGTAACATAATTTTTGGAGAATCAAAACCCACCTTTGAACCTTGAAACCCATGTTGAAACCCCAAACATGAAAACTTTAAATCTTGATTGAACATTATTTGTTGGTTGTTTGGGTGTGAAATTGATTGGGGATTGTAGGTTGTATCAAGGAACAACTTTGGGTACCTTGGATTTGGCCAAAACACCTTGGAATAGGCCTAGAAATTGGATTGAAAACGAAGAACACGGAGTAGAAAAACCCAGGTGTTCTTCGTCCAGGCGCTCCGTCTAGGCTTTGGGCGCCCCGCCTGACTTGTTCTTGCTTCAGGCGCTCCGCCCAACCTTTGGGCGCCCCGCCTGCCCAACCCCACTGATCATTTTTGGGCGCTCCGCCTGAATCTCTGAAGGGTTGATTTGGGTAGTTTCTTCTAGGCTTGCTTGTTCTTTGTTGCCTAACCTCTTATTAGTGCCTATCTAAGTAATCTTTCTACTTAATTAGCACTAATCTTTCATTGCTTTTAGGTGAATTCGTGCATTAGTTGGAGAGTAGAATTCCAAGAAGATTCGTAAATTCTTTTTGATTCAAGTCCTCACTTCAAGTGCCTAGCTTTCATTGAATCCTATTAACTCCACTCACCCCGGAGTGTGCTTGACTCATGAATAGTTTGGTTGAGTTGAGGAATTGCTACTCATCTACGTGAAGCTTTGGAACTACAAGTCGAGTGAAATATCCACCACCACTAAACGAGAGAACCGAGTGATCTCAAGTGAGGGAGTGCGTGAGGTTGTTTTACTAACGTTTGTTACTTGTGTAGGTACAATGTCTACCGAAGGAGAAGATTTTGCTAAGAGTGCCCTTGCTACTATCCTTGCCAAATTGGATAGTATGAACTTGAGGATTGAAAGCCTTGAGAGGGTGAACTCTAGTGCTCTAGTTGAGCAAGGGACTTCCAATGTCCAATCGGAGAAAGGGACCCCGAGTGTCCAAGTTGAGAAAGGGACCCCGAGTGTCCAAGTTGAAGTCTCAAGTAGTCCTAACTTTACCCTGGAGCAAGTTAGCCATGTTATTGAATTGCTCAATCAACAACGGGTAAAGGATGATCGAGAGAGAATTGATCAAGTGTTGGGCAATCCCCAACGAGCAGGCATTCCCCGTATCTTGGACAACCCCCCAAGAAACATTCCACTACCAAGACCCATCCGAAATGTGCAACCTCTTGAGCAAGCCGATGAAGCTCAAGAAGGGGAGGAAGCCGACTATGGAGATGATATGTATGGTTTGATGATCACTTTCAACCGAGGCGAGGTATGAATTGGGGTCGAAATGTGGATAGAGATAGGGGTCGAGGTCGAGGGCCACCTATGGGGTATGTTGGTGGGAATGCTAGAAGGGAGTATGGTGTGAATGAAGATCACTATGGGGGCCAACCGGAGCCTTTCCGTGGCGGTCGTGACAACACCAACCTCAATAGTGTGAAGCTTAATCTCCCAACCTTTAAAGGGAATTGTGATCCGGAGGCTTACATTGAATGGGTGCTACACATGGAAAGATTGTTTGACACCAACGACATGACCGATGACAATAAAGGTACTTATGCTATTTCATCCTTTGAATCCTATGCATCTACTTGGTGGGAATCCATCAAGAGATCAAGGAGAAGAGCGGGAATCCCCGTGAATGTGGGTTGGAATGACCTGAAGGGTATCATGAGTATCAAGTACATCACTCCAAGATATCGTCAAGAGCAACTCAAGAAACTTTATGAGTTGAAGCAAGGTGTCAAGACGGTGCATGAATATTATGATGAGTTTGAAAGAACTCGAATGGCCTTGGATATGGACACCGAAGATGAAGAGCAAGCCGTGATCCGTTTCATGAATGGTTTGAGCTATGGTATAGCTTCACAATTGAGATTGCATGCTTATCTTTCACTTCAAGAAGTCCTTGATGCCGCTATTCAAGCCGAGCAATGGCTTGATAAAGAAAAGTCCAACCGTTACAAGAGCAACACTTCTACCTCCATGAACAAGTCAAAGGATTGGAAAAATCCTACTCCCAATGCAAGATTCACAAATGCAAGTGGCCCTAGTGGAGCAAGTGCTAGCAAAGATGTGAAGAAGCCGTTTGAGAAGTACACACCCAATGTTGGAGGTAATTCTAAAACCCAATTGAATACTCCTACTTCTTCTTCCATTCAATGTCACAAATGCAAGGGGTATGGACACTTTTCTAAGGAGTGTCCTACGAAGAGGACCATGGTTATTGTTGGTGAAAATGCATATGAACAAGAGAGTGAACCGGAGGAGGATGAGGGAGTAGAGGGAGATGATGGAGTAGAGGAGGATGATCAAGATGACACGGTGGAGGATGAGGAACCTCATACTTTTCTAGTTGTGAGGAGGAGCTTAGGAGCTATGATTGTGGAGGATGGCGAAACCTTGCAAAGAGAAAACCTTTTCCATGCTAGGTGTCATGTCAAGGGTGTTGTATGCTCTATGATCATTGACTCCGGTAGTTGTGCTAATGTTGTGAGTCAGTCTCTTATAACCCAATTGAAATTGCCTACTGTGAAACACCCCAAGCCATATCGATTGCAATGGCTTAGTGAATGTGGGGGAGTTAAAAGTAGTGAAGCAAGCAATGATCAAGTTCAAAATGGGTAGTTATGTGGATGAACACTTGTTCGACGTGGTGCCCATGCAAGCTTGCCACCTTCTCTTTTGAAGGCCTTGGCAATTTGATCGACAAGCGGTTCATGACGGGCGTGTCAACACTTATACACTCCAACATGAAGGAAGGAAATTTGTGTTGAAGCCCCTAACTCCCAAACAAGTGAGTGATGACTACAATCGGATGAGGGAGTTGAGGGAGGCGGCAAAGGCCAAGTCAATCATTGAGACTAGCCCTTTGTCCAAAAGCATGGTGGCAATCCCACCTTCTTCTTCTACCGGTGGCATATGTGCCATGATGCAACCGGGCGAGATCCTAAAAGGAAATGATGGCACCAAGTTTCTCCTATGCCTAGTGCACAAAGGTATGATCCTTAACTCTAATTGTGATTTTTCTTCTAACCCTTTGCCTAGTGTGTTTGAGAATGTCTTGAAGGATTTTGGGGACATGTTCCCGGATGAGATACCGGATGGATTACCTCCTTTGAGCGGTATTGAACACCAAATAGACTTTGTCCTGGGATCTCAAATCCCAAACAAGCCGGCGTATATGAGCAATCCGGAGGATACAAGAGAATTGCAAAAGCAAGTTGATGAATTGCTCACTAAAGGCTTGGTGAGGGAGAGCTTGAGTCCTTGTGCCGTACCCGTGATCCTTGTTCCCAAAAAGGACGGCACTTGGAGGATGTGTGTTGATTGTCGGGCCGTGAACAAAATAACGGTAAAGTACCGTCATCCCATTCCCCGACTTGATGATATGTTAGATGAATTAAGTGGTTCATGTGTGTTTAGCAAAATTGACCTTAGGTCCGGCTACCATCAAATCCGGATGAAACCGGGTGATGAATGGAAAACCGCATTCAAGACCAAGTTTGGTCTCTATGAATGGTTGGAGATGTCCTTTGGGCTCTCCAATGCACCTAGCACTTTCATGAGGCTAATGAACCATGTTCTAAAGCCATTCATCAACAAGTTTGTCGTCGTCTACTTTGACGATATATTGATCTATAGCAAATCAATAGACGACCATGTTGATCACCTTAGGCAAGTGCTTGAAAAGTTGAGAGCCGAAAAGCTCTATGCTAATTTTAAAAAGTGTGCCTTTGGTGTTGAGAAGGTAGTCTTCCTTGGGTTTGTTGTGAGTGCCCAAGGAGTGGAGGTGGATGAGTCTAAGGTAGAGGCCATACGTGATTGGCCTACTCCTACTACTGTGACTCAAGTGAGGAGCTTTCATGGTCTTGCTAGCTTTTATAGGCGATTTGTGAAAGACTTTAGCTCCATTGCCGCTCCACTCACCGAATTGGTGAAGAAGGACCAACCTTTTGTTTGGGGGGAGCCTCAAGAGAAGGCCCTCCAAGAGTTGAAAAGTAGGTTGAGTACCGCCCCTCTATTGCAATTGCCCGACTTCGGAAAGGCATTTGAGGTTGAATGTGATGCCTCGGGGGTGGGAATTGGTGGTGTGTTAATGCAAGATAGCAAACCCATCTCCTACTTTAGTGAGAAATTGAAAGGGGCCTCCTTGAACTACTCTACGTATGACAAGGAGTTGTATGCCCTTGTGAGAGCCCTTGCCCATTGGCAACACTACCTTTGGCCTCGAGAATTTGTAATCAAGAGTGACCATGAGTCACTCAAGCATTTAAGAGGCCAAGAGAAGCTCAATAAGAGACATGCCAAGTGGGTTGAATTCATTGAATCTTTTCCCTATGTGATCCAATACAAGAAAGGAAAAGACAATGTTGTGGCGGATGCACTTTCGAGAAAGTTTGCTCTAGTCACCACTCTCACCTCTAAGCTCATAGGTTTTGAGAGCATCAAATTGATGTATGCTCATGACCCAAAGCTAAAGAGTGTCCATGACACTCTAGAGAGAGGGGAGAGAGTTGACAAATACCAATGGGTTAATGGATATATCTTCAAAAATGGTAGGGTGTGCATACCCGAGTCCTCTTGGAGGGAGTTGCTTGTCATGAGGCACATTGCAGGGGATTCATGGGTCATTTTGGCACAAGAAAGACTTTGGCTATTCTTAAAGAACAATTTTCATTGGCCAAAGATGGGGGTGCAAGTGGAAAAGTTTTGCAACAATTGCCTTGAGTGCAAGCGTGCTAAATCCAAAGCCCACCCCCATGGGTTGTATACCCCTCTCCCCGTATCTACTGTTCCGTGGTTGGATATCTCAATGGACTTTGTTATGGGATTACCAAGGACTAGGGGGGCCATGATAGCATTTATGTTGTTGTGGATAGGTTCTCCAAAATGGCTCACTTCATTCCATGCAAGAAATGTGATGATGCACAACATGTTGCTACTTTGTTTATTGAGAATGTTTTGAAGTTGCATGGTGTGCCTCAAACCATAGTGAGTGATAGGGGCAGTAAGTTTCTAAGCCATTTTTGGAGGAGTTTATGGGGTGCTTTAGGCACCAAGCTCTTGTTCTCCACGTCCCACCACCCACAAACGGATGGGCAAACTGAGGTGGTAAACCGAACTTTAGGTGCTCTTCTTAAAGCCATGACCCGAGGTAAGGCCGGGACTTGGATTGATCGTCTACCTCTTATGGATTTTGCCTACAATCGCACATTGCATAGCATGATAGGCATGACTCCCTTTGAGTGTGTCTATGGTTTTAAACCCTTGATTCCCCTTGATCTAACCCCTTTGCCAAGGGAAATGGTTGTTAATTTTGAAGGTAAAGCTAGAGCCAAGGCTTTGATGGAGCTACATGCTAAGGCGAAGAAGAACTTGGATGAAGCTTATGCAAAGGTAGCCTTCCAAGAAAACCAAGGGACGCAAGAAGGTGGAACTCAAGAAGGGTGACTATGTGTGGGTGCACTTCCGGAAAGAAAGGTTTCCAAACCTTAGGAAAGGAAAGTTGGCACCCCGGGGAGATGGCCCATTCCAAGTGCTCTCAAAGATAAACAACAATGCCTATGTGGTCGACTTGCCAAGTGAGTATCAAGTCTCTAATACTTTCAATGTTTGTGACTTGGTTCCTTTGGATGTAGGTAATGAAGAGGTCGTGAATGATGATGAAGAGGTCGTGAATGATGCTTCAATTTCGAGGACGAAATCCTCTCAAGAAGGGGAGGATGATAAGACCCAAACCCCCACAAGACCCTTCACTCGAAGCCAAGCTAAGGAGATCCAAGGAGTACACCTACACTTGGTGAGGAAGGGACTAGAAGAAGGAAGCGATTGGAAGCCGTTTCGAGTGCTCAAAGTGCAAGGGGAGCAGCCCAGTCATCCAGGCGCTCCGCCTGAGGATGCCTAGGCCTGGGCGCTCCGCCCCAATTCTGGGTGCCCCGCCTAGGCCACCCCACTGTCCAAAATGTTGGGCGCTCCGCCCAAAATGCTGAAGCACGGGATTCTAGCTAGTGTTTTGTCTATTTTGACCCTACGTGGTCTTTTACTCCTAAGCCTAAGTGTGGGCATATTAGACCTTTCAATAGGTGCCTAAAAACACCTATAAATAGCTAGATAGCTTGTTATTTTCATTAGCTTACCTTTATGATAAAAATACACTTTGTGTTGAAGAGTTCTTATTGAATGAAACCTTGAATGGGACTTGTTCTTCCTCTAGCGGATCTAGATGAATTCCAATCCCCTCCGACCATTCTACTTGCGTGCTCACGTTAGCTCGAGGGTAGTTGCCTAGCGTAGGTGTTCTTGACCTTCTCTCGGGGTCTAACGGAACGGGTTCTCCGTTGCTACTTGAGAATTGTGATCGAGATACGTCTCGTTCCTATCTTTTAATTTTCCGCATTTGATTCTTATCACCTAGGGTCTGTTTAGTTTGCCATACACCAGTTCCCTATTTTGAATAGCATTTACGCATGTGTATTGGTTGGATTGTCCCATATGTTAGCCTCTCAACCAAGCTAAGTAATATTCATGATACGCTAACCTATGGCTTTACGTGTTACTGTTATTGAGATAATCGTCTATTTGCGGATTTAAAACAAAAACAAAAGCAAACAAATCCAACATTATGCCTATAGGCGAAGAACTTAATCTTTATGCCACTGAAATCGCATAGAAGAACTGCAGAGAAGGGATGCAGAGATGGAGGAGGAAGAAAAGAATAGGAACGGGTAGTGTTTTTTTTAGTAACAATACTTTCGAAATTAAAAAAAAAAAATTATAAGGGATAAAAAGGTAAAATATTAGTTGAACAAAAATACTACTAGCTATTAAGCCAAATTAAGTAAGTTTTTTGGCTTGTTATTGCTTAATTTAAGCAACTTTTAGCTTTATCAAATACTTAAATAAGCTAATTAATAAGAGCTTATTTGACAAGCTTTTAACCAATCCAAACACCTCTAAATATAGCTGCGGAAATGATTACTATTACGGGTCGTTTGGTTGGCATAGAGTTTACGCGGGTATTAACAATGTACGTATTAGTAATGCGGGTATTAGCAATGTGGGTATTAGTAATGTGGGTATTAATAATGCGAGTATTAGTAATGCGGGTATTAGTAATGTGAGTATTAATAATGCGGGTATTAATAATGTGGGTATTAGTAATATATGTATTAGTTATGCATATATTATAACGTAGGGATTATTTCTTGAATCACTAATATATTACAAATTAATATACAATGTTATAATTTAAAATATTTAGCTAGTCCTTAAATATAATTTAAAAATATTCTTACTATTATGAAGGTTAATTTTGTCATTTTAAATTTTAATACCTGCATTATTAATACCCGCATTATTAATACCACTTTCTACCCCACATAAAATAATACATAGATTCCTGCATAACTTATGCGGGTATTAGCTATGCGGAAATCAAAATTTTGAACCAAACATTGTATTAACAATGCAATGTTTTATGCGGAATACAAAAAAGCAACCAAACATGGTACAAAATAATGCAAGTTTCAATGCAGGGATTATTTTTTCAAATGGTGCAACCAAACATGGTATTAGCAATGCAAAATTTAATGCTAATACATGCTACCAAACGACTCCTTAATGATTGAAAGAAATGATTTGAACAGATATGGTAGTGATTACGTATGGGAAATAAGAGACTCAGTAAAAGACAACTTCACTAAATTGATTTAGAAACCAAACAGCGTCCTTTCAGTCATTGATTCATTAATAATGGTTTTGTGTTTTAAGATTATTTGTTAATTTTTCCTCATTTGCGACTCTTTCCTTAACCATTTAACTGCATTTAAGATATTCCAATTCCCACTTTGACGGAACTGCTTTACGAGCAGAGCAATGTGAATTAACAAATGAGGACGATGAGACGCATAGAGTGAAAATAGGATGATCCACGAGTAAAAATAGGATATTTGCTGGACTAGTCTGCTACCATATAGGCGCTCTTATATTCAGGAAAAAATAAGAACTTATCCGACAAAAAACTTAACATAATGAAAGTATGCCATACTGTAAATTCAGTAGAATCTAAAAAATCAGATGAACAGTGTGAAAACTCTGTAATTGCCACAACATCACTATATGAGGTTCTGAATGTCCATCTAAGATGATAAAGTTTTCCAATCAATTCTATTGACTCTACAATTCTAGGTATTTGAGAAAATCAAAGCCCGGGTATTGGACTTTTCTAACTGCACAAGGATCTGTTTTCTATTTAGCTAAATAAATTACATAGACTAAATATGTACAATATCATACAGCATCTCAAGGTTCCTTTACTTCCAAACCTTAATAGCTCCATCTCTACTTCCTGATATCAGAAGTCTCTGATTTAATTTGACTGAAGCCAAAGAGAGGATACAATCACGGTGACACCCAGCAGAATCAGTGGCAGCAGCTCCAAGAATTGCCTTAGCCGTTAGTCTGGTGGCCAAAGGTCGCCTCTTCGCCTCCTTTTATGCACAAGCAACCCAAGAAATTAGTCCAACATCATAAGAAAAAGACTGAATCTTATATAGACAGATTACATTGGCAAAAACTGTCGGTTAGACACATGAACTAAACTAACGACAGTTAGACACCTCCATTGTCTCATAGAAAATATTAAAATTGATAGCTTTTGTTTTGCAAAGTGAAGAGGTCAGGGTTCAAATCACTAAGAATAATAGGATAGGATGCAAAAGGAAAAAGAGAATACACATTAAAGGTGCAAAATGCTAAGAACTCGCTTTATCTTGAGGTTCGAGGGCCATTTGCCACTAATGACTTTAACAGTCAGAGAAATGCTTTTTACAATCATGATTGCCTACCATAGGAAAGGGAAAAAAAATGTTCTAAGATAAGGTGAAGGCCCAACAAACTTGTCATACGGGAAGGGTTTTAGTGGTCAACCGATTAACCCAGAGGTGGCAAGTTGATCTACTATGGTCCCCAGGAAATAATATGAACAAGTTGGCTGACAAGACTGACAGGCCATGACGGAAAACTTGTTCCAAGCTCTCTAAGTTCATATTGCTAAAATGGTTCTGGACTTCAATTTCCACTCATTTCACATTTTTTGTTGATATCATCTTAGCAGAATATTCAGCATAACAACCACACCTAGTTTGTCCTTGGGAGACATCAAATAAAAGAATTTAAAAAAGTACACCTAGTCTATTATTTAAAGGGCATGTACTAATCTCACCAAGTCACGACTGTAATAGGAAGAAGTAGATCCTGCTCAAATTATAAGATAATTGACATACCTGCACTATTTGGACACCAAAGCTAGATTTTGTCTCATAGAAGTCATCATTAACAACCCCCTTTATAGATGGTCCACAAACACAATAACTTCGTTCTGGGCTGAAATATGCAATCGCCTGTTAAGTTATATAAGGGGAAGGTGGGTAAATTTAACATAGAGCTAGAGAAATAGTCTAAAACCTGCAGTGGTCCCAGCGACGTATTTTTAAGTCAGTACCCCCTGTTAACAAATCACCACCAGGTAATGGAAGCAATGCACGAATGCCAGGAAGGCGAGGAGGCGGATCACTCAATTCATCAACTCGGTACTTTGAACTACTATTTCTTCTTAGATCTTGTTTAGGGTTAGCCTTATTTGATGTATTCGCCAAAGCCCAAGGTAAGTCAGAGTTCTCAGCTTCATTCTCATTATTTGCTACCCGCAGAACCTGCAGCAATAAATTTAAATTTTTAGAAGCTTGAAAGGATCGTGAGAGGAAAAATATGCTTTGCGATTCATTGCATGTCCTAAGAATATTCTTTCATCTTCGTTGGTAGAAAACTCAAGTCGACCATCCATGTCTTCATACAAGGCCATCACTTTTCAACGCTATAATATTACAAATTTCATTAGTTACATCCAAGACAAAAAGAAATCAAGCAACAATTTTCAAATTGCCAGCTCTAACAAAGAAATGAAGATGCACTGACAAAGGACTTCATTATCCAAACATTTCATTATAAAAGGAAATAAAAGCTGGCAGAGAGAGAGAGAGAGAGAGAGGGGGAGGGAGAGAGAGACAGAATAATCAGACATTGAACTCTTTCCTCATGTAAGAATCTAAAGTCCTGCACACTGCAGCCACTTCACATAAACCGAATAAAGGAAAATATCAAGTTACATAGACTGAAACATTGACCACATAAAGTTTTCAACTACTATTTCGAATTAAAGGCACTTATTCAAGCTTCTTTTTAGGCGGAATACATAGATGGTCCCTTCAAGTTGTACCCAATTCCCAGATAGATACCCCAACTTATCTAGTGACCAACTAGACACCTCATGCCGTCCTTAATGTATCTCGTGACTCCTCACGATGACATGGCAACGCAAGTGTGTTTCACACAATTTCCAGCGCGTGAATTGTTTATTTTTTTATGTTTTCTCTTTTTCATTTGAAATAAATTTCTTTTACATGGGTTCCACAACACATTTTTTTATTTCTATCATGATACTTTCCACCTTCTTCCCCAATAAAAATATCTCTTCAACCCACACCAATAGCTCCGCCACTTTCACCGCCACCGTAAACTTCCCATTTTTGACAAAATTTCACCAAAAATTTGTCAGCAGTGAGGAATTTGATGAACCAGGTGATGAAAAGAACAAGGAAAAGCAAAGACAATATCATTATGTTTATCTTCCCTCTTCAGCTTACAGTGTTGATTCTCGAGGGCGAGACAATGTCTTGGCGTTTTTGCCAAAAATCCGTTACTTATCTCACAACATACTTATTTCTCAATTTCAAATTTTTTGGATTTATACATGTCACATACTCTTCTTCATTTTCTAACTTTAAATACTCCCTCTGTTACATTCTCTACGATATAATTTGAGAAGACTTTCCAATTTTGTGATGTAAAACAAATAATTGAACATTATGAAAGTTCACAAATAGCTTAATTGGACAATGAGAAGAGTGCACAGGGGCCTAGTTTTTTAGAGGAATATTTTCAGATCTCAGGACGAAAAAGATGAACAAGAAACAGAGGGCAGCAGTGGAGGGAAATCTAGCGGGATTGAGATGTTTTAATGGAGAAAAACAAGGGAGGGGGAGGGTGGCAGTGGCAGTGGCAGGTTTTAATAGGAAGAAGACGAGGAGGGGGAGGGTGGTGGGTTTAGTGAAGAAGAAGAGGGTGGGCCAGGGGTGTTGTGGTCTGCTGTAGAATAGGAAATACGAGTTTTGTTGGTTTGTTTTACATATAATTGTATTTCTCTTTTCTAATCATAGGTGGAATTTTTTTCACACGTGTCACCAGCTTATTTGGCTTATTTACACGTCATCAGCGAGTGAGTCTCACGCAAATGATCTCACAAACACAAGTGTTTAAAAGATGCACTTCTGACAATATAAGGTGTCTAGTTGGTCACTAGGTAAGTTGGGGTATCCATATGAAAATTGGGTACAACTTGAAGGAGCCATCTATGTATTCTGCCTTTTTTTTAAGAACAACTCCACCTTACCTGGTGACAGCTCCCATTCTCAGCATCCCAGAGAGATACTTCATTACAACCTGCTGCAACATACACAAGGGGCCTTGCTGCTGCAGACAATGAGGTACTAGGAGGAGGAAGAAAGAGAGACATTCTCTCAATTGGGCAGACAAGGGAATATTGCCATGTATTAACCGGTATGCAGAACCTCAAATCCCAAAGTGTAAGTATACCCCTTGAGGAACCTGATACAAACCAGTTCCCACAAGGCCCTGCAACTAAAGAAGATATATAGCCCTCTTTGGGATAAACCTTGGTGTTCCAGGCATGTGAGCTTGTTCTTGTGTCCAACAGATGGAGCCCACAATTCTGGGTGCTGTACAAAATCATTTTTGAGACACCACCATCTGAACAATAGTTCATGAGGCTTGCTATGGCACCCTCTCCCAAACTATCCCTTTTCACATCAGCAATACCAGAATACTTCTCCACAACGTTACCGAGTCCTCGGGAGATATGGTCGACTGAGAACATGTGTATTGTTCCATCACATGCTCCAGCAACAACTTGAGCAGAACCTTGAAGCACTGTAACGCATAATGCTCGGCTTCCTTCTAAAGAATAAGTTAACCTTGACCTGAATGAAATATCCTTCTCCAGCCTTTTAGAATCCCAAATCTTGACAGTAGAATCATCAGATGCAGTAACAAAAAAACATTGATCTGCTGAGATGGATATATCATTAACAGCAGAACGGTGCTCTTGGAGGTGAGCAACCAAAACCCCACGAGGCCTCCACCCTGAATCAGTAATCATTGATGTTCTGGCAAAAGACGGCAAATCAGTTCTATCTGTTGCGGCTGTGTTGTCTTCCATCGTTAGGGAACCTGCTTTAGTTGTGCCAGACCCGATGTCCTGAAACTTGTTATTCACATAAGCTGTCTGATCAGCTTCTTTGTCTTCCACTTCATGTACAACTCTCCGCAACAGTGTGGAAGAATTGCCCATGCTTATTGAACCTGACACAAGCTTAGGTGCTGGAACAGAATTAGCTAAATTAAATGACTTGTTCACAGGATCCATCCAAGGCAAAGATGAAGAACCAAATCCGAACGATGTATATGGCAACAAGGAATCAGAGGTTGCTGCACCATTGCCTGCTGATCTCTTGTTGTCCTCCTTAAAATAGTACAAAGGAATGCCTTCAGATGATTTGTCAATAAAGCTGCTCATACCACTAACTTGCGGAGATACAAAACCAGATAGCTGTAATTTTTCTGAAGGGAGGCGATCACAGTTCTCCATTACACTCGAAGTATTCTGTGTTAAGCTTCCCACAACTTTCACCTTGGTCTCATTATCATCACAATCAGGAAAATCAATCGGTTTTGTTGAATCACCAGCAGATTTATAACCCGGAAAATCATGTTTCCTCCCAGGCCAGTACTTCATCCGATCCAACTCAATGCTACTTCTCTCAAGTAAATCTATGGTTTCCCATTGTTTAGACTGAGGTGGTGAATTGTACCATATCTTTCTCTGTCTCTCCAACATATCTGAACTCTTTGCGTTTTCCACAAGCTGATAATATAGCTCTTTTGAAACTGGTGGCTTCAGGCATGAGAGAAGAGCTTTCTCTGAAGCTAGAGATGCTGGCTGCCTGCGAAGGAAGGGCCTTATTACTGGTACAAGAAAAACATAAGAATCAACAGCTCCCAAGCTCTCGCTGCTGGCCGCAATAAAGGTGACGGCTGACCTCCTTACCCATTGGCTAGGATAGCACAACAAATGAAAAGAACGGTCAATCATTTCAAGCAGGACCCGCTTGCGCAGAAAGCCACTCTTGCAGAGAATGGCCAAGCAATCTAGTGCATTGACGATTACAGCCTCAGTTGTATCAGTCAGCGCTTGCTCAATGTATGGTAAAAGATATTCCTCCACACTTCGCTGTCCAACGAAAAAACAGACATATATGATTTGCCCATAAAATACAGCCCTGAGCTGCTCATCTCTATCATTTAGAAAAGCAGGGAGTATGGGCAACAGGAAGTCATTACTTTGCCTCTGTCCAAAAAACCAACAAAGGTTACCAATATCTTGCAATAGTGCTCTCCTGATGTTTGGAGTTTGCTTTGGACCCATCACGAGTTCTTGAATAACCTCGGCAACTGACTTCCTTAATTGAGCAAGTTGTGTATCACTGTTTAGACTTTGTGGCCGTACAGGTTGGTCAGAGGTTGAGGTTGATGTTGATGAATTCTGGGACAAATTTACTTCATTTAGAACACCTGCCTCGCTCAAGCTTATTGAGTGAATCAGAAAACCATAAGCAGTTAATGCAAGCTTTGATATATTGCTAGTATAACAAATCCTAACACTCTCCTCTGGGTCATCAGGAAGCATGGAAAGCATAGGGAGAATATATTCTGGAAAAATTTTGGCATCACTTGGAGGAAAATCTCTAACTAAAGGAAGAATATCACATAGAGTCTCTAAAGCAGCACAACGAACAATTGCTGCTGGATCTGAGAGCATTGCTATTACATATGGAAGGATTCGCTGCAACCGATCTTCATCATCAATGAACAGGGAACAAGACTTCAACAGTAATACAGCACCTCGCCTCATAAAAGGCAATTTGACATTGCGTATGCAGGAACATAGCAGTGAGGCTATCAGCACCATTCCTTCACAGCTCATAACATCTTCCGGAAATGGTAAGAAAGGCATTCCAAAAGTGTCGGACTGATTATCATAATCAGACATCAACGAAGTTAAATCTTCCATTGTGATCTTTTTTAAGAAGGGATGGTGACTTCTCTTGAAAGAATTGGAGCTGACTGCGATTTGTTCACTGGGAGATCGCATGTAATATTGTCTTTTGTTTTGAGAATGCGCAGTATTGGCTATATCCTCCAGCACTGGCTTCACGTCAGGAAAATGATTAATTTGTTTCACATCCCTGAGCAAGGTGTTTACGTCGCCAAGCAGATCAAAGCGGTCATGAACTGAGACCTTCCCCATCTCCTCTCTTTTATTCGTTGAATCCTTCACTAGATTCAGATTTTCTTTCACATCAGTCTCTTGCAGTGTTTGACTGGCAGGAATTGAATGTGAACTTATAGCAGAAGAGCTCCTGTCACCAGGCTTATCGCTCATCATTTGTTTAAGGATCTCTTGAAAGGAGGTCTGGCATATCAGAACCTACAGAAGATATTTGGTTACTAAGTACAACTGTTGATAGCAGATGACCAAAAAAGATACCAGATGTAAGCTTATAATCTTACCCTAGCATCAGAATTAAGGGGATTCAGCAATGAATAGAAATTATGAAGGAATGGTGAGAAGTAGCTCGGGAACACAACTCCTGCATAGTTCTGCAAGTAGCTTTCAGCAGAACACCGTGAGACAGGGTTCAACTGAATCATATGAAGGATCATCTTCCGGATTCCTGAATCTGGAATCTGCATTCAAGACATGAACAACCATTTATCTAAAAGATTTACAAGGATTGAAATAGAAGAGAAGTTACACTTTGGAAAACCTTTTTATGCATAACATAAATCAAATTATTAAGTCGTGTTCTAAAAACATACAATTGAACAGAAATCAATGGGCTAAGGTGGAACAGTACTAGAGATAGAAAATGTGCCAGGGCGCGTTAAGCCTTAGTCCGCAAAGGTATTAACCCGCCAGCCCCGCATAAGTTTTCTTTTATCTTTTTTCCTTTTTTGCATTGTGTTATTGAGTTAAACCATAAAAGTTTAATTTGATACCCAGTTCTTTCATTAAGATATTAATAAATGTTAAGTTAATGGACAATTTAAAAAAAAAATTAAACTTTCTGTAAAGATAGTGGAGAGACTAACTTCAATGTCATGTCCAAATCCAGAACCAAAGCTAAGAGATGGAGTATTTTAAAGTTTTGGGTCTCATTAAAATTTTGACCTACGCACTTTGTTCTTGAATTTCTATTAGTTACTTTTTAGATACCCGACAACTTGACTAACAAGACAAATAGATTTCTAAATATGTATCAACAAAATAGCAAGTGTCTGGAGCCCAAATCATGGAACAAAATGTTTGGGACAGGCAAAAGAATCCAAAAATCCAATCCAAGAAAAGTAAATATTACATAATTATTTTAAAATTTTAATAAATGTTTATATCCAGAACTCATTTTAGATATTCCACTATTAACTATTATCCTCAGGTGCTGTAATGGACTGCATTAGTTTCACTAAGTTCAGATTCTTCACATCAACACTTTCAGACCCAGACAAAATACTCCTAATAAATCTTTTTTCCTCATAAAATAACACTAATAACACTTGTCAAAAAAATGACCCCAATAAATAAACCGGAGAAAAAGGAATGCTCTCTCAGACAATCATATCATTAACATTTTTGGGAGACTGTCAGACGCATTACCAAGAAAGAGACAAGATTTGCCCAAAAAATGGAGCTAAATGCTAAAAGACTAAACCCCCAACAGCCCCGTCCCCGCTTAAGTAAAAAAAATTGTTTTAACCTGGCCTCGATATTAGCACCCCCTCCCCACCCTGCATAAGAATCAACCTGTCCAGACTAGCCCCACACCCACCCCACCCTGTTTCCATCCCTATATAATATCATAAGAAAGGTAAGAAGAAGAAAATGCTAAGCTAAGAAAGAAAAAGAAAAAGTAAAATGATACCTTTTCCAGAAGTTGACTGGGATCGTATTGTCCACGACGATAAGCAAGTAGTTGTGATAATTCGAATAACGGCTGGCCCTCGAGGAAAAGCTCAGCAATAACACACCTGGTGCAATTTACATAATTGAAACAGTCATTACGCAGGCAACAGTATGTGTATTTCTTCCTTTTATGGGGGATTGATGGTCAATAAACCTTGCGTGTATGATATTCTTTCTTCCAATTAGAAACATACTACCTCAAGCCAAAATAAATGTAATTAATCCTCCTTATTAAACAAGAAATTCCACCACTTCCTCAAAAGTGATATGCTTGGCTTTTTCTTCATCCTGCTGGTCCAACCATATACCTAGACGCTGGTATAAGAGAACTCTCTCTATTCTATTTTAACTGATTTTCTTAGGCTATCAATGAGATCAAGAAGAAAGTTTCAATTGGTTATCATATTCAAGCAGTTGGAACTATAATTCGTTTAACAGTTCATTCCTTCTTTGAGGTAAAAAATAGTAAAATAAAAGGGAAAGTAGGTTGGATAAATAAGAAGAGGTAGCATATACTCTGCATAAGCATTTAGAGAATATTTAATTGAAGTCAAAAAAGTTATATTTGAATTTGAAGTTGAAAAAGAGTATTTGGACTGTTGTGTTTGCACATGAATTTCACTAGGAAAGGAAGTCCAAGTTTTGTGTGTGAAAACCATTATTTGAAAAACTCCTCAAACAAGTTTTTCAACTTCAACTTCTCTATTTATCGATTTGGAAATAATATTTCAAATTGAAGTTAAAAATAATAAAATTATTATTATGGCCATATCTACATAATATTCTTAACACATAGCATGCAAAAAGAATATGGAAATTCGCTAGTAAAAGTAAGCCATTGTAGTCACAAAAAAGTTGGATATGACTCAAAAGTATTACAAGAGACAAAAGATTTCTCCACGAGTCTTAAGTGTAGATTATTGTTCGACCTGAAACCATACGGATAAGGATTTTTTTTTTAAAAAAATGCAAACTTCTAAGCAATTTATATAACATTCTTATATCTTCCAATTCTGTACTTCATGTTGAATTAGTAACTAATCTAAATTCTTATCTGTGGCCATCGTACCAATACCAGCGCTAACATGGTAAACACAACAACAAAGAAATGCAAGAGGGAAGTCACCAGAGTTAATATAAAAAGGTTCCTATCAGGTGTTAGTTCCAATATCTTAACAGTAAATTTAAGAGGAAAAAAGAAATGGTAGAGCTCAGAGCTGCCAATCTAAAATAATGACTCGAGTGAAAATCTCACCCAACAGCAAAAATGTCCATAGATGGCTTCAAAGGATCATCTTGGGCAACGTGCATCTCACCTCCATGCTCATAAAATCTCTGAAAAGTAGAGGCATTTATGCAAAAATTACATTGACATCATGGTGCATAAGAATCATGTATATATTGAAGAAGGGTAGAGGGTGTGAGCCAAGCATGCCTCTATCTTGAACACACATATCACCATTATTTCATTTTTCTAGTACACTTTCAGAGGTGGCAAAATCAACCACTTTCAGAAGTCACTGATACGACAATGGAGAATAGATGTTATGCCTTCAAGAAACAAAATTAGAGGAAGTCAATCTGTCATTAGAAGACAAATTTGGGGCAATAGGCGGGCTGAATGGGCAGCAATCGATGCATCTGGCAGCAGGGATGGAGTGATTATGATATGGGGTAAGAGGCAATGGAGACAAGTTGACTTACAACAAGGGATGTATTCATTTTCATGTCTATTTGAATGCTTGGTGTAACACTTTAGGTGGTACTTTACAGCGGTTTATGACCCTCACACGGACCCGGAAAGAGAAGAATTTGGCTAGAATTAGCTGCAATTGGAGGTCTGAGGGAGGGATTGTGGGTGATTGGTGGAGACTTAGTATACTAGATTCAAGAAGAGAGGAGAAGTTGTACAAGGAGACAAAGGCCATGAAATAATTTCCAGAGGTATTTCAAGGCTTGATCCTAATTGATTTACCATTACAAGGGGGCAGTTTTACTTGTGAAAGAGGGGACAATAGCAGTCAAGCCTCACGAATCGATAGGTTTCTAATATCTGCAGAATGGGACGAAGCCTATAAAGTACTCCCTCCATCCCAAAATGAGTGTCTGGATTTGACTTGGTGCGGAGTTTAAGAAAATAAGACTTTTAAATCATGTGGTTTAAAATTAAAGTTGTATGTAATGTGGGCCAGTGCATTTAAATCTTGTGGTCCAAAACAAATCTTGGAATTTAAAAGTTGCCATAAAAGGAAAGAGGCACTCATTTTGGGACAAACAAAAAAGGAAAGGTAGACACTCATTTTGGGACGGAGGGAGTAATAAATAAGTTCTAGCTAGAGGGTGCTATAAGAACAGGAAGAGATCAAATTAGAAGAGGACCCGAGGAAGGTAGTCAAGCAGCTGGATAAAATTAGAAGAGTCTTTCTTTGGGAGGGTAACAGCAATGGCCACAAGTTCCACCTAGTGAAGTGGTCAAAAGTCACTCTTCCTAAACAACTTGGTGGTTTAGGCATTAGAGACTTGACACTACACAACAAATGTATGCTGATGAAATGGCTATGGAGGTACAGTCAAGAAGAAAATGCTCTATGGAAAGATGTGGTAAGGAACAAGCATGGCTCCCTCAACCACTGGTGTACCAAGCTGTCCAGGAATCCTTATGGAGTTGGCTTTTGGAAATGTATAAGGAAGCAGTGGGAAGTGTTCTCTCAAAAAACATATTTCAAAGTGGGTAATGGTAATCATATTAGGTTTTGGAAAGATATTTGGTTGGAGGGTACCAAGCTTATGATTAGTTTTCCAAGTCTCTTCCAGATTGCACATGATCAAGAATCAACAATTTCTCAAAATTGGCAAAGCAACAGTTGGCACATCCACTTTAGAAGGAATGTTCAAGATTGGGAACTTCCTCATCTGATGAACTTGCTAGTTAAACTTGAATCCTACTCAGTGAGAGAAGAAGCTTTAGATTGCTTAAGATGGGGAGACACAAAGGATGGTACATACTCCGTCAAAGATGGTTATTCTCAGCTATGCTCCACCAATGCAATCACCACCAAATGGCCTTGGGCGCATATTTGGAAAACAAAATTACCTGCTAAAGTAATTTGTTTCAGCTGGCTTGCTCTAAATGAAGCAGTTCTCACTCAGGATAACATCAGCAAAAGAAGTATCCAGGTCGTTAACAGATGTTACATGTGTTTGCAGCAGTCAGAATCTAATAGACATCTACTCTTGCACTGCCCAATTGTTGCAGACATTTGGCACATGTTCCTATCTATTTTTGGCTTGACCTGGGTTATGCCACAAAGTATTAAGGAAGCTTATGAAGGCTGGATCTTATGGAAAGTTGATAAAACCATCAAAAATGTCTGGAAGATAGTTCCTGCTTGTATCTTTTGGGTTGTCTGGAATGAAAGGAATCGCAGATGCTTTGATGGGATATCAACTCCTCTTCACACACTCAAGGGAAAATGTATTTTGTTTCTGTTTAGTTGGTATAATATGGCACCTGTAAATTGCCCTTTGATCTTTCTGGATTTTATCAGCTCTTTAGCACTAGCTTAGGAATGATATATAGCTATTGAGCTGGTTTTAATATGTACTCTTTTGCTTTTATTCTGCATCTTCTTGATGCCTTAATAATATTCCTTACTTCATCAAAAAGAACAGGAAGAGATCAAAAGGGAAATTTTAAGCTTTTACCCGCCATTGTATAGGGAGTATGGAAGCCAGAGATCCTCAATATCCTTACAAGAACTCAATAAAATAAATGAGGATGAAAGAGAGTCGATGGATAGACCATTTGGGGAAGAGAAGGTGCTTGAAGCCATAAGACAATGCGCACCTGATAAAGCACCCAGACCTGATGGATTTACATTGGGTTTCTTACAGAAGGCTTGGTACATTCTGAAAGAAGACATAATGGGATATATTAACTACTACCAATGGGCAGATACCAATAGGATGTAATGGAACTTTGAAGGATTTTTGAACCATCCGCCTGACCGGGAGGATTTACAAAATAGTGGCCAAGCTACTCGCATAAAGGATGAAAAGGATGGTTGCGCAACACATGTTGAAAGAGTTCCTGCACTTTATCGAATTGCAGCCTATCCTCTTGCAACTGTTAGCCAAGTGAGAGATGCAAGCTCTTGAAATGTTCGGTTTAGAAGACATTGTCAGGATTGAGAACAGGAATGCATGTGATGTTTCTTGGTAAATTGCAGGAATTTCAAACTCATTCTCAAGAGGAAGCAGACTGACATGCGGGGAAAAGCAGAGGGGACAATCCACTGTAAAATAGTGCTACAACTAACTTACTAGAAGCAACAGTATAATCAAACATTGGGATGGCTTGGGTGATGCCATACAGTTTCAAAGAAGCTTTTGAGAGATGGGGAAAATGGAGAATTTGGAAATCCATCAGAAACACATCAAGACTTGTTCCAAAAGTGATTCACTTGGTGCATTTGGAAAGAAAGAAACCAAAGCTGCTTTGATGGGATCTCAACTCCTAGTCATTTCTTGAAAGCTAGAGATTTGATGAATTCGTTTGCTTGGAAATAGAGTAATATTTATAGTATTGACTCGTTCTTGGATTTTATTAGTTGAATTTTTTCCTAGGAGACATATGACAATGTGCAGAAGCTATGTCTATTTTTGTTATCTTTTGCATTTTCTGGATGCTAATTGCATGAATTTCACCTTTACTTGGGGTTTTCCCCCTTTTTTATAAATAAAATCATTTACCATTATCCAAAAAAAAAATGAATTTCACCTTTACTTTAAGCAACTTCTTTAAATAAGTTCCCAGTAGCCCACTAAATATGAAGGTTAAGACGAGATGAGAATCAGGAAGAGGTCAGTCTTTGATATAAGGAAGTCTCTGCCTTCCAAAGTGGGAAATCGTGAATAGGTGGTTGTGTTTGGACAGAAATGGGGCTGTGGTGCAAGAGGAGAGCAAGTCTGAAAGCCTCACCAGTCAATTACATTCACGCGAAATCCATTTTAACATAGTTCAAACCTAGACACTACTGAAACTCACTGACATTGAATATTTAACAATAGTACTTCAACTACCAACAGAAATCATGTAACGTTTATGGATCAACACTCACAACAAGCAAAACATAGGAGAGAAACTAACATTTTGACACAACATGGTTAGACGTGCAACTTGTTTGCATGAAATTACAATATTTCTGCCTACTAAGCTACCAAGAAAATCTAGAATCAATAAATAGTTGTAAACAACAAAGTAATTCAAACCTCGGGTGCAAGATAGCATCGCCTTCGTCCACCGGTATCAAAGAAGAATGAGAAATCAGAAGGATCATCATGTGGAATATAAGTGGGTTTAAACGATGCAAAATCCGCAAGGTAAAGCCAGTTCCAAGAAGTGACCAGCACATTCTCACACTTGATATCACCTGCAACAGGTCAAGCGGGTCTTTTAAGAAAAAGGAAGAAACACCTAAGGAAAGTGAGTGGAGTGTATTTCATATGATGAGTGGTCTCACCATGACACACTCCATGTTCATGACACTGCTTCACTGCATAAAGCAACTGCAAAAGCAGCAGGAATGAGTAGATGATATGAGTAGTGAGAATGCTGAAAGTTGAATGAATTTACCTGGAAAGCAAGCCACTTCTTCTCAACAAGAGAGAGGAAAGGTCGGGTACTAAGACGATCATGAAGATTATTAAAGAAGTATTGCCTCAACAAATAAGCAGCTTTATCAGTTTCAAGCCAGAACTGCAGAGATTGGATAGGAGTGAATAGCTAATAATTTGAAAGGGAATAATAATAATAATAATAATAAATAATTAACCTGGAAGGGCCAAACATGGGGATGATGAAGGGAGGTAAAAATGTGACGGATTTGGGCGAGACGGCGATCGTAGTGGCGTAATTCAATGAAATCGCCTCTTTTGAAGTAGACCTTAACGAGGACAAGTCCTTCGTCGTGTTTGCAAAGAATAGATTTCAAAAAGCGCCCTCTCCCAACCACTTCTTTCAACACCAGATTGTACGACGACGGCAAGTCGTGGAGGTAGTACTCCATCGCCGATGCTTGTGTCGTCTTCGCTATCTTATTCCCCATTTTTATCAACACTAACCCTCATCTACTCCTATTTTAGGATTCCAAAAGGTATTCCAGTCAACTTATAATTTAGATAAACATTTTAATTTTTTACGCCAAAAACATACCTACAACAACATTTTTTACAAAACAAATTACAACAATTGTTTATGAGTTGATAAAAATTAAAAAACCCAAAGGAGGTAATAAATAACATCATACAATAATTTAATTACTAGTATTGATGTTTACATATTAGCAAGGTGTCATTGTTCGGTTCGGTTGGTTATTTGTGAATATTTAACCAAAATGACTCTTAAGTCTTCAATTAAAAAACTAATTCTTTCTTTTCTTTTTCAATTTTTTTCGTCCACACAAATGTTATTAGATATTTTAAAACTTTGAGGCCAGTTGAAACTTTACAATAAAATACACTCCAAAGGAGAATTTCGGATAACCGCGCACAATCATTTCAACTTTTTCTTTCTTCTTTCTCTCTTCTCTCTTTGTCTTCCTCTACACAATTCTCTCTGCCAACTACCACCATCCACCGCTCCAACCACCGTAATAACTTAAAATTTAAGTGTGTAAATCGTAATCTAGTACTCCGATCATTTTCATCCTCGTTTTTCCGGCGAAAAAGGGGCTAAAAAATCTGTAAAGGTAAACTCTAGCTTAAAAGTTTACCTTTTTGTGTTGTTGTTTGATGATTGTATTTTTTTGAGAAAATATAGGGTTTTTTGGTGAAAATATAGTGGCATTAGAGAACATTTAGGGTATTTGATGATTTGATGAATGATGGTATTGCCGGAACTATTGAGGGTTTGTGATAGTATTTTTTTATTTTTCTCTTTGTGGGTGTTGTTTTATAGTATTATTTATTATGTTGATGGGTTTTTAACCAACCTAAGCAGATATATTTGAAGTCGATGATTTTTAGTTTTAGTTGCATGATTGAAATTGTACAGTGACAACTTGAATTTGTTTTATAGGGTTATTTCAATCAAAAGCCAACTTAAATTTAAGACAAAAGTAAAATTTGTATGTTCCAAAGGCTATTGGTGAAACCTTAGTTATTTCATTCCTTTAACTTGAATGTTGGTATATGTTATCTTTGCTTAACTTTGTTTTGTTTACACTATTTTAGCTATTTGTACTGTTTGTTAGTGGGGTTCACTTGTTAGTGTAAATGATTTAACAACACAATATTTCTTTTATTATCTAGATAAAATGGTCAGGACAAGGAAGAATTCAGTCCCAGACAAAGTTAAGATAATGAGAATGCTCAAAGCTGCTTCCAAAAATATAACACATGTAAGCATTGTTACTGCCAAAAGAAGAAGAAGACAAATAGCACAGTTAGTCGTCTCTGATGAGGAATCCCTGAACACTATGGAAAAAGATGTTCTTTCTCTAATGTAACATAAATCTGTTGAAGATACAACAAATGAAGAAGATGAAGCATCTGTTGAGGGTGAGGACAAAGAGGAAGAGGGAAAAGATTCTGTTAGTGGGAATGAGAAAAATGATGAAGAATCTGGTGATAAAGAGGGAAAAGACTCTAGTGAGAAGGAGTTAAATGATGAACCAGCTGATGATGGAGAAGAAAGTGATCAGTCTGGTGGTGTGAATGAGGGAAAAGATAAAGCAGATGGTGATGGACAGGAAAAAGATGGTGGTGAGGAAGCCCTTGATGATTTTTCAATGACTGAAGAGGTATATGTTCATTTTTTGAGTCTATTTAGATTATATGTTTGTTGTTGTGAAATTGATGAGGAATAGAGCATATTTCCCTTTTTTACTGGCAAATGATCTGCCAAATATGGCATAAATAGTATATTACTGAGTCAAAGTTAATTAACTAACACTAGGTCTAGTCCATTCTCCATTGACTCAAAGTCTATTAATTAACACTAGGTCTAGTCCATTGACTCAAAGTCTATTAATCAACTCTGCCACTTATTATATCTGATATTTAACTACTTACTATGAGTTTAGGTTTTAGGGTTTTAGGGTTTACATACAAATACTTGTGCTGGAACTTATTGTATCTGATATTTAGCACATATATTTATGCATTTATTGATTTAATGAACATGCTGATAAAGTTGTGGAAGATCATGAGGAATTAGGAGATCCATAAGGTCTATCAATTGTTGAGTGTCAAAAGAGTCTTGAGCTGTCAAAATACAACTTCAAGACATATTTGGATTTTCATCCACCTTTTCCTGCTAAGGTTTCTTTAAGATCTTCAATGAAGAAATTTTTCAAATTCAAAGAAAAGTTAGCAACCTCAAAACTACTAGAAGCCTTTAGAAACACTTGTTTTGGGCACTTCTTAAGTTTGTCTGGGCATTGAAAACACTTCAATGGATAACTTGTACACTCCCTTCTTCTACGCAAAATTGGGAGTGCAAAGCTGTATGAAATATGGTGCATATTGGAAGGCAAACCTATTTGCTTTGGGTTGAGAGAATTTGCATTAGTTACTGGATTGTATTGCGGGGAATACCCCTCTCAAGATGAATTGGACAAAGTCCATACGAAAGATGAGAGATTCAATGAGAAAGTGACCAAAGGCTATTATGGTGGGTTGTCAGGTGATGATATCCTTGAATTGATGAAGTCAAACAGATTCAATGCTGTAGAAAAACACAAGTTGAGCTTGTTGTGGTTTTTTCATTCTATATTAGTTGCTAGAGATGATTCGATACATGTCGACAAGAATTGGATTAAGATGGCTTACAGTTTGGGTGTCTTCTTGAATTTTCCATGGGGAAGGGAGAGCTTTGAGTTAACTGTTCAATATCTTAGGAAAGATGTCATGCCCCCATCAGTTGAGGCAAGGGAAGGCAAGAAGAGAAAAAGAAATGGCAAAACCAGTCATAATTATTCACTATTTGGCTTTCCTTTGGCTTTCATTGTAAGTATTTTAATAATATAATTTTTTAATCATTATTTGGTAAGCACTTATTTGTATTTTTTATAAAAAGTAGGCACGGGCCTTGGAAGCAATACCTTCAGTTGGATAGATATCAGATTAAGTGAGCATCCATTGCCCTTGCCGAGAATGTTAAGATGGCTCAATCCCAAAGCTCCTTTTTATGGGGATGCATTTCAGCAAAGAGTGCATGGGGAGGTAAAACATCTTAGCAATGTTTTTGTTTAAGTATTAAATTTTAAAGTATTTTATTCTTTTCTTAATATTTCTATTTCTTGTTAATTTAGATGGTTCACCATTTCCTATACCCTACTGTTCGGGAGGTGAAGCAGAAGTACATGTCATCTGTTAAATCCTTTGATGATGAAGAGTTTAATATCTTGGAAGGGGTGACATCTATCAAGAATGCAACTGATGAGATAGAGACAATTAGCATTGGAAGTGATTATCGGATACCGAAACAAGCTTCGATGAGTAAAGAAAAGCAGGTGGCAGGAATGAATGTTGTTGGTAGTGGAGGTAAGTTTTCTTGGAGAGATACTGGTCATAGAGGTGATGGTGAAGATACTTCTTATGACAATGTGATATGCAAGACTTGTAGGCAAAAGAATGATGAATTGATGAAAAGGTTGGACATCTTGGAGCTGAAATTGGATGAGGTTTATAAGGCTATTATGTGCCACAGAAAAGAGTGCTTTATCCTAGCAAATACCAAAGATCTCCCTTTGCTGTGTTGAGTAAGTTGAGGAAAAAGAAGTCCTTAGATACAGCTGCAAAGAAGAAAAAATCGAAAGTGAAGAAGGTTGATCTTTTTAAGCCAGTGAAGTTGGCTGATTAAAAAGCTTTTTATGAGTGGGGTTGGACAAGAAGGAGACAGTGACAAGGAAGTACTTGACTGAATTTTTCGGTTGGGAATTTTTTGAGAAACTGAGGTAGATGGGTCCATGGGTAGAGGATGATGTAAGTATGGAATATTATTTTAGCCTTCTTATACATATATGATCTGATTATTAAGGCAACTTTTATTTTCTTTTTGCAGCACATTGATGAATTGATGGCCCTGATGCGGCTGTGACACAAAGAATATCCACGTTATTATGATCAATCATCTGTGATTGTTGATTTGCTATTCTGTCAGAGCTTGACAGAGATTTGGAATGAAATGAGGATTACCTGTGAGAAAGAATTCATGGACTTTGATGTGATGCTGAGCTTTTACCAGTTTGATAGTTGTGTGATGGATTATCACAGAGGTGCTCAACTAGCCCCATATGGATGGAACTGGGAAGGGGCCAAAAAACTTTATTGTATCTGGAACATAGAAAACAGACACTTTGTTACCATTGTGTTCATCTTAGAGGAGGCATTAATCAAGATTTATGATTGCAATTGGGGGTGCTATACTAAGGAGGCGGTTGGTATGTTTGTGCAGCCCATTGCCGAATTGATGCCTAAGTACCTCAAATAAAGTGGAAAATTTGACCACCTAGGTGATGATGTGGTGTTAAATCCATGGACATGGGAGCGCGTTTTGGATGTCCCAAACAATGAGCAGGCGTAAGTAATTTATTTAACTACTTGCCTTTATTCTTAGAATTCACTTTAATTTTTGCTAAATTTGTGTTTTTTATGTAGTGAATCTTGTGGAGCATATGCACTGAAGTTCATTGATTTCCTCATCACTGGTACCTCGATGGACAACTTGCATGACAACACTCTGTAAGAATATTGTGAAAAATTTGCAATTGAAATCTTCAATGGCAGAATGGAACCATGACCTATTGGATGGCAGTTTGGTTTTAGTAGTGAAGTTCTGGACAACTGTTTTCATTTCTAACTTTTGGACAATAGTTTTATCGTTTGTAACTATATTTTGGTTGTTGGGAGTCCCTTCTATTTTTGATTTAGGGGCTATTTATGGCTGTCATGAAAAATAATTTGATGGACCCCATTTTTTTGTGTAACTATGGGCTATCATAACGAACGATATAATGGATGTTAATATTTTTTGTAATTATGGTCAATCAAATACTAAAACGTTATCCCTTAATACTTGTGTTTGAAAATGTCTCTTTACATTTGCTTTGGATTGGGGCAAACAAGACTGTCAAATAAAATACGAAAATCATCAAAAATAACTAAGTCTATCAAACAACTCTGGGTCTATGGTCAATAGACTCGAAGTCTATCAAACAACTATGTCGATGGTGAATAGACTCAAAGTCTATTAAACAACTCTGGGTCGATGAGCCATAGACTCGAAGTCTATTAATCAACTCTGGGTTGATGAGTCATAGACTCGAAGTCTATTAAACAACTCTGGGTCGATGTGCCATAAACTCGAAGTCTATTAAACAACTCTAGATCGATGTATCGTAGACTTCAACTCTATTAAACAACTCTGGGTCGATGACCCATAAACTCGAAGTCTATTAATCGACTCTAGGCAATTCAAAAAAAATTATCATAATAATCTAATGGTTAAGCATAACTAATGATCCATAATGTTGTTAATCAACATATTAATGATCTCACAAATGTTGGCTGACATATTTGCATCAATAACTAAACATAATTGAAGGTGTGTGTTAGGTGATGTTTTAGCAGTGTGTTATTAGGAATACTTGTTATGTAATAGGTGATCTATTATAATGTAAGTTGTTTAATTTCTAATGTTCCTATAATGTTGACAATAAATCATTTTGTTATGATCTCACAATTGGTTTGGATAAGATAAATGCATGAATGATTACTAGTAGTAGTAGTAGTATTAGTATTGAGAATGGTAATGTGTTACTAATGATATAAAGTGTTATTATTAACTTGTATGATCTCATAATGTGTTTCAACATATTATGTGACAAATTATGTTAGATGAAATGTAATTTAAGGATTAATCCACAATTAATCTATATAATTATCATAATAATTGTATTTTAAGGTATTATCATCATTAAATCAACATAATTAAGTGATCTTGTAATTGATCTTATAATGTGTTTCAATATATTAGGCGATAAATTATGTTAAATAAAATGCAATTTAAGGATTAATCCACAATTAATCTACATAATTATCATAATAATTGTATTTTAAGGTATTATCATCATTAAATCAACATAACTATTTAAATGAATTGTAATTTAAGGATTAATAAAAGGTGAATTGTATTTTAAGGGTTGATCCATAATTTAATTTAATAAAATACTTTTATTTTAAGGTATAATTATTATTATATATTTTAAGGTATTTAAAAATTTTAAGGGTGCGGCCAAATTTTAAATTCAGTCTGGCGGGAGGGGCAAATTTGAATTTCAAAAGACCCTATAAATTAGACATTTTTACGCTAATTGACATACTAAACCACTTAATTACAGAAAATACCGATATTTTTAAATAATTACCCTAAATACCAATACTTTTTGAAATTTTACAAAATATACAATTTTTTCATTTCCTTTCTTCCCTCTCTACCCAAAACTCTAACTTCTCTCTCTCTCTTTCTCTCCTCTCCTCCACCCACCCCACCCTCCCGCCGTCACCCCCTCCCCCTGCCTCTGTAATAGTGACCTCCGTCGTTGCTCTTACTGCCATGGAATAAATTGCATCAATTTCTAAGTAAAAGAGTTGGCACTCTTATAAATTGCAACAATTTCATTTTACTTGAAAGATGAGATCCAAAGAGGATAAACAGAGACCAGAGATAGTAATAGGAGCATAGCTCCGATCTGCTTCTTCTCCTTCTTCTTTTTTTTGTTTCTTTTTGTTTTGTTTAGATTCGTGTATACTTTTGTATGCTCGTGTATGTGTATGTTTGGGGTGGTTGTTGGTGATTGTTGGTGGTTGTTTGAAGGTGGAAGCAAGTGTATGTTTGTTTTGCGCAGGTGTGTGTATATGTATGTATATGAATATCTTTACTAGTGCAGAGTGTATGTATGTGTATATCATTGTATGAATGTGTATTTCTGAGTATATATTGTATATTTTTGTATGTTTTATGTGTGTGTATGTAAGTCCAAGCTTGGCTCACATAAATTTGTATGTATACTTCATAGATCTGTAGATCCGTGTATGTATGTGAGTGTTTAGTGTATGTATAACATATATTTTTTTTTTGTGTATGTATATTTTGTTTAAATGCATTTAGCAATTGTTATTTAAAAAAAATAATGTAAATATGTGTATTTAGTGTTTTCCATCTTTTAGATTCAAAAAAAAAAAAAAAAAAAAGTCCGATGGGTGGCCGGCGGCGACTTGGCGGCGTCGCCGCCTGGGATGGTAGCAGTGGGGGGAGGGGGCAGTAGGAAGAAAGAGGAACCATAATTTATTAGTTTTGTTGATTTTTGTATATAATGTGTAAAACAATGTTGGTATTTTTTGTAAAATGGAATAATGTTGGTATTTTTTGTAATTTTGGTATTAGGATGGTATATATTTGTAAATCTCCCTATAAATTAAATGTTGGCCCCATTCCCAAATCAAAATTTCTATAACCTAATTTCCCCTCTTTCCCCTTTCTCTTCTATTCAAAACCCTAATTTCCCCTTCCACATTCTCTTCGAATTCTCTCTGGTCAAGATGGAAACCTATGTACCATTGTGTGAATGTGGAGATCAAGCATCACTAAGAACATCATGGACGAATGCTAACCCTGGCCGTCGGTTCTTTGGTTGCAGATATTTTGGGGTAATTAAATTTTAATTTTTTGCGTTCAAATAAATGCTTTAAAGTTTAATTTTAATTTTTTGGGTTCACACCAATGCTTTAAAGTTTGTTTTTCTTTTGATTTGCAGAACAATGGGGCTGTTGATTGTAGCTTCTTCTTGTGGTTTGACCCTCCAATTCTGGAGCATGCTAAGGAAGTTATTTTTGGGGCTTCATAGAAAAAAGAGACACATGGAAACTAAGCTTAACGAAGCAAATAAAAAGTGTTCTTGAGGAAGATTCTACGGATGTTATTACTACTTACGTTGAAGTTCATTCTTGTCGGTAATGGCGGTCATTGTTATCTATTTTGAAGAAGGGACAGGTAAAAAAACTAAAATTAAACGCAAAAATTATAATTATAAAGTGAAATTTGTTCATTCATTCATTCAAAGGGGCCACCGGAGGAGTACATAATAAAGACTTAATTAAAATTAAAAAATTTTAATTTGCAGGGGCTGCTGGAGGAGGAGGAGAATGTGGAGGACCCATGTAGTCGTCAATATCTTCCCCATCTTTTATAAGAAGAAGACGGAGCATCCTAGCAATCCTCTTAATGTTCCTCTCTTAGCAGTTTCTGTCAGCAGCAAGGTTGTGGACCAGCATGTTTATCTCTTCCCTCATTTGTGCAATTTGATCTGTGGATGATTCAGATGGTGGACTTGAAGCTCTTCATGGAGCAGGCCTTCGTGCCATTTTTGTTGTTGAATATAAACTGGAGTTGATGTTGTAGTATTGTAGATTTGATGATGTCTTCTCCTGTATTTATAAGTAAAAAAGCTGCAGTGTGGCTGACTCTATTAAATGAGTGATTTTGGTTGTTGCACTTCTCGAGAATTCAGTTAGTTTCATTTTGCACCATTTTATGTTCATGCATGTTCGTTGTGTAAAAGCATTAAACGAACACGCATGTTCACGCTTTACACAGAAACAAATTAATGAACAACAACCATTGGTTGCGGGTTAATCAAGAAGTCTATTAAACAACTCTGGGTCGATGAATGGAACAGAAGTTTATTAATAAACTATTAGTTGCTTGAACCAACAATTAGTTTCTTGACTCGACTAAAAATTGACTACGATACTTAGCTAAAATTGACAAGATCTGTACTCAATTAAATGAAATGACCAACATCACACAACTTCCTTACAATAACATAAAATAAGACCATAATATTGCCAGCATCACAATCTTAACAATAACATCAAATAAAAATTACAGTTCTTAAAAATAAATACAAAGCGGGATGATGAAACAACTTTGAAAAAAATAAACCAAATTTCTTGCTCCTGAGGCGTTAGGGCATGCGGTCCTCTTGTGGCCATATCGTTTGCAATTAGAGCATTTATTTCTCCTCTTCCCAGCTTTAAATACTTCCCCTCTAGACGGCATCCTCCTTTTCTTCTTTCTCCCCCGTGCAAGCTTGACGAAAGATGGAGGAATTTTTCTCTCTAGAACATCTTCAGGCAACTCCCATTTGTCTTCTGAAGGAATTGGAAAAATTGGTTCTGCATATGCAAGCATGTACATCTGTGCCCTATAATATGGAGATGTATATTCATAAATGCTCGAACCATATCCATCTCCAAAGTGATACCTCAGTGCTGCCATTGCGTGTTTGCAAGGAATTTTCTGAAAGTCAAACTTTCTGCAGGTATAAGTTCTGTTGTAGAGATTGACGTCTTCCTTACCTTCATTGCTGATGACATTATACTCCCCATTGAATACTCTGTTCACAAAAAGTGAATTGCCATCTTCCATGTTTTTCCTTACAACATCTTCAGCAGATTGGACTAAGATTGTGGTTGCTTTGCTTATCTCTGCGCACATCTCAGAAATTTCTCGGCAAACTTACTGTTAATTGCATCAAATAGAGCAGTGATAAGAAATTCTCTTTCCTCCCTGAACATTGAGTTAAATGACTCCGCAGTGTTCGAGGTCATCACCTCGAACCTATTCCCAGGAAAAAAGGCTCTAGTCCATTATCAAATCAAATATCCTAAAGATAATTAGCTAGCCTCATAGTTATTGCTGCTTTCCGTACCCAAAGTATTAACAATTGGATTGCTCGAACCATTAATATTAACATCATAGTTTAAATTAACCCTTACTCCTTCTTTAACATCATAGTTTACATTTGTTGGATTATGTTCATTAAAATAGCTGCCCTGATTATAGTCATCCCATCCATTATCTCCATTAAAATCAACAGCTGCTTTGCCCTCTTTTGTTACAGGTGTTGATGCCTCAACTGATCCCACGTAAGGAGCAGCATCAGAAGTAGCATCAGCATGCTCATTTGATGCTTCTTCAGAACTTTCAACTACAGATATCCTCAAGGCGGGCCTAGAACCATCACTTGCAACATTAAGAAGATAGAGCTGCAAATCATTATCCGTCTTTATGATCGAATGAGCTGTCTTTTCCTTTGCGGTAGCCACACTAAGCATATACGTAATTGACACCTGCCTTGGCTCACATGTTAATTGGCCACTTGCAATGACATTCTTAACTAACTCATTATAATCAACTTCCCGACTCACAAAAATAGGTACGGTAACCTTATTTTTAGAATGCCAAGTCCAACATTTAGGGGTCTCCACCCATTCCCCAGAATAATCACCACCTAATAGTATACGGCCCCCCACTAATAATATGGACAGTCTATTCAATTGACAAATGGTCTATTCAGTACGACAAATGGTGTAACAAAAAAACTGTAACTTCAAGTCGATGGTATCAACTAAGAGCAAAATATTCAAAAAATAACCAAATCTGTATAATAATTAAGCATTCTTCTCACTTACTAGCTGTAAAGAAGATTGAAAGTACCAAACAAGTAGTACTCAGCAAATGTACTGAAGAAAATCGAGATTTAGTTTTGACATAATTTTTGCAATTATGCAAAATGTGCATGATATGAACCAGATTTTGGGACAAACGACGACAGAGAAGAAGGAGAGATCAATTTTATGCAAAATGTGGTGCTTTTTGGTGAAAATCCGACCAAAATAGGATTGGGGTCGGTGGCTATAATGGCTATGGCGGGAAGAAGAAGAGGGAAGAAGTGGTTTTTTCTGTTTTTATTTACCAGTTTTGGATATTATTACATATATATATTAAGGGACCATTCTGCAAATAAAAAAAGTTTGAGGCACCCCCACCATTAGTAATTTACTTAACTAAATATCAGCTTAAGTGTTAAATCTCCCTATTATAAAAAAGGGTCAATTTACTAAAGAAAAAACTAGAGGGTTATTTAACTAAAAAAGACTTGAAAGGTCCCTTTTAATAGAAGGACCCTGGTTATTTCAAAAAATTTTGACCGAACCAATTTTTCAAAACCATCCCAATCACTCGATTTTTCTTCGGTTTCGGTACGGTTCGGTTACTTTTGGTATTTTTTTGGGTTAGTTTTTGATGCTTTATTTGGTCACTTTTCAATACTTATTCAGTCACTTTTCGATATTTGAAGTCATGTAATGATAGACTATTATTATAATGTAAACTAATATTGAAATATACTATAAGCATTCTATTGCATTGTAAAATTCATAATCATTCATACATATGTCAACATCAAGACCCATCTTTGGACAAAAAAAGAAGAAGAAGAAGAAAGAACCTCCCTAAAGCAGTAACATGGTCTATTATAATACATTGCGTATCAACTGAGATACTATTATCATAATGAGTATTGATATTAAATGATAGTAGCTCGTAACACTCTCTAATACCATAAATATCATTGTTGCCTGAATGATAAAAAAATCAAACTTTACGACAAATATGTTAAGCACATGAAATTCATTTTCGCTGACAGTCACTAGTATCCAATAACATTCATGAAGAAAATGAATAAGGATATAAATAGCAGTAGCAAAAGAAATACAAATGAATATGATAACAAATAGCAGCAACAGAGAAGTAGAGATACATATACATGCGTTCTTTCAAATTTTAGTCACGCTTGCTGCCTAGATGATTAGCGGAATAGGTTTTGACTTTAGGGAGTTGAAATTTTGCTATTATTACTTGTATGCTTGTAATCCCCTGGCCAAGGCCAACTATATTGTATATTATATTCAGTTCCGTTCGATATTTTTTTGGGTGTTTTTTCTAAAAATAAAAAACCTACCATAATTATTCAGTTCGATTATGAATTCATATAGAAAGCTTTGGTTTTACTAAAAATAATCAGATAATCGGTTCGGTACACTTCAGTTTGGTTGGTTCAACCAGTTTTCAAATAACCGTTGAAACCCCTAATTATTAGTGAGAGAATTGGCTTCGAGAGAATCCATTGGAGACAGATGTGCACGAGAGTTTACATTGGGGCTTTTTTAATAGAGAAAGAACTCATATCCTGAACTAGGAAAAGGCGATAATGACCCAGGAAATGGTGAAGTACATGTATCGAATCCCTCATCGAGACCTTTTAACATAAAATCATGAAATCGTAAAACTCTCATAGCTGCATTAGCAATCTCACCATTTTCCTCTTTTTTCGGACGAATCAAGCATCCAAGAAGAGTGAATCATTGAATCGTGGGAAGTGATATCACGGTGAAAGCCTTTTGGGTCAAAAGAACAAGCATTGCTTTTCAAACTGGTAGGAGGGGGAGGAGGACAGAGCTTTCGATTAAGAATTTGTGTAGGTCTTATATGAAACATCTTACACGAGTAGGTGTCCATGTTTAAGACATTTTTAATATCATCTTACAAATAGTTGAATTGAAATCTCATGATTGAATTACAGCTTTAGATTGTAGGGTTTATGACTCGTTAGAATTTAGATGAGTTAGGTGTTTAAACAAGCAGGATTAAGCAACACCAATGCTCAGTTGATATTCAATTAGCATAAAATCAATAGGTTAATATTTATCTATTCATATAACCACCAGATAGATATTCAATTGTCATGGAATAATTAACTTATTGTATAAATAGGTTGATGTATAAGCAACATTGTCTCTTGGCAGATAATTATCCAACTCTCATATTTCTTCAATTCAAGGTACTTTTATTTTTCTATTGATTGTTCATCTTCTTGTCTGCTTTCTTCTTCTCTCGCTCTCTTTGTTCTGGAAGACAATTTTTATATTTTGTGGGTTACAATTTGATTGTTTGGTTAGATTTCTTAAAAAGAAGTTTTATCGTCTCTACTTAATGCTAGATATGGGGGCTTGTGGATTCTTTTGCCCCGATATTGAGGTACGAACTATGGCCTATTGTCTATTGAGGTGAATCTACCAGTAATGATGTAATAATTATGTTTGACAAAGCACCTTCTCAATATAGATGGTTGTGAACTCATTGAATGTTGTAGATATAAAATAATTTGTTTGATATGCATATATGTGTGACACGACCCGGAATCTTTGGCTAGGCCGTGGGGGTACCCGACATCCTCTCCTAGACCCGTTGGGCGAACCCTTAACAACTGAATTAGGAAAATGAATATAAATCCAACTCATAAATAAGAATAAGACTTAGAAAAAAAATATAGAAATACTGATACCTCTAAGCTGTACAAAAGAAATTACAGCTAACTACCCAACATACTAGGTTTAGAGCTATCCAGACTAGATATCTAAGAGTATGAAAGAAGACAGATACCTCCTGAAGGGAGCAAAATGATACTGAAATAATAAACATGAAATTGTGGCCATCCTGAATAAAAGTTGGCTCACCCTGACGGCCGAAGTTGTCTTCGCTCCTTCACAACGTGGCGAACTCAATCCTGGAGCGAACCTGCCGAAACGAAATAGATAGAAAAAAACAAACAACAATCAAGGGTGAGTCAAGAGGACTCAATAAGTGGGGCAGACTAGCCACCTCAAAGAATAGGATAGCTGGCCAGGGAGAAGAAAAAAAGGTAAACCAAATCCATCTTATGTGAAGTATAAACAGGCAGAGCCAGATAATAACTGAAAACACATATAGAATCATAAACAACTAGGGACATAAGGTAGACAGAACATATAGGTATCCCGAACATATCAACAATTAGAAATACATACTGTTGCGGCGTGCAACCCGATCCATATATTCATACTGTCGCGGCGTGCTACCCGATCCATATATTCATACTATCGCAGCGTACAAACTGATCCGTATATTTATACTGTCGCAGCGTGCAACCTGATCCGTATATTTATACTATTGCGGCGTGCAACCCGATCCGTATATTTATACTGTTGCGACGTGCAACCCGATCCGATCCATGTATTTATACTATCATGGCGTGCAGCCCGGGATACGAGCCAGAAATATATAGGCAAACAGAGATATGTCCACAACATGGTGTACATACTGCATACATAAAACACAACGCAATACACACAATAGTCAGTATGCGGTGCAATGAGATGGGATGAATACGGTACGATGCAATGCAGTCACATATACCTGATACTTATCTCCGGCGTGAGACTCTCATCATCTACCAGGAGATAAATAAAATAATGACCCTTCACCGGCTTGGGACTCTCATCAATTACCGGGAAGTATATGCAATGATAACCCTTCATCGGCTCGGGACTCTCATCGATTATCGGGAAGTATATACAATAATGACCCTTCACCGGTGCGAGACTCTCATCGCCAACCGGGAAGTATATGCAATAATGACCCTTCGCCGGTGCGGGATTCTCATCGCCAATCGGGAAGTATATGCAATAATGATCCTTCACCGGCTCGGGACTCTCATCGATTAACGGGAAGTATATGTAATAATGACCCTTCACCGGTGCGGGACTCTCATCGCCAACCGGGAAGTATACGCACTAATGACCCTTCATCGGCTCGGGACTCTCATCGATTACCGGGAAGTATATGCAATGCTCAAAACCAGAGTGCAATGCTCATATGCTCAATGAAATACCAACTGTTGACACCCAATTTTGTCCCAGAAATTATAATCACTTTTAAAAAAAACAAAAATAAATAAATAAAATAAAAATTTTGAAATCTAAAGTAATCAATTGATTTTGATGAAAGAAGGCCAAAAGTGCACTGCATAACCTAATTCTTATCCTACCCTTATAATTTCTAAATAGCTTGATTTACCTAAAATAGGCTAATTGCGCAATCCTAACCCCGCACCTAGCTTACCCCGCGCAGAATACATATATACGCATAATACTCCCTTCCCCAATTCTCAGAAACCCAATTCCCTTAACCCACTTAAATCCCTTACCCGTTTCCCCTTTCTTTTGACCCGTTTCAGATCATTCTCAAACCCTCTAATACGCCAAAAACCAGTACGAATGGTCCCCCCCACGATCCTCCACATCGTTTATCTTCGTACAACCAGTTGTCTCGATCCCATCCGTTCATTTGAACAAGAATTTGATCCGAGCCGTAAATTGGATCCCAACGGGCAAATCCTTGATGACAAGGATGAATTAGGTACAATCCTTAGTGGGTTTGACCAAATTCACCCTTGTTCCACAAGGAAATTGAAAATTTGGAGGTAAAATCCTAAAACCCTAGCAGCGAGTATATAAAGGTATGTTCTCTCATTTTTTTGGGGTTCCAGTTCGAGGTTTTGATAACATAGAAAGGGCAGCATCCAAACTTTAAAAAAATATCTTCAGTTTTCTTTTAAATTCAAGAAGTGTTGCTACTGTTTCGGCATTTGTGTCTTGTGCTATCGCTTCGTTATTTGTATCGTCGCTTCATCGTCCTCAGCCGTCGCCTTAGTCGAGTCGTTCTTTCTTTGGATCCTCGCTCTTTGTTCACTGCCACTAAAAAGGTAATAAGCCTTTCCTTCTTTATATTTTAATCTCGGCCTTTTCATTTTAATGTTGTCGTTAACTTACTGAAATGCTGGTAATACCAGTACATGTGTACTTGTCAAGAAGGGTTTTAAGCTGCTTAAAAGTTGAAGTTGATTCCTTAAGATAAAGCTTGGATTCTTTTATCGTTAGTTTAAATTTGGAAGTTCAATCGTTCAACAGGTTTAAATAATGCTAATAGTTACATCTATAAGTTAATATGTATAGCTTTTGAATGTTTTGGTTTGAAAGCTCAAGACTTTATTGTCTTAGCTTTGTTATTGAAGTTAGGATCTTGTATTGAAACCTGTCATTTTCCTGTGTGTGTTGTTGAAAAGAATATTCTTTCGAGCTAAGCAGTTGGTTATTTTCTCGAGTATATGCTTGGTTCTCTGCTTGATTTGTTGGTAGGAGAAGTAAAAGAGGGGGTAAAGGGAGCTTGTTTTCCTGCAGCTGTGATGTCTGGTGTGTGCGCTGGATTAAGACTAGTTCAGGTTGTTTCTGCAGGTTCTGGATAGATGAAGGATGTAAAGGGGATGTTGTTGAATTGGTGAGAGGTTGCAGGCTGTTTGGTATATCATTTGTAGTGATTGAGATTGAAGTAGAGGGGGATGTAGTCAGTATATTTAAAGCTGGTATGTTGATGTAGAAGCTAGGATGTGTTTGTGAGGTGCTATGAGAGTGAGGGAGTTCTGGAGGTTTCAGGTGGATGTAGAGTGTGTGTTTGGTTTCTGCAGGTGGTTTGGTCTGGTTTTGTAGCGATTCAGAGGGAGCAGGGGAGGTGCAGGGGCTTAGTCGATTAGTCTTGCAGGTTGTTTGTAGGCTGGTAAGTGTGGGTTCAGGGATGTCCTGGGAGGTGGCAAGCAGCTTCCAGGTCTGTTTCTTTTTTTAGCTAAGAGATTAGGTTTTGGTGAGCTGCAAGAAGATTGTAGGCTAGTTCAGGTAGATGTAGAGTATTTGCTTTCTTCAAGTGGTCTGATTTGGTCTTTGTAGTGATTCAGAGGGAGTAGGGGTGAGCAGGGGCTTGCTTCTTGTTTTGTTTTAGTTTTCAATGGTCTGTTATGTAAAGGGTGTTATTCAGGTTGTTTTTGGAGGCTGCATTTGCTGTGAGTAGGAGTGTGTGTTAGGTTCCCAGGTAGTTTGTAAGTAGTTGCTGCATTTGTATAAGAGGAGTTGCAGGTCCTGGAAGTTTTAGGGAGCTTCAGGGAGTTGTTTCTAGTGAGTTGGAGATGCTAGAATGGTCTGCTAAGGGCTGGTATCTTGGTTAAGTGAAAGGCATAGGATGAAGTCTGGATGAAGTCTTTTCCCTTTTAGAAGTATAGGATCTGTTAATAAAAGGGTCAGATCTTTTTGTTAGAAAACATAGGAAGTCTTCTTGTACATTTTCTTTCACCTGTTAAAACTGAATAGAGACAACATAATTGAGTTTTAGTCATTAATAATTGAGTATTGTGTCCATGTCATAAGTTTCTTTCTCGATACTAATGTGTAGATATCATGTTTTATTAAGAAAATTAGTGATCTTATTTAATGAAAATGATTACTGGTTTAGTTAACAATTTACTCTTTTCACTTAAGTCTGAAAATTTAAATGACTGGCCAATAGTTTAAATGGTTAAATGGTATCTTGATCTAGTCTGAGGTCTATTGTGGATATGCATTTAAAGCCCTTGACAGAACCTTAATTAGCTCGTAAGCAATTTGGTAAGTATGCTGACTATAGTATGTGAGTAAAATGGCTAAACAAAAGCGGCTAATTGCAGTACATTTAATTGTGTTATTAGCATTATGTTTTGGTCCTAGACCTTATGGCTTTGAATTCCTTTGTCTTAATAACCATTCTAATTGTTTCTTTATGAAAACTGCTGCATTGTGTGAGTTCTTCATCACCTCTTTCTTATTATATGTAATGACGAGTTGAGTCTATATCTTGGTCTGTTAAGAATGAGACTAAATATTTCAAGAATTGCACCAGGGTATATTCTTCTCACGCGTGTTCTTTACTGATGCATATGTTTGCTTTAATTAGTTCGTTAGATTTGCAATGTTTAGTTTCCCTTTATTTTTCCCTAAATTTTATCTTCCTTCTATTTTGACATGAACACTCTTGGGATCGAGTTGAGCGAAACTCACAAACTGGGATTGGTTATTTGCATTGGGAGTTGTTTGATCCGCTCCGTATTTTCAGGACTTGATATCCCCGAAAATGTAAAAGAAAAATGAAAACCTTGTGAAATACATGGCTTATATTGAGCTTGCTATCCGGGGTTCTACCTTCTAAACCCCTTCTCTCCCGTCCCCTTTAGAAAGCATGTTTTAGGATCCCGTACATCGAATTAGGACTTTGCATGATTAGAAGCTTGGTAGGATAGCCGCTTTATCAAATTGTTATCTTATTGCATGTTTAGAATTTATTATACAATTGCTTATCCCGTTTCTTTGGAACTCGCCAATTAGTTTAAGATAATAGTAATCTTTGATTAACTATCGAGTGCAAAATAATCAAAATTAAAATTGTATTCATTTATTCATTATTTATATTTAAGTTAATTATTTATCCATCTATTATTTATTTACTCATTGATTAAATTATTTAAGTGGTATTTATTTATAAATAAATAAAGTAATTAATTTATTCATTTATTTAATTATTTAATTTTAGTTAATTATTTATTTGTTTAATCAATTATAATTATTTATTTATTCATTTATTATTTGTTTAATCAATTATTATTCATTTTATTCCTCATTTAATTGAATTCATATAAATATTTATCTATTAAATTAAGTCATTTATCTATTCATTAAAGTCTCATAAGCTTCATAGAAGCAAGAATGGTAAGAAACATGATTACCAGGAATGGAGACAGAGATATTCGGAGAGACGCACAGAAAAGCGTGCTAGAAGAAAAAAGGCTTTTAAAGAGCGAAAGGATGACATTAAAGCCAAATCTAAGAATCCACTAAATTGTTGGAAATGTGGAAGGTTTGGTCATCGATATAAAGACTGCAAGGTCAAAGAGAGAATCAAAGCTCTTAATATAGATGAAGATCTGAAAGATTCTTTGTGTAAGATTTTATTAAATTCTGAGCCAGAAAAATCAGATCCTGATAAAGATATTCTTACAAAGGAAGAGATTAATAAGGTCTTCCAGGATGAAAGTGATATTATTACAATTTCTGAGGATGAATGCGATCCGTGCAAGACTGGACAACCTTGCAATTATGAGGAGAATGATGAATTTTTTAATTTATTTGCCCAGTTTGAAATTAATACATTGGATTATGATAATCTAATAGATTTGTTAAAGATGGTGCAGGATCCCGATGATCGATCTAAACTTATAGATCAAATCAAAAGGAATTTTGAGCAGAAGGAATCTGAAGGACTAAAAAAGGATTTCTATGCCCCTATGGATAATACTCCATACACCATGAAGGAAGTAAAGAGACTTCTAGATCAAAGAAAAATGAGTCATAGTAGTTCTCCTACTACGTCTCAGGATTTGGAGAAAGAGGTTTATAACCTCAAAAAAGAGATTTATAATCTCAAGAAAGAAAATAGGATATTAGATCAAAGGATTTCTAGAATTGAAGGAAAAGGTAAAGAAAAGGATGAAACCACTACCCCTTCTAATTTTGAAAATCTTGATAATATTTTTAGCGATATGAATGAAGAGTTTTTAACTACCCTAGAAGTATTTACTTCTCAAAAGTTTTTCATAAAAATTACTCTTCTTATTGATTATAATTTCAAAAGAGATTTTATAGCTCTTGTTGATAGTGGAGCAGATTTAAATTGTGTTCAAGAAGGACTAATTCCTTCGCAATATTTTCATAAAACTACTCATAGTTTAAGATCTGCTAATGGTGAGAAAATGCAGATTGAATACAAGTTGCCAAAAGCTTCTATTTGCACTAGTAAGGTATGTATACCTCAAAGTTTTGTTTTAATAAAGAACATGTCTAACCAAGTTATACTTGGAACACCATTTTTACAAAAGATATTCCCTATTACTTGAATTGATAAAAATGGAATAATAGGAACTTTTAAAGAAAAACCCATTATATTCCAATTTATAACTGAGCCTATTACCAGGGTTTTAAACCAGTTGAAAGATATGTTAGCTAATAAAAGTCAGCATATCAATTTTCTTAAGCAAGAAATTTATATTTTGAATATTGATGAGATTTTGAAAAATCCCAAATTAAAAGAGAAAATTGATTTTATAATAAACCAGTTTTCATTACAGATCTGCAGCGATCATCCTAATGCTTTTTGGAACAGGAAAAAGCATGTGGTCACACTTCCCTATGAGGAAGACTTTTCTGAAACTAATGGTATACCTACTAAGGCAAGACCTTGCCAGATGAATTCAGAATATTTGGAATTATGCAAAAAGGAGATAGATTCTTTATTGCATAAAGGTCTTATTCGATCTTCAAAGTCTCCATGGTCTTGTACAGCCTTTTATGTTAATAAGCATGCTGAACAAGAAAGGGGAGTCCCGAGGTTAGCTATAAACTATAAACCTTTGAATAAGGTTTTGAAATGGATTAGATATCCTATTCCTCCTTTGAATAAGGTTTTGAAATGGATTAGATATCCTATTCCTAATAAGAAGGATTTATTGGATAGGCTACATAATGCTATTATATTTTCTAAATTTGATTTGAAATCAGGATACTGGCAGATTCAAATAGCTGAAGCTGACAGATATAAAACTGCTTTTAATGTCCCAATAGGGCAGTTCGAATGGAATGTAATGCCGTTTGGATTAAAAAATGCTCCTTCTGAATTTCAGAAAATCATGAATGATATATTCATTCCTTACAGCAATTTTATTATCGTTTATATTGACGATATATTAGTATTTTCAAACACTATTGAGATGCACTTTAAACATCTTGAATTATTCAAGAAAATTATCATACAAAATGGTTTGGTTATATCTAAACCAAAAATGTTTTTATTCCAGACAAAGGTGAGATTCCTTGGCCATAATATTGAGAAAGGTAAGATTATACCTATTAATAGAAGTATTGAATTTGCTTCAAAATTTCCTGACATCATAACAGATAAGACTCAATTGCAGAGATTTCTAGGGAGTCTGAATTATATTGCTCCATTTTATGAGAATCTTGCTAAAGATACAGCTATTTTATATGATAGATTAAAGAAGATTCCGAAGCCGTGGACTGAGGCTCATACCAAAACAGTCCAGAAAATCAAAGAAAGAGTAAAAAATCTTCCTTGTCTCACATTGGCTAATCCTACTTGGCCAAAGATAATAGAAACTGATGCATCTGATATTGGGTATGGAGGTATTTTAAAGCAATACTCTCCAGAAGATAAGATTGAATATCTGGTTCAATTCCATTCTGGTAAATGGAATAATAGCCAGAAAAATTATGCAACTATAGCAAAAGAAATTCTTGCTATAGTAAAATGTGTTTTAAAATTTCAAGGTGATTTATATAACCAAAAGTTTATTATAAAGACTGATTGCCAATCAACTAAATTTATGTTTAATAAAGATTGTAAACATGATGTTTCTAAACAAATGTTTGCAAGATGGCAGGCATTATTGGCCCCATTTGATTTTGAAATACAATATAAAAAAGGAGAAGATAATAGTCTTTCTGATTTTTTAACTAGAGAATATTTAGCTAGTTAATGATCATATTCATTATTTTATTGTGCAGGTTATTTAGAATGTGTAAACGAGATAATATGCTCTATTATTGTCCCTACTGCCAAAATCAACTCTTACCCAGGCAGATGCATGCATTATATTGGGATTTGCGCGTGACGCAGAATAGATTGAAAAAATTGGTGGATGAATCTAAAGATTTGTTATTATACGCCAATTACTTTAATAAAGATGAAACAGATCATATTGCTAGTATCTTGCAAAGAGCTATGGCCAGAATGAAAGAAATTACGGCGGATATTATAGGAATCCGTAATGTGTTGGAAAATTATCCGATATATTTAGCCTAACAAATTGATGCTCCATTATATGCAGGATATGCATTTGGCCCGAGGTAACCCGACCTCTAATAGAGGAAGGGGAAACAGAGGAAGAGGCACTGGTAGAGGTGCTGTAATAGCCCAAATGGGTAAACAGAGGCTTATAGCCGAGGATCTGACAGGATCGTCGTCATCAAATGATAAAAGTGATGATACTGTTTCATATCTTCAGTACCAACAATTCCTTGAATGGAAAAATTCACAAGGGAAGCAAAAGGAAGATATGCCTGAATCATACTCTTCTGTTATACTAGAAGATGATAATGAAAATATCCAGTCTTATATGAAGACAGATTACAAGGAGTTAATATTATTCCTTGAAAACAGAGACCTTCAGTGGAAGAATGAGCCATGGAAGTTAATGGCAAGATATTTGAATAATGCGTCATACGCAAGCAGTACTTATAAGTACAGAGCTCACTATGAGATGATACTCTCAACTACTGAATCATGCGAAATATTGCACTTTTATCCAGCCAATACAAGGAAAGTTTATAACTTTTCTAAGATTATAATTAAACGGGTTATATCAGCAGAAGAATGGGGTTTAAGCACCTTAAATGAAAAGAGTTATACTCATCCAGAAGGGAAGGTTCCAGTAAAATATAATTACTGGGATTATGTTGAAAGCTTTTATAAAGCTTTGTTATATGAAAATGATAATAAGAAACACTCTTGGTTTATAAAGATATGCTCAGATGTTTATAGACAGAGTAATATACCAAATTGGTTTTCTCAGTGGTGGATCACCTATGGTCCTACCGTCAAGATATTGCCGGAACCACTACTCAGTTTATATACTGACTGGTTGGAGGTATCTCCAAAAATCCAAGAACTACAAAAAAGTAATACTCTCATTGAAGGAAGTTCTTATATGAATTTCTTTATTGAATATTCAATTCCATGGATAATGAAATGGAATGTCGAAGTGGATTATACTCCACATAATATTCCTGCTTTATACAGGACCTTTTATACAAGGTTTTGGAAGAAAATGCTCCAAAAGACGGCTGATGGAAGTATCCAATGCCAGGACACGATTAATAAGATAAAACAATCACTGGAAGAATATAATCAGGCGGACCATATGAAGCAAACCAATATCCCAAGTCCTTATCAACATATTATTCATAAAATTAAGATGAAGAAGGGACTAATGACAAAAGAAGAAATTTTAACTTCTTATTTTGAAGAGGTTAAAAAAGATTTAATGAAAAATCTTGAAGTTGAAATTCCTTCAGACACATCCATGGCTTCTGCAAATAATACAGAAGATGAAGGGGAATACTGTCTACCAGGAGAGTCCCAGCCAGTTACAGAGGACGACATAAATGATTATATCACGAATATCATAACACAGGTGAATAAAGAAGAATCTTCTATATTACAAAGCACCAAAGGGAAAGATAAGATCTGAAGCGGATGCATTATTGAAGATTCCCTCAACTTTCATAAAGTACCTTTTATAAAGCAGCTTTGATAAAGTTGCGCACATTATTGGCCATTTGTCGGCCATTTCCTTTCTTTTATTTTAGCCGGCCACTTGTAAAGTTTGGGCCATATTAGTTGTTGTTTTATTCTTTGAAATTTTTTCTATAAATAGCGTAGGAGTTTGAGTAGAGAGGGCAGAATACACCCCCCACTCTCATTGTAAATCTCCCCATTGTAAAAATCTTTCAGTTTATAAAAATTCTCTATTGCCTGAGCGCAAACTAAGGTATTCATAATTGTTCCTTTATTTTGTTTACTTATATAATTTTAAGTTTGTATCTGGCCTAAATGATAGGCTAAATCTTTAAGTATTGAGCTCTGTCACACTAGGCTACTGGGGTAAAATGATTCTAATAACAGATTATGATTAGAATCTCAGCAGGTGGTGGTGTTAAAGGTATGGTTTGATAGACAACCCAGGCGGAAGGTTGAATGCCAGAACCAAGGTTCTGTTGTTTGCCCGCTTAGCCGAGGATGGCGCTTAGGGCTGTTGTTGAACCTAATTTTGGGTTCAGCCACTCCTTGCCAGGGTTGTGTCACCAGTAAAAATTTCCTGTTACCCCCATGCTGTTAAAGATCCGTCATAAATTTGGTATCAGAGCCAGTTTGCACAGTAGCAATAGGTGATGAGTTCAATACTTATCTTTCTAATGAATATCGTTAGAAACAAATCTACTGTTAAAAACAGTAGAAAAGAGGAATACGATATGCCACAACATTTGGATTTACTTAATAAATGGACTATTCCTAAGGTTCAACCTAAGTTAATATATCAACTTGGAACCTTTGAAAAATTGGGTTTGAAACAGGTAGTTAAAACCACTAAAGAGACTATCACAATTGATAGTGATCATGCTACTTTTAATTTATTGTCTGAGCATGATTTAATGCCATACATGCATACTCATAGATTTATTCATATTGGATTAATTCAAGTTGCTTTTAAGCCTTTAACTCTGAGAGGTTTACCTGAAAGTTTCATAGCTGCTCTCAGGGATGGTAGAAATCATAACTGGAAGAAGTCCCTTATAGGGATCGTTCAATCAAGTAAAGATCGTTCATTATTTAATGACCTGAAATTTATTACCTGAAATTTAATGATGGGTAGTTATGTAGGAAGGGCATTGCCCTTACTTCACTCTTTGAAACTTCTTTCGTGTCACCAAAAGTTAGTTCGGGATATTGAGATTGCCTGGTTTTGTCATGGCCAGTTCTACTGCATTGTGAGGCCAGGTCTATACCGCATAGGTCGAGTCAACCTCAACCGTTAGCCCACTCTTAGAAGGAATTTTAGGACATGCACGCATATACACCTTAGTTTGGACCCGGTCCTTGGTACCGTTTTCAGGAATTAAGAAACAACCCCTTTTATTGACGGGTTATTGAATCCCAACGACACTGTATATTATATGATCGTGTGGATATTATAACGAATCCCAAACCATTTGCCATGTCAAATTTGAGAAGTTGACAATTATGTCGGTTTATTTATATCTCAGATGTTATATTGACAAACGGCTTGTGTCGTTATAATATTCACGTGTGCGTGCAACTTGACGATTAGGCCTACCTCTGGCACAAAAGAGGCACCTTACAGGGTAGGATGCGTTTGCATTTTATTTACGCTCAATTACTTGTGTTTGCCACATGTCAAATTATCTGTCTAATATGCGATTACTTGCTAAATATGTGCTGCTTGCCTGAAATTTGTTGGCACTAATTGCGCTGTGATTGAATTTGTTCGGCGGTAAGCTTAACGTTATGTTACTTCAACCTATCTTTTGTAAAAGTTAACCGCTTTATGAACACATTTATCTATCATCTGAATTCATGCATACCATTATTTTAAAACGTCTTTTAAATGTTATTTTGTTTATCTTAACCCCAGTCTTGTCATTTTGCAAAAATTATTTAGCGTCATATTTTAAAGTATTTGCAAGTGTGTTTTCCTTTTGAAAATAACTTTAGAGTTAAAGAAGCGTTTTCGCAAAATGAATGTCTTGTTTAAAATTTCGGTCTTTTCAGCACGGTCTCAATTTTTCTATTTTGGAATAAGTTGACCCGTCGGTTTCAGCTTTAATAAATTTTATTAAATTCGGTATGCGTTGCTAAAGGACTAATTGTTTTGAACATCAAAAGAGGACCTATGACTCGTCAAACTGATGTGATTGACTTGAAAGAAAGTGATGAATCCAACCAAGAAAAGGTTAACAGGGTCCAAGCAACCGTAGCAAGCTTGGAAAAGTAGAACTATGCACGTTCTGATTCCAAAGGAGGGATATGTATGCTCCTATATCGGGCTTGACCCTTTAGTGTTTCAAATTTAAATCTCCCAAAGATAAAAACTGGGGCAAATTTTGCAAAGCAAGTAGAAGTCGTGAGAGATTACAACTGGGGCAGCTTTTGTTAAGCAGTTTAAAGTATTGAAAGTTGTATCTGGGGCAGCTTTTGCAAAACAGTTCGAAGAATCAGAATTCATAACTAGGGCAATTTTCGCCAAGCAAGTTGAAATGTTGAAGTCATTGGGACTGAATTTTGCAAAAAGCAAGTTGAAGACATTGAGTTGATTTGGTCGTTATTAGAAGCTGTTTTCAAGGATTGGTGCAGATTGTTATTTTGCAAGCAAGAATTGATAGTCGAGCAAAGCATTGATGTTCAAAATAAGCCGACCATTTTAGCAATTTGAGCCAAAATGGTCTAAAACGCATACTGATTTAGTAAAAACTCTCAAAGTTGTTTTTCTCAACTCGTATCTTGAAAAAATCAAATTTTTTTGATCATTGAGTTTCGAACTCTCAAATATTTTACTCCTTTGTTGAGTCGGGAGTTTGATCCCATCCATTTGGCCTAATGGCCTATTTTATACTTCAAACCTTATGCATGCATTGCTACTTTACGTATTAACTTGCTTTTGTTCAATGTGTAGAATTCATTTGTTAAAGTTTGGCTAGCATTGAACACTGAAATGGCTGAAAATCTGCATCAAGGAAAAAACAACATGGCAAAGCAGCTTCAGGCAACCAGTTCTGGTATGGGCATCTTGCAAGCACAGAATGATGATGTTGAAGAACATGTGGTCCAAAGGACTAGAATTGTCAACTTTGTCAACACTAGCAAACCTTTGCCAAATACAAGCTTTACCTCTAATCCACCTTACTTAACAATGCCTAATTACCCAATGCCTATACATACCGTATGTCCACAAAACTCACAAGAATATCTTACCAATCCAAATGCTTGGCCAGCTGCAACTTTATGCCAACCGCCTTTTGTCACTATGCCTGCTGTGGGGAGTCAAACAAATCGGGTGATAGTGCGCCCACAAGAATTGCCTAGAAAAGAAGTTGAGACAACTGATTTACATAGCATAAAGAGAAAAATCCGCAATTTGCACAAGGTCATTAGAGATGAGTTGCGCTCTAGGAACATTCAGAGTTTATGTTATGAAAACTTATGCATTCACCCGGACATTGAGCTTCCACATGGGTATAAGATACCAAAATTCAACACTTTCGATGGAAAGGGGAATCCCTATGCTCATTTGAAAGATTATTGCAGCAGATTGATTGGAATTGGCAAGAATGAGGCTTTGCGGATGAGATTTTTATTCAAAATATATCAGGAATGACACTTGCATGGTATACCAAACAAGATTTTTCCAAATGGCACACATGGGAGGATATGACTTTGTGGAACAATACAAGTTCAACATAGTAGGAGATCCCGATGTGTTTGATATGCGCAACATTAAGAGAATATCTCATGAGTCTTTTGCAGAATATGCTATGAGGTGGAGGTTAGAGGCTTCTAAGATGCATCCTCCTTTGCCTGAGGAAAAGCTAATAGCAGCTTTCATTGACATGCAAAAAGGCATATACTATGCCAAAATGGTCGTCAATAATGCAAGCAGCTTCTCTGAATTGATCCAACTGGGAAAAATGATAGAAGAAGGCATAGCAACAGGAAAAATCCCTTCTGGTTTATTTGGGTACACCACTCAATCAGAGAAACCCTCAAATTTGCAAGGCTCTCAATGTCAGTTTCAACAATCATATTCCGATTATCCGGTGTCAAAGAAGAGGAAGTCGAATACATTCACTCCTCTAGAAGAGTCTGTGACGAGCATATTTGAAAAATTGCAAGCTGAAGGACTTTTGCAACCAAAGAAAGGGACAATTCCTAAGCATCTGCCTCCATATTTTGATCCGTTAAAGCATTGTGCTTATCATTCAAATATCCAAGGTCATGATACTGAAGAATGCAGTGGCTTGAGATACAAGATTCAAAGCATGATTGATAGCGGCAAAATAATTGTGCAAGAAGATCCATTAAGTGGTTATTGCAGCATTCCTCCCGCAGGCACAATTTTTGTTAAAGGCGAAGCATCAGCCCCAAGATATTCAAAGAAGAAGCGGTTTGCAAGCTAAGAAGACTGAAAAGACCGCATTTTGCAGCTTGAAATGGCATTTCATTGCCCAACTATCTTATGTTTTAACTACTCCGTCGCAATTTTGTCCATCCTAGTTGTAATGAACTACGTTATGTTTTCCTACCCTTATTGGGTTTAGTCCAAAAATCAATAAAATTTCACTTTTCCCAAATAAGCCAACCCAAAGCAGTTTTAGATGGTTTCTTTTGTGCAAAAGGAAGAGTTTCAAGAATGTCAGATTTTCGCAGCAACAACACATTTGATGGCCATGCAAGCAAAATACAGATTTGAAGCCAAATTAGGTGTTCAAACAAGCCAACCGTTATTTGATCAAAAACTGACAATTGTTCTTTGATTAAACAGGGGCAAAATTTGCATTTACCGCAAAGTTCAGCATCAAGGTGGAAGGACCAATGCAAAGTGTCGCGACTTCCCAGAAATTTGATAGTACTTACAATTTTTCTTTGAATGCAGAAATTTCAAGCAGCAAAACGAGAAGAACTCACAACTATTAGTTCCTCAAAGAATATTTGCCTCATCGCATATGCAGAACAACTCTACTTTTCTCTTTGTAATTTTAATTTTGCTCGGTTATCAGTATTACCAACACTTTTGTTTTGAGTTATGTAGGAATCAAGTATCAGATTCAATATGGATCAATTACGAAATTCAACACATTGCAGCATCGCCAGCATAAGGCAGACGACTTCAATTTTGCAAGATACAGGGTTTATCCACCCACAAATAGGATACTTCGGGTCCTTCCACCCACAAATAGGATATTCGGGTCCTTCCACCCACAAATAGGATACTCGGGTCATTCCACCCAGAAATAGGATATTCGGGTCCTTCCACCCACAAATAGGATATCTTCGGGTTCTTTCACCCACAAATAGGATATCTTGGGTCATTCCGCCCACAATTAGGATACTTTGGGTCCTTCCACCCACAAATAGGATATATCGGGTCCTTCCACCCACAAATAGGATATTCGGGTCCTTCCACCCACAAATAGGATACTTTGGGTCCTTCCACCCACAAATAGGATATCTCGGGTTCTTCCACCCACAAATAGGATATCTCGGGTCATTCCACCCACAAATAGGATATCATTGGGTCCTTCCACCCACAAATAGGATATTCAGGTCCTTCCACCCACAAATAGGATATTCGGGTCCTTCCACCCACAAATAGGATATCTTCGTGTCCTTCCACCCACAAATAGGATATTCGGGTCCTTCCACCCACAAATAGGATATCTCGGGTCCTTCCACCCACAAATAGGATATTCGGGTCCTTCCACCCACAAATAGAATATATCGGGTCCTTCCACCCACAAATAGGATATCTTCGGGTCCTTCCACCCACAAATAGGACATTCTGGTCCTTCCACCCATAAATAGGATATATCGGGTCCTTCCACCTACAAATAGGATATATCGGGGTTTTCCACCCACAAATAGGATATCTTGGGTACTTCCACCCACAAATAGGATATCTTGGGTCCTTCCACCCACAAATAGGATATGTCGGGTCCTTCCACCCACAAATAGGATATGCAGGTTTCTTTCAAGTAGATGATAGCGATAGACAAGTCGCTGAAGCACCCATTTCGGAGTGTCTCGCGATGTCGGTTGTCTTGTAATATTAACATGTTATATTTAAAGTAGATTAATAGTTTAAGACAAGTCGGCTGAAGCACCACTTTCGGCGTGTTTCGCGATGCCGGTTGTCTTGCAATATTGGCATGTTATATTTAAAATAGATTGATAGTCTAAGACAAGTCGGTTGGAGCACCACTTTTGGAGTGTTTCGCGATGTCGGTTGTCTTGCAATATTGGCATTTTATATTTAAAAGTAGATTGATAGTGATGGACAAGTCAACTTGAGGCACCACTTGCGGAGTGTCTCGCGATGTTGGTTGTCTTGCAATATTGGCATATTATATTTGAAGTAGATGATAAAGATAGACAATTCGACTTGAGACATCATGTCTCGTTAGTCAACTTATCTTATGAGAGCCTTGCATTCTACAATTCGTTCTCACTTTACTTATTGTTTCACTTTACTGTTTCAGAATAATGACCAGCCTAGAGGTTCCTCGGGCGGAGCACCTCGTCAGTTGATCGAAAGAAGAACTGATTGATGATATCACCACCCGCATTTGCAATTTTATGTTATCACTCTTTTATTTCTCATTCCAATTATTATAGTTTATTAGCAGTTGCTCGCTTACCGTTTGTCAAGTTTATTACAGGATTTTAGCAACACCACAACAGTATTTGGAGCATAACGTGGAACTCTTTCTTAGCAGTGAACTGGGGCAATCGTTGATATGAGCTAGAATCGTCAACGAGGATTTGAAGAATCGCACTCGAACAAGCAAGACTTACCTAATCTTTCATTCCAGATTAGGAGTCAGTTTGAATTCTTTCCAATTCGTGTGTCCTTTTCTATCAATCGTGTGAGTCTTCGTAACTAAGTGTCGTTGAACTACATATGGCCCGATCCACTTTTAGCCCGAGATACGAAGGCAACTCGGAAACCGGAGTTCGGCCATGTCCATAAGCCTCGCCTTTTTGTCCTTGAAAATCAAAGTCTTGGTTTTCTCGGGACAAAATTGGTTTCTCGTCAACTTCTTTACCCTAAAAACTCTTTCATCCTTTCCGGGTAAAGAGGGGCAGCTGTTGACACCCAATTTTGTCCTAGAAATTATAATTACTTTTTAAAAAAACAAAAATAAATAAATAAGATCAGAATTTTGAAATCTAAAGTAATCAATTGATTTTGATGAAAGAAGGCCAAAAGTGCATTGCATAACCTAATTCTTATCCTACCCTTACAATTTCTAAATAGCTTGATTTACCTAAAATAGGCTAATTATGCAATCCTAACCCTGCACCTAGCTTACCCCGCGCAGAATACATATATACGCATAATACTCCCTTCCCCAATTCTCAGAAACCCAATTCCCTTAACCCACTTAAATCCCTTACCCGTTTCCCCTTTCTTTTGACCTGTTTCAGATCATTCTCAAACCCTCTAATACGCCAAAAACCAGTACGAATTGTCCCCCCCACGATCCTCCACATTATTTATCTTCGTACAACCAGTTGTCTCGATCCCATCCGTTCATTTGAACAAGAATTTGTTCCGAGCCGTAAATTGGATCCCAACGGGCAAATCCTTGATGACAAGGATGAATTAGGTACAATCCTTAGTGGGTTTGACCAAATTCACCCTTGTTCCACAAGGAAATTGAAAATTTGGGCGTGGATTTGAAAATTTGGAGGTAAAATCCTAAAACCCTAGCAGCGAGTATATAAAGGTATGTTCTCTCATCTTTTTGGGGGTTCCAGTTCGAGGTTTTGATAACATAGAAAGGGCAGCATCCAAACTTTAAAAAAATATCTCCATTTTTCTTTTAAATTCAAGAAGTGTTGCTACTGTTTCGGCATTTTTGTCTTGTGCTATCGCTTCGTTATTTGTATCGTCGCTTCATCGTCCTCAGCCGTCGCCTTAGTCGAGTCGCTCTTTCTTTGGATCCTCGCTCTTTGTTCACTGCCACTAAAAAGGTAATAAGCCTTTCCTTCTTTATATTTTTATATCGGCTTTTTCATTTTAATGTTGTCGTTAACTTACTGAAATGCTGGTAATACCAGTACATGTGTACTTGTCAAGAAGGGTTTTAAGCTGCTTAAAAGTTGAAGTTGATTCCTTAAGATAAAGCTTGGATTCTTTTATCGTTAGTTTAAATTTGGAAGTTCAATCGTTCAACAGGTTTAAATAATGCTAATAGTTACATCTATAAGTTAATATGTTTAGCTTTTGAATGTTTTGGTTTGAAAGCTCAAGACTTTATTGTCTTAGCTTTGTTATTGAAGTTAGGATCTTGTATTGAAACCTGTCATTTTCCTGTATGTGTTGTTGAAAAGAATATTCTTTCGAGCTAAGCAGTTGGTTATTTTCTTGAGTATATGCTTGGTTCTCTGTTTGATTTGTTGGTAGGTGATAAGAATCAAACGCAGAAAAAGTAAAAGATAGGAACAAGACGTAACCCGATTACAAATCTCAAGTAGCAACGGAGAACCCGTTCTGTTACACCCCGAGAGAAGGTCAAGAACACCTACGCTAGGCAACTACCCTCGAGCTAACATGAGCACGCAAGTAGAATGGTCGGGGGGGGGGGGGATTGGAAATCATCTAGATCCACTAGAGGAAGAACAAGTCCCATCAAGGTTTTCAGTCAACAAAAGAGTTCAACTCTCAACACAAAGTGTATGTTTAATCATCCAAAATAAGCTAATGAAATAAACTAGCTATCTAGCTATTTATAGGTGTTTTTAGGCACCTATTGAAAGGTCTAAAATGCCCATACTTAGGCTTAGGAATAGAAGACCATGTAGGGTCAAAATAGACATAACACTAAGCAAATTCACGTGCTTCAGCTATTCGGGCGGAGCGCCTGGCCTTTTGGACAGTGGGGTGGCCTAGGCGGGGCGCCCAGAGTTGGGGCGGAGCGCCTCAGCCTAGGCTTCTTCAGGCGGGGCGCCTGGATCACTGGGCTGCTCCCCTTGCCCTTTGAGCACTCGGAACGGCTTCTAATCGCTTCCTTCTTCTAGGCCCTTCCTCACCAAGTGTAGGTGTACTCCTTGGATCTCCTTAGCTTGGCTCCGTGTGAAGGGTCTTGTGGGGGTTTGGGTCTTGTCATCCTCCCCTTCTTGAGAGGATTTCGTCCTCGAAATTGAAGCATCATCATTCACGACCTCTTCATCACCTACATCCAAAGGAACCAAGTCACAAACATTAAATGTATTAGAAACTTGATACTCACTTAGTAAGTCGACCACATAGGCGTTGTTGTTTATCTTGGAAAGCACTTGGAATGGGCCATCTCCACGGGGTGCCAACTTCCCTTTCCTAAGGTTTGGGAACCTTTCTTTCCGGAAGTGCACCCACACATAGTCACCCTTCTTGAGTTCCACCTTCTTGCGACCCTTGTTTTTCTTGGAGGCTACCTTTGCATAAGCTTCCTCCAAATTCTTCTTTGCCTTAGCATGTAGCTCCATCAAAGCCTTGGCTCTAGCTTTACCTTCAAAATTAACAACCATTTCCCTTGGCAAAGGGGTTAGATCAAGGGGTTAAAACCATAAACGCACTCGACGGGAGTCATGCCAATCATGCTATGCAATGTACGATTATAGACAAACTCCATAAGAGGCAATCGATCAATCCAAGTCCCGGCCTTACCTCGGGTCATGGCTCTAAGAAGAGCACCCAAAGTTCGGTTTACCACCTCGGTTTGCCCATCCGTTTGTGGGTGGTGGGACGTGGAGAACAAAAGCTTGGTGCCTAGAGCACCCCATAAACTCCTCCAAAAATGGCTTAGGAACTTGGTGTCCCTATCACTCACTATGGTTTGAGGCACACCATGCAACTTCAAAACATTATCAATAAACAAAGTAGCAACATGTTGTGCATCATCACATTTTTTATATGGAATGAAGTGAGCCATGTTGGAGAACCTATCCACAACAACATAAATGCTATCATGGCCCCCCTAGTCCTTGGTAATCCCATAACAAAGTCCATTGAGATATCCAACCACGGACTAGTAGGTACGGGGAGAGGGGTATACAACCCATGGGGGTGTGCTTTGGATTTAGCACGCTTGCACTCAAGGCTATTGTTGCAAAACTTTTCTACATGCACCCCCATCTTTGGCCAATGAAATTGTTCTTTAAGAATAGCCAAAGTCTTTCTTGTGCCAAAGTGACCCATGAGCCCTCCACAATGTGCCTCTTGCACAAGCAATTCCCTCTATGAGGACTCGAGTATGCACACTCTACCATTTTTGAAGATATATCCATTAACCCATTGGTATTTTTCAACTCTCTCCCATTTTTCTAGAGCTTCGTGGATGCTCTTTAGCGTCGGGTCATGAGCATACATCAATTTAATACTCTCAAAACCCATGAGCTTAGAGGTGAGAGGGGTGGCTAGAGCAAACTTTCTAGAAAGTGCATCCGCCACAACATTGTCTTTCCCTTTCTTGTATTGGATAACATAGGGAAAAGACTCAATGAATTCAACCCACTTGGCATGCCTCTTGTTTAGCTTCTGTTGGCCTCTTAGATGCTTGAGTGACTCATGGTCACTCTTGATTACAAATTCTCGAGGCCAAAGGTAGTGTTGCCAATGGGCAAGGGCTCTCACAAGGGCATACAACTCCTTGTCATACGTAGAGTAATTCAAGGAGGCCCCTTTCAATCTCTCACTAAAGTAGGCGATGGGTTTGCTATCTTGCATTAAAAAACACCAATTCCCACCCCCGAGGCATCACATTCAACCTCAAATGCCTTTCCGAAGTCGGGCAATTGCAATAGAGGGGCGGTACTCAACCTACTTTTCAACTCTTGGAAGGCCTTCTCTTGAGGCTCTCCCCAAACAAAAGGTTGGTCCTTCTTCACTAATTCGGTGAGTGGGGCGGCAATGGAGCTAAAGTCTTTCACAAATCGTCTATAAAAACTAGCAAGACCATGAAAGCTCCTCACTTGAGTCACGGTAGTAGGAGTAGGCCAATCACGTATGGCCTCTACCTTAGACTCATCCACCTCCACTCCTTGGGCACTCACAACAAATCCAAGGAAGACTACCTTCTCAACACCAAAGGCACACTTTTTAAAATTAGCATAGAGCTTTTCGGCTCTCAACTTTTCAAGCACTTGCCTAAGGTGATCAACATGGTCGTCTATTGATTTGCTATAGATCAATATATCGTCAAAGTAGACGACCACAAACTTGTTGATGAATGGCTTTAGAACATGGTTCATTAGCCTCATGAAAGTGCTAGGTGCATTGGAGAGCCCAAAGGGCATCACCAACCATTCATAGAGACCAAACTTGGTCTTGAATGCGGTTTTCCATTCATCCCCGCGTTTCATCCGGATTTGATGGTAGCCGGACCTAAGGTCAATTTTGCTAAACACACATGAACCACTTAATTCAACTGACATATCATGAAGTTGGGGAATGGGATGACGGTACTTTACCGTTATTTTGTTCACGGCCCGACAATCAACACACATCCTCCAAGTGCCATCCTTTTTGGGAATAAGGATCACGGGTACGGCACAAGGACTCAAGCTCTCCCTCACCAAGCCCTTAGTGAGCGATTCATCAACTTGCCTTTGCAATTCTCTTGTATCCTCCGGATTGCTCCTATAAGCCGGCTTGTTTGGGATTTGAGATCCCGGGACAAAGTCGATTTGGTGTTCAATACCCCTCAAAGGAGGTAATCCATCCAACATCTCATCCGGGAACATGTCCCTAAAATCCTTCAAGACATTCTCAAACACACTAGGCAAAGGGTTAGTAGAAAAATCACAATTAGAGTTAAGGAACATACCTTTGTGCACTAGGCATAGGAAAAACTTGGTGCCATCATTTCCTCTTAGGACCTCGCCCGGTTGCATCATGGCACATATGCCACCGGTAGAAGAAGAAGGTGGGATTGCCACCATGCTTTGGGACAAAGGGCTAGTCTCAACAATAGACTTAGCCTTTGCCGTCTCTCTCAACTCCCTCATCCGCTTGTAGTCATCACTCACTTGTTTGGGAGTTAAGGGCTTCAACACAAATTTCCTTCCTTCGTGTTTGATCGTGTAAGTGTTGACACGACCATCATGAACCGCTTGTCGATCAAATTTCCAAGACCTTCCAAAGAGAAGGTGGCATGCTTGCATGGGCACCACGTCGAACAAGTGTTCATCCACATAATTACCAATTTTGAACTTGATCAATGCTTGCTTCACCACCTTTAACTCCCCACATTCACTAAGCCATTGTAGGCGATAAGGTTTGGGATGTTTCAAGGTAGGCAACTTTAATTGGGTAATAAGTGATTGACTCACAACATTAGTACAACTTCCCGAGTCAATGATCATAGAGCATACAACACCCGTGACTCGGCATCTAGCATGAAAAAGGTTCTCCCTTTGTAAGGTCTCACTATCCTCCACTATCATAGCTCCTAAACTCCTCCTCACAACTAGAAAAGTATGAGGTTCATCATCCTCCACCGCATCATCTTGATCATCCTCCTCTACTCCCTCATCTCCCTCTACTCCCTCATCTTCCTCCGGTTCACTCTCTTGTTCATAAGCATCATTACCAACAACAACCATGGTCCTTTTCGTAGGACACTCTTTAGCAAAGTGACCATACCCTTTGCATTTGTGGCATTGAATTGAAGATGAAGTAGGAGTATTCAATTGGGTTTTAGAATTACCTCCAACATTGGGTGTGTACTTCTCATACGGCTTCTTCACATCTTTGATAGCACTTGCACCACTAGTGCCACTTGCATTTGGCAATCTTGCATTGGGAGTAGGATTTTTCCATTCCTTTGGCTTGTTCATGGAAGTGGAAGTGTTTCTCTTGTAACGGTTGGACTTTTCTTTATCAAGCCATTGCTCGGCTTGAATAGTGGCATCAAGGACTTCTTGAAGTGAAAGATAAGCATGCAATCTCAATTGTGAAGCTATACCATAGCTCAAGCCATTCTTGAAACGGATCACGGCTTGCTCCTCATCTTCGGTGTCCATATCCAAGGCCATTCGAGTCTTTTCAAACTCATCATAATACTCATGCACCGTCTTGACACCTTGCTTCAACTCATAAAGTTTCTTGAGTTGCTCTTGACGATATATAGGAGTGACGTACTTGATACTCATGATACCCTTCAAGCCATTCCAACCCACATTCACGGGGATTCCCGCTCTTCTCCTTGATCTCTTGACGGATTCCCACCAAGTAGATGCATAGGATTCAAAGGATGAAATAGCATAAGTACCTTTCTTGTCATCGGTCATGTCATTTGTGTCAAACATCCTTTCCATGATAAGTACCCATTCAATGTAGGCTCCCGGATCACAATTCCCTTTAAAGATTGGGAGATTAAGCTTCACACTATTGAGGTTGGTGTTGTCACGACACCCACGGAAAGGCTCTGGTTGGCCCCCATAGTGATCTTCATTCACACCATATTCCCTCCTCGCATTCCCTCCAATATACCCCATAGGTGGCCCTCGACCTCGGCCCCTACCTCTATCCACATTTCGACCCCAATTCATACCTCGCCTCGGTTGAAAGTGATCATCAAATCCATACATATCATCACCATAATCGGCTTCCTCCCCTTCTTGAGCTTCATCGGCTTACTCAAGAGGTTGCACATTTCAGATGGGTCTTGGTAGTGGAATGTTTCTTGGGGGGTTGTCCAAGATACGGGGCATGCCCGCTCGTTGGGTATTGCCCAACACTTGATCAATTCTCTCTCGATCATCCTTTACCCATTGTTGATGAAGAAGTAACTCAACAACTTGTTTCGGGGTAAAGGTCGGACTACTTGAGCCTTCAACTTGGACACTCGGGGTCCCTTTCTCAACTTGGACACTCGGGGTCCCTTTCTCCGATTGAACATTGGAAGTCCCTTGCTCAACTAGGCCACTAGAGTTCACCCTCTCAAGGATTTCAATCCTCAAGTTCATACTATCCAATTTGGCAAGGAGAGTAGCAAGGGCACTCTTAGCAAAATCCTCTCCTTCGGTAGACATTGTACCTACACAAGTAACAAACGTTAGCAAAACAACCTCACACACTCCCTCACTTGAGTTCACTCGGTTCTCTCGTTTAGTGGTGGTGGATATTTCACTCGACTTGTAGTTCCAAAGCTTCACGTAGATGAGTAGAAATTCCTCAACTCAACCAAACTATTCACGAGTCAAGCACACTCTGGGGTGAGTGGAATTAATAGGACTCAATGAATGCTAGGCACTTTGAAGTGAGAACTTGAATAAAAAAGAATCTACGAATCTTCTTGGAATTCTACCCTCCAACTAATGCACGAATTCACCTAAAAGCAATGAAAGATTAGTGCTAATTAAGTATAAAGATTACTTAGATAGGCACTAATAAGAGGTTAGGCAACAAAGAAACAAGCAAACCTAGAAGGAACTACCTAATTCAACCCTTCAGGGGTTCAAGCGGAGCGCCTAAGGAAGTGGGCGGAGCGTCTGGCAAAGTGAGCAGTGGGGTTGGGCAGGCGGGGCACCCAGGGGTTGGGTGGAGCGCCTGGGGCAAGAACAAGTCAGGCGGGGCGCCCAAAGGTCTAGGCGGAGCGCCTGGATGAAGAAGACCTGGGTTTTTCTACTCCGTGTTCTTCGTTTTCAATCCAATTTCTAGGCTGATTCCAAGGTGTTTTGGCCAAATTCAAGGTACCCAAAGTTGTTTCTTGATACAACCTTCAATCCCCAATCAATTTCACACCCAAACAACCAACAAATAATGTTCAATCAAGATGCAAAGTTTTCAAGTTTGGGGTTTCAACATGGGTTTCAAGGTTCAAGGGTGGGTTTTAATTCACCAAAAACAATGTTATCGAACCCCGAATCACACGATTCTTGTTTCAATTTGTTCGATTTTCAATAGAGATCAATCCCTGATAATCAATTCCAAAACCCCACAATCACACAACCCAAAATCAATCAATTTCATCAAGAACAAGGGTTTGGTAGGGTTTAACAATAATTGGGGTTTCAAATTTTCAATCCAATCCAATCCAATCCAAACAATTTTGGTACCCAAACGTTGGGTTTTCAACAAGGATTAAGAATCTATAACACCCACTTCAAGAATCGAACACACCAAAAAGTTACACCAAATTTTTGAATTTTTGAGTTTTTCAATTTTTTTTGTAATTTTCTTCTTTCAATAACTTCAACAACAAGAAATCTAAAGAAACTAACCTAAGCACGAAGAATCAAGGGTCGGAGGTTCGTAGAAACGATACCCGAACCTTGCTCTGATACCAAACTGATAAGAATTAAATGCGGAAAAAGTAAAAGATAGGAACGAGACGTAACCGATCACAAATCTCAAGTAGCAACGGAGAACCTGTTCCGTTACACCCCGAGAGAAGGTCAAGAACACCTATGCTAGGCAACTACCCTCGAGCTAACGTGAGCACGCAAGTAGAATGGTCGGGGGGGGGGGGATTGGAAATCATCTAGATCCACTAGAGGTAGAACAAGTCCCATCAAGGTTTTCATTCAACAAAAGAGTTCAACTCTCAACACAAAGTGTATGTTTAATCATCTAAAATAAGCTAATGAAATAAAGTAGCTATCTAGCTATTTATAGGTGTTTTTAGGCACCTATTGAAAGGTCTAAAATGCCCACACTTAGGCTTAGGAATAGAAGACCACGTAGGGTCAAAATAGACATAACACTAAGCAAATTCACGTGCTTCAGCTATTCGGGCGGAGCGCCCAAGTTTGGGGCGGAGCGCCTGGCCTTTTGGACAGTGGGGTGGCCTAGGCGGGGCGCCCAGAGTTGGGGCGGAGCGCCTCAGCCTAGGCTTCTTCAGGCGGGGCGCCTGGATCACTGGGATGCTCCCCTTGCGCTTTGAGCACTCGGAACGGCTTCCAATCGCTTCCTTCTTCTAGGCCCTTCCTCACCAAGTGTAGGTGTACTCCTGCAGTTGTGGTGTCTGGTGTGTGCGCTGGATTAGGACTAGTTCAGGTTGTTTCTGCAGGTTCTGGATAGATGAAGGATGTAAAGGGGATGTTGTTGAATTGGTGAGAGGTTGCAGGCTGTTTGGTATATCATTTGTAGTGATTGAGATTGAAGTAGAGGGGGATGTAGTCAGTATATTTAAAGCTGGTGTGTTGATGTAGAAGCTAGGATGTGTTTGTGAGGTGCTATGAGAGTGAGGGAGTTCTGGAGGTTTCAGGTAGATGTAGAGTGTGTGTTTGGTTTCTGCAGGTGGTTTGGTCTGGTTTTGTAGTGATTCAGAGGGAGCAGGGGAGGTGCAGGGGTTTAGTCGATTAGTCTTGCAGGTTGTTTGTAGGCTGGTAAGTGTGGGTTCAGGGATGTCCTGGGAGGTGGAAAGCAGCTTCCAGGTCTGTTTCTTTTTTTAGCTAAGAGATGAGGTTTTGGTGAGCTGCAAGAAGAGTGTAGGCTAGTTCAGGTAGATGTAGAGTATTTGCTTTCTGCAAGTGGTCTGATCTGGTCTTTGTAGTGATTAAGAGGGAGTAGGGGTGAGCAGGGGCTTGCTTCTGGTTTTGTTTATGTTTTCAATGGTCTGTTATGTAGAGGGTGTTATTCAGGTTGTTTCTGGAGGCTGCATATGCTGTGAGTAGGAGTGTGTGTTAGGTTCCCAGGTAGTTTGTAAGTAGTTGCTGCATTTGTATAAGAGGAGTTGCAGGTCCTGGAAGTTTTAGGGAGCTTCAGGGAGTTGTTTCTAGTGAGTTGGAGATGCTAGAATGGTCTGCTAAGGGCTGGTATCTTGGTTAAGTGAAAGGCATAGGATGAAGTCTGGATGAAGTCTTTTCCCTTTTAGAAGTATAGGATCTGTTAATAAAAGGGTCAGATCTTTTTGTTAGAAAACATAGGAAGTCTTCTTGTACATTTTCTTTCACCTATTAAAACTGAATAGAGACAACATAATTGAGTTTTAGTCATTAATAATTGAGTATTGTGTCCATGTCATAAGTTTCTTTCTCGATACTAATGTGTAGATATCATGTTTTATTAAGAAAATTAGTGATCTTATTTAATAAAAATGATTACTGGTTTAGTTAACAATTTACTCTTTTCACTTAAGCCTGAAAATTTAAATGACTGGCCAATAGTTTAAATGGTTAAATGGTATCTTGATCTAGTCTGAGGTCTATTGTGGATATGCATTTAAAGCTCTTGACAGAACCTTAATTAGCTCGTAAGCAATTTGGTAAGTATGCTGACTATAGTATGGGAGTAAAATGGCTTAACAAAAGCGGCTAGTTGCAGTATATTTAATTGTGTTATTAGCATCATGTTTTGGTCCTAGACCTTATGGCTTTGAATTCCTTTGTCTTAATAACCATTCTAATTGTTTCTTTATGAAAACTACTGAATTTTGTGAGTTCTTCATCACCTCTTTCTTATTATATGTAATGACGAGTTGATTCTATATCTTGGTCTTTAAGAATGAGACTAAATATTTCAAGAATTGCACTAGGGTATATTCTTCTCACGCGTGTTCTTTACTGATGCATATGTTTGCTTTAATTAGTTCATTAGATTTGCAATGTTTAGTTTCCCTTTATTGTTCCCTAATTTTTATCTTCCTTCTATTTTGACATGAACACTCTTGGGATCGAGTTGAGCGAAACTCACAAACCGGGATTGGTTATTTGCATTGGGAGTTGTTTGATCCGCTCCGCATTTTCGGGACTTGATATCCCCGAAAATGTAAAAGAAAAAGAAAAAATGAAATCCTTGTGAAATACATGGCTTATATTGAGCTTGCTATCCGGGTTCTACCTTCTAAACCTCTTCTCTCCCGTCCCCTTTAGAAAGCATATTTTAGGATCCCGTACATCGGATTAGGACTTTGCATGATTAGAAGTTTGGTAGGATAGCCACTTTATCAAATTGTTATCTTATTGCATGTTTAGAATTTATTATACAATTGTTTATCCCGTTTCTTTGGAACTCGCCAATTAGTTTAAGATAATAGTAATATTTGATTAACTATCGAGTGCAAAATAATCAAAATTAAAATTGTATTCATTTATTCATTATTTATATTTAAGTTAATTATTTATCCATCTATTATTTATTTACTCATTGATTAAATTATTTAAGTGGTATTTATTTATAAATAAATAAAGTAATTAATTTATTCATTTATTTAATTTTAGTTAATTATTTATTTGTTTAATCAATTATAATTATTTAGTTAATCAATTATTATTTAGTGAATCAATTATTATTCATTTTATTCCTCATTTAATTGAATTCATATAAATATTTATCTATTAAATTAAGTCATTTATCTATTCATTATTATCTATCCAACCAATTAATTAATCAGTTATCATTATTTATCTAATCATTTATTTTATTTACTTAAATTTTATTTAGCCTTTATTTATTTATTAATTAAGCAATCAACCATTATCTCATTGTTCATTTAATGAATCTTAAGTTTTGTTGTTTAGTTATCTAAGTATTGGCATAATCAAACCTTATCTTATTTATATTATATTATTCATTATTTATTTATCTTTATTTAAAATTTATCCTAAATTAATTATCTTTAAGTAAAATTCGTAAAAATCGCCGGATTAACCGCTTTTAGCGAATTTTCGAAAGGTCTCCCGCAAGGGACCTTCTTTCGAATTTAATAGAATCACTTACTCAGAATCTCTGATTTTAATTTAATTTCCTTTAATTAAAGAATAAAATTGTACTCTTTAGTTAACTTAGGTTCCTAATAATCCTTAAATTAGGTGGCGACTCCAAAGAAACCCTTTGGAGTCTCCATTTTGTTGAAAATACATCCCGATGCATACTTGTGTGCATTTGGGGGGGGGGGGGGGGTTCAACACCAACAACAGGGCATAACATATAATATACAATGTAAATTCAAAGCTAATGTGTAATGAGTATGCCTATCGGCAGCTACACACGTAAGGAACACGTGGTAGAAAATCCACGAGGCCAAGTGCCTCCAAAGAAATGGATATAAATACTTACCTTGTTACAAAGTTAGCACAACTACTCAACAACCGCTTTGTCTTTTGGATTCATTGCCAAACGATCTCACTGTGTTCAATAAGCCGAAAAATATATCACATAAGGCTAAAGACTTCATTCCTTATCTCTTAGGACAATTCAGTTAGGAACCTGATACCCTATTTGCATACGCAATACGCAGGTTAGGCCTATGTACAGGGTTCAAAGTCACATAACCAAACCCTAAATAAATTACATTTATATGTTGCCCATAACTCACCGAGTACGAATATATACTCAATTCCATTATCAGGGTCCAATTAACCCTTTAAACTATTAATTGAACTTGTTAAAACGATGTCTAATATCCCAATTTTTACCGTTAAAATATATTCAAACACAAATAATAAACTCAGATAATGCATTAAGATCATTACTTGAATATTTCAGGTTGAAAATTCTATCTTTTTCCGGCTCTTATCTCATTTTCTGGCATTTTTTTCTCTTTCATTTCTCGTATTTTTCTATATGTCCGATTCTGCAGTTCTAATGAGCTAAGGAGCTCTTCTGAGCTAATCCTGGAGCTCACCCACCGCCTTACTCTTTTTTGATTTTGTTTTTTTTTCTGTTCTTTTATTTTATTTTCTTTTCTTTTCGCGACGGAAATTAAAACGGAACTCTATGAAATTTGAAATGATCCCAAATTTCTCAAGTAAGTTATACAAAATATATGTAACACGGTTGCTAAGGCGGATTTCAAATCGGACTCTCGAAACTCAATATGCAAATTTAATGGAAAAAGGTCAAATTATTTAACTTTCAGCATTTTAGAGGAAACTAACCGAACAACCTCGAAATTCACTTTCGAAAGATCACAAAAGTCATAAATAATCATACGAACCCAACAGCACTTTCGGAGTTTGATCGGAGTTTATTCGCCAAAATCGAGCTCGAAAATCTCTTTTTAATATTTAACGACAACGGAAACTGAAACCTTCTTCTGATACCTACCAAACGAAGTCCGATTTAGTTCAAATTTTACAGACAGGTTCTAATGGACCTTACAAATATTTTAAAGTTATCGACACGCCAATCAGAGTTCTAACTTCTGAAATGACTGACCAAGGTCGTTTCATTCTCCTGCACTTAGACTCTCGTTCGTCCTCGAACGAGCTTGAGTCTAAATCAAAATTCATGCGGACAACAAGAGGACTTGCCTGACCTTTATAAACTATTCCATGGATATTATCTCATGATTATAGAATCAGAATTATAACGCGCACATCAAACTCTTGGATAAAAATATAGCTGGATAATATCATAATATCACTGCCCAGATTATTTTACTAAACTGGCCTTTCCTTGATCATGAGGGAAGAGTTCTACATTGTCGGAATAAAGATATATGGGACTCTGAATGGATTAACATAATTTCGACGATGAATCGCCTCCTCGATATACTTTTCGATATAGAACAGGTCGATGAAAATAAGAATTAGCTTATGCTTCAGCAACAGCTTAGAGATTTAGTATTACCATTCAGTAGTTGGAGGAAGACTCCTCCGCTTAAAGCGCAAACTCATGCAGCTATTTGAATAGGAATAACCATCCTCGCACAGTCTGCTGGACTAAAGAAGATTTAGCTAAAAGCCGAACGTAGGCAGACCTAAGCTACCAAACTACCCTTTCGAGTTGCCAAATAGCTGCAACTCTCGAGTCACAACTCCATACATTTTCTATAAGCACCACCGCTCGATGGATCAAATCAAAGGTCAAATGACACCTCTCATTACCCTTAGTAGCCTTGAAAAACAACAATGTGCTTACCCGGCTACCTTGACACGCACTCTGGCTCTACACAGGGAACATCACAACTGACCGCCTAAGCTCACCAGTGCCGAACAAAGAAGAGATAGCAACAGACTGAGGATAAAAATAATTAGAGCTTTAGGAAGCTCATCTTCTTATTTACTTGGCTACCTGAGCTAGACTACTCACGAGTCAAGTTAGCCAAAGAATCACAATTGAAGAAATAGATATTAAATAAGCTCTATGAAACAACATCCATGCCAATTTAACCTCCCAATAAGAAGGAAACTCCGACAATTTACCAGAAAACACTTTTATAACCAGATAAGCTCATGGGATAACATGACTTTACTAGCGTTTTGAACCAAGAGGGGATACGTAGATCAAATATTACTTACTAACCACTTTACACCAGAAGAAACCATGATACTCCCTTATGGTGATGAACTAGAATCCTATAATCCAACCAACATGGAATTCCGAGAAGAGAGGTAAACTAATTTGATGTAATAATAGAAGGTGACACGACAATATGCCAGGCAGACAATAACGACACTCACTGTCAAATCTCTCATATTTAGGCCAGATAAATTAGTAGGGATTCACAAATGCCCGAAATAAATCATACCAGAAGCTTGTCCCTCAACCGCAATCGATTCTTAATAGAAACAATATCCAAGGAAACCATGGAAACATGATATGACAAACTATTTCCAGATCGATCGGAAGAATCAAATCTTACTCACATAAAAGGAAGAAGAAATACATGGGTCTACTACATCGGATGCCTCAACATCCTGCCAGACTGGCAGTTCATAAAACTGCCTCTACGGCTGAACTAACCCGCTACACTGATAATTACCTTCTAAAGAATAACTGCCACCATGCTCTCGACCATTATTGGATCGAGGCATTTCTCTGGCTGATTGAGATCTAAATGAAATCCCTAGCAGGTTCCTGAGGGCAAGAAGAAGGACGACTGTCTACTTGCTGGAGTAAGGGAAAACTCTTCAAAGGATAACCAGGCTCACGACAGTGATAACACCCTTTTCGCTAAAAATGGAAACTGGACAGATTATCGATTGCTACAAAGAGAAATTTGAGTCTAATCTTGATGAACTACTCGTGCACTCTGAGAATCTTGTCCTACAAGCTGAGATAATATGGCAAGTAACTTTCCAAATAATCAGAACTCTTATCTCCAAACGAGGTACCATAGTGCCTACCAGGACCGTATGATCTCTTGCTCTCCCGCTCTAACTCTTCCCGTTCTAACTTATTGTACGCCTAATCCCTCCGAGCAATATCAACAACAACATCGAATAAACTCCCAACCTCAATTCCTCGAGCTATCTGAGATCTCAAGGAAGGAGAAAGTCACCAATAAATTTTGAACATTCTCGGAAAGTTCATGGACTAGTTCTAGTGCATATCCAACCATCCTAAAGAATTCAATCTCATATTCTGAAACCAACAGGCTAACCGACAGGCTACCCTGTCTAACCCATTCAAACTGGTGACACTCTTCATCTCGCTTGCTACTCGAAAGGAACTTTTCCACGAATTTAGAAGAAAAATCGAACCAAGTTAGTTAATAAGAGAGCAGTCCACCAATTCAAGGTTGGACCCTAAAACTTGAAAGCAGAATAATACACAGCATACTGCTCGAGATAACCAACAGCCTGAAGGATATGCTGACATCATTTAATTTTAAAAATTTACACAGGGATTATCTGATGCATGGCTTAAGAATATCGGAAGGTTCAATCGGGTAAAATAATGCAGCCTTTTCAGATATTCGGACCGAGCCATTACTCGGGCTAGCTAACCCGCCAGAATAACTAGAGGCACAACACATGCTACCTCAGAAACATAATTTACTGGGGCAACATCAGGGACTGGAACAAGAGCTCTCTAAGTCCGAACATCTGCATATGCAGCGACCTGATAAGCTGCCTAGAGAATAATAGGTTCTTGCGGTATCTGGATTGCCATGATTCTCATAAAAGCATCGTATAGAGAACCAAAGGAACCACAAGGCCCTGTTCCCTTGCCCATCGCGAGCTCGTATAGTTGGGACCTCCGTAACTAGATCGTCAGCACGATCAAAACTCTTGGAGCTTTGTCAGTGCTAGCCCCAGGCTAGACTGCTTCGTCTTGAACTCATACCATTTGTTGATTTGTCGCACGAGGGTTCACAATTACTACGAAGGAATTAACGAAAATACTTTTGCATCCTAGACCGACGCACGATCAGAAAAGAAGGAAGTGAAACTTCCTAAATGCCATCATAGCCTCTCGTAGATAAGTACGGACGTCAATGTGCCCATCAGCGAGACTCTACTAGACATTGTCTTAGTCTGGATAGACACTAAACCAGGCTCTAATACCAACTGACACGACCCGGAATCCTTGGCTAGGCCGTGCGGGCACCCGACATCCTCCCCTAGACCCGTTGGGCGAACCCTTAACAACTGAATTAGGAAAATGAATATAAATCCAACTCATAAATAAGAATAAGACTTAGAAAAAAACACAGATATACTAATACCTCTAAGCTGTAAAAAAGAAATTACAGCTAACTACCTAACATACTAGGTTTAGAGTTATCCAGACTAGACATCTAAGAGTACGAAAGAAGAAAGGCACCGCCTGAAGAGAGCAAAATGATACTGAAATAATAAACATGAAATTGTGGCCATCCTGGATAAAAGTTGGCTCACCCTGACGGCTGAAGTCTGTTGAACCCCAAAAATTACCCCTTTTCTTTAGGAAAAGATAGGTTTCGGGTATAATGTTCAACAAAATGGGATTCCAAAGGGTTTTCTTTGGAGTCGCCACCTAATTTAAGGATTATTAGGAACCTAAGTTAATTAAAGAGTGCAATTTATTCTTTATTTAAAAGAAATTAAATTAAAATCAGAGATTCTTAGGTAAGTGGTTCTATTAAATTCGAAAGAAGGTCCCTTGCAGGAGCACTTTCGAAAATCCGCTAAATGCGGTTAATCCGGCGGTTTTCACGAATTTGTTAAGGATAATAAATATATAAAGCTAATTTTATACAAGGATAATATGAATATATAAATAAGTTAAGATTTTAATTATGCCGATACTTAGATAAATAAATGATCCAATTTAAGATTAATTAAATAAACAATAAAATAATAATCAATTAATTAATTAATAAAATAAGTAAAGGTTAAATGAAATTAGATAATTAAATAAAACAAACTAGACAAGTAATTGGATGATAATAAAGGGATTAATTAATTGATTGAATAAATAGATAAATAAATAAGCCAATGAATAACTTAATTAAATAAATGAATACTTATCAATTTTAATTAAATAAAGGAGTAAATGAATAATAATTGATTAATTAGATAAATAAATATTAATTGATTAAATAAATGATTAATTGAAATTAAATAGATTAGATTAAATAAATAAATAAATAAATAAATAAAGGATTAAATTTTAACTGATTAACTAAATAAATAAATTAGATTAAATAAATAAATAATTTAATATTAATATAATCAATAAATAAATAATTCAAATGTAAATTATGACGAAAGTACGATTTTAATCGAATTTTATTTGCACTCATTAATTGACAAATGATTCTAAACATCCATAAATAAATTGGCGATTCGCAAAGAAATGATACAAAGTATTCATAAAAAAATAATTTAAGTGATTTACAATAGTTATTCACAATTCAAATATCATTTCTATCCTACCGGACTACTAATCCGGTCTATGGGGAAATCCTATACAACATGCATTTTCTAAGGGAGCGGAAAAAGATGGAGTTTAGAAAATAGAACCCGGAAGCGCAAATTCATCATTGAGCCTTGGACTTTGTGATTCTCATTTTCTTTCTTTTACATTTTCGGGGATATCAAGTCCCGAAAATGTGGAACGGATCGAATGACTTCCCAATGCGGACCATCCCAATTGTGAGTTTTATTTCAACTCGTCCCCGAAGTGTTTTCATGCCAAAGAGATAGAGACAGGGAATTAGTAAAATGTATAACTAAAATAAAGTATAACACGATACAACCATTCTGAAATTATAAGCTCAATGAAACCATATCGATAGTCAGACAAATACAAGTATTTTTTGCTATAAAAGTTCATCTTTTTAACATAAGCTGCCCGTAAACAAATCAGGACAAAGTTTGTGAATGCTTGACTACTGCAACTCTATTAAAATAGGAAGTATACCAAAGCAAGCAAGTGGTTCCATAAGTGAGATCAAGCAACAGATTACCAAGGGCTATTTCAAGAAATTATTTCATGGTAATTGACAATGAAACTGGACCAACAAGGCAATAATACAAAACTTCTCTTCTCTTCATCCAAAAGAAAGAGAGAGAGAAAAGTTATTAACTTAGCTAGAAACATGGAACAACCTGACATTCCCTTAAAACTTTTCACAGAAACAGAAACAGCCTCATTCCAACAACATCTCAGAAACTGAGCAAGCTAAAAAAAATATCAAACTATGGTAAACCACTCAAATCTTTAACTTCAAACCTGGAACTTATGAAAGCTAACTTAGAAAAAGAAAAAAAACATGCGAAATGAGGCTTAAAAGAAGCAAGCAACAGATTAGAATTAAAGGGGAAACAACATTTAAAAAAAAAAAAAAAATTGAACTGATCATTGCTTAGAGGCCTCCTAGCAAACTGCCTCTACTAGACAACAAATAGAGCAGGAACAACCCCCTTTGAACCCTCTACTCCCTGAACTTATACCCTTTCCTGAAAGAAGCCAACCTCTGAACAACCTCTTAATATCAGCACACTACCAAACATCATAACTACACCCTAAAACTAACTCTAAACAACTGCACACCTCACACAACCCCTGAAACTGCTGAGCCCTATTCCCACTCACAACATCACTACTAACTCCCTCAACACTACCAGAATACCTTTAACAACTGCAGCTATTAAAATAACGCCCTGCACACCCTCGCATACTATTAACATCTCTCCTGCACACCCTAGCTCTCTTTTGACAACCTGAATCAACCTTACCAACCCAAGATCATCCCTTTGCTACTTCAGCATCTCCCTAGGCCTCTTTACCTCTTTCACAGGCTCCAAACAACTTCCAGAAACAGAGAAGCAGCCTAATACAATAACCTCAGCAACCTGCATCAACTCTCATGACGCCCTCGAACAATCTACCTCCTGAATAGCCTCCCACTTACCCCTGCACTCACACAAAAACCAAACTCACTGCTTGATTAACTCCCTGAGCTCACAGAACCACCAGCATACCCAGACTTCTTCTTTAATCCACCTTCACTCACCTGCATACCCCAAAGAACCACCAGAACCACCAACTCATGACTAAGATCACACTCACAGCTTCTCACAAACACCCACACTGCCCTGAAAAAAATAGCCTCTTACACCTGCTAACACTCACATCAAACTGCACAAAGGTCAAGCAAACCAAGACCCCCTAAACACACCAATCTTCGTAAGCATTTACAGATTCAAACAGGGAGCAAAAACAGAGATTATACCAACTGCTTCTCATTTTAAATGAACACACAAACAGGCAATGAAGACTCAACAGAATTTCAAACTTGCATAAACAGGTTCAGGTCCAAAACCAACATTAAAGACCAAGGTTTGCCAATAGAACAAAGAAACAGTGAAGACATCACTTCTTAGTAGTATCGATAGAACCAAAAACAAACAACGCTCATCGACTAAAAATCATTTAACGACCAGAACAACAACATCTTGCAAGCGACCCCATTAGCTAAATGAAAACCATGTTTATACAGCTTTAACTATTGCTTATTCAAGTATCATTTCAGCGAGCATAAATCAGTCATCCTAAACAGCTTACATGTTTAAATCAACAAAGAAAACAAACAGGAGAAACATTAAGATGAATCAAGATTGTTACCTCTTCCGGAGCAGGAACTGAGGCGACGGATTCGAAGAAAAGCGCGACTCGACTAAGCGACTCGAGCCGTAAAGAAGCGATACGACCAATCGAACTTTAACCTTGTCTTAATTTCTGAACCAGAAATGAAACTATGTGTCTTTTGCAAAAAAAAAAAAAAAATGAACAGAAAATCTATTCTGGTAAAAAAAAAATGCTGCCGTTTCTATCTTATCCCCGAACCCCCCTTAATAGCAAGTAAAATAATCTATTTATACCTGTCGCAGCTAGGGCTTCTGATTTGGCTCCAAACATTTTGAAAATTCCCCAAATTTGTAATTTCTTGTTAGATAAAGGTTAAAATTGTCTCACCCTCAGGGTAGTACAATTTTAATCCTCATCTAGGCAAGAAAATTACCGTTAGGATCAAAGCCAAGGGCTCGGATCGAAATCGAGTTCAAACCTACGGCTGGGATTGAAACAACTAATTTTGTACGGGGAAGGTGATGTGGAGGATATGGGGGGACCAGTGTACTGATTTTTGGATGGATTCGATCAAGATTTTGGGGATTGATTGGGGATCCGAAGGGGAATCGGGTAAGGGATTTAGGCATCGGGTTGGGGGAGATTTCTGAATTGGGGAGAAATGAGTGTGGGCTGAGGAAGATTTGTATGTAATGTATATGTTTGCACGCATAGGCTAGAATTTTAGGCTTCAAACGATTTTAACCCTTTTTTATATGATTAAGTAAACGGAGGAATTGCAAAGAGTTAGCTGAAACTAAGGCTACGCATTGCAATTTTATCCACTTTTAACTGAAATTTATAAATTACCCTTAATTTTCAAAATTAATTTTGATTTTAAAATTATTAGGCTTTTAATTGAAATTTTCGAGACAAAATTGGATGTCAACAGCTGCCCCTCTTTACCCGAAAAGGATGAAAGAGTTTTTAGGGTAAAGAAGTTGACGGAAAAGCCAATTTTGTCACGATAAAGCCAAAGACTTTTGATTCCAAGAACCCAAAGGCGAGGCTTATGGCCGAACTCCGATCTTCGAGTTGCCTACATATCTCGGGCTGAAAGAGAATCAGGCCATATGTAGTTCAACGACACTTAGACACGAAAACTCGCACGATTGATTGAAAAAGACGCACGAATAGGAAAGAATTCAAACTGACCCCTAATCTGGAATGAAAGATTAGGTAAGAATTTGCTTGTTCGAGTGCGATTCTTCAGATCCTTGTTGACGAGTCTAGCTCATATCAACAATTGCCCCAGTTCACTGCTAAGAAAAAGTTCCACGTTATGCTCCAAATTCTGCTGCGGTGCTGCTAAAATCCTGTAATAAACTTGACAAACGGTAAGGGAGCAACTGCTTATAAGACTTTGATAATTGGAAATAAAGAATAACATCAAACTGTAAATGCGAGTTGTGATATCATCAATAAATTCTTCTTTCGATCAACTAACGAGGTGCTCCGCCCGGGAAACCTCTAGGCCGATCATTATTCTGAAACAGTAAAGTAAAACAATAAGTAAAGCGAGTACGAATTGCAGAATATAAGGCTATTACAAAATAAGTTGACTAACGAGACATAATGCCTCAAGTTGACTTGGCTAGTCTATACCCTACGCAGGTAACATAACGTTTATTTATAAGGCAAACGAGCCTAAAACGCTCAATTATAAGGCGAACGAGCCTATACGTTCCATTATAAGGCGAACGAGCCTAGAACGTTTAATTATAAGGTGAACGAACCTAAAACGCTCAATTATAAGGCGAACGAGCCTAAAACGTTTAATTATAAGGCGAACGTGCCTAAAACGTTTAATTATAAGGCGAACGAACCTAAAACGCTCAATTATAAGGCGAACGAGCCTAAAACGCTCAATTATAAGGCGAACGAGCCTATATCATTAGGCAAACAAAAGAGGCGAAATTCATTAAAGCAGGTACTTCTTTAGACTTAGAAATATCTGCAAATCACAAAATGAAATTTTAGTAAGTGTTATCATAAATAGAAATGAAACAGATAGGCTTAACAATTTGCAAGGAATATAGGAAATAGAAATGCCGCCTTTCAGCAATAACCATGATAAAGCATAATGCTTTAGATCATGAATAGGTAGTCTATTATGCGATCTCGGAATGTGCTCCATTCTATTGATAAAGCGATGAGGCGTCGGGTCTCGAAGCATCCGACGTCCTAGCGCAACTTGAAAACCTGCATATCCCATTTACGGGTGGGTTAACCCGAATTGTTCATTTATAAGGTGAACAGGCCCAAAACGTTCATTTCTAAGGCGAACGAGCCTAAAACGTTCATTTATAAGGCGAACGAGCCCAAAACGTTCATTTATAAGGCGAACGAGCCTAAGATGCATAAGATAAGGCGAAAAATACAAAACTTATTAAAGTGGGTACTTCTTCAAACTTAACAATATCTGCAAATCACAACAATGGAATTTTAGTAAGTGTTATCATAGTGGAATAGAAATGAATCTGCTTTCAACAATTTGCGAGAATTATAGGATATAGAAAGGCCGCCTTTCGGCAATAAACTGTGGATAAAGTGGCGGTTTGCGATTTAATCTTGAATTGTGCTCGAATCACTTGTCCAGGCAAATGAGACATCCAGTGTTGAAGCATCCAATGTTCCAAAACGACTTGAAGTAAATCTGCATATCCGATTTACGGGTGGATGGACCCGGATCATTAATTTATAAGGCAAAAAGGTCTAAAACATTCAATTATAAGGCGAATGAGCCCAAAACGTTCAATTATAAGGCGAACGAGCCTAAGACGTCCATTTATAAGGCGAACGAGCCTAAAACGTTCAATTATAAGGCGGACGAGCCTAAAACATTCATTTATAAGGTGAACGAACCTACATTTGATAGTAACCTGCAAAAAAAAATAAAGTTGTAAATTGGATTAACTAAGATAATGCAAAATAAATGAGCAAAGCTAGGTCGTGTTGCTTGTATTGATAGAGCTGCAAAGCGTGGAATGCTGCCTTTGGTCCATATTGAAACCGATGTTCAATTCTATTCTACTGCTTTTGGAATTCCTGCATCCAGAGGAAAATCATGAGTTTTAAAAGATGGGCCCAAAAGCCTCAACATTTTGTTTTGCTCCTTCTCTCTTTATGCTGAACTTTTGCAGTAGCACCAAAACGAATTTGCCCCTGTTTTCAGAGAAAAAGCTGTTAGTTTTTGAACAAATAGTGGCTGGCTTGATTGAACACCTAATGCGGCTTCAAATTTGCATCTTCTTGTATGGAAATCAGATGTATTGCTGCTGCGAGAGTCTGATGCCCTTGAAATTCTTCTTTTGGACAAAAGATATCATCTAAGATTGATCTGGCTTGGCTTATTTGGAAAAATGGATTTTCATTGCTTTCGGGATTAAAAACCCAATAAAGGGTACAAGATAGTTCATTACATAAAACTTCAAAAGAGTAGGAAAACATAAGATAGTCGGGCAATAATGCCATTTCAACAAGCAAAGTGTTGTCATTTGATCTTCTTGTTAAGCTTCACGCTTCCTTTTCAAATGCCCTGGTGCCAATTTTGATGAATCACCTCTGATGATAATTGCATTTGCTGCTGGAGGATCATAATCTCTCGTTTGCCCTTGCTTCACACTTATCTTGCCATTTTCAATCATATTCTGGATTTTGTGCTTAAGTGCCAAGCATTCTTCTGTGTCATGGCCTTGAATATTTGAGTGATATGCGCACCTCTTTGATAAATCAAATCCTTGAGGCGGATTTTCTGGGATCCATCCCTTCCTTGCTTGCAATAGTCCTTCTGCTTTCAATCTCTCAAATATGGCTGACAACGATTCATATAGAGGAGTGAAAGCACGAGGTCTTAGCTTCTTCCTGCTTTGATGACCAGATGGTGCCTGATAAGATCGATGCTTACGACTTGAATTCTGCATATCATGATTGTAGTGCACTTGCGAAGGCTGGGAGTCTTGAATATTTTCAGGTGCATCAGAACAATTGAAAACTGGCACTGTAGTGTCATAGTCAATCAACCTTCTGGTTTGAAACTTTTCTTCCAAAATCTTTGCATACCGGATTAAACTGGGAAAATCCTTTAAATTGGCAGAAAGTAGCCTTTCATAAAATATGCCCTCTTGCAGGTCAATGAAAGTTGCTATCAACTCATCTTCAGGCAATGGAGGATGCATCTTAGAAGCCTCTAGCCTCCATCTCACAGCAAATTCTGCAACAGATTCATGCGGCATCTTCTTGATTTTACGCATATCAATTAGATAAGGATCTCTTACTATGTTGAATTTGTATTGTTCCACAAAGTCTCGAGCCATGTCTTCCCATGTGTGCCATTTGGTAAAATCTTGCTTAGTATACCATGCAAGTGCCATTCCTGATAAACTCTGAATAAACAATCTCATACGCAAAGCTTCATCCTTGCCAATTCCAATTAATCTGCTGCAATAATCTTTCAGATGTGCATAGGGGTCCCCTTTTCCATTGAAAGTGTTAAACTTTGGTATCTTGTACCCACTTGGAAGCTCAATGTCCGGGTAAATGCATAAGTCTTCATAGCAAGCTCTGAATATTCCTAGAGCGCAATTCTTTTTGCATGATCTTTCTCAAAATCTGTTCATCCATATTATGAGGATAAGCTGTCTCAACTTCCTTCTCAGGCAATTCTGGTGAACGCACTATCAATTGATTTGATTGACTCCCCACAGCAGGCATATTGATAAATGGTGGTTGGTATAAAGTTGCTGCTGGCCAAGCATTTGGATTGGTAAGATATTCTTGTGGGATTTGTGGATATATAGTATGTATAGGCATTGGGTAATTAGGCATTGTTAAGTAAGGCGAATTGGAGGTAAAGCTTGTATTTGGCAAAGGTTTACTAGTATTGACAAGGTTGACAATCCTATTCCTTTGGACCACATGTTCTTCAACATCATCATTCTGCGCTTGTAAGATACCCATACCAGAACTGGTTGCCTGAAGCTGCTTTGCCATGTTGTTTTGTCCTTGATGCAGATTTTCAGCCATTTCAGTGTTCAATGCTAGCCAACCTTTAACAAATGAATTCTACACATTGAGCAAAAGCAAGTTAATACGTAAAATGATAATGCATGCATAAAATTTCAAACGTAAAATAGGCCATTAGGCCGAATGGATGGGACCAAAATCCCGACTCAGCACATGAGTAAAATATTTAAGAGTTCGAAACTCAATGATTAATAAAATTTGATTTTTCAAGACGCGAATTGAGAAAAACAACTTTGAAAGTTTTTACTAAATTAGTATGCGTGCTAGACCATTTTGACACAAATTGCTAAAATGGTCGGCTTATTTTGAACATCAATTCTTTGCTCGGCTATCGATTCTCGTTTGTCGCACAACAATCTGTACCAATTCATAGAAAACCTGCTTCTGATAACTATGAAATCAACATCAATGTCTTCAATTTTCTTTTGTACAATTTTGCCCCAGTTATAACTTCAACATCTCAACTTGCTTTGCGAAATTGCCCCAGTTATGACTTCAACATTTCAACTTGTTTTGCAAAAATTGCCCCAGTTATGACTTTCAAAACTTCAAACTACTTATCAAAAGCTACCCCGGTTGCAATCTCCCACGTCTTCTACTTGCTTTGCAAAATTTGCCCCAGTTTCTATCTTTGGGAAAATTAAAATTTAAATACTAAAGGGTCGAGCCCGATGGAGGAGCCTACGTATCCCTCCTTGGGAATCAGACCGTGCGTAGTTCTGCTTACATAGAAGAGATTTTCCAAATGATGGTGTAACCGAAACTCGATATGAGTTGCCTACGTTTTCCGCCTTGGGAAACCGGTTACAGTAGTTTGCTTACATAGAAATAAATTCAAACATTCATAATTTGATATTCTTTCTTTTCTTTTCTTTTAACAAAACTAACAAAAGGAAAATACAATAATTACTTCCTAATAATGCAAATAAACTAACTTCTGCTTCTGCCACTTTACTGCTTTTCTGGAACTTAGTAGGTGCCTAAAGACCTTTCTTTGAGCGATCTCCCTTTGCATATGGAAAGATTGCGACAAAAGATTCGTCAGTGCCGTTTGTTGGTAGAATCTTGATCTGGCCAGAATTAATCAAGCTTTCAACTTTCTCCTTAAAGGTAAAGCATTCCCCAATATAGTGCCCATGCATTCCTGAATGGTAAATGCAGAATTTTCCAAAGTTCTCGGGCTTAAGGAACCGACATGATTTTGGTTCTATAGGATGTACCAAATTGAACTCCTTGAGCCTTTCAAATAGTCGTGCGTAAGATTCTGGGAGCCGTGTGAATGCGAAAGCAGATCTTTTGGCATGGTTTGACTGTGAACTTGGATTGACAATTACTTGCGCATTGGCACTAGGTTCCCCTGCTATGACTGGCAAAGGTTTTGACATGACAGCTTTTCCTTTGTCTTTGGACTGTGCCTCAACCAATTCACACTTTCTCTTGTCAGCAATTATTGCAACCGACCCTTCTTGAAGCTCTACAGATTTTCTTTTCAGTGGATTTCCCCTTGCAAAGGTTAGGTTCGGGAGTTCGTACTGCTTGACAAAGTTACGAGCTAAGTCATCCCATGTGAATCGCTTTCCAAGGTCTTGTAGTGCAAACCACATTAAAGCCGGCCCCGCGAGCGTCTTAACAAATAACCTCAACTTGATTCCATTGCTTTTTCCAAATATTGCCACCCAATCAGTGAATGCTTTCAAATGATCATGAGGATTTCCTATCCCATGATACACTGGTGGATCAACCACGCCAAGAACATTCACATTTTCTTTTTCTGCTTCACCTAAGCCTGCTTGAGATGTTAGAGCATTCTCATCTATCATTGTGACATTGCTCTCTTCAACCCTAGGAAGCCCTTCCCCGTTGCTTTTCTCATTGCTCGTCTTTGAGAAGCCACCAAATTCCTTTTCCAACAGGAATGCATGCAAATTAGGGAACTGTTGAGCATCACACTCAAATGCTGGAGTTACTTGCATTGTAAGAGGTGCAACAGTATAGATAGGAGCAACAGGAGCACTTGGTCCTGGGCTTGACACATTTCGCACTGGGTTGCGAGCATCCATGAGCGTGACAACCAATTCAGTAAGGCTATCAAGTCTCTTTTCCAAACTTGCTACAGTTGCTTCAAGCTTGTCAACCTTGTCTTGGTGGGATCCATCATTTCCAGTCAAGTCAATCACAGCAATTTGACGAGCCATAGGTCCTGATCTTGATGTTCAAATAATTAACCCTTTAGCAACGCATACCGAATTTAATAAAAATTTATTAAAGATGAAATTGACGGGTCAACTTATTCCAAAATGGATAAATTGAGACCGTACTGAAAAGACCCAAAATTTAGAGCAAGGCACTCATTTTGTTAAAGCAAACCAGATGCGAAAACACTTGTTTAACTCTGAAGTTATTTTCAAAAGGAAAACATACTTGTGAATACTTTAAATATGACGCTAAACAATATTTTGCAAAATGACAAGACTGGGGTTTAAGATAAACAAAATACTATTTGAAAGCCGTTTTAAAATAATGGTATGCATGAATTCAGATGATAGATGAATGACTTCAAAAAGCGGTTAACTTTACAAAAGATAAGTTGAAGTAACATAACGTTAATCTTACCATACAGCCGAAATTCAATCATAACATAATTAGGGCCAACAAATTTCAAGCAAGCAACACATATTAGCAAGCAATCGCATGTTAGACAGTAATTTGATATGTGGCAAACACAAGTAATTGAGCGTAAATAAAATGCAAACGCGTCCTACCCTGTAAGGTGCCTCTTTGTGCCAGAGGTGGGCCTAAGACGCGCAAACAAGTGGTAACGAAAAAATAGTTCACGCCAGTTTTGAGCAATTCAGATTTAGAGTAAGTGATAAATAATAACAATAATCGATAACAATCAGCTCTCCGCCTCAACACTGCAGTTCTGTTATCCCAACTATCTTCCCAAAGTTGGTGCCAACTCAAAATTCCAACACAACTCATGCTCTCCACAACATCTGCACAAAATTTAAAACCCGAATGCCTAAAACCCGAAACAAACCTCTATACCTTTTGCAAACATCAACGCTCCTCCAAGCACAACTCCCAATTATTTTACAACATCCGGAGTGAGATTTCCAACTACCTTCGCAATACCAGACTGCAAATCATGAAAGGCGCCAATCGGCCTTTCAAAAATAAAACCTCACTGGTCCTCGGCTTTAGACAAGCCTCTCAGCTTCCTAGGTTTTGCAAGGCTCACAGACCTTGTTCATAGGGCTCCTCACTGGTCCTCGGCTTTAATCAAGCCTCTCAGTTTCCTAGGTAGCCAAGACCGCACTGGTCTTCAAGGAGGGGCCCCACTGGTCATTCAAAGACAAAGGGGTTTCACTCTCCTAGTATGCGACAAGCATACTTCATTCCATAAGAATTTGCAGTTGGTTAGTCAACATGGGCCTGCACACACGCAAAGCCATTCACGAGAGGGACCCCACTGATCTTTTAAAGACACAAGGGGCTTCGCCTCATAGATCTCACTACACCGGGCCATCTCCAAAACACAAACCAACTAAATCTGCCTAACTTTCCCCCGAACTGCAATTCTGTCTATGATCTCAACTCTGCTAAATTCTTCCATTTTCTAACCTAAAAGACAACATAGGAGACAAAATTCTAAATCTGATTTTGCTCAAAACATGTTTAGGACTGAGGATTCGTTATCACATAGCACATAATATGCATCGTCGTTGGGTTTCAAGAACCCGTTGACGTAAGGGTGGTTTCCTAACTATGGAGGCGGTACCAAGGACCGGGTCCAGACTAAGGTGTCAATGCATGCATGCTCCTAAAGCTCCGTCTAAGAGTGGGTTAACGGTTGAGGCTAACAGTGAGTGGCAAGCGGTCTCGCAGTCGAATTACTCCTACGATGGCCGCCGGTGTACCAACTCGTCACAAGGGTTCTTTAGTGGAAGAAAGTGCGGGTGCGCATGGGCACACCTCGCGGATATTTGGGGTGAAAATGAAAGAGGTTCCCAGGAGTGGGGGAAGTATGAACGGAATGCCAGTTTATATGTGCACAAAGAAGGTGTAGTGACATGCTTTCGTGACACACAACAATCAATTAAATTAACTACGCATGCTCGCAAATAAACAGTAGATATAATCATGCCAGTTTCAACATACAAATGCAATAACTAAATAAGCTATGCATACTAGTATCGGCATACAACTCAAACAATACAAACAAACAAATTCGTGAAAACCTTTTGGTTAGAACCATTTGCGTATCCCCAGCGGAGTCGCCACGCTGTTGAACCCCAAAAATTACCCCTTTTCTTTAGGAAAAGATAGGTTTCGGGTATAATGTTCAACAAAATGGGATTCCAAAGGGTTTTCTTTGGAGTCGCCACCTAATTTAAGGATTATTAGGAACCTAAGTTAATTAAAGAGTGCAATTTATTCTTTATTTAAAAGAAATTAAATTAAAATCAGAGATTCTTAGGTAAGTGGTTCTATTAAATTCGAAAGAAGGTCCCTTGCAGGAGCACTTTCGAAAATCCGCTAAATGCGGTTAATCCGGCGGTTTTCACGAATTTGTTAAGGATAATAAATATATAAAGCTAATTTTATACAAGGATAATATGAATATATAAATAAGATAAGATTTTAATTATGCCGATACTTAGATAAATAAATGATCCAATTTAAGATTAATTAAATAAATAATAAAATAATAATCAATTAATTAATTAATAAAATAAGTAAAGGTTAAATGAAATTAGATAATTAAATAAAACAAACTAGACAAGTAATTGGATGATAATAAAGGGATTAATTAATTGATTGAATAAATAGATAAATAAATAAGCCAATGAATAACTTAATTAAATAAATGAATACTTATCAATTTTAATTAAATAAAGGAGTAAATGAATAATAATTGATTAATTAGATAAATAAATATTAATTGATTAAATAAATGATTAATTGAAATTAAATAGATTAGATTAAATAAATAAATAAATAAAGGATTAAATTTTAACTGATTAACTAAATAAATAAATTAGATTAAATAAATAAATAATTGAATATTAATATAATCAATAAATAAATAATTCAAATGTAAATTATGACGAAAGTACGATTTTAATCGAATTTTATTTGCACTCATTAATTGACAAATGATTCTAAACATCCATAAATAAATTGGCGATTCGCAAAGAAATGATACAAAGTATTCATAAAAAAACAATTTAAGTGATTTACAATAGTTATTCACAATTCAAATATCATTTCTATCCTACCGGACTACTAATCCGGTCTATGGGGAAATCCTATACAACATGCATTTTCTAAGGGAGCGGAAAAAGATGGAGTTTAGAAAATAGAACCCGGAAGCGCAAACTCATCATTGAGCCTTGGACTTTGTGATTCTCATTTTCTTTCTTTTACATTTTCGGGGATATCAAGTCCCGAAAATGTGGAACGGATCGAATGACTTCCCAATGCGGACCATCCCAATTGTGAGTTTTATTTCAACTCGTCCCCGAAGTGTTTTCATGCCAAAGAGATAGAGACAGGGAATTAGTAAAATGTATAACTAAAATAAAGTATAACACGATACAACCATTCTGAAATTATAAGCTCAATGAAACCATATCGATAGTCAGACAAATACAAGTATTTTTTGCTATAAAAGTTCATCTTTTTAACATAAGCTGCCCGTAAACAAATCAGGACAAAGTTTGTGAACGCTTGACTACTGCAACTCTATTAAAATAGGAAGTATACCAAAGCAAGCAAGTGGTTCCATAAGTGAGATCAAGCAACAGATTACCAAGGGCTATTTCAAGAAATTATTTCATGGTAATTGACAATGAAACTGGACCAACAAGGCAATAATACAAAACTTCTCTTCTCTTCATCCAAAAGAAAGAGAGAGAGAAAAGTTATTAACTTAGCTAGAAACATGGAACAACCTGACATTCCCTTAAAACTTTTCACAGAAACAGAAACAGCCTCATTCCAACAACATCTCAGAAACTGAGCAAGCTAAAAAAAATATCAAACTATGGTAAACCACTCAAATCTTTAACTTCAAACCTGGAACTTATGAAAGCTAACTTAGAAAAAGAAAAAAAACATGCGAAATGAGGCTTAAAAGAAGCAAGCAACAGATTAGAATTAAAGGGGAAACAACATTTAAAAAAAAAAAAAAAAAATTGAACTGATCATTGCTTAGAGGCCTCCTAGCAAACTGCCTCTACTAGACAACAAATAGAGCAGGAACAACCCCCTTTGAACCCTCTACTCCCTGAACTTATACCCTTTCCTGAAAGAAGCCAACCTCTGAACAACCTCTTAATATCAGCACACTACCAAACATCATAACTACACCCTAAAACTAACTCTAAACAACTGCACACCTCACACAACCCCTGAAACTGCTGAGCCCTATTCCCACTCACAACATCACTACTAACTCCCTCAACACTACCAGAATACCTTTAACAACTGCAGCTATTAAAATAACGCCCTGCACACCCTCGCATACTATTAACATCTCTCCTGCACACCCTAGCTCTCTTTTGACAACCTGAATCAACCTTACCAACCCAAGATCATCCCTTTGCTACTTCAGCATCTCCCTAGGCCTCTTTACCTCTTTCACAGGCTCCAAACAACTTCCAGAAACAGAGAAGCAGCCTAATACAATAACCTCAGCAACCTGCATCAACTCTCATGACGCCCTCGAACAATCTACCTCCTGAATAGCCTCCCACTTACCCCTGCACTCACACAAAAACCAAACTCACTGCTTGATTAACTCCCTGAGCTCACAGAACCACCAGCATACCCAGACTTCTTCTTTAATCCACCTTCACTCACCTGCATACCCCAAAGAACCACCAGAACCACCAACTCATGACTAAGATCACACTCACAGCTTCTCACAAACACCCACACTGCCCTGAAAAAAACAGCCTCTTACACCTGCTAACACTCACATCAAACTGCACAAAGGTCAAGCAAACCAAGACCCCCTAAACACACCAATCTTCGTAAGCATTTACAGATTCAAACAGGGAGCAAAAACAGAGATTATACCAACTGCTTCTTATTTTAAATGAACACACAAACAGGCAATGAAGACTCAACAGAATTTCAAACTTGCATAAACAGGTTCAGGTCCAAAACCAACATTAAAGACCAAGGTTTGCCAATAGAACAAAGAAACAGTGAAGACATCACTTCTTAGTAGTATCGATAGAACCAAAACAAACAACGCTCATCGACTAAAAATCATTTAACGACCAGAACAACAACATCTTGCAAGCGACCCCATTAGCTAAATGAAAACCATGTTTATACAACTTTAACTATTGCTTATTCAAGTATCATTTCAGCGAGCATAAATCAGTCATCCTAAACAGCTTACATGTTTAAATCAACAAAGAAAACAAACAGGAGAAACATTAAGATGAATCAAGGTTGTTACCTCTTCCGGAGCAGGAACTGAGGCGACGGATTCGAAGAAAAGCGCGACTCGACTAAGCGACTTGAGCCGTAAAGAAGCGATACGACCAATCGAACTTTAACCTTGTCTTAATTTCTGAACCAGAAATGAAACTATGTGTCTTTTGCAAAAAAAAAAAAAAAATGAACAGAAAATCTATTCTGGTAAAAAAAAAAATGCTGCCGTTTCTATCTTATCCCCGAACCCCCCTTAATAGCAAGTAAAATAATCTATTTATACCTGTCGCAGCTAGGGCTTCTGATTTGGCTCCAAACATTTTGAAAATTCCCCAAATTTGTAATTTCTTGTTAGATAAAGGTTAAAATTGTCTCACCCTCAGGGTAGTACAATTTTAATCCTCATCTAGGCAAGAAAATTACCGTTAGGATCAAAGCCAAGGGCTCGGATCGAAATCGAGTTCAAACCTACGGCTGGGATTGAAACAACTAATTTTGTACGGGGAAGGTGATGTGGAGGATATGGGGGGACCAGTGTACTGATTTTTGGATGGATTCGATCAAGATTTTGGGGATTGATTGGGGATCCGAAGGGGAATCGGGTAAGGGATTTAGGCATCGGGTTGGGGGAGATTTCTGAATTGGGGAGAAATGAGTGTGGGCTGAGGAAGATTTGTATGTAATGTATATGTTTGCACGCATAGGCTAGAATTTTAGGCTTCAAACGATTTTAACCCTTTTTTATATGATTAAGTAAACGGAGGAATTGCAAAGAGTTAGCTGAAACTAAGGCTACGCATTGCAATTTTATCCACTTTTAACTGAAATTTATAAATTACCCTTAATTTTCAAAATTAATTTTGATTTTAAAATTATTAGGCTTTTAATTGAAATTTTCGGGACAAAATTGGATGTCAACAAAGTCGTCTTCGCTCCTTTACAATGTGGCGAACTCAATCCTGGAGCGAACCTGCCGAAACGAAATAGATAGACAAAAACAAACAACAAACAACAAACAAGGGTGTGTCAAGAGGACTTAATAAGTAGGGCAGACTAGCCACCTCAAAGAATATGATAGCTAGCCAGGGAGAAGAAAAACAGGTAAAGCAAATCAATCTTATTTGAACTATAAACAAGCAGAGCTAGATAATAACTGAAAACACGTATGGAATCATAAACAACCAGGGACATAAGGTAGACAGAACATATAGGTATCCCGAACATATCAACAATCATATATTTATACTGTCGCCGCGTGCAACCCGATCCATATATTCATACTGTCGCGGCGTACAACCCGATCCGTATATTTATACTGTCGCGGCGTGCAACCCGATCCGTATATTTATACTATTGTGGCGTGCAACCCAATCCGTATATTTATACTATTGCAGCGTGCAACCCGATCCGATCCATGTATTTATACTGTCGCGGCGTGCACCCCGGGATACGAGCCAGAAATATATAGGCAAACTGAGATATGACCACAACATGGTATGCATACCGCATACATAAAACACAACGCAATACACACAATAGTCAGTATGCGGTGCAATGAGATTGGATGAATGCGGTACGATGCAATGCAGTCACATATGCCTGATACCTATCTCCGACGTGGGACTCTCATCGTCTACCAGGAGATATATGCAATAATGACCTTTCACCGGCTCGGGACTCTCATCGATTACCAGGAATTATATGCAATGATGACCCTTCATCGGCTCGGGACTCTCATCGATTATCGGGAAGTATATGCAATAACGATCCTTCACCGGTGTGGGACTCTTATTGCCAACCGGGAAGTTTATGCAATAATGACCCTTTACCGGTGCGGGACTCTCATCGCCAATCGGGAAATATATGCAAAAATGACCTTCACCGGCTCGGGACTCTCGTCGGTTACTGGGAAGTATATGTACTAATGACCCTTCACCAGCGCGGAACTCTTATCGCCAACTGGGAAGTATACGCAATGATGACCCTTCATCGGCTCGGGACTCTCATCGATTACTGGGAAGTATATGCAATGCTCAAAACCAGAGTGCAATGCTCATATGCTCAATGAAATACCAACAACATGGCATAACATATAATATACAATGTAAATTCAAAGCTAAGGCATAATGAGTACGCCTATCGGCAACTACACACGTAAGGAACACGTGGTAGAAAATCCACGAGGCCAAGTGCCTCCAAAGAAATGGATATAAACACTTACCTTGTTACAAAGTTAGTACAGCTACTCAACAACCGCTTTGTCTTTTGGATTCATTGCCAAACGATCTTACTGTGTTCAATAAGCCGAAAAATATATCACATAAGGCTAAAGGCTTCATTCCTTATGTCTTACGACAATCCAGTTAGGAACCTGATACCCTATTTGCATACGCAATACGCATGTCAGGCCTATGTACAGGGTTCAAAGTCACATAACCAAACCCTAAATAAATTACATTTATATGTTGCCCATAACTCACTGAGTACGAATATATACTCAATTCCATTATCAGGGTCCAATTAACCGTTTAAACTATTAATTGAACTTATTAAAACGATGTCTAATATCCCAATTTTTTCGGTTAAAATATATTCAAACACGCACAATAAACTCAGATAATGCATTAAGATCATTACCTGAATATTTTAGGGTGAAAATTCTATCTTTTTCCAGCTCTTATCTCATTTTCTGGTATTTTTTCTCTTTCATTTCTTGTAGTCTCCTATATGTTCGATTCTGCAGTTCTAATGAGCTAAGGAGCTCTTATGAGCTAATCCCGGAGCTCACCCACCGCCTTACTCTTTTTTTATTTTCTTTTCTTTTCTTTTCGCGACGAAAATTAAAACGGAACTATACGAAATTTGAAATGATCCCAAATTTCTCAAGTAAGTTATACAAAATCTATGTAACACAGTTGCTAAGGTGGATCTCAAATCGGACTCCCGAAACTCAATATGCAAATTAAATAGAAAAAATTTCAAATTATTTAACTTTCGGTATTTCAACGGAAACTAACTGAACAACCTCGAAATTCACTTTCGAAAGATCATAAAGTCATAAATTATCATACGAACCAAACGACGCTTTCAAATTTTGAATCGGAGTTCATTCGCCAAAATCGAGCTCGAAAATCTCTTTTTAATATTTACCGACAACAGAAACTGAAACCTTCTTCCGGTACCTATCAAACGAAGTTTGATTTAGTTCAAAATTTTTAGACAGGTCCTAATGGACCTTTTAAAATTATCGACACGCCAATTTGAATTCTAACTTTCGAAACGACTGACCAAGATCGTTTCAATGTGTAAGTAAGTTTTCTTATTGGTTGATATAAATGTATCAAAATACAAGTTATTGTGCATTTATATTCTTTCCTTAAATATTTAACTTCAATGTTTTGAGGTTTATTTAGTTTTAGCTCTGATGTAATTGATCTGAAACAGTGAGGTGGTTAACTACTCCTTTTTCTATTTACTTTCAGGTATATTGGTAAATGATTTCTACTACTACAATGTTAAGAACAGTGATTTGGCCAAAGTATTTGATGGTATGTTTGAGAGAATTGAATAATTATTTACATTTATTTTTAGAACAATATTCTTATATGTAAAGTACGTTATTTTCTTCTACTTGATCGTTGTTGTTCTAAGTACGCGTGTGGTCATTAGTAGAAATCATGACCTCCTAAAATATAATAAGAGAATTATTTCTTCTTTATGAAGAACATAATAGGAAGATTTGAAATGTAATGGATAGCCTCTTAATTTTTTGTGCTTCTAGATATTAAGAGTTGCGTAGGAAGTTAATAAAAGTGAATAATAATTCTTGATTTTTGAGAACTACTTTGACATTTAACATGAATTTGATGTACTTTTAAGGTCGGTATTGCGGGAGGTAGTAAGTATTCCATCGGTGATGCGTGTGTAATAATTATCCTTATTGGCAAAGGCCAGTGACTGGTCAGATACTGCACCGGAGTAATAATTATCAGTCATATAGTCTGTGCGTCTTACGGATCAAAGTCCGGAAACCAGTGTCCATCGTGAACCGCCGATCTTATAGAATCTTTACATTACAAAAGAAATTAGGACAAATGTTTATACTACACATGAGTTGATAAAGTAAAAAAAATAAAAGGATGCAATAAATAATATCATACAACAATCTATTTAAATTTTTGGTGTTTACATTATTAGTATATATGAAACGTCTTACTAGGTTTTAAGACATTTTTAATAAGAATTGAAATCTCATTAATGAAGTATCTACATAATTGTATACCAATAGGGGGTAATTTGAATACTTATTTTTGTTAGATTTCATTCAATTAAGTTTTGCTACAAACCTCTCTAGTGCATTAAGTCTTGAGCCTAACATAAGCAAATATTTTGTTAGAAAGTATTTCTCATAGTTATGTCTTTGAACGCATCACTGCGTAAATCATATTTCCTGTTATAAAATCTAGAGAATGTGGATGTCTAATTCATTGACGATTTTTGTTATCACTCATTTCATGTATCAATTAATTAAGAAGCCATCAATTCTTGTATTTGGGAACGCTTTTGAATACAATAAATAAAGTGTCATCCTTATGACGAAGACACAATTAAATAAAAAGTAGAAGTCCTACTTATATTTACCAATATATTCTTGGAATAAACTCTCTCCATATCATTACTATTTCCATTTATTTTACTGCTCTTTTATAATATATTTACAACACGTTATCAGCACGAAGCTCTAATCTTCTCTAAATTAAGTACCAATTTCTTCCATTTGAAAGGTATAATTATATATTATTTGTATATCGTAATATCTTGCTTATAGGTAAACGTAATATATTTTACTGCATATATATTGATATAATTTTGCAGCAATAGTATACGTTTAAATTCACAAGTTTTCATAATGCATTGATAATCTATCATTTTTTGCTTTTGAAAAGATGCTTTAAATGTTTAAAATTCTTTTACTAAAAATATTTAAATTTCATATATCTAAATTCTGGATAAGAAATAAAAAATTAGTATTCTTAAATTCTAATGATTGATGGCATTAATCCAAGAGAACAAAAAAAATTTTCCCCTTCATGTAACTGTAGTTATAAATTTCATTGATTTATATAATTACTAATTCATTTGTTGACTTTGATAGTTTTTACTATGTCGAATTTATCAAAGCTTGAATTTGTGGCACTTGACATTTCCGGCAAGAACTATTTATCATGGGTGCTTGATGCCGAGATACATCTGGACGCCAAAGGTCTTGGCGATACTATTAAAGAAAGAAATGAAACTTCGAGCCAAGATAAGGCGAAAGCCAGTTATTTCCTTCGCCATCATCTTGATGAAGGATTAAAAATTGAATACTTAACCGTGAAAGATCCGCTAGAACTGTGGATTAATTTGAAAGAACGGTATGATCACTTGAAAGCCATGGTACTACCAAATGCTCGTGATGAATGGATTCATTTATGGTTACAAAATTTTAAAACCGTAACAGAATATAATTATGTTATCTTTAGAATAAGTTCTAAGTTAAAATTGTGTGGAGAACCTGTTGATGGTGATGCCTTATTGGAAAAAAATACTTTCCACATTTCATACATCAAATATGGTATTACAGCAGCAATACCGTGAAAAGGGATTCAAAAAATATTCTGAGTTGATCTCATGCCTTCTGGTGGCTGAGCAACATAATTCCATGTTGATAAAAAATCATGAAGCCAATCCCACTGGATCTGCTCCATTCCCTAAGGTGAATGTGAGAGTGTCACATGCTCCATTCCCTGAGGTGAATGTGGTAGCAACACATGATATACCTGAAAGAAGGCAAACTAATTACCATGGTAAAGGCCATTGTCGTGGGCGTGGCAAGGGACGAATTAATAATTGTCGTCATGGTGGAAATAAGCTGAGAACAATAAGGGTTCTCATAATAATCCTTCAAAAGGCAAGGTTAAAAATATTTGCCATCGATGTGGTGCGAAAGGTCACTGGCAACGATATTGTCGTATGTTCTAACATCTTATCAAGCTTTTTCAGGCCTCCCTCAAAAGAAATAAAAATAATGTGGAGGCACACTTGACATTTTCAAATAATGATAATGGGACATATCTGGCACATCTTACAAATAAGCATGATGATACTGAGGCGAAGTGATATTTGGCCACAAAACGTGTATTTTAGTATTAGATTCTTCGCATTTTGGGTGCTTTGGTGGACGGTTTGGTCATAAATATTAGTGTTTTGTGCTTCTATTGGGTTTTTGACTGCGTAGGACTCAAGCAACATGAAGAATGGTTAAGGTTGATGATTTGGAGTAAAATAAAATGAATTGATGGTGAAATCAACCAACGAGGAGCCACGTCATTAGTTGCCAAGGCTTTGGATTAGTTGTGAATGAAACATAGAGACAAGAAGTCATGACCCAGCCATAGTAAAGCCATGATTCAGCCATGAAGTTGAAAACAGAATTTCGCAAGTGCACGGCCCAGGCATCGTAAGGCCATGATCCAGCCATGAGGCAAATTTTCTGGCGAAAAGTGGCGAGGGTCAAACTTGACACGAGATTTATAAGGTTTTCTAACCTATTTTCAGCCCATATCTTGACTTGGGAGAGCAAGACCACCATTGTTGAAGCACTTTGGAACTTGGAAACACATCAAAATTATTGGAACTGAAGAATCAAAGAGTTTTTCTCAACTTTACTTATTCTCTTTTCCTATGGGTGTTGTTTTGACTATAAATTTATTATTGTTTAATACAATTATGAATAGCTAAATTTCTACTCTAGGATTTTGATGAACCCTTTATTGGGGTATTTTTGAGTAACTCTGAGATTGAATAATACAATATTCTATTTATTTGGCTGTGTTTTTATTGAATTCAATTGTTAAGCCTGCAATTGTTTGTGCTCTTTTTACTTGAATGATCTTGGGAAAGACGTTTGGGTTAGGGTCAGTCAAATAGCAGTACTTCAGGTTATGATAAGGGATTACTTAAACTGATTTAAAGTCATTATAGGGATATCGTGATTCGGCTGTGGTCTGAAATTGGACAGTTCTTAATGGTCTTGGTTATTTTGGGAAAAATAGCTCAAGAACGGTGTTGTTAGTAGTTGGGAAACTCTAGCGAACAAGTTTAAGTTCAAGGCCAATAGAATAGTATTTTGTGCAAGTTTGGAGTGAACTCAGGACTAACCCATTAACTAGGGAATTCATTATCCTAGGTATTTTAACATTTGAAAGTTCAATTTTTATCGTTCTTAGTTGATCTTAGTAAATTATTAGTTAAATTAATAGTTTAATAGTTGAAACATTATTGTTGAACTTTGAATCTTCGGCTATTAAAGTTACTAGAACTTGACGTTGCTCCCTGTGGGATTCGACCCCGGACTTGTTAAACCGGGTTATATTTACAGCGACCGCTTATCCTTTTTAGGACGAGTTTTGGGCATGATCAAATTTTGGTGCCGCTGTCGGGAAAGCATCAGTTTAGTTTGTAGTTTTCAATTAATAGCTAAGTTTAGAAGTTTAAGCAATTTTTACTTCTGTCAAATCCCCGGACTTGCTTAACCGGGTTATATTTACAGCGACCGCTTATCCTTTTTAGGACGAGTTTTGGGCGTGATCAAATTTTGGTGCCGCTGTCGGGAAAGCATAAGTTTAGTTTGTAGTTTTCAAATAATAGCTAAGTTTAGAAGTTTAAGCAATTTTTACTTCTGTCATCTTGATTCTAACTTTTTAGCTCGTGTTGAACAAGTGCATGCTCTTGAGAAGTTCAAGATCTGCTAAACTATTTCGACCGGATCCAGAATTTGAGAGGACATTCAAGGCCTTGAACAGGCCAACAAGAACAAACATCCACTAGTTTGACAAGAAGTAGAGAGGGAAGTTGAGATGGCTGACAACGCAGACGTAACTCTGTATGACTAGGCTCAGCCCATGTCTGATAACCTGGCAACTGCCATTGCTGTGCCTGCCATTGAAGCAGAGAATTTTTAGATCACAAATACTATGTTGAACCTGCTTCAAAACAAAGGGCAGTATGCGTAGAATGAACATGAAGACCCACAACATCATTTTAAGAACTTTCTGTCTATTTGTGCCACACAAAAGCAAGCTCGTAAGTCACCTGATGCTATTAAGTTGCTGTTGTTCCCATTTTCACTCACTGGAGACGCAATGGCGTGGTTGAACTCATTGCCAATTAATTCCATCACTACGTGGGATGGGTTGGTTAAGCTATTTCAGAAGAAGTTCTTCCCACCCAACAAAACTGCAAGGTTGAGTGATGAAATACTGACGTTCAGGCAGAAGCCTTTGGAGTCAATGCAAGAGGCTTGGGGACGATTCAAGGGATTATTGCTTAAGTGTCCTCACCACGGGATTCCAGAGCAGATGCTGGGACAGAGGTTTTACATGGGTCTGAATGAAAATTTGAAGGCAAATGTTGATGCTTCCGCTGGTGGAGCATTCTTGAGCAAAAGTTTTGCAGAAGCTAGACAATTGCTGGAAACTATGGCACAGAACTCGGGCTGGTCAACAAGAGATTCATTTGTAGTACCAATTGTTCATTCAGTTAAAGTTAATTCAAATTCGTCAAAAGATGAGCAGTTGGCTGCAATGATGACTCAGTTGCAATTGTTGACAAAGAAAATTGATGAAGTGGGAACCAAACAAATTCATATACTCGATGCTACAAATGGCGGATTATGTTCCCCGTGCGCTAGTCAACAGGTACCTGATCTAGTTTACAATGAGATTGATCCTCAGACTCAGGCTTACAGTGAAGAGGTCAGTTATGTTAACAATTATGGCAACTAGAAACAAGGAGCCCAACTATGGAGACAACATCCTCAGCAGGTACAGTATCGACCTGCAGCACCACAGGGTCAAACAGTGCCATACTAGAGGCAAGTCGGGTATAATCAGCAGGCTCAGCAACAGAGATATGTACCACCACCACAGCCAGCAGCAGTTCAAAAATATGACAGTTTGACAAGAATTGAAGGCATGTTTCAGTAGTTGGTGGGTACTCAAGGTAAAATGCAGGAGCAGCTGACAACACACGTCACTGTTATCAAGAACATGGAGACACAATTGGGTCAGATTTGTAAGGCTTTGAGAAACAGACCCCAAGGAGCTTTGCCTGGTGATACTATTGTAAATCCTAAGGACCGGGCCAACAAACAGTTAATGGCAGTGAATCTTAGGAATGACAGAGATTTAGATAGAGAGTAAGAGCTTCAGCAAGCCAATAATGATGATTTGCAGCCTGTATCAGTCAGAGTAGATATTGATGATCCTCTTAATTTGACAGAGGTGGAAGTTCAGCAGGCACAGGCTGAAAAACTTAAGGCAAAAAAAGCTGAACTAACTCCAGAAGTAGAAGCAGATAGGCACCTGTGCAAGATACTTCCATTGTCAATGGAAGGAAGAGACCATCTCCTCCCTACCCTCAGAGATTGGTAAAGCACCAGAAGGAGGATCAGTACAGAAAGTTTATGCAGATGCTGAAGCAGATTCAACTGAATATTCCTTTGATAGATGCAATCAAGGAGATGCTAGGATATTCCAAGATGATAAAGGACCTGCTATCAAGGAAATTTGATTTTCAGGATTTGGCTATTGTTATGCTGACACATGCTTATAGTGCAGTTTTGACGCGGCCTGTGGCTCAAAAGTCGACAGACCCAAGCAATATCACCATACCCTGCACCATTGGAAATCAGACATTCGGTAGAGCTTTGTTAGATCTGGGTGCCAATATTAACTTGATGCCTCTGGCTATTTACAAGAAGTTGGGCATTGGCAGAGCAAGGCCAACATCTATGAGCCTGCAATTAGCTGACAGGAGTTTGAAACGACCTGCGGGGATCATTGATGATGTACTTGTGCAGGTTGATCTCTTTGTATTTCCTGCTGATTTTGTGATTCCGACTGCCAAATGGATGAAGAGATCCCCATAATTTTGGGAAGGCCATTCTTAGCTACAGGGAATGCTATAATTGATTGTGAGGCAGGAGAGATAAAAATGAGATTAAATGATGAAGAAGTCATCTTCAATGTGCAAAAATCCATGAAAAGACCCAGCGAGTTTGCAAATTGTTCAATGGCAGAGCTTGTGGAGTTGACTGATGTTGTAGATGGGATGTATTATCCTAATGATCCTTTGGAGGCATCCCTCCTAAACATGGATATGATTGATGGAGATGAGTTGGCAGAGTGGGTCCTTACACTTGAAGGACATGATTACTGGCATAGGGAGCCCAGGTTTGAACCACTCAACCTGGCTCAACGGGCAACACCTCCTGCCAAGCCCTCAATTGAAGAACCACTAAAGCTGGAGCTTAAGCCGTTGCCTCCACACCTTAGGTATATGTTCTTGGGATCGAATTCCACTTTACCTGTTATTATCTCATCCGATTTGCTAGATGTGCAGGTAGAACAATTGATACAAGTGTTGAAAGAGTGCAAGCAGGCTATTGGGTGGACCATTGCTGATATAACATGGATCAGCCCGACGACATGAATGCATAAGTTTCTGTTGGAGGAGGGCCACAAACCTTCAATAGAACCTCAGAGAAGGCTGAATCCCAACACGAAGGAAGTAGTGAAAAAGGAGGTAATCAAGTGGCTGGATGCAGGCATCATCTTTTCTATATCTGATAGTACCTGGGTGAGCCCCGTCCAATGTGTTCCAAAGAAGGGTGAGATGACTGTGGTAGAGAATGTGAATAATGAGCTTATCCCCACCCGAACAGTTACTGGCTGGCGTATATGTATGGATTATAGAAATCTGAACAACACCACCAGGAAAGATCACTTCCCACTGCCTTTCATTGATCAGATGTTAGATAGACTGGCAGGGAAGTCGCAATTTTTTTTCCTAGATGGATACTCGCGGGATAATCAGATTTATATCGCCCCTGAGGATTGTGAGAAAACCACTTTCACCTGTCCGTACGACACCTTCGCTTTCATGAGGATACCATTTGAGCTTTGTAATGCACCAGCCACCTTCCAGAGGTGCATGATGGCAATCTTTTCTGATATGGTGGAAGACATACTAGAGGTGTTCATGGACGATTTTTCCGTGGTGGGAAATTTGTTTGATGAATGTTTGATTAACTTGAGAAGGGTGGTACATAGATGTATTGAAACTAACTTGGTCCTGAATTAGGAAAAGTGTCACTTCATGGTATAAGAGGGGATCATGTTGGGACACCATGTGGCGAGCAAAGGGATTGAAGTAGATCGCGCTAAAGTAGAAGTAATTGAGAAATTGCCACCACCTACCTCAGTTAGAGCAGTTAGGAGTTTCCTGGGACATGCCGGCTTTTATAGACGCTTCATTAAGGACTTTTCTAAAATTGCTAACCCTTTATGTAAACTGCTTGAAAAAGATCACCCATTTGTCTTTTGTAATGAATGCAGGTTAGTGTTTGAGGAGTTGAAGCAGAAGTTGGTGTCGGCACCTATCATTGTGATACCTGACTGGCAAGCACCGTTTGAGCTTATGTGTGATGTCAGTGACTATGCAGTTGGTGCAGTATTGGGACAGAGAAAAGACAAGACCATGCATCCCATATACTACGCTAGCCGGAGTATGAGTGGAGCCCAGTTGAATTACACTACTACGGAGAAAAAGATCAGTGTTTGCTTTTGACAAGTTTAGATCATACTTGGTGGGCTCTAAAGTGATTGTGCATACAGACCACCAAGCTATCCGACATCTGGTAGAAAAGAAGGATTCCAAGCCACGATTAATTTGTTGGGTGCTCTTATTGCAAGAGTTTGACTTGGAAATCCAGGATAGAAAAGGTACTGAGAACCAGGTTGCAGACCACTTGTCTAGATTAGAGGGAGATGAGAAGAAGATAGAAGTGGAGGAAATTCTAGAGACCTTCCCTAATGAGCAGTTACTGGTAGGATCACTCGAGGAGGTACCATGGTATGCTGACATTGCATTTTTTTTGGTAAGCAGTATCGACTCTCCTGATTTCTCTTCTGCACAAAAGAAAAGGTTTTATAGAGATTGTCGTTCTTATTTTTGGGATGAGCCCTATATGTTTAAAATTTGTGTTGACAACATGATCCGGAGGTGTGTCCCCGATATAGAACAAAATTTTATTTTGCAGGCTTGTCATTCCTCACCGTAAGGAGGACATTTGGAGGAGTCAGGACAACATCAAAGGTCCTAGAGTCTGGATTTTACTGGCCAACATTGTTCAAAGATGCACATCATTAGGCCAAGAGATGTGATGAGTGCCAGCACACCGGTAGTATTTCCCGCCGTCATGAAATGCTTATGAAACCTATTCAAGAGGTAGAGGTGTTGACGTGTGGGGAATAGATTTCATGGGACCGTTTGTCAGTTCTTATGGCAACAAGTACATAATGGTGGTTGTAGATTATGTATCAAAGTGGGTGGAAGCTGTAGCACTGCCGACAAATGATGCTAAGGGAGTTATTGGATTCCTAAAAAAGAACATCTTCACCCACTTTGGCACTCCGAGGGCAATTATTAGTGATTGTGGAACTCACTTCTATAATCAAGCATTCACAAAGTTACTAAGTAAGTATGGTGTTCATCATAGAGTCGACATCCCGTACCACCCTCAGACTAGTAGAAGTTTCCAACAGGGAGATAAAGAGTGTGCTGACATAGACAGTGAATGGAGATAGGACCGACTGGTCAAGGAAGTTAGATGATGCACTGTGGGCTTATCGCACGACTTTGAAAACACCAATTGGTATGACACCGTATAGATTGGTATTTGGTAAGGCGTGCCACTTGCCAGTTGAGATGGAGCATCAAGCCCTCTGGGTGTTGAGGACACTAAACCTTGATATGAAAGCTGCAGGAACCAGCAGAATGAGTGAGTTACATGAGCTGGATGAGCTCCGCTACCATGCTTTTGAGAGTACTCGAATTTATAAAGAGAGAATGAAGGCGGCGCATGATAGAAGGATATTAGAGAGACATTTTGCGCCCAGAGATAGTGTGTTGTTATATAATTCATGGTTGAAACTATTTCCCGGCAAGTTAAAGACAAGATGGTCGGGACCATTTAGAGTGGCAACTGTCCATCCGCACGGAGCCGTAGAAGTTGAGTCTACAGATGGAACCCGAAAGTTTCAAGTTAATGGGCAAAGATTGAAACACTACCACGATGTAGTTGATGAGAACAAGCTCGTGTCTGTCATTGGTCTTGTTGAACCTTGAAGAAGAAGCAGCGTCGTGCCACGACGTTAAATAAGGCGCTGTTTGGGAGGCAACCCAAATTTATATTGCTTTCTATTTTAGTTTTAATTTAAATAATAAAAAAATACAAAAAAATAATAAATAATAAAAAAATTTGTTAAAAAACAAAAGAGTTTGATTTTAGCACATTTAATGTGTTAATACTTGTTTTTGGAGGTGTTTTGCAGGTTGGAAGATAATTTGAAGTATAGGAAATTGATGTTTTTTTTAAAGTGCAATGAAGAAAAAAAATTGGGACATAGCCCAGGCATGGCTTTACGATGGATTAGCCATGAGGAGTAGAACATTTCAGCTGAGAAAAGGAAAAGGAAAAAAGTTTACAGTGTAGTAAGCAAAAAAAGCACTGGGAAAAGCGATGCCTCAGGTAAGTTTGTTTCAAAAAAATTTCTAACTCCTAAATAAATATACTCACTGCACACACAAAACATAGAACAGAGCAAACGTCAAAAGCCCTTCCCCTTACCCCTGCGATCCCCGATGCCGGTTCCCTCATCCCCACCGCTGAACTGCGAGCTTCGGCGGCTTTGCTCTCGCCGGCGACGACGGGTACGGCCTTCTCTCTCCTCTATTTTCATCTCTCGTTTCTCTCTCCTCTGTTCCCGTTCCCTTACCCCCGTTTCTGCAATTCCCGACCCCTCCCGACCTATTTTCGCTAGTTGGAACTACCCCTGCAATTCTAAGGTTCCGCCTGACTGGCCGGACCCTAGACCAACCCCTTCCTACTGTTTTATTTCGCTGTTGTTTGATTCTAATTGGGTGAGTGCTTTGTTCGAAATTTTGAGCCCTAAGTGATAATGCTGTGATCAAATTTGTGTAAGCGACTGAGATAATATTTTCTAAGGGTTGCTAGCTGAATTGTAGATTATTGGAATCTAATTGGGAGGGGTGACTAGTGGTGAAGATGTCGCCTTAGCTTGGTGTCGATTGGGTGGGACAATTGGTTATTCCTAAGCTTGATAATGCTATTGTGCCTGCAAGCGAACGAGGTGTTGGACTCAATCTTGTGTCTGAATGTACCCTCGCTAAACGAGGTGTTGAACTCAATCTGTGTGCTATTGTTGATACCAGTATGCATACTGTATGCCTACATTGCTTAGTTAGGTCACTTTGTAGGTACTCTTGATAGTGCGTGGCTAAGACTATGTAGCAAGTCGATCGCTTCGGTTGTGAGCCATTGCTTGTTTGATTACGTGCGCTAGACAATTATTATTATTATGTATTGTTTGCTGGATGCGTACATTTACCTGAGCTGTGTGTGACACCCGGTGCTTATATGTTGTGTATTGCTCGTAGAACAATGAAGTCGTTTGTGATAATTGTTGGTGGTTTTCAAGAATTTAAGCAGGGTAGTCTGATTCCCCAGCACCTACTGTCATGACAGTACAAACTTGACTTGTACAAGCTTGCTTTAATGCCCGAAACACTCTGTTTGTGCCCACTAAAATATGCACATGTAACCTGCACGTAAGTGCAGGGTAGCTCTATACTTACAATGTATTGCTGGTTTTTGTGCCCAAGTGTTTATCCTTCTACACTCTCTGTGTGCTTTTGGTGAGTGAATTATGAGATCTGCTTCTGTAATATGTGACAAGAACTGTTGCACACATTTGTTTGAAATGGGACTTCTATGTGCTAGGTAACATTGTGCAGTTGTGTGTACCTGTTATGGTGAGTTAAAATTCAGCCTATGCGTAACATGGTGAAATTGTATGTGCTGGATTCGTTTTGAACTGTGGATGCCCTTAGATTGTACTCCGGGCGTCGATACATATTCTTGGCGCACTAATTTTGTAATGTTGTTATTGCAGACCTAGGTACAAATGGCAAAGACTACAAAGACAACCAAAGCTGGACAAAATCTATTGCACCTCCTGCTAAACGTGCAGATCTAGCAGCAAAAAGAAAGGGAAGCAGCCTGCTTCACCTGAAGTCGAGCCAGAGCTACCTCTTCCTAAGATCCCCCGCTATGAACTTGAACTTGTGGATGAAGAAACAAAGGCTTGGTACAAAAAGTTTCGTCCCAAGCCTTATATTCCAGAGAAAGCAATTAAAGTTGAAGCTTGCCAAGCCAAACACCCTGAAATCTTGGAAGCTATACAGGCTAGGAAATGGGACAAGCTGTTAAAAGCAACTGGGAAGGCCAACATGACTATGATTCAAGAGTTGTATGCAAGTTGGAACCCGGCAATAAGGGGCCACTTAGTCTCGATTCGAGGTGTAATTATTGACATCTCCCCTGCTGCTTTGTGTGAATATTTGGGGGTTGACAACCACCCCAAGAAGCCGTTTGAGGCGTTTTGCTACGACCTAACTATGATGACATTCGCGTGGAACTGTGTGGAGGAAATAAGCTAGCTAAGTGGAAAGCGTCTACTCTGAGGAGGCATAACTGGTTGCCTAAGCGGTTCTTTCTGAAGACCGCGAAGGTTTGGCATCTCTTTCTCACTACAAGGTTGATGCCTTGCACTCACTTGTTTGATGTGACCCGAGAGCAGGTATGTCTTCTATATTTTCTGATGAAAGGTAAACCTATTAATGTTGGTGAGATTATGACTGGGGAAATTAAACGGACCTGTCTCAAGAGTCATAGGAGGTTGTTCTTGCGAACACATTGACCAAATATCTGTATGCTAAATGTGTGCCAGAGTACAACGAGGATCACATAGAGAGAGCTTTTTTTACTAAATTTGACATCACTAATGTCAAGAACCAGGAGGATGAGAAGACCTTCAAGGTACCTACTGCAGAAAAGGATGCGTTGATGGTTCAACTGCTAGCTCGTACCCATATGATGCAAGAGAAGTGTTACAAGGCCTTGAACATAGATGTCAAGGATTGTTTTGAGAAGTACCCGATATCTAGACTGGAAAAGATGCTCTTGGGGCATGAATCTCATAGGGAGATGCACCCTTCTGAGGATGAGAACACTGATGTTGTGTCTCCACAGACGTTGGACATTGCTGATGATTCAGAGGACGACTCTGATTATTTGCCAAAGGAGCAGCCCGATATCTCAGATTCCGGTGAGGACGATCTATCTGACTTTATTATAGATGATGATGATGATGGAGCTGACGCAGATGATGATTCTGACAGAGACGCTGATATGGATGAGACCGGCACCACTGATGGTGTCGATGATGAGCTGGAGGCTTGACATGGAGTTCTTCTCACCCCCCTTGTTCTTATTTTTTTCTTGTGCATTGAGGACAATGCACAGTCTTAAGTGTGGGGTGGGAGTATATTTTTGGATGATTGTATATATATTCTACTGATTTAGTTTGTTTGTTTGCTTTTAGTCGCTTGACTACTTTTAATTTGTTTCCTGCTTTCTATTTTTGAGGTCTGTAATATCCCGAATATTATTGGTCTGTAATAGATTAGTATTTAATATTCAGCAGTTCATTAGTCTTAAGCAAATTGTTAGCTTAGTTAATTTCTAGCATATCAATAATCTCTTTGGGTTTTCTTAGCCTTGGTTCTTTCCCATTGAGTTATTTTGCTGAACTAGGCATTGTGTAGGTTAGATATAAAAATTAAAACTAAAATTAAAAAAAGTAAAAAAAGAAAAGAAAGTGTTTAGAAGGAGGAAAAATGGGAAGGAGGCAGAAAAAGAGAGAAGGAGAACTTTAAAAGACAACCTTTAGCTAGAACTACCTGCATATTTTTGAACTTCCTTTTTGAGTTCATAATTAGGTGTTGCGAGGTGAAATTGAATCGATCCTTGAGTTCCATGTACAGTGTGTGGTGAGCTTACTTTTTTTCTACTTCTCATTGTTTCATGTTAAGTCTAAAACTTGCCCTGCTTGTTGTTTGAGGCGAAATCGTAGGTAGTCCCGATCTTTAGGACGAAAGTAGGCCTTCTTTGGCCCGCCGATGACTAAATAAGCCTACCTAATGAATGAATTCCCCAGTGTCCCAATTTGAGCCTATCGACCTTTTCTTTGACAACCTGTGTTACAAGCCCTACCCCTTTTTGCTATTTACCTCTCTTATTACCCATTTTCCCCTTAACTACTTTGAGTTGTGTGATTGGTAAGATGGTGGGTATGTAATAAGAGTTGCGCACTTGAGAAGAAAGTTGCAAAAGAATGAAGGAAGAAACACTTGATATTCTCCTCATATACAAAAATTGTGAAAAGAGAAAGAAAAGAAAAAAAATCAAAAAGCAAAGAAAAAAAACAAAAAGATGAGTAAATTGATGAATAAATGAGGAGAAAGAATGGTGTAAAAGAAGGGACTCTTGAGTTCAGAAGTGGATATGAATGAAAATCCTGGAAAGTGATACAATTGTACGAATATGTGGGAAATTAGTAGTGAGTGATGCTTAAAGTGTTGAGGGGAAGAATTAGTCACTATATACCCAAAAGTGTACCACACCTTACCCCAAGCCTACATTACAAGCTATGAAAAGCCCTACTTGACTTTTGATCAGGACTCCTACATTAGTGGAGAGCAACAAAAGGGGCAAGCCTATGGTACTTTTCTGTGAGACATGAGAAGATTCTTTGTGAGTGTGAGAGTGTTTGATATTTGATATACTCCTAAGTTTCTTGAAATCATATATTGTGTGTTTGGCGGCATCTTCTTGTTGTGAGGTACATTAGAACTTGAGTGGTCTATAGATTTCTACTTTCAATACTTGGTTATGACCAAAAGAAATGGTGTTTCAATTTCATGGGTGAGTTCGGTTAAGTTGTCGGTCATGTGCTCTTCTGATCTTGATGTCTTGCCTGCTTTCTATGTATTCTTCTTCTTTACTCGAGGACTAGCAAACTCTTAGGGGTGGGGTAGTCATATTTGGCCACAAAACGTATATTTTAGTATTAGATTCTTCACGTTTTGGGTGCTTTGGTGGACGGTTTGATCATTAATATTAGTGTTTTGTGCTTATTGGGTTATTGACTATGTAGGACTCAAGCAACATGAAGAATGGTTAAAGGTTGATGATTTGGAGTAAAATGAAGTGAATTGTTGGTGAAATCAACTGACTAGGAGCCACGTCATTAGTTTCCAAGGCCTTGGATTAGTTGTGAATGAAATATAGGCCCAGCCATCATAAAGCCATGAAGTTGAAAGCAGAATTTCGCAAGTGCACGGCACATGCATCGTAAGACCATGATCCAGCTATGAGGCAAGTTTTCTCGCGAAAAGTGGCGAGGGGCAAACTTGTCCATGTCATACCCGATTTTGGACTCAACTCGAGTCAAGTCGGGTTTCGGATTTGACTGGGTAACTCATTTGAGTTCAAAAGTTGGAGTCGCCCTCTAATATAGTTTTCTAAGGTGTATTAGGCCACCTAAGTGTCTAAGGTCAAGTTTATCACACTAGTCTAGTTTTCAGAGATTCGAAAGGGTAAGAAGTCCAAATGACTCGGGGGAGAAAGTGTTAGGCACTCCCCCGAGTCCCACACACGACCTATACTTAAGCCTAATCGTATTTTATAGCCTCTAATACAAACACCTAATCATAAGGGTGATTCAAGCATGCAAGAGTGTTCAATTTCAGCCTATTTACGCAATTCTAGCATTTAAAGCAATTTACGCAAATGGCCAGTTTTGCAAATAAATTTCAAATTTGTACCAAAAACCAAATGGGTGTTATTTTTAAAACGAAATATTGGTCATTTAGGATTAGCGTGACTCGTCATTAATTATCGAGCCCTAACTTTAATGGCCTTTTTGGTTTAGAGGTCAATTTTTGGAAATATATAGGCGAAAGGGGTTATTTTTCGAAAATAGATTTCACATAAGCACAGAAATGCAAACAAAGGTTGTCTCACGTAAAGTATATATGTATATGTATAAGCACGCAAGTATATGATAGTTTTAGCTTTAGGAAAAATACATATAAAGCGTATAAGTGACCCCAAATATTTTATACACCTCTATATACTATTAGATTAGTGTGTAGGAGCATTTGAGTAGTTGAAAATCAGTTTAATGCACGTAAAGGCCCCTTTTGAAAATAGTTTTGGGCCTAGGCTGTTTATGCAAAGAGGGGCAAACTTAGTTTTTAGAAAACAATCGTCTTAAGCAACTATAACACAAATAGCCCATGTTTAATTGAAATTTCATATTTGATGTAAAACAGTCATGCTTTCAATACACTTTCAAGTGTAAAACCTGTCATGTGTTGATTTTCAGTCAACTAGGAGTTAAATACACTATTGAGACCAACCAGTTCTACATAGATGACATTACCAGGCAATATTTAGAAGTGTTTTGTATGATGCAGCCACACATAGGGAGAAAAAGGGTAAGAAAATGGCCCCTGGATGGCCTATTTGCACAGCGTTGCAGTTGTGCACCTTGTTTTAAGGAATACAAATGGGAAACCTAACAAATATACAGATTGAGGACAGTTTCTAAAGGGAAGAGCATAGAAAAAGGGTGAAGGTCAGAGAGGTGTCCTGTTTCTTAAGGATTAAGGTCAAGGCTACCATTATAACAATCAAAGGCTTGCAATTCCAGAACCCCAGTATCAGAACCAGCTTAAAGGGCTTATTCATTGACCCTATTAAACTTTGGGGTTCCCCTGCAGTCAATGAAGCATAGTATGGTCCTCTGAGACCATCCAAACAAGCTGCAAGCACAAGATTAGCAGGGGAATAGGGGAAAAGGGAAGCCTAAATTGAGGCCTTATCCAATTAAAAGGGAATGCTATGATAAGGTGCAGAGAACCTTATCAATATGGTGCAACTAGTATCTCTGCACTTAACAAAAAATGCTGGTATGATCCTTATTGGATCATCCTAATCAAACTGGACAAGATTAACAGGGACTAACAGAATCTAAGCATACAATGTTTAGGCAATCATAGGCAGTTTAACTAGGCAAACACAGCTAGGGTGGAGCAAGCAGACTATCCAGGCACAGACAAATAGAGAAATATATACAGTAGGTTTTCAGGAAGAAGAAGAAAATACCTTTCAGCAGTGAAAGAACAAGTAAGCAAGTATGTATATTGATCAAGATTTGCACAGTAGAATTAAACATCAAATAGAGCAAGTATCTTCCACAGGTTATGAAGAAGAAAATTAGAGAGGAAGATGTATGAAGCCTCACAAGTATTCTGTAGGTTTTCTGTGTAGAGAGAACTTGTGTGTCTGTGTATGTCCTTAGTGAAGAATAGTACTAGTTTAAATAGGTGTGAGGGGTGAGGTTTTACTCCAAACGGGCAGGAATTAATTAAGGTAAAAGAATATTGCCTCCTAAAACTAAAAGGATTCACCTAGGTAATCTTTCCAAATATATCTCAATTAAAGCCCTAAACTTTAGGCAAATCAAGCCCTCTGATAAACATAGTCCCTTTTCCTTACACATAATCAAGTTTAGGTTCAAAGTCAACTACATAAAAAAAGTTTTAGGCTCGAAAATAACATTAACAGATTCACAAAATTCCAATAATCACTTTCCTTTCAAGCTTTCAATCAAAGATTCAAAGAGAACTGATTGGGATCCTTTAATCAAGTGGAGTTGATGACCATTCGAATTTTGAACATAAAGCAAGATAAAAACATGTATGAACACAAGAAAATTCACCATCTGCCCTAGGCTCTAAAGCCTCAGGCTAAACAAGGTTGATCTAAAATACAAGTCATAATTATACTTAACTCAAGCATATGCGACGAGGCCAAATCAGTATTAAAACTCCTGAAACAAACCGAATTTCATGAACCTTCACTATAGCTATCAGTGAACAACAATCAATTATGTCAAGAACCAGAAAAGAACAGGCAAATTTAGGCATGTCGTCACGCAAATTAAAATTTAAGTGAAAAGGTTAGAGGTTACCCATTTTGATGTCGGAGTCAGGTCAAATTGACCCGTCTTAATCGATTTTGCACGAGGGATTTCTTACCCTTTTTTTTTCAGATGAAAACACCATTCAAAATACCATGAACCCCCTCGGAGGTGTTTTCCGGAGAGGGTGACTCAATCGACAAGGGTCAAGAATTGTCCTCGCCCAAATATTGTCAAAAGTATATAGGTTTTGTAGCAGATGACGAGGGGAGTTCAGTGACACCATTTTTCCCAAATTTCACCGGCCAAAATTGACCGGAAAATGCCACGACAGTGACGATTTAGGTTTTCGTAGAGTGAGAATGAGAGGCCACGACAGCTGAGTGGGGGAAGGGGAAATGAAATCGATTTTTGGGGTTTGGGGTGTGTTTGTATAATTAAAAAAGGAAAAGATGGTGTTGGCCGTTGGATCATCCAAGTGGACGATCGAGATCAGTCCACGTAGGCGTGACGTGTATAAAGATGGAGCTGATGTGTATATGTATTTATGCATATATGGTGTATAAATAGTGTATATTAGGCATAATTTTAGTATACAATGGGCATAAAAATTGTATAAAGTAGGTGTAAAATCACAGGAAAATTATGAAATTAATTTTAAAGCATTAAAATGGCTAGAGAGCGTATAAAAAGTGTGTTTTAGGATTTAAAACGAGTTGGGTGATTTTATCAAAAATAGAGGTAATTGCAGAAATTTAAAATGGAAGCGTACATCTTGTAAAAATGGCTATGCTTTGAGACGATGCTTTTGAAAATAGCCTTGATCACTAGACTTGTATAGGAAGACAGATTGAAAGAATAGACGGGGCGAGAATAACTGCGTAATCATGTGGAAAATTTGAAAACTATTGCTTTAAAAACAGGAGGGACAAAATTGGGTGTCAACAGTCCACAAGTTTGACACTAGATTTATAAGGTTTTCTAACCTATTTTCAGCCTATATCTTGACTTGGGAGAGCAAGACCACCATTGTTGAAGCACTTTGGAGCTTGGAAACGCATCAAAACTATTGGAACTGAAGAATCAAAGAGTTTTTCTCAACTTTTCTTATTCTCTTTTCCTATGGGTGTTGTTTTGACTATAAATTCATTATTGTTAAATATAATTATGAGTAGCTAAATTTCTACTCTAGGATTTTGATGAACCCATTATTGGGGTAGTTTTGAGTAACTCCGAGATTGTGTAATACAATATTCTATTTATTTGGCTGTGTTTTTATTGAATTCAATTGTTAGGCCTGCAATTGTTGTGCCCTTTTTACTTGAATGATCTTGGAAAAGACGTTTGGGTTAGGGTCAGTCAAATAACAATACTTCAGGTTATGATAATGGATTACTTAAACTGATTTAGAGTCATTATAAGGATATCGTGATTCGGCTGTGGCCTAAAATTGGACAGTTCTTAATGGTCTTGATTATTTTGGGGAAAATAGCTCAAGAACGGTGTTGAGTTGGGAAACTCTAGTGAACAAGTTTAAGTTCAAGGCCAATAGAATAGTATTTTGTGCAAGTTTGGAGTAAACTCAGGACTAACCCAGTAACTGGGGAATTCATTATCCTAGGCTTTTTAACATCTGAAAGTTCAATTTTATTGTTCTTAGTTGATCTTAGTAAATTGTTAGTTAAATTAATAGTTTAATATTTGAAACATTATTGTTGAACTTTGAATCTTTGGCTATTAAAGTTACTAGAACTTGACGTTGCTCCCTGTGGGATTCGACCCCGGACTTGTTAAACCGGGTTATATTTGCAGCGACCGCTTATCCTTTTAGGACGAGTTTTTGGGCGTGATCACGGACCTTGCCTATAAAGATGATGTTTTTGAAGGCCTCACTGATATTACCCATTTAGAAGCTAGAGACTTCTATGGAGATCATAATTGAAATACTGATGTATCCAATAACTGGGGAATAAAATAATAAGAAAGTTTTCTTTTACGTTTTAATAAACTTTAATACTTTTTTCTCATGTATTTAATTTTTTTTAAAATTTCTCATTATGTATTTTTTTTATGAAGAAAATAGAAATTTCCCAGTCTTCAGTTGGATCCAAGATAATAATAAAGATATATTTTATCCTTGATAGCGCTACAACGCACACAATTCTAAAAGATAAGAGATATTTCTCTTATTTGACACGAAAGAAGCCAATGTTAATACATTAAGTGGTAGTACAAGATTGATTGAAGGCTCTGGAAAAGCCAAGTTATTATTACCTGGAGGAACATGTTTGGCTATTAATGAAGCCTTATTTTGTAGTAAGTCTCAAAGAAACCTGTGAAGTTTCAAAGATATACGCCAAAACGACTATCATATTGAGGCTAAAACTGATGGAAAGATTGAATATCTTTATATTACTACAATGATATCGAGTGAGAAATATGTGCTTGAAAAGCTCCCCGCACTTTCCTCTGGCTTGTACTACAAAAGCATTGGCAGAGTTGAATCACATGCCATAGTAAACAAAATATTTACTAAATCAAATAATTTTATTATTTGGCATGACCGGTTGGGCCATCCCTGATATAATATGATGCGCAATATAATTGAGAATTCACATGGGCATTAATTGAAGAACCAAAAGGTTCTTCAATTCAAAGAATTCTCTTGTATTGCCTGTTCTCAAGGAAAATTAATTACTAGAGCAACTAGAGTTGGGACAAGGATCCCGGATTTCTGGAACGTATACAAGGTGATATAATGTGGGCCACTAAGATATTTTATAGTTTTAGTCGATGCATCTACAAGATGGTCGCATGTGTGCTTATTATCAACTCGCAATATGGCATTTGCGAGGTTGCTTCCTCAAATAATAAGATTGAGAGCATAATTTCCAGATTATGCGATTAAGACAATTCGTCTTAATAATGCTGCTGAGTTTACTTCTCAAGAATTTAATGATTATTGTATGTCAACTGGGATTACAATTGAACATCCTATTGCTCATGTTCATACTCAAAATGGTCTAGCAGAATCATTTATCAAAAGCCTCCAATTAATGGCTAGACCAATGCTTATGAAAACAAAATTATCCATTTCAGTATGGGGACATGCTATTTTGCATGCAGCAGCCCTTGTACGGATCAAACAGACAAGTTATCATAAATTCTCCCCATTACAACTGGCTTTTGGCCAGGAGCCAAATATTTCCCATCTTAGAATTTTTGGATGTGCGGTATATGCACCAATTGCTCCACCACACCGCACAAAGATGGGACCCCAAAGAAGGTTGGGGATATATGTTGGGTATGAATCTCCGTCTATTATTAAATATCTTGAGCCCATGACGGGAAATTTATTCACAGCAAGATTTGCTGACTTTCATTTTGATGAATCAGTTTTCCCAACATTGGGGGGAGAGAATAAGCAGCTGGAAAAAGAAATAGACTAGAATGCATTAACACTATCTCATTTAGATCCTCGTACAAATCAATGTGAACTTGAAGTTCAAAATTGCAAAATATTGCAAATCAACTGCCAGATGCATTCACTGACCTACCAAGGATAACTAAATCACATATTCTAGCTGCAAATGCTCCAATTCGAGTTGATATTTCTGTAGGCAACCTATTTGTGCAAGTGACTCTAAGGCACGCCTAAAGCGTGGTAGACCACCGGGTTTCAAAGATAAAGATTCTCGAAAAAGAAAAGGATCAAATGATCAAAACGATCATACTACGGAGATAATTGCTCAAAACAAGCATAAAGACATAACAACTAATAAGACCTCTTCAGGAGAGGCTCGAGTACCCGAAAATAATAAAATTGAAGAGATCTCAATAAGTTATGTCTCTACAGGAAAACTATGGAACCGAAATAATATTGTTGTCGACAACATTTTTGCATATAATGTTGCTGTTGAGATAATGCAACAAAATGAGGATCTTGAATCAAAATCTGTCGATTAATGTAGATAGAGAAATGACTGGCCAAAATGGAAAGATGCAATTCAAGAAGAATTGACTTCACTTGATAAACGTGAAGTTCTCGGACCAATCGTCCGAACACCTGAAAGTGTAAAGCCAGTGGGGTACAAATGGATATTTGTGCGAAAACGAAATGAGAAAAATGAAGTCGTTAGATATAAAGCACAACTTGTAGCACAAGGATTTTTGCAACGACCTGGCATTGATTATATGGAGACATATTCTCCTGTGGTGGATGCAATCACCTTCAGATACCTGCAGTGTAAGAAAAGCTTGAGATGTGTCTAATAGATGTTGTCACAACCTATTTATATGACTCATTAGACAATGAAATTTTTATGAAAATCCCTGAAGGAGAATGCCTGAAGCATTTAAAGGTTCCCTAGAAGCTTGTTCAATAAAGCCTCTGAAATCCTTATACGGATTAAAACAATCGGGCCGTATGTGGTATAATCGCTTTAGCCGCTTAGCGAATACCTATTGAAGGAAGGATAAAAAGAAAGGACCCAATTTGTCCTTGTGTCTTTATAAAAAGGGCAGGATCTGAAATTGTCATAATAGCTGTGTATGTTGATGATTTAAATATTACTGGAACTCATGAAGCACTCTCAAATGCTATGGAGTGTTCGAAGAAAGAGTTTGAAATGAAAGACCTTGGAAAGACTAAATTTTGTCTTGGTCTACACATTGAGCATTTGACAAAAAGAATTTTATCCATCAATCAACATATACTGAAAAGATTCTCAAGAGATTTTACATGGATAAATCACATCTGCTTAGCACCCCAATGGTTGTGAGATCGGTTAATGTAAATAAAGATCCATTCCGACCTTGTGAAAATGATGAAGAGTTTCTTGGCGCTGAAGTACCATATCTTAGTGCAATTGGTGCACTGATATATCTTACTAATAATACTCGACCGGATATTCTTTTTGTTGTAAGCTTATTGGCTAGGTTTAGTTCTTCCCCAACACGAAGACACTGGAACAGTATTAAGCATATATTCAGATATCTCCAAGGGACTATCAATAAGGGATTGTTTTATTCAAATGAATGCAAGTCACAATTAATTGGTTATGCAAATGCTAGATATTTGTCTGATCCACATACAGGACGCTCTCAAACATGCTATTTATTTATATGTGGAGACACAGCTATATCATGGCGTTCTGTAAAATAAACTATTACTGCTACTTCTTCAAATCATGCAGAGATATTGGCCATTCACAAAGCAAGTCGTGAATGCATTTGGTTGAGACTGATGACTCAATATATTCAGAAAATATGTGGATTTTCTTTGCAAATGGGAATTCCAACTATATTATATGAAGATAATACTGCATGCATAGCTCAACTGAAAAGAGGATATATCAAAGGAGACAGAATAGAACACATTTCACCAAAATTATTTTTCACTCATGATATTCAGAATAGTGGTGAAATAGTCGTCTGACAAATACGTTCAAGTGATAATTTGGCGGATTTGTTCACTAAAGCATTGCCAACCTCAACATTTGAGAAGTTGATATAAAAAATTGGAATGTGTCGTCTCTGGGATATAAAGCAATGTCTTCATCAGAGAGAGTGAAATACGTACTGCACTCTTTTTCCCTTAACCAAGTTTTGTCCCATTAGGTTTTCCTGGTAAGGTTTTTAATGAGGCAGCTCTAAATGCGTATTACAAGATATGTGTACTCTTTTTCCTTCACTAGATTTTTTCCCACTGGGTTTTTTCTAGCAAGGTTTTAACGATGCACATTATATATCAATGGACATCCAAGGGGGAGTGCTATAAAATTCAAAGAATGTGGATGTCTAATTCATTGACGGGCTTTGTTATCACTCATTCCATGTATCAATTAATTAAGAAGCTATCAATTCTTGTATTTGGGAAACACTTTTGAATACTATAAATAAAGTGTCATCCTTATGACGAAGACACAGTTAAATGAAAAGAAGAAATCCTACTTATATGTACCAATATATTCTTGCAATAAACTCTCTCCACATCATTATTGTTCCCATTTATTTTACTTCTCTTTTATAATATATTTACAACATTTCCTCAATAGTTGTCCTAGTAAAATCATTAATGATTCTAAACTTAAGTCTATGGTTTACACAAGATTTGAGAACAGAAACTTGAAAAATATGAGACAAAGATAATTAACAACAAAATCATCAATCACTAAATTAGGCATTCCATGATCTTTTTTTAGCATCCCAAAGTATCATAATTCTAAAAGAATACCATACAATATGTACTTATAAAAAGAAAATTTTACATACCAAATTAGTACGTTAGGAACGAAAGTATCGATGTCTTCACCTTTCATGGAGAAAACAAATCTCAAATCTGCAGACGCAAATCAACATTACATTCGACAACATGACAATATAACTACTTGCATTCCAAAAATAAAAAAAATAAAAAAAATAAAAATAAAAAATAAAAAGATTAACTCAAAATTCCGTCTAACACCAAACTTGCCCAAACCAAAGCTCTTTCCATGTTGTACCACTGTAATTACAAATCCATCAACTTATTTATTCTCAAGTTTAGGTAGATGAAATTTAATCTCTTATGAACAACTCATGTGATGGTAAAAAAGTTATATTACCTGTAGCAGAGGAAAATTTCGTGCATGGTGCTTGGGTTTAAACCTCAACTCTCGATAATGTACTCTAGTTCATCAACTTCTAAACCATCCTCTTGGGCACTCATTTAAAAAATGCAATCTTGTGGTTTGACACCTCAGAATCAATCGTCTTCGTAGCTCATCTCAAATTCTCATCACACAAAATTTATCTTTACAAATAGCTGCAACAATAAACAATAGGCTGATTATAATATATCTAACATGTAAAAAAACTCGTAGTGATTATGAACCTATCGTTGAAGTTTGTTTATTTTTAGCTATGTTGTAATTGATCCGAAACAGTGAGGTATTTAACTTCTTCTTTTTCATTTCCTTTCTTATAAGTACGTTGGTAAATAATTTTTACTTCTACAATGTTAGGAACATTGATTTTCCCAAAGCATTTGATGATATGTCTGAGACACCAGCGAGAGTGGCATGACAGGACTTACCAAGTCTTTTTTTAGTGGAAAAAGACTCAAGTTTTAAACATGAAATCTAGGGTCCTCATTTAATTAGTGTAACTATCTAACATTTCCACCCCAATATTTTATAAGTTACACAATAGTCCATGTATAAAAGCTTGTTTTTTGCCAAATTTGGCCATTGACCTAACTGCTTCCCTCTCTCCTCTCCCCTCCCCCACCCCCACCCCTCTCCCCTCCCATTGTCCCTCCATTTTTTCCCCATTCCATTCCCGTCGAAAGTTGCACCATAGCTGTTGAGCTTCCTTTCCTAGATCGAAATAACACCCATTCCACCATAGCTGCTGAGCTTATTTACTAAATATCCTTTCCAGTTTTAGGCAATTCAAGCTAAGATCACCCACATTTGGGTTATACAGTATTTTGTTAAATCTGGTAGTTTCTTATCCATTAAAGGGGAAATTTTGTTCCTCTAATTTTAATCATATCAATCCAGTCATCTCCGGTAAATGTACTAACTTTAGAACATGTTTTTAGCTGTTTTTGTTGATTCGAGGTTGTTACGGATTCAGTTTCTCCGAACAATCTGCCTGAAATTCCAAAGATCATTTCAACGTTCCTATGGTCGTAATTGTAATTCCAAACATATCGCTAGCATTTTACACGGCGTATATATTTATTGGAATTTTCACAGATAATGTTCGGAACATCCTGGTTGATGTTTGAGCGTTCTGCTAGCAGTTTGGAACATCTTGCATTAAGCAACGAAAAAGTGTAAGGTGATATTCAGAACGTCTAATCCGATGTTCCAAACGAGCAACATTGAGGTTTGGAACATCTTTCATTAAGCAATGAAAAACAGTAACGTGATGTTCAGAACGTCAACAGAGATGTTCCAAACGAGCAAGTGAGGTTTGGAACATACTGTATAAATATTAGTAATACTAATAGCTGGTCATTCCAATTTATTGCAGGTGACCATCGATGGGTGGGGTTATATTAGGAGTTAATTATCAAGGTGAATGGGTGGAGCATTCTAAATGTTTTGCTTGGGTTCCGAAGGTTAAAGAGTCAAGACCTATTTTTGTGCCTAGAGATGTTACGTATGATGTTTTACTTAGCAAAATCATCGGAAGTTGGGGGGATAAGAGACAATCCGAGGGACATTTGCATTACTTACATGCTGAGTGTTGCTGCAAATCAAAAGACTCCTCCCATTACAATAAGAAATGATGATGATGTACGCCTTTATATGGCTGACGTTGATCGTAATGGTGCTAGACCCACTCTAAGGGTAATTGTGGTTTCTACGACGGAGGAATGTGTTGGTTCTAATGACTAAGAAATGGCAAAAAGTGGAGGGCATGATTTTAGTTAGTGATTGGATGACTTATATGAAGAAGTAGAAGAAGACAAAGGAGGAGGGGTAGAAGAAGACAAAGGAGGAGGGGTAGAAGAAGACAGAGGAGGCGTAGATGTAGATGAAGAAAAAAAAAGAAGAAGTAGAAGAAAAATATGTAGAGGAAGATCCTGCCATTTATACCCCTGTGTTTCCAACACAAAGCAGCGAGCCGATATTTCACTTCGTCGATGGCGCAGGTTTTGAAAAAGGTATGACTTTCGCCAATAAGAAAGAATTGGTCACCAAATTAAAGATTGCAGCGGGTAAACATCGTTTTAGTTACAAAGCATTGAAGAATACTGCAAAGATTTTTAATGCTAGATGTTTAGATGTGAAATGCAAATGGTGGTTAAGGGCAATGAGGTATAAAAGTAATGATATGTTCTATATTAGCGTTTACAATAACTTGCACGCATGTGGTGTCCAACATCATTCCAGTCATAATTCACACGTCTCTGCCCAGATAATTGGTGAGTTCATGAAAGGTAAATATTTAATGGGAAAAGGTCCAACCACAAAAGCTGTCAGGGAGTCCCTTAACAATGATTTTGGTTGTAAGGTTAGCTACTGGAAATGTTTTAGGGGCTGTCAATTGCAAAAGCTTTGACACGGGGAACACATGAGAAAGGTATTGAAATTCTTGATGCTTATGCTTATATGGTTAGGAGTAAGAATCTAGGAACCAAGACAGATTTGAGGCTTTCTAGCACAGGGAAGTTCTTGTATTTTTTTCTCTCTTATGGAGCGTGGATCAGAGGATTTACTTACGTGGGAAAAGTCCTAGCCGTTGATGGTACACATTTGTCTGGCGAGTATGGAGGGGTGTTGTTGTCTGCTGTTGCTCAGGATGCAATGAGTCACGTATTCCCTGTTGCTTTCTGTGTTGTAGACAAAGAGTGTGACGCCTCATATGAGTATTTTTCGAACAATTACGCTGCATAGTTTCAGATAGTGAAGAGTTGTGCATTGTTTCGGATAGACATCCGAGCATCTCGAAAATGGTCGCCCAAGTGTTTCCTTCTGCACACTATGGAGTTTGCATGTGGCACCTAGGTGAAAGCATGCGAACAAAGTTTCAGTTTGGAATCAGTCTTCATAAATACTACACTGCAGCAAAGGCATACAGGGTAGAGGAGTTCACCGATACTATGAATGAGATCAGGACTATTGATTGGAGGGTAGCAGATTATCTTGAAAATGTTGTTGGCTATCATAGATGGAGCAGATTATATTTTCCATGAAACAGGTAAAGTATAATAACAATATGTTCCAAACGTCACACTACGCGTTCCGAACATAACATATATGTGCCAGAACATTATGAGGAAATTTTTTTTCTAGCGATGTTCCGAACCTCTTATTGTCGTTCTGAACATATGCTTCATGTTAGGAACATCATGAATGTTCCGCACTTCTTATTCCTATATCTGCACTTGTGCTTTACGTTAGGAACATCTTTTGATTATTATAATATATATTCTTTTTAATAGGTTTCAAGTTATGACATCAAATATAGGCGAGTCCATTAATTCCATGCTGAACGAGCAAAGAGAATACCCCATTGCTGCACTCTTGAAGGATATAAGTAGGAATTTTGCGGAAAAATTCCATAGTAGGGCTATGAAGTTAATCAACCACCCAAATTTATGCATCCCAGACGTTGAAATAAAAATAAGAAAGAATAAAGAAGTGGGAGACAAGCTAGTTGTCAACAGCAAGGGAACTTATGGTTTCAAAATCATTAGTCCAGGGTATGAGGCAGACGTTGATCTATATGAGAGGACATGTACATGTAGGGAGTTTGATCTTGATCAGTTACCTTGTGTACATGCTATGACAGCAATTAGGGGGTTGCATGGCGATGAATATGGAAGTAGAGTGTATGAATACACTTCTGGATATTACACAACACAAGCATACATCCTTGCCTATGCAGAGCCTATCAATGCAGTGCCTCCTGAGAATCATGGGTCATCCCTGCTGAAGAGATACTTTATCCAATGCCTCCACCCCTAAAGCCGAACAATCGTGGAAGGAGAAGGGTTAACCGGATTCGATCGATTGGGGAATGTCTTCCAAAGAGGAGAAATAAATGTGGCAACTGCAAGAGATATGGTCACAAGAAAACTACATGCCCCGTTGTTCGTAGTGGAACTGAGGCTACAAGTCAGCCTACAAATTAAGTTTGTGAATTGGACGAAGCATCTTCCTCGTTATAATTTCGATTATTTGGATAACTTGGATTTCTATTTGAATTGCATAATGGTCTTTTCGTCCTACTAGTATAATTTATATTGTATTCATATTTGCTTTACTAGTTTCTTAATTTATGTTGTGCACATATTTGTTTTACTGCATCTTTTGCAATTATGTTGTGCACATATTTGCTTATTGTTCGCAACACATCTAGTATTGTTTAAGATATTACATTTGATGTTCTGAACGATGTCAAGGCATGTGAAAGCTTATGAGGTCTTTATTTCACAATTCATAGTCGTAGCATTTACCAAGTGCTACCTTAGAGAAAATGTCCGGAACATCTTGTCAATGATATTATATTATACTTTTATACGTGACGTTCCGAACAAGCTATTCAAAATTTAAAAGACACAAACGGCTACAATGAACAGTTGGGATGCCCAAATACCAATACACCAAACGGCTAAAATACAAGTTGGTTGCTGCAACAGCCACGTCAAAATACATGCACACTTGTAAATATGTGTCCCTTCATTTGCCTCGGCCATTGAAAAAGGCGTGCAATAGAAATTAAAAGTCACTTCAAAACATCTATAAATACCTCCTTGATGAATACCCAATTCATAATTTATTTCGCATTAACCATGATAAGAATCAAAAACGAAATGCGGAAATAAAGATAAAGAACGAGACACTACTCGAACTCCCTACGAAGTAACTATGGAGAACTCGTTCCATAATACCCTCGTATCGGTGTCAAGGAGGACCTACACTATGCAACTACCCTCGAGCCGCACCTGGGACTCGCAAATAGAATGATCGGGGGTGGTTTGGGGTTCAACTAGAATCCACTAGTAAACTCAAACCGTCTCAAAGGATTTTCATTCAAAGAGAATCCACTCTTGAACATTGTCATTGACAATCAATCATTCATCATAATAGCTAACTAAGGAATAATGCTAAGCTATGGAGTATTTATAGGCCTCATTCAAGACATAAGGAAAGGCCTAAAGTACCCTTAAGTAAGTTCTGAAGTCATATGCCACATAGGGGCCTAATAGGAATTACATAGGATAAAAACTAGAAATCCCGCATCCTTCTCAGCAACTAGGCGCCCCGCCTAGTGTAGTAGGCGCCCCGCCTGGCCTCCAGTAGGCGCCCCAAGTAGGCCCTCCGCCTCTGCAGTAGGCGCCCCAATATCCAGAGACTAGACACAAAGTGGGCGGTCCGCCTAGTCTAGTGGGCGGTCCGCCTGCTTCCTTGGCCGCTTGAAACGCCTCGAAATGTGTCTCTAAGGGTCCTCGTTCCATGGCGTTCCAATGCATAAGCTCTTCCTTGGCCTTGGATGGTGTTTTTAGATGGTTGCTCGATTTGGGTCTTATCATCCTCCCCTTCTTGAGAAGATTTCGTCCTCGAAATCAAGGCTTGGTCTCTCACAGCTTTATCAACTCCTCGGGGTGGCCAAGAATCTCCTCCTTTGTCCTTCTTGATCGTCACTTTGGCATAGGCTTCTTCCAAGATCTTTACCGCCTTAGCATGGAGCTTAGAACCTACAAGCAACGACAAGCAAAAACAAGCAAACGTCCTACTTTGAAAGTAGGTTAGTGCAAGAAGTGTGGAAAACACACTCTTGTGATATAACCAAGCATCAATAACAATCATGAATATCAAGTCTCCAAAGAGAACCATAAGCACTTGGTTAAAGATCAACATGCACTCAACAAGATAATGAGCAAATAGGTCATGGGGGCATGAAAAATGCAAGATCAAGCTATCAAAACCCTCTTGAACCTTAAGCTCAAAATCAACATACCAATCAATCCTTGAGGTGTGATCAACATGTGAAGTGGAGTGAACCAAATAGCCCAACCTACAAGTAGGATCAAGCACTCCACTCCCCTTCTTTAGAGCATACTTGCTCACACCAAGGGATTCCTCTTCTCCTCCCATTTTATCAAATAGGCAACCCTTCTCAAAAGACAAGTTCTCAAGAAAGGTATTGATGATGGATTCTTCTTCATCATAACCCCAACAAGCAATAGGAGGGTCACTCAAAGAACCATCTACCTTACCCACATCTTCAAGCAATGGGTTGCCTAAGGGGTCAAACCCTTCACACCATGGGGGTTCCATTTGACCACCCACCCTAGTCCGATACAAATCGCTAACACAAATGAGATTATCTTCACACAATGGAAATGTAAAAGCATGCACCTCAAATTCATGGTCGAATACAAGCATGGTATCAAGACTAGGTTCTTCACCCACACTCAAGGAGTCTTCGGAAACAAATCGATCCATCTCACACTCTAGAGACTCCTCAAGGTAACAATCATCCTTACTACAACACATTGGCCCACCAAATAGAAGCATATCAATTAGGGAATGGTCAACTACCTCATCTTTCCCTATGTCAAATGTTGGCGGTGTGTCATAGCAAAGGTCACAATCATGGTCAACTATCAAATCTACACTAGGGAGGGGTTCAATGAACAATGAGCTCACATCATGATGTGGCATAGTGCTCCTCCCAATTAGTGTTTCACATGCAAACTCAAGTTGACAACTAGACTCTTCACTAGTGGTATACTCACTAGATGCATCAAAAACACCAACTAGTGTTGAGTCATCACAAGACAAGTAGCTAGTATTCTCATGAAAGGGTGAAGTAACACTTACATTGGTAGTACTTCCTTGATCACTCACAAGGTTTGAAGTGTCATATGCAACTCCCCCTTCATGAAGCTCACATTGAGGCTCCAATGGCTTGTCTTCAAATGTACCTACACAAGAACTTTCACAAAAAGAGATAGAAGATAAAGAAGGGTTAGAACAATGGGTGCTCTCACTCTCAATTTTTCCATCCTCACCCCTCATCTCTCTTAATTTTACCTCACGGTCAAGTGTAGTTTGTGGTGACAATCCACTCACATCACTCCTCAAGTCCTCTCCTTTTTCCTCTCTTGGATTGTCACCGGTCACTCCCTCACTTCTCTCTATCTTTTCTCTCTCAATTGGAGTAGAGTGACTCCCATTTTCATCATGCATTGGCAAAACAATGAAATTGTTTGCCTCGGGTTCAAGTATAATGGGTGACTTGGCTTTAGCCGCTTCCTTCAACTCCTTCATGAGTTTGTAGTCATCAATCACTTGCTTGGGAGTTAGGGGTTGGAGCACGAACTTTTTTCCCTCATGCGTCACCGTATAGGTGTTGGCATGGCCATTATGAACCACACGTCGATCAAATTGCCATGGCCTACCAAAGAGAAGGTGGCATGCTTGCATAGGCACAACATCGAACATGTGCTCATCCACATAGTTCCCAATCTTGAACTTGATCAAACATTGTTTAACCACCTTCAACTCACCACAATCACTAAGCCATTGTAACCGGTAAGGATTTGGGTGTTTTAGGGTGGGTATTTTCAATTGGGCAACTAGTGTTTGGCTAATAACGTTAGCACAACTCCCCGAATCAATGATCATAGAGCAAATGAGACCCATGACTCGGCAAGTGGAGTGAAAAAGGTTCTCTCGTTGTAAGGTCTCAACATCCTCCACACACATGGCTCCTAGACTCCTCCGCACAACAAGGAAGGCACGGGCATCATCATCTTCTTCTTCCATGGCAACAATCTCCCCAACATCTCCTTCCTCATCACCCTCTACTCCCTCTTCTTCCTCGGGTTCACTCTCTTGCTCATACACCAAATCACCAACCACAACCATGGTTCTTTTTGTAGTGCATTCCTTAGCAATATGCCCAAAGCCCTTACACTTATAACATTGAGTAGAAGTAGAAATAGAAATAGGATTACTCAAGCGGGTTTTAGAATTACCTTCCAAGTGTGGTGTAGTCTTCTCATAAGGCCCTTTCACTTCTTTGCTAGCACTTGCACTTGGAAAGTTGGCATTTGGAGGCTTCCACTCATTTGGCTTGCTTGTAGTGGTAGGAGTGTTGTTTTTGAACTTCTCTCTTTTGAGCCAAGTCTCGGCATCAATTGCGGCTTCAAACATATCTTGAAGTGTGAGATAATGATGCAATCTCAATTGAGAAGCTATACCATAGCTCAAGCCATTCTTGAATCGGATCATGGCTTCTTCTTCACCTTCGGTATCCATATCCAATGCCATCCGGATCTTCTCAAACTCATCATAGTACTCATGCACCGATTTGACACCTTGCTTTAGATCATAGAGCTTCTTGAGTTGCTCTTGCCGATACCTTGGAGTTATGTACTTGGTGTTCATAAGGCCTTTCAACTCATCCCAAGTCACATTCAAATGCAAATTCATCCTTCTCCTAGACCTCTTCATAGACTCCCACCAAGTAGAAGCATAGGCCTCAAAGGTAGAAATAGCATATGTACCCTTTCGCTCCTCGGTCATCTCATTGGTATCAAACACCCTTTCCATTTGTAGTACCCATTCCATGTATGCCTCCGGATCACAAGTTCCTTTGAAGGATGGAAGATTGAGCTTGACACTATTGAGGTTGTTGTTGTTGTCACGGACCCCATAGTTAGGCTCCGGTTGGCCTCCATAATGGTCATCATGTGCAACATACTCCCTCCTAGCATTCCTCCCTCCATATCCTATGGGTGGCCCTCGACCTCGGCCTCTACCCCTATCTACATTTCGACCCCAATTCATTGGCCTTCTAGGTTGATAGGGAGCATCATACCCATAGGCCTCATCACCATACTCGGCTTCCTCCTCTTCTTGAGCCTCAACAACTTGCTCAAGAGGTGGCACAAACCTAACGGGTCTTCGAAGTGGAGCATTACCTTGGGGATTGCCCAAGTTGAGAGGATTGCTCTCTTGTTGGGGATTGCCCAACCCACGCTCTCGTAGAGCTTCAACCTTGCTTTGTTCATACCTCTTGTTTAGCTCAACAAAGTGTCCGGGAGTCATAGGAGTGCTATGACTCGTGCCTTCTCCGGATTCAATTTGGACACTCGGGGTCCTCCTCTCACCGGTCTCAACTTGGTTCCTCTCGACGGACTCAAGTCTCAACGTGATATCCTCCAACTTGGCTATAACGGTAGCCATGAAAATTTTCATAGGATCATCTCCATCGGTTGCCATAGTACCTACAAAAAGCAACAAACGTTAGCAAAATTCCTCGCCCACTCCCTTACAATTGTTTCACTCGGCTCGCTCGTATTTAGTGGGGGATGGATATTTCACACAAGTTTGAGTCTAAAGCTTCAAATAGTTGACCAACGAACCACAACTCAATCACTCAACTTATCAAGTCCAGATGCACTCCGGGGCGAGTGGAGTTAATGGGACTCGATTGGACGATAGGCACTTTAAATGAGGACTTGAATCAAAAGATACTACGGATCTTCTTTGAATTCTAGTCTCCTTTCTAAGGCACGATGATCCTAATAGCTCAAAGTAATTAGCACTAATCGAGTAGGATTATACTCTAATAGCACTAACCGGAAGCAATGCAATCAACAAAACAAGAGAACCTAGAAGGAATTACCCAATGCCCAACTTGAAGGAAGTAGGCGCCCCACCTGTTTTGAGTAGGTGGTCCGCCTGGTTCCCTATAGAGGGGAGTAGGCGGTCAGCCTACTTGAAGTAGGCGGTCAGCCTACTCTACTAGGCGGTCCGCCTCTGTAAAATCCAGAGAGTGAGCAAAAAGTAGGCGGTCCGCCCCTTCTACTAGGCGCCCCGCCTAGTGCAACTTCCAGCACTGTTCAAACTCGTTTTTCTTGCCTTTGGCACCCAAAATTCCAACAATCCACACGTTGTTTTATCGATCTGAAGGTACCCAAATGTTGTTTCAATCACAGAGATCAAACCCCAATCAATTTTATCAAACCCCAATCAAAATTCAACAATCCACCATGTTTATCATGTTCATAGCTAGGGTTTCAAGCTTTTTCAATTTCTTCAAGGGTTTCAAATCTCAAATCATGGAATACAACTCCAAATCGTATGTGTTGGGTACCAAAATAACGGGTTTCCAATAAGGAACAAACCCCAATATCAATCACAACACGAATCAATCCAAAACACAAGATAGAACAAATTTTTGGTATTTTTCAATTTTCCAATTTTTTTGTGTTTTCTTCTTTTTCTTCAACAACAAATAAGAACCTAAGATAGAAACCAACCTAGGCACGAAGAATCAAGGGTCGGGGGTTTGTAGAAATAAATCCCGAGCCTTGCTCTGATACCAAGATGATAAGAATCAAAAACGAAATGCGGAAATAAAGATAAAGAGCGAGACACTACTCGAACTCCCTACGAAGTAACTATGGAGAACTCGTTCCATAATACCCTCGTATCGGTGTCAAGGAGGACCTACACTATGCAACTACCCTCGAGCCGCACCTGGGACTTGCAAATAGAATGATCGGGGGTGGTTTGGGGTTCAACTAGAATCCACTAGTAAACTCAAACCGTCTCAAAGGATTTTCATTCAAAGAGAATCCACTCTTGAACATTGTCATTGACAATCAATCATTCATCATAATAGCTAACTAAGGAATAATGCTAAGCTATGGAGTATTTATAGGCCTCATTCAAGACATAAGGAAAGGCCTAAAGTACCCTTAAGTAAGTTCTAAAGTCATATGCCACATAGGGGCCTAATAGGAATTACATAGGATAAAAACTAGAAATCCCGCATCCTTCTCAGCAACTAGGCGCCCCGCCTAGTGTAGTGGGCGCCCCGCCTGGCCTCCAGTAGGCGCCCCAAGTAGGCCCTCCGCCTCTGCAGTAGGCGCCCCAATATCCAGAGACTAGACACAAAGTGGGCGGTCCGCCTAGTCTAGTGGGCGGTCCGCCTGCTTCCTTGGCCGCTTGAAACGCCTCGAAATGTGTCTTTAAGGGTCCTCGTTCCATGGCGTTCCAATTCATAAGCTCTTCCTTGGCCTTGGATGGTGTTTTTAGATGGTTGCTCGATTTGGGTCTTATCAAACCAAGTATCAAGTTCAGTTTTCACCAGTTTCTATCAAGGAAGAACAAGTTGAGGTACTCAAGTTTTCCATAATTTCTACGTTTTTCATAAAACAATTTCAAAATCTAATCTGTTTATAATTCCTTAAACATAACTCCACTTTGAATCTTTTCTAAATTTTAAACAACTTTTCATGCAGATGGCCAATAATGCATTTAACAATCCATGGAATAAGTACCACCGAGTCCGAGAGCCTCCAAACAAGTCGCTTCCTGCAAGACTGCTAGACGTGCATTTTGAAGTTGCTGACATCAAGGAGGTAGCAGATAATTGTGAGAGGTCCATTCAAACACTCGAGACAAAACTTGAGCAGATGCAATTGCAGTTAGATCAGATTGAGAGGGTTTTGCAAAATCAAATCGGTGGAGGGCAAAACAATAACGAAGACGCTATTATATATTAGTTGTTTAAGTAGTTGTACTGATTATGAATATGCTTTTGTATCTCTTTTCAATTAATATTATTATGAAGGTCTTTAATTAGTACTGTTAAATCGTCTCCAAACCATCATGTTTGCTTATAGTTCGCAACACATCAACTGTCGTTTAGGATATTAAATACGATGTTCCAAACGACAACTTGCTCTACTCCATTTCTGGAAAAGTTAATAAATTCATACACCACGTTCGGAACATATATCATGTGTTCCAACACAAAGATTTATGTTCGGAATGCAACTGGTATGTTCCAGGTATAAATGATAATCATTAACATTATACACGTCCAAATATCCAGAATATAGTGATAAATGATGTTCATTTTAACTAGAAAGTACAATTTATACTTGTTCGGAACAAAAAGTGACTAATGATGCTCATTTCGCTTGAAAGGACCAAATATAGTTGGTAGACTAATTAGAGTGATAAATATTGACAATTATCAGTAGTGATGACCAATTGAGTGACAAGTGATGATCATCTATCGTAAGGTTGTTTTAGAACAACCTATTGATGTTCGTCACATTAAACGGCCGTTCAGATCGCACAATTTTTAATGTTGCTGTCTTCATCGTATGATGATCCATACACAAACTATAGTTTCGAACATCAACTAGAAGTTTGTCATATTTGTGTGTCGTTCCGAGCGCCATGTTCAATTTTTTCTATCTTCATCATACTTTTTCACAATTAGAGTAGTTAGCGCGACAAAATATGATGATTATATGACTATAAGTGACCAATTATACTTGTAAGATTGATAAATTCATCAAATTTCATCAGAAAGACCAGTTAGAGTAGTTTGTGTGACAAATAATGATCATTATGAGTAGAAATGGCCAACTAGACTTGTTAGAGTGACAAATGATGATCACCATGTAAAAAAATGACCCACTATACTTGTAAGAGTGACAAATGATGATCACTATCACTATAAATGACCCATTATACTTGTTACAGTGACAAATGAAGATCATTATACCTATAAATGACCAACTAGACTTGTAAGAGTGACAAATGATGATCACTATCACTAGAAATGACCAACTATACTTGTAAGAGTGACAAATAATGATCATTGTACCTACAAATGACCCACTATACTTGTTACAGTGACAAATAATGATCATTATACCTACAAATGACCCACTACACTTTTTAGACTGATAAATGATGATCATTGTGACTAGAAATGACAAACTATACTTGTAAGAGTGACAAATGATGATCATTATACCGACAAATGACCCACTACAGTTGTTAGGCTGATAAATGATGATCATTGCGACTAGAAATGACGCACTACACTTGTTAGACTGATAAATGATGATCACTATACCTACAAATGACCCACTATAATTGTTAGAGTGACAAATGATGATCATTATACCTACAAATGACCAACTATACTTGTAAGAGTGACAAATGATGATCATTGTAACTAGAAATGACCAACTACACTTTTTACACTGATAAATGATGATCATTGTGACTAGAAATGGCCAATTAGAGTTGTAAGTGTGACAAATGATGATCAATATGATAAGAAATGACCCACTATACTTGTAAGAGTGACAAATGATGATCACTATCACTATATATTCTTGTTATAGGGAGAAATGATGATCTATACATATCTTCTTGTTTCGAACATCCAATAGATGTTTGTCACATTATATGTGATGTTCCGCGTGCAATGATTTATTATTTCTATTCATCAAACTTTCCACAGTTAGAGTAGTTAGAGTGACAAATGATGATAATTATAGCACTATAAGTTTGTGACCAATTATAATTTTAACATATATATATATTCATAAACTTCCATCACAAAGAACACTTAAAGAGTAGTTAGACTTAGAACTGATGATTATTGTTACTACAAATGGCCAATTTCACTTGTAAAAATTACAAGTGATGATCATTGTCACATTATAATTAAAGGGCGATGATCATTATCACTCTAAATTACCAAGTATACTTGTTAGAGTGACAAATGATTATCTATCTATCTTTGTTGTTTCGAACATGCTGTTGATATTTGTCACATGAACATGATGTTCGGAGCGCCATTTTCCGATGTTGCTATCTTCATCGTATTGTTTTTGAAAATATTCAGAACAGATAGCGATATAATTGAAACAACAAATAAGTCGTGCGGAACGACTTCGGGTACAATGGTAATTTACAAGACAAAATAACAATTTCAATTGAAATTTCTTGATCATTAGTACACAAATCATAACAATTGGAAATAAATAGCACCTAAAGTATGAACCAACACTTGATCCAAGTACAGAATATGAGAACAATTAGCACCACAACTAGCAGTACCCCAATACCCAATTTTTTCCGCCATAATCATGCCTCTTTCCTCTATTCTTCAACAGCTTTCAACTTCTTAAGTAGACCCCATATTACTCTCTTCGCTTGATCTGACATCTCTTCATCATGCCATCTAAAGTAGTTGCAGCCATTTGCCTACATAAAAAAAAGAAAATAAATACAACAAACAAATGACTACAAGAAAAAAATAAACCCATCGCCTAACCTGACCATATTTGCATCCGTAAAACTTCCTTCCTGGGTTTAGTTGAGTCCACGATGTTGTTAACTTTGCATAATCTCCACATCGACAAAAAAGGTACTACACTGCCACTATTAACGGATCTACTAGATATTTTAATATAGATGTTTGATTTAATTTTGTAAACTGGTTTTGATAAATAATGAACGGATATATAATGTGTTGGGTGGTGTATTTTTATTACCGTTGGTAAATAAATGTTGTTCACGCCCCCAATGTAATAATTTATCACGAGTTTGGTCTAGATCGAAATGATGTTCGGAACATCTTTCAAGGGAAATTCAAAAACGGCTACAATACCAATACACCTATCAGCTAGACTAGGTTGCAGGTAGGTAGCAGCTAGGTCACAATGATGTTCGGAACATCTTTTCAAGGATACGTTACACGAATTCTACTTATATAGGCTGACGTTCGGAACCACACGTTCAAAATTTGAAATGCACAAACGGCTACAATTCAAGCAGCTCAAATACCAATACATACACCAAATGGCTACAAACGTTTCGGTTGCCTCTCTTTGCTTCTATAAATACCCCATAATTCAAAGCATTTCAATCAACATTCATCAACTTACAATTCAAACCATTTCAATCCACGTTAAACAACTTACAATTCAAACCATTCATCATAAAAAATGGCACGTCAACCAAGAAAAAGAGGTGGCAACACGGCCAGAGGAGCCTCCACGGCTAGAGGAGCCTCCACATCGAGGTAAAACACAGCTGTTGCATTATCATTTGCAGACGAACACCAAACTGAAAGAGCTATTGACATATTGGAACAACTACGGGCAGAAGTGTGGGGTTGGAAGTTCCAGTTTGAGAGATTCCTACATGGCTATAGAAAGGACGTCAAAAAGATGACGAAGAAAATGCGAAGGATGAAAAGAATGCTAAAAGAGCTGCTAGCTGATAAGGCGATGCATTACCTTGACTTCTATTCCTCTCCTTCACGCTAGATGTGGATGTTCCTATTAATGTTTATTATATAATTTCTTTTCGAATGTTTATAATCTAGTATCTTTTGTTAGAATGCTACTCCTTTTGTAAAGCACTGACAGTGATGTGCAGTTTCTCCATTTGAATGCTAATATAACTAGCATTCTTTTTGTAAAGCTCTACAATGATGATCAATGAAAAATATGTTTTAGTTCCTGTAAGTATGTTCAGAACATCTTGATAACGTTCAGAAAGTTACACTGTCGTTCTGGAATAAAAGCAACTTTTATACAATGAGATATTCATGTTTCGAACATCAACTTTATGCGCAGAACATCACATTGTCGTTCTGAACAAATAATGAACAATTTATATGCTCTGTTTATTTTCTAAAAAACTAATCCATCTATAATTAAATAAACACAATATACGGAACGACTTTCAAAATGTTCCGAACTGCATGTTAAAATCTAAAAGGCACTTACGAGTTTCGTCAAAAGTCACTTTCCATAAAACCATTCCCAACAGACTCGTCGATTGCCATTTTACTCTTATAATTACCCAACAGTCACACATTGATTCCACATATTTCAAAATGCCTCGCCGTCCAAGAACAAGGGGAGCACCGATAAGAGGAGCATCGAGTTCAAGATGGCCTAGAGTTCCTTCCTCGAGTTCACATTCAGATTTTGAAAATTCGAACGACAACTTGGACCAGCTGAGGTATGAAGTGTGGGAATGGAAATTCAAATTCGAAGAATTCTTCCATGATTATAGAAGGGACATAAGAAGGATGAAGAGAATGCTTAAAGGGCTGCTTGCTGAAAAGGGAATTGATTATGTCTCGTACTCCACACCACCAGGAACACCACTTGAAGCACCACCACAAGCTCCGCAACATGCACCCTAAGTTCGATTTCTTATGATTATTCTAGTTATAATTTTATATGTCAGTGGTTATATTAAAGAACGACTAGTCGTTCCAGAACAAAGTAGTATTGTTCCAAGGTAAGCTTAATTAAATGTTGCTGATGTTTGGAACATTATCTTGTTTTTCAGGAACAATAATACGTCGTTCTGGAGCTTATGTAATAATAGTCTAAATTTTACTGTCATTTTCTGTTGAATGCTGAACAATTGAACAATATATAAGAATGTTTGTTTTAATTGCGACTAAAACTATTACTTGGCTAAGAAAATAAAAGTCATCCATACCTAATTACATAACCAAAATAAAAGTTAAAAGATTATCCAAATATTACATATTACCCAAATCAAGGCTTCATTTTACCGTCAAAAATACAAACATCTAAACGTCGCCTCCACTGATCAGCCATATCGTCACAAATTTTGTCCATGGGGGTGTTTGTAATGAGATGCTTAATGTACATCAACGCGAACACTCCACAGGATTGCCCTGTTAGATTTTGTGGACAATGTGATCTTGGCACTCTCTCAAACGACCACATGTCTCCTTCCTTACACATCGGATCCAAGTGTTTGAATAACTTAGAATTTCTGATATAGATCGGGAACATGTAGAGAATTGGGACAATTATTGGAAAGAACTTTTCATCATCATTGCAACCATGATTGCAATCATACACCCAAACCTTCGCTTCAACCATGTCAAACACCACCATCATGCAGTGATTGTCGTTGATGTTGAAGACGACGAAGATCCTCTTAGCACCAGCCTAACACCTACCCCCTGGGTAGGGTAGCTTTCCATGTGCATACTTCAGATAATCCTCATCAAACTGATACGCATTCAACGCCTCATCAAGCGGTATCTTATCATCTTGCGCATCTTTTCCCAGTTGGTAGTAGCGTTTTTTCATGCTTGTCAAGAATGCCATATCCAAAATGAGGTCACTTTGATCGTAATGATCGGGGTAATTCAAATGCCTCTTCCGCATCATTGTCGTCACAACTTCTACATACTGCATAACATATAAGAGACAAAAATAAATTAGAGTATAAGTGTGTGAAGGAAAGGTCTGTCTTTCTGAACATCATTCCATGTTCAGGAACGACTGTGTGATGTTCTAGAAATCTATGAGAAGCTAGAAATGCTTGAGTTTTTCCAAGCATAATAAGGATGTTCTGAACTCAGTTAGTATGCTCCCTACAACGATGTGAAGTTCAGAAAATCATTCAAAAATAAACTTACAATATCCCACAGCCACACAGTCTTGTTCATCAGATCTTTGAAATCTAGGTAATTCATCGGCAATCAAAGAAAAATATATTTTTATTCCTTCCTCTTTTTGATAAATGCGTTCCACGCCAACACTTTTTTCTGCTTCAATGGCTGGTAAATATCCACTGGAAGCCTCGGACCAACTTCTTCCTGCTTCTTCTTCTCTTCTGTTTGTAGTGATTTCACAGCCTTTGCAGATTTTATAATCATTTTGCTCTTCAACTGCTCAATAGTCTCCTGCAAGGCCGCCATCTCCATCTCCATGCCTTTACGCCAATCATCACAATCTTTGCAACTGCAACTGCTACATTTGGGGATGTCGAATCCATCACCACCAGAAGAATCGCCTTTGATTTGCTCAGAAGCACCATCCTTTGTCTCATAAGGCACGATCTGTTGCTCATAAGCCACCATCCTTTTATCATAAGCCACGATCTTTTGATCATAAGCAACGATCTTTTGATCATAAGCCAAAATCTTTTGCTCCATTGCTTCCCTCCATCCGCTGCATTCATCGCATTTGCAGCTTCTGCAATTGGAGCTCCTCTTCACTATACCAACTTCAGTGATACCGGCAACTTCAAACTCACCGCCAACTTCATCACCATCAGCTTTGTTTCCAATGTCAATATTTACATCTTGCAGGCCACCAATTCCCTCTTTATTGTATTCACCATCACTTCCAAACATCATCGTTTCTGGGGCTTCCATAGCTTTAATTTCTATCACTTGTCTTGGAGGAGTTGCAGGATTGTTCTTGAAGATACAAATTGTAGTACCACCAACAAGACCAATGCCGCAAGCATCCTCAAACACTTTACAAAAACGATCTATTGTGTCGTCCTCGGAGTCTTCAAATAGCACGAGGTCTAGAAAGTAATCCATGTCCAGCTCTTCATCAGTAAGAATGAGGAAAGGGTGAACAACCTGTTAATATACCCAACAACATTAAATAAATATCAACTAAATTTTAAAAATATTTTAAATTTGTTTGGAACAAAGTCATGTTGTTCGAAAATATCAAAAAGAGATGTTCCGAACATCGTTGACTAAAGCAGTTGACAGTTCTTCATGAAGATGTTCCGAACATCAACTAGAAATATCTCAGCAAACACGAGGTTGTTCCAAACATTACATAACATCTATGGAAAACGGAATACTTACAGGAACATCATGTTGGTCAAACAACCTGTCCGTATCTCTTTCACAAATTTTAGTAAGCCTGTTTATGATCCTTGGCATTATTTTTTCTTTTGGCAAATCCTTTGGTCTCAAGGAAGGAATAGTTTCATGAGCCCAGGCCATGAATGCCCATGGAAAGCCATAAAGATTGTAAGTCTGGCTTCCTTCTGCACGAGGTTCCATTGGTTTGATCAGATATTCCATTGTTAATTCAAAGCTCATCCTACCCCAAGGATAACGCTGGAATGCCTCAAGATCGGCGGACAAGCACACCACTCATTCCTCTATTCCATATTTGGTATCCCTCGCACAAAGAATAATATGAACAAACCAAGCCATGCACAGATTTAAATACCACTTCTTGGGACAGGTTCTAGAACATACCAACTTAAGCAAGTCACCAGACTTCACAACTTGCTTTTTCTTCGGCTGTTTTTGTTTTTTGGGCTTGTTGAACTTCCTCTTGGCGGGTGAAGGTGAGGGTGAGGGTGAAGGTAAGGCTGAGGGTGACTCCTCCACCTTCTTCTTCTTCCCCTTCCGCTTCCCACTGCCCTTCTCCTTCTCCTCATTTTCCTTTATCTCTTTCTCCTTCTCCTTCCTCTTTTTCTCCTTGAAATAATCAACAACAAACTTCCACAATTCCTTCCCCTTTTCATTCATTTTTTCCATGTACTGTTTACTTGGATAGGCCCCACAGTTTAGTCCTATCATTAGTGCAAACTCAGATAGGCCAAAACGTACTGGCAATCCATTGAAGGATATCCAAAACTCTTCTGCTTCTTACAAATAATCCTTCGTATGAGGAGGTTATGCACCAACTTGGTGCCAAACAGTGGATATTCCAGTAATTGCAAGAAAGGACCGAAACAGCTATTGACAAATCCCCTTCTCACCTGCAATTTTTTCAGAACCTCCTTGAACTGTATCATACCCCTAGCCAACGAAGAACGAATAGTAATCTTCCCATTAAAAGGTTCATTGTTGGTCGGAAGGTCTTGAAGAGATCCTCAACGTTACTCTTGAAAGTAGCATGACCAACGTCTTCATACTGCACATAGTTTTAGCATAAAATTAATGAAATGAATCACAATGATAGTAAATCACATTAAAGGGAAAACATAAATGTTCGGAACATGCTTATTCTGAGGTTCTGAACGACAGTAGAAACTGCTAAATGTTCGGAACATGCTTATTCTGAGGTTCTGAACGACAGTAGCAACCGTTCGGAACAAAACGTCACGTGTTCCGAACGAGAGCTACCAGCCTTAATGCTGATGTTGGGAACATACAAAATGTCGTGTAGAACATCAACATTGGCGTTCCAAACAATACGCGTTTCAATTCAACTATTACCTTGTCTTCCTCCAGTTTCAATCCAGATGTTCCTTCAGCAGTTTCCTTCTCTTCACCTGCTTCCTCTTCAACATTTCCACCTGCATTATTTACAGCTTCCCCATCTATTTTAACTCTTTTTTCACGATCCTTCAGAAAGTTGCTTTTTAAAATTACATCATTCGCCTCTCTTCTACTTCTTTTACTGCTTCTTGGACTCTCCTCTGTTTTATCTGCTTCCCCCTCTACTTCTTCTCCTTTTTCTCTACTTAAATCATCAGCTTCTTCATTATTTTTACCACCATCTTCCTCTTCCTTTTCACGATCACCATCTTCCACTCCAGTCCTCAAAAAATCACTTTTTAACAGTTCATCAATACCGGCGTCATCTAGATCCACCCTTCTTTCACCCTCATCTTCAGCCCTCTCCAAATCCTCCCCACCTTTACTTAGATCGTAACTTGGTGTTGGACTTTGGCTTTCCTCTTGTTTATCACCTTTGTTCCGTGGACCTACTACTTCTCCTTGGCTATCGTCGTCACTCTCCACAACTAATTTTCTTTTAGTTGTTCTTGGGCGTTTAGGAGTAGGTTCTAAATCTGTAGGAGTACGTTCCGAATCTGAAGTAGTAGGCTTCTCAAGTTTCTTCTTCGGCGAAGGGCCCTTTTTTTAAGAAATTGCCTTCTTGGAAGTCTTTGTAGGCTGCTTCTTCTGCTCATCTTCATCTTTATTTCTCGGTCTTAAATTTACCATTTTCTGCAAAGCAAAATAAGGGATACAAAATTTAGTTACAGAAAATCATGAACATCCTATTAGATGTTTAGAACCTCAGCTACTATGGTGTTCGGAACATCAAGACACATAATAGCAATAACTTCAATTTGCAACTAAATAAAGCAGCGTTGGTTCCCAGAAAACCCTCAAATCGTCACAATTTAACCAAAAAAATGTAAAAAGCCTAAAAATTTCAGTTGAACATCGAAAATCTCCTTTGTAGTTGGAACTATTTTACCTATTAAAACACATAATTCCATTCAATTCAACACAATATTACACCTTTTGTACAATTAATCACTGTCGACGAAAAAATTAAAAACAAAAATCTAGGTTCGACATTTACACCACAGTTTAAATGATAATGACATTGTTTACCTTTTGTTGTATTGCTGATCGGATTACTTGAAAACTACAGAGAAGTTGGAGAGTATTTGGTTTAGATTTGACGTGACTTGGGAGATGAAGTGAAGTGAAGAAGTAGTTCAAAAGGCCACGCGTGGGGTGGGGAGGGAGTTTAATGGTATGTTGTTCCCAATATTTGAAATTATTATTATGTATGTTTTAAGAAAAACCCTCAAGTTTTAAAAGTGTTAATTTGGTCCATGATTAGTGTTAATCAGACTTAGAAAAAAAGAAAATGGAAAAGAAAAGCAGAGGACCTTTTCTGCCAAAAAAGACTTGTGGAGTTCTGGAACGCCACTTCTCACGAGAGACCACAATAATTGTTTACATTTCTTTTACTTTTTATACAGGTGTGCGAACACGTCCTCATATGTAAATGCCAAAACACGAATCGTGCTCAAAATAAGTTTATTTCTGCATATATTTTGGCAGAAAAATTTTCTTGAAACGTTTCAAAAGCCTATTTTTCAGATAAAACACAATAGTTAATATTCTATTGAGGGAATGTTAGCCATTTTTTGGTGGGATGTTATGACATTAATTGTCAAACATATTCCAAAAAGGATTATTACTTTTGGGATCATATTTTCAATACACATAGATATTAATATGTTTTGAAGATATTTGCATATAAATATAGGTCGGAATTTTGTACATTATCAAAGATAGTTACAGAGAAATATAGATAGGATTTTTTGTTAACAAAAATTCGAATGGCTAAAAATAATAAGATTCTTATGCAAATAAGTAGATCCACACAAATACATATAATAATTACTAAAGAAACTCATGTTATCACCTTATACTTTCAAAAATAGCCATTTTATGTAATAATTGCTAAGTACTAACAAGAAACTCATGCATATTCAAAGGTTATCACATTATACTTTCAAAAATAGCCATTTTATAATAATTTGCTAAGTCTTAAAAGAAACTCATGAATATCCAAGGTTATCACATTACACTTTCAAAAATAGCCAATTTATATAATAATTTACTAAGTATTAAAAGAAACTCATGCATATTCAAGGTTGTCACATTATACTTTTCAAAAATAACTATTCAGGTAATAATTTGTACGGCTTGACCCCAAAGCTCATACTTTCCCCCTTGTACGCTATTAGTTAGCATAAAGAAGATATTTCAACTTTCAAAAATCAATGTTAAAACTTTTTAAGAAACTGCCCAGAATTTAAAACTAGGCCAGGCACCCAGTTTTTTGCAGAAATAATCCTTAAACGAGATAGAATTGCAAAGATGGCCTTTGTTTAAAAAAAAATCGAAAATATGCCCCCTTTTTATTCGAAATAGCCAACAAATTACAGAATTCAACACTGTGTTCCAGAATCTGCTCTTAATTACCAAACTTTACATTAACTCAACAATCACATAGAAAAAAGAAGAAGAGAGGCCCCTGTTTTCGCCTTAAACATGTTGATCTTTTCATAGCAATCTTATAGTACATACATCTCTGTGTTAACACCTTATGGTGTATGTACAAAGCCATGAATACAACATACATAATCTTTCAATAAACATTGTCTACTTTTGCAGTTAAAAGGAGATGAGAGAAAGAGGCAGGAATAGCCGGGCCTTTGTCCCTTTATCTTCATCTGCCAATTGTATATTGCTTTCATAGACTCATTATAGCCTGCAGAGAAAGGATCAGTACTATACATAGCCTCTATGGGCTATGGTAACACACCCAGAACCCGTAGAAAAAGAGATTTGGTATAGCCGTAATAGCTATCCATAACATGCTGCAGAAAGGGTTAGTTAGGAGCCAGACTTGGCCAAACAAGCACACTTAAATGCGAGCCAAAAGCCAGTTAAAAAAGCAGGAACAACCAACAAATTATCAAGCCAAAAGCCTCATTGTTTCAACTCCAGATTCTATACCTTAGCAATAGATGAAGTGAAGAGGAGATGTAAACTGGATGATTTCAATCCAGGAAGAACAAACAAGAAGTAACAGAGAGCTTTTCTTTCTGAGAGAAGAGAGAATATCCTTTTTTTAAATTTTCAGCGTGTTGAAAATAAGAGAAAGGCCGCCCCTTTTATAGTTTTTAGGCTAGGGCTGATTGTCTTAAAATTAGAGGTGTAAAAAGGGTTTAAAAAAATCAGTATTGTCAAGGAAGGAAAGAAAAAATTAGCCTTGCCAATCAAATAAAATTAGGGAGGATCATGTTATCAATTTAAATCACAACAAGTTTATGCCTTTTTTATACTCTAATAAATAGACTTAGTTATAATTTCAGTATTTCTGATGGAGATTTCAAATTATACACTTCTGTAAATAGTTTCGTTTAGAAATTCTGGAGAAAATACTTTAACTTCACCCTTAATACTACACGCAATAATATTCTATCCTAGGTTTAGACTGAAGTTTAGAATAAAATTTTCCTTCTTTTAATTGGTTTTAAATACTTCAACAAAATTTCTTTTCTAAAGGCACAACAGAAACATAGAATCCAGAGACGTGTTCATGTATGCATATACGTGTAATAGATACATTGACTAAATAATGAAGTAGGGATATTCATAAGCCAATTTCTCTACGTCTTAATAGTGTAGTATATGCATTAACAAATTTTCAACAACAATGTCAATATAACTAGTCTAAAGAGACTAAAACAAATCGAGCTAGTGCTAGGGCTGTATTCGAAACCCAACCAAGTCTATTATGTAGCAGGCATGATTTAAATATGAAAATCACGATTAGTGTACGGTTGATAGTTAGCAACTCAAACAGTGATGATGTTAGCTAAAATTTCAGAATTGCTACATTGAATCAAAACTATTTGTACTAACAATTTAAATTCTAATCCTATTGACATACATAGATGTAATACTTTAGGAATTAAGTAGAGGAACAAAGTAAAAAATAAACAATAAAAAAAATAAGCAAAAAAGAAGGATGTTACCCGAAATTCAAGTCGGGTCGAATCTGGTCTCCCTTGACCCGCTTTAGTTTCATCTTTTTCTTGTTTGATTTGATTCCGAAATTTTGATCCATGCCTTGTATGTATTGTATCCATTCCAATCTTAACTTGATTGGCATCAAACTCATCATGATTTTGTCCAAAATTTTATATTTTCTTGCTTTCCTTTTCGGATTCGAATCAGTGACGAGGAGAGAGAGAAATGGGAATGGCGCGTGACTGGTGGCAAGGGTGATGGGGTCACGGCGAACAATGTATAAGGGTGTATCGGGTCAGTTTTTTAGGGTAATGGGGAAGGGGTAACGGCTGAATTAGGTAGAGAGGGAAAGGGGAAATGAATTTTAGGGTTTATTTGGATAGGGGGTGTTTGGATAAAGGAGAAAATGAGAAAAAATGGTAGCGGGGGCTGACGTGGATGGGTGATTGTTTGGGAGGGTGCCACGCGGGCCTGCGTGGCTAATGTGTGTATTGCGTGGACCCCAAATAATGTGATGTGTCTATGTAGCATGTGTATGGAGTGTATATTAGTATATATCTTGTGTATATGTAGGTATAATTTGCCAATAATTAGCTTAAAAATGCCAATAAATGAAAGAATAATTAATAAAATATAAAGAGTAATATTATAGACTTAGAAAAAATAATTATTAATTCAAAATAATTATAAATGAATTTAGGTAGTATTAATTGAGTGTAAATAATTGTAAAATGGATATTCAAGAGTATAAATCGCATAGACAATTATAAAATTGTACAAGTATTAAACGACCTAAATGATGTAATTATGTAATATAATCACATTGAAATATGCATGTTGAAGAAAAATATATATAAATGCATGATAATTGACGCAATTTTGTCTGAAGAGATAATATTGCATTTTTCAATGTTTTGTATGATAAATCGTAAATGGGAGGGACAAAATTGGGTGTCAACAGCTGCCCCTCTTTGCCCGGGGATGATGAAAGAATCTTCGGACAAAGATAGTTGGGAGCTATTTGCCTGCTCATCAGGAGCTACTTATCTGCTCGTCGGGAGCTATTTTCCTGCTCGTCAGGAGCTACTAAGTGCCTCTCGTTAGGAGATATTTGTCTGCTCGTCAAGAGCTACTTATCTGCTCGTCGGGAGCTATTTGCCTGCTCATCAGGAGCTACTAAGTGCCTCTCGTTAGGAGATATTTGTCTGCTCATCAGGAGTTGTGAAGTGCCTCTCGTCAGGAGATATTTGTCTGCTCGTCAGGAGCTGCTAAGTGCCTCTCGTCAGGAGATATTTGTCTGCTTGTCGGGAGCTATTTGCCTGCTCGTCAGGAGCTACTAAGTGCCTCTTGTTAGGAGATATTTGTCTGCTCGTCAGGAGCAACTTATCTGCTTGTGGGGAGCTATTTGCCTGCTCGTCAGGATCTACTAAGTGCCTCTCCTTGGGAGATATTTGTCTGCTCGTCAGGAGCTGCGAAGTGCCTCTCGTCAGGAGATATTTGTCTGCTCGTCAGGAGCTGCTAAGTGCCTCTCGTCAGGAGATATTTGTCTGCTCGTCGGGAGCTATTAAGTGCCTCTCGTCGGGAGATATTTGTCTGCTCGTCAGGAGCTGCTAAGTGCCTCTCGTCAAGAGATATTTGTCTGCTCGTCAGGAGATATTTATCTACTCGTCAGGAGATATTTATCTGCTCGTCGGGAGCTACTAAATGCCTTTCTTCAGGAGATATTTGCATGTTGCACTGGGCTGTATACCCTGCATACAACGAGTAACGTGAAGTGATAAATGTAGAGATATTACCCTGCCTGTAGGATTGCCTGAAATGTGTCATTCTGATTGTCACATTGTTTGCCTTTTGGTTCATGCGCTCGAAGAAAAATTTGTAAGTTGTGGGGGAGGAAGGTTTGATTTGTGCATTCTTCGCCTGTCTCACACCTTCCTTTTGTGGTGAATTCTTTTGTGAATGCCGTACCTTGGTCAAACTACGGGGAATAAAAGAAAAAAAAAGAGCAGGGAGAAAGTATGCATGTATTTAAAAGATGTTTGTGAAAAATGCATTTTATTCCATCGAATCGTAAACCGCATTGTGTAATACAAGCACAATACTGCAATTGTTGTTTTTCAGACCGTACTAAAACATCCTTGGGAAATTTTGAGGTCAGGACCTCAAAATTCTACCCCAGTTTCTTCATTTTGCCTTCTCCTGAAATTTTTGAGGAATTCCCAAAAATTTCTGCCCCAGTATTGATCTCTGTTTGTCCTTTTGAATTTTTGAGGGATCTTAAAACATTCTGCCCCAGTGTCTACTTTGTGGGGGAAATAATTTTTTTTTTTGTATTAATGCGAGCGAACCTTGGGTAGGTTGCCTACGTATCCCACTTGGGGAATCAGGTCGTAACGTAGTTCCAGATTACATAAGATACTGCATAAAGAGTAAAGCTACTAGCTAATGTGGGCTCTTAGATATAATATCTTTTGACAGCGTCTCCATTGATCAGTTTCGGCCAAACTTCACCATCCATTTCTGCCAGTATTAGTGCTCCTCCAGTCAAAACTCGATGAACCATGTAAGGTCCCTGCCAATTTGGTGCAAACTTGCCCTTTGCTTCTTCCTGATTAAGGAATATCTTCTTCAGAACCAAATGTCCAGGTTCAAATGACCTTACACGGGCCTTCTTGTTGAATTCCTTTGCCATTCTTTGCTGATACAATTGTCCATGGCATATTGCGTTCATTCTCTTGCCGTCAATGAGTGCCAATTGTTCCATTCTTCTCTTAATCCATTCAGCGTCTTTCAGTTCTGCTTCTCGAATGACCTTTAGAGAGGGAATTTCTACCTCTGCTGGTATCACTGCTTCAGTGCCATAAACCAGAAGATAAGGGGTAGCCCCCGTCGATGTTGTCACAGTAGTCCGGTATCTCAATAAAGCATAAGGAAGATTCTCGTGCCACACTGTCTTGAATTTCCAGTCATCTTGCATAGTATTTTCTTGATGTTCTTGTTAGCTGCCTCAACTGCTCCATTCATCTGAGGTCTGTATGCAGTGGAATTGCGGTGCTTGATTTTGAAAGTATCACAGGTTGCTTTCATCAAATCACTATTGAGATTGGACCCATTATCAGTGATGATAGATGCGGGAATGCCGAATCGACATATCATCTTGTCTCGAACAAAATCAGCCACTACTTTCTTCGTCACCGACTTGTAGGATGCAACTTTCACCCATTTGGTTAAGTAGTCAATATCTACCAATATGAACCTATGTCCCTTTGACGTGGCGGGTTCAATTGGCCCTATGACGTCCATTCCCCAAGCAATGAATGGCCACGGTGATCCCATAACATTAAGCTCATTCGGGGGTACTCGAATCATGTCTCCGTGTACTTGGTATTGATGGCATTTCTTCACGTATTTTATACAATCATGCTCCATAGTAATCCAAAAGTATCCTGCCCTTAATATATTCTTTGCGAGCACAAAACCATTCATGTGCGGACCACAAGTCCCAGCATGCACTTTTTCTAGCAACCTGGCAGCTTCTTTAGCATCCACACACCTCAGCAAACCTAAATCAGGCATCTTCCGATATAGGATTTCACCATTTAGGAAACTATTTTCCAGTCTTCGCAGCGTCTTCTTCTAAAGGTTTGTAGCATTCTCAGGATAAATGCTTTCTTTGAGGAATTTCTTGATGTCATGGAACCAAGGCTCCCCATCCAATTCTTCTTCCACTTGAAAACAATATGTTGGTTGCTCTTTCACTGCTATGGGTATTGCATCAATGTTGTTCTTATCGGGGTGCTGAATCATGGAAGATATCGTAGCCAGGGCATCGGCAAACTCATTCTGCAGCCTAGGTACATGCCGAAAATCTATCTTGGTGAATCTATTGCTCAATTCTTTTATGCACTCCAAATATGGTAATATTTTAGAATTCTTTGCCGCCCACTCGCCTCGTACTTGATGAATCAACAAATATGAATCTCCAATTGCCAACAATTTTTGCACATTCATGTCTATGGCCATTCTCAGTCCTAAGATGCAAGCCTTGTATTCTGCCATGTTGTTGGTGCAAGGGAACCCGAGCTTAGCAGTGGCTGGGTAGGCTAGTTTCGAAAATTAATACAGCCCCAATGCCAACTCCTTTAAAGTTTACTGCTCCATCAAAGAACAATCTCCAACCGTCATAATCTTCGGTAATGTCTTCTTCCACGAACATAACCTCCTCGTCTGGGAAATAAATATGCAAAGGCTCGTAGTCATCATCCACAAGTTTCTCGCCCATGTGATCTGCTAAGGCTTGAGCCTTCATTGCTTTCTGAGTGACAAACATGATGTCAAACTCAGTGAGTAGCATTTTCCATTTAGCCAATTTCCCAGTAGGCATCGGCTTCTGAAAGATGTATTTGAGAAGCTCCATCCTTGAGATCAGCAAGGTTGCATATGATGTCAGATAATGCCTCAACTTCTGTGCTATCCAAGTTAATGCACAACAAGTGCGTTCCAACAATGTGTACTTGGCTTCGTAAGGAGTGCATTTCTTACTTAGGTAATATATTGCTTGCTCCTTTCTTCCTGTCGAGTCATGCTGTCCCAATACGCATCCAAATGCTGAATCTACTACATACAAGTACAATATTAGAGGTCGCCCTGGTTCAGGCGGAACCAACACGGGCAGGCTAGAAAAATACTCTTTTTTTCCGATCGAACGCTTTCTAGCAATCCTCTGTCCACTCAATAACTGCATCTTTCCTCAACAACCTGATAATGGGTTCGCATATGATAGTGGATTGAGCTATGAAACGACTGATATAATTGAATCGTCCCAAGAAACTCATGACTTCTTTCTTGCTTTTCAGCGGCGCCAATTCTTTGATGGCTTTGATTTTGGCCGGATCTAACTCAATACCTCTCTTGCTGACTATAAAACCCAATAACTTTCCGGTCGGGACACCGAAAGCACACTTTGCTGGGTTCAACTTCAAATTGTACCTACGCAAGCGATTGAAGAATTTGCACAAATTGTCCAAATGTTCCGAGCTTTTCCTTGATTTGATGATCACATCATCCACATGCACCTCGATCTTCTTGTGCATTAGGTCATGGAACATTGTGGTCATTGCTCTCATGTAGGTAGCTCCAGCGTTCTTCAAACCAAACGACATTACTTTGTAACAGTACGTTTCCCAAGAAGTAGTGAAGGCCGTCTTTTCTGCATCTTCCTCGTCCATAAGCACTTGATGATAACCGACGAAGCAGTCTACGAAGGACTGTAGTTCATGCTTTGCAAAATTGTCGATCAGGATGTGTATATTTGGCAGAGGGAAGTCATCTTTTGGACTTGCTTTGTTCAAGTCTCTGTAATCTACACAAACTCTGATTTTTCCATCTTTCTTCGGCACTGGTACGATGTTGGCCGACCAGGTCGGATATTCGACTATTTTCAAGATTCCTGCATTGAGTTGCTTGGTTTCCTCCTCTCCAATTTTCACTAAGGTTGATGATTTGTAGGTCCGGGCTTTTTGCTTAACCGGTAGGAATCCTGGATTCATGTGCGCCTAAACATCTGTGCTTATGCCTGTCATATCATCATATGACCATGCGAATACATCTTTATACTCTTTTAGGAATTCGATGTATTGTTTTCTAACCTCTGGAATTATGTACGCACTAATTCTTGTTTCTTTCACTGTTTCATTGTCTCCTAAATTAATCACCTCTGTTTCATCCAAGTTTGGTTTAGGCTTATTTTCAAATTTCTCAATTTTCTCTTGTGTTGCCTCATCAAACTCTTCATAATCAGGATCAGATTCCTTAAACACGGTCGTTTCATTACACGTTGCGGTTGCCGATTCGATGGAATTATTAGTTTGAGTGCTGAAAAGTAAAGTAATGCCTAATTAAAAGGGTTAACGAAAATTAAGGAAAAAGGAGCAATGCTTTTATTTATGAATCCTTGCAAAAAAATGTTTGTTGGGAAACATTTGATCATGACAACTAAAAAAGGAAAAGAAATGCAATTCTCGGAGTCGTGTTTTATTTTGAAATCATGAAAGAAAAAATAAAGCCCCTGGCTCTACCAAGGTCCGTGGTATGCCCGGGCCAAGTTGCTGGTCCAATTATTCAGTGTAGCTCCAGAATCAACTTTTGCAAGATCTGGAGGTTCAGTGTGCTCCTCCAGGATCACATAGAAATCTTCATTGGATAAGAACAAACTCATCATTCCTGCCAGCAGATCTTCCTCAGCATCAGCAACCTCTGACTTGTCTTCTTGCACTGCATGTGCTTCCCCTTTGTGACTATCCAGGAGACCAGACAAGACAAAAATATGTAGCAGAGGTTTGAAAAAAATGCTTCTTCCAAACTCTCTTTGTAACCCACAAAATAGCCTATGCCAGCCTTATCCTTGTCGCCTCTCATCACAATATGAATAGGTTCCAACAAGCCATCCGGATTTCTGCCCAAACCCTTTTCGGGCTCATAGCCTTGCCTCAGCATAATACCCATCACCCAGTCTCCGGGCCATCTTGCAGGCTGTGGGAGTATGTATGGTTCTTCAATTTTCACTTCTTCAAGCTCGGGTTCAAGTGCTCTAGGTATCCACACTTTCCTTCCTCTTGTTTCTTTAGAGATGCGCTTCCAGTCAGGACAAGCATTGGGCGGGTATACAGGCTGCTTCTTTGTCTTGGCAGGTATTGTTTCACGAAATTCACGTGCAGGCACCCCCCCAATCAAACATTACGGGTTCCCAGACTAGATTTTTTCCTTCATAACCTTTATATCCCAATAAGCGTTATAGAAGTTCCTCTTCTTCTCGGTTACTTGTGGTGCATTGACAAGTTTGGGAGCAAGGTATGCAGAATATCCTCCTTGTGTTGTACTGGTGCTTCCTCTGTGGCTATTGTGGTTCCAACCTCCACGTTTCTCATTGTAGCTCTTGTGGTACCCACTTGGACTACTATGCACTGCTCCCACGAGCTCTACCGTGTAGAAGATTTGTCTGTCTAGAACATTTCCTTTAATCGTTGGTATGGTCTGCTCATTGTAGATGGAGTTGCTCCCCTCGCCGAATACCACAACTTCTTTGTTATCCTACTCAAATTTCACTATCTGATGTAGAGTAGATGGAACTGCCCCAGCCATGTGTATCCAGGGTCTTCCCAATAGTAGATTATATGATGTCGAAATATCTATGACGTGAAACTTGACAATGAACTCGACCGGACCAACCATGATAGTTAGGTTGATCTCTCTAATGGTGCTTTTTTGTGACCCATCAAATGCTTTTACCTTCATGTCACTCTCCCTGATCTCGCTTTGGTCAATTCCCATTCTTTTCAAAGTAATGAATGGGCATATGTTTAAACCAGAACCTCTATCGATCAGGACTCTTCCTACGAACCACTCCTTGCATTTTATAGTGATGTGCAAAGCCTTGTTATGCCCGAGCCCTTCAGGTGGTAATTCATCTTCATGGAAAGTAATTCGATTAGATTCCACAACTTGTCCCACCATGCTAGTCAGATTCTCAACAGTGGTGTCCGCCGGCATGTGTGCTCCATCTAGCTCCTTCATCAATGCATTCCTATGCCTTTCCGAATTCACCAGTAGGGATAAAATAGAGATTTGAGCTGGGGTTTTGCCCAAGTGGTCGACCACAGAGTAGCTTTTTGCTTGTACTTTCTTCTATAACTCATCGGACTCTTCCTCGCTGATTCCTTTTCTATTTTGCTCTCTGCCGTGAGTGAGATTCTCAGGAGTATAGAACCTACCACTTCTAGTTATCCCTTGTGCTGCAACTGTCTCAATCATTGTCTTCCATTTTCTTCTCCTGTTTGATTCATAATCTTATGGTACCGCCTTGTCATCATAGGGTGGAATCATACCCACATAGAATTTTGGGGCCATTTCCAACTCAATGGGAACTGGTGCTTTAGCAGCCTATGCAACGGAAGTGAGCGCTGGTGTAGCTTCCTTCGCTCTGACGATATTTCCTTCTAGATTGCAGTCAGCCTCTAACTCAATCAAATTTACCCTGTTATCTCCATGATTGGGCAAAGGGTTGTGGTGCACATTAGGTGCCTTCAAGTGTATCACTTTCTGATCAATCAAGTCTTGTATCTTATCCCTCAAAGCAAAGCATTTTTCAGTGTCATGGCCAGGCCCTCCAGAATGGTAAGCACAAGTCTTGGAATGGTCGAAGAATTGTGAAATTGTTTCAGGCATTTTTAATGGGTAAGGTTGGATATGTCCTGCTGCCTTGAGTCTTTCAAACAGCTGAGTTTGGGATTCAGCAAGTGGGATGTAGTTTCTTCGGGGTCTTTCATTATCGTCCGGACGGGGTATGGGGGGTATGTATTAGTGTTTCTGTAGTTTGAGTTTTGTGGGTATGTCGGTCGTGGTGGATGCGGGCCTTGGCGAGTGGGTTGTGTGTTATATGCGGGATAGGCATATGGTGACGGAGCATACGGGTATGGTGGGAGTGGTGTTTGGTAGTAGTAATTATTGGTGGGGGGTGTGGTCAAGAGAAGTAGTGACGAAAGAGACTTCGTCTTTCTTCTTCTTGCTGATACCAGCGCTACCAGACTACAGGGCTTTGTTGGAGTCTTGTAGTGCAGCCAAGCTAATGATTCTTCCAGATTTCAGGCCATCTTAAACAATATCCCTAATCTTGATCAGTTCTCCAAATTTCTTATCCTGCATGTTTAGCATCTTATCAAAGTACACGTCTTCTTGTATGCGGATAAAGGTCGCCACTATTTCTGTGTCATCCATGGGTGGTTGGACTTTTGCGGCTTCAGCTCTCCACCTTATGGTGTATTTCTTGAAAGTTTCATTGGGCTTTTTCTTTAACTTCTCAAGATAAAAGCGATCAGGCATGGCATCAGTGTTGTGCCCAAAATTGTCGACGAAATCTCCAGCCATTGCTTCCCAACTAGTCCACTTCTTCAGCTGCTGCTTGGAGTACCATGTCAGTGCATCCCCTGTCAAACTGTGGTTAAATAACTGCATCCTGATCTTTTCGTCATGTCCTACTCCAATCAGCTTGTCACAGTAAGACTTTAAGTGAGCCATCGGGTCACTGCTGCCATCAAACAGATTGAACTTTGGCGTCTTGTAACCGTCAGGAAAATTCAAATTGGGATAGAGGCAAAGGTCTTCATAAGCTAATCCCCTTGTTTCCTTAGTCATCAGAAATTGCTTAATTTTCTCTACCAACCACTTAACTTGCTCTTTGGTGTTATCTGTCTCCTCCTCTGTCCATGCTACTTGTCTTGATCTTTGGTAGGTGATGAAACGGGTTTGGTTTCAGCGGTGAAGGTGTGGAACTGAGTGGTGGGATCGTTTTGGGGTGCTTCTGGTGGTGCAACGTAAGCGGGGTATTGGTGACCATTTTCAGGAAACACAGGATCTTTGCCATGAGGGCGTGCAAGTTTGCTTGGGTCAGTAGTTCTATCAGCATAGACGAGGGGAATTCTGTTTTCCAGTTCAAACAACCTTTGTTCCACTTTGCATACTCCTCGTATCCAACCACACCCTTCTTTCCAGGAGTCCCTCCAATGCCGGAATTTGCAGCAGTTCCGTCAACTTTGCCGAACTCATCCATGATATTTCGTCTCGTCCTTGTCCTTGTAGGTAAAGGGGGAGGTGTTGAAATTGGTCCTCTGGATCTCAAACGATAATGTTGCTCGGCCAGAATGCACAAACCAACCTTCGGGGATTGGGAGGAAAATAACCTTTAAAAACAACCAAAGATAGATGTGAGTGGAGTGTTAGAGGGTTCAATATACAAGTTGACAACATGCAATCGTGTCCTATTATGCAGGGGGCCTCTTTTATGCCATAGGTAGGCCTATCGATGATTTAAAGTAATGTTTGAGCCAATTGTTTCATTTTATTTGCTTGAGAATAATCAAAATAACTCTTTAAACCCCAAAACAAGAAATTTTTATTGATAGAATTGCTTGGCTTTATTACAATCACTAATCTTGCAAAAAGAAAAGAAGACGACTCGACTAAAAAGGGAGACGACTCGACTGAAACGGAAATGACTCGACTGAAATGGAAATGACTCGACTGAAAGGGCAATGACTCGACTGAAATTCAAACTAAGGCCAAACATAGGCGTGCTCTAATCAAGCATTTGGTTTGACATCATCATCTTCTTTTTCTTCATATTCTTCCTCTGACGAGTCTTCTTCAATAAGGGGTTCCAAATGCATCAAGTCTGACTCAAGGAGATCCTTCCCAGCCTGTATGTCATTCAAAGATTTTGCAAAAGCAGAGAGAATCTGTATTCCTAGTACTCCTTTGTCCTCCAGTGGCATTGATTGGAAATGTCCTTTCCATGAATTCAGGAGGTCTTTCAAGTTCCCCGCGATATGCCGGAGTTCCATCGTTTTGTCCATCCAAAATATAGCTTCATCTTCTTTAACCTTTCCTTAGTATTGCCTCCTCATTTCGCGATTTTGGGTCGCATTCAGCTTCACCTTCTTTTGATCATATCTGGCTCTCAGCTTTTTGTATTTTTCTTCAAAGTTAGGGGCTTCGATTCTCCTTTTGAGCGTAGGCTTATTAGATCGAAACCTCTTTTTGTCCTTCTTAAGCCAAAGAGAATAAGCTAAGGCAACACTGGGGTTAACCCTGTCGTCTTGGTTGTGACAGAATTGTCTCATCCTTTTTTCTCCCATATGACCAATATCATTTCTCGTGTAGTTATGTCTATGTTGCCCATTTCGGTATTGAGATTCCGTTCTTCTGCTAGTCTGGGAGTTGATTGTGTCGTTCCCACTTGCCTAAAAATTCTTAGAGGGACGTAGTGGTGAGTCCCTCGAAGCCCGATCAATGCCAAAAAGGTAGCATCTTAGCCTTGCACAGAAACTATAAAACAGGCACAACGTTTTATCACCCACTGTACATCCTTTTCTTGCAACTGATTGAGCTCATCAAACCAACCACTCATATTTAAAGGCTTCTCCCATTGCAGAGTGTTAGTCATGCGAGATGCGTGTGTCATGATACCATCGGGTGTATGAGCTATTGGTGCAGATGGGGGTGCCTCGAGCTTTTGGAGATGCTCGATTAACCATATCTACAATAAGAGATTGCAACATTCGAAGTAGTCTGCTCCTTTCTTACATTTAGTCAAAGCCCGATAAATATCTCCTACAATCATTGGAACTAAACCCACTCAGCATCTGTTAAAGTCCATACGCAATACCTCAACTACCAATGCTGTCCCTGTGTGAATTCTTCCTTCTTTTTTAGGTAAAATCATAGCCCCTAAGAAAGCAACAATAAAAGCAACGGACTCAGTTCGTGCCCAATCTTGGACTTCTGGTGCTCCTGGGAAATCATATCGGAGGGTGGTGTCTCCGAACCTGGAGTACAAAAATTCAAAAGTGACTCTTGCATTTTGAACCCCATTATAGTACGGTTTCTGGGGAACCTCCAGAAAGTTGAAGAATTCTTTGGGTTCCACCCTTTGGGGATAAATCATAGTATTCGGGCCAGGTGCCAGACTAGATAAACCTCCAATCTGTTCTAACATTGGTGCTAAATCTATGCCATTGAAGTGGAAAACTACCCTCTTGTAATCCTAAAAGTGAGCGGCCGCCTCAACCAAGCCAGGCACTGCCTCGTACCACATAAGGGACTGCAAATCGCCTAGTAGCGATCAAACCCTCCCTTTGCTAGCATTGGTCAAATCATCCCACTAAAGTTTGAGCACATAGAGAACTTGAGCAACTGAGTTGAACTGGAGTGAGCCTTTGGTAGCCATAGTCTGAAAACAAAACAAAAGTTAAAATAATCCTAACATTTTGATCAATCTCAAGCAAACAATCAACATTTGGCGCAATCATTTTATGCATATGAATATTTTTCATTTTCGGGTCATGGACCTTTTGACGTTTTGGACGAGGTTTATTAATGGACTATGACGGGCCAAGGACGTCTAGCCTTCCTAGGTTTATCATGGTGCAAAAGAAAATAAATACACATTTTGTTGCCAATTGTTCTCATAATTTCTAAATGATCTTTGGAATTCAATAAATGAAGACTCTTTTAAAAACAAAAATATAAAAATGACATTAGACTAATCAACATGCTCCTTCTCCAGCCTGGCTCTTTTTGCTTCTCGAACGACCTTCTTGATGTCTTCCATAGCTTTGGTTAAGTATCCCTTGGCCGTAACTAGGTGCAAGATATCTACTTCGGCACATTCCGAATTCCGTTGTTCTAGTTTTGTCCCTAACACCTCTACTTTTTCCTCCAACTCCAATGTACGCTTCCTCCACATCTCGATCTCTTCTTTGTTTTCTTTTTCCATTTTAATGGCTTTCAACATGAACTTACGGTATCAAATTTGAGGCTCTGCTTCTCGGTCTCTAATGTCATTACCTCGGCTCGGCCCTACTACCACATTTCCCTTTATGCTAGAATGCAACCAACTGATGTAATCTGGTTCGCATCCAGCATTGTATCTGTCTGGTGCTAATGACTGCTCCCCCATGACTTGTCTATCTACCCAGGATTTCCTAATGCTTTTGACTTTTGGGACAATGTCTCTAGTATAATCAACTTGGTAGGCCTTCGTGTCCGGTATAAGTGGGACGATTTGCTTTCTCCCAGCTCTCCTCATCACCCTTAGCGGTTGATAGGGTTGGAGGCCTCGCAATCCCATAAGTATCATAAAAGATGCCTTCTCAAAGCTGATGATAAAATCTGATGAAAGAAACCAAGTGAAAATCCATTAAATTGAATCCTCCATTATGTTTTTAAACAACCTTACCCATTTTTCTGTGCTGCTTCGCTGCCTGAATTTTGGAATCCCATACCATTCTCCAATCAAATAATTCAAACCAGTTGGCTTGGAAAATTCTTGCGCACCTTTCACCTTCCTCAAATGCTCCTTGAACCATGCTTGGAACAGAAGATTACATCCCTGAAAATATTTCGCTCCTCTTTTACAACAACCCAAAGCCAAATGGATGTCTGCTACAATCATAGGGACTATAGTGTGTCTGTTGAGAAAAGGTTTTGAAGAATGACAAACAAGAAGAACACAATGGTTCCGGAGGAGAACCTGGTCCTTGAATAGAAGGACACGACTGATTAAAACGATCTGAGGGTTGCAAATCCCTGCTGAACTAGGAGTAGTGGCGCGCGAACGAGTATGCATCCTAGTCAGACTAAAAGAGGCGGTGCCCAGGCTGTGTCTTTGAAATACGAATAAGAGTTGTATTTGAACAAGGAAAGAGTTACAAGGATTCCTTGTGGAACTCTACTAGGGTTTTAATGCCCATATAAATACAAGTAGTTGATGCAGCCGAAACTAGTTATTTTTTACAAACAGAGAATTGAGAGCATACACAGGCGATCCAGCAACTTTCTACGTGAGATAACTGAAGAAGACAACTGATGGAGTTTAATAGATTGAGTCTAAATATTCTGTCCAGGTTCTTGTCTTGCTTTGTGCGACCATTGTTTTTACCTATCAGCTTATATTAGAAGTAATTGTACTAGGTGAACTTTTGAGAGGTTACTTTGTAAAAGCTAGAGTTTAGCTTTGACGAGTGATTAGGGTCTAGAGTGTAGCCCCTTGGTTACAGAGTCTTGTAATCAGAAACTTGCTTTTTGTATTTAGCGGATTGAGTTCTAAAATCCCAGAGTGTGGGTCGTGGTTTTTCTCCCTTGAGCAAGGACTTTTCTACGTAAAAACACCGTGTTCCTTGTGCCTGTTATTTGTGTGTGTAGAGGTGGTTAAGTGCAAACTGTTGAGTCAAGGACAAGGTTCTTGACACAGACGAATCGAGTCCTTGCAACGAAAATCGAAGGACACTATTAAACCCCCCTTCTAGTGTCTTTAGGAGGTGCTTAAATTATAACAAGTGGTATTAGAGCGAGTCTTCTCGTGCTAGGTTAACACCTTGAGAAGGATCAGAACAATGAGTGCACCACCTACCATCACTGAAGGACAGTCAGTTCAATGGGCAGTACTATGCTTGGTGGAAGACCAGGATGGAAAATTACATATGTGCTGAGGACTACCAACTATGGCTTATAGTATCAGAAGGAAATTTGATTCCTACTAAATAGTTGGTGAGGGAGCTGCTGCCAGACAAGAACCTTAGTTGAAAGAGGAGTTCAATGAGGCAGACTATAAGATGATTGAAAAGAATCACAAAGCCAAACGTTTGGTAATTTGTGGTCTTGGCCCTGAGGAGTTTAACAGAGTATCATCTTACAAGACTGCCAAGGAAATCTGGGATGCTTTGCAGGTTGCGCATGAAGGAACCACTGAAGTGAAGGACTCAAAGAGAAGAATGCTGAAGAGACAATTTGAGTTGTTCTCTATGGGAGAGAAGGAATCAATCCAGGATATGATGACCAGGTTGACCATTATTACTAATGAGATGAGATCTCTGAATATGGAGTTGCCTGAAATAGAGATGGTGGATAAGATTCTGAATGTGCTACTTGAGGCTTGGGAACCCAAGATGACTGCTATCATTGAGTCTAAACCTCTAAGATCCATCAAACTTGAAGAACTGGTTGGTAGCCTGAAAACTCATGAGATGATGAAAGATTCAAAAACTAAACCAGCTCTTAAGAAGGAAAAGACCCCTGCGCTTGAAGCAACTGATGAAACTGAGGACTATGTTGATTTTCAATCAGTTGAAGCAGCACTGGTTAATGCCTTGAGACAGAAGTTTAACTTGGGAAAGTTCAAAGGTTTCAAAAGAAATAACAAGGAAAACTCTGGAAGAAAGAACATAGTTGAATGTCCTGATTATTCAGGATGTTTTAAGTGCTTCAAGAAGGATCATGCTGTTATGGATTGTCCTATTTGGAAGCAGAATGGATGAAAAACAGAGCAACTAAGGAGAGGGAAAAGGAGGCGTCAAAGGACAGTGACAAAGAAAAGAAGAAGGTGAGACGACCTCCAAATTTCAGAGCAAAAAGAAGGAAGAGAAATGAAGCTTTCTATGCTACATGGGGACTTACTGACAACAAATCTGATCATGAAAAAGAATCTGGAGATGAATCTCCACTAGCGCTGATGGGGTTGTCAGATGTTGGTTCAGATGAAGAAGATCCTCGGGAGTTCAGAGGAGGAAGAGATCCCTCAAAGCCACCTGTGTTTAACGGAACTAACTACAAGTGCTGGAAGAAACAGATGAAAAACTTTCTTCAAGCAACGGATTACAGTCTCTGGTTGATTGTGAAGACCTCATGTTTCTGTAAAAAGATCAGCAAACGGGGTTCTGGTTCCAAAGATGGTAGAAGAACTAGATCCTCAAACCTAGACTGGTTACAAGCAAATTCCAAAGCTGAACTGTACCTGAGTAAAGGGCTGACTACTGATGTGTTAGCAAGGATACTTGAATACAAGTCTGCTAAAGAAGTGTGGGAAAAGCTAAAGGAAATATACACTGAAGGTGACCAAAAGAAGGACTCAGCTCTTATGGAAACTGATGGAGAGGAAACTGCTCATTCAGCAGAGGTATGTCAATCTGATCTCAAAGAAAATCTACATACATACTCTACTGAAAATTTGATCTTAATCACTGCCACTTTGATTGAGGGGTATGAAAAGGAGAAAATTGAGAAAGATTAATTAACTGAAGAGTTAAGTGATCTCAAAACTTAACTGAATAGTTAAGTGATCTCAGAACTAAGCACAAGAGTCTTCAAGAACAAAATATTGAACTGGAAGAAATCAATCCCATTATAAAAGGGCAGACTATTGTGTCAAACTCCAAGATCACAGAACTGGAATTGAAACTTAATCAGTTAAAAGAGAGCATAAATGGTAAGCAAGTAATAAGTGAAGTTCAAACCTTTCTAGAAAATGAACTTAAAAGAACAAATGAGATTCTGTATCAGGAAACTAAAAAGAACATGACTCTAAATCAAAAGGTTGAAAAAACTGAATATGAACTTGCCAGATTAACAAAATGGAATAAATCTTCTGAGGCAATGAACTGGGTTCTTGAAAATCAGAACAAGGGAAAATAAGGGCTAGGGTTCAAGAAACCATGGCCTCAATATAATCCTAAGAGCAAGTATGTGGGTCTGCCTTGCAACATGTTGTGTACCTTTTGTGGTGAAACTGGACACTACAAACAAAGGTGCATGGATGCAAGCAAGGCAAAGACCAAGAATAAAAGAAATGTTCTACCTAAATGGGCTAAATAGGATTTGACTTATCCATTTTCTCATAAGAAGGGACCCAAGCTTGTCTAGATTTCCTAAAGCTAATCGTTAATCTGTTTTGCAGGCTGGAGTGAGGGAGAACAATCCAAGCTGGATTCTTGATAGCGGTTGTTCAAGGTACATGACAGGAGATAGAAGAAACTTTCTCTCACTCGCAGCATTTCAAGGAGGCAGTGTAGCCTTCAGAAGAGGAAAACATGGTCAAATCGTAGGAATTGGAAAAGTTGGGAGAACTCTGGATCATGCAATTGAGAACGCATAATTTGTCGATGGTCTCAGATACAACCTGCTGAGTATCTCTCAACTATGTGATAGAGAAAATGAAGTGAATTTCTCATCTGTACGGTGCATTATGAAGAATCTACAGAGTGGAGAAATCGTTATGGAAGGAAAAAGGGTGAACAATGTGTACAAAGCATCACTGAAATCACTGCCTAAAAATAATTTAACATGCTTGAACGTGCAAGAAAGTGATTTTCAGTTGTGGCACAAAAGAATGGGTCATGCAAGTCTCTCACAACTCAACAAGCTAGTATCAAAGGAGCTGGTTCGTGGACTGCCTAGTAAGAGATTTGAAAACATAAAAATATGTGATGTTTGTGCAAGGGGGAAGCATGTCAGATCATCTTTTAAATCAAAGAAGGTGGTGAGTACTTCAAAACCACTGGAATTGATACATATGGATCTGTGTGGACCTATGAGAGTCAGGAGCAGAGGAGGAAAGAGGTTTGTGTTCGTAATTGTTGATGACTACTCGAGGTACACATGGACCTTGTTCTTGGCGTCTAAAGATGAAGCCTTTGATAGCTTCAAAGATTGGGCTGGTCTTGTGAAGAAAAGGTTGAGCATGGAACTTGTTAGCATTAGATCTGATCATGGAACAGAGTTTGAAAACTCGAAATTTTCTGATTATTGTACAAAATACAGTATTGATCATAACTTCTCTGCACCAAGAACTCTACAACAAAATGGAGTAGTTGAAAGGAAGAACAGATCACTGGAGGATATAGCAAGAACTATGCTGCTGTCAAGTGGTCTTGTAAGAAGCTTCTGGGCTGAAGCAATAAACATGACATGCTATTTGCTGAACAGATGCTCCATAAGAGTTATTCTTGACATGACCCCATATGAGCTACTCAGAGGAAGGAAACCAAATATAGCACACCTGAGACCCTTTGGTTGTAAATATTTTGTTCACAATAACAGAAAGGAACCATTGGGGAAATTTGATGTTAGAAGTTATGAGGCAATGTTCCTTGGTTATTCTACTCAAAGCAAAGCATACAAAGTGTTTAATAAAATAACACAAACAGTGGAGGAAAGTATGCATGTGGTATTTGATGAATCCGATAAGGCATTAGATGAAACTGAAGTAGATGATCAAGCAATTGGCCTTAGTCGAGAAGATGGTGCAGCTGACTCTAAGATCCAGAAGATAAAGAAGAATCATGTGAGGAGTCAACTTCACGAGAACAAGGAGCCAATATGACAGAGGGAACATCAGATGAAGTCGATGATCCAGCAAGTCAGGAAAAACCTACCCAAAGTGATGCTGAAGGTTCTTCTAGTCATATTCAACCCAGGCCATGGAAACACCAAAGTTCTCATCCTTTGGAGAATGTATCTGAACTGGATACTGGAATCATGACCAGGTCAGCCTTGAAGAACTTTTGTGCATTCTTTGCATTCCTTTCATCTCTGGAACCAAAGAATGTAAAAGAAGCTCTAGAAGATCCCGATTGGATTCTAGCCATGCAGGATGAACTTCATCAGTTTGAGAGAAGCAAAGTGTGGCACCTGGTTCCTAAGCCGAAGGATAGATCAATAATTGGAACAAAGTGGGTGTTCAAAAATAAACTGGATGAGCATGGTATAGTGACAAGAAACAAGGCCAGATTAGTAGTTCAAGGATACAGTCAAGAAGAAGGAATTGACTATGACGAAACTTTTGCACCAGTAGCAAGGATGAAAGCCATTAGAATGTAGATTGCCTTTGCTATATACATGGAATTCACACTGTATCAGATGGATGTGAAGAGTGCCTTCTTGAATGGCTATCTAAATGAATAAGTCTATGTAATACAGCTACCAGGGTTTGTGAACAGTGATTTCTTGATCGTGTTTACAAACTTGACAAGGCACTCTATGGATTGAAGAAAGCGCCAAGAGCCTGGTATGAAAGACTATCAGGATTTCTTTTGAAGAATGGTTTCACAAGAGGAAAGATTGATAACACATTATTTCTGAAGAAGAAAGGAAATGACCTATTGGTGGTTCAAGTATATGTTAATGATATCATTTTTGGAGCCACTAATGAGGAGCTATGCAAGGGATTTGCTGAATTGATGGGCAGTGAATTTGAAATGAGCATGATGGGAGAACTCAATTTCTTCCTATGACTGCAGATAAAACAGACGCCTAAAGGAGCCATGATTCATCAACAAAAATATGTCAAGGGACTTTTGAAGAAATTTGACATGGAAGGAGCAAAAGAAATGACTACACCTATTGCTCCTGGAACCAAGCTGGATATGAATGAACTAGGTCCTTCCACAAATGAGACGAAATATAGAGGAATTATAAGTTCACTCCTCTATCTCACATCCAGTCGACCTGACATTGTATACAGTGTGGGACTGTGTGCTAGATTTCAGTCCAAGCCTAAGAAATCACATTTGACTGCTGTGAAGAGGATCTTGAGATACTTGAAAGGAACTCAGGATCTATGTCTACAGTACCCAAGGGGTGGTACTTTTGAACTAATTGATTTTGCTGATGCAGATTATGCAGGTCACTTGGTGGACAGGAAGAGCACTTCAGGAATGGCACACTTTCTTGGTCCCTGCTTAGTTTCTTGGGCAACAAAGAAGTAGAATTCAGTAGCCTTATCTACTGCAGAAGCAGAGTATGTAGCAGCTGCATCATGCTGCTCACAATTGCTATGGACAAACAGCAGTTGGAGGACTTTGGAATTAAATGTGGAGCTGTGCCCATTTTCTGTGATAAAACAAGTGCAGTGAACATTGCCAAGAACCCAGTCCAGCATAAAAGAACAAAGCACATTGATATTAGACACAATTTGCTTAGAGATAATGTTGAAAAGGGTCTGATCACCATGAATTCTTGCAGGACTGAAGATTAAATTGCTGACATATTTACCAAAGCATTGAACAAAGTGCAGTTTGAAAGGAACAGGTTGGAGTTAGGGATGACCAAAATACACGGATGACTCAGAAGTTGTTCCCCAATGATTGGTTAGTTAAATGTTCAACAATTTGTCTGTAACTATTGTTATTATTGTCCAGTCTAATTTTGTACTTTATTAAGTATACTTGTTCAGCTGACTAGCACCAGGATGGGCTAATGCGATCCCATGAAAAACCTACTGGGTATGTAGAAAGAACCAAAGAAAACATGAGGAATCATTTCTAGGTACAGTCACACAACCTTGTATGATAAAAGTCATAAGTGAAATTGATTGTCAATTATACGTGTGTCAAGGGAGGCTTTCCATGTTCTTGTAACTGTCCTAAATTATAGGAACACATTTCTATTTTGGTTAGACTTCTATTAGACTTTACTGGACCCCACTTATTTAAAAACGCCTTATTTGGGTAAGTCCATGTAATCGTCAAATCAGTATTCCTTTCCCGGTTCTCAAAAAGTTCAAAAAGCTGTTTTTTCACTTTTTCAGCCATCATTACTTTCATTTCCCCAGGAAAACCTCTCATCACCATAACTCTTTCTCACTTTCTTGTTCGATAGACACATAATACATACACTAGAAAACAATCCATCTCTGTTTTTTCCACTTTCTCTCACCAAAAATCGAAACAAGAAATCCCCTTCATCTCATTCTCAAAACCCTAACCAAAATCACTATGTCTCAAGCACAGTCTACATCGAAATCTCCCATTAAGGGTTCAGGAACACACAAATCCAAGAAATCCACTCCAAAACCCCCTCCCTCTACTCTTGCAGAGAGAATCGTCAGGGCTAGGTCAAAATTTCTCAAAAGGACTGGAAAGACAAGTATCAAGAAGAAGGTTGCCAGATCCTCGTCTCCTATACTGGTGGAACCAGTCTCATCTAAAAAACCTATCGAGGTAACGCTTGACTCTACTCTACCTGACTCTACTGCTTTAGAAGTTGTAAAAACTCCTGGAAAATTAAGTACTGAAACATTGATGAAAGAACTAGATGAAATCGTAGAAAAGGTAGAGCCCTGTGGAATATCTGATAGGGGGAAGGGAGTTGAGGAGAAACAACAGGTTGTTCAGGAGGAACCTAAGTCTAGGTTGCATGCGCCCTTACTAACTAAGAATGTGCTGGAAGTTGATGTAGTTGAAAAAGATGATAGAAAAACTGAGAGAAGAGGATTTTGTTGAATCCCAAAGGGAACGTGTTAGTGAACCTAGGCTGGAGGATGTTTCTGTTTAGGGAGTTCATGATATATCTGCACGTGATGGTCCAATTGTTGGAGGATCTAGTTCTGCTGAGGTTGCAAAGGATTTGGGCAAAGAAACTGGTTCTTGCTTGGATCCCACTGTGGCTGAGGATGCAGAACTAAATTGGACTGATTCTGAAGAGGAGAATAATGAAGAAAGTTTAGAAGGAAATGAGGAAGGTCAGAAAATAGCAGAGAAAGTTGAGGAAACAAAAAGGAAAAGTGTAAAAAGAAGGTTTGGAGAGGAGGATGAAAAGCTGTTAGATGAAGAAGAAGAAGAAGAAGAAGAAGAAGAAGTGTTTGTAAGTGAGACCAAGGTGGAGCCTGATAAGAGGAGAAGATTGTTGAAAGGGGGAAAGTCTGTGCCCAAAAGCAGACTTGTGGATGAAAGCAGTGAAGACTCTCTGGAAGAAAGAACTGAGAGTGATGACAAGATTGTGGCAGACCTAGTGCCAAGAAGAGTAGGAACCAGGTCTGTTCTGAAACAAAAGCTGGTGAAAGTGGGAAAGCTTGAAAAAAATAGTTAAATATATGAGGGATAGAGATGAGGAGAAAAATAAGAAGACTGAGAAACAGGATGCTGAAGCCAAAGAAGAAAGTGATGAAGCTGGCAGTTATGTGGAACCTAGTGACTCTGACACTGATAGTGAGATGGAGAGCAGGAAAATGAGAAAGGGTTCTGAGGAAGAAGTTGACAGGGCAGCCTTCTTCGCAAAACATCAGGTGCTTGCTGGGAGCATCCTGAGTGATGTGAAGGAGCACCACATGAAACCTTTACTCAGAATGGTTGGTGATCAAGGATGGTTAGGTTTGTTTGGAAACAAAGACAGGATGTTGTTTTCTGATGAGATCAGGGAATTCTGTACCAACTGCAGGGTTACTTCCAGGAGAGTGTTTACAATAGTGAAGGGAGTTGAAATTGAGTTTGGAAGAACGGAGCTGGGAATGATCCTTGATGTGCCTGTTGAAGGTTATTGCATGTACATTAAATTGAAATGGACAAAGAGAACAGATGGAGTGACTCCCCTTAGTGTAGTAAAGAAATTCTCAAGAAAGCCAAAGCTTAGAAAAGAGAGGAAGGTGGACAAGAAGGAGATGGAGCCAGCACATCAGCTGCTCTTTGAGTTTGTTCATAGGTTCCTACTACCTAAGGTTGAGAGAAACAGTGAGGCCAGTGCTCTGGACTTAACCTATATGGAGTTGCTGGATAGAGGAGTAAAAATTAATTTACCTGGTAAAAAAAAATCAGACACATCAAAAGGATTGCAGATACTGACCAAAAGCCACATTCATTAGTGCATTCCTACATCCTATAGCAGGTTCTGGAGCATTTTGGGGTTCCTTTGGGAGCTGGGAAGAAACCCACCATTCATCAAATGTTTGGGTATAATGTGCTAAAAAGCTGTGACTTCTTCAAAGAAAGGAGAGCTTCCAAGAAACCTGTGCAGGTTAAGCAGGAGCTGTCAGAGGAAAGCGAGGACTATGAACCCGAGGAGGCCATTGCAAAGCCATGTTCTTGAGGTAAACACTGAAAATGCTGAGCTGCAAAGAAAGCTGGAGTTGAAGGATCAAGAAATTGATCGTTTGAAAATTGAGTGTCACAAGTATGAGGCCGAGCTGGTGATGGAGAGGGCCAAGAATACGAAGAACCTTGAGGCACTTATCAAACACTTCAACTTAAAGCCCTGAGTCCTCCTTCCTACCTCCCTGTCCTCTATCATACTCTCCTTTATCCCTTCATGATCTCCGTTTATATGTGATGATGTTTAAGCCAATTTATTTTCTATTGTGTACTCTTATTGGGGCTGTGTTGCTGATCACACCCTGGATGATGATTTTAAATTTCTCTTGCTTACTTTTGGATTCGTTCTATGATATTTGGTTCTGTTTGGGCCCTTGGCCTTATCTCTGTGTGTTTCAATTTTAGCTGACTTGTTGCCTTGTGCTCTAGACTGGATAGTACTAACTGGTTCATGCAAGTATTTGAATCTTTTCCATTAGGCCAAAAGGGGGAAGAAGGAAATGTTGGGGTGTTTGTGACCTAACTCATCTGTTTTAAAATTTTTCAAACTGTTATTCTTGTTTTTGTATTTTTAGAAATTTTGTCTATTCAGGTTCTTTGGAAACATTTGTTTGTCATCAACAAAAAGGGGAAATTTGTTGAGAAAAGGTTTTGAAGAATGACAAACAAGAAGGACGCAGTGGTTCCAGAGGAGAACCTGGTCCTTGGATAGAACGGCACGACTGATCGAAAAGATCTGAGGATTGCAAACCTGCTGAACTAGGAGTAGTGGCGCGTGAACGAGTATGCATCCTAGTCAGACTAAAAGAGGCGGAGCTTAGGCTGTGTCTTCGAAGTACGAATAAGAGTTGGACTTGAACAAGGAAAGAGTTACAAGGAATCTTGTCTTACCATAATTACAAGGATTCCTTGTGGAACTCTACTACGGTTTTAATGCCCATATAAATACAAGTAGTTGATGCAGCCGAAACTAGTTATTTTTTACAAATAGAGAGTTGAGAGCATACACAGGCGATCCAGCAACTTTCTACGTGAGATAACTGAAGAAGACAACTGGTGGAGTTTAATAGATTGAGTCTAGATATTCTGTCTAGGTTCTTGTGTTGTAAGTTGTCTTGCTTTGTGCGATCATTGTTTTTACCTATCAGCTTATATTAGAAGCAATTGTACTAGGTGAACTTTTGAGAGGTTACTTTGTAAAAGCTAGAGTTTAGCTTTGACGAGTGATTAGGGTCTAGAGTATAGCCCCTTGGTTACAGAGAGTTGAGAGCATACACATGCGATCTAGCAACTTTCTACGTGAGATAACTGAAGAAGACAACTGGTGGAGTTTAATAGATTGAGTCTAGATATTCTGTCTAGGTTCTTGTGTTGTAAGTTGTCTTGCTTTGTGCGATCATTGTTTTTACCTATCAGCTTATATTAGAAGCAATTGTACTAGGTGAACTTTTGAGAGGTTACTTTGTAAAAGCTAGAGTTTAGCTTTGACGAGTGATTAGAGTCTAGAGTGTAGCCCCTTGGTTACAGAGTCTTCTAATCAGAAACTTGCTCTTTGTGTTTAGTGGATTGAGTTCTAAAATCCCAGAGTGTGGGTCGTGGTTTTTCTACCTTGAGCAAGGACTTTTCCACGTAAAAACACTGTGTTCCTTGTGCCTGTTATTTGTGTGTGTAGAGGTGGTTAAGTGCAAACTGTTGAGTCAAGGACAAGGTTCTTGACACCGACGAATCGAGTCCTTGCAACGAAAATCGGAGGACACTATTCAACCCTCCTTCTAGTGTCTTTAGGAGGTGCTTAAATTATAACAGTACCGATAACCATCGATCCCATTGAACACCGCATCAGTAACCATGATAAGCCTCGAACATATGTTGTGATCCGAGCTTTCAGGAAACACCATTATCCCTAGGAAACAAACGGTAAATACAAATGGTCTAGCCCTCCTCCAATCACTATAAGATATGAATTCTTTTCTACGGTTGTCAAAAGCGGTCAAATACCCAAATCTGTTGTATAGATAGGAAAAAGGTATTTTCTTCTGTTGCAAAAACTCCACATCAACACTTGCTACCATCCCCAATTTGTCGCGGAACTCTTTGGGTGTATGAATACTGGGAGCTAAGATGCGCCCCCCTTGCCACCGATGTTTGTCTAAAACTGAATGTGATATGAACCCCTCTATTTCTTCTAGCAAAGGTGTCAACTCGATGTCTCCAAACCTAAACACATTTAATTCCTCATCCCAAAATGTCATTGATGCTTCAATCATCTTCCTACACGGTTTCATTTCTAGCATAGACACCAAATACCCCAAGTGTTCACGGACCTCCGTTTGTTCACCTAATGATAAGTCATTCCACCAGTTGGTCAACATAGGAGGTGCACCCAAAGACATTCCAAAACAATGAAATTTTTGACTCATAATGACATAAAAAAAGAACAATAAATGATTAAAAAAAATCCCAACCCTTTTTGAGATCAATTGGACGATCAAAATGTGTATTTATTCTCATCTCACTTTTCTTTTCTCTCTCTCTCTCTTTTTTTTTTTCAAATGCACGTATGCATGTCCAACCGTCCTTTCGGGGTTACAAAACCCGTCAAGTTGTTTGAACAAGTTAAAGACTAGTCGGCTTACGGAAGCCCTTCCTACAGCATGATGCGTGCATATTACATTTCAAGATTGGTGTAATTTTAGACATGGTTCCCCGAGGCGGACGACCAAGGGGTGGAAACGTTTGGAATTGTTGGTTGTACCACGGACCAACTATATTCCAGCCGTCCCTCCTAAAGGGTTTTTTTTGAGGTGGAACGACCGTGAGATCCACGTAATCGTTCGTGTGTGTGCAAATATAATAATAAAATAAAGAAAGAAAAATAAATAAAAAATAAGTTAGTAAAATAATAATAATAATAAGCAAAATAATAAGTAAAATAAAGCATTTAATTCAATAATATAAATAAATGGTAACAATAGAAATCCCAAAAATAAAACCCTTTGTGGTTAGGACTATAAATATTTTCCAGCGGAGTCGCCATTCTATCGCATCCCTTTTTCGAACTCGGATCGAGCTCAAAGGTCGGGTTTGACTAGTTGACTCGGTAGAGTCGATTTTAGAGTCGCCACCTAATAAATTTTTATAAAAAGGCGTATTAGATCACCTAAAGCTTCTAAGTGTCTAAATTTAACTCCGGGTAGATCTTAGTAACAAAAATTCTAAGGTAAGAAGCCCTCGTGACTCGGGAAGAAGGTGCTGGGCACTCCCCAAGTCCCACGAACAGCGGTTCCCGACCGGATTAAAATTTTGGGATTTAGACTTAATATATGAATAAGCTTTCTAAAGAGATTTTAAGTGTTCATCAAGGTCGAATATAAACATATATTATAGTAAAGGCTAGAAATATAAATCAGATTTAAAACATTCAAGTTAACAAAAATAAGGCTAGAAAACCAAGGCGGACACCAAAGGGACATCATATGCAAATGCACAAATGCAAACAGTTTCAGCATTTTCCAAACATTGCGGGATTTGCACTCATGATCTAGGCCCACTGCTTGATTGCGCTTCTAACCCTCAGTTTAACTTTTAACTCCATAGAGGCCAAAACACGAATCATGCTCAAAAGAAGTTTATTTCTGCAAATATTTTGACCTATCAAATTTTCTTGTAACGTTTCAAAAGCCCATTTTTCAGATAAAACACAATAGTCAATATTCTATTGAGGGAATGTTAGCCATTTTTTGGTGGGATGTTATGACATTAATTGTCAAACACATTCCAAAAGGCTTAGCCATTTTTAGGTGGGATGTTATGACATTAATTGTCAAATACATTCCTAAAAGGCTTATTATTTTTGAGGTCATATTTTCAATATACATAGATATTAATATGTTTTAAAGATATTTGCATATAGGTAGGAATTTTATACATTTTCAAAGATAGTTACACACAAATATCGATAGGATTTTTTGTTAACAAAAATTCGAATGGCTAGAAATAATAAGATTCTTATGCAAATAAGTAGATCCACACATATACATATAATAATTACTAAAGAAACTCATGTTATCACCTTATACTTTCAAAAATAGCTATTTTATGTAATAATTGCTAAGTATTAACAAGAAACTCATGCAAATTCAAAGGTTATCACATTATTCTTTCAAAAATAGCCATTTTATAATAATTTGCTAAGTATTAAAAGAAACTCACGCATATTCAAGGTTATCACATTACACTTTAAAAAATAGCCATTTTATATAATAATTTGCTAAGAATTAAAAGAAACTCATGCATATTCAAGGTTGTCACATTATACTTCTAAAAAATAACTATTCTTGTAATAATTTGTACGGCTTGACCCCAAAGCTCATACTTTCCCCCTTGTACACTATTAGTTAGCGTAAAGAAGATATTTCAACTTTCAAAAATCAGTTTTAAACCTTTTTAAGAAACTGCCCAGAATTTAAAACTTGGCCAGGCACCCAGTTTTTTGCAGAAATAATCCTTAAACGAGACGGAATTGCGAAAATGGCCTCTGTTTCAAAAAATTCGAAAATATGTCCCATTTTTATTCGAAATACCCAACAAATTACGGAATTCAACACTGTATTCCATACCCTGTTCTTAATTACCAAACTTTACATTAACTCAACAATCACATAGAAAAAAGAAGAAGAGAGGCCCCTGTTTTAGCCTTAAACATGTTGCTCTTTTCATAGCATCTTATAGTACATATCCCTGTGTGAACACCTTATGGTGTCTGTACAAAGCCATGAATACAACACGCATAATCTTTCAGTAAACATAGTCTACTATTGCATTTAAAAGGAGATGAGAGAAAGAGGCAGGAATAGCCGGACCTTTGTCCCTTTATCTTCATCTGCCAATTCTATATGGCTTTCATAGACTCATAACAGCCTGCAGAGAAAGGATCAGTACTAAACATAGCCTCTATGGACTATGGTAACACACACAGGACCTGTAGAAAAAGATATTTGGTATAGCCGTAATAGCTATCCATAACATGCTGCAGAAAGGGTTAGTTGGGAGCCAGACTTGGCCAAACAAACACACTTAAATGCGAGTCAAAAGTCAGTCAAAAAAGCAGGAACAACCAACAAATTATCAAGCCAAAAGTCTCATTATTTCTACTCCAGATTCTATACCTTAGCATAGATAAAGTGAAGAGGAGATGTAAACTGGATGATTTCAATCCAGGAAGAACAAACAAGAAGTAACAAAGAGTTTTCTTTTTGAAAGAAGAGAGAATATCCCTTTTTCTGAGTTTTCAGCGTGTTTAAAATAAGAGAAAGGCTGTTCCTTTTATAGTTTTTAGGCTAGGGCTGATTGTCTTAAAATTAGGGGGGTGTAAAAAGGGTTTAAAAAAATCAGTATTGTCAAGAAAGGAAAGAAAAAAATTAACCTTGCCAATCAAATAAAATTAGGGAGGATCATGTTATCAATTTAAATCACAGCAAATTTATGCCTTTTTTATACTCTAATAAATAGACTTAGTAATAATTTCGGAAAATCAGAAGATGAGGATTTCAAATTATACACTTCCATAAATAGTTTCGTCTAGAAATTCTGGAGAAAATACTTTAACTTCATCCTTAATAATACACGCAATAAAATTCTTTTCTAGGTGCACACTGAAGTTTAAAAGAAAAGTTTTCCTTCTTTTAGTTGGTTTTAAATACTTCAACATAATTTCTTTTCTAAAGGCACAACAGAAACATAGAATCTAGAGACGTGTTCATCTATGCATATACGTGCAATAGATACATTGACTAAAATTATGAAGTAGAGATATTCATAAGCCAATTCTCTACTTCTTAATCGGGTAGTATATGCATTAACAAATTTTCAGCAACAATGTCAATGTAATTAGTCTAAAGAGACTAAAACCAATCGAGCTAGTGCTAGGGCTGTATTCGAAACCCAACCAAGTCTATTATGTAGCAGGCATGATTTAAACACGAAAATCAGGATTAGTGTATGGTTGATAGTTAGCAACTCAAACATTGATGATGTTAGCTAAAATTTCAGAATTACTACATTGAATCAAAACTATTTATATTAATAATTCTAATTCTAATCCGATTGACATACATACATGTAATACTTTGGGAATTAAGTGGAGGAACAAAGTAAAACAAAAAAATAAAAAAAATAAGAAAAAAAGAAGGATGTTACCCGAAATTCAAGTCGGGTCAGATTGGGTCTCCCTTGACCCGCTTTAGTTTCATCTTTTTTTAGCTTGATTTGATTCCGAAATTTCGATCCATGCCTTGTATGTATTCTATTCATTCTAATCTTGTCTTGTTTGGCATCAAACTCGTAATGATTTTGTCCAAAATTTTCCATTTTTTTGCCTTCCTTTTCGGATTCAAATCAGTGACGAGGAGAGAGAGAAATAGGGAATGGCGCGTGACTGGTGGCGAGGGTGATGGGGTCACGACGGACAATGTATAGGGGTGTATCGGGTCAGTTTTTTGGGGCAAGGGGCAAGGGGTGACGGCTAAATTAGGGAGAGAGGGATAGGGGAAATGAATTTTAGGGCTTATTTGGGTAGGTGGGGGGGGGGGGTGTGTTTGGATAAAGGAGAAAATGAGAAAAATGGTAGTGGGGGCTGACATGGATGGGTGATTGGTTGGGAAGGTGCCACGCGGTCCTGCGTGGCTGATGTGTGTATGCGTGGACCCCAAATAATGTGATGTGTATATGTAGCATGTGTATGGAGTGTATATTAATGTATATCTAGTGTATATGTAGGTGCAATTTGCCAATAAGTAGCTTAAAAATTCCAACAAATGAAAGAATAATTAATAAAATATAAGGAGTAATATTATAGACTCAGGAAAAAATAATAATTAATTCAAAATAATTATAAATAAATTTTGGTAGTATTAATTGAGTGTAAATAGTTGTAAAATGGATATTCAAGTCTATAAATCGCATAGACAATTACAAAATTGTGCAAGTATATTGAAAACATCCTAAATGATGTAATTATTTAATATAATCACATTAAAATATGTATGTATAAGAACAATATAGATAAATGCATGATAATTGACGCAATTTTGTCTGAAAAATTAATATTGCATTTTTCAAAGTTTTGTATGATAAATTGTAAATGGGAGGGACAAAACTGGGTGTCAACAACCTTGAGAAAGTATCATAATCATTGCATATAATGCATCTCATCAACTCAGCATTACTTTAACTAGTGAGCTCATATTCAATAGCGTTAAATCTTTGGATACCATAAAACTAGTTTTAACAAGATACATATTATGCTTGTATAGAAAATTAAGCAAGTAGAAGTCAAAGTCTCCCTTACCTCACATCCGATTAAGAACCAACGACAATTCCAAATCCAAAATCTATGAAATGGTCTCCAATCACTCTAAACTATTCAAAATATGAATCTATACGTCAAAATACGCTAGGGGACCAAAGCCCATGACTTTCGGACAAAGTCAATGAAAGTCAAGGTCAACTTATTGGAATCTGAATCCGACTCAAAATTCCGATGACTTATTCATCAACGAGTTCATACATAAAAAAATTGAGTCATTCGGACTCCCATAACAATCTCCAAATCCCAAAATTAATATGAATATTTTACTAATTGATGTCCAGTAAAGTATAAATTGAACGGCGTATGGTACAACTCATTGATGCAGCTGGACTGCTTTAGATACAAAATGGGGCAGCCTCTATTTTGGAAAATTTTTGAGTTGGGGTTTTGTTCTAGAGTTGGAAATAAAGTTTGAGACTTTGTCTACTAATTAAGGTGAGTTTTATATGGTGTTTTGAGTTTGCTTTACTCATTAAACATGAATTAAAACATCACTGCATTTTCCAAGTATAAGATTATTGGTTGAAGCTTCCAAAATAGTACCAAGCTCAAGCAATAATCTTATACTTGGAAAATTCCAAAATAGTACCAAGCTCAAGCTTTGGATTCTTGAGAAAAAGTTTCAAGAAGGTAATTCCATTAATTCAAACTTATTTCTTATGAGTATTTGAGAAGGTTATAGTATTTCTTTCAAGTTATTTTGGTTGGAAGTATGAGTTATGAAACCCTAGTTTATGGGATTAAAAGTGTTCTTGATAAAATAACTCCTTGTGTTTGAATATGTTTTGACGGTAAAACTTGGAATATTATATATCGTTTTAATAAGTTCAATTAATAGTTTAAAGGGCCAAATGGACCCCGATAATGGAATTGATTATATATTCATACTCAGTGAGTTATGGGCAACATATAAATGTAATTTATTTAGGGTTTGGTTATGTGACCTTAAACCCCGTACATAGGCCTGGCCTGCTTATTGCATATACAAATAGGGTATCAGGTTCCTAACCGGACTGCCTTAAGACGTAAGGAATGAAGCCTTTAGCCTAATGCCGAAAGTTAAATAATTTGACCTTTTCCTTTAAATTCGCATCTTCAGTTTCGGGAGTCCGATTTGAGATCTGTCTTCGTGAGTATGTTACATATATTTTTTGTAACTTACTCGAAAAATTTGGGATCATTTCGACTTCTCTGGGGTTCTATTTTAATTTTAATCATCGCAGCGAATTTATTACAAAAAGAATTAAATTAAAATTAATCAAGTATGTCGGCTATAATCCCTTAGCATTAGTAATGCATACAAAACGCAGAAACATTTTGAACAAAGCAGAATAGAGAAAAAATTAGAAAAAAAAGAGAGGAAAAAGGGAAAAAGAGGTGGAAAAATAGTAGAATTTCTACCCCAAATCTTCAGGTAATGATGTTAACTCATTATCTTAGCTTATTATGTGTGTTTGAATATATTTCTACGGTAAAAATTGGGATATTAGACATCGCCGTAATGACGTAAATTGATAGTTTAAAGGGTCAATTGGACCCCGATGATGGAAATGATTATATATTCGTACTCAGTGAGTTATGAGCGACATATAAATATAATTTATTTAGAGTTTGGTTATGGAACTTTGAACCCTGTATATAGGCCTAGCCTGCGTATTGCGTATGCGAATAGGGTATCAGGTTCCTAACTGGATTGCCCTAAAACATAAGGAATGAAGCCTTTAGCTTTATTTGATATAATTTTTCTGCTTATTGAATAGAAAGAGATCGTTTGGCAACTAATACAAAGGAAAAAGCAGTGGTTGAGTAACAGGACTAGCTTTGAAATACGGTATGTGTTTATATCCATTTCTTTGGAGGCACTTGGCCTCGTGAATTTTCTACCACGTGTTCCTTACATGTGTAGCTGCCGATAGGCGTACTCATTACGCCTTAGCCTTGGATTTACATTCTATATTATATATTATGTCCTGTTATTGCTATTGCATTGGGAATCTGAGTAATGTACTTTGGCTTGGGGTTGGCATCTGCTTCCCGGCTGTCGATGAGAGTCCTGTGCCGGTGAAGGGTTATTATTGCATCACATTTCATTCATATGCGTTACATTGCATATCATACTGAGTGCAGGAGTATTCCGCCTCAGCTTTACATTTTATCGGGTGCAGGAGTATTCCGCCCCAGGAGAGTGCAGGAGTATTCCGCCAATGGTTTTGGTTTATCTTATATCAGGTGCAGGAGTATACCGCCCCAGGAGCAGGAGTATTCCGCTCCAGTTGGTTAGCAGATTGGGTTCCCCTCGAATGCAGGAGTATTACGGGCACATGTGACCCTTTGCATCTCATTTCATCTCATTTCATTTCATTTCATTTTATTTCATCTCATTCCATTTCATTTCATACTATTGTGTAGATTTTCTGTACATGACTACTGTTCTGCTTATATGTGTATTGCATATTTGTTGATTGTTGTCTGGTTCCGTTTCCCTTACTAGCATATTGCTAGTGTGTTCACACTTATTGAGTCCTCATGACTCACCCCCCTATTTGTCCTTGTGTTTTCTTTTCGTTCGGCAGATTCTGCACCAGGACCCAGCCAGTCGCGCCGTGATTGAGGAGTAGTATGTTTTCAGCTGTCTACGGTGAGCCATCCTGTTCATTGCGGCCACCAACTTCAGATATTACAATTTTCCTTACTTTTGCTCCCTTCGGGAGATGTGTATATCTTTTGGCCTTCTTAGACGTCTGATCTGGAAACCTTTAAAATTGTGTATTCTGGGTAGTTAATTGTATTATTCAGACAGCTTGTATGTTTGTCTATCCTTAAGAGTTATCTTATGTTATTAAAATTTGCTTCATTTTCATTTCAAGGTAACTCTTTGCAATTTATATCGATTCTATTAATAAGGTTCGCCCGACAGGTTTAGGGGAGGTGGTCGGGTGCCCGCATGGCCTAACCGAGAATTCGGGTTGTGTCACACATCCTCCATGGGTGCTCTAAAAGCAACCTCTGGAGACCCTTGTGACCCATGCATGGGAGCCTCCAAGCATTTCACAGTTTCACTTTTCCCCTAAGGAACAGTCCCAAATTCCTCGACATTCTCCACTTCATCTTCTACAACATTTAAATTTACATGATACTGATAGACAATCGTAGCCCTTGACAAGTCCTCAACTTGTTCTAAAATCGACTCTGCAGTTGGAACCGGTCTTTCCCCCTGAATTTCTAGCTCAGGATTTTCAAAAACTTCAAGATTATTTTCAGGAGCTTCAGGGTTTGGTGTTATGGTGTCCATGGGTGAAGGAGGGTTGGGGATTTGTGGTTGATCAGAAGTGGGAATGGATGATCAGTTTTTAGGTGAGAGAGACATTGTAAGAATACGTTTCAAAAGATAATTCACTAGTTTTTCTGAAATTTTTGAGAATTTGATTGTGAGCAAAGTGAAAACTAATGAAGAGTTAGAAGTGTTTATATAAAGTGAGATAATTAGTGGATATTGAGAGCAAAACGGATACTATTACCTCATTGAATGAATTTCAGACATTAAAGGACTCTTGGGAGTCTCCCTGAAAAGAGCTGTTATGATTTGAGTGACCTGATTTGATTGGGAACTGGTTCCTCCGATGGGACTCTTATACATACCGGATATGATTAGGATTCCTAGTGGGATTTATCCTTAATTCAAGTTACCTATAGCATCAAACTTCTAATATAAGTGAATAACAAAAGAGTACATACATGAATTTATCACCAAAACAGTGTCCATCCCAATTTAATCAATTTTACTCAATCTGAAATTCTAAGAACATAGGGGTAACATCATTAAATTTTAGCAAATTTAAAAAAGAAATCATGGCACAAGAATATACAATTAAGTATGAAACTGAACTGGATATTTCAAATTGACTTTAATAGAATTCTCATTTTAAGTACAATTTTCTAGCCAATTTTGAAGTAAAGCATTAGTAGATTTAGGTGAATTTAATCATCCCTAATTCCAACCTATTCATTTCAAAATGATCTCTTCTTAAAGCTTTTATAAAAATGTCAGCAATCTGTTTTCAGTAGGACAAAATGCAACAGTGATCAAACCCTTTTTATAATTGTCTCTCAAGAAATGGTGTCTTATATCAATGTGTTTAGTCCTTTTATGATGCATTGGATTTTTTTTTCATGTTTATAGCACTAGTATTATCACAATAATAGGAACAGTTCCTATATCAACACCAAAATCATGTAATTGTTGTTTGATCCACAGCAATTGTGAACAACATGATGCAGCTGCCACATATTCAGCCTCACCAGTGGAAAGTGCCACTGAATTTTGTTTCTTGGTTCCCCATGAAACCAAACACTCACCAAGAAACTGTGCCATACCTGAGGTACTCTTTCTATCAACAAGAAAACCTGCATAGTCAGCATCAGTGTATCCAACAAGATTAAAATTACCACCTTTTGGATACTAAAGTCCTAAGGAACCTTTTCCTTTCAAGTATCTCAATATTCTTTTAACAGCTTTCAAATGAGATTCCTTACAATCTGACTGAAACCTTGCACACAAACCAAAACTAAACACAATGTCAGGTCTACTAGCAGTTAAGTAAAGTAAGGAAACAATCATCCCCATATTCAATTTTTGATCAACTAAAATTCCATGTTCATCAAGATCCAATTTTGTGGCAATTGCAATAGGTGTATCAATTTCCTTAGCATTGTTCATATCAAACCTTTTAAGTAATTCCTTAACATATTTTTGTTGATGGATCATAGTTCCATTTGAGGTTTGCTTAATTTGTAAACCCAAAAAGAAATTGAGTTCACCCATCATGCTCATCTCAAACTCACTCCCATCAAATTTGCAAATTCCTTACTTAGATTTTCACAAGTAGCACCAAAGATTATATCATCTACATAAATTTGAACAATTAAGAGATGCTTACCTTTTTCTTTCAAGAACAGTGTGCTATCAATTTTACCTCTTTTATACCCATGCTGAAGTAGGAATTTTGATAGACATTCATACCAAGCTCTTGGTGCCTCCTTGAGTCCATACAAGGCCTTGTCTAACTTGTGCACATGTTCAGGGAAATGTTCATTCTCAAAACCTGGAGTTTGCTTGACACAGACTTCTTCCTTTACGTAACCATTCAGAAATGCACTCTTAACATCCATTTGATGTAGAGTAAATTCCATAAATGTAGCAATGACTATAAGAAGTCTTATTGCTTCCAATCTTGCAACTGGAGCAAAAGTCTCATCATAGTCGATGCCTTCCTCTTGACTATACCCCTGAACAACTAATCTAGCCTTATTTCTGGTTACCATGCCATCCTCATCAAGTTTGTTCCTGAAACCCCATTTTGTTCCTATAATGGACTTGTTCCTTGGCTTGGGTTCTAGATGCCAAACTTGACTTCTTTGGAATTGATTCAACTCCTTCTGCATAAAATTGATCCAATCTGCATCCTTCAGTGCCTCTTTTACATTTTTGGGTTCAACAAGAGATAAGAAGGCACTAAAGGCACACAAATTGTGATTTTTAACTCCTGATCTAGATTGAATTCCAGCAGCCTTATCTGAGATTATCTGATCCATAGAATGTGAACCTTGATACTTGTAATGCTTGAGTAACAGACCATTTTCAGAAGTCCCTTGCCGAGGAACAGTTCCTGAGGGAGTAGCACTGCCAGTTTGTGAGGTGGATTCATTATTTGTTCCCCCTGTTTATGTGCTACTCTTCTCAGTTCTGTCCTGATGAACAGTTCCTTGCAGTCACTTCTTACAGTATCCCCATCCAATGTCTGCATTTGTGGATCAATTTCACCATGTTTCAGCATTTCAATCTCTTCATCTTCCTGTACCTGTTCTTGAGTCAAATTGTCAGTTTCATCAAATTTAACATGCATGCTTTCTTCAATTTTCAATATTTTCTAGTTAAAGAATCTATAAGATTTACTATTTGAAGAATAACCAACAAAGATTCCCTCATTACATCGAGGATCAAATTTTCCTAGGGCATCCTTTCAATTGTTATGTATGAAACATTTGCAACCAAAAGTTCTAAGATGAGAAATATTTGATTTTCTTCCTTTAAGCAACTCATATGGTGTCTTTTCTATGAGTGGCTTTGTCATACATCCATTGATTATATAGCATGCAGTGTTAATGGCCTCAACCCAAAAGCTTTGTGGAAGATTACCAGATATTAGCATAGTCCTAGCCATTTCCTCTAGGGTCTTATTTTTCCTTTCAACTACACCATTTTGTTGTGGAGTTCTAGGTGAGGAGAAATTGTGATTAATGACATTTTTATTACAAAAATTGAAAAACATATGATTTTCAAATTCAGTTCCATGATCTGATCTAATGGCAACAATGTGACTATCTAGAGTCCTTTGAGCTTTCTTAGCAAAAATTGAAAATACATTAAAAGCTTCTTCCTTAGATGCAAGAAATATAGTCTATGTAAATCTGGAGTAATCATCAACTAATACCATAACATACTTCTTACCTCCACGGCTCATTGTTCTCAATGGTCCACACAGATCCATATGGACCAGTTCCAAAGGTTTGGTAGTACTTACCTGTTTCTTTGGTTTGAAGGAGGATTTTACCTGCTTCCCCCTGGCACAAGCTTCACATAACTTTTTATCCTTGAATTTGATGCTAGGAAGACTTATCACCAAATCCTTGGAAACAAGCTTGTTCAATTGTGAAAGACTGGCATGGCCAAGTCTTTTGTGCCATAGGAGGGGATCATTTTGCACAACACTTAGACAACTCATGCTTCCATAAGATAGTGTCAATAGATCTACTTTGTAGATATTTCCATGTCTATTTCCCTGCAAAATAATCTCTCAAGAAGTTTGGTTAGTCACAGTGCACCCAGTAGATGAGAAATTAACATTATTACCTTTGTCACACAATTGAGATATACTCAATAAGCAATGCTTCAACCCATCTACTACAAACACATTGTCTATACTGTGTGAATCAGACCTACCTACCTTTCCAATGCCAATAATTTCCCTTTTCTTACCATTACCGAAGGACACACTTCCTCCTTGAAAAGCTGAGAGTGAAAGGAAAAGTTTCTTATGTCCTGTCATATGCCTTGAGCAACCACTGTCCATGTACCAGCTGTGGTTCTTCTCCTTCACTCTAGCCTGCAAAAGAAAACTAAGGGTTAATTTTAAGAACCCAAACTAGTTTGGGTTCCTTTCCTTGAGAAAAAGGATGAATCAGATCTCTCCTAGCCCCAGAATAGTAATGATTTCTTTGTGTGAACAGTTTTATTTGTCACATAGTTTTGAACTGGTTTATAGGACCTGTTCCTCTGTGCAGCCATTTTCAGAGATTGGAAATTTCCTTTTAAGTGACCAATGTTCCCACAATGAATGCACAACCAATTTTCAGGAAGTGTTAGATACTTACTCTTTGGATCCCATTTGGGTGAAGACTGAGATTTCATGAATCCAATACCCTTCCTGTTACTACTATGATTTTTTGTAACCATTCTAGTGCTTCAGAGGACTTGTTCCATTTAACATTTTTCCTAACTCCATTTTTGTTTTAACTAATTCGTCTTCCAAAAATCTTATCTTTTCATCTTTCTTGCACAGTTCATCAATTGTGACTTTCAATTTCTCTTCAGCAATGATCTGATGAGAATTGGCAATACCCTTATCATTTTCAACTGTTTTAACTTTTAATTTTTCATTTTCCAGTTCCTGAACAGTTGATTCAAGTGTGAGGACCTGTTCCTCTAGCATGCTAATTTTCCTTTTCAGAGAGTCATTTTTAATTACTGCCTTTTTATATTCCGTTCCTAAACTTTCAATTTCATCATATAGTTGATCTTTACCATCCCTTAGAGATTTAAACTCATTTAGCACAGTATGAAATACTTTAACTAATCTCTCTCTAGGCATGCTTTTCACATCTTCTTTAAGTTTAGAAACAAATACCTCAGCATCTTCTTCATTATCTGAGTCTTCAAGAGCCATCAGAGCAAGATCATCATCCAGATCATCATCAGATTGTTCATCTTCACTATCTTGCCAGCCAGCCACCATTGCTTTGGGATTTCCTTTTTTCTTCCGGACCTGTTCCCTAGCCTTTCTTCTTTCCTCAACATATCTTTTTCTCTATTCTCCTTCCATAACTGGACACCTGCTGATGTAGTGCTCCATGCTTCCACACTTGAAGCATTCTCCAGCCTGTTTCATGTTAGAAGACCTACCCTGTCTACTAACCCGCTCCTTCTTATTTAAGTATCTTTTGACACTTTTAGCTATAAGGACCAGTTCCTTATCATCAACAGGCTTATCAGCAACAATTAAGGCTAGGTTAGGTACAGTTTTAACTGGTTCACCTATGTTCTTAACCTTTTTCCTTAGTTCATAAGTTTTCAAATTACCTATAAGCTCATCTAAGGATAAAGTGGTAAGATCCTTGCTTTCTATGATGGCACAAGCCCTAATCTCCCAAGAATCTGGAAGAACTCTAGTTAGGATTTTTTCAACTTTATCTTCAACAGTTAAAACCCTTCCCAAAGAAATAAGTTAAGATGAAATAGCGTGGAAAAACCCCGTTAACTAGGGATCAAAAAACCACGACCTACTTTTCCAAGTAGGATTTCAACTTCACTATGTAAAAGACTCACTTGGTTACAAGACTACCTTCTTACTAACCTAGGACTAACTGATGTTTGGCATTTTATGCCAACGTTTCCTTAATATTTCCGCATGTTTGAGCTTGTTATTCGCTCGTTTTATGGTTTATGAATGTGGTTTTGCACAAATTTTATGTAGGTTGTTATGCAGTGAAATTGGAGCTTTTAAGAGCATGATTGAGCAAGAAAAGATTGGATTTTGATTGAGGATTGGATCGAGCACACGAAGGCACAACACGAAACGAGAAAAGGAGAAACGAAACAGAAAAATTGGCTGGCGCCAAGGGCGGCGCGCCGCGCCAGGCAAAGCGCCCAGCCTGTGGCGCGATTTCTCACGTGGCGCGGGGCAAAAGCGTGAAGGTTTCGATGGGTTCTGCTTGTCCCAACGCGTTACGAGGCGCGGGGCGCCCGTTATAGCGCCCCTTGTGCGGGTTTTTACTTCCTATTTTGTCTAGGCTTGGGTCTAACTTATTACTAGGTGTTTGTAAACCTTATAAATACTCTTTTACTTAGTTTTTGAGAGGAGTTCAGACTTTGGAGCAATTGGAGAGCTCATAACATCTTGAACAAGGGTTTTTCTTCCTTCCATTAATCTATTACATCATTATTTCATTATTACATCAATTCCTTGTGTTGTTATTATGAGTATGCGTGGCTAAATATATCGTTCTAGGGTTAGAGTATTACATGAAAGTTGATGTTTGAAGATTGATTCCCATTAATTGAATCCCATAACGGATTAATTATTCTTTCTTGATTTCACTTGTGTAATTGTCAGGGCCCGATTATTACGCATTATCTATGGTTTTTAGATTGAACTCGAAAGAGGGAATATAATTACGTAATAAGAAAGAATAGAGCTAGTTTGTGAACCCGGCCATCAGGGAACCAATTTGTGAGTAGGATAGACATATACTTGCTCGCCTAGTTTAACTAATTACAGAATTCGTTAATGCGTGCACGTGATTTGTCCCATAAACATATAGGATTGAAGTAGCCTGCATAGACTGTGAAGAATCGAAAGGTTTTCACAGGTAAATTTACTCTGTTAGTTAGTAATCCGGGATTTAAGAAGTGGAATCAATTGGAAAACTCAACTGGATTGTTCGTAACTCTGACCCTGGACCGTCTCCTTATTACTGATAACAACCAATTTTTGCTCCATTGTTTGAATCCACTTCCACTATTTAAATTACTGTTCTTTAGTTAATAAAATCCTCACTATTGGAAAAAGATCTCTGAATAGTTTATATAAATTGTTTGCTAGAATTCAGTCTGAATAGTCCTCGTTGGAACGATACTCGATTTATCACTTTATTACTTGTCGACCACGTATACTTGCGTGTGCGTTTGGGAGCAACAAGTTTTTGGCGCCGTTGCCGGGGACTAATTACTGACTGATTTCTTTTTGAACAGTTTATTACTTTCTATTCAGGTTTAATTTTTGTTTTGAGTTTTGTGCTGTTTCAGGTATTAGGTCCTGCTTGATCTTTACCTACAGGAATGGCAGCAGAACTAGCTTTAGCTGTGCGAGATGTTGCTCTCCCCAGCCTGGAGGGGGTAGCGTCTAGCATAGTTAAGCCCGCTATCACGGGGCACTTTGAGATTAAGTCCGGCATGATTCAGTTGCTGCATGTGACTGGACAATATGGTGGATTACTTCATGAAGATCCGCAGCAACACATTTAGAATTTTCTGGAGATCAGTGATACTTATACACCAGCGGGTGTTCCTACTGATTATGTTCGCCTGACGTTGTTCCCGTTTACACTGATCGGGGCAGCAAGGAAGTGGTTAAAGGCTGAGAAGCCTGGGTCTATCACTACTTGGGAGGATTTGACTAAGAAGTGCTTGGCTAAATTTTATCCATCTGCCAAGACAGCCCGGCTGAGGAGTGAAATTATGTCCTTAAGACAGTTAGAAGGAGAGTCTTTGTATTCAGCCTGGGAGCGATTTAAAGCTCTATTGAGAGATTGTCCACACCACAACCAATCCAATGAGGTTGTTGCACATACTTTTGTTGAGGGGTTGAATGCACATACTAAGATCGTGGTAGATGCTGCTGCTGGAGGCCAAGTATTAGCCTTAAATTTTGACCAGATCTATGATTTGCTAGATAAGTTTTCGCAGAGCAATCCTGATTGGCAGGGAGATGGTAGAGCTATTACGCAGAATCTGTAGGGGTACTTCAGTTAGATGCAGTTTCAGAGCTAAGGGCGAGGATGGATGCTATTTCCAATCAAATTAGCAAGCTAGCTCTGCCAAAGACTCAGCAACCAGTAGTTCCAGTGCAACAGCTCTAAAGTTTTTGTGAGGTTTGTGGTCAAGACCATGCTACAGAGGTTTGCTAATCTAATCCAGAGTCAGTTTATTACATGGGTAATCAAAACAGGCTGCAGGGTCAAAATCAGTTTGGTAATGCTTATTATCAAGGAAATACGGGAGCCCCGAATAATTACCACCCACTTCCAGCTCCACCACAGCAGGTTAGCAGTTCAGTTGAAGATATGTTAAAGCAGATAATGGCGGCCCAGCAGAGAATGATAGCTGACACTGCAGCCCATGCACAGGCCATACAAGATATTGCCAATGCTCACAAGAACCTGGAGCACCAGTTGGGCCAGTTGGTGGGAGAAATAAGTACTGTTAAAAAAGAGCCTGAACAATGTCTTGCAGTGACTTTAATTGAAGGTGGAAAGCTGATGGCCAAGTCTGAGGAGAGAGCTGAAATAGAAAAAGTTGAAAAAGTGGAGAAGGTAAAGAAGAAAGAAGAGAGAAAGGAGGCACCTCTGCCGCCTCCCCCATTCCCGCAGAGACTTATACCATCGAAGGATCTGGCCCAGTATAAAAAATTTGTGAGTATGTTGAAAGAACTTCAAGTTAATATTCCTTTGACTGATGTATTTGAATTGATGCCATCCTTTGTGAAGTTCTTAAAAGAGATTTTAGTCAAGAAGAAAAAGCCTCAAGAGATAGATACAGTTGAGTTAGTTGAGGAGTGTAGCACAACCTTGAGCAAGCTACCTCCAAAACTTCAAGATCCTGGGAGGTTCACTATTCCTTGCACCACTGGAGGTCATAATATCACTGGTGCCTTGTGTGATTTGGGTGCGAGCATAAATCTCATGCCTCTCTCTGTTTGCAAAAGGTTAGGGCTAGGAGCAATCAAGTCCTCTTCAGTTACTCTTAAGATGGCAGATGGATCTCTCACTCACCCTGATGGTAAGTTGGAGGATGTGCTGCTTAAGGTTGGTAAGTTTACATTCTCTGCTGATTTTGTAGTCCTAGATTATGAAGAGGACCGAGAAGCTCCAATCATTTTGGGGAGACCATTCTTAGTCACCTCGAAGGCAATTATTGACATGGAGCTGGGTGAGATGACTGTTAGAGCGCATAGAGAAAAGGTTACTTTCAAGGTGTATACTGAGAAGGAGCACATAGCTAAGGTTGAAGAGTTCTCTATAATCGAATGTGTCAGACAAGAAGATGGAAGTAAACCACATGTGAAGTTGAAGAGGGGTTCTCTCAAGGAAAGGGAGAAAGCAAAGGTTCGGCGTAAGAAGAGAAGACATAAATGCTGGAAGTGAGCTAGAAGTGTCGTCGTGCCACGACGTTAACTAAGGCGCTTCTCGGGAGGCAACCTGAGTTTGAACTTGTATTATTTTATTTATAGTGTCACGTAGTTTTTGTTTTTCCTTGGATTGCAGGTTCATGTAATGTCGAGGCTAAGTGTGGGGTGTCCTCACCCTTGCCTAATATTGATGATCTGTTGGGGGAAGTCTGAATACCTCATACTATATGGAAGCTTGGAGGATGCTAGCACCAAGGATTAGAATCTTCAGGGAAGTTTTCTTTACCTTGCACTTTCTTGTTTTTAGCACTGAGGACAGTGCTTAGTTTAAGTGTGGGGTGGGGAACTACCCCTTTATCTATTTTTGAGGTTAGGGATGCATGTACCGTAGGATTTTCTTTTGTCACTTGACTTTATTTTAATTTGTTTCTTGCTTTAATATATGAAAAAAATTAGAAAACCAATGAAAAATTCCAAAAAGATTTTCCTTTTAGTTTCATTAGTGGTACATGTCATCCGCCCCGTGGTTTTTCTTATGGCCTCGGTTCTTTTCCACGGGGAGGCCTTTGAACCGGGTAGTTTTTTATTTTTTAGGATTAGGATAGTTAGTATAGATGACCCTAGACGAAGGAAATAGGTAGAATGCTAGGTGCCTTTGATTTGTTTGATACCGGTGGACTTGAATTGATTGCATGTGCTATTTGTGGCATCCTTGGGTTTTAATTGTGATGCATGCCTAGGAAAAAATGGAACGACCCCCTTGAGATGCTTGAGTCCGCTTGCTTGACTTGATTATGAACCCTTGTGCATTAGTGCTTAATTTTCCACAAGTTACACTTTAATTTCTTGATTGAGAGTTGTTGATGGAGCCTTTTTGTGTGGATCATGTGCGATGTGTGTGTGAGGCATGTTCTTGTTTACTCCATGTTGCATATTAATATCTAGAACTTGCCCCGTGTGTGTGCAAAGCGAAATCCTAGGTTTGCTCTAGTCGGGAAATGATACAAGGCCTTCTTTTGATTTGCCTACCCTTACATATACACCTTGGAAAAAAAATTATTGTTGTGACTTCTTTAACCCTTTTTGTTGGCACCCACACCCCGAGCCTACCCATTTGTTCTAAATTGTCTCTTTTGGCCCTTTACTCCTTAAGCACTTTAGTTGACATTGTGTTATGATGTTGGAGTTGTGGTTGAATTTTGGGAGGTTTTTGAGTGGAACTAATGAAGGGGAATAATTATTAAAATGATGAAGTAGTGAAAAGCATTGGCAAGGTTGGAAAGTAATGAAATTGAAAAGAAAAAAAAAGAGCAAAGTTGAAAAGAAAAGAAAAAAATTGTGGAAAAAGAAATAAAGAGAAAAGAATATCCATTTCTTGCTAGTGTGTGCTTAAAAGAAAAATATTGCTACTTGTTGAGAAGGTATGTGTGGAAGTGTTGATTGGGTGGCTTGATGAGATTTGTGCTTAATTTGAATTGTGATGTATTAAAGTGCTTAGGGAGGTAGTTACTATTACCATATGTATCCTACCCGCCCCTTAGCCTACATTACGACCTTTCTAAAGTCCTAGTTAATCCCGATTGGAGTGAGCTTACATTAGTGGAGTCCTACACTAGGGGCAAGCCTATGGTACATCGTGTGTGACATGTGAGACTTTCATGAGAGTGAGTGAATTCGTTTGTTATTGCCCCGTTCTATTCGTGACATTTATTGTTGTGTGTGATCTTTGGGGAGGCACTCTTTTGCTTCATATTGGTGAGGGCACATGGTTTGCATGAAATAGGTGAAGTTGATGGTTCTTGGTTGAGTAGATATGTGTGATTTTGTGGGAGTATGGTTGCAATAAGTTGAGTTTGTGCATTTGAGCTATTTTGGGGTGGTTGTTCTCATATTTTTGAGTTTGGTAAATTGTTGGCATGTTTGTGGATCCATAGTAGTCATGTGTGCATTGGTTCAATGGTCGGTATCAACCATGGTCATAGGCAGACCTGTTTTACCTAGGTTGGGAAGTTAGTTGTGACTTGCTCGAGGGCGAGCAAGGGTTCAAGTGTGGGGTGGTGATGTTTGGCATTTTATGCCAACGTTTCCTTAATATTTCCGCATGTTTGAGCTTGTTATTCGCTCGTTTTATGGTTTATGAATATGGTTTTGCACTAATTTTATGTCGTGTGTATGTAGGTTGTTATGCAGTGAAATTGGAGCTTTTAAGAGCATGATTGAGCAAGAAAAGATTGGATTTTGATTGAGGATTGGATCGAGCACACGAAGGCACAACACGAAACGAGAAAAGGAGAAATGAAACAGAAAAATTGGCTGGCGCAACAGGTGGCGAGCCGCGCCAGGCAAAGCGCCCAGCCTGTGGCGCGATTTCTCACGTGGCGCGGGGCAAAAGCGTGAAGGTTTTTGACGGGTTCTGCTTGTCCCAACGCGTTACGAGGCGCGGGGCGCCCGTTATAGCGCCCCTTGTGCGGGTTTTTACTTCCTATTTCGTCTAGGCTTGGGTCTAACTTATTACTAGGTGTTTGTAAACTTTATAAATACTCTTTTACTTAGTTTTTGAGAGGAGTTCAGACTTTGGAGCAATTGGAGAGCTCATAACATCTTGAACAAGGGTTTTTCTTCCTTCCATTAATCTATTACATCATTATTTCATTATTACATCAATTCCTTGTGTTGTTATTATGAGTATTTGTGGCTAAATATATCGTTCTAGGGTTAGAGTATTACATGAAAGTTGATGTTTGAAGATTGATTCCCATTAATTGAATCCCATAATGGATTACTTATTCTTTCTTGATTTCACTTGTGTAATTGTCAGAGCCCGATTATTACGCATTATCTATAATTTTTAGATTGAACTCGAAAGAGGGAATATAATTACGTAATAAGAAAGAATAGAGCTAGTTTGTGAACCCGGGCATCGGAGAACCAATTTGTGAGTAGGATAGACATATACTTGCTCGCCTAGTTTAACTAATTACAGAATTCGTTAATGCGTGCACGTGATTTGTCCTATAGACATATAGGGATTGAAGTAGCCTGCATAGACTGTGAAGAATCGAAAGGTTTTCACAGGTACATTTACTCGGTTAGTTAGTAATCCGGGATTTAAGAAGTGGAATCAATTGGAAAACTCAACTGGATTGTTCGTAACTCTGACCCTGGACCGTCTCCTTATTACTGATAACAACCAATTTTTGCTCCATTGTTTGAATCCACTTCCACTATTTAAATTACTGTTCTTTAGTTAATAAAATCCTCACTATTGGAAAAAGATCTCTGAATAGTTTATATAAATTGTTTGCTAGAATTCAGTCTGAATAGTCCTCGTGGGAACGATACTCGATTTATCACTTTATTACTTGTCGACCACGTAAACTTGTGTGTGCGTTTGGGAGCAACACTAACTCTAATCCTCTAGTGACCATTTTCATGATCAGTGAAGTTTCTTCAAGTCCATGACTTGAATTAAGATGATACAACTCGATAGTACCTACTACAGTTGAACTAAGACTGAACTCTGACAAGACTCAATCTAAGGAACAGGTTCTTGCTTAGTTCCCTGTAGCTTAATGATTACACATATAAGATAAAGACTCTTTCAATGCTATGGCTCGATTCACTCTGTATTTGTGCACCCTTCAACAGCTGAAATACTTCTGCTTTTATAGCTTCCAAAACACGAGAAGTCTTGAACAATTAGAACTCCAAAGCTTCCAAGAGTTTGAGTCCTAATTGAACTCTTTCCTTAGTTACCCGAAATTCCTTAACTCTTATCCACATCTTATACAATCTTTTCATATCTCGTATAGTCCTGCATAATTATCAAGATAAACATTAATTTTAAGATAATAATTAATATTCTTGCTTAAATGATTTTGCATGAATTATTTATTTAACTGCAGTGATTCAAAGGAACATGTCCTTGGATCTGTTCCTTAATCATCAGTCGAAACTTCAAGCGTATCCAAGCTAACACTATTATAGCTAAATGGTATAGAAATGTCAGACCATCAGCTTCATAGAGAAACCCTATCCATCTATTCGAATGCATGTCTTCATATATATGGCTAGCTGGTTTACCAATCAATATTTTGGACCACTTACGTTCATTTATTCTTAGCTAGAATTAATTGAGTTAATCAGGGTCTTGATCATGGTTGCTTCATTGGCATGTCACTCTCTTAGTCATAGCTATTTTGAGTATTAAATAATGTGATAGAATTGAAGAAATTTGACTTATAATTTCTTTTTATATACAGTAACTCTCTTATAATTTCTTTTTATATACAGTAATTCTCATCAACTAGCTCCGTAGTTATAAGTTCTATTTACGGTCTGATCATATATGGCCATGATCCATATTAAAATAATCATAGAAAGAGTTTAACTACTCTTATCTGATGATTATTAAACATAATCATGCCACTTTAAAACCAATTGCAGAGCAAGTGTTTAAACTTCTATTCATGATATAATAAGTTGAGAATAAGAATAGTAATTTATTTGAATTGTCAAATTAAATTGAACGTGTTAAAAACATTTCACTGTCATTTGATATAACTAAATCATTGGCAAATAATCATACTTGCTCACTTCAAACAAGTAGCGTATTTCATAATATAACTGCGTGCTAAAATTTTGAATCTGCATTAAATTGGAGTTAAGCTCAAGGTCGTCTTCTAGTTCTCTAGTGCACTCCAACCATATCTACTTTTGTAAATTCGTATATGTATACTGAGGGTGTTGAAATGATGATTAGTAGCAATCAAAACTCCATAACTGCATGACTACGACTCGAAAATAACTTGAGATAGGACATTCCTTTTCTAATACTACTTCATATTCTCCTTAGTGCCTCTGAGTATGCACAGAAAGGCAAATTGAAATGTCTGTCTCACTCAAGTTTTTCAATTCGTTCAAAGCTGCAAAAATAAGACTGAGAATGGTTTGTTTTTATATCTTTTTGAGGCTTATCTGATGTATCTTCACATCTTTGTAGTCTACATCATTGCTTAATTAAAGATAAACATGGAATTCAGAACTATCAATAAACGAATATCTTTGTCACATTGATTAATCATCAGTAGTAAATGTACAAATTTGTACAAAAAGAATATAAAGTATAGACAAAAGTTAAAGCTGGAAAAACGGGTAATAAACTAGAACACCTCATCATCCTCAGGAACCTCACCTGAGCAGTGCATCCAAAGGGAGGCTTTTTCCTTTTGAGGATACACAACCTATGTAGGAACTTTCCAACTGACAAGGTGCTGCTTCTAATACAAAACGCCCGATAAAGTACCAAAACTTGGGCTTTTGGAGAGGGCTAATCTCTATGCTATTCTGCTGCTTTCTATTGTATATGTTCATAATTACACAATTATTCTACACCTCTCTTTCGATTACCTATAATAAATGAATGGGATTCTGTTTTTCTTTTTTGGGTCTTGTATATGATTCAATAGAATCAATAAGTTGAGATGCATCTTCTGAGTGCAGGAAGTTTTTGCTTCTTTTGCTTAAGATCTTCTTTGTAAACTTTGCCAATATCTTGAGCAATTCTAATAGCATCAGCAGAAGCACCAGCTAGCCCTCTCCTTGTGAAACCAATTGCGTACAACCCAGATTTTCCTTTCCAGCTATTTGGAAATGATGCTTTTGGGAAGCCATTCTTTGAAAAGAATTCACTTTCCTGTATAGCATAACAAAACAACATTAGGCCACTAGGCAAGAATTTTTCATAAAGCTACTTTTCTTTTTTTTTAATACCCAATTTTTGTTAAATAAAAACAAACTTCCAATATTTCACTAAAAATACTACTCCTACTTGGAACATTTTCTCACCTGTAGCCAGTAAGGGACATTGCTGCAGTAACCAGTAGCCAGAACAACAGAATCTATATCAAGTTTTTCACCATTAACAAGTTCCACCATACCACATGAAAATCTCTTGATTCCAGGAACAACCTTTACTTTTCCTGATCTAATTTTTTCCAAGGCACCAATGTCCAAAACAGGAGTTTTTCCTTGTGTATTCTTTAGTTCCAACGGTCCAACTACTGGCCTTTTTAGTCCATATTTCTCAATGTTTCCAAGAATAAACCATGTCAAAATTAGTAAAATCTTGTCAACTAGCCATAGTGGCAGCCACATCATCATATATGTAGCCAGCTCAAATGTTGATTTCCCAAAGATTTCTCTTGGCAAAACATGAACCTGAAGAAGGAAAAAAAAAAGAAGCAAAAGTCCATTAGAATTTTGAATAAGACGAGTTATTTATTACAACTTATTAAAATATACTTATGGCGTAAAAATTCTTTACGCTATCAGTATATATATTTAGATTACTTACCGAGCTACGACAGACCATTGATGGTTGAGCATTGTGGTTAGAAAGATCAAGAGAAACTTCCATGCCAGAATTTCCACATCCAACAACAACCACTTTCTTTCCATTAAATTTCTCACCAGACTTATAATCACAAGCATGAAGAACTTCACCTCCAAATTCTTTTAACCCTTCAATATCAGGTACTACACGTTCAGCATTTTCCCCTGTAGCCACTACAAGCGACTGACTAATATATTCAATTTCTGAGCCATTGGGAGAAACAGTTGTAACCCTCCATAACTTGCAAGATTCATCATACTTAGCTGATTGCACACACTCATTGAACTGTGGGTTGATGCCAAAATTTCTAGCATAGGATTCAAGATAATCAATGAATTGTCTCTTTGTTGGATATTCAGGGTAGTGTTGTGGAAATGGGAAGTTGGGTAATTGACAGAATTGTTTAGGGAGATGAAGTTTTAATCGATCGTAAGTTCTTTTCTGCCATAAAGATGCAATACAATCAGCTCTTTCCAAGATCACAAAAGGAACTCCTTGCTCTTTTAAGCAAGCACCTACAGCTAGTCCTGATGGACCAGCACCTACAATAACAGGGCCATTTACCCATACACATCTCCTAGAAAATAAATCTTGATCATTGAAGCTATCCATTTTTGCTTTCTTTTCAAATGGCTCTCTTCTGTAAGAAAGTTTGAGCTGAAGTTTGTTTGTTTGTTGAAGTTGAGAGTTTTTTGTAAAGAGAGAGAAGAGTATTGGACTTTGTTTGAAGGGAAAGGAGGAGGTGGAAGGTGTTTAAATAGAAGTGAGATATGCAATGGGGCATGTGACAGAAGGTGGGAAGTTAATGCCTTTCAAAGGGTCATTCCAAATCATTAGCTAAATTCTGCCAACTAGTACTATTTTATTTGAGTAGCTAATTCTTAATTAAGTATATATTGGATCATACTAAAATATTACTCCATTCTTTTTCCGTTTTTAACTTCTTTTCCATCTTTCAGCTTTTAGAGCTGTTTATTGAAGAATACAAGAAAGTTCTTCAGAGATGAAATTAAACTTACCTGGCATTGAGGAAACTGACTGGGATATACTGAGGGTGTCTACGTGTATAGGATGTGTGGAGGATTTTATATCGCAAATCTCTATATGCACACCGATTTTTATACAAGTGATATCAATCTATTATCGTAACTTTAACTTTCATGTATGTCGATCTGGGTGTAGCTAGGCAGTAGATATTTCGAAGCATCACTCCTATCCTAAATTGATACTTATTTTATATAGTATTTTATAGTGATGTTAGTCTATTATGTATGCATGCAGGAAATTTTTGGCACTGTGACATCGAATAACACTCTTGGTATAGAAGTAAGGGTCACAGTCCCTCTATTGTCTAAAAACTAGGATAAGGTGCTAGCTTCCAAAGTCATTCTTGGGGGTAGTCATGACTGCTATGCATGTGCTAATAAGGCTGTTTCAGCCACAAATTACTGCCCACTCCTGCCAGCTGAAACTCATGGTTTACACCAACGTATTTGACCCCACTTTATTAATTCCTTTATCCACTCTACTTACTTGCATATCAGGGAAACAATTCCTGTTTACGTTCTTGAGGTACAAAACTTACCTTTTTGAGCTTGATTTTTCTGGTGCATTGAAAAACTAAATAAAGATCTGAAAATTGTTCATAAGCAATACAGTTAAAGTCTGTTAAGAGGAGAAATTTCATGTTCTTAAATGCACTATCCCAAAGAATAAAAATGACTTCATGGTTTTGTCCGTCACTTGCTAAACATAACTCTGTTGGCTTAATCAATAGACATACAATTTTCAATAATAGGTCTAAGCGGATGATTGTGTGTGCCCTCTTCATTGATATAAGCTCGACGATATTAACCAGTCTGTTGAACTCATAAATGTACGGATAACATAAAAGTGTACTCCTACTAATGATTGTTAACTTTGTGAGTTCTTAGTTGGCCAATGTTAATTTGTCAATTTCTCACCTAAGTTGTATACGGAGAGGAAACTCCAAAGGGCAGAGCAGTAAAAAATAAGAGATTAGATTGAATATATATTTTTTACACGATCAATGAAGATTGAATATATATTTTTTACACGATCAATGTGTTATATTTAAACTCTTTATGGACTTCAGAAAATGGAAATACTAGGTAACACATTGACTTAAACAATTCTTTGAATATTCTTACGACAGCCTTAACACAATTTATCATCCAAAGCACAAATGATATAATTCCTAGCTAACCCCATGTTGTATTACTGACAACAAGAAACCATATACAATATTCGCGAACTTATTTTATAATTTCATGTGGTGTGATTACTAGGTAAAACATGACTTAAGATATGTGCTTCCTACTTAACAAAGAGGATATTAGGAGATAGAAAATATTAGGAATTCACACAAAATAGTTAAATACATGCATGGGAACACGTTGAAGTCCGAAATCACTTAAGATCTAGGCCAATAATTCAGGCACAAACTTTATGCCATGAAAAAGATTCTATGAAATTGTGGTTATTCGATCGTTAGTCTAATATATTAAAGTTTTTCTTTTCGCCAAACCTTATAACCTAAATTGTATAATTAGTAAATAAGTTTAGAGCATAGAAGCGTGATTAATTATGTTCTAGCTGTAAAGCTAAGATTATTCATCTGCAGATACATATAACTACATATCCTGGTCTGCGTGGACACAAGTCATCTGTTGACATTACTGAAGAAAAAGTAGCTGTGAATTGAAGCTTTTTCTTTAATTAGCTGGCGCAAGAGCAACAGTAATTAAATTTTTTAGATAGTATTGGTTATATGTACGTGGGTTGAGGCTCCAACTTTTATATGCTTTTGTAGCTAGGTTAATCAGTCTGCAGTTATTTAGAAGTGTTTAACGTTCATATAGTAGCTATTATGCTGAAGAATAAAGGAATTTTGTACTATCACATTTTGTATGTTATTAATCCATACTTGTTATAAAAATTGTACGCAAATAATATTTAAAAGATCTCGTAGTTATTTAAACTTGTTTCAAATCTTTGCAATGAGTTGTGAATGGAGAAATGATTCTCGTATACCCCCTGCCAAAGCACCCACCACGAGTTGGCCCTCTCGACTTTCGAGTCTCGACTGCACATTCATTGGGAAGAAGAGGGTAGCATGTGCATGAGACCTTGGTTTAAAGGAGCAATTTCTGCTTTTCATGAAAAGATCTGGTGCTAGGGTTTTGGCATTTCTAAGGGCTAAGTTCTAACATTCATCAATAATAATAATAGGTAACTTTTATAGTATTACGTTTGCATGGTAATCACCTGAAAGATAAAGTGAGAATTTGTTACTATATTATCTATTAGAATGCACTGAAAATGTACATATTTTCGACGTCCTTAGTGAGTTACTGGGATCATAAATTTTAATTGGTTTGGAATGATCAATGCTATCACGGGCGGTCCGACGTATTTTGTGGCCTAAAGCCAAATTTTAATGATGAGCCTTGACAAAAAAAAAATATGCATACATATATATATATGTGTGTGTTATCATATACTTTACATTTTCTATAGAAACTCTACCCGTACACTATTTTTTTCTTGGCAATATTTTGAATTCATCTTCATTTACTAGCGTGCTGTATGATGAAACAATAGAAATAATACAACCTATCTAAACATTAAACTCAAGAATCTATCTAAACATTAATCTCAAGAAAATAATATAAGACAATACAATACGATATATAACAACCATCCAAACAAGCTGTAAAGTGAAAGTTGTACTTGTTAATGTATTCGAGAAAAGAAAATATTCGGCGTAATTATTAATTTTCCAAGATATTTTCTTTAAATAAAAGTCTTTTCCTATTTAGACCTTTATATGGCTCTTTCCACTTCCAAAATACAACTACATGGTTAAATAATATTCCTCTTTTTAGGCTAAAGATTCTCACACAATACTTTCAGAAACGGGGCTCAAATCATCAATCACGCATTGTGCTTAATTTTTTTTAAAACTTATACTACAATATTAGGTGTTGCAAGGGGCCTTAAGCAGTTGTCTTATCTGCTTTAGGCAAGAGCCGGCACTGAATGTTACTACATTCTTCTAGCTTTGCTTCTAGTGGGAAAACCCAAAAGGCCAAAAGTTTATAAAATAAAAATGATTTTCAAGGAGTTAATTATAGAAGATCGAATAAAATTCGAGTGATATTTATGCACGATTTGGTGGGGATATATGTGTGTTTAATTTGTTTATCCCTATTCTTCCCCACGAGCTTTGGCCAGCTTGTTAGCTGATCATCTTGAGGCCAGGGTTACTACTTTTGGTATTATTATTTTCTTCCCTTTTTTCAAAATAATTAGAATAAAATAGAACTTTTAGTTATTCCAATACTTCACTGAATGGCGGATCCAGCGCTTTAGCATCGGGTTTGGAAGAACCCACGTGTCTTTCAACTGGATCGAATCCAATTAAGATAACATTATTTGGGTTATCGGGTACAACATTAGGAAGAAAAAAACTTAGAACTTACAACCTTAATTTTGTCATGAGATTTTTGTGGTTATAAAAGAAATACCATGAGATTACTGTTGCTATAGAAATATGTAGTTACAGGTACAATAGAAAATTTAAAATTTCTCACAAAAAAGTGATATTCTTTTAACGTACTAATAAAAATAGTGTCGTATAAATTAAAAAAAAAAAAGTGTCATAATAGAGGTGGATGCGGCTCAGCCGTACCGTGAAACTTCAGCTCAAATTATATAAGGAGTACTATATTACGAAATCTACTAAAAATGTATAAGCATTTGACAAAACCGGGCACCAGGGGCCCACACACCCGGGCACAACAAATTCGGACGCCCATCATACGGGCACCCACACACACGGGCGCGCACATAAGCTTGGACCTAACTCACACCCCAAAAGCTAGCTCAAAGGGTGGAGGATTGTCCAAAGCTTAATGGGCATCTTGCCCCCTCTTGCTTTCATTGATGGGGGGAGTCCCCTATTTATACAAAAGAAACCTAGAGAAAACCTAACCCTAAACCTAACTTAGGGACCAAGTAAACCTAACGGGCTTGACCCACTATACAATTTACATAACTAATCTATTTACCATAATCTACTCCTTCCGTCCCATTTTAGTTGCCGCTTCAAGCTTTTTCACGCCCATTAAGAAAGCCATTAAATAGGGTGTTTATTTTACTATGTTACCCCTATTTAATGTTTGACTATTAGCTTTTTTTGAGAATTTTTGTAATTATTAAGGGTATAGTTGGAAAGAACTACTATATTTTGTCTTGAAATCCTAAAGCGTCAACTAATTTGGGACAAATGAATCTTGCTAAAGCGTCAACTAATTTGGGACGGAGGGAGTATTTACAATAGTATTAAAGAGAATTTACAGCACAAAACCAAAATTCGGGATCCGGAGTTCATATATATTTTTGGACCTAGAGATTTGGCTTTGACTAAGTGGCATAAAGTTTCAGTTTATACTTGGGAAACTAATTAAGCCGTGGACGGACGTTTGACGCAGCGTTCTCGCCATTATCCTATGAACACTTTTACAAGACTTACTGTGACAACATATTGAACTGACCTGCTTATATCCGCGTCAAGATGTTAATTTTATGAATTATAAATTTTATGTTCAAATCTTAATAATACAATTATAAATTTAATGTTCATACACTTTTCTCTCTCTCTCTCTTTTTTTTTTTTAAAAAAAAAAAATCATTTTGTAGCAAGGACTTAGGAGCTTTCTCCCATAACTTTCTTGCGGGTCGGCTGTACAAAGCAAGCGTGTAATTGGCTAGAAAATCTTTAGTGCTATTTCATTTGTTAACTAAATAAATATAAAAATTAACTAATAATATGATGAAAAAGGTATCATCAATATAAATAGGAAAAAGTTTTGTTTTGATGGAATGTACATAATGAGTTCGATCACGCGTAAAGTAAAGTTGGAGAAAGATAAAATCATAATAATATGGAGTGCTAATTAATAAACATATCACTGGCCATGTCCTGAGGGACGGAGCGGCTTTAATTTCTTTAATTCTCTCTAATTTAATACCTATACACACTATGCTTATTCCTAGAAGCTTAGCTGCCAACTCTGTTAATTCTTCATGCTGCAGAAAGTTAAATTAAATACTAATCAATATACTACAATTTGCAGGTATCTTAGATAAAGCCCAAAACTTTCGAAGTGTCACTTGATATATCATATATAGTACAATTACTATTTAAAGTATTGCCATTTTTGGAACTTGTACAACATACATTCCCGCCCTATAACTGCACATATATGTGTATCGACTATATATATGCATATATTACTATATTTCCTTTTCTATTTTCTTGTTTGCATGAAGATTCTCCGTAAAAGCTAGTATTTGCTCGAAGAGAAAGACCTTTAAAGTTAGATATAATAATCATTTATCACGTTATGAAAAATATCAAGTAAAGTCACCTTTTTTTAAATAACAATAAAATTGCTCATGTTTTGTTTAGTATCCGACAAAACCCCTCTTGCCTGAAAGCACCGAAATATATGCATGTCATTTAATCACTCCCGCCGGAAAGCGAATTTCTCAAGGTAGAAGGGACTAAATTATCGATAAATACTTATTCGTATTAGCTGTTTATCAAATTAATGAATATAAAAAATGCATTTTACATATACACGCTTATTGTTTAACCGTGATTAAAACCACTTCTCATCAGACGTGTGAAACAAAACTTTAACATCCATTTAGTAGACGAGAATAAATTGTATCCTTATTGCACATATAGCTTTTGACTTGGCTAGTTTATGATAATTATGATTCGTTATCACTTACATGCCCTGCCATATTTGAAAAATATAACATGTCGAATTCCCCCTTTTAAGGATCATATACAGCGTTTTCACACTTCCCTCCAGTGGTAAGATTGGAGCGACTAGCGAATGTCTTTCAAAAGGTGTGGCTCGAGGCTGGCTTTGCTCGCTTGTAGACGGGTAGTCTCGGTCGACATATCCTTGTCAAGCTTATGGGAAGCCAAATATTTATTTTATTGAAACAAGTAATACTTTTGAGGAAATTTGTTGTCTGTTTGGTCAATCTTTAAAAAATTATTTATTTTGAAAAGTGCTTTTTTTAAAAGTATTTCTTATAAATTACTGTTTGTGTTTGACCAACTCATTTGAGGAGCACTACTGTCAATAATTGATGAGCAATTTGTATTTGGCCAAGATTTTGAAGAAATACTTTTTGAGTGGTAATTACGAGTAAGGACATGCAAACTTTTATTTTACAAATATTTAACTAGATGATTGATTTTAAATATTTTTTATCAGCGACAATATTTAATTTTTTTATTTAATTTACATTTTTATAAATAAAGAATTCATAGATAAATATATTAAATTCATACCTTAAAAAGATGCAATTTGATTCAAAACTTTTAATAATAATGATATATGTGTGGTAGAAGAAACAAGGAGCAAAAATATAATGTATTATTTATATATTATAATCATTAGGTTAAATAAATTGGGCCAATTAGGTATATATCTATTTCCGGTAAGGATATCTTTGGAATGATAGAAATAAAAATTGCTTCCACTTTTAAGAAAAAACTACTTTTTTCAGCTTCTCTCCCACACAGAAAAACAGCTTTTGCTGCCATTCAAAAGCACTTATTGAGAAAAATAAGTACTTTTGGCTTCCCAGAAGCTTGGCCAAACAAGCTCTTAAGGTGTTTTCCAAAACAAAAAGTGCTTTGAGAAGCTATTGGGAGAAGCTACAAATTTCTGCTTCTTCTGCAAAGTAGAAGTAGAAGATATTTTTGACAGCATGACCAAACAGACTCTAAATGAGCAATCTGTGTAGTCGCTTGTGGAGCGTCTTGCTGATGCTGACCTATGTTGAAGACTCAAATATCCCTTGGGGAGCATGATGTCGCTGATGAAACTATGTCGAAAGGCTTACACTGAGCGCGAATTTGTTTTTTGACCACTACAAATATTTTTAAAAGAATTACTCCATATATAAAGAATGTTACAGTTTGACTTTGATTGGAGTGTAAGAAATATGAGAAGACTTTTAAAATATGTAGTCTAAAATAAACTATAGATAAATATGTGGCTATAAACCATCTCACAAAAGTAAATAATAAGTTTGCATGGACTACTAAAAAAATTTCTACTCTTTTATAAATGAAGGGAGTGATATATGTTTTGATAACAAAAAAGAACATGCCAAACAAAAATGTTTAAATAAATATTTCTCAAACCCTAACTTTTAGTTGGGTATGGTTGACCGCAAAACTAATATAGAACTTTTTAGAGTATCACGCAACTTAATGTTAAATGGAAATGGGAAAATCACTTCATATTTAAAAAATGAAAAGCGAAAGAACCAAGAAAATTGTGTTAGAATTGTTGTGGCTCAGTGGGTGTTTATGACTAAAATTTGCATGCTAGGTACAATAATTAAATTTATAAATAGGCCACAGATAATAATGAATTATTGAAGAAAGCGGATAAATTTCAGTGTAGTATACAATGAGAGAAGTGGTGTGTGTGTGTGTATATATATATATAGGTTTATCCCAGTTGCAATTATGGTATAATACATACATTGATAGTCTTAGGCTCATTACAAGAGGTGGTTGCCCGAAATAAACCCTAACTAAGAATCTTATTAAGACTTAGGCAACTAAGAATAGAGATACGTCTGTCGGCTCAACGCCCGTGCGAAATGAACGACCGTGGGTAAAGGAGCGGGCGTACACTCTTAGCACCTGTTATCTTGATGGGAACACTTGATCTGGGCCAACCAGCCTTTTATTCCCGTTCATAGGTGGCATAATTTTGTTCACACAACCGGTCCCCCCAATTTATGATGGCTGATGCAAGCAGTCATGAAGTAAAATAAAAAGAGAGGGAGTGATAATGACAATTCAGTTGTACTTCTGAACTTCTCAAATTGTGTTGATTGATATTAGTCGCTTCACTTTCCTAGGTCTTCCATGTGTCCATGTTGGTTGCTTCAGCCTTCCATCTCTTCTCGAGAGCCATCATTGCTATGCCGAATCCCTTCATATCCACTGCCATAATTATCTTTGACGGTTTCGTATCCTGCCTTATCTTCTTCCTCCTATACAAAGGCTCCCTTCTTAGCTTTTTTCGCAACACCTTTTCCATCTATCTCTTTTCTGAGAACAGTTTTAGTTTCTTGTATTATGTGATTCACCTATCTTTCTCTTCAGATGGTCGTTAAGATGTATATCCTTCGTGTTTTTATCTTGGTTCATTTCTTTGAAGCTTTGTTGTTCCGGGGATTGGCAGTATGTTGGAGAAGGATGATTCTCTTTCTTCTTTTATCTCTATTACGATGGGGAGGAAAGGGGTCGTCCATGGTCCAGAAATTGGCTGGGATGTTAACGAAGTATCCCTAGTCAACTTTGCCAAGGAATGTACACCAAATATGGCTAGTCCATCAACCAATGCAACCGTTGTTATGATGTTTTTCTTATCAGGTAGAGCGGGCATGCTCGGGTGCCACTGTCCAGCAAGGCCTTTGTATCTGTGTACCCTCCAGATTCTTGGGGGTCACATTGATGCAATAAGGTTTTTTGACTTCTTCTTCTACCCACTTTTTTACCCCCTTTGCGGGTTCTCGGTATTTCCTTTTCAGAGCCACTGGGTGATATAGATTCTAATCTCTATGCTTATCTGTGCCTCGAACATCATCCCCCCTTTCATCCATCATATTCCAATGGACATTATAATGTTCCTCTGATAGTTGATTATGCTCCACGTTGAGCACGAGTTTCTCCGGTGTGCGGACTATTTTGCTTTATCTGTTGTCGTTCAAAATATTTCCACTCATGTCCATTCGTTCACCAGAGGCCTCGTAGTTGCTCTGGCATCTCGAGGGTTAGGGTTATTAGTTTTGTTCCGTTGTTAGAGTGTGCCTATGATGAGGGTATAAGAGATTATGAAATTTTTTAATACGGGGTCGTTTGGACCTTCCCAACGTCCAGGTAGAGGAAGAGACTCGGACTGAAGTTGGTAGTCGTGCATGTTTTCAAACGATGTTTCGAGCTGAGTCCCCAGGCCTGTTTGCTTTATTAGCGTTGAGATAATTCTTGTAGTGATCCCCGTCTCCGATTCCTATTTTTAACTTGTAGCCTTTAGGCTTTAACTATTAGTGAAGTAAACAATTGTTCATCTGATGTGTTTTACGTTCATCTAAATTTTTTTAAGCAATTTTTATGCCTTTCAACTATTATTGAAATAACATCTGCTGAGAGTGTCTTTCCACCTTTGGATGGGGTTTTCTACTCGCCTCCTTTAGACATTTTGCGCTTGCAAGAAGCATTTTGTTTTTCTGCTGGAGACTTGTTTGCGCCCATAGTGGTCATTTTTTACTTGCCTAATGAAGACGTAAATTGCACCCGAGGACGTCTTTTATTTACCACATAGGCATAGTCTCTGCCGGTAGAGTATGTCTTTTATTTGCCTAAAAAAGGCGTAGTTTGTGCCCGTAGAGGACGTCTTTACTCTGTTTATTAGAGACATTTTTGCACCCATAAAGGGCGTCTTTGCTTATCCACTCAAGTGCGTAAGTCTTCGACACGGTAGTAAAGTGGCATCCCCCTTTCACTTGGGTGCAAATTGAATTAAGGATTTTAATGTACGTCATAGTCTGGGGACTTAGCTAGAATTGATCTAGTCTGGTTGGATTAACAATTTCAATTTATGATGTGGCCCGACTGACTGGTCCTCGAACCAGCAATGATTGAAATAACAATTTTATTTAAATGGGGATCGACTCGAGGTCCAAACAACGAGTCTTAAATGAACTTAATAAAGCTAGCTAGGGGAGAGAGATGCCCTGACTCGCTAAATCATGAATTAATTATGGGGCGAGATGCCTTGATATTTCAAATGGACCAGCTTAGGCGCACTCGTCCCGAGGCTTCAATGGTAGTATTTCTTGTGCCACGTTATGTTCCAATTGTTTGGGACGACAATGGCTTCCCGGTCCCTTTAACCTTGTAGGGACCTTCTTAATTTGGGGCTAGCTTGCATGTGTTAGCCTCCTTGGTACTTTGAAATACTTTTCTGAGGACTAGATCCCCTATTTTGAAGCACTGTTGTTTGTCTTCATGTTGTAGTATTGCTCTATTCGTAATTTTTGTGCCGCCAACCATACTGCCGCAACTCATAGAACTCGTCTGTAAAATAAAGCCCGATTGTTAGGGCCTCATTTTTAGATTCCACTGTATATCCTGCGTAGGCTAGGCTCACCTATTTCAACAAGTATCATGGCTTCTGAACCGTACACCAGGGGAAAATGGGATTTCCCGTCCACCTTTGGTGTTGTTGGGTATGCCCATAGAACTCTGGGTAGCTCCTCCGACCATTTGCCTTTGGCTTCTTCTAGCCATTTCTTCAGATAGTTATGACTGTCTTGTTTGAAGACTCCATTAGGTCGTTCGTGACACGACCCGAAATCCGGTTAGGTCGTGCGGGCACCCAACATCTTCCCCTAGACCCGTCGGGCGAACCCTTACCAATTAAATTAGGAAAATAAATATATAATTCATAAATAAGGACAAGACTTTAAAATATTTACAGACATACTGATACCTCTAAGCTGTACAACAGAAATTACAGCTGACTACCCAACATGCTAGGTTTAGGGCTATCCAGACCAGACATCTAAGAATACAAAAGAAGACAATTACCTCCTGAAGGGAGCAAACTGCAACTGAAATGATAACCAATAAACTGGTGGCCATCCGAAATAAAAGCTGGCTCACCCTGACAGCTGAAGTCGTCTACGCTCCTTCACAACATGGCGAATTCAATCCTGGAGCGAACCTGCCGAAACGAAATAGATAGACAAGAAACAAACAACAAACAAGGGTGAGTCAAAAGGACTCAATAAGTGGGGCAGACTAGCCACCTCAAAGAATAGGATAGCTAGCCAGGGAGAAAAGAAACAAATAAACCAGATTTCTCTTATTTAAATTATGAAAAGGCAGAGCCAGATAATAATTAGAAACACATATGGAATCGCAAACTATTCAATAACCAGGAACGTAATACAGCCAGAACATATAGGTATCCCGAACACATCAACAATCAGAAATACATCCTGTTGCGGCGTGCAACCTGATCCATATATTCATCCTGTTGCGGTGTGCAACCCGATCCATATATTCATACCGCTGCGACGTGCAACCCGATCCATATATTTATACTATTTCGGCGTGCAACCTGATCCCCGCAACTTAGAATACGAGCCAGAAATATATAGGCAAACTGTAATATGTCCACAACATGGTGTACATACCGCATACATAAAACACAATATAATACACACAATAGTCAGTATGCGGTGCAATGAGATGAGATGAATGCGGCATGATGCAATGCAGTCACATACTCTTGATACCTATCTCCGGCGCGGGACTCTCATCGTCTACCAGGAGATATATGCAATAATGACCCTTCACCGGCTCGGGACTCTCATCGATTACCGGGAAGTATATGCAATAATGACCCTTCACCGGCGCGGGACTCTCATCGCCAACCGGGAAGTATATGCAATAATGACCCTTCGCCGGCGCGGGACTCTCATCGCCAACCGGGCAGTATATGCAATAATGACCCTTCGCCGGCGCGGGACTCTCATCGCCAACCGGGAAGTATATGCAATAATGACCATTCGCCGGCGCGGGACTCTCATCGCCAACCGGGAAGTATATGCAATAATCAAAACCAGAGTACAATGCTCATATGTTTAATGCAATACCAACAACAGGGCACAACATATAATATACAATGTAAATTCAAAGCTAAGGCGTAATGAGTACGCCTATCGGCAGCTACACACGTAAGGAAACACGTGGTAGAAAATCCACGAGGCCAAGTGCCTCCAAAGAAATGGATATAAACACTTACCTCGTTCCAAAGTTAGTATAGCCACTCAATAACTACTTTGTCCTTTGGATTCATTGCCAAACGATCCCACTGTGTTCAATAACCAGAAAAATATATCAAATTAGGCTAAAGGCTTCATTCCACACATCTTAGGGCAATCCAGGTAGGAACCTGATACCCTATTCGCATACGCAATACGCAGGCCAGGCCTATATACAGGGTTTAAGGCCACATAACTAAACCCCAAATAAATTATATTTATAAGTTTCCCATAACTCACTGAGTACAAATATATAATTAATTTCATTATCGGGGTCCATTTGACCCTTTAAACTATTAATTGAACTTATTAAAACGATGTCTAATATTCCAAGTTTTACCGTTAAAACATATTCAAACACACATAATAAACTCAAATAATATAATATGATCATTACCTGAATGTTCTGGGGTGAAAATACTATTTTTCTCCGGCCCCTTTTCTCATTTTCTGGCTTTTTTTTTTTTACTGTGTTATCTCTTTTTCGTTCCTGCTCCTGTTTCTATTTCTGTTCATGTTTTGTTTGGGATTAAGGGCCACCGCCCATATATCTTATCCTTTGAATCCCTTTTGTCTTTTCCTTTTTTATTTTCTTTTATTTTCTTTTCTTTTCTTTTCTTTTCTTTTCGCGATGAAAATTAAAACGGAACCCTACGATATTAAAAATAATTCCAACTTTTGCATATCAGTTATACAAAATATATGTAACATACTCGCGAAGGCGGATCTCAAATCAGACTCCCGAAACTCAAGATGCGAATTTAAATGAAAAGAAGTCAAATTATTTAACTTTCGGCATTTTAGCGGAAACTAGCCGAACAATATCGAAATTCACTTTCGAAAGTTTACAAAAATCACAAATAATCATACGAACCTAACGGCGCTTTCGGATTTCGAATCGGAGCTCATTCGGCAAAAACCGAGCTCGAAAATCTCTTTTTAATATTTATCGCCAATAAAAACTGAAACCTTCTGCCGATGCCTACCAAACGAGGTCTGATTTAGCTCAAATTTTACAGACAGGTCCTAATGGACATTATGAATATTTTAAAATTAGCGGCACGCCAATCGGAGTCCTAACTTCCGAAACGACTGACGGAAGTCGTTTCATTCTCCTCCACTTAAACTCTCGTTCGTCCTCGAACGAGCCTAAGTCTAAAGTAAGATTCACGCTGATAACAAGATAACTTGCACGACTTTCATAAACTGCTCTACGGGCATTATCTTTTTATTACGGGATTAAAATCATAACACGCATATCGTACTTTTGGAATAAAAATATATGGATAATATGATAATACCATTGCACAGCTTATTCTGACTAAGCTGATCCTTCCTCGATCACAAAAAGAGAGTTTTACCTTTTTCAGAACAAAGATATACTAAACTCTGGATGGATTAACATGATTCAGCCGAGAATCACCTCTTCGATATACTTTACGATATAGAACAAGTCGATGGAACTAAGAATTATCTTACGCTTCAGCAACGCCTTAGAGATTTAATATTATAATTCGGTATCAATTGGAGGAAGACTCCTCCACTTAGAGCATTAACTCATACCGCTAACTTGAATAGAAATAGTCATCCTCGCACAGCCTACCGGACTAAGGAAGACATAGCTAAAAATAGAATGCGGCTCAGACCTGAGTTACCAAATTACCCTCTCGAGTTGCCAAACGACTGCAACTCCCGAGTTCACAACTCCATACCTTTGCCATAAACACCACCGCCTGATGGATGGTACTTCTATATAGAAATTTCGGCAGAGTTTCCCCTGAAACTGGATGATCCGCAAAACAGAACCAGCACTACTATACATGGGAATAGATACCCGGATAAACTGATAACATAAACATGTTAAGTGGATAACAAGATGAGACAACTGGATGACATAGCAAATCCGCAGATAGAATGTCTGGACAACACCACTGTCCTGATTTTCAACCTAAACAATAATATGCTTACCCGGTTACCTTGACATGCACTCTGGCTCAACACAGGGAACATCACAATAGGTTACTGATTGCCTAAGCTCACCAGTGTCGAAAGAAGAAGAGATGGCAATAAACTGAGGATAGAAATAATTAGAGCTATAGGAAGCTCTTCTTCTTATTTATTTGGCTACCAGAGCTAGATTACTTCCGAGTTAGGCTAGCCAAAGAACCGCAATTGAAGGAATAGACATTAAATGAGCTTTATGGAACAACATCCATGCCAATTTCACCTCCCAATAAGAAGAAAACTCTGACAATTTACCAGAAATCCTTTTATAACCCAGATAAGCTCATGGGATAACATGACTCTACAAACATCTTGAACCGATGGAAGACACATAGATCAAATATTACTTACTAACCACTTTACACCGGAAGAAACGATAATACTTTCTGATGGTGGCTAATTAGGATCTCATTATCCTATCAACACGGAATTCCAAGAAGAAAGGTATACTAATTTGATATAATAATAGAAGGTGGCATGACAAGATGCCAAGCAGACAATACCGACACTCCCTCCCAGATCCATCACATTTAGAATAAATAAATTAGTAGGGTCTCATAAATACCAGGAACAAATCATACCAGAAGCTCGCTCCTATACCGCAACTGATTCTTAATAGAAACAATATCCAAGGAAACCATGGAACATGATATAACAGACCATCTCCAGATCGATCGGAAAAATCAAATCTTACTCATATATAAGGGAAGAAGAAATACATAGGTCTACTACATTGGATACCTCAACATCCCGTCAGACAAGCAGTTCATAGAACTGCCTCTGCAGCTGAGCCAAGCAACTACTCTGATAATCACCTTCTGAAGAACAACTGCCACCACACTCTCAACCTCTACCGGATGGTAGCATTTCTTTTGCTGATTGAGATCTAAATGAAATCCCCTGCGACTGCGTAGATGCCTGATGACGAGAGAAGAGACGATTGCTAACTTGTTGGAGTAAGGGAAAACTCCTCAAAAGGATAGCCAGACTCACAACAATAATATCACCTTTTCGCTGAATATGGGAACTGGACAGATTGTGGATAGTTGTAAAGAAAAGACTGAATCTGATCTCGACGAGCTACTGGCACACTCTAAGAATTACGTGACACAAGCTGAGATAACCTGGAAGGTGACCTCCCAAAATAATCAGAACTTTTACCTCCAAATGAGGTACCATGGTTGCCCACCAGGGCCACGGGATCTCTTACTTTCCCGCTCTAACTCTTCCCGCTCTAACTTATGGTATGCCTCGAACCTTCGAGCAATATCAACAACAATATCAAATGAAATCCCGACCTCAATCTCTCGAGCCATCTAGGATCTCAAGGAAAAAGAAAGGTCATCAATAAATCTTTGAATCTCTCGAAAGGCTCATGAACTAGTTCAAATGCATATTCAGCCATTCTATAGAATTTAATCTCATATTCTGAAACACTAACAGGCTAACCGACAGGCTACCCTGTCCAATCCACTCAAACTGGAAATAAGTTTCATCTGGCTCGCTACTCGAAAGGAACTTTTCCACGAATCTAAAAGAAAAACCGAACCAAGTCAGCTAATAAGAGAGCGGGCCACTAGTTCAAGACTGGACCCCTGAAACTGGAAAAAAGAATAATCAACACCATACCGCTCGATATAATCCAGAGCCTGAAGGATATGCTGACATCATTTTTATTTTTAAAAGAATCATGGGGTTTATTTGATGCATTGCTTAAGAATATCGAAAGTTTCAACCGCGTAAAATAATGGAACCTCTTTGGGCACTCGGACCAAACCGTTACTTCGGCTGACTAACCAGCCAGAACAATTAGAGGTACAACATGTACTACCTCCGGAATATAATTTACTGCAGCAATATCAAGAACCGGAAAAGGAGCTCCCCGAGATCGAACATCTGCACATGCGGCAACCTGATAGGCTGCCCAGCGAATAATAGGTTCTTACGGTATCTGCATCACCAAAATTCTCGTAAAAGCATCACAGAGAGCCAAGAGAACCACAAGGCCCTGCTCCCTTGCCCATCGCGAGCTCGTACAGCTGGGACCTCCGTAACTAGATCGTCAGCACGATCAAAACTCTCGGGGCTTCGTCAGTACTAGCCCCAGACTAGACTGCTTCGTCTTGAACTCATACCGTCTGCTGAATTGTCACACGAGGATTCACAATTACCACTAACGAATCAACGAAAATACTTTTGCATCCTAGACCGACGCACGATTAGAAAAGAAGGAAGTGAAACTTCCTAGATGCCATCATAGCCTCTCGTAGATAAGTACGGACGTCTACGTACCCATCACCGAGATTCTACTAGACACTGTCTTAGTCTGGATAGACTCTAAACTGGGCTCTGATACCAACTGACACGACCCGAAATCCGGTTAGGTCGTGCGGGCACCCAACATCTTCCCCTAGACCCGTCAGGCGAACCCTTACCAATTAAATTAGGAAAATAAATATATAATTCATAAATAAGGACAAGACTTTAAAATATTTACAGACATACTGATACCTCTAAGCTGTACAACAGAAATTACAGCTGACTACCCAACATGCTAGGTTTAGGGCTATCCAGACCAGACATCTAAGAGTACAAAAGAAGACAATTACCTCCTGAAGGGAGCAAACTGCAACTGAAATGATAACCAATAAACTGGTGGCCATCCGAAATAAAAGCTGGCTCACCCTGACAGCTGAAGTCGTCTACGCTCCTTCACAACATGGCGAATTCAATCCTGGAGCGAACCTGCCGAAACGAAATAGATAGACAAGAAACAAACAACAAACAAGGGTGAGTCAAAAGGACTCAATAAGTGGGGCAGACTAGCCACCTCAAAGAATAGGATAGCTAGCCAGGGAGAAAAGAAACAAATAAACCAGATTTCTCTTATTTAAATTATGAAAAGGCAGAGCCAGATAATAATTAGAAACACATATGGAATCGCAAACTATTCAATAACCAGGAACGTAATACAGCCAGAACATATAGGTATCCCGAACACATCAACAATCAGAAATACATCCTGTTGCGGCGTGCAACCTGATCCATATATTCATCCTGTTGCGGTGTGCAACCCGATCCATATATTCATACCGCTGCGACGTGCAACCCGATCCATATATTTATACTATTTCGGCGTGCAACCTGATCCCCGCAACTTAGAATACGAGCCAGAAATATATAGGCAAACTGTAATATGTCCACAACATGGTGTACATACCGCATACATAAAACACAATATAATACACACAATAGTCAGTATGCGGTGCAATGAGATGGGATGAATGCGGCATGATGCAATGCAGTCACATACTCTTGATACCTATCTCCGGCGCGGGACTCTCATCGTCTACCAGGAGATATATGCAATAATGACCCTTCACCGGCTCGGGACTCTCATCGATTACCGGGAAGTATATGCAATAATGACCCTTCACCGGCGCGGGACTCTCATCGCCAACCGGGAAGTATATGCAATAATGACCCTTCGCCGGCGCGGGACTCTCATCGCCAACCGGGAAGTATATGCAATAATGACCCTTCGCCGGCGCGGGACTCTCATCGCCAACCGGGAAGTATATGCAATAATGACCCTTCGCCGGCGCGGGACTCTCATCGCCAACCGGGAAGTATATGCAATAATGACCCTTCGCCGGCGCGGGACTCTCATTGCCAACCGGGAAGTATATGCAATAATCAAAACCAGAGTACAATGCTCATATGTTTAATGCAATACCAACAACAGGGCACAACATATAATATACAATGTAAATTCAAAGCTAAGGCGTAATGAGTACGCCTATCGGCAGCTACACACGTAAGGAAACACGTGGTAGAAAATCCACGAGGCCAAGTGCCTCCAAAGAAATGGATATAAACACTTACCTCGTTCCAAAGTTAGTATAGCCACTCAATAACTACTTTGTCCTTTGGATTCATTGCCAAACGATCCCACTGTGTTCAATAACCAGAAAAATATATCAAATTAGGCTAAAGGCTTCATTCCTCACATCTTAGGGCAATCCAGGTAGGAACCTGATACCCTATTCGCATACGCAATACGCAGGCCAGGCCTATATACAGGGTTTAAGGCCACATAACCAAACCCCAAATAAATTACATTTATAAGTTTCCCATAACTCACTGAGTACAAATATATAATTAATTTCATTATCGGGGTCCATTTGACCCTTTAAACTATTAATTGAACTTATTAAAACGATGTCTAATATTCCAAGTTTTACCGTTAAAACATATTCAAACACACATAATAAACTCAAATAATATAATAGGATCATTACCTGAATGTTCTGGGGTGAAAATACTATTTTTCTCCGGCCCATTTTCTCATTTTCTGGCATTTTTTTTTTTTGCTGTGTTATCTCTTTTTCGTTCCTGCTCCTGTTTCTATTTCTGTTCATGTTTTGTTTGGGATTAAGGGCCACCGCCCATATATCTTATCCTTTGAATCCCTTTTGTCTTTTCCTTTTTTATTTTCTTTTATTTTCTTTTCTTTTCTTTTCGCGATGAAAATTAAAACGGAACCCTACGATATTAAAAATAATTCCAACTTTTGCATACCAGTTATACAAAATATATGTAACATACTCGCGAAGGCGGATCTCAAATCAGACTCCCGAAACTTAAGATGCGAATTTAAATGAAAAGAAGTCAAATTATTTAACTTTCGGCATTTTAGCGGAAACTAGCCGAACAATATCGAAATTCATTTTCGAAAGTTTACAAAAATCACAAATAATCATACGAACCTAACGGCGCTTTAGGATTTCGAATCGGAGCTCATTCGGCAAAAACCGAGCTCGAAAATCTCTTTTTAATATTTATCGCCAATAAAAACTGAAACCTTCTGCCGATGCCTACCAAACGAGGTCTGATTTAGCTCAAATTTTACAGACAGGTCCTAATGGACATTACGAATATTTTAAAATTAGCGGCACGCCAATCGGAGTCCTAACTTCCGAAACGACTGACGGAAGTCGTTTCAGTTCGCTGCTGGGTGGTAATGTTTTGAGGTTATCCTTTTTGATCTTCTATTTTTTCAAAAACTCCGTAATCTTCGCCCCCACGAATTTATAAATTTTTCATTTGTTTGATCACATCTATCCTCTACATCATTTCATAGTTCCTCCGCATTTATGTGCCTACTCAACATTACCTGTTATGCCCTCTCCAAAGTTTATAGGTTGTTATGCCCTCTCCAAAGTTTATAGGTTCCACAATGTGATCAAGTCATCACATCTCTCTCACTGTCGATGTGAGGTAGAATCCTGATCTAATTTCTTACACTCTTTATTATTAAAGACGACCTTGTTCTTTATAAAACGTGCTCTCAACTCACTTCGTCTCCAAGACCAGTATACCCTATGCCGCTGAAAAACATCGACACCAATATTATTCCATTTTCTGAAGGACAATAATAGAGCGATTTGTTTGGGTCAATTAGGGGCTGATTACGATGTCCATATGAAGATTGATTCTCTTTGTTCATAGCCAATAGATTAGGTAAATGTTGGGTTTAGTGGAAGAATGTGAATAGGAAATGGGTGGAAATGTGAAAAGGTTCCTTTTTGTAGGGAAATGCACTTTCTCCCACATTGGTAGAGGAAAAGGCTTTTGTTGGGTTTAAATAGAGATTTACTTCTCTTAGCTCTTAAAAAGGGTTGAGAAGAAAGGAAGCTTCGCGCCATCGTCGTCGCTCGCTCGTCTCGGCTTCGGATTCGGCTTCGGATTCGGTCAATTAATATGATTGATTGACTTAACGTTCAGTACCGGGCAACTGAAGTGACATCAGCAGATTAATTCCTCCACGTTTTCACATTAAAGTCAGTCATTAGTGGTAGATTAATTCCTCCACATTAAAGTCAGTCATTAGTGGTCAATTAATTCATCCATGTTTTCTCATTAAAGGCAGCTGTGTCTCTTCGTCTGCCCTTGGGTGGCTATATAAACTGGTCATTCGTCAGTCCTTGGAACATAGACAAAAACTCGGACAGATAGACACAACCTCGGACAGAGGATAGAAAACCTCGGGCAGAGGATAGAAATACTCGGGCAGAGAAAAACACGGACATAAAACATATCTTACTGCATCCCCTCTCTTTCTGCATATTAAGTGAGTCGTGTGATTTGCTCCGTTCCTTTGTGTTCGCAGTGTTCTACCGTTTGAAGTGCCGCTACGGTAGAACTGTTATCCCGTTCCATCCTGAGAGAAATTAACCCGTGAACCTTGGGCATTGTGAGGGGATTAGATTTCTTAAGGAGACACAAGTAACTTGTGGGCTCGGGATCGTCCTATAAAAAACTGATTATATACTGCTGGTTTTTGTATCTTCTAATTTATTTGAACGCAGGAACAACAGTAAAAAGGATCAATTTTCATAATCTCAAGGAATCAAATATCGTAAAACTAAAATTCAACTAGAATCATCATAAATATAAGAACATATGTGTACATTTTTAAAAAGAAAAAAGATAATTTCGAATAAAGAGACGACGAGCCAAGTAAGGTGGGATGAAATCGAACTACAAATTGAGCCACCAGCAATTACCATTGAAAATCATAGATTAACATGGAACTGAGCTTGATTGAGCTCCAGTGGTGAAGATCTATCTTGAGCTAAGAGAGAGGAGAGAAGGAGAGGCGGACTCCAAAATCGGGAATGAGATCCTAGCTTCCATTATACGTCAACCACTCTATATATACAAGTGAGCTCCATTATATAATCATTGAGAATATCTGAGCTGACTTAACTGATTAACTAATTGTCTAACTAATTGTATCAAATTGTACACGTTGTGGGTACAAACTGTTATAATTTAAGTTTTTATTTTAATATCATGATTTATATGCAAATCACATATCTCGAGTTCATTTGTTTAGTACGAACACTACGCGTGCATATTTTTTTTCCATTTGAGATCCACCAAAATATGGAATTACTTCAGTGATGATCTTTATCCATACTTCAGAAAAAGAATATCAATTCATAATAAAACAAAACATTATTCCGTAAGGCAGATGAATTTATCTGTAATCTCAAGGGTATCTAGGATGTTAAAGAATTTATTTTCATTTCTTTTTTAAATATGAAAACAATTGAAAGGATTATCAAAATAATTTGATATTAAGATTTGGAATAATAGACCGATAATTAATTAGATTGCAAAATTTGCTTGAATGTACACAAAGTTATTTTGATTTTCAAGAGAATACAGTAAGTTGAGAGAGGGAAGGAGTAAACCCACGATCCCCTCCTTCATATAAAATGGAGTGAATACCAAGAAAGATCACATGCTTCCATGATAATTGAGAACTGTTGAGGAAAAATTGGAAAAAAAAAGTAGAATTGAAAAGAGAGTATGCTCAAAATCTGAGCATATCTAGACGGGCACATCGTTATAAGTTTTTAAGAGGATATAGAGAATCATTCTTACTTTATCTAAAAGGTTTCTATCTAATGTGGCTCACTAAATTCTTCATCACTAGATTTGCCAGTACACTATATGATGGAATATTTTGGGCAAATTATTATTATCATCCGTCTACCTCGTATTTTCTTCCTACTTTGAAAATAAAATCTATCCCATCCCAACACTAAATCCATCAAACATCAAATATATTTCTTCGTTCATACACGAATTTATGATTTAAAATTAATGCAGTTCTACCTTTTAGGTTTGTGATACAAAACTCACTATACATCTAAAATAATGTGTTTAAAATTTAAAATTATGTATTTAAATTTAATAATTGTTAAAACTTAAATAGATTACACTTACTCCATCCGGTCATTTTTAAGTATCCGTTTAATGTATTCTTTAAAATAATCAAAAATAAGTGTCTTTTCATTATCAAAAGAGTATTAATGCATTTTTCTCCTAATTACCCATGCCATAACCAAAAATACCGTGGCATTTGTTTAAATTTAAAGAAGGTTTGAGGAAAAGTAAATGGCACTGTAATAAAATGACCGCTTCAGTTAATATAGTTAACTAAATTCTGTAATGAGTATGCCACATTCAAAATTAATGAATATTGAATGAATCTCAGATCGGTTGTACAACAACAACATATTCAGTATATCTTATAAGTGGGGTCTGGGAGGATGTGTAAATCCCACATCGATTGTGAGATGTGGTAATTTGTTCTTTATAAGTCTCGGGCAATCCTCGTAAAAATTTTGCATAGGAGCCACTTTTGACTGCGTTAGTCAAGCAATAGCATGCGCGCACAAATTTGTTGAAAAGTAGCCAGATCCGGAAAAGTTTATACTAGGACTTTAAACTATGTTAGTTCAAAGTCCCAATATTTTATACCTGGACTTTAAATATAAAACTCCAATTTTTGCTGAAACTTTGAACAAAACTCTAGATTTTTTACTGGAATTTAGTTCAAAGTCTCAGGTATTTCTACTGTGGCTAGTCTGAGGAGTTGTTTAACACCAAGAGGCTGTAAGTGTGCGGGGAGATAATTTGGCTATTTTTCTATGAATTGTGAATGGTGGATGAAACTCACTTAGGGCGTCCAAAAATGGCTACTCCTCAAAATTTCGTGCAATCCTCCTCCCTTTAAGTTATCTTTAGGGGTGGAGTTAGGCCCAAGCCTAAAGGTGTCTAAGTGTGAATTTTATCTTGATTTTAGAGCAGACAGAAGTCCCGGTATCGAGCCAGCATGGCTCTGGATGGCTGGAGCCCCCAGTACACGATATTGTCCACGCATTACCCATGATGGATCCTGGTCTAGGTGTGCGGGGGGGAGGGTATTGAATGAGTTGAATGAATCCCACATCGGTTGTGGGATGGGGTAATTTGTCCCTTATAAAGCTAAGGGCAATCATCCTCCCTTTGAGTTAGTTTTTTGGGTGGAGTTAGGTTCAAGCCCACGGATGCCCAAGTGTAAAATTTATCAGATTGCAAAAAGTATCTTACTGTATTCCGTTTCAAAAGTAAGGGGTTCGAATAAACCCATAGTCTTGGATCGATCTACACAACCGCTATCTCGGGAGAATTGTAGAACTATGACACCATAGGTATTGGTTTTCCTTTTTGACTCACGTAATAGTGGTTTAGGAAAAATGACCTCCGCTAAGTTTAATGAATAAATTTTGGATAGAAATATCCCTATAAAATCTTATAATGATACATATTTCCCGCCCTCCCTTTCTGGTAAGTACTGTCTAAGAGGTAGCACTTGCTTTTGATCCCCTCTTGCATGGGCAACACTTGCCTTTTAATCTCTTCCCACAATTCTCACAGATATTTTGAAGTGTTGTCTGGGCAGTATTTGCCCCTTTAATCTCTTTCCACATTCTTGCAGGCAACACTTGCCCTGTGATCTCTTCCTAAGAGACAGTACTTGTCGATTCATAACTTGACGTGTTGCCTACGGATGAAACAAAGATTATTTTGCTAAAACTATCTTAAATGGGAACAAAAAGACAGTACCGGTCAATTTTGGGGATGTGTGATGAAAGTTTTTGCCCATATCCACTAACCTTAATTGTTATTGGTAAGAATAATTGCTAAATTCTGAACTAGACTTAATTAAGATTATTTAAACTAAACAGATTCAGGGTTCTACAGTTATTTGAAAAATAAAATGAGTTCAGTGCTTAAAAACTTTTACTACAATAATAATACTTTTTAAGATGTTCACACACCCCACACACATATCGGATGCCCCCTGAAGAAGATCTCACGCACGCACACGGTATACTCGAAGAGGTTAAATGTCACTGATCTTATTTGTTTCCTTCTACCTAATTTCATTTTTAATATGTTAAAACAAAGTGTTTACATAAATTACCATGAAACAAGAGTAAGTTTAGAGATCCCTTACTATTAAACATGTGGCGGGATGAATGCTATCTCTTTACCCTTAACTAGATGTCTAAGATTTGAATTCTGGCAATAAAGAAACTCATTATAAAAGCAGTCTCCTTTTAATGAGCATCATGTGGCAGATTCAAATTAATGAAAAAATTATACCACATAATTTTATGGAATTTATTTACCATAGAGATACTTTGCCTAAATTACTAAAAATAGCAATATTTTTAAGCTTTAATTTGTTACAAAACATATCAAATACTAAAAAGTGTAAGTAACATTAAATTCCTAATACTAATTTCTCTCCTCTTTTCTCTCTCTCTCTCTCTTTCTCTCTGCCGCCGACATCCCTCTACCTTCCCCTCTTCGGGGAGTTAAGCGCAGAATACCATCACCTGTAATGACAAGTGTTTTAGCGCCGTACATGTCGGCCAAGAAGATGGAGTGTTGTTTCACAATTAGGGTTGCTACGACGGTCGAGCGCGCTGGAGATTCGATGGCGATTCTTCTTGTGACAGTGAATCAGACTCTATTATTTGATCGGCGATTTTTTTATTCAGGTCGGGTTTGTGAGTTTTAGGAGTGAGGAAACGAGTTTGGTAAGGTTGAGTGATCGGTTAATACAACGGCATACTTTGCGGTGCTTTTTAAAAATGAGATTTGATCTACTGGTTTTATTGTTTATTATCCGGCACCGACAATGTTGTCGGTGGTTTGAAATATTGTATGCGAATTGCATGTTAACTGTATGTGAAATGTATGTCAATTGTATCTCTTTTGTTTCGCTTTTGTATATATGCATGTGCAAATTTTCTTCTTCTTCCCATTCTTTTTTTTTTTTTTTCATTTTTATGATGATTATGCTGGTTGTTACAGTGCTTTTAGTGGTGGTTTGAAGGTGGGAGGACTATATGTCCATTATTTTTTCATTGTATGTACGGTGATATATTATACCTACATAGTACATACAATGGACATACAAGTGTTATACAATGATATACATCAATTGTATATTGTAAGTCATTGTATATCATGTGTGTGCCTATTGTTTATATTATATATACAATGGAATAACATTTGACATACAAGTATAATCAATTTAGTTTAGAAGAAAGTGGTGACCGGAATCCAGCGGTCGGCAGAAGCCGATGGAGACCGGCTGTACGGGGCGGCTTGTGGGCAGGGAGCAGTATGGAGGAAGAAAAGGGATCTAGGTTTTGTTTCCACTTTTTATGTATATTTGTTATGTTTTCATAAAAAAGTAATGTTATTTTTTAAACTTTAGTAATATTATTATTTTTGTGCAAGGTGGAATGTTAGTTTTTACCGCAAGTAATTGGTTCGGCGAAACAAAATTTATAGAATGACTATAAAAAAGTATAGATCTTCGGTTTGAGTCTTACCTATTACTCTGACGAAATATTTTCACGTTAGTACTAGTTTTCCTTTTCAATATAGTTCTTTAGAGATCAAGCTCCTAAGGTCTTAGAAGCTTAGATATAGATAATAGTGACGTGAACTCTATGATTACATCATCTGACAATTTAATAGATGATTCTTTAGATTAGTTCTATAAAAGTCATGGTTTAATCTAATTCTTTTTCTTGAACTACATGACAGTGTATGTGTATTGGTTGAAAATTGGCATGCTCGGTCAGCACCTCGGGATGGTAAACCGAAAAGAAAGCGAGCCGATGCTCCGAAGAGAAACGATTAAACTCGCGACTAAGTCACCGAAGCCAAGTTCCAACGCCGCGACGGAAGGCAAGTTGAACACCGGGCTTCGGTGACACGTCCTCTTATCCGAACAGTAAGGTCAGATAACCGAAGCCTCGCGACCAAGCTTCGGTAACCACCTCGGTTCCAGCGGCCTTGCAGCCCACTACTTTGCCCCACTAACTTCTCCATATTGATGTCCAGATCGTGGGAAATGCACTAGCTGATGGTGGAAAACGTGGGAAAGACTCTTACGCCTATAAATAGTAGTTCATTTTGTATTATAGGCATCCAGAAATTTGTACTGAAACTTTGCCCAAATTTGTACTCACAATTATATAGTGAAGAACAGTTCATTTTCCCGCATTTATATCTTTTTCGTGTATTATTTCAACTTTGATACGAAGAATTGCTTATATTCGAATCCAAATTCGATTTGTAAACCTAAACTGATTTAGGCCCATACAAATTGGTGCCGACTGTGGGGATATAAGCAGTAACGCTTTGTTCCAAAGTTTCACGTTCGTTTTTAATCAAAGCTTACGATTCAACAACGTTATGGCTGACAACGGCGGTAACAATAGTGAACGGGCTGACGTTCCGTTGAACCAACAGCCCATCTCACCAATGACAACTGAAGAGTTCCAGATTTATGTTGTCACTACGCTGAGAGCTCTCCAAAGTAGACAGGATGAGTAAGTGAACATTAATGCTGAATTTCGCGCTTCGTTAGAGGCGAGGAACAGTGCTGCCCCAAATAGCACCCAGCCTTCGGCTCCTGGTGGAGGCATCCCAATCTTCGTTCCTCCGGGCGCGATAACAGGGGGACCTCACAACGGGGCCACGTCTGGGGGCTCGGGGAACAATCCAACTACCACGCCACACTTCGGGACGGTTCCCACCGTGGCTGAGACAACGTCCTCGGTTGACGTTGAAAAGATGAGCAGGGAGATCGAGGCTCGCATCGAGGCGCGCGTGGAAAAGCGCCTCGAGGGCGTGCCGGGGATAACAAAAGAGGAAGATGACCTCGATATTGATCAATACAGGGAGCTACCATTCAAACCCGAAGCGGCTCCAGCCCCAACTCCCAAAGGCTTCAAACTCATATTCTTGAAGAAATACGATGGGACTACCGATCCCAAAGAACACATAAGAGAATATATGTCAATGGTGAAGAGCAACGACTTAACGGCTATACAGCTCGAGTCGATGTTCTTGAAGAAATTTGGCGAGTCCTTACAGAAAGGGGCTTTACATTGGTATATGTGTTTGCCAGCGGGGTCGTTCTCCTCCTTTAAGGAAATGTCTAGCGCTTTCGTCAAGGCGCACACCGGGGCGCAAAAGATCCTCCAAAGGAAGGAGGACATATGCGAGGTGAAACAAAAACCCGGTGAGCCACTCAAAAAATTTCTCCAGCGATTCCACGCTGAACGCATGGAATTGCCTCGGATGGATGATACCTTGGCCATCATGGCATTTGAAAAGGGTATCAATATTCGCAATTCCGACGCTGCCGCTGAATTGCGAAAAGAACTCCAACAGTATCAGGTCCTAACATGGGAGGATCTGCATAGGCGCGCCTACTCCAAAATCAGATTAGAGGAGGCTGAATTCAAGAACCGAGGTTATCATCAACGAAACTGAGGTCAATCTTCAAATCGCGCCGAGGCGCCACGAAGTAACTCGAGGGGGAGGTATGAGCCTTATACCTCGACAAGGCAGCATGTCAGCCGAAGGCTGGGAAACACCCTCGGTAATTCATACCCAAATTCTCACATAAGCCAAAGGCTCGGAGGGAAGGTTCAACCCAATGTGAACCAAAGAAATCCCTCAAGCTCCACTTCGGCCCCAAAAAAGGATCTACCTCGGATCCAAGACTACAACTTCAACATATCGACCTCGGAGCTGGTCAATGTTGTCAAAGGGACTGCCGGGCTAAGGGTTCCCAAGGATATGAGGACCCCGGCAGATAAAAGAGACCACAATCTACATTGCGAATTCCACGCAGATTATGGCCATAGGACCGAGGATTGCAAAGCTTTGTGCCTCGAGGTAGCTCACTTGTTGAAGAAGGGAGTTTTGGCCAACTTCCTCACTGACAAAGGGAAAGATAATTTCTCCAAGAATCGAGGCGATGGACAACCACCTCGGGCTCCACCCCCGGAGATAGTAGTGAACGTCATTACCGGAGGGTCAGAGGTGAACGACGTAAATTTCGCCGCGGCCAAGAAATTTGCCAAGCTCTCCATCACCGTGGAGAAAAGAACCCGAGTTGGAGGCTCGGGAAAAGATATTGTGTTTGACGATGATGACTGTGATGGGATGATGTTCCCTCATCATGACACTCTAGTTATCATGCTGAGAATCAACGACTCTGACATCAAAAGAGTCTTGATCGACCCCGGTAGCTCAGTTAATATAATCGGCTACGGGGCTGTTAAGAAAATGTGGTTGAAGGGGGAAGTTGTTCCCAAATCAATGGTGTTAGCTGGCTTCAACAACTCCACGGAGAAAACGTTGGGTGAAATCACACTCAAGACATTCGCCGAGGGGGTTACCAAGGAAACACTGTTCCAAGTTATGCCCGAGGATCTAGCCTACTATGTGATCCTCGGAAGACCATGGATCCACTCCATAGAAGCTGTCTCCTCCACCTTACATCAAGTGATTAAATTTCCTACACCTTGGGGAGTTCGATCAATCAAAAGGGAGCAACGAGTAGCAAGGGAGTGCTATTCGGTTGCGTTAAAGAGTGGAGTCGCCCCGATCGAGCCAAAGCAATAGCAACGACAGGAACCGGGGTCAAGCGGGGAGGACACCCGAGGAGAAGTCGAAAAGATTCCAACCTGTATTCAAGAGCCTCGGAAGCAAAAAGCCGAGGACTCAACTGTTGAAGAACTGGAATCCTTCACCCTATTGAAAGATTTCCCCGATAGGAAAGTGTTTGTCGGCTCGGAGTTGGACCCGGAGTCGAAAAAGGCGATTATAGAAGTTTTGAAGTCCAACCATGATTGTTTTGCTTGGTCCCATTCAGGCATGACGGGTATCGATCCGGAGATCATGACCCACAAACTGAATGTGGACCCAAAATTCACCCCGGTGAAACAGAAGAAAAGACCTCATGCCGGGGTCAAAAAGAAGGCGATCGAGGATGAAACCGCCAAGCTACAAGAAAATGGTTTCATAAGAGAGGTGAAATACCCCGAATGGCTAGCCAATGTTGTGGTTGTACCGAAGAAGAATGGCAAGTGGAGAATGTGTGTAGATTACACTGACTTAAGCAAAGCTTGCCCCAAAGATTCATATCCATTGCCACAAATTGATAGGTTAATAGACTCCACGGTTGGACACAAACTATTGACCTTCTTGGATGCGTATTCGGGCTATAATCAGATCCTCATGGACCCGAAGGATGAAGAGAAGACCTCGTTCATCACTGACCGAGGTACCTTCTGTTACAAGGTGATGCCCTTTGGTTTGAAGAACGCCGGGGCGACCTACCAAAGGTTGGTATGTCGCATGTTTAAAGAATATATTGGAAAGTCTATGGAGGTCTACATAGGCGATATGCTCATCAAATCGATCCAAATGGAGGATCATTTGAACCATCTGAGTGAAGCCTTTGCTGTGCTGAGGCAATACGTTATGAAATTGAACCCTGAGAAGTGCGCCTTCGGCTTTGGATCAGGCAAATTCTTGGGATTCGATGTCTCTGAACGAGGAATCGAGGCCAACCCAGATAAAATCAAAGTTATTGAGGAAATCCCCGAGGAGCTAACCGAGGTGAAAAAAGTTCAACGCTTGACTGGCCGAGTCGCCGCCTTGAGTCGATTCATCTCAAGGTCCTCGGAGCGATGCCACAAGTTCTTCTCCATTTTGAGAAAAAACAAGCACTTCGAATGGACACTGGAGTGTAAACAAGCGTTGAAAGATTTGAAACAATATTTGGTTAACGCACCGTTGCTTGCCAAGCCAAAAGAAGGTGAAACATTGCTGGTCTACTTGGCGGTGTCCGAGGTGTCAGTCAGCGCAGTGCTGGTTCGGGAAGAAGATGGCAAACAACAGCCCATTTATTATGTGAGCAAGACACTCCTCGATGCTGAAACCAGGTATCCACATTTGGAGAAATTAGCACTTGCTTTACTTGTTACCGCTCGGAAGCTACGACCCTATTTTCAATGTCACTCAATAGCGGTAGTTTCAACCTTCCCTTTAAGAAATATATTGCATAAACCGGAGTTATTAGGGAGGTTATCCAAATGGACGGTAGAGTTAAGCGAGTATGACATTACTTACCAACCTCGGACAGCCATTAAGTCTCAAGTCTTAGCAGACTTCGTGGCTGATTTTAGTATTGGAATTTTGCCCGAGGCGGAAAAGGAAAACTCCATGGCAAAAGGAACCTCTTCGGGACTATGGATACTTTACACCGATGGGGCAATAAACTCCAAAGATTCAAGGTTGAGCATAGTCTTGAGAGCACCCACCGGGGAGAAAGTTCGGCATTCGGTTCGGTTCAAGAAAGTAACCAACAACGAGGCAGAGTATGAGGCAGCTTTAGCAGGTTTGGAGCTGGCTAAGGAAATAGGGGTTGAAAGAATCGAACTGAGATGTGATTCACAGTTGGTAGTGAACCAGGTCCTCGGTGATTATACGGCTCGGGAGCCCAGAATGCAACTACACTTTGATCGAGCACAAAGGATCTTGGCACAATTCCAAGAATGGCGAGTTAAACAAGTGCCTCGAGAGGAAAATACCGAGGCTGATGCTTTGGCCAATCTTGGTTCGGCGATCGACGAAACTCACTCGGGGACTGACTCAGTGGTTCGGCTGCTATCCGCACAAATGAGAGAGATGAAGTTGCAAGTTAACTTAGTGGACAACCGTTGGGATTGGCGAAGTAAGTTCATCTCCTACTTCGATTCGGGGACTGTCCCCCAAGACAATAAAGAAGCAAGGAAGTTAAGGACCCAAGCATCCTCGTATCACCTGATCGAGGGTAACTTATACAAAAGGTGATATTGCGGCCCGATGGCCAAGTGTTTGGGTCCTGACGAGGCAAGATACGTGATGGCTGAGGTGCACGAAGGAGAATGTGGCAACCACTCGGGGGGGAAAGTCCTTGGTGCGTAAATTATTAAGAGCTGGGTATTATTGGCCCACAATCAGTGCCGATGTGAAAGCCTTCGTGCAGAAATGTGATAAGTGCCAACGCCATGGGCGGATGATCCACCAACAGGCCGAGCCTTTACATTCAGTGGTATCACCGTGGCCCTTCATGAAATGGGGAATGGACGTCGTTGGACCATTGCCCAAAGGAAAGGGTTGTGTTCGTTTCATCTTAGTATTGACCGATTACTTCACAAAATGGGTGGAAGCGGCGGCTCTCACCGAGGTAAAGCAAAAGCAGGTAATCGACTTCATCAAAAAGAACATCATCTACAGGTTCGGCGTCCCAAAAGAAATTACTTGTGACAACGGTAAACAATTCATGGGGGCATCTATCACTGATTTCTTCAAGCAGTGGGGGATCAAAAGAATCGCTTCGACTCCTTATCACCCAAGTGCCAATGGCCGAGCTGAGTGTTCGAATAGAATCATAATTGAAAATCTTAAGAAGAGACTCGATGAGAAAAAAGGTCCTTGGCCCGAGGAGTTACCGGGGGTGTTATGGGCCATGCGAACAACGGAGAAGAACAGCACCGGTGAGATTCCTTTTTCACTAGCTTATGGCATGGACTCCCTCATCCCCGTAGAAGTGGGCGAACCAAGTCTTCGGTATGCTCACACCGCCAAAGACGCCAACAAAGAAGCAACGCGCATAGAATTAGATTTGCTCGAGGAAAAAAGGGAATTAGCTTTGGTTCGGCTAGTTGCCCAAAAAAGGCAGATCGAAGCTTACCTTAATAGGAAAGCCAAACTCAGACACTTCAAAGTTGGAGACTATGTGCTGAAAACTGTGAATCAATCAACAAAGGAAGATAATGGGGGGAAGCTCATTGCAAATTGGGAAGGACCCTACAGAGTCAAGGCAATCGTTGGAAAGGGCTCTTATCAAATTGAGGATCTGTAAGGAGAACCCGAACCTCTGAATTGGAATATCTCCAACCTGAAGCGCTATTACTTCTAACCGAGGTAAACACTTTTCAATTTCATTAAATTCATCCACGGCCCCGAGCCGAACAACGCTCCCATGGCCTCGATCGAAATGCACTAACTTGCTCCCCGTTCCATTTTTTGCTTGACCTTTTCAGGAAGCGAAGTGAACGGTTTCCAGTGCTCGGATCTTCATCAAGATTCACAACCGAACACTGGGGGGAGTGAGAAGGGTTGATACCGAGGTCGATGTCGAGCCTCCCAACCGAAGCTTATCTTTCCGGACACCGGGGACTCATGCCCGGGGAATAGATTTAGTACATTGTAAATTAGCCCAGTAGCGGCATATTGTCAATTCGCCTTTATTGAAAATTCATTTTTCACCCAAGGTCCGCTTCGACTTGGTGTTATGTAATTAGCTGATTTCTGGCTCGTTGATATCAATGAATGACTTTTGACATTATACCCATTTTTATTCGTTTAAAACTTGCATTCCGAAGTTGCACAATGCATCGACTCGAGGACGAGACGTCGTTCTAAGTTTGCATCGATTAAATTCATTTAAGTCTTGCAAGCAATTTATTCTTAGCAAAGTGTTCGGTATTTTCTAAGGCCAACATTCAAGACAAAAATACGAACGATCAATTTCCAGTAAAAAGCCCGAAGGCTGAAAGACATTTACATAAAAAAAAAGACCCGAAGGTCCGAAGCTATGCATACATGAAAGCCCGAAGGCTGATATCCAAAAAGGCACGAAGGCCTAAAAACAAAATAAAAACATCAAAATGTTCATCAAATACTAAGGCTGCGCCCCATCGGCATCTCCACTGCCCTCTTCGGCACTATCGCCTTCATCTTCGCCTTCGGGCTCGCCATCATCTGAGCCTTCACTGGAAGGGAGCTCGTCCACAATCCTTTGAGCCTCGGCAGCAACCTCCCTTGCCTTGGCAATCTCATCTTCAAGTACAATCTGCCCAGCCTGGATTTGCTCAAGTGCGCTAAGCCTAGTCTTGACAACAGCCCATGTTTCTTCAAACTTCGCCCTTGTTGCCCTAACCTCGGCCCGCTCATTAAGGTGCGCAATTCTGCCCTCGAGCTTGGATATCTTGCCCCGAAGGGCTGGCACTTGGTCCACTTGGCTCTGCAACTCGATGAGTTTGGCGTTGTACTCCCCAAGCTTACTGCGATATTTTCGCCTGCTTCAAACACTTCGGTTTTGGCCCTAAAAAGCTCAGCCTCAAGGCGAGCATTTTCAAGGCTCAACCTCGAACGCTCTGCAGTGAACTCATTTGTCGCGACTTGGACTCGAGCTTCGGCAGATTCCACAGCCACACGAAGATCGGCTTCGGCCTTCGCCGAGGCTTCATTGGCGCGTTCCAGCTCATCGTTCAGAATCGCAAATCGAGACTCTAGCTCGGTAACTTGCCCCCTAAGAACCTTCTTCTGATCATCCCGAGCGGCAGCAGCTGCTTGGATCTCTTTGGCTCGATCGCGCTTGAGGTGAACAGCTTGCAATGCAAGGACCAGACTCTGCGTCTGAAACAATGTATCAATACCCGAAAAATAGTGAGACCAACTATGTAGAATACATGCTAGAACTTACCCGAAGGGCTGAAGCGGTGGAGACACTCATCAAGCTCATTGGGCTAAGATTCCGAAGGGCATGAGCTTCGGCGGGGCCAAGTATGCCATCGAGGGCCACGATATCCTCTTTTGTGGCATCCAGCAAATTCGCATCGGGATATAACTCCAAAGCCCGAGATACAGAGTTGGTAGGCTTCGGCGAGGCTCGAGAAGCTTTAGCCGTACTCTTAATCAGGCCTTCACCCACTCTAGCCTTGCCCTTTCGCTTTGCAGCCTCTTGATCAAACTCCTCCACGTTTATAACCTCGGTTGCCCCATCAGCCTCGGGCCTCGACTCTTGAACGGGCTCAGAGGCCGGGTCTGGCCCTACCTCGGGGGCCAAGGGGGGAAGTTCTTCATCGCTGGGCTCATCAATGAGTCCCCGGCGCTTTGTGATCAACGCTTCGGCAGCAGGAGCAGCAGCTTCCTCGACCCGAGGTCCTTTCGCCTTGGCCGCTCGCTTCGACGCAACCCTCTTTCTTTTGGAACCTGGGGAAGGAAGGGAAGCAATTTGTTTAACATGAGTGTGTGTGGAGGTGGAAATGCAAGAAAACCGACCCAAGAAAATTTCTTCACCTTGTGGGGTCCCCGGGCTAGACGAACCCTTGGCCTTCTTCTCATCAATGAGCCGCTTTGCCAAGGTCGCCATTTGGGCAATGCCCTCGGCGATGTCAAGCACCGTCCTCTCTTTTTTCTTATTTTCTTTCTTGTCTTTCTTCTCTTCTCCTCCCCCCTCAACATACACTTCGCCTCCTTCCTTCTCTTCGGTTTCTCTCACAGCCCTGTTAGGGAGACCTACACAAATGGAAAACATTAGACCATGACGGTTCAAAACCAATAGAAGGCAAATCACCAATACGAACGCACAACTCACCATGCCTCTTACACGCTCATCGGTTCCCCTCCAAGCCAGCTAATATCATCCACTGTCGTTCTGGGCGCGTCTTCGCCTGCATGACCTTGGTAACCCACTCAAGCAAGTTCCTTGGTGGGTTAATTGGGACCTTCTCAGCTGTAAGTCGTGGGTAAAAGGTCAGAAGCTAATTATGACAAGCCAAAGCCGAAGGGAAAACAGAAGTAGACACTTACATTGAGCATTCCATACTTCGGGAAAGCCAGGTTCGGCTGACAGCAAGCTTGTAGGGATAAGCACATACCGATCATTCCAACCTCGATCTCCATGGTCCTCACTCTTACTCAGAATTGCATAGGAGCCCCGAGGCAGGAGGGCCAAGTAAGGGTAATAGAGAGAGATCAAATGTTGGAAGGTGAAAGGCAGCCCAGCTATGTCACTCAAATACTCGAGGGCTTGGACTACCCTCCAAACCCCGGGCCCAAGTTGAGCTAGACAAAGGTTGTAAGATCGACAGAACATATCAATGATGGGGTACACAGGCAAGTTAAATCCTATGGTGAAGGGGTAGGCGAAAACCGAAGAGTACCCCTCGACGTGCGTAGATACAGCCGAATCCGGCATCGGGATCCTAATCTCCACTTCGGGTCCCCACCGGCAATCAGCTCGAACAGCCTCAAGCTTGTCTTCGGTTATGATGCTGGGGGTGACATGAACTGAAATATTTCTTTTCTTCCCCTTCTGAGCGTCGGATTGGGCTTGAACCTTCAAGTCCTTGTCATTGTTGAAACTTGAAGGAATAACCAACCGAGGATCAATCTCAACCTCGAGAGGAATCTTCCTCTTCGACTTTTTTGATGGGCCAGCTTCGGTCTCTCCCTTCGGACCGCTCGTCTCACTCACTTCGGCCCCTCCTACCGAACCGCCCATCTCCTTGGCACTGGTGACGTCATCACCTTCGACGTCACCCCTGACCATGTCGCGATCGTCACCACCCACGTCAAGCTCAACATCGAAGCTGACCTCCACTGCGTTGCGTCCAGCCCTGGCCTTGCGCCTTTTAGAGGCAGGAGCCGCAGACGTGGCCTCGCCACCAGCTCCCGCCTCAACCACCTGCAATGGTGGCACAGAGATAATCGCCTCATCATTCATGGCCATGGCAGCAAAACGCTCCGCCCTCTCACCAGAATCACTTGAGCCGTGACCGGAATTTGTAGCAAACATAGTGACAATCAAATGGGGAAGGAAATTAAGATCAGAGAAGCAGATTTGGAAGATGAAGAAATGTTCTCTTTAAAAATTTTGGTTAGCGTCAAGATTTCAAGTGAAGTGGGAGGAGGTGAAGTGATGTATTTATAGGAGACTTACACGTGCAAGTTGGAGAAGCAATGATGACTGTAACGTTGGAGAAAACAAAAAGACGGTGCGACCGTTCGGTGACCTATCAACAGCCGCCACATAACGCGGAACGGCAACCCGATAGACGTGTAACTTTTGAAATCCTTGGATAGGGTTTCGCCACGTCGACTTCCTGTTTAAAGTCATTCCACTCCTCGACAACCTCGGCGTTCACCCGAGGAGTGGGGGGACTATCTGTATTGGCGTGCTCGGTCAGCACCTCGGGATGGTAAACCGAAGAGAAAGCGAGCCGACGCTCCGACACCGAAGCCAAGTTCCAACGCCGCGACCGAAGGCAAGTTGAACACCGGGCTTCGGTGACACGCCCTCTTATCCGAACAGTAAGGTCAGATAACCGAAGCCTTGCGATCAAGCTTCGGTAACCACCTCGGTTCCAGCGGCCTTGCAGCCCACTACTTTGCCCCACTAACTTCTCCATATTGATGTCCAGATCGTGGGAAATGCACTAGCTGATGGTGGAAAACGTGGGCAAGACTCTTAGGCCTATAAATAGTAGTTCATTTTGTATTGTAGGCATCCAGAAATTTATACTGAAACTCTGCCCAAATTTGTACTCACAATTATATAGTGAAGAACAGTTCATTTTCCCGCATTTATATCTTTTTCGTGTATTATTTCAACTTTGATACGAAGAATTGCTTATATTCGAATCCAAATTCGATTTGTACACCTAAACTGATTTAGGCCCATACAGTATGATTAGTCAAATGGTGATTCCATGTTAGAAGCATTGCATATGGTATAACTCACGCTTTGCATGTAGGACTAACGCCTATTGGGTTTTTGTTTTTTTTTTTTTTTTAAATGAACTGAGCACTTTTGACTCTAGTTTTAAAATTGTAAGCAGTTTTTCCATGGTATTGAAAGATTGAGCACATACAATAAGCGTGTGTTATCTCACATACATGAGCATGTGTACAACTCCTTGTCTCTTTCTTCATTGATTTCTGCTCCTTTCCAGTCGGCGAAGATTTGATGATGACAATCACTCACTAGTCACTGCTAAATATATGAAACCTCACCACTCCGAATACTACTCTGTCGTTACTGCATTCCACCACCGCTCTCCTTCGTGCACTACCATTTTCAACTTTTTTAGATCTCTACGTTTCTTTTCAAAGCATAAATTGGATGTTTTGAAGTCAACTTCCTTAGCTCTCGCAATGTTCGTTGTGAGTTTTACAGTTAGTTCTCTCATCGGAGTTACGATTGTCGCTGACGCACCAGCACCAACTCTGACTTCATCCGCTTGATCTATCTCTCTGTCTTTCACCGCTGGTGTTGTTGTCACTGTCGTCGCTTTTCTCTTTGGATTTGCACTTGGGATCTGAAGCAACGACGGAGGGTGTGTTTGGTATGGAGGAAAATATTTTCTGGAAAATGTTTTCTTATTTTCTCTTGTTTGGTTGGCATATAAGGTTTGGAAAATATTTTCTTAAGACTACCCATTTTCCTCAAAATGAGAAAAATATTTTCCCTAAAAATAGTTGGAAAACATTTTCTTTTTCCGCAAAAAACACGCGCGTGCTCATCCACTTCCCAAATCATAACATTTTCCCACACTTCTTTCTCTCTCTACAACCAGCTCCTCTCTCTCTCTTTCTCTCTCTAGCTTAGGGTTTGCTCTACTCCACTGTTTCTTCGCCGTGAACTGCTCTGTTCTCCACCGCAAACTTCTTTATTCTCCTCCGCGAACCGTGTTTTCCGGCAACCTTGCAGAGGTATTTTTCGTTCATTTTTCTAGGGTTAAATATTGGTAATTTTTCGTTTTTTTTAGCAATATATTTTTCGTTTCAGATCTATTAATTATTAGCATCATAAAAATCCTAATTTTTACTTCTATTCAAGCATTTGATTTGCTGCTATTTTAGCGTTGAATTACCTTTCTATGTTTAAATTGAATGAGTAGGAGAAATATTCAAATAAGAAAACCCTAGGAGAAAAGTGGTAATGATGAAAATCTCAAGAAATATAAGCGAGGCGAATGAATAATGGTTTAGTATCTTGGCGAGGCGATCTTTGGATGGCCAAAGATACTGACACGGCCCGAAATCCAGTTAGGCCGTGCGGGCACCCGACATCCTTCCATAGACCCGTCGGGCGAACCCTTACCAATTAAGTTGGGAAAATTAATATAATAATTCATAAATAAGGACAAGACTTAAAAAGAAACCACTGACATACTGATACCTCTAAGCTGTACAAAAGAAATTACAGCTGATTACCCATCATACTAGGTTTAGGGCTATCCAGACTAGACATCTAAGAGTACAAAAGAAGATAGATACCTCCTGGAGGGAGCAAAATGCAACTGAAATAATAAACAATAAACTGGTGGCCATTCGGAATAAAAGCTGGCTCACCCGGACAGCTGAAGTCGTCTTCGCTCCTAAATAACGTGGCGAACTCAATCCTGGAGCGAACCTGCCGAAACGAAATAGATAGACAAAAAAAAACAAACAACAAACAAGGGTGAGTCAAAAAGACTCAATAAGTGGGGCAGACTAGCCACCTCAAGGAATAGGATAGCTAGCCAGGGAGAAGAAACATATAAATCAAATTCCTCTTATTTAAATTATAAAAAGGCATAGCCAGATAATAACTAGAAGCACGTATGGAATCACAAACTCATTAACAACCAGTAACATAAAATAGCCCGAACATATAGGTATCCCGAACATATCAACAATCAGAATTACATCCTGTTGCGGCGTGCAACCCGATCCATATAATTATCCTGTTGCGGCGTGCAACCCGATCCATATATTTATACTGTTGCGGCGTGCAACCCGATCCATATATTTATACCGTTGCGGCGTGCAACCTGATCCCCGCAACCCAGAATACGAGCCAGAAATATATAGGTAAACTGAGATATGTCCACGACATAGTGTACAAACCGCATACATAAAACACAACACAATACACACAATAGTCAGTATGCGGTGCAATGAGATGGGATGAATGCGGTACAATGCAATGCAGTCACACATGCCTGATACCTATCTCCAGCGCGGGACTCTCATCGTCTACCAGGAGATATATGCAAATATGACCCTTCACCGGCTCGGGACTCTCATCGATTACCGGGAAGTATATGCAATGATGATCCTTCACCGGCTCGGGACTCTCATTGATTACCGGGAAGTATATGCAATAATGACCCTTCGCCGGTGCGGCACTCTCATCGCCAACCGGGAAGTATATGCAATAATGACCCTTCGCCGGTGCGGGACTCTCATCGCCAACCGGGAAGTATATGCAATGCTCAAAACCAGAGTGCAATACTCATATGTTCAATGTAATACCAACAACAGGCCATAACATATAATATACAATGTAAATTCAAAGCTAAGGCGTAATGAGTACGCCTATCGGCAGCTACACACATAAGGAAACACGTGGTAGAAAATCCACGAGGCCAAGGGCCTCCAAAGAAATGGATACAAACACTTACCTTGTTACAAAGTTACTACATCCACTCAATAACCGCTTGTCCTTTGGTTTCATTGCCAAACGATCCCACTCTATTCAATAAGCAGAAAAATATATCAAATTAGGCTAAAGGCTTCATTCCTCACATCTTAGGGCAATCCAGGTAGGAACCTGATACCCTATTCGCATACGCAATACGCAGGCCAGGCCTATATACAGGGTTTAAGGTCACATAACCAAACCCCAAATAATTTACAATTATATGTTGCCCATAACTCACTGAGTACGAATATATAATCAATTTCATTATCGGGGTCCATTTGACCCTTTAAACTATTAATTGAACTTATTAAAACGATGTATAATATTCTAAATTTTACCGTTAAAACATACTCAAACACACATAATAAACTTAAATAATATATTAGGATCATTACCTGAATGTTTCAGGGTGAAAATTCTACTTTTCTCCGACCCCTTTTCCCATTTTCTGGCATTTTTTCTTCTGCGTATTTTCCATTTTGTTTGTCTCCTGTTTCTCGTTTTTTTTTAAGCGTTAAGATGAAGATGGAGATATATATACATAAGGCCACCGCCATGCAAACTCTTTTTCTTTCAACGTTTTTTGTCTTTTTCTCTTTTTTTATTTGTTTTCTTTTATTTTATTTTCTTAACAAAAATTAAAACGGTGCCCTACGATATTCGAAATAATTCAAACTTTTGCATACAAGTTGTACAAAATATATGTAACATACTCGCGAAGGCGGATCTCAAATTGGGTTCCCGAAACTCAAGATGTGAATTTAAATGGAAAAAGGTCAAATTATTTAACTTTCGGCATTTTAGCGGAAACTAGCCGAACAACATCGAAATTCACTTTCGAAAGTTTACAAAAATCACAAATAATCATACGAACCTAGCGGCGCTTTCAGATTTCGAATCGGAGCTCATTCGGCAAAACCGAGCTCGAAAATCTCTTTTTAATATTTATCGCCAATAAAACTGAAACCTTCTTCCGATGCCTACCAAACGAGATCTGATTTAGCTCAAATTTTACAGACAGGTTCTAATGGATATTACGAACATTTTAAAATTAGTAGCACGCCAATCGGAGTTCTAACTTCCGAAACGACTGACGGAGGTCGTTTCAGATTTTGAGCAACCGGTCTGCAGCCATGGCGACACTATTCTTTAGTCTTGAAGATATATGAGCCTCCAACCAGCCTGCACCATTGTTGCTGCCTCGATTTGCATCTCCAGGTTACTCTTTTCCTTGTATTTATGGTGCATTTGCTTTGATTCGCCTCATTGGCATCGTTAAGCTTATTCTTCTGAAAATTAAGATGATGGTTTCACCATCTATTTGTGTTGTGATGCTGCTGGTTATGTTACTGAAATTTTGCAATTTCGTTTAAGTAATCATGGTTGTTTCTGCTTAGCTAATTTTTAATCAATATTACGCATCGGCCTATTCGGAATTCAGTCACTTTTAAGCCTTACAAAGGTATGTATATTCTTAGTGTGGACTGATTTGAACTATACTTTTGTTTCGTTTCATCTGTTAAAATGCGGGTAGCTAAGATAGAAAATTATACTTTTTAAATTTACAATATGAAACTATCTCTATCTTTTGGAAAACTCAAAATCAAGTAGTAAATGAAAGGGAAATACTTACAGTCAAGTTGTGCGATGTGTTCGACTATTAAGGTTTTCTTCATGGTATTTGTAGACTCTTTTTCATGCATTAATATCACAATTGTACAGTTGACCGAAACGTGTGTAAATCTAAGCTTCATCAAGGCATTGGACAAAACCATGGTTCTTTGTCAAAATAACCAAGGAAGTTCAACTGATGTGCTTCTATGTGTGATGCAGGATATGAATTTGATTACGTATTTGACTGGACCATCCTAAAGTATCAACAGGCACAAACAAGTAAACCACATCACAAGGTATCATTGTTAGCTTGTTGTATTTCCTGAAGTCATTGTTTTTTCTTCTTGTTCCTTTCGTAAGTGAATATTTCTGTTTCTATGGGTTCAATTGTACATCCTTCTTGTGAAGGCTTGCTGCGTAAGCTGGGTTTTACCAAAGTCTCTATTCTTTTCCTACTTTATTCATCAACAAGAAAGGCGTCAAGGTTGATGACTGTCCCTTGGAATATCTTATTTGCTACAGATAATAAGATATATAGTATAGTACTTTAAATGTAAAAAATGTGTTTTCGTGACTATGGCTTGCATTCTCTGTATCATACCAGCACAAAATGGTTTTCTTATTCTCTGTTGAGGTGTTATAATCCAGCAATAAAGTGTGTAAGCGCGGCTGAGACATAGAAGTACACTAGTGGAAACATATTTGCATTTTTTTAATGTCATGTTACATTCCATCACTGTAGTAAGGTTAATCAGCTGGTTGTTCCTTCTACAATTTCTACAGGGAACAATGGACATTATGTTGCTGAGGTGATGGATCGCATAAGACCGAACAATCCTTCCAGTCTGGAAGGATCGAAAGGTGCAGATCACGCGCTTGCGGCGTTTTCAGGGTATATGCAGCTTAGTGATACTCATTCTACGCTTGGACAGCTGGATCGGTCGATTGAATGTTATAAGGATGGTTTGAAAATACAGATGGAAGCTTTAGGTGATACATATCCCCGAGTCGCTGAGACTTGCAGGTACGAATTTAAGTTCTGTGCACTGACAGTGTAAAAAATGTTATAAATCTTTACATTGTAAATAAGGTGCAGTCACAGGTTAAAATTTATAGTCTTTTCACTATCCGTGTATATAACTTAAATCCTGCGATATGTTATCATAATGTCCATGAAATTGTAGAGCAGACTGTATGTAAAGGATTCTTATAGCTGGCCTTAGATGATATGAAATCGAGGCATAGTTGATTGATACTACTATTGATTCTCGTATCAATTATAATATGTAATGCATTCGAGTATAGCTAATTATTCTTCAACTTCGAGTTGTGATTATATTGTGAAGTTGTTGTTAGTTGAAGCATTATTAGGATCCAGATGTATTATCAGCAGACGACAGGATACTTGTAGTACGATTCATACTTGAAAACTTAATGATATGTAATACATTGATTTCTAACTGTCGGAGTTAAATGGGTATAGAAGCATTTTTTGGGGAAGTGAATGGGTTCTTTAGGAAGTCCAGTTAACAAATCCATCTGAGTGAGGTTAATAATTCATCCAATTCCTTGTCTTTGTGAACTAAAGATCCTAGCTTTGCTATTCTTTTTTGGCTTAGCGGTGGCTATAGGCATTTAATGTTGTCATATGGTGTTCTCTCCACGCGTTATCTGTTGGTTGGCTGAAAATATGTTCTTTTTCCTTACAAATGTTTTTATAAGTAAAACTTAACTTGCACTTTGTATAAACTTCATTGAGACGCAGATAGTGTATATGTTGGCAAAGCCCATGGTCGTTGGTGGCTTAGTTATGATGGTAGTTGGGGGATTAATTGTCGCAAGTGAAGGATACTCATTGTTGCTAGGTACCTTTTGGAGCCGACTCTGGCAAGTTATGGTGGGCTGGTGTGTCACATCTAATTTACACATTAAAGTTCAGTGGCTTGTGCTCTTTTGTTATTTTATGTGTTTGGGATTTAGACAGGACCTCTGCCACCAGAGGCAAATGCAGGAACTATTAGATTGTTTTAGATGAGTGCGAGATCGTATATTCATTTCAAATGACTTTTGTTAAATAGTTTAAGTTGAACCAATGGAACTCGCTCTGAATTTCTTCTCCGAAGGTGGTTTCAACTTACTGATATTAGCTAAGCAACCTTCATATTGCTTTTGTATATTTGCTTTATGTGCAGGCTATGTCATTGGCAACCTTCATGTTGATTTTGTATATTTTCTTTATGTGCAGGCTTTAGCATTGGCAATGGCTTATCAGTCGGTCACTAATCATCATAAGCAGCGTCCTCCTATCGATGACATTGGTCAAACGACTCTATTCCAAACCCGCCCGCAACCACTATACCTCCAAGACAACTACGTGGTTATTGATCTCTGCATCTGGTTCAATATCAATGTGTTGAAGTAGCAGAATGATTGTGTCTGTTGTAAAATGTCTATGTCGAAGGAAAGCTATATCATTGTAGTCTAGTTTTTTCTGCATAGGCCTATTTGTAGCTAGATATTGTTTCCTCTAATAAACAAGTGCTGCAGTTATGAATGAACATCATAACTATTTTTCACCCATTCATTTTTTGAATGGTAACTTAGGTTTAAGTGGCTAAGACAGCATATTGTATTTGCTTTTTAAGGATGTTGCAGTTAAAACAAAAATATTGTCTTTGATTAGTCTAGACTAGTAGTATAACATGTTGTAATGTTACTAGTAGTTGAAAATGGAGTTTACAAAGATAGTAAAGAGACATGTCAGTCGCGTTGGGCTTCTCACGGGAAGAATTTGAATGTGTATGATGTGTTGTGAGTAAAAACTTTAAGAATTTGTATTTATTAGTTTTAGTACAATTACTAGAAAAAAAAAATTTCTTTATTTTTTATAATTATGGTAGGCTAGTGAGTACATTGCATTAATAAATTAAAGGTCCGGAGGTTAAAGAATATAGTTGTCTTTTGTTGTGAGTTTTATTGTGACAAAAATTTGAATTAATCGAGCCTTGAAATAAAGAATGGACAACGAATGAGAAACCAACAAAATTAGTTATATTCTTACTGTTCTTATAAGTAAATATTTCAAGTATCTTAAACTTTTTATCTGGGGGGAGGGATGTATAGGGTTGGGTAGGAGAAGCATATGTTACTATTTTCTATATAATATTTTTACTTTTAACCAAACACTAGAAAATATTTTTCGGAAATTATTTTCTACTCACCAACCAAACATGGGAAAATATTTTCTAGGAAAACATTTTCCAAGAAAACATTTTCTATAGAAAATATTTTCCTCCATACCAAACACACCCGGAGTAAGCTAAGGATTTATTCTACTGTGTCCAAGGATTTGTAGGCATTTGAGTCATTGGAACACTTCAATGACATTATTTATACTTCAATGATATTAAAGATTTTCTTATGTGTACATTTTATTCGATGGCACTTGATACAAAATTAATAATCACATCAAGAATTTTTGTGTTCAAGATTTGAATTTATGGGAAGTGATGATGATTTGCACTCATTTGTTTATAAAGTATACATAGTGTTTAGTTCACACTACCAATAAATGATGTCTGGTCGACCTTATGCAATGTTTTTCTTTGAAATTGTTGTATATGAGTAAAGTGATAATGAATTGAACTCATTTATTTGTAAAATAGACAAAGTAATTTGGCTCACTCATGAATAAATGCAGCCTGATTGTCTTCATTTATGTTTTCATATGTTTTTATGTGAATGAATGAAGCGAGGATAATTTGGCCTCATTTATATGCAAAATGTACATAGTATTTTTCTCATTGTATGAATAAGTACGACCGAATTGTGTTATTTCTAAATATAAGTACTTGAATTTTTTTTTTTTTTTTTTGGGTGTATGTGTGAAGTGAGGCCGATTTGGCTTTATTCATTCACAAAGCGGATACAATTTTTGGTCCAATAAATGCATAAACAAAGACGGATGGACAGTGTTCTACTTTGTAGGAAGCAGTGATATTTTCGTAATTACAGCTTCATTAAAATGCGGCGTGATACTTTTATAATTACGGCTTCATTAAAGTGTGATGATAATTTTGTAATTACGAAAAATGCTTAATTTTAAAGTCCACTTTTAAAGTGCTTAGAACTTCAAGACCATCCACATTTTTACCTATTTGTTAAATTTCGCCATTAACAATCAACCATAAGTGTATGATTTCAGTAAAGCTTTAGTTTAATATTAACGAATAATTCTTTAACAAACAGGTGCCGCCCCCCTCTGCTCATTCCATGTTTTACCGCTTAACCTGTTGCATTGATTAGTTTTTATTTTCCAAGTACCATGCCATGTCCCATGGATCAAAAGAGCAAGTGGAGATTAATTTATGAACTAGAAAATTTGCCCGTGGTCGTGAAAGACCTTATGAATCTTAATTATACGACATAATCTTTTCATAATATCTGAATACTAAAAATAACAATATAGATTCAAATAAACAGTAAAATCATTGAGAATACTCCAACATGAATTATTTGAAATAGTGTGATAAATTTTATCCTCAGTATCTTGTCCTATAGTATCACAATGTTAATTGATCTTTTATAATAATAAAAAATCTTTTGTTGTTCAAACGAAAATATGTTTAAGCTGTGAAGTTTCAGGGCAAACCGTGCCCGCTACGTTTTTCATTTACTACTTTGTAAGGTGAAGAAGCTTGAAACAAATAAGCTAAATAGCTCCATTCATGTGACCCTCCCGATGGCTCTGCACTCTTGACATACGTGCAGAATAGTAATGCGTCTCTCGATTTTCCGTTTGTCAGAAGTACTGAATAAGTTATGTAGGCAAAGAAGAAGGGAATTGGTTGAATTGCTCTGAACAGATAAGGAGTTCTATTTTTGTTGGACTCCATATCTGTTCATACTTTGAACTTTATTGTTGGCCTAAGTAGAGTATATACTCTATGGGCCTGGAACACTGATTATGGTCAGGTTCTGGGATTTGTCCAGACCTGGTTTGAACTCTTTGATGGTGTTATAAATCCACCCTTTACTTGGGTGTTTAAACTTTTTTTTTTTTAAAAAAAAAGGAAGTTATGTAGGCAAAGTCACGAACAAATGAGTGCTCAATTTATATTCCTACAAAAAGATTCTTAAGATTTAGGGAATTTAAAAAAAAAAATACAGAAACTCTCAAAGTACCATTCTCATGAACGTGCGAAAGGAAATATTTATTAAATAGCGGCATTATTAAATTACAAACAAATCAGCATTAAGAGGAAAAATATAATATTTTATCGTTGAAAATTAATAATAAATGTATAGATGTTACATATATCATGATGAGTTCTTTCTTCCAATGAAGGATTACAAATATAATAAAAAAAGAAAAATTACGATCAAGCCGTCATAGCCTTGAATCTGAGTTCATATACATTTTAAATTAAATTACAAACATATCAGTATTAAGAGGAGAAAATACAATATTTTATCGTTGAAAATTAAAATAAAGGTATAGATGTTACATTTAGCATGATGCATTCTTTCTTCAAATGAAGGATTACAATTATAATGGAAAACAAAAAGAAATTACGATCAAGCCGTCGTAGCCTTGAATCTGAGCTCATATATTGAAGATCAAATAAATGATGAAGTTGATTGTGCATATATCCAACTGTATAACCCCATTAAATTTATTATTTAAATGGATCCAATAAAAATAATATAGTAATAGAATACAACATGTATCCAAATATTCTTTCAAGAAAAAATTTCTTTTCAGAACCTGATTGAAATTTAATATCGACACTTTATTTTTGTTAAAGAATAAAAAATTTATAAAATAATCAATCTCTTTTAATCAAGCAGACAAATTGCTTATATTCTTCTCTATAATATCCTATAAAATCCTAAAAATCATCTTCTTTTCCTTGTTAACTGTCCCAACCATTTTTATGCTCACCACTCTATATGAATCCAAAAATGAGATTGTGATGGTTTAATATTTGTTACAACACTAACAACATATTCTATAGAAAAAGAAAATTATATGCTTCAACCATAAAGTTTAAGTGAAACACCAAACATAAATAAAAAAAATCATTCAGACTCAACTTTTCCACCTCCAAATTTTCTCCTTGAAAACTCCATAGATCTGTCCATGTTCATGAGCAAGGGCTTCTTGCTCCTTCCAATCTCTGCCATTCCAAATAATATATTGGTTTTTCTTGCAAATCAAAATAAATTCTTCTATGTCAGTTATATGTAAGTTGTTTGTTGCACTTGGTGCACCTCATAAGACACTAGAAAGGGAGGGTGAATAGTGTCCTTATCCGATTTTTGATTTCCTAAAACTTGCTTCCTTCGTAACTGATATACTGTCGAAGAACCAGGTTCTGAAAGAGTTCTATCTATCTCTGAAACGTAAATTGTAATTGCGGAATGTAAATAACACAGAAATTTTTATGTGGAAAAATCCTTGCTTAAGGGATCAAAAATAACGACCCAAACTCTTGGGATTTAAACTCTTCCACTATGGACAACTGAGCAAGTTTTAGGTTACAACTCTACAACCAACGAACTAAAACTCTTAGTACCTAGAACCTTAAAAGCTTTACTATAGCTTTAGGTTGAACCTTCTACCTCAAAAATATTTTCCATTCAATACTTCTAAACAAGCTTATAGAATTACAACTAGATTCCTAAAATAGAAAACTATACAAACAGAATTAACTATGAAACTGCAACTCCGTCAGGTTTTGTTGTCTTGCTTCTGCTCTTGCACACAATAGCTCTCACAAGTATTTGATCTCGATTTGCTCTGTTGAGATTTCTTGAGTGCGTAATGATTCAGGCCAAAACAACTTGTATTTATAGAGTTCACATAAGCCTTATTCAGTTTAGCTTAGAACTCATTTTACAATTTGGAATCCATTTCGCAAAAGGTTTACAATTCTTTCCTTATTTGAAACCTAAGTTGTTTTACCTAAGTCTTCAATCCTTTTCTGCCTAGGAATATCTTTCCAGAGCCGCTTCTTAGCTTCTCCTTCTTCAACTTGGAGTGAGACTTTGACTTCAGTTGTTCCATTTTCCTTCTTCGACTAGGTCTCTGTATTTAGTTTCATCAATAGAAGCACCAATTTCGTCCAGATCTAACTTAGTTGCAGGAGCAATGGGTGTGCTCATATCCTTAGCTGTTTTCATCTCGAAATTCTTTAAGAGTTCCTTAATGTACTTCTGCTGATGAATCATTATGACTTCCAGAGAGTGTATGATTTGTAAGCCTAAAAAAAATTTACTCACCCATCATACCCATCTCAAATTCACTTCCCATCAGGTCGGCAAGCTCCTTGCAGAGGTTCTCATTCGTAGCTCCAAAGATGATATCGTTTACATACACTTGAAAAATAAGTAGGTCCTTGGCTTTCTTTCTGAGAAACAAAGCGTTGTCTATTTTTTCTCTGGTAAAACCATTCTTCAATGAGAATCCAGACAACCTTGAATATAATGCCCTAGGAGCCTGTTTCAACCCATTTAATGCTTTGTCAAGTTTGTAGACATGATCAAAAAACTCTGAACTTTCAAAACTAGGTGGTTGAACCACATACACCTCTTCATTTAAATAACCATAAAGGAATGCACTCTTCACGTCCATCTGGTACAGCTTGAAGTCTATGTAAGCTACATATGCAATCAATATCTTAATGGCTTCTATTCTAGCAACATGTGCACAGGTCTCATCATAATCGATCACTTCTTCTTGACTATATTCTTGAACCACCAGTCTTGGCTTTTTTCCTTGTAACTATACCATGTTCATCCACCTTGTTTCTAAACACCCACTTAGTTCTAATGATGGACTTGTCCTTAGGTCGAGGAACCAAGTACCATACTTTACTTCGTTCAAACTGATGAAGTTCCTCTTGCATAACAATCACCCAATCTAGATCCTCTAGTGCTTCTCGTACATTCTTAGGTTCTATAGCAGAGAGAAATGCATATAATGCACAAAAGTTCTTCAAAACTCTTCTAATAATAATTCAAGTATTAAGATAAAAAATGAGGTTTTCCAATGGGAGAGAGCTTTGATTTTTCCACGGTTTCGGCTGAATCTTCTGAGAAGTTCCGCTAGGGGGACCAGATGCATCTAAAATGTTTTTTTTTAGATCTTAAGTTCCACCTATCTGATTGTCTCCTTGTCCCCCCTGAGCTTGACCTTTATCTTCACTTGTTTCCCACTCAGTCAAGTTCTCAGAATCTCCAGCAGGTTCATCTCTAGCAAGCCCAATCTCCTGAACATCATCTTCTTGTCTATTTGTTACTACTTCAGATTCGTCAAATACCACATGCACACTTTCTTCTATAGTCAAGGTCCTCCTGTTGAACACTTTATAAGCCTTGCTATGTGAAGAATATCCCAAGAAGATGGCTTCACCACATCTAGCATCAAACTTTTCCAGAGGTTCTTTCCCGTTATTACGCACGAAACACTTGTACCCAAAAGCTTTTAGATGTGTAATATTTGGTTTCCTACCTCTAATCAACTCATAGGGAGTTTTCTCCAACAAAGGACGAGTAGAACATCGATTCAGCAAGTAACAAGCGGTGCTTACTACTTCAGCCCAAAAATTCTTCACCAACCCGCTTGACAACAACATTGTTCTTGCCATATCCTTTAAGGACCTTTTCTTCTTTTCTACTACTCCATTTTGTTGAGGGGTCCTTGGTGCAAAGAAGTTGTGGTCCATACCATGTTTATTACAGTACTCTACAAACTTAGCATTCTCAAACTCAGTTCCATGGTCAGACCTAGTACTTACAAGCTAGAACACAGGTTTCTTCTGAACGATCTTTACCCAATCCTCAAACGTATCATATGCTTCTTCTTTAAATTTAAGAAATAAGGTCCATGTGTATCTGGAGTAGTCATCAACAATCACCCTAGCGAATCTCTTACCTCCTCTACTCTTTACCTTCATTAGCCCACACAAGTCCATGCGAACCAACTCAAGTGGTTTAGAAGTACTAACCACTTTTTTTGACTTGAATGAAGATCTTACATGTTTCCCCCTCACACAAACATCACATATCTTGATGTTTTCTAACCTTTTGCATGGCATTCCACGAACTGGGTCCTTCGACACCAACTTGTTCAGTTGAGTCAAGCTTGCATGTCCTAATCTCTCGTGCCACAACTGTGTATTATTCTCCAGCACATTCAAACAATTCAAATTGTTCTCAGGAAGAGAACCTAAACTAGTGTTGTATACATTGTTCACACGTTTCCCTTCCATTACTACTTCGCTAGTCTGCAGGTTCTTCACAGTGCATCCTATAGATATGAAGCTTACTTGGTTTCCTCTATCACACAGCTGGGAGATATTTAGCAGGTTGTGCCTCAATCCATCCACAGAGAGTACATTTTTAATAGCATGATTGAGGGACCTCCAAACCTTCCCTGTACCTACAAGTTCACCACTTATGCCTCCTCCAAAAGCCACACTACCCCCTTCAAATACCATGAGTGAGGGAAAGTTTCTTTTATCTCCAGTCATGTGCCTGGAATACCTACTATCAAGAATCTAGCTTAGGTTGTTCCTTCCCACTCCAGCCTATAAAATGAGATCAGAGGTTAGTAACAAGAATGCAGACTAGCTTTGGTGCCTTTTTCTTATAGAAAGGATGAATCAAATCTTTTCTAGCTTAGTGAGGTAAAACTGACTTCTTATTCTTTATAACTGTCCTTTTTGCAATATTGTATTCATTTTTATAATGACCTATTTTTCCACAAAAGAAAGCAGAGCTTGTTGCAAGGTAGTCCTACATATTTACTATTAGGATTCCAGGCAGATAGTGGTTTTCTATATCCTAAGCCACTTTTACTTCTGTTATGGTTTTCATGTAACCATTTCAAAGCTCTAGAAGGCTTGTTCCATTTAGTGAGTCTGGTAAGTTCATAGTTAGCCTTGTGAACCTTTTCTTGAAGAACTCGATTCTTCTCAGTTTCCTGATACATAGATTCATTTTTCTTTTTAAGCTCAGTTCCAAGTTTTATTTAAGCCTCACTAACTACTCGCTTGCATAAGACTTTTTTTAGTTTACTATTTTCAAGGTCGAGTGCAGAAACTCTCTTTTTCTCTTCAAGCACCTGTTTCTTTAGTTGGAGATTTTCAAGTTCAAAGGCTGAGACTTTCTGTTTTAGTTGTAAAACTTCTGCATTAGTGGATGCTATTTCTACTTGTAATTCAATTTTAGCTTCTTCCAAGTTTATGTTTTCAATTTTAAAACCAGACACAACTGAGAGCAGTTGGTCCTCTCAGAAAGACAATGATCCTTCTCAGCCCTTAAACTCTCAACACCTTCAATTAAAGTTTGTGCGAGCAAAGTATGTTCCCTTTGGGAGCAAGTATGAAGTTTTGTTTTTATGTCATCGAGACTTACCTCAGGTTGATCATCAGTGGTATTTTCATTGTTGAAAGCCAACAACGCCAGTGGAAAGTCATCATCAGATGCTTCTTCATGATCAATGTCGTTTTCAGATGGTCCCCATGTAGCATAGAATGCTTCCTTCTTCTTTCTCCTCATGGCTCTGAAGTTGGGTGGACATTTGGTTTTCTTAGGTTCGCTTTCCTTTGCAGTACTATTCTTCTTCCACTCAATTTTTCCTATAGGTCAGTCTTTCACAACATGATCCTTCTTATGACACTTGAAACAACCGAAGTAATCTGGATTGTCAACAATACTCTTCTTGGCAAGAGTGGATTTGGTGAACCTTTTAGTATCTTTCTTTTCTAGACTTAGTGGCTTTCTCACAGCATTCACCATGGCCATCTCATGCTCAGAAACCTCATACTTAGAGCCTTCAGTAGCTTCCAATGCCAGGTTCTTCTCCTTCTTAGGATCAACCTTGATCCTTGATTGTTTGATCAGCTCATCTGTTTTCAGACTACCAACTTGTTCATCTAACTGAAACTTGTCTACTTCATTTGCCTCGATGATAGTTGTAACTTTGATTCCCAAGAATCAGGAAGAGTCCTGTTGACCTTTTCCACTAAGTCTTCATTAGTGAGAATCATACCCAATCACTTCATCTCATTGGTTATGATAGTGAACCTGTTCATCATATTTTGGATGGACTCAGTCTTTCCTATAGCAAACAACTCGAACTTCATCTTCAACAACTGTATCCTAGACTTCTTAACCTGAGTGGTTCCTTTATGGGTAACTTGTATTGCATCCTAAATTTCTTTGATAGTCTTGTATGAAGAAACTCTATTATATTCATCAGGACAAATCCCTCATATCATGAGACTCTTAGCTTTAGCGTTCTTCTCAACTATCCTAAAATCAATCTTAGTATATTCAGATCTTTCTTTTGGAACAATTTCCTAATTAGGTGGTTGTCCAACAGTCTTGGTAGGAATAAGAGGTCCATTTGGCGCACCTCGTAAGACACTAGAAGGGGAGGGTGAATAGTGTCCTTACCTGATTTTCGATTTTATTAAACTCGTACCTGATTTACTCTCGAAGAACCAGGTTCTTAAACAGTTCTATCTATCTCTGAAACTTAAAGTGTAATTGCAGAATGTAAATAACACATAAATTTTTATGTAGAAAAATCCTTGCTTAAGGGATCAAAAATAACGACCCAAGCCCTTGGGATTTAAATTTTTCCACTATGAAAAACTGAGCAAGTTTTACATTACAACTCTATAACCAAGGAACTAAAAGTCTTAGTACCTAGAACCTTAAAAGCTTCACTATAGCTTCTAAGGTTGAACCTTCTACCTCAAAAATATTTTCCTTTCAATGCTTTTAAACAAGCTTATAGAATTACAACTAGATTCCTATAACATAAAACTAGACAAACAAAATTAACTATGAAACTGCAACTCCATCAGGTTTTGTTGTCTTGCTTCTGCTCTTGCACACAATAGCTCTCACAAGTAATTGATCTCGATTTGCTCTGTTGAGATTTCTTGAGTGCGTAATGATTCAGGCCAAAACAACTTGTATTTATAGAGTTCACATAAGCCTTATTCAGTTTAGCTTAGAACTCATTTTACAATTTGGAATCCATTTCGCAAAAGGTTTACAATTCTTTCCTTATTTGAAACCTAAGTTGTTTTACCTAAGTCTTCAATCCTTTTCTTCCTAGGAAAATCTTTCCAGAGCCGCTTCTTAGCTTCTCCTTCTTCAACTTGGAGTGAGACTTTGACTTCAGTTGTACCCTTTTGTTGGTCTAAAATTCACACACAAGTATACGTGGTCAACAAGTAATAAAGTGATAAGATTGAGTATCATTCCCACGAGGACTATTGTTCAGATTGAATCCTAGCAAACAATTTCCTAAATACTATTCAGGGATCTTTTTAGATGATGATTTGATTTTTACTAACTAAAACAAACAATAATTAAAGACAAGAAATTGAAGTCAAGTAATAGAGAGTAAATTATGGTTTGTTATCAATAAAAGAGAGACGATCCAGAGTCAGAGCGACAAACAATCCAGTTGAGTTTTTCAGTTGATTCTACTTCTTGATTTCCTAGATTGCTAACTAACAGGTTAATTATATTCGTGAAAACCTGTCGATTAAAGAACTCTATATTTAGCTAAGCAAGGTGAATAGGTATATGTCTATCCTACTCGCAAATGGAATCCCTGATGCCTAGGTTCACAATCAAGCCCCATTCTTTCTTATTTGCGTTCACAAGTTCCCTCTGCCGAGTTCAACTTCTAAACCGTAGATAGCATTCAATTATCGGGCCCTAATAACCAAACAATTAGGCTCAAGATAGAATAAACAATCTATAATGGTAAATTAATAGGTAGAAATCAACTTTCAAACATCAACCTTCATGTATTTGCTCTAACCCTAGAACGAACAAACTATAGAATTAAGGAAAAGAATAAGAGAAAGAGAGAAAGAACTTGTTTAGAAGACATCTAGGGCTCCTCTGCTCTCCTCCACGTCCCACCTCTTAAAAACTTAAATAATAATATATTTATAATGTTTACAATGTAATAAAATAATATTTCTAAGTCCTAAACTAATTGGGAAAGTTAAAACTCGAAATTGAAAGCAATACAGCAAGCCTCGCTTGCTTGTCCGCTTCATGCATGTGGAGACATTCTGTTGAGGACGTGCGATGTCCAAAGCGGAGCAGAGACCAACGCTTTAAGCTTTGCCAATTATTGGAGATAGCCACTTTGACAAATTTCTTTCAATAGCTAGTCACTTTTCATTATTCTTTAATTTCAACAGCTAGCCACCTATATAGCACACAGCCACACCTCTCCAATTTTCTCTTTAATTGTCCGTTTTTGCCTCGTTTGTAATCAAATATTCCCTACAAACATATAACACAATAAGTACATGCAAACCACAAGTTATACACCTAAAGATCAAATAAAGTCATAATAATGTGAGGAAATATTAAGGAAAAATAGGCGTTTGACGCCAAATATCACCACCCCATACTTAGACTTTGCTCGTCTTCGAGCAATTAGCAACAACCAACTTCCAACTTTCACCCCAATAAAGACATCCAATAGAACATGTCTACCTATGGTTATGGTAGATACAAACCATTAGATGAGAGCATAAATACATATCATGTGACCCACAACATGCCAAAAATTCGTCATATTTTAAAACACTAGAACAACCAACTCAAGAGATCTCAATTTCAAAAATCGACTCAATAAAAACCAAGTTTTCACAAAATCACACACATTCACTCAACGAAGAAGTCAATAACTTCACCTATCTCTTGCAAACCATGTGCCCTCACCAAAAATAATCAAGAGAGCGTCCCAAATATCACAGAAAGAATATATTTCAAGAATAAATTAGGGACATAATATAGGAAGAATTCACTCGCTCTCAAAAAAGAAGTTCACGTGCCACACACAACGTACCATAGGCTTCCCCATAGTGTAGGACTCCACTAATGTAAGCTCACTCCAATCGGGATTAACTAGGACTTTAAGGGTTGTAATGTAGGCTAAAGGACAAGTAGGATAAATATGGATAAAATAGTGACAACCTCCCTAAGCACTTAATACATCACTTTCAATTTTTTCACAATTCTTCTCAAAACCACCCAAACATCACACAAGAATTTCCCTCTCAATTTTAAGCAATTTACAACTTTACTTTTTGCACAACACTAGCAAGGATTGAGATTTTTTTCTTTCTTTTGTTTTTTTTATTTTTCTCTTCTTCTTTTTTTCATTTTTTTTTCTTTTCAATATTTTTTTATCAATCTTGCCAATGATGTTTTTTCAAAATGCACTATATTTTTCTTTCATTGGTTCCACTCAAAAGCCACCCAATTTCTCCAACCACAACTCTACAAACATCAAATATTTCAATTAAAGTGCTCAAAGGAGTAAGGGTTCAAAAAGAAGATAATTAAGAACAAAAGGGATAAGGCTTGAAATGTGGGTGCCAATAAAAAGGTCAATAGGCTAAAAAGGGCTTAATGAGGATAATAATAAAGGGTAGGCTAATCAAGGCTCAAAAGGCTTATCAAAGAAACGCCTGTATCATCTCCCGACCAGAGCAAACCTAGGATTTCGCTTTGAACACACACGGGGCAAGTTCTAGACATAAATATGCAAGCACAGAACATAAGAAAGGATACCTCACATCACACATGGCACATAGTTCATTCAAGACGGTTTCATTCCAACTCTCAGTTTAAGCAAATAAGGTGCAACTCTTGAAATTTAAGCACTAAGGTACAACGGTTCACAAAAGAGTCAAGTAGGTGAACCTAAGCGTCTCAAGAAGGTCATTTATTTTTCTAGGCATGCATCACAATTTTAAAACCAAAAGGGATTCACAAATAGTAAATGCTCAAATCTAAATTCAACGGTATCAAAGAAACCAAAGGCACCTAGCATTCTACCATTTTCCTAAAAATTACTCTACTAACTACTACTATACTACTCCTAAAAAAAATTACCTGGTTTAAAGGTCTACCCATAGAAAAGAACCGAGGCCATAAAAAAAAACCACGGAGCGAATGACATGTACCACTAACTAAACTAAAAAGAAAATCTTTTTGAAAATTTTCATTACTTTTCTAATTTTTTTTATATATTAAAGCAAGAAACAAATAAAAATAAAGTCAAGTGACAAAAATAAAAATTTGCTAAAAATAAATTCCTAATGGTACAATCATTTATTAACCTCAAAAATTTTGGGAATTCCCCCACCCTACAATTAAACAAAGCAATGTCCTCAGTGCGATAAAAATAAAGTACAAGAGGTAAAGGAACTTCCCTGAAGACCACAAGGCCTAGCCCTTGGTGCTAGCATCCTCCAAGCTTCCATATAACATGAGGTACTCAGACTTCCTCCAACAGGTCATCAATATTAGGCAGAGGTGAGGACACCCCATACTTAAACTCGACATTACATGAACCTGCAATCCAAAGAATCACCCAAAGTAATATACAACCATAAAAATAATAATAAAAATAAATAAAAGTAAAGCAAGCAGATTGGGTTGCCTCCCAAGAAGCGCTTGATTTAACGTCGCGGCACGACGAAGAAAACTTCATCAGTTTTGCCTCCACCTTGAACTTATGAATTGAATCCCCAACTTTGCCTCAAGCTTATGACTATGGTATTGGGGTGGTGGCAAAAATACAAAAGGACCAAGTAACCAATATCGCATTTTGCACTTCTTGGCCTTTAAATGAGGGATGTCGTTTTGTCTCCTCGGCATCACAAACTTTAAAATATAGGCACCTTGTTCCTCCTCCTTTGGTTTCTTCATAGGCTCGGGTGGCTCAATTTTCATGTCACCATCCAAAAACATTGTTGAAAAATGATTGGAATGAGGTCCAATGAGCTTCAATTCTAAAATTGCATTACTTTTGACACCCTCACTTGCACAAACACTAGAGTCCTCAAATATGATGTTTTCTTTTTCCTCACTTGACTCTAATGTAATTTTGTCAACTTCGGCATCCTCAACTTATATTGGATCGAATGGTAGAAATTCCACTTTTTGCTCCTCAAATTGGTTCCTAAGCTCTTCTATCTCAAATATACCATTTACGACAATTAATAATTAGGCCTTAGATACCTCAACCATATCACTCAAATTCGCCTCCAAGTCGTGAATAGCTAAGCCTAATTGATCAATTTCTTGAGTGAGCTCCACTCTTTCTTCCATAAATTGCTTCGTCATATTTGTTATTTCCTTAGAGAAATCCTCATATGCTTCAAAGAGTTTAGCATGCTCCATTATCCAAGTTTCGCTAACAACCTGCACTTTATCGCTCTTGTCAAACTCAAAAACACTATTAGAATCATCACACCTATTGATTGGGGAAGGAGTATGACACTTAGGACAAGAATTCCACAGACCACCACACAATTCGCAAAAGTTCCAGTCAAAGTTGTAGAAAATTCACATAACCAGTCCCGTAGGGTTGAAAGACTTGGACAATTTTCCCACAAGTGAGTTCCTCCACACAGTAAATAAAGATCATCAAACTTTGAGCAACTATCATTCGACCAGTTTTCATTAAGAGATGCCATGTTAACAAGTAACACAAAAATAAACTAGACAAAAAAATTAAACCAAAATAGAAAATAATAAATCGTTCAAAAAGAAAACAGTCAATTATTTAGTCCCCGGCAACGGCGCCAAAAACTTGTTGGTCTAAAACGCACATGCAAGTATACGTGGTCGACAAGTAATAAAGTGATAAGATTGAGTATTGTTCCCATGAGGACTATTGTTCAGACTAAATCCTAACAAACAATTTCCTAAAAACTATTCAGAGATCTTTTTCGATGATGATTTAATTTTTACTAACTAAAACAAATAATAATTAAAGACAAGAAATTGAAGTCAAGTAATAGAGAGTAAATTATGGTTTGTTATCAATAAAAGAGAAATGGTCTGGAGTCAGCGATAAACAATCCAGTTGAGTTTTTCAGTTGATTCTACTTCTTGATTTCCTAGATTGCTAACTAACAGGTTAATTATATTCGTGAAAACCTGTCGATTCTTTACGAGATTATGCAAGCTACTCTAACGCCTATATTTCTATGGAATTAAATTACATGCATGCATTAAAGAACTCTATATTTAGCTAAGCAAGGCGAATAGGTATATGTCTATCCTATCCCTGATGCCTAGGTACACAATCAAGCTCTATTCTTTCTTATTTGCGTTCACAAGTTCCCTCTGTCGAGTTCAACTTCTAAACCGTAGATAGTGTTCAATTATCGGGCCCTAATAACCAAACAATTAGGCTCAAGAAAGAATAAACAATCTGTAATGGTAAATTAATAAGTAGAAATCAACTTTCAAACATCAACCTTCATGTATTTGCTCTAACCCTAGAACGAACAAACTATAGAATTAAGGAAAAGAATAAGAGAAAGAGAGAAAGAACTTGTTTAGAAGACATCTAGGGCTCCTCTGCTCTCCTCCACGTCCCACCTCTTAAAAACCTAAATTATAATGTATTTATAATGTTTACAATGTAGTAAAATAATAGTTTTAAGTCCTAAACTAATTTGGAAAGTTAAAAGTCGGAATTGAAAGCAATACAGAAAGCCGCGCTTGCTTGTCCGCTTCGTGCATGTGGGGACATTCTGTTGAGGACGTGGAATGTCCTAAGCGGAGCAGAGACCTACGCTTTAAGCTTTGCCAATTATTGGAGATAGCCACTTTGACAAATTTCTTTCAATAGCTAGTCACTTTTCATTATTCTTTAATTTCAATAGCTAGCCACCTATATAGCAAACAGCCACACCTCTACAATTTTTTCTTTAATTGTCTGTTTTTGCCTCGTTTGTAATCAAATATTTCCTACAAACATATAACACAATAAGTACGTGCAAACCACAAGTTATACACCTAAATATTAAATAAAGTCATAATAATGTGAGGAAATATTAAGGAAAAATAGGCGCTTGACGCCAAATATCACCTTTTCCTTCTTCAACTAGGTCTCGAACAGCTTCAATTAGGACTTCAACTGTGAACCTTTGCATCGTTCACTCAGCACCAGGGCCTTTGTCAATTATTGCAACTTTTTCATCAATTATTACAATAGACTCTTGATACCATTTTTTTTTCATAAGGCTCATATGTTTGCCATTTAGTCAAATGTGCTAATTAATAGTTTCATTATTGTTTTGAACTTTTTTACTAGTAGTCGTGAGAGTGTAATCTTAATATCATTTGTATTGTTTTTATTCTTGGTTTATCGTATTCTGTGCTTTTACTACTTGCACTGTTATCTGTTTAGCTTGGTTATCAGTATTTTTTTTAATTGTATTTTCGTTAATATGAGTAGTTTCATCTTATTATTGCTTGCATGTTATTTGATATTTTTTCCTGAGCCGAGGGTCTATCGGAAACATCCTCTCCACCTTGGTGAGGGTAAGGTCTGCGTACATCTCACCATCCCCATACCTCACTTATGGAAATATATTGGGTATGTTGTTGTTGTTGTTGTTGTTGAATGAAGAGGTGATGAGAGGAAAATATACAATTGTTAAAAACACTCATTTTCATTATATTTTGATGAAATGATGGCCATAGAGGTATGCCAGATCAGCTAGCTATAGAGCATTAAAATATAGAAAGATTCAGGACATATACGTTGCTAATCTACAAATTTTTTACATTAATTATTAATGTAATATAACTGAAATGCAGTAAGTTATCATTCAATTTTTAGGTTATCACATCAACTTTACTACTCCCTGCAGTCTTATTTAATTATCGCAATTGCTATAAATACTTGTAGATGTTTGTCATTTTAAGAAAATCAATGATGAAATGTACCATGTTTTTCCTATTATACTTGGGGCACGTTTTAGTATGCTGTATTGGGTATAACAATTTACGGATTAAAACTTCTACAAGCAGATCCTCTGTTTGGTACAAATGTCAAGTAACACTGTTATACTAATGCCCCATTTCCCATATAAGTTAATGCCAAGCTCCACATGGAATAACTAATACCAGGATTGTAATACCTGGATAAAAGAGAAAGATAAGAAACTTACCCTCTCTGTTGTGGCAATGAAGAACATGGCGCCAGATTAAATCTTCTTCCCAAACCCTTCTTCTACTATTTGATTTCTCCACAAGGTTAGTACTTTAGTTAAAATCCTAATTCTTCTAACAATTTTGAAGGTAAATAAAAAAGCTTGTCTCTTGCTGGTAAAAAGTTAAATAGCAACGACATTTCATTATTTAATAATTAGGATTGAATTTGACAACCCTGAAACAACACTCGCTTATTTCCTCTTATTTGAAAGTTCGTTGTTTCTGTGTTAATTCTTCATTTGGTACCTTTACTTCTATTTGTATGTTGAGATGATGTACAAAAGTTGTAAGCTTTCCTACTGCTAAACACAACTGCTAAATCTACACTTCAAAGAAGAAAAGCTATGAAATATTTCCTCAAACTTTTAGCAAAATTTTATTATCTTTGTTACTATTCCTTAATTTGACAACGAACTAACTTGTTAATCCTAAGGCCGTGCTTGAAGATGAGACTAAAGATCGATGGAGATGGTTTAAGGTAAGTGAGTTTTCATTCGAGCATTATTGTATATGGTTAAAACTAATAAATACAGTTAGAGATAATTGTATATTTCATTTATAGGTTTTTTAGGTGCACTGGATAGTGCTTATATTCCCATTAGAGTTCCACCAGAGTATAAACCAAGATACAGGACAAGGAAGGGTGAGATAGCAATTAATGTGTTGGGGGTTTGTGATAGAAATCTCAATTTTATTTATGTGTTACCTGGTTGGGAATGATCAGCTGCTGATGGCCATGCACTGCGAGATGTTGTAGTGCGGACAAAAGGTTTGAAAGTCCCGGAAGGTATGCCATGTATATGTTTTTAAATTCACACCATATCACAAAATATGAGATGTCAAAGTAATTAAATCTTATGTTAACATATAGGTAATTATTATTTGTGTGATGGAGGATATACAAATGAAAATAAATTTTATTTCATCTTATCGAGGATATAGATATTGGTTAAAGGTTGGCAAGGCGGAAATCCGCCACCTCAATATCGAGAAGAGCTATTTAATAGGATGCTCGTGCTGTTATTAAAAGGTCATTTGATCTCTTGAAAGGGCGTTGGGGAACTCTTAAAAGCTCTTCATGGTACTAAGTTAAGGTTCATAACAAGATCATTAGTGCTTGTTGTTTGATTCATAATTTATTCGTCGAGAGATGGAAGCGGATCCTTTAGAGGTGGGTATGGAAGAACAAGTTGAGTATCTACATAATAACATCAATGTAGTTGAATCATCTAATGAGTGGACCACTTAGAGGGATGAGTTGGTGCAAGCAATATGGGATGAAAGATCTAACGATTAATCTTTTCAACTAACTTCTTGTTACTGCATTGTATTTTGTGATGTTTGGGGATGCTATACTATTTATTTCTTCTATGGTTGTAAAATCTATAGATTTTTGTGTAACTAGCGTCTATTGGAAAGCTTCAGTCTTGGTTAAGGGATTGGCAAGGTCATGGGTTAAATATTCATGTGCTAAGCTTGCTGGATACAAGTCATGAAGATGCTGCACCGATATTTACATTTTTCTCTTCCAAGTGGAGGTTGAAAGTTGGCATGGATGTGAATAGAATTTTGTTTCTCCTTGCTATGGCTTTTGCTCCTTATGACAGCATAGAGATGCATCTCTGAGGTATATCTTATTGTACTCTTTAGTCAATTTCATAATTTGCTCTTATTTTGTTTATCCCATGTGCTTTTCTTGTGGATGATATAGGAGATGATATCGTTATGTACATAAGTTATTGTGCATTCATTTCTTTGTACCTATTTAGGTAGATACACTAGTTTTAAGATGTCAGACTAAGTGCATTCATATATTTTGTGGTGAATTGCTTGTCAAGTCAAGACCTTGTTGATAGCAATAGACTGTTGTTTTTGGTTTATTGTTGTATGTTGTTTATTATCCATCAGATGGGATCGGGATGAAGAGCTTATTTTATATGTATCTTTAACTTTGGATGCTCATTTTCTTATCCCTTATTATAGGTGCTATTATATATATGTTATGCTCATTGTTAAATTTCATTCATACAAATTGTCCTGAAGGCAAAAGAAGTTTTATGAAACTACATGCTCTTCCTATCTCTAGTAAAATTAAAGTAAAAACGAAGGGTTTGAACTACAAAAGTAGTCAATTATCACATTTTTTAGAATCAATTTTTTCCTTACACATCTGAAAGATGTAGCTAACTTGTTAGTTTAAATAAGCTTGGAGTTTTGACTGATGACTAAGGAACAGATCCAAAGACATGTTCCTTTGGATCATTGTAGCCGAATAAATAATTATACAAAATCAATTAAGTGGGAAAATTTATTGTTATCCCAAAATCTAATGTTTATCTTGATAATTATGCAGGAGATAAGAAAATATTGCATAAGATTGGATAAGAGCAAAAAGATTTCGGTTATCCTAGCATGGAGTCCAATTAGGACTCAAACTCTTGGAAGCTTTGGAGTTCTAATTGCTCAAGACTTCTCAGATTTCAAGGCGATAAAAAGAGGAGCATTTCAGCTGTTGAAGGTGTACACAAATACAGAGAGAGTCGAGCTATAGCATTGAAAGAGTCTTCATTATATGTGTATAATCATTAAGCTACAGTAACTAATTAAAGAACCTGTTCCTTAGATTAAGTCTTGTCAAAGTTCAGTCTTAGTTCATCTGTAGTAGGTATTATCGAGTTGTACTATTGAGTTCAAGTCTTGTACTTAGAAAAACTTCACTGATTGTGAAAGGAATTACTATAGGATTAGAGTTAGTCCTAAGTTAGTAAGAAGGTAGTCTTGTAACCAAGTGAGCCTTTCAAATAGTGAAGTTGAAATCCTACTTGAAAGAGTAGGTCGTGGTTTTCTGATCCCTAGTTAATGGGATTTTTTCACGCTAAAATCAAGTGTTCATTTGCTTACAGTTTATTTAATTCCGTATTCAACAAAGTAAAGGAACATATTGAATAAATTGGTCCTTAAGTAATAAGTGGTGTGTCTAGAAAAATAACAATTGGTATCAGAGCAGGTTATCCTTGAAGAGGCTAACACCTAGGATTAGAATGAGTACATCACAAGAAAATGGTGAGGGTCAGTCTATTGTTAGAGCACCTTTGTTCAATGGAAAATACTACTCATGGTGGAAAGAAAAGATGAGAGATCATCTTCAAGCCGAGGATTATGAGTTATGACACATAGTCACTGAAGGTCCCATGATTCCAATAAAGAAAGATGCTAAAGGGAATGATGTTCCCAAAACCATAAAGGAATGCACAGGCAAAGACTTGAGGCAATGGGAAAAATGCCAAAGCTAGAAAGTGGCTTGTCTGTGGACTTAGTCCTGATGAGTACATTAGGATTCGAGGATGCACTACTGCCAAAGAAATTTGGGATACTTTGCAGGTTGCTCATGAAGGAACAAGTCAAGTGAAAAAATCTAGATGTACACTTCTTTTTCGTGAATATGAAAATTTTAAAATGAAAGAAGGAGAATCAATTTCTGAAATGTACACTAGTTTTAATGCTATTTCATCTGAGCTTATTTCTTTGGGAAGGGTTTTAACTGTTGAAGATAGAGTTGAAACGATCCTAACTAATGTTCTTCCCGACTCTTGGGAAATTAAGGCTTGTGCCATTATTGAGAGTAAGGATCTTACCACACTTTCCTTAGATGAGCTTATAGGTAATCTAAAAATTTATGAACTAAAGAAAACTGTTAAGAACATTGGTGAACCAGTTAAAAACTGAACCTAACTTAGCCTTAACTGTTGCTGATAAGTCTGTTGATGATAAGGAACTGGTCCTTATAGCTAAGAGTGTCTAAAGATATTTGAATAAGAAAAAGGGGGCTAGTGGGCAAAGTAGGTCTTGTAACATGAAACAGGCTGGAGAATGCTTCAAATATGGAAGCATATAACACTACATCAACAAATGTCCAGTTATGGAAGGAGAATGGAGAAAGAGATATGTTGAGGAAATAAGAAAGGCTAAGGAACATGCCCGGTGAAAAAGTGAAAATCCCAAAGCTATGGTTGCTGATTGGCAAGATAGTGAAGATGAGCAATCTGATGATGATCTGGATGATGAACTTGCTCTAATGGCTCTTGAAGATTCAGATAATGAAGAAAATGTTGAGGTATTTGTCTCTAAACTCAAAGAAGATGTGAAAATATGCCTAGAGGGAAATTAGTTAAAGTGTTTCATACTGTGCTAAATGAGTTTAAATCTCTAAGAGATGGTAAAGATCAACTGCATGATGAAATTGAAAGTTTAGAAACAGAATACAAAAAGGTTGTAATTAAAAATGATACTTTGAAAAGGAAAATTAGCATGCTAGAGGAACAGGTCCTCACACTTGAATCAGCTGTTCATGAACTAGAAAATGAGAAATTGGAAGTCAAAACAATTGAAAATGGTAATGGCATTGCTAATGCTCATCAGCTCATTACTGAAGAGAAATTGAAAGTCACAGTTGATGAACTGTATAAGAAAGATGAAAAGATAAGATCTTTGGAACAGGACTTAGTTAAAACAAAAAGGGAGTTAAGCAATACTGTAAAATAGAACAAGTCCTCTGAAGCACTAGAATGGTTACAGGAAAATCATAGTAGTAATAGAAAGGGTATTGGGTTTATGAAATTTCAGTCATTGCCCAAATGGGATCCATAGAGTAAGTATCTAACTCTTCCTGAAAATTGGTTATGCACATACTGTGGGAACACTGGTCACTTGAAAAGAAATTGCCAATCTCTAGCAAAGGCTGCACAAAGGAACAGTTCCTATAAACCTGTTCAAAATTCTGTGGCAAAGAAAACTGTTCACACAAAGAAATCATTACTATTCTAGGCTAAGAAAGATCTGATTCATCGTTTTTCTCAAGGAAAGGAACCCAAATTAGTTTGTGTTTTTTAAAATTAACCCCTAGTTTTATTTTTGCAGGCTAGAGTGAAAGTGAGGAACCACAAATGGGACATGCACAGTGGTTGCTCAAGGCATATGACAGGACACAAGGAACTGTTCCTTTCACTCTCAGCCTTTCAAGGAGGAAGTGTTTCCTTCAGTAATGGTAAGAAAAGGGAAATTATTGGCATTGGAAAGGTAGGTAGATCTGATTCACATAGTATAGACAATGTGTTTCTTGTAGATGGTTTGAAGCATTGCTTATTGAGTATATCTCAATTGTGTGACAAAGGTAATAATGTTTATTTTTCATCTAATGGTTGTACTGTAACTAACCAAACTTCTGGAGAGATTATTTTGCAGGGAAATAGGCATAGAAATATCTACAAGGTAGACCTATTGACAGTAGCTGGTGGCAGCATGAGTTGTTTGAGTGTAATTTAAAAAGATCCTCTCCTATGATACAAAAGACTTGGTCATGTTAGTCTTTTATAATTAAACAAGCTGGTTTCCAAAGACTTGGTGATAGGTCTTCCTAACATCAAGTTCAAGGATGAAAAAGTCTGTGAAGGTTGTGCTAGGGGGAAGCAGGTAAAAAATCTTCCTTTAATCAAACATTTGGAACTGGTCCATATAGATCTTTGTGGACCAATGAGAACGATGAGCCGTGGTAGTAAGATATATGTTATGGTGCTAGTTGATGATTATTCTAGATTTACATGGACTATATTTCTTGCATCTAAAGAAGAAGCATTTAATGTATTTTCAATTTTTGCTTAGAAAGCTCAAAGAACTCTACATAGTCATATTGTTGCTATTAGGTCGGATCATGGAACTGAATTTGAAAATCATACATTTTTCAATTTTTGTAATGAAAATGGCATTGATCATAATTTCTCTTCACCTATAACTCCACCAAAAAATTGAGTAGTTGAAAGGAAAAATAGAACCTTAGAAGAAATGGTTAAGACTATATTGTTATCTGGAAATCTTCCATAAAGTTTTTGGACTGAAGCTATAAACACTGCTTTCTACATAATTAATAGATGCATGACAAGACCTTTGTTGGAAAAGACCCCCTATGAATTACTCAAAGGAAGAAAGCCTAATGTTTCACATCTTAGACCTTTTGGCTGTAAATGTTTCATTCATAATAATGGGAAAGATGCCTTATGGAAATTTGCTCCTATAAGTGATGAGGGAGTCTTTGTTGGCTATCCTTTAAATAGCAAGTCATATAGAGTGTTTAATAAGAAAATTATGAAACTTGAAGAAATCATGCATGTTAAGTTTTATGAATCTGATAAAAATTACCTTAAGAACAGGTAGAAGAAGATGAGGAAATTGGAATGTTGAGGCATGATGAACATGGTCCTCAACAAATGCAGGCATTGGATGAGAATGTTGTGAGAAGTGAAGCACAAGGAACTGTTCCTCAAGATAGATCTGAAGAGACTAGCACAGAAACAAGGGGAACAAATGCTGGTTCCACCTCTCAAACCTGTAGTGCTGCTACATCAGGAACTGTTCCTCAGCAAGGTGTTTCTGAGAATGGACTGATACACAATCCTTACAAGTATCAAGTTTTACATCCTGTGGATCCGATAATCTGAGACAAGGCTGCTGAAATTTAAACTAGATCAGCAGTCAAGAATCACAATTTGTGTGCCTTTAGTGCCTTCTTATCTCTTGTTGAGCCCAAAAATGTAAAAGAGGCACTGAAGATTGCAGATTGGATCAATGTTATGCAGGAAGAGTTGAATCAATTTCAAAGAAGTCAAGTTTGGCATCTGGAACCCAAGCCAAGGAACAGGTCCATTATAGGAACAAAATGGGTTTTCAGAAACAAACTTGATGAGGATGGTATGGTAACCAGGAATAAAGCCAGATTGGTTGTTCAGGGGTATAGCCAAGAGGAGTGCATTAAATATGATGAGACTTTGGCTCCAGTTGCAAGATTGGAAGCAATAAGACTTCTTATAGCCTTTGCTACTTACATGGAATTCACTCTACATCAAATGGATGTTAAGAGTGCATTTCTGAATGGCTACTTAAAGGAAAAAGTCTATGTCAAACAACCACCAGGTTTTGAGAATGAACAGTTTCCTGAACATGTGTACAAGTTAGACAAAGCTTTGTATAGACTCAAGAAGGCACCAAGAGCTTGGTATGAACGTCTATCAAAATTCCTACTTCAGCATGGATATAAAAGAGGTAAAATTGATAGTACATTATTTTTTTAAAAAAAAGGTAAACATCTCTTAATTGTTCAAATTTATGTAGATGATATAATTTTTGGTGCTACTTGTGAAAATCTAAGTAAGGAATTTGCAAACTTGATGGGGAGTGAGTTTGAAATGAGCATGATGGGTGAACTCAATTTCTTTTTGGGTTTACAAATCAAGCAAACTTCAAATGGAACTATGATTCATCAACAAAAATATGTTTAGGAATTACTTATAGGAAAATTGATACACCCGTTGCAATTGCCACAAAATTAGATCTTGATGAGCATGAAATTTTAGTTGATCAAAAATTGTATAGGGGCATGATTGGTTCCTTGCTTTAGTAGACCTGACATTGTGTTTAGTGTTGGCTTATGTGCTAGGTTTCAGTCAGATCCAAAGGAATCTCATTTGAAAGCTGTTAAAAGAATATTGAGATATTTAAAGGAACAGGTTTCTTGGGACTTTGGTATCTAAAAGGTGGTAATTTTAATCTTGTTGGGCATACTGATGCTGACTATGCAGGTTTTCTTGTTGATAAAAAGAGTACCTCAGGTATGGCACACTTTCTTGGTGAGTGTTTGGTTTCATGGGGCACTAAGAAACAAAATTCAGTAGCACTTTCCACTGCAGAAGCTGAGTATGTGGTAGCTGCCTCATGTTGTTCTCAATTATTGTGGATTAAATAGCAATTACAAGATTTTGGTGTTGATATAAGAAGGTAGTCTTGTAACCAAGTGAGTCTTTCAAATAGTGAAGTTGAAATCCTACTTGAAAGAGTAGATCGTGGTTTTTTGATCCCTAATTAACAGGGTTTTTCCACGCTAAAATCAAGTGCTCATTTACTTACGGTTTATTTAATTCCGCATACAACAAAGTAAATGAACACATTGAAGAAATTGGTCCTTAAGTAATAAGTGGTGTGTCTTGGGAAATAATATAACTCCAGTTAGATGAGTTGTTTTTTCTTGGGTAGTTTTAGCCGTCCATCTGGAAGGCAAAGTTCCACTAATTATTTGTTCATTGAATTGGTTCTTTTACACTACTAATTATTTATATGTTATTTTTTTTATTCCTATATTTACCTATATTCAATTACCTATGCTCAGTGAGCAACTTGTAAATTCATGTTGAAATAAAGTTGTCGCGTCCTAATTACAGTGGGGGACTTGACCTTACCTCAGTACACTATGTGGTTGGGGTCCCTCAACCTTCACAAAATGATAGTTGGGGTATTCTATGTTGGCATTTTAGATCTAGTGTAATTTCATTTTTGAGCTGTGTACTTCCTTTGGTGTGTTCCTTTCAGTGTCATTTACTCTATCAATTTGGCGCATTGCCACTTTACTCTCGTATATAATTTAGACTTGCTTACTCGTAGTGGCTTTATCGAATGATGCTAGTTTAAGGTCGTGTCCTCAGTTGGGGTTGAGGGGAGGGTCCAAGGGTTCTAAGGAAGGCACTAGGATTAGGATTGGGTCATGGAATATCGGGTCATTGTCGGGGAAATCCACCGAGTTAGTGAAAAATCTCAAAAAGAGGAGGGTAAGCATTGCTTGTGTCCAGGAGACTAGGTGGGTGGGTTCTAAGGCGCGTGATGTAGATAAGTATAAGTTGTGGTACTCTAGGATCTCAAGAGATAAGAATGGTGTAGACATCCTTGTCAATAAGGACCTTCGCGATCAGGTTGTAGAGGTTAAGAGGGTGAATGGCAGGATGGTGTTTATTAAGTTAGTTATCGGAGGGCTTACCTATACCATAATTAGTGCGGATGCACCTCAAGTGGGATTGGGCGATGAGGTCAAGAAGCACTTCTTGGAGGAGTTGGACGAGGTAGTTCGGAGTGTCCCTAGCTCAGTGAAGCTGGTCATATGAGGAGATTTCAATGGGTACATCGGGTCATCAGCGGGGACTATGATGATGTGCATGGCGGCTTCGGCTTTGGGGTGAGGAATGAAGGAGAAATCGCTCTTTTGTATTTTGCTAGAGCTTTTGAGCTGGTGATAGCCAATTCGAGTTTCCACAAGAAGGAGGAGCACTTAGTCACCTTTTGCACTACGACAACGAAGACTCAAATCGACTTCCTACTCCTTAGGAAGAGCGATAGAGGGGTATGTGCAGATTGTAAGGTTCTCCCGTATGAGAACCTTGTGACCCGACATAGGCTCTTGGTTATGGATCTTGGCATCCAATGGAAGAAGAAAAAGAGGGATTCAGTTGTTCGACCTAGGATCGGGTGGGGGGCCTTGATCAGTGGTAAGATTCAGGAGTTAGGTGAGAAGCTTATAACTATGGGGGCTTGGGAAAGTAGAGGAGATGGGGGCTGTAGGTGGTCCAGGACAGCAGATTGTATAAGGAGGGCTGCTATAGAGGTCTTAGGGGTCTCGAAGGGCAAATCTAATAGACACATAGGGGACCGGTGGTGGAATGATGAAGTCCAAGCAAAAGTGGAGGCCAAGAAGGCGGCCTACCTAAATTTAGTAGGGAGTAAAGACAAAGAGGAGAGGAGGTTGAATAGGGAGAGGTATAATAATGTGAAGAAGGGAGCGAAATTAGCAGTTTCAAACGCTAAAACGGCAGCTTTTGAACGCTTGTATCGAAAGATAGCTGACAGAGGTGAAGAAAAGAAGTTGTATAGGCTTGTCAAGGCGAGGGAGAGGCGGGCACGCGACCTGGACCAAGTAAAGTGCATCAAAGACGAGGATCTCACGATACTAGTCGAAGAGGCCCACATTCAACGAAGATGGCAAGAGTACTTCCATAGAGTTTTAAATGAAGAGGGGGATAGGAGCATTGTGTTGGGTCATCTCGAGCACTCTGAGAGTCCCCGTGAGTTTGGGCACTGCAAGTGTATTGGGGTTGAAGAGGTTCAGGAGACAATTCGTAAGATAAGAGGCAGAAGAGCGACCGGGCCTGACGAGATACCAGTAGAGTTTTGGAAGAATGCAGGAAGAATAGGTTTAACCTGGCTGACTGGGTTGTTTGATGTTATCCTGAAGACGGTCAAGATGCCCGAAGAATGGAGGTGGAATACTATGATTCCGTTGTACAAGAACAAGGGAGATGTTCAAAATTAAAATAATTATAGTGGCATCAAACTATTAAGCCACACCATGAAAGTATGGGAGAGGGTGGTTGAGAAGATAATGTGGAGGAAGGTAACAATCTTAGAGAACCAATTCGGTTTCATGCCTGGGCGATTGACTACAGAAGCCATCAACCTTCTGAGGAGGCTGAGTGAGCAGTATAGGGACAAGAGAAGAGACGTACATATGGTGTTCATTGACCTGGAGAAGGCTAATAACAAAGTCCCAGGGAAAGTTTTGTGGAGATGCCTAGAATCTAAATGTGTCTCAGTTGCGTATATTAGGGCAATTAAAGACATGGACGATGGAGCCAAGACCCGCGTAACAGTAGGAGGAGACTCCGATCACTTCCTAGTCGAGATGGGATTGCATCAGAGGTAAGCTCTTAGTCCGTTCTTATTTGCTCTAGTGATGGATGAATCGACACAGGGCATTCAAGGGGAGGTTCCATGGTGTATTTTATTTGCCGACGATATAGTGTTGGTCGATGAGACTCGCAATGGAGTTCAGAATAAGCTGGAGGTTTGGGGGCATACCTTAGAGTCTAAGGGTTTCAGGCTGAGCAGAACGAAGACAGAGTACATGGAGTGCAAGTTTAGTGATGCGTCTCAAGAGTCAGAGGTGGAAATGACGCTGGATTCTCAGGAAATCCCCCAAAAGAAGAGCTTCAAGTACCTTGTTTCTATCATTCAAGGTAATGAAGAAATTGACGATGATGTCACCCATCGTATAGGGGCAGGCTGGATGAAGTGGAGACTCGCGTCAGGTGTCCTATGCGATAAGAAAATAACACCTAGACTTAAAGGTAAGTTTTATAAAGCGTTCGTTAGACCAGCTATGTTGTACGACGCAGAGTGCTGGCCAGTCAAGACCGCACACATTCAGAAAATGAGCGCAGCAGAGTTGCGTATGCTTAGATGGATATGTGGGCACACGAGGTTGGATATGATTAGGAATGAGGCCATTCATGATAAGGTGGGAGTGGCCTCAGTGGTGGACAATATGGGAGAGTTGAGGGTTTAATGGTTCGGCCATATGAAGAGAATAGGCACCGATGCACCAGTGAGGAGGTCTGAGAGGCTGGTTGTGCTGGGTCTGCAGAGAGGTAGAGGTAGACCGAAGAAGAATTGGGGCTAGGTGATTTATCTTGATATGACTCACCTCCAGATCACTGAAAACATGACCCTTGACAAGAAAGCATGGAAGTCTAGGATTAGGGTAGAAGGTTAGGTAGAAGGCGATTAATGATTGCCATTTTAGCGGTAGTATTCTTATGCATAGTAGTTTTATCTTGTCCTGTTCGCTATTGGCGCCTTCTATTCGCCCTGGTTATAGTAGTTTATATGAGAACTTGAGCATTTATGGTGTTTCTTACCTTGTTCGCTTTTGTCTTATTTTCAAAATATTTGGTTTATCTTCAAAAAAATTTAAATTCTTTTTTAGCCGAGGGTCTATTAGAAACAGCTTCTCCACCTTGGTGGGTGTAAGGTTTGCGTGCATCTCACCCTCCCCAGACCCCACTTGTAGGACTTTGCTAGGTATGTTGTTATATTTGTTGCTTTAAATAATACACTGGAGTGAGAAGGATTCTATATCTTCTCCTATACAAAATTACAATCATCAAGGAACGTTAAATAAATAAGCTCTCTCCAGTTTTTTGTCTAAACAAAAGGTGCTACCTAGTTGTTTTTAATGAACATAGGAGAGGCTTGAAATATAGAGTAAGTATGCAACATTATGGAATAAAGTTGAAGTGTTCAAGCTTTAATTATATCTTCATCTTTCTTTGGTGGAAAAGAAAGTATATGTTAGGGAAAAGCAAAGCTTGAGTTGCTCTCTTTAAGCACGGAAACAAACTTTACTGTGGCTAACAAAGGAAATGAATGGTGTTTTCACAGTGGCTAAGATGAGTTCTATGTAAGGACTTTTTTTCCTAGTGACTTCCATTTTAAAATGAAGAAATATATTTTCTGTAGCTTTAACTTGGACATAGATGTAAAAGATTACATTTGGTTTTTGAGTAATTTCTTAAAGAGATAAAGTCTTGACTAAGATGGTTGATGAAGGTTCTAAATTTATCTAAGATTTTATTCATTCAGGTTGCATTTTATAATGTGTAGTGGTAAGGTTCAAATTTGAAAGCAATTGTTTTTATGGGCCAGTTCAGAAGGAGCAACTTCATCTCTTGTTCATTATATCGAAATTTTACCATTGCATCAATTTTGGTATAACTTCCATGACAACAATGCATCTAGTTTTCTTATTTATGCCTTGATATAAGTGTGCATAAGGTTGTTTCGCTTATGTCAAACTTCAATTAGCATACCATGAGTGATGGTTTCTTAATATTGCTAGGTGAAAGTTATTCTGAAGTGAGGGCAAAATTCTTAAAAGTTGACGAGGTGCCAGTCAATATCTTCAGATTTAGATAGTAGGAATTGACCTCAAGGACTTGCTAATGACATGAGCTAGGAATTTCTTATTGATGTTTTTGATAAAGAAGAAGATGTTGAAGACATGGACCTAATGTAGCTAATGGTGTGAGTATGGGGATCATAATTTTTTGTGTAATTAATGTCTATCACAAAGCATTAACTATTATGTATTTAGAAAGTTTAACTCTAGTATCTTAGTTGTGATAACATTAGAAATGTTGCCTACTGTATCATTATCATGAATGACTATTTTTTTCTTAGGGTGCAATGCAAATGCAACCACTGCTCCAAGGTAAAGTGTTTATTTTGTACATTAGTAAGATTTGTGTTGAATACTAAATTATTATTTTGGTTTTTGATCAAACAAGATAATTAACAATGAGAATGGACATGGTTGTAGGAGTAGAAACTATATAACTTTCAATTTGCTCTTCTAAGAGCTACTTGAAACAAATCTGCAAATATTTTTACTTGTCTATAGTTTTCAGTTTTTTTAAAATAATTACATGGAATATTGTAAAAAATGAGACAACTTATCACTGATGTGTATCATTTACTAGAGAATTAGATTTAAAAAAAATGTTAAAAGGAACATTGTGATTGCTAAACTCGTTAGTCATGACTAGCAGACGAAGTATAAAAACCTAATAAAAGTTCAAGGGTATAATTATAAATAAATTTTTATACAATTTTGAACCACAGAGTGGATTAAGTTATACCTTGTATGTCCAATATTTATTACAATGAACCAAACACTAGATAAAAAATAATCTCTGTATTAAAAATCTCAGCATTGCGAATTCCTGCATTACTAATTCATGTATCCCTGTATAACTGATTTCGTACCAAACGACTCCTCATAGTATTAATTATTTCTATTGAATGAATGTTGAATGTATCCCACATCAGTTGTGGAATAAGGTAATGTGTTCTTTCATAAGGCTTGGGGAATTCTTCCCCTTTAAGCTAGCTTTTAGGGTGGAGTTAGGCTCAAGCTCAAGGGTGCCCAACTGTGATTTATCATGGTATCAAAGCCAGAATGGCTCTTGGTCGATGGCCCCTCCATACACACTAGTCCAATTAACCTGAATTGGGTCTAGATTAGGAGTAGTTTGTTCTTTTATAAGGTTTGGGAAACCATTCTCCTTTTGAGCTAGCTTTTGAAGTGGAGTTATGCTCAAAATGTCCAATTGCAATTTTATCAATTCTTAAAGAGTACAAACACTTCAATAATGAGTTCATTTACCAAAATACCAAAGAGGTTAAATAATTACTTCACTAAAATGTTCTACACTAATCTATGATTTCCTGAGGAACATGCAAATGACAAACCGGAAAGGAAAAGGACATGATGGAGTATTAAAAATTACTTCTATGTTGTTCTATGTATAGCTTAATTTGATGGTATAAAACATCTATTAATGGTCACGGCAACAGAACTTAAACACTTCCCTCACTCTCATCTCATTTTTACATGATAGAAATGTATTTTGAACTTGTGATTTTTATACTTGCCCGTTTCAATTTATATGACAGTATTTTCTTATTAGTCTGTTCCAAAAAGAATGACAGTATTCTAAATTTCGTTACAATTTAACTTTAAAATTACAGTTTTGCCACTAATAAAATGATTTACAACCATACAAACATCTATGTCTTATTTTAGACCACAAGTTTCAAAAGCCTTCCTTTATTTCTTAAACTCTGTACCGAGTCAAACTATGATACATAAAATGGAACGGAGGGAGTAAATAATATTTTTGTAGCGGCATAAAATCGTGTGATACGGGTAAAATGAAAATATTGAAATACATGAATAGCAGTATACATTTCACAGTGACAAAACATATACTTAAATCCTATAAATTTGTGTATCCACTGGGTTTAGACGTAAACACGCCCTAATGGAGTGGGGGTGATCTTAAAGGCGTTTAGGAAAATGAAAGACATCCTTTCTAGTTGCAAAAGGTCACTTAAAAGTAAAAAAGAAAAAGAGGTCAAGATATCCTCAAAAACTAGTTACAACAGCTAGGTATGCAGATCACTTATACCCCAAGTTATATCATTGTGAGCATGCAGAACGGTCGCATAATAGAGAGACGCCACCTTCTTAATTACACCGCCCAATTAGAAACTATAATTTTTTGTATTCATACAATGCATGCATGCATGGCTTTGATTTAAACATTTATCAAATCAAGATGGTAAGACACTGCAACCATACTCATACTTTGATCTTTATATACATGGCTACATTTTATTACTCCATTATTGTAACTTCTGCTTAATATTTCGAATTCTTCGAGGTTAGACAACTTCCATCCCCACCCCACCCCCCCCCCCCGCCCCCCACAAATAAAAAAGGAGGGGGAGGGGATGAATTCGAATATCCAACAAATTAAGCTAGTAATTGTATAGGTTTAAGAGAAAGATAGTTCAAGGTACGAGCACATGGCATGCAACGGGCATTCACGGCGTTCTGAAGTTACTAATTTTAAATACAATCGTTATATATGCTAGTCTTTTCTTTACTTCAAAATCATTTTGACAGGTCTGTTGTAGAAAAAATAAGCTTATATTATTAATATATAAATAATACTCTAAGTCTATTATTAGCAATTTCAGATTTAATGGTGGAAGCCTATAATTAATATATAAATAATAAATCTATTATCAGCAAAATTTTACTTCTTCAGCTACTTCAGGTGGAAGGATTCTTGGTGGTATTAACTTACCTTCACCTCTTAGCATAACTAGTAACAGTAACCAGACTTTGAATTTTGTTCAACTATTAATAATTAGCACTTTTAAAGAGTTAGGTTAATTCAAAAGAGAGCTATGGCATATTGGCAATTAGCTACTGTATTCTTTTAAGATTCTAAAGCATTACTTGGCTCCCGCCAGGCATGGAAAGTAGTTGAAACTGTTGAGAAGTCTATGAGAATAAACATTGGATCAAGCTTTAAAAAGAAAAAAATTGTATTGCTGACAAATCGCATTTTTGCTACAAAATAAGGAAATAAATAGATCTCACAGAATCGGCACACGGAAGTGTGCAAGACTTTCGCCACCTCTAGCTAATTTTTAGGAAGTGATAAAACAAATAACTAAAGAGTTTAAGTTCTACACACCGTCGGTGTATTATTTTTTAATACCATCAGGTCATTTTAGGGATATTTACATAATTTTTATTCTTTTATTTTGCTTTACCTTTTCTCTCCATCCACTTCACATACTCATTTCTTCCCGTGCCCACGCCCTTACTTTTCTTCTTCCTTTGCTCTTTCTTTCTTAGATGATCAGGATTTGATCCCCTTTAATTTCTTTCCCATAAAACCCAAAGACTAACTTCTTTATTTTTTTTCATACAATTATAATTTATAAGCACATAAAAATAAGTTGAATCCTAATACAGTGAAGAAAAATCAGTAAACATGGTTGAAGATCAGCAAAGTCAAACATAGACATATTGTACTCTTCTTCGGACCTTTGCAACAGATTTGATCTGTAGGTCAAATTGAATCTTGTTTGTATTGTATCTAAAATTTTAACTTTTTTCTACACTATTTAAATTTCCGATTCTTTTTTATCGTTTATCTTTCAACTTCACCATCAATGATTCTTCTGTTGGGGTTTTGGAATAAATAGAGTGTGAATGGGAAATGGGTGGGAAGGTGAAAAGGTTCCTTTTAATAAGGAAATGCACCTTCTCCCATATTGGTAGAGGAAAAGACTTTTGTTGGGTTTAAATACAAATTCACTTCTCTTAGCTCTTAAAAGGGTTGAGAAGAAGGGAAGCCTCGCGCCGTCGTCGTCGCTCGCTCGTCTCGGCTTCGGCTTCGGCTTCGGCTTCGGATTTCGAATTTCGGTCAAGGGATAATGTGGCGGATCCGCTTACAAAAGGCTTAACTAGAGAGGCGGTTGAGTGTTCATCGAAGGGAATGGGACTATGGCCAAGGACAAGTCATCACGGCGGTAATTCTACCTAGGAGACTGGAGATCCCAAGAACTAGGTTCAAGGAGAATACAAAGTCGTGTTTGACGGTCCAACATTGTCAGTTAATGTTTGGTCCATTCTCATGATTAGACAATGTTCAAGTACCAAGGGTAAAATGCTAGAGGCATTTTTTAATGATTGTCTAAGTTTGATATTTTAATTATCAAACAGTGTACATCTATAGGATTACACGTTTAGAAATCACCTATGTAAGTGTGAAGTGGAAGCCGCTTCAAATCTACCGATTGACCGAGTATATCCGATGTATGTTCACTACGGAAAGTTCAAAGGGAAACCTACTTATCCCGATGCAACTAATTCTTTCTTGCAAATCACACAAGTCTGTCATGCATATTTCCAATATAGCCATTCCCTATTCATGTGGGGGATTGTTGGGATTTTGGAATAAATAGAGTGTGAACGGAAAATGGGTGGGAAGGTGAAAAGGTTCCTTTTAGTAAGGAAATGCACCTTCTCCCATATTGGTAGAGGAAAAGACTTTTGTTGGGTTTAAATACAAATTCACTTCTCTTAGCTCTTAAAAGGGTTGAGAAGAAGGGAAGCCTCGCGCCGTCGTCGTCGCTCGCTCGTCTCGGCTTCGGATTCGGATTCGGATTTCGGTCAATTGATATGATTGATTGACTTAATTTTTTGGACCAACAAAACTAAAAATATTAATTAATTAATAATTTATTATTAATATTTAATATTAAATCTGTTTGTGTAATTAATCAGATTAATCCAGATTAATGATTCCTCCATGTTCTCCCACGTTTTCCCATTAGTGGACAATTCATTACTGACATTTAGTGAATTCAGCCATTAGTGGCAGTGAATTCTGATGCCATTAGTGGCAGTGAAGTCAGGTGTTAGTGGCCATTAGTGGTGACTCTTCACACTCTTTCCAAAGGCTATATAAACTGGTCAGTCATCAACCTTTGAGCACACACTGAAACACAGAAATACAAAACTTCTTACTGCATTCCCTCTCTTTTCTGCATACTAAGTAAGTCGTGTGATTTTCTCCGTTTCTTTGAGTTCGCAGTGTTTACTGTTTGAAGTGCCGCTACAGTAGAACTGTTATCCCGTTCCATCCTGGGAGAAATTAACCCATGAACCTTGGGCAACTGTGAGGGGGTTAGATTTCTTAAGGAGACACAAGTAAATTGTGGGCTCGGGATCGTCCCATACCAAACTGATAATATACTTATGTTTTTCTGTCTTCTCTGATTTATTTGGTTGCAGGATTAACAAGCTTAAGAAATCTATTGTTATTTATTTTCTGCACTTAAATAAATACTGCTTAAGGAGACTAAAACCTTTGTGGTTTTCTACTCGTATATAATATATTAATCTGCTGTGGAGACTAAAACCTTCGTGGTTTTTCTACTCCTAATTACTGTGAAATAATCTGTTTGTGGGGACTAAAAGCCTTCGTGGTTTTTTCTACTCCTATTGTTTAAACAGTTTATTAATATTGTTTCTACTTGTGTCACTTGACAGAGATGACTAACGGAGTGGAACAAACTGTCCCTGCTGTGAATACTAATGCTACCGCAGTTTCTGGTGCTGCTGGGCCTAGCCGTGCTGCTGCAACGGTTATGCCACCTGCAGAAAAGCCGGGGAAGTTTTCTGGTGTGGACTTTAAAAGGTGGCAGCAAAAGATGTTCTTTTATCTGACCACCTTAAGCCTGCAAAGGTTTATCAAGGAGGATGCTCCAGTCCTGACTGATGAAACACCTGAAAACGAACGCTTCCTTGTGATTGAGGCTTGGAAGCATTCTGACTTCCTATGCAAGAATTACATTCTAAGTGGCTTGGAAGATGACCTGTACAACGTTTACAGTAATGTTGAAATGTCTAAGAAACTGTGGGATGTTCTAGAAAAGAAATATAAGACTGAAGACGCTGGACTGAAGAAATTTATGGCTGCCAAATTTCTGGATTATAAAATGGTGGATAACAAATCTGTTGTGTCCCAAGTCCAAGAACTTCAAGTCCTTATCCATGATCTCCTTGCTGAAGGTTTGATCCTGATTAGTACTTATGTTAAGAGTATTATTTATGTTGTTGCTAACAAACTTTTCTTTGAAGGTTTGAAGATTAATGAGGCGTTTCAAGTTGCAGCCATGATTGAAAATTTACCTCCATCATGGAAGGACTTTAAAAATTACTTGAAACACAAGCGCAAGGAGATGACCCTTGAAGATTTGATTGTACGCTTGAGGATTGAAGAGGACAACAAATCTGCTGAAAAGAAGGCTCGTGGAAGTGCTGCAATAGCGGGAGAAAATATTGTTGAGCATACTCCAAATCAAAATAAGAAAAAGAAGCCTTCTGGAGGGAAGACCAACCCCAGCAAGAAAAAGTTCAAGGGAAATTGCTACAACTGTGGCAAGAGTGGACATAAGTCCGCAGACTGTCGTGCTGCAAAGAAGGACAGGAAAAAGGAAAAAGGTCAAGCAAACATGGTTGAAGAGACAAAATTGGCCCAAGGAGTGCAAGACATTGAGTTATGTGCTATGATTTCTGAATGCAACTTAGTTGGAAATCCTAAGGAATGGTGGATTGATTCAGGAGCCACCCGCCATGTTTGTGCTGTGAAGGAAGCCTTTGCTTCATATGCTCCCGCTGGACCTGATGAGGCGCTCTCTATGGGCAATTCTGCAACGGCCAAAATTGAAGGATGTGGGAAGATATTCCTCAAAATGACGTCTGGCAAGGTTGTGACTCTGACCAATGTTCTTCACGTTCCTGAAATAAGGAAGAACTTGGTGTCTACTGCACTTCTTGTTAAAAACGGGTTTAAGTGTGTGTTTGTTTCTGACAAAGTTGTAATAACTAAGAATGAGCTGTATGTAGGAAAAGGTTACCTGACTGAGGGCCTTTTCAAACTCAATGTAATGGTCGTTGACACTATGAATAAAATTGCAGCTTCTTCTTACTTACTTGAGTCAAATAATTTATGGCATTCTCGTTTGGGACATGTCAATTATAAAACCTTGCGAAAAATGATCAATTTGGAAGTATTGTCTAAATTTGATTGCGCTAAGTCAAAATGTCAAATATGTGTTGAGTCTAAATATGCTAAACACCCTTACAAGTCTATTGAAAGGGATTCTGAACCATTAGACTTAATTCATACAGATATTTGTGACATGAAGTCAATACCATCTCGCGGTGGAAAGAAGTATTTCATAACTTTTATTGACGATAGCACTCGTTACTGCTATGTTTATTTACTTAGTAGTAAAGATGAGGCAATTGACGCATTCAAGCAATACAAAAATGAAGTTGAAACGCAACTTAACAAAAAGATCAAAATGATAAGAAGTGATAGGGGTGGAGAATATGAATCTCCTTTCGAACAAATATGTTTGGAACATGGCATTATTCATCAAACAACTGCCCCTTACACGCCTCAATCCAATGGGATTGCGGAAAGGAAAAATCGGACATTAAAGGAGATGATGAATGCCTTGTTAATCAGTTCGGGTCTACCCCAGAACTTGTGGGGGGAAGCTATATTCACGGCTAATCAAATACTCAATCGAGTTCCCCAAAGCAAAACACGTTCCATTCCATATTAAAAGTGGAAAGGAAGGAAGCCCAACTTGAATTACTTCAAAGTGTGGGGGTGTTTGGCAAAAGTGCAAGTTCCAAAACCCAAAAGGGTTAAGATTGGACCGAAAACAGTTGACTGTGTTTTCATTGGGTATGCTATAAACAGTAAAGCATATCGGTTTCTGGTTCATAAATCAGAAAATCCCGACATTCATGTTAATACGGTGATGGAATCAGACAGTGTTGAATTCTTTGAAACTATATATCCGTATAAGAAGGAATGTGAGTCAGTTGGTGAAAGATCCAAACGACCTCGGGAAGGAACCAAAGGAAATTCACCAAATGAGGAAGAACCAAGACGAAGCAAGCGTCAAAGAACTTCTACTTCGTTTGGAGATGACTTTGTCACTTTCCTGTTGGAAAATGAGCCTCGGACGTTTAAAGAAGCAATGTCTTCTTCAGACTCTCCATTTTGGAAAGAGGCAGTCAATAGTGAAATAGAATCTATTTTGAGCAACCATACTTGGGAGTTGGTTGATCTTCCTCCTGGAAACAAACCATTAGGTTCTAAGTGGATTTTCAAAAGGAAAATGAAAGCTGATGGCACTATTGACAAGTACAAGGCAAGGCTTGTTGTTAAAGGCTATAGACAACAAGAAGGTCTTGACTACTTTGACACATACTCGCCGGTAACCAGAATTACATCCATTCGTATGTTAATAGCGTTAGCCGCCGTGTATGGTCTGAAAATCCATCAAATGGACGTTAAGACAGCGTTCTTAAACGGGGATTTGGAGGAAGAAATTTACATGGAACAACCTGAAGGGTTCGTGGTTCCAGGTAAAGAAAAGATGGTGTGTAAACTTGTTAAGTCACTTTATAGACTGAAACAAGCACCTAAACAATGGCATGCGAAATTTGATCATACAATGTTGTCAAATGGCTTTAAAATTAACGAGTGTGACAAATGTGTCTACATTAAGAACACTCCTAATTTTATAGTCATTGTTTGCTTATATGTGGACGACATGTTGATAATGAGCAATAACATTGCCAATATAAATGCTACGAAACGCATGTTGACTAGCAAATTTGATATGAAAGACTTAGGAGTTGCGGACTTAATTCTGGGTGTTAAGATCCATAGAACTCCTCAGGGTCTGCCGTTGTCTCAAACTCACTACATCAATAGTGTTCTTGAAAAATTTAAATATTTGGATTTTAAAATTTCAAAGACTCCTATTGATGTAAACCTTGCTCTAAAGAAGAACAAATGTCAAAGCACATCGCAACGGGATTATGCACGTGTTTTGGGAAGTTTGATGTACGTCATGAATTGTACTCGACCAGATATAGCTTGTGCTATAAGTAAACTAAGTCGATACACGAGTAATCCCAATCAGACCCATTGGATGGCAATGAAACGTGTTTTGGGGTATTTAAAATACACTCAAGACTTTGCATTGCATTATAACAAGTATCCTGCAGTCATTGAAGGATATTGTGATGCCAATTGGATCACCGGCACAACTGATTCTAAGTCCACAAGTGGATTTATTTTCGCACTTGGTGGAGGAGCGGTGTCTTGGAAATCGTCCAAGCAAACATGTATTGCCCGCTCTACTATGGAAGCTGAATTCATAGCCTTAGATAAAGCCGGTGAAGAAGCCGAATGGCTTCGAAACTTTTTGGAAGACATTCCGTTTTGGCCTAAGCCGTTGACACCAATTTGTATACATTGTGATAGTCAATCGGCTATAGGAAGAGCGAGGAATGTCATGTATAACGGTAAGAATCGTCACATACGACGAAGGCATAAAACCGTTAGGGACCTACTCTCTAGGGGAATTATCACTATTGACTACTTGAAGTCAAGGGATAATGTGGCGGATCCGCTTACAAAAGGCTTAACTAGAGAGGCGGTTGAGTGTTCATCGAAGGGAATGGGACTATGGCCAAGGACAAGTCATCACGGCGGTAATTCTACCTAGGAGACTGGAGATCCCAAGAACTAGGTTCAAGGAGAATACAAAGTCGTGTTTGACGGTCCAACATTGTCAGTTAATGTTTGGTCCATTCTCATGATTAGACAATGTTCAAGTACCAAGGGTAAAATGCTAGAGGCATTTTTTAATGATTGTCTAAGTTTGATATTTTAATTATCAAACAGTGTACATCTATAGGATTACACGTTTAGAAATCACCTATGTAAGTGTGAAGTGGAAGCCGCTTCAAGGAGAATTCGATATGGCAAGTTCTCTAAGTACTTATGAAACCAGGCGGTGTTCATGGCTGAAACGAACACAACAGTGAGAACCAAAGACGGTTAAGGATTAGTTGTGACTTACGTTGTCTAGGTATACACCAAAGCTCAACGGTTCAAAGATATCAACTCTTCGATTGACCGAGTATATCCGATGTATGTTCATTACGGAAAGTTCAAAGGGAAACCTACTTATCCCGATGCAACTAATTCTTTCTTGCAAATCACACAAGTCTGTCATGCATATTTCCAATATAGCCATTCCCCATTCATGTGGGGGATTGTTGGGGTTTTAGAATAAATAGAGTGTGAACGGGAAATGGGTAGGAAGGTGAAAGGTTCCTTTTAGTAAGGAAATGCACCTTCTCCCATATTAGTAGAGGAAAAGACTTTTGTTGGGTTTAAATACAAATTCACTTCTCTTAGCTCTTAAAATGGTTGAGAAGAAGGGAAGCCTCGCGCCGTCGTCGTCGCTCGCTCGTCTCGGCTTCGGATTCGGATTTCGGATTTCGGATTTCGGTCAATTGATATGATTGATTGACTTAATTTTTTGGACCAACAAAACTAAAAATATTAATTAATTAATAATTTTTAATATTTAATATTAAATCTGTTTGTGTAATTAATCAGATTAATCCAGATTAATGATTCCTCCATGTTCTCCCACGTTTTCCCATTAGTGGACAATTCATTACTGACATTTAGTGAATTCAGCCATTAGTGGCAGTGAATTCTGATGCCATTAGTGGCAGTGAAGTCAGGTGTTAGTGGCCATTAGTGGTGACTCTTCACACTCTTTCCAAAGGCTATATAAACTGGTCAGTCATCAACCTTTGAACACACACTGAAACACAGAAATACAAAACTTCTTACTGCATTCCCTCTCTTTTCTGCATACTAAGTAAGTCGTGTGATTTGCTCCGTTTCTTTGAGTTCGCAGTGTTCTACTGTTTGAAGTGCCGCTACAGTAGAACTGTTATCCCGTTCCATCCTTGGAGAAATTAACCCATGAACCTTGGGCAACTGTGAGGGGGTTAGATTTCTTAAGAAGACACAAGTAAATTGTGGGCTCGGGATCGTCCCATACCAAACTGATAATATACTTATGTTTTTCTGTCTTTTCTGATTTATTTGGTTGCAGGATTAACATCTTCAAGGATAGTTTAACTAAAACAAAATTAGACTCTTAGATTTAAGTGTGAACACATGGCAGTAGATTAGCATTACACTGCCCAGACTGGATATAATATGGACTGGAGAGAAGCTGCTTCGAGCTAATTGGTGTTGCTAGTGAAGTAGGCTTAACATAATCAAACCCGCAGTAGGAGGATCCATTTATTACGTTCTCTTATTTGCAGCTATAAACAAGCCACTCTTCACTTATATCAAGGAATTGATAGGGCCAAGACCCATTTTAATTACTTTAAAAGAGACACGGTCATATAAACATCTTTTGTACTCCTGTGTAACATTCATTTTGTTGTTGATATACCCAAAAAACATGCATGTGCTAGCAAGAGGCCTCTTGCTGGAATCATATGAGTCATGGCTAATTACATTCCTTAGTGGGAATGCGTTCAAACTTATTAATGTTACAACCAACTCTTCCCCGCATTTTTTTTTTCTCTCTTCAAGAATCATCACAGAATAATAATAGGGCCACTATTTTTTTCCTCTAATTAATTAACTTGCTAAAATAAGTTAAATCAATTGGTTCACCTTGATTTTGACCGAAACTGCTGTTTGGACTGTTGCACCGAATCAGATACTGACCAAAACCATTTCCACTTTTAGGCTGCTACTACTATGTTATTTGTGATTTAGGCAAAAAAAGAAAAATAATAATAATAATAATAATAATAATAATAATAATAATAATAATAATAATAATAATAATAATAATAATAATAAAATAAAATAAAATAAAATATTTCCCAAGTTAACATTTTGCTTGTTCTTTCTATTCTGTCTGGCGAATTTGTTGAAAGCCAATTATTTGAGTCTTGATGTAGACCTCAAATGACTATTGCAAAATTTGGCAACACCGACACCTGTCAATATGAAGATGGTGTCAAGTTTTCAAATGAATCAAGTAAAGAGTTACTTTTCCTCTATGTTACACCAGTTTATAAATAACAATTTAACTAATATACACCGACAGTGTAAGGAAAAATTTACACAAACAGGTTACCTTTACCTGATGTAGTGGGTAACTTGTTTTATTATCAAATTTTAAATCTCACTTTTTATGGGGATTACCTGTAGATAATATAGGGATGACCTGCTTGTGTAAATTTTTTCTTACACCAACAGTATATATTAGTTAAACTCTATAAATAAATTATGTATTTCCTTATATATACTACTCCTATTAGTTGTACTTAACATTGACCTCAATTTTATCTCAAGATTATCTCAAGATTATATATGCTATTCCTTATATATACTACTCCTATTAGTTGTACTTAACATTGACCTCAATTTTATCTCAATTATGTATTTCCTTATATATACTACTCCCATTCGGCTTCTTCACCGGCTTTATCTAAGGCTATGAATTCAGCTTCCATAGTAGAGCGGGCAATACATGTTTGCTTGGACGATTTCCAAGACACCGCTCCTCCACCAAGTGCGAAAATATATCCACTTGTGGACTTAGAATCAGTAGTGCCAGTGATCCAATTGGCATCACAATATCCTTCAATGACTGCAGGATACTAGTTATAATGCAATGCAAAGTCTTGAGTGTATTTTAAATACCCCAAAACACGTTTCATTGCCATCCAATGGGTCTGATTGGGATTACTCGTGTATCGACTTAGTTTACTTATAGCACAAGCTATATCTGGTCGAGTACAATTCATGACGTACATCAAACTTCCCAAAATACGTGCATAATCCCGTTGCGACGTGCTTTGACCTTTGTTCTTCTTTAGAGCAAGGTTTACATCAATAGGAGTCTTTGAAATTTTAAAATCCAAATATTTAAATTTTTCAAGAACACTATTGATGTAGTGAGTTTGAGACAACGCCAGACCTTGAGGAGTTCTATGGATCTTAACACCCAGAATTAAGTCCGCAACTCCTAAGTCTTTCATATCAAATTTGCTAGTCAACATGCGTTTCGTAGCATTTATATTGGCAATGTTATTGCTCATTATCAACATGTCGTCCACATATAAGCAAACAATGACTATAAAATTAGGAGTGTTCTTAATGTAGACACATTTGTCACACTCGTTAATTTTAAAGCCATTTGACAACATTGTATGATCAAATTTCGCATGCCATTGTTTAGGTGCTTGTTTCAGTCCATAAAGTGACTTAACAAGTTTACACACCATCTTTTCTTTACCTGGAACCACGAACCCTTCAGGTTGTTCCATGTAAATTTCTTCCTCCAAATCCCCGTTTAAGAACGCTGTCTTAACGTCCATTTGATGGATTTCCAGACCATACACGGCGGCTAACGCTATTAACATACGAATGGATGTAATTCTGGTTACCGGCGAGTATGTGTCAAAGTAGTCAAGACCTTCTTGTTGTCTATAGCCTTTAACAACAAGCCTTGCCTTGTACTTGTCAATAGTGCCATCAGCTTTCATTTTCCTTTTGAAAATCCACTTAGAACCTAATGGTTTGTTTCCCGGAGGAAGATCAACCAACTCCCAAGTATGGTTGCTCAAAATAGATTCTATTTCACTATTGACGGCCTCTTTCCAAAATGGAGAGTCTGAAGAAGACATTGCTTCTTTAAACGTCCGAGGCTCATTTTCCAACAGGAAAGTGACAAAGTCATCTCCAAACGAAGTAGAAGTTCTTTGACGCTTGCTTCGTCTTGGTTCTTCCTCATTTGGTGAATTTCCTTTGGTTCCTTCCCGAGGTCGTTTGGATCTTTCACCAACTGACTCACATTCCTTCTTATACGGATATATAGTTTCAAAGAATTCAACACTGTCTGATTCCATCACCGTATTAACATGAATGTCGGGATTTTCTGATTTATGAACCAGAAACCGATATGCTTTACTGTTTATAGCATACCCAATGAAAACACAGTCAACTGTTTTCGGTCCAATCTTAACCCTTTTGGGTTTTGGAACTTGCACTTTTGCCAAACACCCCCACACTTTGAAGTAATTCAAGTTGGGCTTCCTTCCTTTCCACTTTTCATATGGAATGGAACGTGTTTTGCTATGGGGAACTCGATTGAGTATTTGATTAGCCGTGAATATAGCTTCCCCCCACAAGTTCTGGGGTAGACCCGAACTGATTAACAAGGCATTCATCATCTCCTTTAATGTCCGATTTTTCCTTTCCGCAATCCCATTGGATTGAGGCGTGTAAGGGGCAGTTGTTTGATGAATAATGCCATGTTCCAAACATATTTGTTCAAAAGGAGATTCATATTCTCCACCCCTATCACTTCTTATCATTTTGATCTTTTTGTTAAGTTGCGTTTCAACTTCATTTTTGTATTGCTTGAATGCGTCAATTGCCTCATCTTTACTACTAAGTAAATAAATATAGCAGTAACGAGTGCTATCGTCAATAAAAGTTATGAAATACTTCTTTCCACCGCGAGATGGTATTGACTTCATGTCACAAATATCTGTATGAATTAAGTCTAATGGTTCAGAATCCCTTTCAATTGACTTGTAAGGGTGTTTAGCATATTTAAACTCAACACATATTTGACATTTTGACTTAGCGCAATCAAATTTAGGCAATACTTCCAAATTGATCATTTTTCGCAAGGTTTTATAATTGACATGTCCCAAACGAGAATGCCATAAATTATTTGACTCAAGTAAGTAAGAAGAAGCTGCAATTTTATTCATAGTGTCAACGACCATTACATTGAGTTTGAAAAGGCCCTCAGTCAGGTAACCTTTTCCTACATACAGCTCATTCTTAGTTATTACAACTTTGTCAGAAACAAACACACACTTAAACCCGTTTTTAACAAGAAGTGCAGTAGACACCAAGTTCTTCCTTATTTCAGGAACGTGAAGAACATTGGTCAGAGTCACAACCTTGCCAGACGTCATTTTGAGGAATATCTTCCCACATCCTTCAATTTTGGCCGTTGCAGAATTGCCCATAGAGAGCGCCTCATCAGGTCCAGCGGGAGCATATGAAGCAAAGGCTTCCTTCACAGCACAAACATGGCGGGTGGCTCCTGAATCAATCCACCATTCCTTAGGATTTCCAACTAAGTTGCATTCAGAAATCATAGCACATAAATCAATGTCTTGCACTCCTTGGGCCAATTTTGTCTCTTCAACCATGTTTGCTTGACCTTTTTCCTTTTTCCTGTCCTTCTTTGCAGCACGACAGTCTGCGGACTTATGTCCACTCTTGCCACAGTTGTAGCAATTTCCCTTGAACTTTTTCTTGCTGGGGTTGGTCTTCCCTCCAGAAGGCTTCTTTCTCTTATTTTGATTTGGAGTATGCTCAACAATATTTTCTCCCGCTATTGCAGCACTTCCACGAGCCTTCTTTTCAGCAGATTTGTTGTCCTCTTCAATCCTCAAGCGTACAATCAAATCTTTAAGGGTCATCTCCTTGCGCTTGTGTTTCAAGTAATTTTTAAAGTCCTTCCATGATGGAGGTAAATTTTCAATCATGGCTGCAACTTGAAACGCCTCATTAATCTTCAAACCTTCAAAGAAAAGTTTGTTAGCAACAACATAAATAATACTCTTAACATAAGTATTAATCAGGATCAAACCTTCAGCAAGGAGATCATGGATAAGGACTTGAAGTTCTTGGACTTGGGACACAACAGATTTGTTATCCACCATTTTATAATCCAGAAATTTGGCAGCCACAAATTTCTTCAGTCCAGCGTCTTCAGTCTTATATTTCTTTTCTAGAACATCCCACAGTTTCTTAGACGTTTCAACATTACTGTAAACGTTGTACAGGTCATCTTCCAAGCCACTTAGAATGTAATTCTTGCATAAGAAGTCAGAATGCTTCCAAGCCTCAATCACAAGGAAGCGTTCGTTTTCAGGTGTTTCATCAGTCAGGACTGGAGCATCCTCCTTGATAAACCTTTGCAGGCTTAAGGTGGTCAGATAAAAGAACATCTTTTGCTGCCACCTTTTAAAGTCCACACCAGAAAACTTCCCCGGCTTTTCTGCAGGTGGCATAACCGTTGCAGCAGCACGGCTAGGCCCAGCAGCACCAGAAACTGCGGTAGCATTAGTATTCACAGCAGGGACAGTTTGTTCCACTCCGTTAGTCATCTCTGTCAAGTGACACAAGTAGAAACAATATTAATAAACTGTTTAAACAATAGGAGTAGAAAAAACCACGAAGGCTTTTAGTCCCCACAAACAGATTATTTCACAGTAATTAGGAGTAGAAAAACCACGAAGGTTTTAGTCTCCACAGCAGATTAATATATTATATACGAGTAGAAAACCACAAAGGTTTTAGTCTCCTTAAGCAGTATTTATTTAAGTGCAGAAAATAAATAACAATAGATTTCTTAAGCTTGTTAATCCTGCAACCAAATAAATCAGAGAAGACAGAAAAACATAAGTATATTATCAGTTTGGTATGGGACGATCCCGAGCCCACAATTTACTTGTGTCTCCTTAAAAAATCTAACCCCCTCACAGTTGCCCAAGGTTCATGAGTTAATTTCTCCAGGATGGAACGGGATAACAGTTCTACTGTAGCGGCACTTCAAACAGTAGAACACTGCGAACTCAAAGAAACGGAGCAAATCACACGACTTACTTAGTATGCAGAAAAGAGAGGGAATGCAGTAAGAAGTTTTGTATTTCTGTGTTTCAGTGTGTGTTCAAAGGTTGATGACTGACCAGTTTATATAGCCTTTGGAAAGAGTGTGAAGAGTCACCACTAATGGCCACTAACACCTGACTTCACTGCCACTAATGGCATCAGAATTCACTGCCACTAATGGCTGAATTCACTATGTCAGTAATGAATTGTCCACTAATGGGAAAACGTGGGAGAACATGGAGGAATCATTAATCTGGATTAATCTGATTAATTACACAAACAGATTTAATATTAAATATTAATAATAAATTATTAATTAATTAATATTTTTAGTTTTGTTGGTCCAAAAAATTAAGTCAATCAATCATATCAATTGACCGAAATCCGAATCCGAAGCCGAGACGAGCGAGCGACGACGACGGCGCGAGGCTTCCCTTCTTCTCAACCCTTTTAAGAGCTAAGAGAAGTGAATTTGTATTTAAACCCAACAAAAGTCTTTTCCTCTACCAATATGGGAGAAGGTGCATTTCCTTACTAAAAGGAACCTTTTCACCTTCCCACCCATTTTCCGTTCACACTCTATTTATTTCAAAACCCCAACAATCCCCCACATGAATGGGGAATGGCTATATTGGAAATATGCATGACAGACTTGTGTGATTTGCAAGAAAGAATTAGTTGCATCGGGATAAGTAGGTTTCCCTTTGAACTTTCCGTAGTGAACATACATCGGATATACTCGGTCAATCGGTAGATTTGAAGCGGCTTCCACTTCACACTTACATAGGTGATTTCTAAACGTGTAATCCTATAGATGTACACTGTTTGATAATTAAAATATCAAACTTAGACAATCATTAAAAAATGCCTCTAGCATTTTACCCTTGGTACTTGAACATTGTCTAATCATGAGAATGGACCAAACATTAACTGACAATGTTGGACCGTCAAACACGACTTTGTATTCTCCTTGAACCTAGTTCTTGGGATCTCCAGTCTCCTAGGTAGAATTACCGCCGTGATGACTTGTCCTTGGCCATAGTCCCATTCCCTTCGATGAACACTCAACCGCCTCTCTAGTTAAGCCTTTTGTAAGCGGATCCGCCACATTATCCCTTGACCGAAATCCGAAATCCGAAGCCGAAGCCGAAGCCGAAGCCGAGACGAGCGAGCGACGACGACGGCGCGAGGCTTCCCTTCTTCTCAACCCTTTTAAGAGCTAAGAGAAGTGAATTTGTATTTAAACCCAACAAAATTCTTTTCCTCTACCAATATGGGAGAAGGTGCATTTCCTTATTAAAAGGAACCTTTTCACCTTCCCACCCATTTCCCATTCACACTCTATTTATTCCAAAATCCCAACAGAAGAATCATTGATGGTGAAGTTGAAAGATAAACGATAAAAAAGAATCGGAAATTTAAATAGTGTAGAAAAAAGTTAAAATTTTAGATACAATACAAACAAGATTCAATTTGACCTACAGATCAAATCTGTTGCAAAGGTCCGAAGAAGAGTACAATATGTCTATGTTTGACTTTGCTGATCTTCAACCATGTTTACTGATTTTTCTTCACTGTATTAGGATTCAACTTATTTTTATGTGCTTATAAATTATAATTGTATGAAAAGAAAAAAAAAAAAAAAGAAGTTAGTCTTTGGGTTTTATGGGAAAGAAATTAAAGGGGATCAAATCCTGATCATCTAAGGAAGAAAGAGCAAAGGAAGAAGAAAAGTAAGGGCGTGGGCACGGGAAGAAATGAGTATGTGAAGTGGATGGAGAGAAAAGGTAAAGCAAAATAAAAGAATAAAAATTATGTAAATATTCCTAAAATGACCTGATGGTGTTAAAAAATAATACACCGACGGTGCGTAGAACTTAAACCAACAGTATATATTAGTTAAACTCTATAAATAAATTATGTATTTACTTATATATACTACTCCTATTAGTTGTACTTAACATTGACCTCAATTTTATCTCAAGATTAAGTACACATTGTCACCTCAACTTTTGTTATTAGTATAAACACTTAGAGCCATGCTGCTTGTTTTTATATTTTACTTTTTATTTTTAAACAAATGCTTACTTTAGAGAGTTTAGAGAGTTGAGGTGTTTAGACAAGTATTATGAAAAAATATATATAAGTGTTTTCGAGTTGCACCAAAAACTGTATTTCTAATACAACTAGAAGCTAAAAGAATAATTTTTCCTTAGTAGAAAATGAAGTTTTTAAACTTTTCTCAATAACAAAAATACACTTACAAAGATAAAATATATACCAAATTATTCCAACTTAATTTAAATCATCTTGAGAAATAAAATACTCTTATCAAATGTGAAGCATTATATTGTATTACAAATTATATGAACTTTGGTGTTTTTATTTCTTGTATTTAAATTATATTAATTGAAAAGAACCTTAATTGTAGCTTCTCATAGTGAATATTTAAAACTACTTATTCAGTTATTAATTACATATAGAATAAATTTTATCCTTATATCCAAGTTGACAATATTAAAAGTATTTTTTAAAAAGATTCACAAAACCCAAATAATTGACGATTTAATATTCATAAAAGTGCTCCTCAAATTAATAGATTGTACACATACAAACTATAAGTCTCCCAAATTGTTGAATCCAGTTTTGATGATAACAATTAAATTCATCAAACAACTAATGAGTTTCACAATATTTTTGTAGGTCATCTAAAAGTGACACGAGTCATAAGAGAAATCAAGAAACATTCATGCAAGGAAGGGAGATATCAAGCGCATAAATCAAGGATTCACTAAAGATGGAAAGTTGACTGCATTCAAGTAATTGGAGATTCTTTCCATATCTTCAACGAAAGGAATTAAGCTCTAGAAGGAAAGTCCTCACTAGTGGGCACGCGTGACTGAAGATTCTCACAATCAATTTAGGATCAGCAGATCAAGTCAAAGAAGGAAAAGAATCATCTGTCAACGACTCTAAACTTTATTCTCACAAGGAAAATATCATATATCCTGTAAGGATTAAATCCCTTGGGTCATCACATCTCTTTTCACATGGAAAGCAAGATCAATTATTATTGACAGAATGCTTGTTCACATTGAAGAGCTGAAGCTATATATTCAAGGTAGCCTCCATCCAGACAATTAAGCAACCTTTTACTTTCTAGAAATATCTTTCAAGCCTTGAAACATTGTATTCTTGAGCATTTACTATTGTACAAGAAAAAAGCAAAGAGAATTCAGAGTGAAAGTAAGGTTAGTGTCGTGTGAGTTGGTTGCTGTAGTGTGAAACCAACTGTAGGTCGTTAGTGGTGAGTGCAGTGTCAAAAACCACAAGTTAGTATCATTGGTGGTGAGCGAAGGAAAACCATTCAAGTTGTATCGTGAAGAAATCTTTGAGCAAAAGAGATAACTCCCTTGTGACCCAAGGGGACTGGATTAGGAACCACATTGGTTCTGAACCAGTATAAAAATTATTGTGTCCTTTATTATTCTTGCACTTTACTTACTGTCTTTTATTACTTTATAATTAGTTGACTCTTTAGTCTAGGGGTGGGCGTTCGGTTCTTCGGTTCGGTTTTTAGAAGTAGGAGTCCGTTACTTCGGTCTTCGGTTCGGTTTGAAGTGTAGAAAAGTCCGTAATTTTTATACTTCGGTTCGGTTCGAATTTTTTTTTTGGTACTTCGGTTCGGTACTTCGGTGTTTCGGTTTAAACCAAAGTTTATAGCCAAAGAAAAAAAGGCCGAACAAGAAAGGGAAAGGAAAGGCAAAGTACATACCTGTTCAAAGTCAAAAAATAAGATTAACAAAAATACATCAAATTACCAAATATAAATGATTGAATACTCGTAATATCATATCGCGATGACTTAACATAAATGATTTATTCAAACTAAAGGGATGTTCAGCTAATTTATCATTTCCTAATGAATTTTTAGTTCAATTATTTAATTTTTTATATATGTTGCATTTAATCACTAATTAGACATTAAAATACAATAAGCAAAAAAGGGAAATTATACGAATCAATCTAGGAAATATACGTAATATGTAATGGTGGATGTTTTTTGTTAATGGTTTTTTTTTTTTTAAAAAAAAAAAAAAAAAAAAAAAAAAAAAAAAAAAATTCGGTTTTTTCGGAATTTCGGGGCCCAAAGTTCCGGGGTGCCCGAAACCGAAGACCGAACCGAAGACCGAAGTTCAAAATTTTCTAGGACCGAACCCGAACCGAAAAACCGAAGAACCGAACCCGAAGTACCGAATTAGTTCGGTTCGGTTCGGTATTTCGGTTTTTTCGGTTTTGTGCCCACCCCTACTTTAGTCGACTGAAACTGGATAAAAAATAAAAAGATATAATTCACCCCCCTCCTCTTATACTTTCAATTGGTATCAGAGCAGGTCTCACACACACTTAATTGTTTTCTTTTGCCTTACAGCAAGTGAGAAAAGATTATGTCTGGCCATATTGTTACCGGGGCTCTACTTCAAGAAGGAACATCTATTGCTCGACCTCCTTACTTTAATGGACAGCACTTCAGTCATTGGAAGGTTCGAATGGAAACTTTTGTCAAGTCCATTGACTTCAAAGTGTGGCGTGTCATTTCCAAAGGTCCATATGATATACCTTTGGACGAAGGGAAGAAACCTGAAGGACAAGACTCCAAAATTCCCTTTGATATTGATGACTACAATGATGAGTAGAGAGAAATCATTCAACTTAATTCCAAAGCTCAAAATCTATTATATAATACTATAAGTGGTGAAGAGTATGAAAAAAATATCCAGTTGTGAAACTGCTAAAGAAATGTGGGACAAACTTGTTGTCACCTACGAAGGAACAAGTAAAGTAAAGGAAACCAGGATCAATCTCCTTGTGCATGAATATGAACTATTCCAAATGAAGGAAGGAGAATCCATTGAGGACATGTTTGCTAGATTTAACAAAGTTGTTGGTGAACTTAAGACTGATGGGAAGATCTATACCAGTGGTGAACAGGTACGAAAAATCCTTAGAAATCTTCCAGTCGTGTAGCAACCCAAAGTGATTAACATTGAAGGAGGAGATCTCAATGCTTTATCTTATGATGAACTTCGTGGAGACCTTATTGCTTTCGTGAAAACTCATCTTCAAAGAAAATCACAAACCACTGAAAATAAGAAGGAAGTTGCCTTTGCCGCTGATAACTCAGATGCTCCAAGTGATAATAATGATATTGTGGATGAATGGGGTTTGATGTCCAAAAACTTCACTAACCTTCTCAGAAGAAATCGACAGAGAGGAAAACCAAGATTCAACTCCCGCAGAAGTACTCAAAATAATGATCAAGAAAAGAACGATGGGCGCTATTATGAATGTGGGAAGTTATGTCATATTGCAGCCAACTGTAATGAAGCCAAGAAGAAGCAGCCAAAAAGCAACTACAAGAAGAAAGCCTTTTCAGCATGGAGTGATGAAGAAGGATCCGACAATAAGGAAGAAGCAAATCTCTGTTTTATGGCTGAAGCAGAATCTAGCAAGGTACGCAATTATAATTGTGAAAACTGTAATGCTTTACAAGAGGACCTAGATTCAGCATTAGATGAAATGAAAACTATTCTTCAGGAGCTATCTAAACTAAAGAAAGAAAAAGAAAGTTGTGATCGTAAACTAGACGTATGTGAACTTGAATGTAATTATCTTCAACAAGAAGTCCAAGACTTACAATTTAAATTGAACAATCAAAGAAAATCAACCAGCCATAGCTCAGGAAAATCCAATACAACTCCTTTATCTCCTGCCTACGTTTTACAATTAATGAGTCAACTAAAACTGCAACTGATGAAAAGGCTCATGTTGTATGTTATTACTGTAGAAACCTTGGTCACATCAGATCTAAGTGTAGACTAAGAAGGCATAACAAAGGAAAATGGATTTGGATGCCTAAAATGTCTCTAAATAATTATGTTGCTAACCAAAAAGGACCCAAGACAACTTGGGTACCAAAGCATGAGTGACTATTTATAATGCATGAACTCCACAACAAATTTCACAAAGGGAAATGGATACTTGATAGTAGATGTTCCAGACAAATGACAGGTGACAAACAGTGGTTCAAATCTGTCACCTCTATCGAATGAGGATTAGGGAAATTCGGAGACAATGGTAAAGGAATTGTTACTGGAGTGGGTAAAATCTCTCTAAGCTCTTCTTGTGATATAAATGAGGTACTATTAATTGAAGGACTAAGGCATAATCTATTAAGTATCAGTCAACTATGCGATGCCGGGTATCAGGTAAAATTTGAATCTTCTGAATGCATCATATGTAACTCTACATGTAATGTCATTCTCACTGGTTCCAGAAGTAACAATATTTATAAATTGGATCACACCTCTCCTATGTCAAATCATGTGTGTTTAACATCTACTACATCTGATCCATGGTTATGGCATAAAAAATTAGGTCATGCTAGTATGCATCTCATTCAGAAACTTTCTAAGAAGGAACTCGTTCTTGGCCTTCCTAGATTAAATTTTTCAAAAGATCATATATATGATGCATATCAACTAGGAAAGCAAACCAGAACTTCTTTCAAAATTAAGGACATTGTTAATACTTCTATACCTTTACAATTATTGCACATGGATATCTTTGGTCCTACCAAAACTGCCAGCATTGGAGGAAAAATGTATGCATTTGTCATTGTAGATAATTATTCTCTTTTTACTTGGGTTATTTTCTTGTCTCATAAGGATGAAGCCCAAAGAAATTTCGAATTCTTTTGCAAGAAAGTACAAAGAGAAAAAGGGTACTTTATAACAGCCATCTGGAGTGATCATGGTGGAGAGTTCGAAAGTAAAACTTTTGAATTATTCTGCAATGAACAAGGTATCTCTCACAATTTTTTATCTCCAATAACACCTCAGCAGAATGGAGTTGTGGAACGGAAGAACAGGACACTTCAAGACATGGCAAGAACCATGCTACTTGATCATTCTCTTCCAAACAAATTCTGGGCTGAAGCAGTAAGTACGGCATGTCATATTTTAAATAGATGTCTCATTCGACCTATATTGAAGAAAACTCCATACGAGCTATGGAAAGGTAAGAGAACAAATATCAGTTACTTTCATCCATTCGGATGTAAATGCTTCATACATAACAATGGAAAAGACAATCTTGGTAAGTTTGATTGTTGTAGTGATGAGGGTATTTTTCTTGGATATTCTACTACAAGCCGTTCTTATAGAGTCTATAATAAACGTACCCTGTCAGTAAAAGAATCCATGCATGTTGTTTTTGTTGAAACTAACCCTCTTAATGAGAAAGATGAAAGTGCAGATACTGAAGTTCTCAATTTAAAAGAGTTAAACCAAAACGCAAGTAATCAGATTCAGTCAACTGAGGAAAACTCAGAACCAAAGCTAGAAGCTGAATATGATGAGTCGACTGATAAACCTGATACTGTTATTCCAAATGAATGGAAAAGCGAGCCAAACTATCCTCAAAAGTTTTTCATTGGTGATCCTCAAGAAGGTATGAGAACCAGAGGCCACTTCAAACAAAGCTCAAATATGGCTCTTATCTCTCAACTTGAACCAAAGAAAGTTAAAGAAGCTCTAAATGATCCACACTGGATAAAGGCGATGGAAGAAAAATTAGCTCAGTTTGAGAAGAATCACGTATGGACCCTTGTTCCTAAACCCCCAAATGTCTCCATCATTGGAACAAAATGTGTATTTCGTAATATACTCAGTGAAGATGGAAAAGTGGTAAGAAACAAAGCACGACTTGTTGCTCAAGGTTACTCGCAACAAGAAGGCATTGACTATGACGAGACATTCGCTCCAGTTGCAAGGTTAGAATCTATTAGAATGCTTCTTGCATATGCATCTTTTAAAGGATTTAAGCTATATCAAATGGATGTTAAAAGTGCTTTTTTAAATGGCTTCATAAAAGAAGAAGTTTATGTTAAACAGCCACTTGGTTTTGAAAACTCTCAACATCCTTCTTATGTATTTAAGTTAACTAAAGCTCTTTATGGTTTAAAGCAAGCTCCTAGAGCTTGGTATGAAAGGCTAAGTAACTTTCTTTTAAAGCATGGTTTCAGTCGAGGTAAGATTGACACTACACTGTTTATTAAGCGATCGTCAACAGGTAATATTCTTATTCAAATATATGTTGATGATATTATTTTTGGAAGCACTAACCCTTCTCTATGCAAGGACTTTGCTGAAATTATGCAAACAGAATTTGAAATGAGTCTTATGGGTGAGTTCACTTTCTTCCTTTGACTTCAAATCAACCAATATGACAAAGGGATATTCATAAGTCAATCCAAGTACGCCAAGGAACTCTTGACAAAATATGATTTGCAAAATGAAAAGTCTATTGGAACCTCTATGAGCACATCCACAAACCTTGAAAAGGGCTCTAAAGGTAAAAGTGTCGACCAAACTAAGTATCGATGTATGATTGGATCTCTTCTATACTTAATTGCTAGTCGACCAGATATAATGTTCAGTGTTTGTAAATGTGCAAGGTTTCAATCTGACCCTAAGGAGTCTCATCTAACTTCTGTCAAAAAAATTATGAGATATTTAGCAGGCACTACTATGCATGGTCTTTGGTATGCTCGAACTATTAACATTCATCTTCAAGGATATTCAGATGCAGATTTTGCAGATGATAAGGATGATAGAAAAAGCACAAGCGGGACTTGTCAATTTCTTGGAAATCCTTAATTTCATGGCACAGTAAGAAACAAGGATCAGTCTCTTTGTCCACAACGGAGGCTGAGTATATTGCCATTGGGCATTGTTGCACTCAACTTCTTTGGATGTCCTATCAATTAAGTGACTATGATATTATTACTAAGCCCATGTCTATATTGTGTGATATTCGAGTGCTATATGTCTTTCTAAAAATCCCGTGCATCATTCTAGGGCAAAACATAGAGAGATTAAACATCATTTTACTAGGGATCATGTTTTATGTGAAAATGTTAAAATATCCTTTGTTACTACTGAAAATCAACTTGCAGATATTTTTACAAAATCTTTGCATGAAGAAAGATTTTGTGAACTTCGCGAAAAACTTGGTGTGATTGGAGATCCTATCATATCTTAAATTGACATATGTTTGGCTTATATTATTTTCAGTTATTCATTTTTTTTTTTTTGGTAAAATATTTTACAAAACTGATTTGAATGGATTTAAGTAAAGACATTAAAATATTTTCTTTAAATGCATCCACTTGTGTGTAATCATCTGCATTTATTTCTATGTGTGTACATAACCCCCTTTATTCTCTCACCAGCTTTCACTATTCCTATCAGTCACGCCTTGTCACATTCTCTCTTCTCCATAAAAACTCTCAAGTACCTCCTCTCTCCAGTCACTTCAACTACTCCTATCTCCTCTTTCTCCTAAAATCTTCTCAAAAGTTCTCTCTTCTCTCCGCCATGGGAAAATCTTCTAAGCCTAAAACTGTTCCCACATGAAAAAACTCTAGAACTCGTAAACCTAATCGTTCTATGTCTCATGTTCATGTTTCTTCTTCTGAATCTCTCCAAGCTTCTCACCAAGATGAGTCTGGGTCCGTTTCTCTATCTACAGTCAAGAAATATGGTAAGCGTCCCTTGCAAGAACCTCCCTCCGGTTTAACTCCAAAAAGGCCTAAAGTTGTTTCTCCTGCTATTCCACTTGATGATGACCAAAACTTCTAGGATAACGGTCGTGAAAAACTAGGAGAACTCCAAAATCGTCGCATTGTTGAACTTGAAGCCATGGAAACATCTGACTGCCATATCAAAACCTTCTTTGACTTCCAAGGTTGGAATAATTTCTTCTCTCTTATTCGTCCTGTTGTTTACCCTGATTTAGTCTGCATGTTTTTTGCAAATCTGCGCTCTTGTGGGAGTGATGCTATAGAATCTCTCGAGCTAGGAAAGCGTATTTTCTTGAATTGAAAAATCCTTGAAAAAATCCTGTCCTCTCAGTTTTATGGTTACTCAAATTGCTTCAAAAACTCCTGGCTCTCTGACTTTGAAGTCTCTTTTGAACAAGCAAAGTCCTACATTACTGGTTAACCTGCTCACTCTATCCCTGATGGTCAATTGGGTCCTCATTCCCTCTATTCTGAAACTCGTGTCCTGGCGCACATTGCTGCTACCACCATCCTCCCTCGTACTGGCTCCTTTAGTACTCTTTCTCAGCGCAATACCTTTATTGTCTACTGGCTTGTCTCTAAAATAAAGCTTAATCTGTCTTTGTAGATCCTGAGTTATATGATTGAGTGTGCTGATGATAGCAACACTTCTGGATGTCTTCCCAATGGTATGCTCATTTCACATATCCTTGACTCTCTGCATGTCCCTATTGCTGGTCATCTTGAGGCCTCCATTATTCAGTGCAACAATGGTCGTGCATTTGCTAGTATGGAATATGTTCACCTTGGGGATACTTGGGTCAAGAAGCCTGAATTAGATCATCTTCCTAACACGTCCTGTCCTGCTCCTTCTGCACCTATTCCCTCTGATGATAAGTCATCTACTGTTTCCTCTGAAGTTCTTTCCAAGTTAGCTGTTGTTGAGGTCACTCTTGGTGAGCTTAAGGATCTTGTTCTGTCGTCCCAATTTAACCTTGAGAAAGTTAGGGATGATACCAAATCTACTAAAGCTGACATTGCCATACTGCGTCTCTCTCTCAAACTGCTCGTGATGCTCGTGCTAGCTTGGTGACTGTCCATGAACGCATTGATACAATGGGTCGCAATATCATCAACACTTTGCGTTACTGTTTGATGCGTAGTTACTTTGGCTTATTCTGGTTGTTTTTGTTAAAACTATGCTTAAAATTTTTTGTTGACTCTCCTTTTTGTTGATGACAAAGGGGAGAATGGCCTGTAAATTTAAAACTGCCTGGCTGATGAATGTTTAACTTATCTAAACTGTCTGTTTGATGAATGTTTATATGCATTAAGTTAGTTGAATGTTGTACGCTTGCATAATATGCCTAAGTCGATTACTCAATTTGAATTGTGTATGACAGTTGTGTATCAAGGATGTCAATCGACTAAATTCTCCCCCAAAAGGGATAGCAATCTTTTCTATCTAAAATTTCAGGTATATCAAAGATAGGGGGAGCACACAATTAGGGGGAGCAAGCTATGATTCAAGCACTCAAGCAAATAGGAAAGTATCATAAATTTAAATATTGTCATCATCAAAAAGGGGGAGATTGTTGAATCAAGTTTTGATGATAACAATTAAATTCATCAGACAACTAATGAGTCTCACAATATTTTTGTAGGTCATCCAAAAGTGACATGAGCCATAAGAGAAATCAAGAAACATTCATGCAAGGAAGGGAGATATCAAGTGCATAAATCAAGGATTCACTAAAGATGGAAAGTTGACTGCATTCAAGTAATTGGAGATTCTCTCCATATCTTCAGCGAAAGGAATTAAGCTCTAGAAGGAAAGTCCTCACTAGTGGGCACGCGTGACTGAGGATTCTCACAATCAATTTAGGATCAGCAGATCAAGTCAAAGAAGGGAAAGAATCATCTGTCAACAGCTCTAAACTTTATTCTCACAAGGAAAATATCATATCTCCTGTGAGGATCAAATCTCTTGGGTCATCACATCTCTTTTCACAAGGAAAGCAAGATCGATCATTATTGACAGAATACTTATTCACATTGAAGAGCTGAAGCTATATATTCAAGGCAGCCTCCATCTAGACAACTACGCAACCTTTTACTTTCTAGCAATCTCTTTCAAGCCTTGAAACATTGTATTCTTGAGAGTTTACTATTGTACAAGAAAAAACAAAGAAAATTCAGAGTGAAAGTAAGGTTAGTGTCGTGTGAGTTGGTTGCAGTGGTGTGAAACCAACTGTAGGTCGTTAGTGGTGAGCGCAGTGTCAAAAACCACAAGTTAGTATCGTTGGTGGTGAGCGAAGGAAAACCATTCAAGTTGTATCGTAAAGAAATCTTTGAGCCAAAGAGATAACTCCCTTGTGACCAAAGAGGACTGGATTAGGAACTACATTGGTTCTGAACCAGTGTAAAAATCACTGTATCCTTTATTAGTCCTGCACTTTACTTACTGTCTTTTATTACTTTAGAATTAGTTGACTCTTTAGTCGACTGAACTTGGATAAAAAATAAAAAGATATAATCACAAATTACTTTCTGAAAAGCAACTTTAACAAAAATAAGTTTCCCCAATTAGATTGTAATGATCTTTTAGCGGCATTTTCCTAAATGGCCTCTTTCTAGGCTACTAGTTAATTAGTCCTGTCATTCATTAGCCCAATTGGCTAAATGTATATATAAATCACCAATTACTTTAAAAGTCGAACTTTTTTCCATCATTCAAACGAGGAAATTTAGAAAGTGATCTCAAAGACCCATACGGTACAAACAACCCACTTTTAGCTTAACTTTCATGGGTTTAGCTCCCAAATCTACTGTACAAACCATGAACACATTTTTATTGACTTTTTGGGAGTTTACCCCAACTTTTGGATCTCCTTTCACTACAAAAAATGATTTAAACATTTGGATCTCCTTTCTTTATGAGCAAGTGAGCAATGGGGTAAAAAAAATTCTAATTGCTTTAATCCTGTGGTCGTGATCAATCTTACTTCGATAGGGTGAATCTTTCTCCTAATATTATTGAGTATTAGATGGTCCATTCCTTAGGGAAAAGGTCAAGTAACAGCCACATAATTGGAGAGTGATAAATTTGCATTTACATAATGACAAAATAGATAGGTTTTTGGGCATTTTGTGCAGCAGTTCAGTGTCATTACTCATGGAAAGTGACTAACTTGGGATCATCTTCATATATTCCATAATTAGCTAGTAAGATAGACAAGACAAAAATCTCAGAGTAATACAAAATTTTAAGAATTGGATGCTCTTTGGGAGGGTTGTAGGTGTGATTTTCATTTGGATGGAGTATATATCATAAATGTATTGATCTAGACGCACTTGATTACGATAGGGCCAACGTTTTTGTTATTCAAAAGTTGGGTTCTTGAAAATCATATGACGACAAGCACATGTCTGCTACACCAAAAAGTCCAAAATAGTACTCCTTTCGTATCAATTTAAATGTCTTAATTTGATTGGACACAGAGTTTAAAAATATAAAAAAACTTTTCAATTATGATTCTAAACTCATGTTTGTTTATACTTTTTGGAGAGACTTTTTGGGAGTTTTTGAAAGAAAATCTGTTTGTTTATAGAATTTAACCAAAATTTGGAGCAAAAAGTCCCAAAAACCAAGACCACTTTTTGGGATTTTTTGAGAAATTTTGTATATTTCATTCACAAAATTTCAAATATTTTTTCAAGTGAAATGTATGTTCAAACACAATTTCAAGTTCCAAAAATTCTTTTTCAACTTAACTTCAAAAATTCAAATTCCCAAGTTTCAACCAAATCTATGTCCAAACGCTAGCTAAACTAAAGAGGTGTATAATGTACTAAAATGTCATTCGAATTCGTGGTTTTAAACTTGCCATGTATGGTGTTTAAATTGTCCACTTACTTAATATAGAAAGCGGCACTCTTTTTTGACAGACCAAAAAAGAAAGTAAGGCATTTAAATTGGAACGGAGGCAGTAACTCCCAAAACCTAGTGAGGAAAAAGTGAAAGAAAAATAGTTTCACTTTTATCCTTCCCACTAGCCCACAACTAACCGTATGATGGGATAGTTTGGAATCCTTGATCCTTAATAAGAGGTATTCAGTATGGCTCTATGATGGAGAACTTCTTTGTAGTTCGTTGTACAGTACTACGTCTTATAGCCTTAAGGTAGACCTACCCAATCTGAATTTGTATTAGTCGAGCCATTATGTATGTTTAGAATATTGAGTGTGTAATATATTAGATTAAGTCCACGTTCATTGTCATAACTAGTAATACTCCACGCTAATAATCGAGATTTCCCTTTGAATGAGATGGCAAATATTCACATGAAAGTCAATGATAGGCATGCAATTTTGGTTACGCGGACAGATGAATCTTTTACTGTCAACTAGTTGAAAACGCAAAATGTGAAACCGTTTGGAAGATGTGTATTTAGGAGTCGGGAGGGGACCTTTACAAACGAAGAGCAGGACTAGTTACAGGGTGTTAGATGACTCAATCAGATGAAATTCACGAGGTTTAAAACAATTTGGGTCCATAAATAGTGTCAAGGAAGTATTGCAATTCACAACATGTCGACTAGCTCCTTTGGTTTACTTGCGATCGCGCGTTTGACTTGCGGGAGTAGCCTTCTTAAATATTAGTACTTAACTCCTTTGGTTAAGCTATGAGCACATAGCATGCAACGGCTCAATTTGACTTGTTGGGATGTAATCACTGTATGAATCAGTTATATCGTGCTCTTTATCTAGAGACAGATTCAAAATTTTAAACCTGCTCCTCCGGCGGATCGATAAGTAAACTGAGTCTAAACATAATTTTTACTAAGTATTACTTAGACAATACATAAAAAATGAAGGCTGGCCTTGGTACAGGGAGAAGCACTCTGTGTTTCTACTAGTGACCATCTTGGAAGCAGCCCCTCCATTGCGGAGGTAAAACTGTGTAAACTTGCTTTTCCCTAGATACAAAATAAGTCGTCAAAGATGGTTACTACGTCGCACTTGACGTCCATACAATAGATACGCCTCAGATTTTATCGAAGGTATCCATGCACTAAACATGAAACTCCTACCAACTCTTTTTATGACATGGTGTTTGTATAGAGTCAACTTTAATATGAGAAGGGAGATCCAAACAAAATATAAATTGGCAAGTAGTGTGAGTCAACCATCGAATTATGCAACTCTTCATTATTATTTGAATTGGACATGGGCCTAGAACACTAAAGTCTTAGGGTGAAATAGGCAAGTCTCAGTGGTCCGATAGTGGTACCAAATAAGAGGAACGATATATTGGTCCCGAGGTCAGTATGGGCATGGGAGGGGTATGGCAAATGCATTGGACATGCAATCATGTCATGGATTCAAGAAAAGCATGTGAAATCCTCATGGACTGGCCCAAAGTGCAACATCTTCTGAAACAATTTCATTTTTTCAACAATTACAGCTTACAACAAGGGAGTTGCAAAATATCAGTTACAACTAGATCAGTATATGTTTAGCAAGACTTCTTCTCCCTATTTGTCGTATACAAAGTTGTCTTGTGAGATCTCTAAGCTATTAAATTAAAGCTCTCGAAGTCGGCTAATAGAAAAATTCTCCGAGAGTCGAGGACACTGGCTGCTACTCATTCCGAAACAAATAGTCAAACATTATAATTAGAAAAAGAAAGTTCAACTTTCACAAAGACTGAATAATTTTTCTCGAATAGTATTTGGTTGAAACGGTTTCAAGAAAATTTCAACATCTTACTGGAAACACCACAAATTTTCTGCCATAGTTACAGTTTTCATGAATTGGCTGAAAGTTTGAAAAAGGAAGAGTCTTTGAAGTTAAAATTGGTAGAAGATATTTGGAATTATTCAAAAAAAAAAAAAGTATAGTAGAAGTTAATATCATGCATTCAACGTTAAAATCAACAAAATACCCAGCAGGTTCAACAAGTGTCGGGATAATGAGGTGTATGCAAACCCTATATCCTACCTTATGATAGATAGAGAGGTTGCTTCCTATACACCCTTGACTTAAATTAAAAATAAAAATATATTTGAAAATCAATTTGATGAATAAAAGAGTAAAATAATCAAAAATTTGGTAGAAAGGAAAACTGTGTTCAATACAAAATAGTGAGCATAGAAAAGTTAGAAGAAACAACAACATAAAGAAATACGATAATATTAGAATAAACCGAATAATTACTAGTAAAGAAGCATATAAGGTACGCAAGCCTAAAAACCCTATTGCTAGCTAGCTAGAGGACTTTGACGGTATGTCTTTCTAAAACCATGTTCTACCACACTCGCCTACCTACTAAACTTCTATCATAATCCTCCGCCTCCATGCGTTTAACCTCATTTCTCTTTATCTAAAATACGAAGAAATGTTGGTAAAAAAATTTAACTAGACAGTTAGTTTTACCCATGCCATTTATTTTTTAGTCTCTTTTTTAAAATTACATGCAAGTATAGCCAAACTATTAGGCTAAGGTTGAATACCCATGGTTAAGTTCACACAACTTAAATTTTTTTATTTGAACATGAACCAAATTCAGAATAAAAGTGTAAAATTTGGCTCAACTTCAAACAAATTTGACCCTTCGAGTTTGAAGTTTAGCAAAAAAATAAAAAACAATAGCCGACTTTAACTTCAAACCAAAAAGGGTTGAAGTTAGGGTAACTTGATTTGAACTTCAACCCCAATAACCTGAAATAGGCAATGCGGTTAGTCTTTGCAAAGGTCCGCTCATCAGTGACTGAAGCTATAAAAGCACATGCAAAATTGGCTATTTGTGCACGTAATGTGAAATCAAATGAAACATAACTCGTATAATTGCGGCTATTGGTCAAAATCATTCCAAAAATGATAAGGGACAATTACATGGAAAGTCACATAACTCATGAAAATTATCACACACAAAAAATCATATTTTAAAACTTTACCCGACCTAGCACTCCCTCCTTTTTTTAAATTTTTTTTCTTTCACTCATAGCACCCCTTATTTAAAGGAAAAAAACCCTAGCCCCCATTTTTCCTCTCTTCTCTTTCCCTCCTTCCCATTTTTCATCTCTTCTCTTCCCCTTACAATATCACCACACACCCCGCCACCCCTTCCACCACTGCCTCACCTTCATTCCCTCTCCTCCAAGCGGTCGTCACGTTCTACTACGCTGCCGTTGTTTCTTCTTCTCTTTTTTTTTTTTTTTTTTGAATAACAATGTCGATTTCCCGTTGTATATTCCGATCAAAACTCAGGTGGGAGGTTTGTTTATCATGTTTCTTTTTCTTTTTACACCTTTTTCATAAAAATTCGGTGAGATCTACTAGTTTTTTGTTAAAACTTTTTTCTAATGTTTAGATCTAGTGTTTTTCTTGTATAAAATTGTATAAATCTTGGATATTTGTTAAGCTTTTGTGTAAAAATATACAATTTTATACAATTCTATAAACGTGTAAAAAAATCTACAAATCTGTATATGTATGTATATACAGTGAATAAACATATTCTATGCATTTCTATAAATTTTTATAAAGCTTTATACGTGTGTATGAATAATGAATAAAGTTGTACAAATTTCATATTTGTGCACTATATGTATAAAATTTATGTTTTTTGTATATATTTTTATATTTTTCTTCTTTCATACACATTATTTTATGTATTTACATGTATAATTTATTGTTTTTTGATAGATTTATGTCTATAAAATTATCCAAAAATAATTATTTAAACAAAACTACCAATTAAATAAGCAATCCGATGAGATCCGGTAAATTTTTAATTTCGGTCACGGCGCCGTCGGTAGTTTGGTTGCCGGCGGCAGGTCAGTGGCGGGCGAGAGCGAGGGAATGACACCTAGGGTTTTTTTAGAAGGGGAGTACAAAGGGATGCCATGTTATGTAATTTTAAAATAAGGGAGTGCTATGAATGAAATATGGCCCTTTGTTCGTAATTTTCTTACTTTGAGGAGCTAGTTTTGAAAAATGGGGATTTTACACTCCATGCCCACAACAATAAATTATTTACGTGTTTGTGCCCAAAAAAAATAGTTTACATGGAATACCCATGCACCTCATTTTATTTACAAAAATGCCCATCTAGCCTGTTTTATTTACACTATGTGCCCACCTCCCAATTTTAACTGTATACCATTGCATTATATTGGTATACCAAATTAAGTATACTTCTTTTATGGATTTGAGAGTATAGTGCAACATGTATACCATGGGAGTATACTGTATACTAGATTGGTATACAGAAGGATTTGAGAGTATAGTGTAATAAGTATACCATGGAAGTATACTGTATACTAGATAGGTATACAGAAGGATGGGTATACAGTGTAAATAAGTTTGTGGGTAAAAATGTAATGGGTATGGAGATGTAAATAAGTAGGGTTTGATGGGCATTTTTGTAAATCCCCCATGAAAAATTTCCATTTGATTATCCATCCAAAAAAGGCTCAAAAGTAGAGGGAAGTTCACAAATAGCTTATATTTTAACAAAAGATCTCACCGGGTGCCCACAATAAGGAGTAATTTTACATGATTGCCCCCATTTAATAATATTTTAGCAAAATACCTTTATATTGGCACAGGAACAAATTCAAGGCACAAATTTGTAAGTGTTGGCACGAGGCCAACACTTCAAAGGCAAGTGTTGTCTAGCCAACACGTCAAGTTATATGGCTAGAATGCAGGAAGAGATTGGAAGGGGCAAGTGTTGCCTTTTGCCAACACTTACAACCAAGTGCTAGCAAGTGTTGCCTTTTGCCAACACTTCAAGGGGTAAGTGTTGGCAAATAAAGAGTGGTCAAAGGCGACTCGCCTTTGACCACTCTTTATTTGCCAACACTTACACTTAAAGTGTTGACAAAAGGCAACATTTGCCGCACTTGATCGTATGTCTTGGCAATTGTCAAGACTTGACCCTTCCAGTCTTTCCCTGCATTTTCGCCATATAACTTGAAGTATTGCCAAAATGGTACTTTCCTTTTTAGTATTGGCAATTGGCCAAGACTTACAAGATTTTTACCTTGAAGTCTTGGCTCCGAGCTAAAAAGGATATTTTGCTAAAATATTTCTTAGCGCGGGCATTTTTGCAAAATCACTCCTTATGGAGGGCATGCGGTGAATTTTTTTGGAATTTTTATACTTAAAGACAAGCAACACTCGAAAATTATCAAAAATGATCCCTATTTGTGAATCTTACCTGAAATGTCACCATTTTCCCGAAATAGCAGCTTGCCGCAAACTTATACAAGTTTATGCAAATTTGTATAAGTGTGTATATGCAAGTGAATAAATCAGTATAAATTTTCAGATTTCTTTAGTATTAAGAATTTTTATATGAATTTTTTCTTTTTCTGGTGTATATTTTTGTATTTCTCTCCTTGCCTACGCATTTATCTATGTATATTAATGTATAATTTATTTTTGAAGGAGATTTGTGTGCTTAAACTTGTCCAAAGCAATTATATAGACAAAATCAACAACATAACTTCAGTGAAATACAAAAAAGTAACGACACTGCCGGCAGCTCAGTGGGAAGGGATGGGAGATTTGGTAGTTATGGTTTTTTTTTTTTCAACGAGTGCTTATATTTGTAATTTTCGAAATGGGTGTTATGCATGAAAAAAAAAATATGACCTATTGTTTGTAATTCTGGGTAGTGGACTGCCTATTTCTAAAAAATTTCCAATTTTTTTTGGGTTAAAATAGGCTGCCCAACCAAACTTCTACTCAACTGTACAGGCAATATGACCTATTGTTTGTAATTCTGGGTAGTGGGCTGCCTATTTCTAAAAAATTTCCAATTTTTTTTTGGGTTAAAATAGGCTGCCCAACCAAACTTCTACTCAACTGTACAGGTGCCTGATTTTTTTTTTTTTTTTCCGTTATATTAACCAACATCATACTTAATTACTTATCAAACAAAATCAAAAGAATTTAGCATGGAACAGAAAAGAAATATAAAAGCATGAATGTCGATAGCTTCCAAAAAGAATTACTAGACCAGAAAATAACCCCATTGAAAATAAAGATTTTCACAAAATGTAAACAAAGAATCATCAAATCCTTCTTGTATAACAATACCCCTTTGCACAATGCAAACTTCTCTTTCATTACAAGGTATCACCAACCACTATATATAACTAATATGCTTTGCTCCCTATTTTCCTAGATTAAATGGTGCTGTTCTTTGCCCCACCAAAAGAAATACATAACTCAACTGCTCACAAACTGTACCTTAGCTATGAACTTTTACAACTATAAACTAAGATTTAAAAAATATATATATTACATCAACATATATATGAAACTTTTTTGAAGAAAAAGACGAATTTACAAGAAATTGAGGACGTCTATTGAGGATGCTACAATAATCAATAGCCAAAACACAAGAAGAAAACCTCGACGTTCCTAGGCCTCACTCCTTTAAAAATTGGAAGGCCGGATTCTCAAGAAGTTCAGTTGCAGGTTTGACATCTACAAAATCCTCGACTTGAAGTGAATTTGAAACCTCATCAATTGAGAATGGGATGCTGCAGTTGAAAAGATGCATTGCTTAGAACTAGCTTCACTGATCCATTTAAGATTTTCGACACTCATATAACATAAGTTTGAACAGTGGTTAAGTGGGTGGAATAGATTGTCAAACTCTAGAAAATTGATTTCAAAATCCATGATGTCTAGCATCATAACCACATACTTCATGACTTGTTTTGTATTCCTAAGAAATTGAAGAAAATGATGAGATATTCCCATGGGAGGGAAAGGAGGCAAAAAGAAATATCACCTCCTGGAGTGAGAAAATAACTAGCTCCTAAATGAAGTTAGCATAAGGCGGCTACATGTATTTAATATAGCATTAATGGGGAAATGGCTATGAAGTTAGGATAAGGAGACCAATGATAAATGCAGGCTTTCAAGTAATCAATGGCAGAGGCGGATGGAGAGTATACTTGCTGAGTTCAACTGAATGCAACGTTTTAAATGCGGAGCGATATATACGTGAAAAATTACTAAAATTTATATTGAACCCATAATTTTAAAATATTTAATGGGTTCGGCACTAAGAACTCAAAAGTCGAACCCATAAAATTTAAACCAGATCCGCCTCTGACCTAAGGTTCTCAAACTAAGTACAGAGCACTTTTGAAGTGTATGGCGAGAGATTATGAGGAACGATGAGTTCAGGAGCATTGGCTTCACGTTGGGAATTGAACATACAAAATTGGTAGGATTTTGTGGTGTGGAGATTCCATCCTAAAGTAGGCATATCCACGGGTATACTCTAAGTTACTCGGACTCGGGTGCGGGTGTCCGATACGGGTGCGGATTTAGAGGTCGGATCCTTCATGATCTAAATTTTAAGATTCGGGGATACAGATACATTTATGGATACGAGCGTGGGGATTCGGCTAAAAAAAAATCAATAATCTAAAAGTAGAGTTATAAAACCTAAATTATGAGATATTATGTGGAAAACTTGAGGAAAAAATATTGATCAGGACATATGAATTTCAATATACAATAATACAAGGTATTCTATTGCCTTCAATTTTCCTTACTTTTGTTTGATTAAAGAAATCATTGAATCTGTCCAGAATTTCTCCATTGATTTTGGTCAAAATACCCAAAATCAGTTGACCAAATCGGGTACAGATCCCACACCTACACGGGTACGGATCCGACACGGGTGCGGCACCAAAAGTGAAGAGCGTACAACTGTGGCTGACCTCATCACAAGAAGCTCCCCTGGTTTATCATGCGAAATATGCTCTCCAGTATCATAAAAAAATTTTACAGCTATACTGGAGGAGCAGATGCAGAAGATATATCAAGATTACTGGGTATAACTAAATACATGGTTAGATCTCATGAATATTGGACTGATGGGGGAGACATGAAGACAGGATGGAAGAACATATGAAACACAAAAGGGAAGAAGAAATGCAATTCTTACTGCAAATAATCTCTCCGAAGGACGAATTAGATTGTATAAGTTGGAGCTGCACATGCAAGTATCGCATAGAACTTAGTGCTACAGGCTATGGTGAGGTGGAGGTAAATGTTGGGACTACGATCGTAAATGTTGGGACTACGATGCATCGAAAGTTAGCCCATAATGACTCTTTCGGACAATTTGGAATGACAGAAACTGGAGGATGTTTCAACACAGTAGAAAAGAATTCGGGAATATGACGAGTTCCTTTTTGTTTCGTTTATGCTTTTGGTGTAAAGAAAGAGCACATTTTTGTAAAATATTTGGGTGGGCTTGTTTAGATCAAGAATAGCCTACCTACATACCCACATTGTAACTACAAAAAGTTTCAGGATCAATTTCTAATAGCAAACTTCCTAAGGACAAGTCATCAGAGGCATGCAAGACCAATTTCTTGTGCCAAAATTTCGCAGAGGATTTACTTTTCTAAATACTGAATAGTTTCTCACCTTGAGTTGTCATCCAATAGAAAAGAATTACTCTCGGCATTGTTTGAGTCCTCAGTCATAAGTACCCTCATGCTAGATATGACCTGTCGTCAGGACAAAAGGGAAATTCCATTAACATTCAACTATGACTAATATAAGCATGCACTGTAGAACTTCAATCAGAAAGCACCATCAGCCACACATAACTTACATCTGGGGACACACTTCGTGTATTGTATTTGTCATCACAGTACACGGTACAGATTCTGTAAAGTTGCTGAGCACTGAGAACCTGTAAAACAAGAATTTCATGTTTTAAAGAAACGTGATATGGTTTATATACTCGAACGGAAACCATAAAAAATTACAACTGTCAAACTAAATTCTGCCCTGGACTGATAGAGGAGAAAATTCTAACAAAGAACTCTTTAGATCTACATTGCAAAATGGCAACAGCAAAGATCTCATTATTTGTATGGGGATGAATAATATGGGGACTTTATGCTGGAAATAAATATTAGGGGACTGTTATATGGGGAATAAATAATACAGCGATTGTCTTTGAGGAATTAGCTATTGTAATGGCATTTTTTGCCTTTAAATACTCTTATCCACATATTGTTAATACAAGTACTCCATCCGTCCCGTTACTTAACCTACCTTCTATCCTCCATACTTTTAAAACGTTTGGTTTAGAACATACCCAGTATGATCCCACAAGTGGGGTCTGGGGAGGGTGAGATGTATGTTGACCTTACCACTACCTCGAGTGAAGTAGAGAGGTTGTTTCCAATAGACCCTCGGCTCAAGAAAACAGTTTCAAAAATGGGTTTGGAAGATGTAAGGTATTAAAATCCGCATACTTATACAGATTTTAACAGCAGAAACCAAATGTTGTATAAAACACTACCAATTTATATACGGTGATTATTTGGCTTATCCCTCAAACAAGACGAGCCCTTTCTAATATGAATTTCTAACACGGGGAGCAGCGATAATGTTGATAGAGAAAAAGAACTTACTGGACACAAATCATTAGTAATATCATCATATGAAATTCTGTACTTCTGATGTATAACCTGCAACAGTAAATAGAAAACTCAATATAAATGGTGGATCGCATTGCAATAAATTGCAGACATAAGCAATATCTACAAGATAAAAAGGAAAAGCAATTATTATCTTGCAACAACCAAGCCTTTAAAAGCCACAATGCTACATGAAGCATAAAAAGTTAGTCAGTAACCAAAAGAAACTCGAGGAAACTCCACAGTTCAGCTTACCACAAATTCAGTATCCCTATAAAGATAGCATTAGAGAAGAAAGAATAAATAGAAGGTTCTTAAATTCTGACATTTAATAACCTTGCAGGCACCCAAGGGTGTGGCCTAGTGATCAATGAAGTGGGATAAAGAACCATGAGGTCTCAGGTTCAAATCCCAGTGGAGACAAAAAACACTAGGTCTTTCCTCACATCTATCCAAGCCTTGGTGGGTAGAGTTACCTGTACTTGCTGCTGGTAGGAGGTGGCAGGTATCCGGTGGAATTAGTCGAGGTGCACGTAAGTTGGCCCGGACACCACCGTTATATAAAAAAAATTACCTTGCAGGGTGAATTGCAAATTAAGCCTAGGCCAGACTCTTCAACATAGGCCCAGCCTCAGCATGTTGGTTTGTGGTAAGTTATGTGGCTACTTCTTATCAATGATACTAGAAGAAAAATGTTAAGATGAAAGATTGAAGTATATTGACTCACCATGAATCCAACAACTTGTCTTATATGTCTGAGTTCATCCCAGGATGAGCCAGCATACTGCAACTCAGGAATTTATGAAACAAAAAGAGAATTAGATGCACAGTTTTTCAAATTTAGGTGATAATAATGAACCATATAATACCTCTTCCTTTGCTTGGCAGCACCACAGCTCTAGCTCAGCTAAGCCAGCTTTAACATACTCCGCATTACTGAATGTACAACACTCCCGACGAAGAAGAAGGCTACAAATGCATAATTCATCTAAGATTAGCAAACCAAAATTTACAAATAACAAAAGAAAACTTAAACAAAAAAAATTTAAAAAAACCACTGACCTGTTAAAGAGCTGTACATTAATGTATGAAAAGGCTTGAGCAAATATCTTCTGAACAAGAACTGGCGGCATCTGAAAATGAAAGGCAACAAGCGTTAGCTTTCCTTGTGACTAAAAAATAGAGAAACATGTAAAGGTATGTGAGGCCATACAAAGTTTTCTTTCAATGTGCAGAGAAGAGAATTGAGGCATTCAATTATCCCCAGCCAGTGATTTCTTGAATAGTCTTTGCCAAAGGATCGACCAGACCTTAGCACACTTCCCTTGGAGGTCCTTGGTGCCTGAATTTCATACATTATGTGGTTAATCGAAGGCTTCAATAGACAAAATAATGTTCACCTTGCTCCACAAAGCTACCAAAAAAAAATTGAGAAGGAAAAGCAGAGTACGGCGATAAATTTGAATATCTCATTAAAAAAACATAATCAGAAAGCCATAGAACATGCTATGTGCCCATCAAGATTATCCCACCAAACAGGAGGTAACGAGTTTTTATACACCTAATTACTCAACACATATTCACCCGCAGTTGGTCTTTAGTTAGTTTTAAGATTACCCTATGCTCTTAGCTAGTTTTTGGTGCACCCATGAGGTTTCTGTTTGTTTAAAAGATTGGCTTTATTTAGAGAACCATATTCTCGTGTAGGTTCTCTACCTTCTTGTATAGTGCTTGCATATGGGAGTTATTCACAATAATAAACTTTTTTGAGAAGGAGATAAGGCAGTAACTGCCCTCACCCAGGATTGAACTATGGACCTTCAGTTTACAATAATAAACTTATTACCTGATCAAGAATAAAACAAGTCTAACAAAAGCTATATTCGATAACTTTCTTAATAAGAAAGAAAATTTTCCAACACCGCCATCGTCTAAAAAGCTTCAGTTTTTACGGCTACAAAATGATCCAGCTCGAATCAGATATATATTGTATACTTCCAAAGATACATGTATCGAACCTAATCATTTTCCATGTCAAATGGGTAAACACGTGATAATCGTGAAGGCATTACTTCTGTATCCCTTTCTCTCATTCTGACTTACCTAGATGATAGAAAGACACAATTGAGGACAGAAAACAGTTAAAAAAATGATTACATTTTTCCAAGTCTGAGGTTTCTGCTAGAGGTGCACGTGGTACGGTACGGTATGGTACGGTATTTAAGCCTTCGGTTCGGCAATTTCGGTTTTTAAAAATGTCATACCATTACCATACCAAACTAATTCGGTATGGTTCAATATTTTTATGTTTGGTTTCTGGTAAATTGCGGTACGAAAAGCCGGTAACCGTAGTTTTGTTCGACTTCGACTAACATACAGTAGAGATATATACATATATTGTAAAGACATGCTAAAGGAACTAAGAAGCTTCATTTGGCAGTTAACAAGGAAACTTCGCAATGCACTAGCACAAAACTTAATAGGCCAATGGGCTATATAATCTAGTGTACTTTTTACACAAAAACAATAAGCTTTTGAGTTTTGATGGTGCTTGGAAGACAACTCTCTGTAAAGGCATTAAATGAGAATTGATGGCATTAATACTATTTTATTTAGTTTATGAATATTTATTAGTTTTAATTAAATATATGATCATATCACAAGTTTTAGATATTCTTTAATTTAGGATTTTATTAGCTCATATGTAGATTAATTAAATTAATATGATTTATATAAATATATAATTTGTATATGCAATTAAATATTTCGATATTTTCGGTAGTTCGGTATTTTTTTTATAAATACCTAATACCGTACCATATACCAAAATTTTTAAAAATCTATACCAAATACCAAAATACTGATACCAAAGTAAAAAATATGTCGGTTTGATACGGTAATTCGGTATTTACCATACAATGGGCAGCCCTAGTTTCTGCTATTAACCAAATGACAAAAATGAAGAACTATTTCTTCCTTCAAACATATGCATATATATATGAAATCATGTAATGACTGTTATACAGCCATGTTACTGTTTCCAGAGAAACACTGATGATCATCTAAAAGATTCTTCGATCAAGAAATAAAATTAAGTTGAAACTGTTTTCCAGATTTCTGCTATGCAGTATCATCTTAGAGCCCGTTTGGGTGAGCTTATTTTAAGCAGCTTATAAGTCAAAAGTGGCTTAAGTTGGGATTTCTTAACTTCTTACTTTTGGCTTTTTTTAAGCACATAAGGGCTTATAAGCCCATGAATTTTGAGTTACCAAACATTTACTAATGGACTTATAAGCTTATAAGCCACTTTTAAGCTCACCCAAACGGGCTCTTAGAGCCATCCTGAAGTTTTGGAAGAACAAGCAGAAAGGCTACTTTATTGAACAGCGGATTGCAATTTGTAAAACTCAACATACCTGGATACATGAAGAAAGAAGTGATGCTAACTCCTTTTTCAAGTTATCACGAATAATTCCATAAATTTTTTCAACATATGCTGTAAGCTGCTGCTGGAAAAGCAGAGCTGGGTATTTGGGTTCAATGCGGTGAACTTCAGGAGTGGATGAGCGAAATCCCTAAGAACAATAACACAACAATCAGTTAATACATACATGAAAGGAGAACTACTACATCTAAGCTCTAAGTACTCTAACTACATTAAATCAGTTTCAAAGCAAGAATTGACTCACAAAGGAAATCCCATACCATTGCCATTCTCCCAAACAGGGATGTCGCAGGCTGTGGTTTACGGGTAGGAGTTGCACCAACTGCACTGTCTGGCTTCAGACTCTTTTGAATTAAGAATAACAACGTTGAGGTATTTGACAGCCAGTATGCCATGTGGTCGTTGGTATCTTGATTCTGCAACCAGTAGACATTTCATCATGATTCGAGTTTGCAATAAGAGCTTTTAATGCAACATTAATCTCTAACATTTAAGAAGATTAATCCCCTCCGTGTCTTCTTATCGCCTTTAGGAGTCATATATGAAGATCTCAACAATTCAGCACAAAGCAGCAGAAATGACACAGACAACAATCCTTATCCACGCTTAAACTATTATGCAGGTTCTAATGGTATTTACTGGGACCAATGTAATAGCTGACATACTTGAACTCTATATTATTAGTTTTAAAAGACCAAAAAATTGTTCAATTAGGTGAATAGAATTAATGTGAAAAGGACTATCAAATTAGTGCTTGAATTGTTTAAGGAAATCAAAACCTTGAAACTTCTGAATGGTGATAAGCTGCAACTTTTTTGCCTGTAAGAGCCTAAAGACATTTGGATTTCTGAAAACTAGTATGTCACATTAATATGGGAAGTCTTTATGCCTGGTTAGTGTTGGTGGGAAGGATCTATATAACGCAGTCAATTTATTCATTTAAAAAAATATCTGGTAACATGTTATTATCTTGATTCAGAAACTACAGCTAAATGTTGTTCTGCTACTTTTACATGCTTTGTTTTCTGTCATTCTTGCATACACTCAGATTACCTTCTTTTTTGCAACATCAAAACTTTACCACAGAAATCTGACATTCAATTCCATTTGCTAACTTAGTTCTATCACATAACTTTAGCAACAGGAAAATATATTTCCAAAGCAAAAGGTAAGAAATCCAAGCTGTTAAATCTGAATTACGGAGCTTACGAGCTCATTCAAGAGGAAACTTAGATGGAAATCTAAGCTATGCTCTTGCAATAACTTAAGAAGGTCTTAGACCTCACAGTGTTACCTCCCAGATGGTTCAGTGAAAGGAAGGAAGATTCTAGACACGGGTCTGATTGCTAACAAGTCAGTCAACTCTAAGATGAAGAGTGGCGAAGCGGGTCTAATTGGAACTGACGTTTGTAACTGAAAATATGGAATTCACTGAGAGATGGAGTTCATGAACTTATCCTTTGCATGACTACTACCAAGTTATAGGTCCTCCTAATAGGAACGCGCAAAGTTTCTTCAGAAGCTCAATGGGTTTACAACAAGGGGGTTCGTTATTCCCCTGATTGGTGTTTATATTGGTCATGAAAGCACTTCAAATGGGAGGCTATGTGAGGGTTTTCCATTTAAAAGGGAAAGGCAAGATACTATGCAGGTTCTCATTCGCGATTTGCAAATGACACATTTTAAAACATTTGGGCTCTATAACTACAGGAGAGTCAGCTTATCTACTGATCCTATCACTTCGGTGGGTGAAGGGGAAAACATCAAACAGTTGGCAGGGACATGAGCTCCCTTCCAATAGCTTACCAGGCGGGCATTATCTTTGGAATTGACTCACAAAAAAATCACATGGAAAAAGGTGTTTGAGAACTCGAGAGGGACTAGGAGGTTGGCAGACAAGATGCCAATCAAATGGAGGGCAGAGACAGTATCAAGAACACTCTGTCAGTCTGTCTAGTATACTGACTTACTAGAACAACACCACCACCTCAATCCAAACTAGTTGAGGCCGAATATATAAATTCTCTGTATCCATTCATCTATTGTGGTTCATTTCACACGACTACTCAAATAGTATCCTGACTTACCACGAGTCCTAAATGCCTGACTAATGAATATGGCAGAGATGCTAAAAATTTGCAAAGGAACCTTTTTTTATTGGGCGACAAAGTACTATCTAGTTAAGTGGGAAACAGCAGCATCCATATGAAAGTGGGGGGCTAGGGTTAGGGATTTGAGAGTATTCAGTAGAGCTTACAAGAAAAATAGATTTGGACATTCACTGTGGATGACGGAGCGATGCAGAAAAGGGGTCAATGTCCAATAAAATCGGGAGCTCAAATGGGGAATGGGGTACACAATCAGGTCATGCAGTCTAAACAACAAATCAGATGAACTTTTAAGAAGCATATTTACATAAGTATCAGATTTTAAGTAGAGACTAGAGCTAGAATCAGTTTAAGGGCGCAGAAGTGGTATAACAATGTCCCCTTATGTAGAGCTTTTGCTTTTCCATCTTCAATATCTCTAGCAAGAAAATAAAGGCAATTGCTCAGGTTTGTAAAGAACAAAGAGATGAGCCTTATGAGATCTGAATTTTAGGTTTGAAAATGTTGAAGTGTGTGACCATCTCATCTAAAAGTTTAAGCTGTTAGAGTAGCATATTTTATATACTTAATTATATCTTCAATACGCTCCCTCACGTGCGGGATTGACTCTTTTGCTTGAATCAAACACGTGGAAATATCTTTTACTTTTTGGTGCCAGTGAGATTTGAACCCACGCCTCAGCCTGCTTTGATACCCTATTGAAGTGTGTGACAATCTCTTCTAAATGCTTAATCTGTTAAAGGGAGCACATTTTTTATATAGTTAATTATATCTTCATCAGTAAAGAACAAAAATCTCTTGAAGCTTTGATTTATTTACCGTCTTACTTCCAAACCAGTAAACACTTGTTACTGAATAGTTTCTATCACTGTTTTACTCCAGTATCCAGGAGAGCTGATGTCAAAGTTAAGAAATCACAATCTCCATCAAATTACCTCAATGGCCGAACCAATCATCTGCACTAATCGATCAAAGACGCTAGTCTTTTCAGCTTCAAGAGATTTCCAGTGAAGGAGGCATTTGTAGATGGTAAAAGCTGCGACAGGCTTGCTTTGACTGAATCCAACATCCTTCACCACACAGTCAATGAGTGCACCAATGTCTTCCTGCAGCAAAGTCCACCAAGACTTCAGTTAAAGAAGTTTCTGAGCCAAAACTTCATAAAGAAAAGGTTTCTGTGCACTTCAGAACAGTACAACATCAAAGGTTTCAAGGGAAGTACATACATGTTGTCGATCAATAGGAGGCAGCCTTAACTTGCTATTAGGGGTTTCAACTTTTTTAGCAGGTGTTGAATTTGGTGGATCCTGCAAAAGTAATCCTCTCATAAGCAATGGATCAATTGGAACGTGACAAGCTTTCTGGACAATTTACAGGTGGCATAATCAACCCGTCTTTAGTAACCCGCTCAACGCACCGAAGATTAACAAGGTTGGATTATGACCCGTTTATTGACTTGGCACAACATGTTGAACCTGATGTGACCCATAACACTTGGGTCAAAACGGTTCAAAAGAGTGTAACCCGATGGGTCAAACTGCAACCCAAACCGAGCCTAACAAAATCAATTTTGGGGATTGCGCATATGTTAAGTTGGAAGACTCACTCATTTAAGAAAAATAAATTAGCTCACACATTTTCAGAAAAAGCAAACTAAAAAAGGAGGGAAGGCTGGGCAGGTCAATCATGACCCGTCATTTGACCCATTTTTACCCAAGCAAACTTTGGGTGGATAGGGTCATATGACCCGTTTATTGATTTGACCAGCCCATTTGCCACTTGTATTGGACACGATATCGCCAGATGACAAGAAAAGAGCATCTTACATTGGTTCTGTTTTCTTCATTGAGATGGTAGCCATTTTCTACTATCTGCACTTACGTATTGTCACTGTAAATACATGGTATTTGCCAAAGGGAAAGAGGGAAGTAATGAAATGAAATTTGCAGCCAAAAACCTTGGAAGCCAGTCTAGGTGAATGATCTGACACCTGCTTGGCAGGGATTAACAACGCTTGATGAAGAATCTGGTTCTCAGATTCCAAGTCAAAATTCTTTTCCTGGAACCTATAACCAGAACACCCAATGATGAGTAGAAAAAGATTGTGATGGAATTATATTTACTAGCCTGTCTATATAACAAATAAATTGCCATAAGATTATCAATTCAAGCAATTTGTGACATAAGTTCATTAAACCTTTGCATAGTAGTCTTCAACTGAACAATTGTAGACTCTGCATCCATCACCTGCCTCAACCTCTCCTCACTAAGTTTGCTACTCTCTTCAAATTTTCTCTCTGTCTCATCAATCTTCTTTTCTAGAGAGCTTACCAACACCTAATATTACAGCCAAAAATAAGGATTATCAAAACCTGCATGCAGGTGGCTCTGGTGAATACAAGCAGGTAATTACACTTGACTCCCTAGTTTCAATAAACCCACCTTTAGTTTCTCGTTTTCAGCACTAAGTGTGTTCATCATTTCATGGTCAATAATGGGAACTTCATGTATGATAGGAATTTTCTCTGCCGCCCTTTTTGCAGTTTCACGTTCTTTGACAAGCATTTCCTTTGTTTCCTTAAACTGAAGTTGGACTTCTTGCAAAGCTGACTGTAGTTTTGCATTTTCTTGTGTTTTTGCTTCTTCCATGTCAGCCTACAAAAAAAGAATTAAGTTGTATAAACTTGAATGTAGATACAAAATTATCACTTAAAAGCATATAGCCGTAGAGATGGATTCAGGCTATTTTCTTGTTACCACTTTTGTATGTCCACATTCCACATTGACATAACACAAGCAAAATAGTTCTTGTCAGCTAGGCCAATCTATAAATTATGGTCCATTTTTCTTCATGCTTTAACCAGCTTCTACTGATGTGAGACACTAACAAGAAGAAAGTCACCCTATTCCTCAATCAGCAGTGGTTTGGTTTGTGTTGTCTTCATCAAGTACGATTATAGAATTGCATGTATGATGCATTCCTGCTCTAATGATTTGCACTGAAAATACTTAACTCTAATTAACAAGTTTTCCTTTAAAAAAAAAAAGAACTCCAGAGCTTAACAGATCAACAGGGGCACATTTGAGGATTTACAGTACTAGATTCACACTCAACCACTTAAAAGATTTCAACAAAAGTCCAACACAGAACATTATTTCAAGATCGAGTTCCTCCAGGAAATCATGTGCTCTAGATGAATTTCTACCAAAATATGGTTGAAGAATAGGTTCATCAGTATATTACGATAGAGAATTTGAATCTACTCACCCTCATGCGTTTCTCCAGCTGTAGTCTCCAAGTTAATTCTTCAACTTGCTTCTCTAGTTTATTCTTTGCAGCTTGGAGTGCACCGGTCTCCCGTGCAGCCTATGCAGAAAAAAAGTTTAAATGGAACTCCGAATATAAATGGGAATCTTGAGAAAAGACAATAGATATTCAGTCAAAAGCTATGTTGCTCGGACTCATTTATGGGGTACGCATCCGGTACGATTGCGTGGAATATCCGCAAGAGGTACATCAACTATTTTGCTTTTTTTTTGTGCAATTTGAAGAATCCGCAAGAAGTACCCACGACCTTATAACACCCGTTGGACACAGGTATGTCAAGACAAAAGAAGAATCTACAAAAGGTCAAAAGTATAGTAATAGGATAGACAGATTACTGCAAGCCAGTAAACATCACGTTGGTTTGTTTAAATTGAGGAACCCATAAAAATATGTAAAGTTGACTTTTTAACCTTTAGAATCCATAAATTTAACACTAGGGATTTTGCTAGAAGATATTAACTACTGAATTTTACATGTGTTGGCATTGACAGTGAAATAAAATCAGTTTTGTATGAATACATATAATATCATAAAGATTTCTGTTTGACACAACCATCTGGATCTAAAATGTGCAAGCCAGCCCGGCGGTAGTGAGATTTGACTAAATGCAACCTTTGCAGCGTGGTATGATGATACTCCAAGACAGAAACTGGCTGCTAAAATAAGACCCTAATATCTACTATGAGCCACATCTCCAGTAGCATATGTACTACATCTTGCAAGTTCTCGGGGACAGTTCGATTAAGTTAAATACTAATTCCCTTCAAAGTGTTCCCTCCAAGCCCCCATGATTGAAAGCATGAAAGCAAATTTAGAGTTCTAACTCTGATGATGCATCAGAACCATAACTGCATTAGTTTCTACAGGATTTAAGCAAACGGTAATCGAATATAAAACGTTTCCGAGAAAATTAAGCTGTATATCAACACATAATAGAGACTCCAACGGACAGCTGTAACAGCTAAAACTTTTGGTTCAGCAAAGAGGATAAAGAGGAGATGAAGGATGAGAAATCACCATCTTAAGTTTCCGCAGTTCCCCACGAGCAACTCTAGCTCTCCAAGCACATTGAGTAGTAAGAGCAGCTTTCTTGAGCTTCTTGTACTTCAAGCAGGCCAAGAATGTTCGACAATGACTCTGGGCAAATAGCAAGAGGATCATTATGAAGTTTCAGTGACTGCTTCCACGACATTAGTAAGCAACAAGGTCAAGCAATAGCAGCAAGGAGAACTATTACAAATGGTCTATAGATACTAAACTAGAAAAATTATCTCAAGTTTTATAAAGTATTTATTCTTCCACCACTAAAAGCTTACCTGGATGATAATGGCAGCTTTAGTATGCCTTCTAAATCGTAGGACATTACGTGCAGCCATCCCATGCATTCCTGCCTGAATTGAAATGGAAGCAGAGCGCAATTCTTTGTAAGCCTTCCTAGCAAGATGCATGCGCATGTCCGTTTGGATCTTCAGACAAGCTGCTTCTCTCCGCAAGCTTCCGTATACACGCCGAGCAAGTTCTCCTGTAACAATGGGAGATGTAAACAGCGATGAAATTTTAATCCAAGAACCAGAAAATGAAAGCCAAGCATCTCGCAAATTAAGTACCTCTGCACAGAGATTGCATCTGTATTGCCAACTGATGTAACAACGTAAAACTTCTCCGAGCCATGTGAGAGCGAACTTTCCTCTGAATGATGCTCGCTGATATCCCTAACACCTCTGTCCTGCGAGAGTCTAGCTCTGCCATTTGACCAGCTCTTAGAAACACTTTTGTTTTGCCAATCTGCAAAGGCAAATTGGACCAGTGATTGGCTTTCCTGAAGCCTCCTCCATATAGAAGACATCTCACAAAGGAAATCAGAAGGTGATTCTGTTATCTTTTCCTCCTTGTTATCTTCCTTTTCTCTTTTTAGATCGATAAAAGAATGAAGTCTGCTACAGTTGATCTAAGTCAAATGGTGAAAGGTATGAAATATGTGCCACATCTCCCACATTATATTAAAGTGATGTATTACCTGATATCCTTGAAGACCGACTTTCTCTAAAAGCCTTTTGCACGCGGTGACCTCTTCCATACTGTCATGAATTAGTTGGAGACAAAATCAGAACCCATTGACAATCTGACAAAATAGTACAAGGTAAAAAAAGGTACCTTCCATCTAAAACTTCAGGCAAAAGGATACTGAAGCGATCTAAAAATTCATAAAAGGGTTTCCGAGTAGGATATCCAGCACAACTTATCCTTATTGCTTCCATCACTCCCTAGAGAAGAAAAATACTATGAGCACAAACTTTCAACGCACACATATGCCACCAATAAGAAAAATTCAACACATTTCCTGACCCCGCAGCACAGCTGTTGCAAAACATTGTAATTCTCGAAGATAACGGGCTTTAGCAGATTATTCGGCTTCACACATCGAATATAATGGGGTTCAGTTGCATTGAGAGTTTCAAGCAGAGATTGTAGTTGTTGCTGCAAAGTGTATAAAAGTACATATGATAATTCAATACGCTAGTTGTAATGGCATAGATAAAAAGAAAAGAGAAAAATATGTCAGCAAGAAGATGCAAACATGCCTTGAAGCTAGAGCCAATAGAAGAGAACTTTGATTGTTTTGACGACTCCTCTACTGATGGTGGAAACAAATTAGATACAAAAGAACACTTTGAAGCTCTCAGGAGAGCCTGGTGTTCAGCAATAACATAGTCTTTGTTTTTATCCAGAAACAATTCTGTTTGGTATGTGACCTGTAAGTAGAGAACATGTATACCATGGCTTAAGAATAAAAATTGAAGATCTAGACATGAAATATACGGTATAAGAAAAGACTTACATCACCAGCGTAATGACGAATAGTGAAGTCAGAACTAGCAAACTTGGGCTTGCTGAATCGTTTATGGTTTGTGAAGGTCTGATAGAGCTTCTGAGCAAATGTTTCATGAGTTGATCTTGGAAACATACTGCAAAAACAAAATCACAGCAGTCTGAATATCCTAAGCCATAAGAAATGAGCACGAATAAATACGGATAAACAAAAGGGGTGCTTGGAGCATCTAAACAATGAGAATGAAGAGTAAGACTACAGAAACAAATAATAATAGTTCACCATCTATCAACTTACCAAGCTTCATCAAGAAGTGCTATAATACCTCCTGGTTTCTGAGCAAGGAAGAGAATAGTTAAAATACATTACTGGAGAAAAAAAGGAGAGAATTCAATGATGGCCCTTAAATGAGAAAACATGTAATTACAGAAAGAAACCAACATCACCACAAAAGGGAGGTTTATATGTAACATCTTTAGCAGATATTTTGAGGAAACAAAGATTGAAGGACTTAGCTCCCTGGAGTTGAGCCAACTTACGAGAAAACATGATTTTGGACTTCAATGATAGAATGTATTTTCTGACTGTATCTTGTGGAAATTGCATCATTTTTGCATATCTCAGCCTTCTGCAACCCCCCTCCCACCTTCACTTCTTTTTCTGGTTCTTTGATTACTAAGTCTTGTGGTAACTGTTATTACTGTTATCAATGGAAACTCATATCTAAGCAAACTTTATCTAAACTTTGTCGGCTGCAACTTTCAACTATAACCAATACCAAGCACATAAAAAAGGAAATGTAATTCTTGGAGAAGACAACAAATTATTAAGGATATAAGCTGATGTATATAAATGAAAAGGATTTTACAAAGGAACATGGAGGAGAGTAAGAAAAGGGAATGATTAAATATATCACATCAAAGTGCACAAGTAACACATTCTCCTTTACTGGGTCAAATTGACTGAGAATAGATACTTTGAAGTCATTTGCTAAACAGCTGCAAGAAATTTAAAAAAAAAAAAACACTAACAAAAACAAAAATTAGGAGCAAACCTTTTCTATGAGATCCAAAATATCTTGATTATCAATGAACTCAATGTAGCTCCAGTCAATTTCTTCTTTTGTATACTCCTCTTGTTCCATCTTGAAAACATGCTGAAAAAAACACATGCACGTTAAATAAAGATATATATACAGGAGTAATAATAATTCAACAAACTCAAAGATGAGTTAAAAACCTGATTGAAGTGCTGCTGAAGTTTCTCGTTTGTCAAATTGATACAAAATTGTTCAAAGCTGCAGATATAAGTAGCATCAGAAGTGTGATTCATAGCTACAGAAAATAGAAGGCATCCGAAAAATGAAACAATCTACAAAGCCGGGTCCATGACTAGTCATTTGTTGGGTCCATGACTAGTCAGAATTAAAAACTGATACCGTGGTCGAACACAAGTAATACAGCATTAGAAAGTGCATGCCATGAAGATTTCCACAAATTTAAGTCTTATTTCCCTCAAAAAAGAAAGCCACTCTATCACCTAATAGAGTGAAGCACCTAAACTCATGCGTCTAGTATAACATTAAGATAACAGACAGCTGAAGCACCTTCTGCAAAGCACAAAAGGTACAATCTTCCATACTACATGAAGTTCAACGCCAGCTTTCCTATTTATGATGAAGGAGCAATTCCATCTCCTTGAAGCAGGCATAATGGTTCCAAGCCCATCAAATTCATTTACAGAAAAAGAAAACCCACGTGACAGTATTTTATTAATCTGATACTTCTCTTTAAGCGAAAAGCAAACAAAGAGGCATGAAGATGCAGCAAACTGACTCATAACCATCTAATAGGCACCAAAAAGCATAGACTTGGCCACAAAAAAGTAAAGAGTCGTGGCTTGGCAATCGACGATGCTCATAGTAATTCTGCTTTGGTTCTCTAAGCCCCTGTCAAGTGGAGCTAAGATAAAGACAAGGTATCAAGTAATTGCAGGATAAAAAGAATTTGACTGCCTGAGGATATGCTAAGGCAATTCCTATATAGTTCATTCCAGAAGCATCTCACATACAAACCAAACAAAGGCATACCAGTCAAGCACCTGTTAGTCTTGAAGCTCTCAAATCCATAAATATCCAGCACACCAATCAAATATTTAGAATTTGGATCTTGACCAATTGAACCATTAATCTTATCCACCAGCCTGAAAGTAAAATCGAAGGGCACAGGTAAGAAAAGAAGTCAATATTGTTTAATTAATTTTGAAACAAGGTAGTGAATGCTTCAGGTGCACGGCAGATAACTGATCATTGACGCACTAACTGCCCAGTAAAGTTAAAGCTTACCAGTCAAACAATTTTGAGTATACTATTTTTGCCAACGCATCCCTACTGATGACAGCTGCTTCTGGATCCAGCCATTTCATGATGGTTTCACCCCGAGTTACGATGACACGTTTGCAAAGTGAATCCTCAAGAGCCTTAATGTCGCACCTAGGAAATACTTAAGATCAAAAGGGCTGGCACTTTTATTTTTGGGAAAAGCTTCCAGCTAGTAATACAAGAATGAAAATTAACTTCAGAACGATCCAAACTCATCACTTACATGAACAGCTCAGCTGCAGTTCTTAGATGAAACCAAGATTTTTCATCTTTGGGAGCTGAGGAGTCTATCTCCTTCCCTTTTGTAAATTCAATGTTTCCAAGATGGAGAATTGCAGCCACTACCCGAAATATTGCATCCTGGGGAAATGCAAGAGATGCTAAGTAACAATTTAAGGAAATTCTACCCTTCACCATGTTTTCCTGTCTGCGACTTTTCAAACATACCTGCTCTTCCAAACTTATTCCAACAATATCCATTGCCCTTCTTGTATCTAGGTATTCTTTGGAATCATTGACCCCGTCCAACTGATAGCAATTTGACTGATTTAGATAATGAAATGACGATGGGTTTTCCAACTTGTACCTTTGAATATCCTGAGAGTGGAGAACAGAATCCGACTGGTAACGATTAAGTCTACGTAACAGATCATCACTAAATTTAAAATAAGAAATAGAACAAAGACTCGGTGTAAAAGCGCCAACCAAAGAGTTCATTCCATCTGCTTAGCAGGAGTACTGGTTGTTATAAAACTCTCCCTGCACTAATTTATTATATTAAAGTTCAGGCTCCTCACACACCTTACCTAATGAATGTTCAGGAGCAAGGTGCTTGTCCCAAAGAGATATTAAAAACTAGAGCATGTTATTCGAGCAAAAGCAATATGTGTTTCAGATGGTAAAGTTTCCTAGTGGTGCTTGAATTATATTATGTTCACTCTGGGGGTTTCTCACAGCTGCAGAAGGTACAGTACGAACATTGGATTACCAGCATCCTGCACAACTTTTCATCAAGGAATAGTAATCTCTACACATTGCCACCATCAGAATTCTGTCAGTTGCATGCAATAGGATCGGAAAGAACAATAGCAGATTCAATTGTCTGACTTGAGCTTGTAAATATCACAGATGATGGGTTCTAGTGTCGCAGAAGAACAAAATCAATGAAAATGTTCTATCAATTCATTCAGGACATGGCTCTAGTGGGACCCCCCCCCCCCCCAACCCATAAAAAAACCCCCAACCACTTTTCTTTTTAATGGTGACAGACTCACATAGTCAACGGATGAGAGAGGAGTCTCGCATTGACTGATTTTTTTTATCAAGCATATAAAATGAAGCATTCAGGAGTATAAAGCAGAGCATGTTGCCTAAAGTGTTTTCTGATCACAAACTCATCTTCCTGAAAGAAAGTTCACTTGCAAAAAGTACAGTTTGGTCTCAACAAGGATTATATCCACTTCATTACTATCTTCAGTTTTATTAGGTAGTAGCATGAAGTTTTTCATTTTCAGAAACATGTCTTTCAGAATGAACTTCTATTTGAGAAACAAGGATAAAACACTGTGGTTTAGGAATGCCTTTTTTACTACGAAGGAATTTATTGAAGTAAACACTGGTGCATTACCTCTGGTGGTGCAGCACAAAGCATGTAGAAACAGTGATAATTTCTCTCTGGATCAGACACTTGGCAAACACGAGATCTTTCAAGCAAATATGTTCTGATAGCAGCTCCTGAGATCCTTCCCCTCTCGTCAAACTGGATCTCAACGAACTTACCAAAGCGACTGCAATCCCGGCGTGACATATTACAAGTTTACAACCATGTAGTAACTTTTACAAGACGCTCATTTAAAAGTTAGCTATTACAGATATATCTATCCAACCTTGAGTTATTGTTTCTGACAGTCTTCGCATTACCAAATGCTTCCAGAACAGGATTAGACTGCAAAATGCACAAATAGCGAAAAGTTAAGCCTGAAAACTGGCATAAATTGATGCTAGACATCTAACGGTCACAGCTGCAAATCTTTTTAGCAAAACTTTGCAGTAGAAGGTCTACGACCTGTTACCTCCAGGACTTGCTGCTCAACTGTTCTACCCTCAGCTGCAGCCCTCCCTCCCATGTAAGCAAGATAGCGCATTAATAGCTTCGTGCTTTCTGTTTTACCAGCCCCACTCTCTCCACTAACCAAAATTGATTGACTTACTCCTTCCTTGATCATAAGTCTGCATCCATAGGGAATAACCTCTTACTGGAAATGCGAAATCAAGGGCTTAATCCGTAAACATGGGCGAGCATGCACCTGTATGCTGCATCTGCAACAGCAAAAGGGTGAGGGCTTAGCTCTCCAAATGCAGCACCTTTATATTGGGCCATCATATGGCCATCATATAAGTGAGGTAATCTTCTGAAAGGGTTGACAGCGATTAGTATATTCCCCGTATATGTCTGAAACACCATTTACAAGGTTAGTTCAGGAAACATTAAGGTTCTCCGAATTAAAAGGTAAAAAAGAAAATTAGTTCAGGAAACATTAAGCCTCTCCAAATCAAAAGGTAACTTAAAAGACAGTCTCAAAAAACTCACATATATTTCATTAATATCATATCTACTCTTCAAATTATGCAGCACTCCTGGTTCATGCAAATAAGCTAGCTTTGTCATATCATCAACACCACAAGACGGAGCTTCTGCATCTTTAGGATAGAGGTTACAAGACTTAATATCCACCTGCACAATAGATTTTAACAAGAAACAAGAGGAAAGAGATTCAGTCCATCCCTAAATTTTGCTTAATTGATAACTTTCTATGAAGTATGGTTGGAACAACACAAAGTCCCAGTCTAATGCTAAGCATCACTTCAGATAAGATATCATTTACTTCTTTAGTGCAATCCAATGACATAAGGGACGTACCATTTTCCCAGAAGTACAAAGAACCTTGATGTCTGCACCATTGACTTCTAAAACTTCCCCATCTATCCAGGCTACACCTGGATCTTCCACCCAAACAAGTGACCCAACCCCTAAACTAACTGAATCAGCCTGCAAATACGACAACGTAATGTTCTACATTAAGTACAATATGAAAATGTCGATAATAGAAACCTTGAATTCCTTTATTCTGGTCTTAGGTATAAGCAAAATGGTGGGAAATTCAATTTGATGATGCCAGACAGCTCCCCGCCTGATATCAACAGCCCAAGCAAAGAGAATAAAAGGAAGTCTTCTAAACTAGAGACATAAGGTCAGATGACGGTGAACTTGTCAGAAGACAAACAATGCACGAAAGGCCAGCTTATCAATTAGAAATTAGTGTTACATGTATTTGAAAAGATAGAATTTGTTAATCTCTTTCTCCTCCTGCAAGTGAGTTCACCACTAAGCACAGCAAACACTAACAACTTGCAGCAAAATGGATGAGATTTTTGTGTGAAAAGTAGTTGACGACATTAGTTTGAGGAAACAACAGGTTCAGAAGCTATTAGCTGAAAATAAAGCAGGAAACTTCAATATTCCATCTGCCCAAATATACACAAAACTTCCGTTTCGGGACATTCCAAAACGTTTCACACCATTCAATTTCTATACGACTTTCAAGAATTCAAATTCATCAAACTAATCAAAACTTGGAGCTATTGAGATGACATCGACTCTATCAAACTTAACAACTAGTGCTCTAAATACGAACGCACACACACGCACACATATACCAATACAACCACACATGCACGTACACAAAATTTAACATCTTAAGCTCTATGTCCAGTCGGAAATCATCATATAGAATTGAATCAGTAGGGGAGCCACAGCCAATGAAGGGGGTTTAGTTGAATCCCCTTTATTGGGAAATACAAGTTGGTTGAAAACAATTGTGTTTGGTGTATATATATAAAAACTTTTGAATCCCCTTGACATAAGAGAAGTTTCAAAATTTACTTTAGTTTACAGGTTTGAAAATTTTAAAACCCCTCGTTGAAATTCCGGCAGAGTTGGATGGATGGAACAGTTATAGTAAAACTCAAAAAGAAGTTCCTTTTAACTAAAGCTGGAAGCAGTAACTTAGCAAAAGAATAAGATATTACTAACTAATCTTAATCAGTAACTAATCAAAGACAATGGTGATATAGTAAGTCAATATAAAAATGAAGCAATGTTGTATATCAATAACAAACAACAAGAAGATGATAATCCAATACCATTTTCTAACAATTCTTGAAAGCAGATAGTCAATTTTCTTCAAAAAAGTTCAACTTTAAGATTCTGTTCAGTTTCAACTTTAACTTCAACTTTCCATAAATCAAAACAAAACGAACTTCCTTCTATTGGGTTTTAAAGTTTAAAGTTGAAGGTTTGCTCTATATATTGAGGCGTTACGTTGTTTCTTCCTTGTTGGGGTTGTTGGTCTAAGTTCATTGAAAATACTTTAATGCTCAATTTGCAATTAATACCAAGTCAATGGATTATCAAGTCTACCATAGTATAATTGCTTTATTACACCAAGTGGCCACTCCAATTCTCAACTTAAATCGTATGGCTTTTTCTCGCAACTTTACAGAAATAATGGGTCTAGATGGGATACATAAATTATATAATTATTAAGTATATATATTGTATTGGGTAAAATTCGACCCGCGGCGATTTCGCCCCGGTCATGCAAATGTGAACGACCGAACACGTCCTGACTAAGCAACCGCCGAAGCGATTAAACGAATCGCCGTGGCCTTGAAACCGAAGGCACGTTACCGAAGGCGAGCCGTGAGCTGAGCTTCGGTAGCAACCACCTCGGTCAAAGCAACAGGGCCAAATCACCGAGGTTGGTAACTCTCACCTCGGTGGATTCCCCTCGGTTCAAGCGGCTTTGCAGCCCACTACTTTACCCCACTAACTCCCCCATTTAATGCTCAGATCGTGGGAGACAATTCAGCAGCTAATGGAGAACGTGGGCAAGGACTACACACCTATAAATACTAGATCATTTTGTATTGTAGGGATCCAGAAATTTATACTGAAACGCTGCCCAAATTTGTACTCACTACAGTATATTGAAATACTGTTATTTTCCAGCTATTTACGTCTTTTTACGTGTTATCTCAACTTTGATACGAAGAATTGCTTGTATCCGAATCCAAATTCGATTTGTGTACCTAAAAACTGATTTAGGCCCATACAAATTGGCGCCGTCTGTGGGGATATAAGCAGTAACGCTTTGTTCCAAAGTTCCAAATCTGTTCTTTGTCAAAAATTTGCGATTCAACGTTATGGCTGATAACAACAACAGCGGTAACAACGATCGGATTGACGTTCCGTCGAACCAACAACCCCTCGCCCCAATGACAACTGAAGAATTCCAAATGTATGTTGTCACCACACTAAGGGCTCTCCAAAGTAAGCAGGATGAGCAGGCCAGTATCAACGCCGAGTTCCGCGCTTCATTGGAAGTGAGAAATAGCGCTGCCCCAAACAGCGCCCAGCCTTCGGTTCCTGGTGGAGGCATCCCGCCCTTCGTTCCTCCGGGCGCGACAACAGGGGGACCTCACAATGGAGCCACGTCTGGGGGCTCGGGGAACAACCCTACTGCATCGCCACACTTCGGGACGTTTCCCACCGTGGCTGAGACAACGTCCTCGGTCGACGTTGAAAAAATGAGTAGAGAAATCGAGGCGCGCATTGAGGCGCGCGTAGAAAAGCGCCTCGAAGGCCTACCGGGGATAAGCAAGGAGGAAGATGATCTTGACATCGAGCAATATAGGGAGCAGCCCTATAAGCCCGAAGCAGCTCCAGCTCCAACTCCCCCGGGCTTCAAACTCACATTCCTTAAAAAGTACGATGGGACGACTGATCCCAAGGAGCACGTCAGGGAATACATGTCCATGGTAAAGAGCAACGACTTAACATCCACACAGCTCGAGTCGATGTTCTTAAAGAAGTTTGGTAGTTCATTGGAAAAAGGTGCTCTTCGGTGGTATTTGTGCTTGCCAGCGGGGTCAATCTCTTCATTTAAAGAACTATCCAGCGCCTTTGTCAAGGCTCACACCGGCGCGCAAAAGATCCTCCAGAGGAAGGAGGATATATGTGAAGTAAAGCAACGGTCCGGTGAGCCACTTAAAGAGTTCCTCGAGCGGTTCCACGCTGAACGCATGGAATTGCCTCGAATGGATGATACCTTGGCCATCATGGCATTCGAAAAGGGTATCAATAGTCGAAATTCAGGTGCTGCAGCTGAATTGCGCAAAGAGTTGCAACAATATCAGGTCCTGACGTGGGAGGATCTACATAGACGAGCTTACTCCAAAATCAGATTGGAGGAGGCAGAGTTCAAGAACCGAGGTTATCATAACCGAGGTGATACTTCAAACCGCGCCGAGGCGCCACGAAATAATTCGAAGGGAAGGTATGAACCTTACACTTCGACGAGGCAACATGTTAGCCAGAGGTTGGGGAACGCCCCCGGTAACTCATACCCAGCCTCTCATATAAGCCAAAGGCTCGGAGGGAAGGTTCAAACCAATATGAACCAAAGAAATCCCTCGAGCTCCGCTTCGGTCCCTAGAAAGGATCTTCCTCGGATCCAAGATTATAATTTCAACATATCGACCTCGGAGCTGGTCGACGTTGTCAAGGGGACAGCCGGGGTAAGGGTTCCCAAAGATATGAGGACCCCGGCGGACAAAAGGGATCAGAATCTGCATTGTGAATTTCATGCAGATTATGGCCACAGAACCGAGGACTGCAAAGCCCTACGCCTCGAAGAGGCCCACCTACTGAAGAAGGGAGTCTTGGCAGATTTCCTCACTGATAAAGGGAAAGACAACTTTTCCAAGAACCGAGGTGATGGACAACCACCTCGAGCTCCACCCCCTGAAAGAGTGGTGAATGTTATCACCGGGGGATCTGAAGTGAATGGCGTGAACTTTGCCGCTGCCAAAAAGTTCGCTAAGCTCTCCATCACTATGGAGAAAAGGACTCGGGTTGGAGGCTCGGGCAAAGATATTGTCTTCGATGACGATGATTGTGATGGGATGATGTTCCCCCATCACGACGCGCTAGTCATCATGTTGAGGATCAATGACTCCGATATCAAAAGAGTCTTGATCGACCCCGGGAGCTCAGTTAACATAATTAGCTACGGGCCCGTTAAGAAGATGTGGTTGAAGGGTGAAGTTGTTCCCAAGTCAACAGTGTTAGCTGGCTTCAACAACTCCACGGAGAAGACATTGGGTGAGATCACACTCAAAACATTCGCTGAGGGAGTTACCAAAGAGACACTGTTCCAAGTTATGCCCGAGGATCTAGCTTACAATGTGATCCTCGGAAAACCATGGATCCATTCCATGGAGGCTGTCCCTTCCACTCTACATCAAGTGATCAAATTCCCTACACCATGGGGAGTTAGATCGATCAAAGGGGAGCAGCGAGTAGCGAGGGAATGCTATTCAGTTGCACTAAAGAGTGGAGTCGCCCCGGTTGGGCCAAAACAATAGCAACGACAGGATTCGGGGTCAAACGGGAAGGACGCCCGAGGAGAAGTCGAAAGATTCCAGCCTGTGTTCAAGAGCCTCGGAAGTAAAAGGTCGAGGACTCAACTATTGAAGAGTTGGAATCTTTCACTCTATTGAAAGATTTCCCCGATAGGAAAATATTTGTCGGCTCGGAGTTGGACCCGGAGTCGAAGAAAGCAATCATAGAAGTTTTGAAGTCCAACCACGATTGTTTTGCCTGGTCGCATTCAGACATGACGGGTATCGATCCGGAGATCATGACCCACAAACTGAATGAAGACCCAAAATTTACCCCGGTGAAGCAGAAGAAAAGACCTCACGCCGGGGTCAAAAAGAAGGCGATCGAGGACAAGACCGCCAAATTACAAGAGAATGGCTTCATCAGAGAAGTGAAATACCCCGAGTGGTTGGCCAATGTTGTGGTTGTGCCGAAGAAGAATGGAAAGTGGAGAATGTGCGTAGATTATACTGACCTGAACAAAGCTTGCCCCAAAGATTCATACCCACTACCACAAATTGACAGGTTAATAGACTCCACGGCTGGACATAAACTATTAACTTTTCTAGATGCATACTCGGGGTACAATCAAATCCTCATGGACCCGAAGGACGAAGAGAAAACCTCGTTCATCACAGACCGAGGTACCTTCTGTTACAAAGTGATGCCCTTCGGTCTAAAGAACGCCGGAGCGACATACCAAAGGCTGGTGTGTCGCATGTTTAAAGAGTACATCGGGAAGTCTATGGAGGTCTACATAGATGACATGCTCATCAAATCGATCCAAATCGAGGATCATTTGAATCATCTGAGGGAAGCTTTTGCTGTATTGAGACAATATGGTATGAAATTGAACCCTGAGAAGTGCGCCTTCGGCGTAGGATCAGGCAAATTCTTGGGTTTTATTGTCTCAGAACGAGGAATCGAAGCCAACCCAGATAAAATCAGAGCCATTGAAGAAATCCCCGAAGAGTTGACCGGGGTAAAGGAGGTTCAACGCTTAACTGGCCGAGTCGCTGCCTTGAGTCGCTTCATCTCTAGGTCCTCGGAGCGATGCCACAAATTCTTCTCCGTTTTGAGAAAGAACAATCACTTCGAGTGGACACCGGAGTGTAAACAGGCGTTGAAAGATCTGAAGCAATACTTGGCTAACGCACCGTTGCTTGCCAAGCCAAAGGAAGGAGAGACATTGCTGGTATATTTAGCAGTGTCCGAGGTATCAGTCAGTGCGGTGCTGGTTCGAGAGGAAGATGGCAAACAATAGCCCATCTATTATGTAAGCAAGACACTCCTCGATGCTGAAACCAGGTACCCATACTTGGAGAAATTAGCTCTTGCCTTACTAATTACTGCTCGAAAACTGCGCCCCTATTTTCAATGCCACCCAATAGCAGTAGTTTCAACCTTCCCCTTGAGAAATATATTGCACAAGCCAGAGTTGTCGGGGAGGTTATCCAAATGGGCGGTTGAATTAAGTGAATATGACATCACTTATCAACCTCGAACTGCCATCAAGTCCCAAGTCTTGGCGGACTTCGTGGCTGATTTTAGCATTGGAATTTTGCCCGAGGCGGAAAAGGAGAACTCCATGGCAAAAGGATCCCCTTCGGGACTGTGGGTACTGCACACCGATGGGGCAACAAATTCAAAAGGTTCGGGGTTAGGCATTGTATTGAGGGCACCCACCGGGGAGAAGATCAGGCATTCGGTTCGGTTCAAAAAAGTAACCAACAACGAAGCGGAGTATGAAGCGGCTCTAGCAGGCTTGGAGCTAGCTAAAGAAATGGGGGTTGAAAGAATCGAATTAAGATGTGATTCACAATTGGTGGTCAACCAAATCCTCGGTGATTATACGGCTCGAGAGCCCAGAATGCAGCTATACTTAGACCGAGCACAAAGGATCTTAACACAATTCCAAGAATGGCAAATTAAGCAAGTACCTCGGGAGGAGAACACCGAGGCTGATGCCCTGGCGAATCTTGGTTCGGCAATCGATGAAGCCCACTCGGGGACTGACTCGGTGGTTCGATTGCTGTCAGCACAAATGAGAGAGATGAAATTACAAGTTAATTCCGTGGATAATCGTTGGGATTGGTGAAGCAAATTCATCTCCTACTTCGACTCGGGGACTGCCCCCCAAGACAGAAAAGAAGCAAGGAAGCTGAGGACTCAAGCGGCCTCGTATCACTGATTGAAGGTAATTTATACAAAAGGCTGTATTGCGGCCCGATGGCCAAATGTTTGGGCCCCGACGAGGCAAGGTACGTGATGGCTGAAGTGCATGAAGGCGAATGCGGCAACCATTCAGAGGGAAAATCTCTAGTGCGTAAATTTCTAAGAGCTGGGTATTATTGGCCCACAATAAGCGCCGATGTGAAAGCCTTCGTGCAAAAATGTGATAAATGCCAGCGCCACGGACCAATGATTCACCAACAGGCCGAGCCTCTTCATTCGGTAGTGTCACCGTGGCCCTTCATGAAATGGGGAATGGATGTCGTGGAACCATTGAAAAGGTGGTGTTCGTTTCATTTTAGTGTTGACCGATTACTTTACAAAATGGGTGGAAGCGGCAGCTCTCACCGAAGTAAAGCAAAAGCAAGTGATCGACTTTATTAGAAAGAATATCATCTATAGGTTCGGCGTCCCAAGGGAAATCGCTTGTGACAATGGCAAACAATTCATGGGGGCAACCATCACCGATTTCTTCAAACAATGGGGGATCAAGAGAATCGCCTCGACTCCTTATCATCCAAGTGCCAATGGCCAAGCCGAATCTTCGAACAGGATCATAATTGAAAACTTGAAGAAACGACTCGATGAGAAGAAAGGACCTTGGTCCGAGGAGTTGCCCGGGGTGTTGTGGGCCATGCGAACAACGGAAAAGAACAGCACCGGTGAAACCTCTTTTTCACTAGCATATGGCATGGGCTCTCTCATTCCTGTAGAAGTGGGCGAACCAAGCCTTCGGTACGCTCACACAACCGAAGACGCTAATCAAGAGGCGATGCGCATCGAGCTGGATTTGCTCGAAGAGAAGAGGGAATTAGCTTTGGTTGGACTCGCAGCCCAAAAAAGACAGATCGAAGCTTACCTCAACAGGAAAGCTAAATTTAGGGACTTCAAGATTGGAGATTATGTGTTGAAAACGGTGAACCAATCAACAAAGGAGGACAACGGGGGAAAACTCATTGCAAATTGGGAAGGACCCTACAGGGTCAAAGCAGTTGTTGGAAAAGGCTCAAATCAAATCGAGTCTCTTCGTGGAGAACCTGAACCTCTGAATTGGAACATCTCCCATCTGAAGCGATACTACTTTTAGCCGAGGTAAATATCTTTTCAACTACTTTTCAATTAAACAGCCCCGAGCCGATTAACGCTCCCATGGCTCTCAAAAAAATGTACTAACTTGCTCCTCATTCCATCTTTCTGCTTGACCTTTTCAGGAAGCGAACCGAACCGATTCCAGTATTCGGATCTTCACCAAGATTCAGAACCGAACACTGGGGGGGAGAGAGAAGGGGTTGATAGCGAGGTCGACATCGAGCCTCCCAACCGAAGCTTATCTATCCGATAACCGGGGACTTATGCCCGAGGATTAGATTTAGTACATTGTAATTAGCCCGATAGCGGCGTATAGTCAATCTGTTTTTATTGAAAGTTTTTTTACTTTTTCTACCCGAGGTCCGATTCGACTTGGTTACATGTAAACAGCCTTTTCGGGCTCTTGGATATCAATAAAATGACTTTGTTTACATTCATATGAAATGACTTTGGTTTCATTCATTTTATCTACACAAATCTTGCACACCAAAGCTGCACAATGCATCGACTCGAGGATGAGACGTCGTCCTAAGTTCGCATCGATTGAATTTAGTCAAGACTCGCAAACATGTTATTTATTTTCAAAGTGTTTGGAATATTAGAAAAGCCAACACACGAAACCCACAAAAGCAAAGACACAAACAGTCTTTCATTAAAAGCCCAAAGGCTGGAATTATTTACATCAAAAAATGAACCGAAGGTCCAAAACAGAAACATAAAAGCCCGAAGGCTTACAAAACAACACTAAGAAAGATCTACGCCTGGGGAGAATCACCTCCATCCTCGGAACCCCCCTCGGCATCTTCATCTTCTTCTTCGTCTTCACCGCCGCTCGAAGCTTCACTTGATGGAAGCTCATCAATGATCGCCTGGGCCTCCGCTGATTTTACTTCGGCTTTGGCAATCTCTTCATCCAGATCAATCTCCCCGGCGCGACATCGCTTGAGCAGCCTTAGCCGAGACTTGATAATGGCCCACCGCTTGTCTAGTTCGGCCCTTTTCACCTTGAGTGCAGCCCTATCCTTTCGATCAGCGATCTCATCCTTCAGGGCCGCAATCTGAGCATCCTTAGCTGAAAGTTTGGAAGTTTCGCCCTCTAGCTTCTTAATATGAAGCAAATGATCTTTCAACTGCTCATGGTGCTTCTTGGCCATGTTCACAGCCTCGGCCTTCGTTCGAGACAATTCACTGTCCAGCCTCTCAATTTCGCTCTCCAGCCTCGAGCGCTCAGTCCGATAATCTTCACCGAGGAGTCTAATTTTGGCCTCAGAATTCGCCTCAGCTTCGCGCAGATCAGACTGGGACTTGGCCAATTCAGCCTTCAGCGAAGCTATTTGAGCGTTGAATCTATCCTTCTGCTGATCCCACAAGCGAGACACACGCCGAACTTCGGCGGTCCTTGCAGATTCGATCTCGCTGGCTTTTAACGAAAGGAGGAAGCTCTGAACAAGGATTGGAGAATCAAAATCAGTAAGGAACCGAAGGTAAACATAAATCTTTGGTTCAAATCTAATATAACTCACCCTTAAGGCGTTGGAAGACATTGTGCTGTATAGTTGGCCAGCAGTGAACTCTTGCATAACCTTGTCCTCGGTTGGCCCCAGCAAAGGCGCGAGGCGTAGCAACTCCTCCGGGCCACACGCCAACAAGTTTGAAGCAACTGGCACCTCGAGTTTCCGATAAGACCCCACCGAGGACGAAATCCTCGCGGGTTCGGAATGCGCCCTCACCACGCCGGCACCAGCTCCTTCCTCCATCGCAGCAGCGCCAACTTCTCCAACCTTGGCTTTGCCTTTAGCCCTTGCTGTGGCAACCTCTGCTTCAGGCTCTTGACCCTCGAGGTCAATAATATCAACGCCCCTGTGAGCCATGACCTCGGCAGCTTCATCATCGGGCTCATCGATCAACCTTCGGCGCCCACCAACTGTCGCTTCGGGTCGAGAAGAAACCACTACCTCGGTTCTTGGAATAACCGAGCGAGAAGGCTTCTTCGTGGGAGCCCTTTTCCTCTTCACGCCTACAACAAAAAAAGAGGTCAAAACAAGAAAGACAAATAAAGAGCGACATCTGTTAACACCAACCGAGGAGGAATGTTACCTTTGGAAGTTCCTGATCAGGGGCTCCCTTAGAAGTTTTTGAAGACTTAGAGGCCTTCAACCCTTTGTATTCACCAGCCACCGCAGCCAGATCGTCATCCGACTCGGTGTCCTCTCCATCTTTCTTCTTCTTGTCTTCCTTCTTCTTCTTGCTCTTTTTTGTATTCATGGCACGATTAGGGAAACCTGGCACCGAAGGAAAAGGGAATCAATCAAAGTCTCAAAAGCAGCGTACCCACCCAGACACTATAAAAACTTACCATGCCTCTTGCACTGCCAACCGAACTCGGCAGCCATTTTCATCCAAGTTCTTTCGGGGCGTTTGAGAGCCCCGGTCATCGCTTTGACCCAAGCAGTTAAACCCACCGGGGGCACGATATCCACCTTGTTGGCTGAAGAGGAAGTAAAGAAACGAGGTCAATCAAAATAGATAAATTACCACGGAATAAAGTATAGGAAGAAAGACACTTACGCGTATTATTCCACCGTTCGGGGAAATTAGGCTCGGTGGATAAAACCTTCGTCTCCAGCAAGATATACCGCTCACTCCAACCCCGGTCTCCGTGGTCTTCACTCTTGTGGAGGAGGGCAAACTTGCCTCGGTTGTTAAGCGCCACGACCCCAGCTTTATGGAAATAGGGGGTAATAAATAGAAATGAGGTGCTGCAAGGTGAAATCAACCCCTGCCTTCGTGCTCAGCCAGTCCATGCATTGAACGACCCTCCAGACGCCGGGGCCGAGCTGAGCCAGACACAAGTTGTATGCCCGGCAAAAGTCGTCAATGACCCTGTGTACAGGAAGGGAGAAACCGAGGGTGAAAGGATAAGTGTAAGCAAATGACATCCCCTCGATATTGTGACACACCCTACTTGATGGATCGGGGATGATGACTTTCACCTCGGGCTCGAATTGGCATTCCCTCCGAACCCGCTCGATATGGGCTTGAGTTATGCGAGTCGGGGTGGTATGCACGGGAATGTTCCTATTTTTCCCCTCTTGATCAGCTGTTTGTGCTTGAAGCTTCAAGTCTTTGCTGTTGTCGAAATGAGAGGGGATGATTTGATGAGGCTCGAGCTCCTGCTCCAAGGGAATTGATGGTCCCGAAGACCCTCCCTCGGCAGCGTTACCGCCCTCAGCATCTCCGCCCTCGGTGCCACCATCTTCGCCATCTCCTCCATCGTCATCACCTCGAAGGAGAGCGTCACTGAAGTTGCTCAACATGACATCATCAAGCATGACATCATCCTCTTCCGCGTCGGCCTCCTCCTCCGCCGCCAACTGGCGCATAGCTCTAGCCTTGCGACGTGGCGCGCCACCAGCGCCCGACGAAACCTCTCCGCCTTCTACCACCGGCGTGGTGGCGGCGACGTCGCCGCTAGCGACAGCTACTGCCAAGGAGGGAATTCTCACCCTCTCACCTGAATCGCTGGAGTCTTGCCTGGAGATTGTGGTGGACATAATGATGATACTGGAAGTTGAAGCTTTTTATCGAAATCGGAAAGTTGGAAAAGTTTTGGAAATGCTTTTAGCTTTGTGTACTGTTGATCGCTTAAAGATAAGTGAAGAAGAAGGATTAGTGAAGCGCCCTTTTATAGGTATGGAGGATTAAAGAGGATGACGTCATCGCCATCATTTAAACGTTGGAAGAAGCAAAAATTACGGCGTGACCGTTCGGGCGACCAGTGAATGAGCGCCACGTGTCCACGGGAAGTGACCTGATGGGACGCGGACCGTTGACAAATTTTGAAACGCTTGGATAAGATCAAGCCACGTCGCTTTCCCGCTAAATTTCATTCCACTCCTCGGTTGCCTCGGTAGGTAACCGAGGAGTGGGGGGACTATCTGTATTGGGTAAAATTCGACCCGCGGCGATTTCGCCCCGGTCATGCAAATGTGAACGACCGAACACGTCCTGACTAAGCAGCCGCCGAAGCGATTAAACGAATCGCCGTGGCCTTGAAACCGAAGGCACGTTACCGAAGGCGAGCCGTGAGCTGAGCTTCGGTTGCAACCACCTCGGTCAAAGCAACAGGGCCAAATCACCGAGGTTGGTAACTCTCACCTTGGTGGATTCCCCTCGGTTCAAGCGGCTTTGCAGCCCACTACTTTACCCCACTAACTCCCCCATTTAATGCTCAGATCGTGGGAGACAATTCAGCAGCTAATGGAGAACGTGGGCAAGGACTACACACCTATAAATACTAGATCATTTTGTATTGTAGGGATCCAGAAATTTATACTGAAACGCTGCCCAAATTTGTACTCACTACAGTATATTGAAATACTGTTATTTTCCAGCTATTTACGTCTTTTTACGTGTTATCTCAACTTTGATACGAAGAATTGCTTGTATCCGAATCCAAATTCGATTTGTGTACCTAAAAACTGATTTAGGCCCATACATATATTATATGTGAAATATTTGAGCGGCCTAGTTATTATTTATGTAGTATGAAGATCCTTCTTTTTAAAACTTCTCTTTAAGTTTTTCTCAAGTATTTAACTCCAAATCGTTTCTCTTAATGCCCTTATTGCCCCTTCTTGATGTCACATAATTTGATCTCATTCTGTAATACTCATAAGGCAGCATTAGTATGTGAAATTTTTTAATATCACTTGTCCATAACTTTTGATGTCTTTATATCATATACATGTATTTCAAAAAAAAAAAAAACGTTATGTCTGAAAATCATATTAGTAGCAACTACCAAGTTGATAGAACAAATCTTAGTTTCATAATAAGGCTATAACCAAGGTAAATATATTTGTTACAAGTCAATTTGGGTCAAAAACACTTAAACCAATTTCTTATTTCTAATGGCACAATAAGGCTATAAGTAAGGTAAATATATTTGTTCTAATTGCTCATTGTTCAAGAATCGGAGAGGAGCAACAAGTCTATTATATGTCGGGGCGGATTTATGTAGTGTGTAGTGGATGTCACTGCACCCGCTTATTTCGAACGGAAGTTGGTATATTCTATGTATATATATACACTAAACGTACATACATGGGCGGATCCATGTAGAGCACTATGGGTGCCATGGCACCCGGTCACTTGGCTTAAATTATCTGTAGTTACAGGTATTTCTCATGAAAAAGGCTATATATTAAAGAATGGCACCCGTAGTCGAACACGCATCAAGGTGCCCCTGTGGGAGGGGAAAGCGCACGTGACTTCTGGGGATTTTAGTTGAAGACACATAAACCCACCTTTATACTTCAATCATCAATCCTCATCTATACTTTTCTTTTTATTTTTCGATTTCTTTTCTTTTCCAGCGTTGCCTTGTTTTAATTATTCTCTCTTTCCTTCTTTGGCAATAGTTTATTGCCATGTTGCCCTTTCTCTGTTTCTTTTACTCTCTCCATCATTATTTTGCCTCTTTATTTGACTCATATAATATCCCTATATCAATTCATATTTTGTATACCTTTAGTTTTCGCATGTCTCTACAGCGTAGGTGATTGAAATTTTGTTTTCTTTTAGTTTTCTCACGTCTCTTAAATGTATTTAGCACCTTTTTTTCTTTTAATGTTCAAAATAATCTTATATACTAGTAGTACTTATGATTAAATTTAATTGGATAAGATGCAGATCAAATATGTTGAAATTATTTATTTTCCTCATTTGTTGTTAACCAAATTTATTAATATCCATCTGATTATTATATAGTAGTTTATTTATAAACAAATACTTTCATAAGTCGAGCTGAATCAAATGAGTTGAATCGACCGAATATACACTCTGGTTTATTTATGTCCTTACGGTATGATTACGTTAAGGCCCGCGGCGGCGGCGGCACCCGCAACCTTAAAATTCTAGATCCGCCCCTGCGTACATATAATTGAAATGACACCCAGTATTGTAAAGTCGTTGCGGTGCCATTGGTTAAGTGTTGCACTTTCTCCCACCTTTGGTTCGAATCTACTAAATATTTCACTTTGACACTTGAACTATGCCTTTTTCCTATTAAACATTTAAACTACTTAAAATCTATACCTATTAGACACTTTTTGTTGACATGGCATAAAAAGTGTAATACACATTTTTTAGGCGCGTGATACTCTTTTCTTAAAAAAAAAAAAAAATTCTTTTCTAACTCTTTTTCTATTCTCTATCCCACCACGGTGCTCCACCAATCTTGCCATAACCATCGCCATCTTCTCAGCAGATACTTGCAGAGCAATCTCGTGGTCCTACTAAAACAATCTTCTCTAACCATGGTCCTTCTGAAATTGTATCTTTAATATGTTTAAAATAGAACCCATTCTATTGTAGTTTTTTCTAAAACACCTACCAGTTTGGAAGATCATATAGCAAAAATGAGATGGACGAAACAGCAGCAGTTTGGTAAATTCGGCTTATGCGCAAAGTAGCAGCTATTTGGACTACAACCACTGGGATTAGAAGTATTTTAGTTCCTCGCACAAATATACTCCAAGCAATTTTCAATTTCATTGTCTTCATTTTCAACTTCAATTAAAATTTTTCTTTCCCATAATTCTCGACTTGTAAATGAATACCAAAAGATTACAGACAACTCAAAAATGGGTCTGAAAGAGAAAAAAGAAGAAAAGACAAAAAAAAAAAACAAAATGAAAGTTCTTAAATGGGAGATATTAACTTGGAAAGGAATTCATTCTGAGGAGGTGAGGGGTATGGAAGAACGAAGAGGGGTGGGGGGGGGGGGGGGAGCAATAAGGACTTTTTTTCTTTTATGAGGTATCATCATCTCATTTAATTTATTACCAAGTCAATGGCGTTTTGACAGTCACGCCACAAGTATTGAGGCTTTAAGTAAATAAAGTGTCTAATAGGCATAACTTTTTAAGTAGGTAGGTGTTCAATAGGAACAAGACATTGTTTAAGTGTTAAAGTGAAATATTCTGACAAGTTTAGGGGGCCGCATATGAATTCAGTCTTCTCTTTCCCACTTGACATTTTTTTTTTTTGGTTTCCCACCACCCGGTGTCCGGTATCTTCATTGGAGCCCCGACTTCGCGCCCCCCGACTTCGCGCCGTGTAGGGCCCCATTCGGGGGGAAGCGCGCCCTACCAGTGATTTTTCCATACCCAGGATTCGAACCCGAGACCTCTGGCTAAGGGAGGAGTAGCTCCATCCGCTACACCACATCACTTGGTGGTTCCCACTTGACATTTGACAACTCTTTTTTGCCTCTTTTTCCTTTTCCCTCTCTTTTCTTCTTGTTTTTTTTTTTTTTTGTTTTTTTTGTTTCTTTTTAGTTTCTTTACTTTCCTTTATCAATATCACTTATATCATGAACATTTTATTTTTTATAGTTAAAATTGGTTTTAAATAATCTTTTTCTCATTTTGATTATAGAACATACATTATATATGTTAGGAGATTAATTTTAGCTATATCATCCTAGAGTATTGAGCTTTGAAAATTAAGTGGCTTGAGTGTTGGATCTATTGATTTAATTCTCATAAATTAAATATTTAAAGTTTTTATCTGCAAATAAGTGCCATAAAACGTGACAATCAAGCTGAAGAAATTGACTCCATAATGTTGATGATAAATTAATCTTATCAAACAAAAAAATATATAGAAATTAAGCTAATTTTAAGATTTTTTTTTTTTTGAAATTGAGGTGCTCTTTCATAATTTTTTTTTTTTTTTGCAAGTTCTTCCATAATATTGAATATAAACCAAAAGTGAAAAATAATAACTGAATTAAACCTAACATATTTGTTTATTGCAAATAAATGACTTAATCAACCTAGCCAAAATACTAAAAATTTGACTGAATCGACTCATCATTCCTATTTGATCTTTGTTACTAAAGGTAAATATAAAGAGTGGCACCCGCTACCTTCGATTCCTGGATCTGCCCCTGACCATATGTGTCTATTTCATCATTGTGTTTGTTTGAGTCTTTCACTCAGAACTTTTTAAAAATTTAAGTTCAAGTTTTTAAAGTTGTGTGTAATTAAATAAAGCTTTAAAAGAATTTTCATTCCATTTACAAATTATTATTTTATCTAATAATACAACTATCCGAGCGTAGTCATATTGAGAAATTCATGTTCGAATTGGCGCGGCGATAACAAACAAAGATTTTAGTACTCACTCTATATTGCATAGTATTTTTTGAATCTTTACTGCTTAAGTATTATTAAATTAGTAATTGAGGAAAGGACAGGATAGAAATCTGAAACCAAATATGAAAAACTTGTAGCGAAATAATAGTCTATATGTCTCGGTAAACTTTTAGTAAACCATATCACCTAAAAAGTTAAAGGTTCACATTTACTGTAATTTAATCATTTAAGCAAATTATTATTTATGGTTTTAATAGTACTATTTTTATTAATTACCAAAGTTATTCACACGGTCTATCAACATCATTAGCATATAGTAGGCCCTGCTGTCATCAAATTTTGTCAGGAAGTATTTACTACTTATACCATTCCACCTGAAATTAATAAAATCCACTTATGTTTGATTCTCAAATGCAAAAAATCTTAAAATTTTAGACCTATAGGGTGTTAGAATCTGCACTTTCGAAGATAAACTGAAAATCAGAAAGAGATGAAGTGGAAAATTCCGAGAACAGTGTATACTGCTTGTCCTTAAGAAATCTAATCCCCTCACAGTTACCCAAAGTTGTGGATTAATTTCTCCCAGGATAGAACAGAATTAACCTTACTGTGATCGCGGTAATTCAAATCACAGTAAACAGCAAACTCAAAGGAATGGAGCAAATCAAACGACTCGAGAAGAGAGGAGATATATTTAGCCGTGTATTTCAAAAAGAGGAAGTGTCGCACTATTTATAGACCAAGGATGAGTGTAAAGAAAAGGTGTGGAACCTTTTCAACAAAGAGGTGCTTAGGGTGCCTTTTCCCATTCACAACTATTCAAAAAACCCCCAACAATTCCCCACATGAATGGGGAATGGCTCTATAGTGAAAATGTACAGAAACTTGTGTGATTTGCAAGTAAGAACTAATTGCATATGGATAAGTAGGTTTTCCTTTGAACTTTCCGTAGTGAACATATATCGGATATACTCGGTCAATCGGTAGATTTGATATCTTTGAACCGTCGAGCTTTGGTGTATACCTAGACAATATATGTCAAACAATTAGCCCTTGGCCATCTTTGGTTCTCATTGTTGTGTTCGTTTCAGCTATGAACATCGCCTGGTTCATGAGTGCGTAGAGAATTCACACTCACATAGGTGATTTCTAAACGTGTAATCCCGTAAATCTACACTATTTGATAATTCCCGTATCAAACATAGATAATCATTAAAAAATGTCTTTAACATTTTATCCTTGGTACTGAACATTGTCTTATTACGAGAACGGGTTGAGTTGTTTGACAATGTTGGAGCGGTCGTACATAACTTTGTTTGAGCTCCTTGAACCTAGATCTTGGGATCTCTAGTCTTCTAGGTAGAGTTACCGCCATGATGACTTGTCCTCGGCCATAATCCCATTCTCTTCAATGACCTCAACTCCCTCTCTAGTTAGGCCTTTTGTAAGTGGATCCAACACATTATCCTTTGACTGTAGTCAATTGTGATAATTCCTCTAGAGAGTAGTTGTCTAACGGTTTTACATCTTCATCGTATGTGACGATTTTTACCGTTATATATTACGCTCCCAGCCCTTCCGATTTTCATTTGACTATTGCAATGTATGCAAACTGTAGTGAACAGTTTGGGCCAAAATGGAATATTTTCCAAGAAATTTTGGAGCCATTCAGCAACTTCACCAGCCTTGTCTAAGGCTATGAACTTAACTTACATTATAACATCATTATAAATCAATAGCTTGAAATGGTTGCATCAATTGTGGCCACAATTTTTTAACATTTATTATATTTCTCAACCATTTCCCATTGCTATTTATTTGATGCTCAAATTATAGCACATTTGTTCATTATACAAATCCAACTCGACGTGGATTTTATAATTTTCCTTGATTTTCTGCTTAACTCCAACTTGATATGGATTTCATCAGTAATATTAATAATTGATTTACCGCTTTATAGACCAATGATCTAATACATCTGTTCGTGACGGTCATGTCTATACACAACGTTATCTTTCAACCGACACATCTTTTCATGACAAGTTACAAGTGACACCATTTCATAAAGTTACACAACCTTTTTGAAAAAGGCACAAGACCAACCTTCAAATCGGTAGTTTCATCACTAGTCGTTCAAATAAAACTAGTTATGAACTCATAAACTATCGTGTCAACATCTACTAAGGACCCGTGGGGTTACGAGAAAAAGAATCATATCTAATTCTTCTTAATAAAATAGACATTAAATAAGTCTAATTATGCATACGTCAAATGCCTCCACATTTCAAAATATTTCAAGTTCCTTTTCTATTGTTAATAATGACAAACTTAATACCATGTTAAATATTCGTTACTTGTTTGTCAAAAGAAATATACCAGGTCATTGCCTTCAATGGTCTTGTTCCTACCGTTAAATAGCAACGAAATTAACCATATGATTATGCATTGTCCAACACTTAGGAACCTGGGGCAGTAATTTAGTATATCTCACTAAATTCTCCTTGTTTACTTACTTAGTAAGCCTTTCCAAGCCTTTCTACAATTATGGCCAAAGGAATCAAAGTCCCACTGATAAAAAAGTTTCTTTATATTAATTTCATGTTAGCCATGTGTCCGTCAAGGACTTTAAAACATAATAGCTTCGTAAAATTTTCCTCCATAATCTCAAGATCAATAGCATTGAGAAATTGGGAAAATTCATCAAATATGATTCAGTTTCTCAATGTGAAAAAGGCACTTGTGCCGTTTTATTAGTGTCTCTACAATGGACAAAATTGAGAAACCATCCATCCATTATTAGTCTAAAAGGCACTAATTTTGACAGATATTAAGTAAAAACTTTTCTCATGGATAACATAGAAACAAACTGAATTGGTGTCACCAACAATTTACCAGAAACAATATAATGTTTCACAAATTATGGCACTATGAAACGACCTTAAGCAGTCGTTTCGGGAATTAGGACCCCGATTGACGTGTTGTCAATTGTAAAAGATTCATAGGGACCATCCCGACTTGTCTGTAAAATTTGAGCTAAATTAGACCTCGTTTGGTAGGTATCGGAAAAAGGTTTCAGTTTTCGTTAACGATAAATCGTAAAAAAGAGGTTTTCGAGCAAAATTTTGGCGAATGAGCTCCGATTCGAAATCTGAAAGCGTCGCTAGGTTCGTATGGTTATTTATGATATATGTGAATTTTTGAAGTGAGTTTCGAGGTTGTTCGGTTGATTTCGGCTAAAATTACGAAAGAATTAATAATTTGGTCCTTTTTCTTTTTAATTCGTATCTGGAGTTTCGGGAGTCCGATTTGAGATTTTCCTTGGCGAGTATGTTACATATATTTTTTATAACTTACTTGAAAATTTTGGGATCATTTCGACTTCTCTAGGGTTCCATTTTAATTTTAATCGTTGTAGCGAATTTATTAAAAAAATTAAATTACATTGTCGGTTAGCTAAGGGATTAAATCCCTTGGCATTAGCAAATTGCATATAAAAGTAGAAACATTCGATCAACATAGAGAAAAGAAAAGTTAGAAAAGAAAGAGGAAAAAGGGGGGAAAAAGGTGGAATTTCTACCCCAAATCTCCAGGTAATGATGTTAACTCATTACCTTAGCTTATTACGTGTCTTTGAATATATTTTTACCGTAAAATTAGGATATTAGACATCGCCCTAATGACTTAAATTGATATTTTAAAGAGTCAATTGGACCCCGATGATGGAAATGATTATACATTCGTACTCAGTGAGTTATGGACAACATATAAATATAATTTATTTAGGGTTTGGTTATGGGACTTTGAACCCTGTACATGGGCCTGGCCTGCGTATTGCGTATGCGAATAGGGTATCAGGTTCCTAACCGGATTGTCCTAAGATATAAGGAATGAAGCCTTCAGCTTTATTTGATATAATTCTTCTGCTTATTAAATAGAGCGGGATCGTTTGACAGTTATCCAAAGGAAAAAGCAGTTGTTGAGTAGCAGGGCTAGCTTTGGAATACGGTAAGTATTCATATCCATTTCTTTGGAGGCACTTGGCCTCGTAGATTTTCTACCATGTGTTCCTTACGTGTGTAGCTACCGATAGGTGTACTCATTACGCCTTAGCTTTGGATTTACATTCTATATTATATGTTATGTCCTGTTATTGGTATTGCATTGAGAATCTGAGTATTGTACTTTGGCTTTGAGTTTGCATCTACTTCCCGGCTGTCGATGAGAGTCCCGCGCCGGTGAAGGGTTATTATTGCATCGGATTGCATTCATATGCATTACAGTGCATATCATACTGAGTGCAGAAGTATTCCGCCTCAGCTTTACATTTTATCGGGTACAAGAGTATTCTATCCCAGTAAAGCGCAGGAGTATTCCGCCTCTGGTTTAAATTATAACGGGTGCAGGAGTATTCCGCTCCAGGAGTAGGAGTATTCCGCTCCAATTGGTTAGCAGATTGGATTCCCCTCGAATGCAGGAGTATTCCGCTTTGGGATGGGATTACGGGCACATGTGACCCTTTGCATCTCATTGGTTAGCAGATTGGATTCTCCTCGAATGCAGGAGTATTCCGCTTTGGGATGGGATTACGGGCACATGTGACCCTTTGCATCTCATTTCATTTCATCTCATTCCATTTCATTTCATCTCATTTCATACTATTGTGTAGAGTACATGACTACTGTTCTGCTTATATGTGCATTGCTTATTTGTTGATTGTTGCATGGTTCCGTTCCCCTGACTAGCGTATCTATTTTTCGAGGTTGCTAGTTTGTTCGCACTTATTGAGTCCTTATGATTCACCCCTATTTGTTCTTGTGTTTTCTTTTCGTTCGGCAGATTCTGCTCCAGGACCCAGCTAGTCGCATCGTGATTGAAAAGTAGTACGTTTTTAGCTGTCTACGGTGATCCATCCTGTTCATTGCGGCCACTAACTTCAGATATTACAGTTTTCCTTACTTTTGCTCCATTCGGGAGGTGTGTAAATCTTTTGGCTTTCTTAGATGTCTGATCTAGAAACCTTTAAAACTGTGTTTTCTAGGTAGTTAGTTGCGTTATTCAGACAGCTTGTATGTTTTTCTATCCTAGAAAGTTATCTTATGTTGTTAAAGTTTAGTTCATTATCATTTCAAGGTAATTCTTCACAATTTATATCGATTCAGTCAATAGGTTTTGCCCGACAGGTTTACGGGAGGTGGTCGGGTGCCCGCACGGCCTAACCGAGATATCGGGTCGTGTCAGTTGGTATCAGAGCGAGGTTTAGAGTCTTTTCAGATCATGACAGTATCTAATAGAATCTCGCTGATCGGACGGAGAAATCTGTACCTATCTACGAGAGGCTATGGTGACATTTAGGCAGTTTTCCTTCTTTTTTTCCTCGTCGTGCGTGAGTCTTCTTATCTGAAATTAAATATTTTTTTATTCTCTGCAGTAAATGGTGAGAACGCGCGTGAATGTTCAGCGAGAGGCGGAGGAGCCAGCGGTCGCCCCTATGCCTGCTGCTCCGTGAGGTGGTGGTGTTGGCCGCGGTAGAGGTCATGGTCGAGGCAGAGGTAGAGTTGCCCAGGCCGCGAGGATGGTTGATCATGTTGATCCTGCTGCAGAGGTTCCGGTAGTGCCAGCTTTTGCTGGGCAGGGGGAGCAGGGCTTATTCGTTCCCCCCGCACTTCATGACGCTTTTATGAGATTCTTAGCGACGCAGATGCCCCAGGGACCTCCTATTCCTCAGGCTGCCGTAGATGCTCATATTCCTCAGGCTGCTGTAGATGCTCCTATACCTCAGGCAGCTCCTCAGGCTGCGGTAGATATTGGTTCTCAGCTTCAGGAAGCCCCCATTCCAGCTCCACATGTAGCCCCAGCAGTTCACATTCCAGGTGGTCATGTTCCAGAGGTAGCAGGTGTTATACCTCCGGTTGTTCAGGCTGGCCAGCCAGTCTAGGTAGCAGGTCAAGTTGATGATCTGGCAAGGCTGCATTATTTTACCCGACTTAGTCCTCTGAAGTTCTCTGGTCAGAAATCAGATAAACTTAAGCCTCGTGAGTTTCTTGATCAATGTCAGCGTATCTTAGAGGCCCTTGGATGTCTTGAGCAGTATGGAGTTGATTATACTGCCTTCCAATTTGAGGGTCCGGCTTTAGCTTGGTGGACCGCACTCCAATCAGCTAGGCAGGGCTTACCTAAGCTGACCTGGAGTAATTTCTCCCATTGATTCATGAAGTTTTTCCCTCGCAGTCAGCAGGATGCGAAGAGGAGACAGTTTGAGAGGATTGGACAGGGTAACCTGTCAGTCACAGAGTACGAGCTTTTATTTTCAGAGATGTCCAGCTATGCTCCAGGTCTTGTGCAGAAGCCCTCTGAGAGGGTCAGACGTTTTATTGATGGGCTTTCTCCTCATTTGCGGTCCCAGATTGCTCGTGAGATTGAGGCTGGTACTCTATTTGATGTCGTTGTCGATATTGCCAGGAGGTATGAGGCCTATCATAGATTGGAGATAGAGGAGTTAGAGCGGGAGAGTAAGAGATCTCGTGGTCCAGGCCATTCTAGTACCTCGTATGGAGGTAGGAGTTATCAGCAACAGAGTAGGCCTCCTGTCAGACCAGCTTAGTTTCCAGCGCGTGGTTCTCAGAACGCGCCTAATTCTTCTCAGGTTCAGTTTTGGTTTCGCCCGCGAGATTAGTCTCAGTTTGATCAGCGTAGATTTGCTCTAGGGTGCTTTATCTGTCAGGATCCAGGGCATCATAAGAAGGATTGCCCTTATCTCCATCAGCAGGGAAGTAGCCGCCCTTTCCTTCGCCTTCCAGCGCCTATGCAGCAGCAGCCTCAGGGTTCCCCTCCAGGGTCTCAGCCAGCTAGAGTTGCACCACCACCCGGTAGAGGTCGTGGGCGTGGTCCTAGTGGTCCCTCTAGAGGTGGTCGTCAGGGTAGCGGCTCAGCTCAGCCGCAGAGACAACTATATGCACTGCCGGCCAGGCAGGATGCTGAGGCATCCCCAGTTGTTGTTACAGGTATTTTATCTGTTTGTGGTCGAGATGCATATTCTTTGGTGGATCCGGGGTCTACATATTCATATGTATCTCCTTATTTTGCTTCGGGCTTTCATGTTGATTATATGCATCTTCGTGATCCATTCTCTATTTCTACTCCTATTAGAGACATTATCATTGTGAATCGAGTTTATCTAGCTTGTACCATATCTTTTAGGGGTTGTCAGACACTAGTAGATCTTCTAATCCTAGATATGGTTGATTTTGATGTTATTATTGGCATGGATTGGTTGGCGTCGTGTCATGCCACGTTAGATTGTCATGCCAAGTCTCTTCAGTTGTCTCTTCCTTGTTCAGCACCGGTGGTGTGGCAGGGCTCTTATTTGCCACCTAGGAGGCATGTTATCTCTTTCCTGAAGGCAAAGCGGATGATGGATAAAGGGTGTTCAGCATATCTTTCCATGGTTCGAGATACCACTGTGGAGATTCCATCTCTTGATTCTATTCCTGTCGTTAGGGAGTTCCCTGACGTGTTTCCAAATAATTTGCCAAGACTTCCTCTTGATCGAGAGATCGATTTTGGCACTGATATAGTGCCAGGGACTCAGCCTATTTCTATCCCTCCTTATCGCATGGGCCCATCAGAGTTGAAGGAGCTGAAGGAGCAGATGCAAGATTTGCTTGATAAGGGGTTCATTAGGCCGAGTATTTCTCCATGGGGTGCTCCTGTTCTATTCGTGAAAAAGAAAGATGGGACTATGCGGATGTGTATTGATTATCGTCAGCTAAATAAGGTCACCATCAAGAATAAGTATCCATGGCCTCGTATTGATGATTTGTTTGATCAGTTGCAGGGTGCCAAATTCTTTTCTAAGATCGATCTGCGATCTGGTTATCATCAGCTAAAGATTCGTGAGTCAGATATCTCGAAGACTGCTTTTAGGACTCATTACGGCCATTATGAGTTCCTAGTTATGTCTTTTGGGCTGACTATTGCCCCTGCAGCCTTTATGGATCTCATGAACCGGGTGTTTAAGCCATTCCATGATTCCTTTGTCATTGTCTTCATTGATGATATTCTTATTTATTCTCGTAGCTGTGAGGAGCATGATTATCATCTGAGGGTGGTTCCTCAGACCCTCCGTGATCGTAAGTTGTATGCCAAGTTCTCGAAATGTGAGTTTTGGCTTGATTTTGTGGCATTTTTGTGTCACGTGGTATCTAGTGAGGGTATCAAGGTTGATCCGAAGAAGATTGAAGCAGTGCAGAAATGGCCTCGTCCTACCACTCCGATGGAGATTCGCAGCTTCCTTGGATTGGCAGGTTATTATCGGAGGTTTGTGGAGGAGTTCTCTACTATTGCATCTCCCCTGACTCGCCTGACGCAGAAGGCGGTTCAGTTTCGATGGTCCGATGAGTGTGAGGCAAGCTTCCAAAAGCTTAAGGCCTTATTGACTTAAGCTCTAGTGCTATCCCTTCCTTCGGGCACCGGTGGATTTGTAGTCTATTGTGATGCATCTCGTGTGGGCTTGGGTTGTGTTCTTATACAGCACGGGAAGGTAATTGCTTATGCTTCCAGACAGTTGAAGCCGAATGAGAAGAATTATCCAACTCACGATTTAGAATTGGCAGCTGTGGTCTTTGCTTTGAAGATGTGGAGGCATTATCTTTATGGCGAGCCTTGTGAGGTGTATACGGATCATAAGAGTCTGCAGTATCTTCTCTCTCAGAAAGATCTTAACGGCCAACAGCGGAGGTGGCTTGAATTGATTAAAGATTATGATCTCACTATTCGCTATCATCCTGGGAAGACGAACGGGTAGCAGATGCTTTGAGCAGGAAGTCCATGGGCAGCATGGCTTTTCTTTATGCTGATATGAGACCATTGGCCCGAGAATTGCAGTCCCTTGGCAAATCTGGCGTGAGATTTCTTCTCCCAGACTCCAGTCGAGTCTTAGCATGTATTGCAGCTCAGTCTTCCTTGGTCAATCAGATTAAGGGAAGACAGTTCGAGGATCCTCACCTGCAGGAATTGCGTGGTCGTGTCCTAAGTGGAAGAGTTCCCTCATTCGAGCTTGATTCAGATGGAATTCTTCGGTTTAATGGTCGACTCTGTGTTCCTGATGTTGGGGATTTGAGGCAGTCAGTGCTCGATGAAGCTCATAGCTCGTGTTATTCCATTCATCCTGGTATTACAAAAATGTATCAAGACCTCCGAGAGCTATACTGGTGGAAGGGGATGAAGAGAGATGTATTTGATTATGTATCTCGTTGCTTGAACTGTCAGCAGTTTAAGTTCGAGCACCGGAGACCAGCAGGGTTAGCCCAGGCATTGCCGATTCCCGAGTGGAAGTGGGAGCACATCACAATGGATTTTGTAGTTGGTCTGCCAAAGACCCTGCGGCGCCACGATTCAGTCTGGGTCATTGTCGACAGACTGACTAAATCAGCTCACTTTATCCCTGTAAAGACTACTGATTCAGCTCAGAGATTGGCTCGGATTTTCATTGAGCAGGTGGTTAGGCTGCATGGTACTCCTGTATCCATTATCTCAGATCGTGGTTCCCAGTTTACTTCTCAGTTCTGGCAGTCTTTTTAGAGAGAGTTGGGGACCCAGGTGCAGCTTAACATAGCATTCCATCCTCAGACTGATGGTCAGTCCGAGCGGGTTATTCAAATTCTGGAGGACATGTTGAGAGCTAAAGGACTTCGGGGGTTATTGGGATGATCATTTGGCGTTAGCAGAGTTCTATTATCATAATAGCTATCAGTCTTCTATTCAGATGGCTCCATTTGAGGCCTTATATGGTCGTCGATGTCGTTCTCCTACTGGTTGGTTTGACTCTTGAGATGTCGAGGTGATGAGTTCAGATATGGTTCATCAGATTCTTGATGTTGTTCGTGTTATTCAGGATCGTTTACGGACCGTCCAGAGTAGGCAGACTTCATATTCGAACCGGAGGAGCCGAAAGTTAGAGTTCGAGGTCGGGGACATGGTATTTCTAAAAGTGTCACCGATGCGAGGTGTAAAGAGGTTTGGTAGGAAAGGAAAGCTTAGTCCCAGGTTTATTGGCCGTTTCCGTATCGAGAAGTGTATTGGTAAGGTAGCTTATCGGCTCGACTTGCCAGTTTCTATGTCAGTTCACCCAGTTTTCCATGTATCGATGCTCCAGAAGTGTATCTGAGATCCTTCTGAAGTGATCGAATTAGACCCTGTTCAGCTAGATGTGAGTCTGGCCTACGAGGAGTTCCCAGTTGCTATAGTTGCGCGTGATGCCGAAAATTTCGTTCGAAGCAGATTTTGATGGTTCGAGTGCGATGGAATAATCGTCCTTGTGAGGAGGACACTTGGGAGCTTGAGTCCAGTATGTGTGAGAGGTATCCTTACCTCTTCGACGATTCAGGTTCGATCTTGGTCTTTAAAGCCTAAAAGCTCTTATCATTGTATATGATTTTGGTTTCGTAGTAAATGTCATTGAAAATTGGTCTAAGCATTCTCATTAGAGGTGTGAAATCTATTTTAGACTCTTGCTCGTTCGAGGACGAACGAGAGTCGAAGTGGAGGAGAATGAAACGACCTTAAGTAGTTGTTTCGGGAATTAGGACCCCGATTGACGTGCCGTCCATTTTAAAAGATTCATAGGGACCATCCCGACTCGCCAGTAAAATTTGAGCTAAATTAGACCTTGTTTGGTAGGCATCGGAAGAAGGTTTCAGTTTTCGTTAACGATAAATCGTAAAAAAAAGGTTTTCGAGCACAATTTTGGCGAATGAGCTCCGATTCGAAATCTGAAAGCGTCGCTAGGTTCGTATGGTCATTTATGATATATGTGAATTTTTGAAGTGAGTTTCGAGGTTGTTCGGTTGATTTCGGCTAAAGTTCCGAAAGAATTAATAATTTGGTCCTTTTTCATTTTAATTCAGATCTGGAGTTTCGGGAGTCCGATTTGAGATTTGCCTTGGCGAGTATGTTATATATATTTTTTATAACTTACTTGAAAAATTTGGGATCATTTCGACTTCTCTAGGGTTCCATTTTAATTTTAATCGCCGTAGCGAATTTATTTAAAAAAAAACTAAATTACATTGTCGGTTAGCTAAGGGATTAAATCCCTTAGCATCAGCAAATTGCATATACAAGCAGAAACATTCGATCAACACAGAGAAAAGAAAAGTTAGAAAAGAAAGAGGAAAAAAGGAAAAAAGAGGTGGAAAAATAATGGAATTTCTACCCTAAATCTCCAGGTAATGATGTTAACTCATTATCTTAGCTTATTACGTGTGTTCGAATATATTTTTACGGTAAAAATAGGGATATTAGACATCGCCCTAATGACTTAAATTGATCTTTTAAAGGGTCAATTGGACCCGATGATGGAAATGATTATATATTCGTATTCAGTGAGTTATGAGCAACATATAAATGTAATTTATTTAGGGTTTGGTTATGGGACTTTGAACCCTGTACATGGGCCTGGCATGCGTATTGCGTATGCGAACAGGGTATCAGGTTCCTAACCGGATTGCCCTTAGATATAAGGAATGAAGCCTTTAGCTTTATTTGATATATTTTTTCTGCTTATTGAATAGAGCGGGATCTCTTGGCAGTTAATCCAAAGGAAAGATCAGTTGTTGAGTAGCAGGGCTAGCTTTGGAATACGGTAAGTGTTTATATCTATTTCTTTGGAGGCACTTGGCCACGTGGATTTTCTACCACGTGTTCCTTACGTGTGTAGTTGCCGATAGGCGTACTCATTACGCCTTAGCTTTGGATTTACATTCTATATTATATGTTATGTCCTGTTATTGATATTGCATTGAGAATCTGAGTATTGTGCTTTGGCTTTGAGTTGGCATATACTTCCTGGCTGTCGATGAGAGTCCCGCGCCGGTGAAGGGTTATTATTGCATCACATTGCATTCATATGCATTACAGTGGATATCATACTGAGTGCAGGAATATTCCGCCTCAGCTTTACATTTTATCGGGTGCAGGAGTATTCCGCCCCATGAGAGTGCAAGAGTATTCCGCCCCATGAGAGTGCAAGAGTATTCCGCCTCTGGTTTATATTATATCGGGTGCAGGAGTATTCCGCCCCAGGAGCAGAAGTATTCCGCTCCAGTTGGTTAGCAGATTGGATTCCCCTCGAATGCAGGAGTATTCCGCTTCGGGATGGGATTACGGGCACATGTGACCCTTTGCATCACATTTCATTTCATCTCTTTTCATTTCATTTAATTTCATTTCATTTCATTTCATCTCATTCTATTTCATTTCATACTATTGTGTAGATTTTCTGTACATGACTACTGTTCTGCTTATATGTGCATTGCTTATTTGTTGATTGTTGTCTGGTTCCGTTTCCCTGACTAGCGTATCTATTTTTCGAGGTTGCTAGTTTGTTCGCACTTATTGAGTCCTTATGACTCACCCCTATTTGTTCTTGTGTTTTGTTAGCTTGGAAAGCTTGGAGTTTTGACTGATGACTGAGGAACGGATTCAAAGGACCTGTTCCTTTGAATCACTGAAGCAGAATAGATAATTCATGCAAAATCATTTAATTAAGATATTATTATTTATCCTAATACTAATGTTTATCTTGATAATTATGCAGGTCTAAACGGATATGAAAAGATTACATAAACACAAGGATAAGGGATAAAGGATTCGGATCCTAGAAGGTAGAATCCAATTAGGATTCAAAGTCAAGGGAGCTTTGAAATTCTTATTCATCAAGACTTCTTGGCTATAAAACGTGGAGCTTATCAGCCATAGAAGTTGTACACAAATAGAGAGAGCATCGAGCAAAAGCTGAGAAGAATTATTAGCTTATTTGTGTAATCATTAGCTACAGTAGAACTAAGTAAGAACCTGTTCCTTAGATTGAGTCTTGTAAAAGTTCAAGTCTTAGTTCAATTGTAGTAAGCAAAAATCGAGTTGTAAACTGTGTAGTTCAAGTCGTGGACTTGACACAACTTCACTGATCGTGAGAAAGATCACTAAAGGATTAGAGTTAGTCCTAGGTTAGTAAGAGTGAGTCTTGTAACCAAGTGGGTCTTTTTACATAGTGAAGTTGAAATCCTACTTGAGAAGTAGGTCGTGGTTTTTTGATCCCGTGTCTAGGGGTTTTTCCACGCTAAAATCTGGTGTTCAATTACTTACAGTTTTTATTCCGCACATCGTAGAGTAAAGGAACACATTTTAAGGAACTGGTCCTTAAAACGGTAACGTGGTGTAATCGTGGGAAATAACAATTGGTATCAGAGCAGGTTATCCTTGAAAAGGCTAACACCTAGGATTAGATGAGTACATCACGAGAGAACAGTGAGGGCCAGTCAATGGTGAGAGCACCTTACTTCAATGGGAAATACTATTCATGGTGGAAAGAGAGGATGCGTGATCACCTTCAAGCAGAAGATTACGAATTATGGGACATAGTAACTGAAGGTCCCATGATCCCAATGAAGAAAGATGCTGATGGAAAGGATGTTCCAAAAACCAGGAAGGAATGCAATGCCGAAGACATAAAGCAATGGGAAAAGAATGCTAAGGCAAGGAAGTGGCTGGTTGGTGGACTTAGTCCTGACGAATGCACAAGGATAAGAGGGTATGCCACTGCGAAGGAGATTTGGGATGCTCTACAAGTTGCACACGAAGGAACAAGTCAGGTAAAAAGGTCCAGAGGTACACTTCTTTATGCTGAATATGAAAGCTTTAAAATGAAAGAAGAAGAATCAATCTCTGAAATGTATACTAGATTTAATGCCATTGCCTCTTAACTTATCTCTTTGGGAAGGGTTTTAACTGTGGAAGATAGGGTAGAAAAGATTTTAACTAGGGTTCTTCCAGACTCTTGGGAGATCAAAGCTTGTGCTATCATTGAAAGTAAAGATTTAACCACTTTATCCTTAGATGAGCTTATAGGTATTCTAAAGACTTATGAACTAAGGAAGAAGGTTAAAAACATAGGAGCACCAGTTAAAACTGAACCTAACCTAGCCTTGACAGCTGGTGATAAAATCATTGATGATAAGGAACTGGTTCTTATCGCTAAAAGTGTTCAGAAATATTTGAATAAGAAAAGGGAAATTAGTGGACAGGGTAGGTCTACTAACATGAAACAGGCTGGAGAATGCCACAAATGTGGAAGCTCGGAGCACTACATCAGCAAATGTCCAATCATGGAAGGAGAATGGAGGAAGAAATTTATTGATGAAAGAAAGAAGGCTAGGGAACAGGTCCATAAGAAAAGTGGAAATCCCAAAACGCTGGTTGCAGGATGGCAAGACAGTGAAGACGAAATAACTGATGATGATCTGGATGAGGATCTTGCTCTAATGGCACTTGGAGATTCAGAAAATGAAGAGGATCCTGAGGTATTTGTTTCTAAACTTAAAGAAGATGTAAAAAGCATGTCTAGAGAAAAGTTGGTTAAAGTATTCCATATTGTGCTAAATGAATTTAAAACTCTGAGGGATGATAATCACCAACTGCATGATAAAGTTGACTGCTTAGAAACAGAATGCAAAGAGGAAATAATTAAAAATGATTTTCTGGAAAGGAAGATTAGCATGCTTGAGGAACAGGTCCTCACACTTGAAACAACTGCTCAGGAATTAGAAAATGTTAAAACAGTTGTAAAAGGTAAAGGTATTGCTAATTCTCATCAGATCATTGCTGAAGAGAAACTGAATAACACAGTTGATGAATTGTGTAAAAAAGATGAAAAGATAAGATCTTTAGAAGAAGACTTGGTTAAAACAAAAATGGAATTAAGAAAAACTGTAGAATGGAACAAGTCTTCTGAAGCACTAGAATGGTTGCAAGAAAATCATAGCAGTAACAGGAAAGGTATTGGATTCATGAAGGCACAAAGTTCATCCAAATGGGATCCAAAGAGTAAGTACTTGTCATTTCCTGAAAACTGGCTATGCACTCACTGTGGGAACACTGGTCACCGGAAAGAAAATTGTCAATCGTTAAAAATGGCTGTCCAGAGGAACAGGTCCTTTAAACCTGTTCAAAATCCTGTGAAACAAAAGAATACGTCCTACAAACCTGTTCAACATTCTGTAAAAAGGAGAGATGTTCACACAAAGAAACCTTTACCATTTTGGGCTAAGAGAGATCTGATTCATCCTTTTTCAAAAGGAAAGGAACCCAAACTAGTTTGGGTTCTTAAAATTAACCCCTAGTTTTCTTTTGCAGGCTAGAGTGAAGGAGACAAACCACAAATGGTACATGGACAGGGCATAAGGAACTGTTCCTTTCACTCTCAGCCTTCCAAGGAGGAAGTGTTTCCTTCGGTAATGGTAAGAAAGGGGAAATTATTGGAATTGGAAAGGTAGGTAAGTCTGACTCACACTGCATAGATAATGTATTTCTAGTAGATGGACTGAAGCATTGCTTATTGAGTATATCTCAATTGTGTGACAAAGGTAATAATGTTAATTTCTCATCTACTGGATGCACTGTGACTAATCAAGCTTCTGGAGAGGTTATTTTGCAGGGAAACAGACATGGAAACATCTACAAAGTAGACTTGCTGACATTATCTGATGGAAGCTTGAGTTGCTTAAGTGTGGTGCAAAATGATCCCCTCCTATGGCACAAAAGACTAGGACATGCTAGTCTTTCACAATTGAACAAACTTGTGTCAAAGGACTTGGTGATAGGTTTTCCTAACATCAGGTTTAATGATGAAAAGGTATGTGAAGCTTGTGCCAGGGGGAAGCAGGTAAAATCCTCCTTCAAATCAAAGAAACAGGTAAGTACCACTAAACCTTTGGAACTGGTCCATATGGATTTGTGTGGTCCTATGAGAACAATGAGTCGTGGAGGTAAGAAGTATGTTATGGTATTGGTGGATGATTACTCTAGATTTACATGGACTATATTTCTTGCATCTAAAGAAGAAGCATTTAATGCATTTTCAATTTTTCCTAAGAAAGCTCAAAGAACTCTAGAAAGTCATATTGTTGCCATTAGGTCAGATCATGGAACTGAATTTGAAAATCATATGCTTTTCAATTTTTGCAATGAAAATGGCATCAATCACAATTTTTCTTCACCTAGAACTCCACAACAAAATGGTGTAGTGGAAAGGAAAAATAGGACTCTAGAAGAAATGGCAAGAACTATGTTAATATCTGGAAATCTTCCACAAAACTTTTGGGCTGAGGCTATTAATACTGCATGTTACATAATAAATAGATGTATGACTAGGCCATTAATAGAAAAGACCCCATATGAGTTGCTTAAATGAAGAAAACCAAACATCTCTCATCTTAGGGCTTTTGGTTGCAAGTGTTTTATACACAACAATGGAAATGATGCCTTAGGAAAATTTGAGCCTAGAAGTGATGAAGGAATCTTTGTTGGTTATTCTTCAAATAGTAAGTCATATAGGGTGTTTAACAAGAAAACTTTGAAAATTGAAGAAAGCATGCATGTAAAATTTGATGAAACTAACAGTCTCACTCAAGAACAGGTACAAGAGGATGAAGAAATTGGACTGCTCAAAGCTTATGAACTTGATTCACAAATGCAAGGTCTGGATATGAGAACTGAACTGCAAGGAACTGTTCCTCAGCACAGAACTGAGAACAGTGGCACAGATACAGGGGGAACAAATGCTGGTTCCACCTCACAAACTGGTAGTGCTACTCTATCAGGAACTGTTCCTCAGTAGAGGACCTCTGACAATGGATTGACACCCAAGCCTTACAAGTATCAAGGGTCACATCCTGTGGATCAAATAATCTCAGACAAGAATGCAGGAATTCAAACTAGATCAGCAGTCAAAAATCACAATCTGTGTGCCTTTAGTGCTTTCCTATCTCTTGTTGAACCCAAAAATGTGAAAGAAGCACTGAAGGATGCAGACTGGATAAATGCTATGCAGGAAGAGCTGAATCAATTTCAAAGAAGTCAAGTTTGGCATCTGGAACCCAAGCCAAGGAACAGGTCCATAATTGGAACAAAATGGGTTTTCAGAAACAAACTTGATGAGGATGGCATGGTAACAAGGAATAAGGCCAGACTAGTTGTTCAGGGATACAGTCAAGAGGAGGGCATCGACTATGATGAGACTTTTGCTCCAGTTGCAAGATTGGAAGCAATAAGACTTCTTATAGCCTTTGCTACATACATGGATTTTACTCTACATCAAATGGATGTCAAGAGTGCATTTCTGAATGGTTACTTGAAAGAGGAAGTGTATGTCAAGCAACCTCCAGGTTTTGAAAGTGAACAGTTCCCTGAACATGTGTACAAGTTGGACAAGGCCTTGTATGGGCTCAAGCAGGCACCAAGAGCATGGTATGAAAGGCTATCAAAATTTCTACTCCAGCATGGATACAAGAGAGGTAAAATTGATAGTACTTTGTTCTTAAAAGAAAAAGGTAAGGATCTCTTAATTGTTCAAATCTATGTAGATGACATAATTTTTGGTGCCACTTGTGAAAATTTAAGTAAGGAATTTGCAAGCTTGATGGGGAGTGAATTTGAGACGAGCATAATCGGTGAACTCAATTTCTTTTTGGGTTTACAAATTAAGCAAACCTCAAATGGAACTATGATCCATCAACAAAAGTATGTTAAGGAATTACTTAAAAGGTTTGATATGGATAATGCTAAGGGAATTGACACACCTATTGCCACTGCCACAAAATTGAATCTTGATGAACATGGAATATCAGTTGATCAAAAATTGTATAGGGGCATGATAGGTTCTCTACTTTATCTAACTACTAGTAGACCTGATATAGTGTTCAGTGTTGGTTTGTGTGCTAGGTTCCAATCAGATCCTAAGGAATCTCATTTGAAAGCTGTTAAAAGAATATTGAGGTATCTGAACAGGTCCTTTGGGACTTTGGTATCCAAAGAGTGGTAACTTTAATCTTGTTGGATACACTGATGCTGACTATGCCGGTTTCCTTGTTGATAGAAAAAGCACCTCAGGTATGGCACATTTTCTTGGTGAGTGTTTGGTTTCTTGGGGAACTAAGAAACAAAATTCAGTGGCACTTTCTACTGCTGAGGCTGAATATGTGGCAGCCGCTTCATGTTGTTCACAATTGTTATGGATCAAACAACAATTACAGGATTTTGGTGTTGATGTAGGAACTGTTCCTATTTATTGTGATAACACTAGTGCTATAAATATGACAAAGAATCCAGTGCATCACAAAAGGACTAAACACATTGACATAAGACATCATTTCCTAAGAGACAATTATGAAAAAGGTTTGATTACCATAGCATTTTGTCCTACTGAAAAGCAAATAGCTGACATTTTTACTAAAGCTCTAGGTAGAGATGATTTTGAAAGAAATAGATTGGAATTAGGGATGATTAATTTCACATAAAATCTTCAATGCTTTACTTCATAATTGGCTAAGAAAATTGCTCTTAAAATGAATTTTATTCAAGTCATTATGAATCATTCAGTCCAGTTTTCATACTTAAATGTATACTCTCATGCTACATATCTTATTTAGAGTTGCTAAAATTGAATGATGTTACCCTTATGCTCTTAGAATTTCAGATGATCAAAAATTGCAAATTGGAAGGACACTGAATTATGGTGTTAAAAACAGGTATGTACTCGTAATTATTCAATTAATTTAGGAGTATAAAGGCTATAGGTAACTTGTGTTTAGGATAAAATCCCACTAAGTTTCCTACCCATATCCAAATTGCAAAAGAGTCCCATCGGAGGAACAGTTCCTGTTCTCAAAAGGTGTCCTGAAGCCTAACGGCTCTTTTTCTCCAGGAGACTCCCAAGATTCCTTAGCCGTTGCATGTTGTGCTGAGGTAAGCTGATCGCCTCCTACTCTAATTGCATTACTTAATTCACTCTATAAATACCCTTCTTCTCCTACATTATTCTTTTACCTTGTTCATCAATTAAATTAGCAAAATTTCAGAAAGAATTGTCAATTATATTTTGATTAGAATTGCAAACATGTCTCTCTCTTCTGATAATTCTACATCTGCACCCACTGTTGAACAACCACAAAATCTCAACCCTCCTTCACCCATGGAAATCATCGACCCAAACCCTGAAGTTCCTGAACAAATTCCAGAAATACTTGAACCTGAAATTCAGGGGGAAGGATCAGTTCCCACGGCTGAATCCATTGCTGATCAGGTTGAGGATTTATCTCGTGCTATGGTGTTGTATCAGTATCAGGTAAACTTTACCTATCCTTTGAATGTGGTTATAGACTAGGAAGAAAAGGGAGAGGGGTCTGGGGCTGCTCTTGAGGGGGAACCAATTAGGAGTTTGGAAGCACCTTTGCATGGGTCACCAGGGTCTCCAGAGGTTGCTTTTAGAGCACCCATGGAGGATGTTATTAATGTTGAAGAGGCTATTAGTGATAGTGATAGGCCCTTGGTTGATTTGATCAACATTAGGAGTTTGCAAAGGCAATTGGCTAGAAAGGGACCTACTGATGCAAAAGTGACTGCTAATATTGCTGCCAAGTTAAAGAAAATAGGAGAGAGTTATAAGCCTGGAAATAAGAAGAAAGCAGAAAGTTCCTCCAAGGCAAAAGGAACCGTTCCTTCTGCCTCAACTCCTGCATCTGGGGGTAGGAGGACACGAAGTGCTGCTAAAGCTGCTGATGAACAACTGGCTGCTGCCTTGGAAAAGAGCAGGAAAGGGAAAGGAAAACAGGTAGTTGATGAAGAAAAAGTGGATGATGTTGATGATTTTGATCTTGCAGATTTTTCTGCTGATGATGAGATGGTAGAGGCTGAGGAGGAGGAGCCTCAGTCAAAGAAAAGAAAAGTTCCTGAGAGAAGAGTGACAAGAAGTTCAGTTAAAGCTGCTGAGAAAATTGTTAAGAGGACCAGGTCCTCTAAAAGAGTGGTTGTTTCTGAAGACTCTGCCAGTGATAGTGATGAGTTAGTTGCTGAAGATGAGAGTGATAGTGATGCTAAAGATAGTGAGACTTTGCACTGTGTTCATGATGACATGCTGACCAGAAAGGTGTTGAAAGGAAGGGTCATGACTGATGTTCAAGAAGAAGGAATGGTTTGGTTGTTGCAAAAGCTGCATGCTCAGGGTTGGAGGGACATGGTCCTTAAGATCTCTGGTAGGTGTGCAAAGGGAATGGTGCAGGAATTCTATAAGAATTGTTCCATCCGAGGTGATCAAATCACTACATCTGTTAATGACAATGTCATCATATTTGATACAAGGGAACTTGGTGAGTTGCTGGGGATTCCTGCCTCTGGGTATGCTAGCTATGTCAAGACTGTTTGGCCTGACTTGACAAACCTGCCTACTGATCTGGAGATCACTAGGAAGTTTGCTGAGAATGATGGTGAAGAAAAACCCAAGGCAGTGCAAAAGAGTGAGATGCACCCACAGCATCAAGTCTTATTTGAGTTTGTGAACAAAGTTGTGATGCCAAGGCAGGAGAAAAGAGGAGTTGCCAGTTTCATGGACCTGGTCCTTATGGAACTGTTGGACACTGAAAAGCAGATCAATTGGCCCAGCTTTATGATCCACCTGATAAAAAGGGTGATTGCTGGGAAGAGAAAACACTCCCTGCCGTTTGGTTTTATTCTGTTCAAAATTAAGAACAGAATCTCGAGGCAATGGGGTTAAATCAAGTGGAATCAAAGGATTAAAACCATACACACATTCAAACGGGGTCATATTGATCATTCGATGCACCGTTCGATTGTATGCAAACTCCATCATGGGCAAACGATCAGCCTAGTTCCCAACCTTGCCTTTGGTCATTGCTCGAAGCAAAGATCCCAAGGTTCGGTTAACTACCTCGGTCTGTCCATCAGTCTGAGGATGGTGAGACGTCGAGAATAGTAACTTGGTGCTGAGGGCACCCCACAAACACTTCCAAAAATGACTCAAGAACTTTGAGTCTCGATCACGCACAATAGTACGAGGCATGCCATGCAATTTCAACACATTAGAAACAAACAAAGTAGCTACATGTTGTGCATCATCACACTTTTTGCAAGGAATAAACTGAGCCATTTTTGAAAAACGATCAACCACAAAGAAGTTGCTATCATGTCCTCCCCCTGACCTCGGTAATCCCAACACAAAGTCCATGGATATATCAACCGAAGGTCGATCAGGCACAGGCAATGGTGTATACAAACCATGAGGGTTGGACTTCGATTTAGCTTTCTTGCAAACGAGGCAAGCGTTGCAAAGCTTTTCTACATCTCGTCGCATTTTGGGCCAATAGAACTGCTCGGTCAAGATACCAAGAGTTTTGTCGACACCGAAGTGTCCCATCAGTCCACCGGAGTGATCTTCTCAAACTAAGAGCTCTCTCCAAGATGACACTGGCACACAAACCCTCCCATTCTTGAAGAGGTAGCCATCCTGCCATTGATATTTCTCAACCCTTCGGCCACTCAAGATTGCGTCACGAACGCATTTCAGCTTGGGATCGTCTTCGTACATCGACTTGATGCTTTCAAATCCCATGAGCCTAGAGGCGAGAGTGGTCGCTAAGGCAAATTTCCTTGGTAGCGCATCGGCCACAACATTGTCTTTACCCTTTTTGTAATGAATTACATAGGGAAAGCTCTCAATGAATTCAACCCACTTGGCATGTCTTCGGTTCAACTTCTCCTCTCCTCGGAGATGCTTCAAGGACTCATGATCACTTTTGATCACAAATTCTCGAGGCCACAAGTAATGCTGCCAATGGGCAAGTGCTCGAACGAGGGCATACAACTCTTTATCATACGCTGAGTAATTCAAAGTTGCACCCTTAAGCTTTTCGCTAACGTAAGTGATCGGCTTCGATTCTTGTATCAGCACTCCTCCGATCCCAACTCCAGACGCATCACACTCGACTTCGAATGCTCTGCCAAAGTTAGAGAGTTCCAACAACGGGGCAGAACAAAGCCTCCGTTTCAACTCTTGGAAAGCCCTTTCTTGGGACTCTCCCCACACAAATGGATGGTCTTTCTTTACCAGCTCGGTTAAAGGAGCTGCCACGGTGCTAAAGTCACGAATAAACCTTCGGTAAAAGCTAGCTAAGCCATGGAAGCTATGAACTTGTGATACCGAGGTTGGAGTTGGCCAATCTTTTATGGCTTCGATTTTTGACTCGTCGACTTCAACACCATTAGCACTGACAATGAATCCTAGAAAGACTACAGGCTCGACACAAAAGGCATATTTCTTGAAGTTAGCATATAACTTTTCTTCTCTAAGCTTATCAAGCACCAACCTTAGGTGTTCAACATGTTCATCCACAGATTTACTATAAACAAGTATGTCTTCAAAATAAATGACAACAAACTTATTTATGAACGGTTTGAGCACATGGTTCATCAGTCGCATGAATGTGCTCGGTGCATTGGATAAGCCAAAAGGCATCACCAACCATTCATAGAGACCGAATTTGGTCTTGAATGCGGTTTTCTACTCGTCTCCGGGTTTCATTCGGATTTAGTGGTAACCGGACCTGAGGTCTATCTTCGTAAAGCACGAAGAACCACTTAACTCATCTAGCATGTCATCTAATCGAGGGATGGGATGACGATACTTTACCGTTATTTTGTTGACTGCTCGGCAATCAACACACATCCGCCACGTTCCATCTTTCTTTGGGACAAGTATAACAGGAACGACGCAAGGACTCAAGCTCTCTCGAACAAGGCCCTTGTTCAGCAACTCATCAACCTGCCTTTGGAGCTCTTTGGTGTCTTCAGGATTACACCGGTATGCAGGTTTATTGGGGATTTGTGACCCCAGTACGAAGTCAATTTGGTGCTCGATTCCCCTCAACGGAGGTAATCCACCTGACATTTCTTCAGGGAACATGTCTCCGAAGTCCTGCAAAACACTTTGTACAGCACTAGGCAAAGGGTTATCATTAGAAAAATCATCATTAGAGTTTAGAAAGATACCCTTGTGCACGAGGAAAATCATCATCTGACCGTTGTCATTGCCTCGTAGAAACTCACCCGGTTGCATGATTGCACAGATTCCTTTTACTTCGGCAGTGAGTTCGTCTCTTCGGCCCCCAATTTTGCTCCTATCGGAAGCTTAGCTTTGGCCGCTTCTTTCAATTCCTTCATCCGTTTATAGTCCTTGGTGACTTGTTTTGGAGACAAGGGTTTGAGTATGAAACTCTTCCCATCGAGCTTTACAGTGTAAGTGTTGGATCTCCCATTGTGAACAACTGACCGGTCATACTGCCATGGTCTTCCCAATAGCAAATGACAAGCTTGCATCGGCACCACATCGAATATCATTTCATCTTGATACTCTCCAATTCTGAACTTGATCCACACTTGTTTGACAACTCTCAATTCTCTACACTCATTCAGCCATTGTAATTTGTAAGGGTGGGGATGCTTCAAAGTAGTTAGTCCCATTTGTGAAACCAAGGTTTGGCTTACCACATTTTCACAGCTACCAGAGTCAATGATCATCGAACACACCTTTCCCCTCACTCGACATCGGGCATGAAAGAGATTTTCTCTTTGGTTGTCCTCTTCTTCAAGAGTCATGCAGCTCAAATTTCTTCGAACCACAAGAAACATTTCCGGATGATCAGCTTCGGCAGCTTCATGATCAACATCACCTTCAGCTCGGTCAGCCTCCTCAATAAATTCCTCCTCGGTGTCACTTGCTTGCTCATGGACGGTTCCATCTTCGAGCAGAAGCATAACTTTGCGATTCGGACACTCCTTTGCAATGTGACCATAACCTTTGCATTTGTGACACTGAATATTTGAAGCACTAGGAGAGTTGAGTTGAACTTTACCTCCCACTTCTCTTGATTGGTTAACGGTCACACCCCTTTCGAAGGGTCTCCTTGAATCTCGAACAGTGTTGGCACTTGTTTGGTTTGGACTCTTCCATTCTTTACCTCGGTTCAAAGGAGTAGAAGTAGTGACTCCTCTATACCGGTTTGCCTTATCGTCCTTTGCCAATTTTTCAGCTTCGGTGGCAGCATCGAACAGATCTTCCAACGTGTGATACACGTGTAGCCTCAATTGAGATGACACATCCCAAGCCAAGCCATTTTTGAATCAGATAATGGCTTGTTCTTTGTCTTCGGACAGATCAAGATTTAGTCGAACCTTTTCGAACTCATCATGATACTCTTGGACTGACTTGGACCCTTGCTTTAGCTCATAGAGCTTTTGCATTTGAGTTTGCCTCTACTTGGCACTCAAATACTTAGCATCCATTGCTCTCATCAACTATGGCCAAGTATTGACTTCGGGATAGGCATTTCTTCGTCTATGCCTTTTATCAGCTTCCCACCACGTAGAGGCATAAGCTTCGAACGAAGCAATGGCATGGGCAGCTTTTCTCTCATCGGTCATCTCATTGGTTTCAAAGATGCGCTCCATTTTAAGCTTCCATTCAAGATATTCATCTGCATCACTAGTTCCTTTAAAGGGTGGAATAGTGATCTTGACACTGTTCAAGTTTGAGTCTCGAACCCCACGAACCTGTTCGGGATACTCATCATAACGATCATCAGCCTCACGCTCAATATGTCTATCAATATTTGCGCCTCGACCTCGACCTCAAAAATTTCCACGACCTCGGTGAGCTTGCCTTCGTTGAGCGAATGGCGGCTCATTCTCATATTCATCCTCGGGAATTTCCTCTTCATCAACCTCTTCGACAACGGCTCCAAGATCTCTTCGGGCCTTTGGAAGTGGTATCCTCTGTCCTCGGGGAATGCCCAAGTTTTGATAGTTAGCTTGGGGATTGCCAAAGTTAAGTTGTGCCTGGGGATTGCCCAAGTTTGGTTGTGCTTGGGGATTGCCCAAGTTGAGTTCTCTTTGAATTGCTTTACTCGTCAACTGATGTTGGCGAACAAGTTCGGCATACAGCTCAGGTTTCATTGGAGTGGAGTGGCTAGTTCAAGCGCCGGACCCATTCATGGCCACAGACGCACTTCCTTGTTCGAGTTGAGCTACTCAAACACTCACTCCTCTTACTTCGGCACTGACGCCTTGTATCGCAGCCCTGAGATCGGCTAACGACACTTCGGGCTTCTCAATGCATTTGCCATCGCCTCCATTCCCAGCCATGGTACCTGCACAAATCAAAAGACCAAACAAATGTTAAGGTTAGAAATCACCTCACACACTCCCTCACCTTTGATGGGTGGCACTCGGGTCCACTCAATTTATGGATTCGGTGTTGGTCACTCAAGAACTTGTAGCCAATGGCTTCCTCGGTTAATCAACTTCTCTCAATTCCTTCGAATTCGACAAGTTTCGATGTCTTACTTCGGGAAGAGTGAGTTGATTTGACTCGATGGATCGGACAGCTATTTACTCTTGCGCTTTGGGAAGTCAAAAGATTTTTCTACGAAGTTGGACTTTGGTCACCCACGCACGAGTTCCTATAAGCTCAAATGAGTTAGTACGACCTCGAGTAGGACACTTACTCAAAAGATCCACTAACTAGAATTTCGGACAGAAAAAAAGTGAAAACCTAGGAGAATCTACCCTTTGATTCCCTTTTGGAATCTTTTCGAACACACCAACTCTTGTCCGTACAAGAGTGGTCCCTCCTGGTACGGATAGGGTTTTACCTTATCCACTTCCCCTTTTCAGCCGACAATTTTTCACCTGGGGTTTTGATCTTTACACTTTACCCCTTTCTTCTTCAATAGAACAGTGAAGCTTTGCTCCGGCGTACGGACAAATTAGCTTCGGTTCACTGACCACGAATTTTAACAGACCTGGGTTGCTTCTTCAACTCCGGTTTTAACAACAACGGAGGAAATCAATCAAAGTTCTTGAGCTAAGATTCGAGCTCCTTCGTGTCGTACACTGTTACAATTTTGTAACAATTTTCCGGCATACGGACAACGAATTTAGCACAGAACTTCAAATTTTTAAGCACAAAACAAAACCAAATCACTCAAGAACCACCAATCTTCATCGGTTTCAACCAAACACGATGGGGTTCGAGTTCCAGTCACCAACAAACTTCAAAACAGTCTAAATTTCACCAACAAACCCTAGTCACAAAATTTGTACGTCGGGTACTCGTTGGAATCAGGAAACAATGGTGAATAAGAATCAATGGTTGTTTAATCCAAACAACCAACAATCAAACACAATTTTGAATTTTTGTTTTTCTACTTCTTTTGTTTTTATAAACGCTCAGCAACAACAATCAAACACACGGAAGAAAGCTGAAACTGAAGACACAAGCACGATTTAAGTGAACAGGATTTGAGGTTGTAAGAACAAACTCAAACCTTGCTCTGATACCAAGATGGTGCAAGCAAACCCGAAGGAAATGCTAAACATGATACGCGGAAGAAAACAACAAGAAAAGTAAAGATAGAATGAAGACAAATCTTGCTTCGATTCAAAAGAACAATGAGGAACCTGTCTCAAAGCTCGATTGAAGGGAAATCAAGACGCACCTGTACTATGCAACAATCCTCAAGAAAGACCCGCTTCTTGCAAATTGAATGATCAAGAAGAAATTGTTCAAATGAATCACACCGGTTGACACAAGTTCTTTAAAAGCCCACGTCGGGGTTCGGCTCCATCGCAGTCTCACAATAGCACTTTCTATGTTTTTTCATATACTAAAAACTGGATCCTTACAATGAAATGGAAATGGACTATTTATAGGCTAGTCTAAGGATAAAGTAGTAAATAGTCACAAGTGACTAATAAAAACAAGCCACGCAGGGCTGAGCTAAAGTATGTGTTCGGCAGCCTTGACTTCGGTGCGTGATTGCTTGCTCGAACTCATTATCCTCGGACGCTCACTTGTCTTCGAACTCATTGTCCTTGGTCACTTTGCCTTAGGGCTCAAATCTAAAGATAACGCCTTCGGTTCTTGAGCCCGGCCACTCATCTTCGGAGCAATTATTTTTCTTCGGCCAGGCTAAGTGAATGTGCACATCGTACAACAGCTTGGCTTGACTTCGTGTCATCGGTCTCCTCGGTGGATCGCACACTTGATCAGCACGTGTTCGGGCTGCATCACAAACGTATCCAAAATGTTCTCCTTAAGAGCTATCATATCCGGTCCTTTAACCCAAGAGGAAGAAAATTTCACAGTTTTCCAAATGAAAGATCATTCATCTTGGAATTTTCATTTGTTATCTTTTGACCTTCCTACCCATATTTACAACTCAATAAATAACATGATTACTCCTCATCAAGAGTTTCATAAGGATATTCCATTTTGGACACTGACACCAAATGGAATTTTTAATACCAAGTCTGTCTATCAATTAATCCAACCACATTCTCCTATAACAGTTGATTTTAATTGGATTTGAAATCTGGCAACTCTGCCTAAAATTAAAATTTTGCTTTGGCAAATTCAACATAATAAATTACCTTCTAAAAATTATCTATTTTGATTGGGGATACTCACAGAGTCACAATGCTATCATTGTGATGATATTGAGACTATTGAATATATATTCTTATTATGTCCTCTAGTCATTTCCTTTTGGAATGAACTAAACATTTTCCCTCACGCCTTGCCTCAACAACCTCATTGGCTTCATGCATTGTGGACTTCATACTCAGATCATGAGTTACCAAGTCATCATATAAATTGGCCCGACTTCTTTCCATTTGCCATTTGGCATCTTTGGATTACTAGAAATAATAACATCCATCAGAATGCCCTCAGAACTCCATCTACTCAGCATGTCATTATGAATGCTCTGGAGTTTAAATTTTCAACAAATAAAAGCTGTACTCCCAAAGATAAAATTACACTCTCCTTCACGAGGTGGCATGTTGATGGTGTTTTTGATCCCTCAACCAAAAAGGGAGGAATAAGTGGGATATTTCGAAACCATAAAGATGAATGGATCCTTGGTTTTTCCATGCAGCTTATGGGTTATTCCCACACTTTTAAGGAGTTAATAGCCCTATACACGGGTCTTCATCTTGCTTTGGATCATGGTTTTAATTCTCTTGAAATAGATACTGACTCGATTGAGGTTCTTCAACTGCTTGAACATGATAATGCTCTATATGCTACATACTTCACGACTGCAGGTACGTGCTCCAGAGACCGGGGAACCCAATGGTTCGGCATAGCTTCAGTGAAGCAAATATTGTTGCTCACTTTTTGGATCAACAAGCTCTCGAACTTCCTGCAGCAAATCAGTTGCAAACTTATGCCCAGATTGAAACGACCTCGGTTAGTCGTTTCGGAAGTTAGGACTCCGATTGGCCTGCCGATAATTTTAAAATATTCGTAATATCCATTAGTACTCAGTGAGTTATGGGCAACATATAAATGTAATTTATTTAGGATTTGGTTATAGAAATTTGAACCCTGTATATAGGCATGACATGCGTATTGCGTATGCGAATAGGGTATCAGGTTCCTAACCGGATTTCCCTAAGATGTGAGGAATGAAGCCTTTAGCCTAATTTGATATATTTTTTTCTGCTTATTGAATTTAGAGTGGGATCGTTTGGCAAGGAAACCAAAGGATAAAGCGGTTGTTGATTAGCCGTACTAACTTTTGGAAGAGGTAAGTGTTTGTATCCATTTGTTTGGAGGCCCTTGGCCTTGTGGATATTCTACCATGTGTTCCTTACGTGTCTAGCTGCCTATAGGCGTACTCATTACGCCTTAGCTTTGAATTTACATTGTATATTATATGTTATGCCCGGTTGTTGGTATTGCATTGAGCATATGAGCATTGCACTCTGGTTTTGAGCATTGCATATACTTCCCGGTTGGCGATGAGAGTCCCGCACCGGTGAAGGGTCATTATTGCATACGCTTTCCAGTAATCGATGAGAGTTCCGAGCCGGTGAAGGTTCATCATTGCATATACCTCCCGGTTGGCGATGAGAGTCCCACACCGGTGAAGGGTCATTATTGCATATACTTCCCGGTAATCGATGAGAGTCCCGAGCCGGTGAAAGATCATCATTGCATATACTTCTCGGTAATCGATGAGAGTCCTGAGCCGGTGAAGGATCATCATTGCATATACTTCCCGGTAATCGATGAAAGTCCCGAGCCGGTGAAGGGTCATCATTGTATATACTTCCCGGTAATCGATGAGAGTCCCGAGCCGGTGAAGGGTCATCTTTGCATATATCTCCTGGTAGATGATGAGAGTCCTGCGCCGGAGATAGGTATCAGGCATATGTGACTGCATTGCATTGTACCGCATTCATCCCATCTCATTGCACCGCATACTGACTATTGTGTTTTATGTATGCGGTTTGTACACTATGTCGTGGACATATCTCAGTTTACCTATATATTTCTGGCTCATATTCTGGGTTGCGGGGATCGGGTTGCACGCCGCAACAGGATGAATATTTAGATCGGGTTGCACGCCGCAACGGTATAAATATATAGATCGGGTTGCACGCCGCAATGGTATAAATATATGGATCGGGTTGCACGCCGCAACGGTATAAATATATGGATCGGATTGCACGCCGCGACGGTATGAATATATGGATCGGGTTGCACGCCGCAACAGGATAATTATATGGATCGAGTTGCACGCCGCAATAGGATGTATTTCTGATTGTTGATATGTTCGGGATACCTATATGTTCTGGCTATCTTACGTTACTGGTTGTTAATGAGTTTGTGATTCCATACGTGATTCTAGTTATTATCTGGCTCTGCCTTTTCATAATTTGTATAAGAGGAATTTGGTTTATATGTTTCTTCTCCCTAGCTAGCTATCCTATTCCTTGAGGTGGCTAGTCTGCCCCACTTATTGAGTCCTTTTGACTCACCCTTGTTTGTTGTTTGTTTCTTGTCTATCTATTTCGTTTCGGCAGGTTCGCTCTAGGATTGAGTTCGCCACGTTGTGAAGGAGTGAAGACGACTTCAGCTGTCAGGGTGAGCCAGCTTTTATTCCGGATGGCCACCAGTTTATTAGTTATCATTTCAGTTGTATTTTGCTCTCTTCAGGAGGTATTTGTCTTCTTTTGTAATCTTAGATGTCTAGTCTGGATAGCCCTAAATCTAGCATGTTGGGTAGTCAGCTGTAATTTCTGTTGTACAGCTTAGAGGTATCAGTATGTCTATGTTTTTTTTAAATTTTGTCCTTATTTATGAATTCTTGCATTTATTTTCCTAATTTAATTGGTAAGGGTTTACCCAACAGGTCTAGGAGAGGGTGTCGGGTGCCCGCACGGCCTAACTGGATTTCGGGTCATGTCAGTTGGTATCAGAGCCCGATTTAGAGTCTATCCAGACTAAGACAGTGTCTAGTAGAGTCTCGTTGATGGGTACGTAGACGTCCGTACTTATCTACGAGAGGCTATGATGGCATTTAGGAAGTTTCACTTCCTTAATTTCTGATCGTGCGTCAGTCTAGGATGCAGAAGTATTTTCGTTAATTCCTTCGTGGTAATTGTGAACCCTCGTGTGACAAATCAGCAGACGGTATGAGTTCAAAACGAAGCAGTCTAGCCTGGGCCAGATCCTTCGATGGTATAAGTCTCTGCGGGAATGGTGGAGGCGGCAGAGGTGCCTCATTTCTCTCGTCTTTCTTCTTTACCTTCTCCACTTTTTCAACTTTTTCTATTTCAGCTCTCTCCTCGGACTTGGCCATCAGCTCTCCACCTTCAATTAAGTCACTGCAAGACATTCTTCAGGCTCTTTTTTAACAGTGCTTATTTCTCCCACCAACTGCCCCAACTGGTGCTCCAGGTTCTTGTGAGCATTGGCAATATCTTGTATGGCCACTGCATGGGCTGCAGTGTCAGCTATCATTCTCTGCTGGCCCGCCATTATCTGCTTTAGCATATCTTCAACTGAACTGCTAACCTGCTGTGGTAGAGCTGGAAATGGGTGGTAATTATTCGGGGCTCTCGTATTGCCTTGATAATAAGCATTGCCAAACTGATTTTGACCCTGCAGCCTGTTTTGATTACCCACGTAATAAACTGACTCTAGATTAAAGGAGCAAACCTTTGTAGCATGGTCTTGACCACAAACCTCACAAAAACTCTGTAGCTGTTGCACTGGAGCCACTGGTTGGTGAGTCTTTGGCAGAGCTAGCTTGCTAATTTGATTGGAAATAACATCCATCCTCGCCCTTAGCTCTGAAACTGCATCTAACTGAAGTACCCCTGCAGATTTCTGCGTAATAGCTCTACCATCTCCCTGCCAATCAGGATTGCTCTGCGAAAACTTATCTAGTAAATCATAGATCTGGTCAAAATTTAAGGCTAATACTTGGCCTCCAGCAGCAGCATCTACCACGATTTTAGTATGCGCATTCAACCCCTCAACAAAAGTATGTGCAATAACCTCATTGGATTGGTTGTGGTGTGGACAATCTCTCAATAAAGCTTTAAATCGCTCCCAGGCTGAATATAAAGATTCTCCTTCTATCTGTTTGAAGGACATAATTTCACTCCTCAGCCGGGCTGTCTTTGCAGATGGATAAAATTTAGCCAAGAACTTCTTAGCCAAATCCTCCCAAGTAGTGATAGACCCAGACTTTTCAGCCTTTAACCACTTCCTTGCTGCCCCAATCAGTGAAAACGGGAACAACGTCAAGCGAACATAATCAGTAGGATCTCCCGCTGGTGTATAAGTATCACTGATCTCCTGGAAATTCTGAATGTGTTGCTGCGGATCTTCATGAAGTAATCCACCATATTGCCCAGTCACATGCAGCAACTGAATCATGCCAGACTTAATCTCAAAGTGCCCGGTGATAGCGGGCTTAACTATGCTAGACGCTACCCCCTCCAGGCTGGGGAGAGCAACATCTCGCACAACTAAAGCTAGTTCTGCTGCCATTCCTGTAGGTAAAGATCAAGCAGGACCTAATACCTGAAACAGCACAAAACTCAAAACAAAAATTAAACCTGAATAGAAGGTAATAAACTGTTCAAAAAGAAATCAGTCAATTGTTTAGTCCCCGGCAACGGCGCCAAAAACTTGTTGCTCCCAAACGCACATGCAAGTATACGTGGTCGACAAGTAATAAAGTGATAAATCGAGTATCGTTCCCACGAGGACTATTCAGACTGAATTCTAGCAAACAATTTATATAAACTATTCAGGGATCTTTTCCAATAGTGATGAGTTTTATTAACTAAAGAATAGTAATTAAGAGGGTAAAAGTGAATTTAAACAATGGAGCAAAAATTGGTTGTTATCAGTAATAAGGAGACGGTCCAGGGTCAGAGTTACGAACAATCCAGTTGAGTTTTCCAATTGATTCCACTTCTTAAATCCCGGATTACTAACTAAAAGACTAAATGTACCCATGAAAACCTTTCGATTCTTCACGGTCTATGCAGGCTACTCCAATCCCTATATGTCTATGGGTTGAATCACGTGCACACATTAATGAATTCTGTAATTAGTTAAACTAGGCGAGCAAGTATATGTCTATCCTACTCACGAATTGGTTCCCCTATGCCCGGGTTCACAAACTAGTTCTATTCTTTCTTACTACGTAATTAAATTCCCTCTTTCGAGTTCAATCTAAAAACCATAGATAATGCGTAATAATCGGGCCCTGACAATTACACAAGTGAAATCAAGAAAGAATAAGCAATCCGTTATGGGATTCAATTAATGGAAATTAATCTTCAAACATCAACCTTCATGAAATACTCTAACCCTAGAACGATAGGATTAGCTACGCATAGTCATAATAACAACACAAGGAATTGATGTAATAATGAAATAATGATGTAAAAGATTAATGGAAGGAAGAAAAACCCTTGTTCAAGATGTTATGAGCTCTCAAATTGCTCCAATGTCTGATCTCCTATCAAAAACTAAGTAAAAGAGTATATATAGGGTTTACAAAGGCCTGGTAATAAGTTAGACCTAAGTCTAGACGAAATAGGAAGTTCCAAAACGCTCCAGGGGCGCTATAACGGGCGCCCCGCGCCTCGTAACGCGCGACCCAAGGCAATTCACGTCGAAATCTGCACGCTATAGCCCCGCGCCGCATAGCCAAATGCGCCAGAAGCTGGGCGCGGCGCGCCTCCTGTGGCGCCAAGCCATCCTGCTCCTCGCCTTACTCCTTTGCTCGCTCGTGTCGTGCCTTTGTGTGCTCGATCCAATCTTAAATTAAAATCCAATCTTTTCTTGCTCGATCATGCTCTTTATAGCTCTAATTGCACTGCATAACAACCTACATACACACGACATAAAATTAGTACAAAACCATATTCATAAACTATAAAACGGGCGAATAAAAAGCTCAAACATGCGGAAATATTAAGGAAACTTTGGCATAAAATGCCAAACATCACCACCCCACACTTGAACCCTTGCTCGCCCTCGAGCAAGTCACAACTAACTTCTCAACCTAGGTAAAACAGGTCTGCCTATGACTATGGTTGATACCAATCATTGAACAAATGCACATATGACTACTATGGATCCACAAACATGCCACAATTTAACAAACTCAAAAATATGAGAACAACCACCCCAAAATAGCTCCAATGCACAAACTCAACTTATTGCAACCATGCTCCCACAAAATCACACCTATCTACTCAACCAAGAAGCCATCAACTTCACCTATTTCATGTAAACCATGTGCCCTCAACAATATGAAGCAAAAGAGTGTCCCCCAAAGATCACACACAACAGTAAATATCATGAATAGAACGGGGACAATAACAAACGAATTCACTCACTCTCATGAAAGTCTCACATGTCACACACAATGTACCATAGGCTTGCCCGTAGTGTAGGACTCCACTAATGTAAGCTCACTCCAATCGGGATTAACTAGGACTTTAAAAAGGTTGTAATATAGGCTAAGGGGCTGGTAGGATACATATGGGTAATAGTGACTACCTCCCTAAGCACTTTAATACATCACAATTAATTTAAGCACAAATCTAATCAAAGCCACCCAATCAACAACTTTCACACACACCTTCTCAATAAGTAGCAATTTTTCTTTTAAGCACACACTAGCAAGGAATGGATATTCTTCTCTCTTTATTTCTTTTTCCACAATTTTTTTCTTTTCAACTTTGCTCTTTTTTTTTTCTTTTCTTTTTCAATTTCATTACTTTCCAACCTTGCCAATGCTCATAAACAACTACTACACAATTTATTCAAGTATTCCCCTTCATTAGTTCCACTCAAAAACCTCCCAAAATTCAACCACAACTCCGCAATAATATCACAATATCAATTAAAGTGCTTAAGGAGTAAAGGGCTAAAAGAGAACAATTTAGAACAAGTTGGTAGGCTTGGGGTGTGGGTGCCAACAAAAAGGTCAAAGAATTCACACAATCAAGTCCAAGGTGTATATGTAAGGGTAGGCAAATCAAAAGAAGGCATGTATCATTTCCCGACTAGAGCAAACCTAGAATTTCGCTTTGCACACACATGGGGCAAGTTCTAGACATTAATATGCAAATATGGAGCAAACAAGAATATGCCTCACACACACATTGCACATGATCCGCACAAAAGGTTCCATCAACAACTCTCAATCAAGCATCTAGAGTGCAACTTGTGGAAAATTAAGCACTAATGCACAATGTTCACAATAAAGTCAAGCAAGTGGACTCAAGCATCTCAAGGGGGTCGTTTCATTTTTTCTCTAGGCATGCAGCACAATTAAAACCCAAGGACACCACAAATAGCACATGCAACAAGTTCAAGTCCACCAGTATCAAACAAATCAAGGGCACCTAGCATTCTACCTATTCCTTTCGTCTAGGGCCACCTATAACTAACTACTCTAATCCTAAAAAAAATAAAAACTACCCGGTTCAAAGGCCTCCCCGTGGAAAAGAACCGAGGCCATAAGAAAAACCACGGGGCGGATGACATGTACCACTAATAAAACTAAAAAGGAAAATCTTTTTGGAATTTTTCATTGGTTTTCTAATTTTTTTTTCATTTTTTCCATATATTAAAGCAAGAAACAAATAAAAATAAAGTCAAGTGACAAAGGAAAATCCTACGGTACATGCATCCCTAACCTCAAAAATAAATAAAAGGGTAGTTCCCCACCCCACACTTAAACTAAGCACTGTCCTCAATGCTAAAAATAAGAAAGTGCAAGGTAAAGAAAACTTCCCTGAAGATTCTAGTCCTTGGTGCTAGCATCCTCCAAGCTTCCATATAGTATGAGGTACTCAGACTTCCCCCAACAGGTCATCAATATTAGGCAAGGGTGAGGACACCCCACACTTAGCCTCGACATTACATGAACCTGCAATCCTAGGAAAAATAAAAACTACATGACACTATAAATAAAATAATACAAGTACAAACTCGGGTTGCCTCCCGAGAAGCGCCTTAGTTAACGTCATGGCACGACGACACTTTTAGCTCACTTCCAGCCTTTACGTCTTCTCTTCTTATGACGAACTTTTGCTCTCTTCCCTTCTTTGAGAGAACCCCTCTTCAACTTCACATTTGATTTACTTCCATGTTCTTGTTTGACACATTCAATCATAGAGCACTGTGCAACCTTAGCTATGTGCTCCTTCTCAGTATACACCTTGAAAGTAACCTTTTCTCCATGCGCTCTAACAGTCATCTCACCCAGCCATGTCAATAATTGCCTTCGAGGTGACTAAGAATGGTCTCCCCAAAATAATTGGAGCTTCTCGGTCCTCTTCATAATCTAGGACTACAAAATCATCAGAGAATGTAAACTTACCAACTTTTAACAACACATCCTCCAACTTACCATCAGGGTGAGTTAGTGATCTATCCGCCATCTTAAGAGTAACTGAAGAGGGCTTGACTGCTCATAGACCTAACCTTTTGCAAACAGATAGAGGCATGAGATTTATGCTCGCACCCAAATCACACAAGGCACCAGTGATATTATGCCCTCCAATGGTACAAGGAATAGTAAACCTCCCAGGATCTTGAAGTTTTGGAGGTAGCTTGCTCAAGATTGTGCTACACTCCTCAACTAACTCAACTGTATCTATCTCTTGAGGCTTTTTCTTCTTGACTAAAATCTCTTTTAAGAACTTCACAAAGGATGGCATCAATTCAAACACATCAGTCAAAGGAATATTAACTTGAAGTTCTTTCAACATACTCACTAATTTTTGATACTGGGCCAGATCCTTCGATGGTATAAGTCTCTGCGGGAATGGTGGAGGCGGCAGAGGTGCCTCCTTTCTCTCGTCTTTCTTCTTTACCTTCTCCACTTTTTCAACTTTTTCTATTTCAGCTCTCTCCTCGGACTTGGCCATCAGCTCTCCACCTTCAATTAAAGTCACTGCAAGACATTGTTCAGGCTCTTTTTTAAAGTGCTTATTTCTCCCACCAACTGCCCCAACTGGTGCTCCAGGTTCTTGTGAGCATTGGCAATATCTTGTATGGCCACTGCATGGGCTGCAGTGTCAGCTATCATTCTCTGCTGGCTCGCCATTATCTGCTTTAGCATATCTTCAACTGAACTGCTAACCTGCTGTGGTGGAGCTGGAAATGGGTGGTAATTATTCGGGGCTCTCGTATTGTCTTAATAATAAGCATTACCAAACTGATTTTGACCCGGCAGCCTGTTTTGATTACCCACGTAATAAACTGACTCTGGATTAGAGGAGCAAACCTCTATAGCATGGTCTTGACCACAAACCTCACAAAAACTCTGTAGCTGTTGCACTGGAGCCACTGATTGCTGATTCTTTGGCAGAGCTAGCTTGCTAATTTGATTGGAAATAGCATCCATCCTCGCCCTTAGCTCTGACACTGCATCTAACTGAAGTACCCCTGCAGATTTCTGCGTAATAGCTCTACATCTCCCTGCCAATCAGGATTGCTCTGCGAAAACTTATCTAGTAAATCATAGATCTGGTCAAAATTTAAGGCTAATACTTGGCCTCCAGCAGCAGCATCTACCATGATCTTAGTATGCGCATTCAACCCCTCAACAAAAGTATGTGCAACAACCTCATTGGATTGGTTGTGGTGTGGACAATCTCTCAATAAAGCTTTAAATCGCTCCCAGGCTGAATATAAAGATTCTCCTTCTATCTGTCTGAAGGACATAATTTCACTCCTCAGCCGGGCTGTCTTGGCAGATGGATAAAATTTAGCCAAGAACTTCTTAGCCAAATCCTCCCAAGTAGTGATAGACCCAGACTTTTCAACCTTTAACCACTTCCTTGCTGCCCCAATCAGTGAAAACGGGAACAACATCAAGCGAACATAATCAGTAGGAACTCCCGCTGGTGTATAAGTATCACTGATCTCCAGGAAATTCTGAATGTGTTGCTGCGGATCTTCATGAAGTAAGCCACCATATTGCCCAGTCACATGCAGCAACTGAATCATGCCGGACTTAATCTCAAAGTGCCCGGTGATAGCGGGCTTAACTATGCTAGACGCTACCCCCTCCAGGCTGGGGAGAGCAACATCTCGCACAGCTAAAGCTAGTTCTGCTGCCATTCTTGTAGGTAAAGATCAAGAAGGACCTAAAACCTGAAACAGCACAAAAGTCAAAACAAAAATTAAACCTGAATAGAAGGTAATAAACTGTTCAAAAAGAAATCAGTCAATTGTTTAGTCCCCAGCAACGGCGCCAAAAACTTGTTGCTCCCAAACGCACACGCAAGTATACGTGATCGACAAGTAATAAAGTGATAAATCGAGTATCGTTCCCACGAGGACTATTTAGACTGAATTCTAGCAAACAATTTATATAAACTATTCAGGGATCTTTTCCAATAGTGATGAGATTTATTAACTAAAGAATAGTAATTAAGAGGGTAAAAGTGAATTCAAACAATGGAGCAAAAATTGGTTGTTATCAGTAATAAGGAGACGGTCCAGGGTCAGAGTTACGAACAATCCAATTGAGTTTTCAATTGATTCCACTTCTTAAATCCCGGATTATTAACTAACAGACTAAATGTACCCGTGAAAACCTTTCGATTCTTCACGGTCTATGCCGGCTACTCCAATTCCTATATGTCTATGGGTTGAATCACGTGCACGCATTAACGAATTCTGTAATTAGTTAAACTAGGCGAGCAAGTATATGTCTATCCTACTCACGAATTGGTTCCCCGATGCCCGGGTTCACAAACTAGTTCTATTCTTTCTTATTACGTAATTAAATTCCCTCTTTCGTGTTCAATCTAAAAACCATAGATAATGCGTAATAATCGGGCCCTGACAATTACACAAGTGAAATCAAGAAAGAATAAGCAATCCACTATGGGATTTAATTAATGGAAATCAATCTTCAAACATCAACCTTCATGAAATACTCTAACCCTAGAACGATAGGATTAGCTACGCATACTCATAACAACAACACAAGGAATTGATGTAATAATGAAATAATGATGTAATAGATTAATGGAAGGAAGAAAAACCCTTGTTCAAGATGTTATGAGCTCTCCAATTGCTGCAAAGTTTGAACTCCTATCAAAAACTAAGTAAAAAAGTATTTATAGGGTTTACAAAGGCCTGGTAATAAGTTAGACCTAAGCCTAGACGAAATAGGAAGTTCCAAAACGCTCTAGGGGTGCTATAACGGGCGCCCCGCACCTCGTAACGCGCGACCCAAGGCAGTTCACGTCGAAATCTGCACGCTATAGCCCCGCGCCGCACAGCCAAATGCGCCAGAAGCTGGGCGCGGTGGCTGGCGCGGCGCGCCTCCTGTGGCGCCAAGCCATCCTGCTCCTCTCCTTACTCCTTTGCTCGCTTGTGTCTTGCCTTTGTGTGCTCGATCCAATCTTAAATCAAAATCCAATCTTTTCTTGCTCGATCATGCTCTTTAAAGCTCCAATTGCACTGCATAACAACCTACATACACACGACATAAAATTAGTGCAAAACCACATTCATAAACTATAAAACGGGCGAATAAAAAGCTCAAACATGCAGAAATATTAAGGAAACTTTGGTATAAAATGCCAAACATCATAGTGGTTCTTCTAGAAGTAATTATCAGGGTAGCAGCTCGGCTCAGCCGTAGAGGCAGTTCTAAGAACTACAGCCTGGCAGGATGTTGAGGTATCTGATGTAGTATATCCATGTATTTCTTCTTCCATTATATGTGAGTAAGATTTCATTCTTCTGATCGGTCTGGACTTCGTTTATTTTACCATGTTCCCATGGCCTCTTTGGATATTGTTTCTATTAGGAATCGGTTGCGGTAGAGGGGTGACCTTCTAGTATGATTTATTCAAGGAATTTGTGAGACCCTACTAATTTATTTGGTGTAAATGTGAGAGATTTGTGATTGAGTGTCGGTATTGTCTGCTTGGCATCTTGTTGTGCCACCTTCTATTATTATGTCAAATAAGTTTACCTCTCTTTTTGGAATTCCGTGTTGGTTTGATGATGGGATTCTAGTTCATCACCATCAGAGAGTGTCATTGTTCTTCTGATGTAAAGTTATTAGTAAGTAATACTCGATCTATGTGTCTTCCTTTGGTTCAAGATGCTTGTAGAGTCATGTTATTCCATGAGCTTGTCTCGGTTATAAAAGGGTTTTCTGGCAAATTGTCAGAGTTTCCTTCTTATGTGAAGGTTAAATTGACATACATTTTGTTTCATAAAGCTAATTTAATGTCTATTTCTTCAATTGCGATTCTTCGGTTAGCCTGACTCGGAAGTAGTCTAGCTCTGGTAGCTAAGCAAATAAGAAGGTAAGCTTCCTAAAGCTCTAATAATTTCTATCCTCAGTCCATTTTCATCTCTTTTTTGTTCAGTACTGGTGAGCTTAGGTGGTCAGTAGCCTCTTGTGATGTTCCCTGTTTTGAGCCAGAGTGCGTGTCAAGGTGGCCGGGTAAGCACATTGTTATTTTTCAGGGCTACTACCGGTAATGAGAGGCGTCATTTGACCTTTGATTTGATCCATCATGCGGTGGTGCTTATAGAAAATGTATGGAGTTGTGAACTCGAGAGTTGCAGCTGTTTGGCAACTCGAGAGAGTAATTTGGTAGCTCAGGTCTGACCCGCGTTCTCTATTTAGCTAAGTCTTCCTTAATCCAGCAGGTTGTGCGAGGATGACTATTTTTATTCAACTTAGCTGTATGAGCTGAAGCTCTAAGTGGAGGAGTCTTCCTCTAATAATGAATATAAATATTAAATCTCTAAGGCGTTGTGAGAGCGTAAGCTAATTCTTAGTTCCATCGACCTATTCTATATCGAAAGGTATATCAAAGAGGTGATTATCGGCTGAATCATGTTATCCATCCAAAGTTCCGTGTATCTTTATTTCGAAAATGTAGAACTCTCCTCCCGTGATCGAGGAAGGATTGTCTTAGTCAGAATAATCAGGGCAATGGTGTTATCATATTATCCAGATATATTTTATTCCAAGAGTTCGGTGTTCGTGTTATAATTCTGATTCTGCAATCATGAGATAATATCCGTTGAATAGCTTATGAAGGTCGTTCAAGTTCTTTTATTATCTGTGCGAATTTTTTGTTTAGACTTAGGCTCGTTTGAGGACGAACGAGAGTTTAAGTGGAGGAGAATGAAACGACCTCGGTTAGTCGTTTCGGAAGTTAGAACTTCGATTGGCCTGCCGATAATTTTAAAATATTCATAATATCCATTAGGACCTGTCTGTAAACTTTGAGCTAAATCAGACCTCGTTTGGTACGTATCGAAAGAAGATTTCAGATTTAATTATCGATAAATATTAAAAAGAGATTTTCGAGCTCGGTTTTGACGAATGAGCTCCGATTCGAAATCCGAAAGGCCCGTTAGGTTCGTATGATTATTTATTACTTTTGTGAACTTTCGAAAGAGAATTTCGATGTTGTTCGGCTAGTTCCGCTAAAATGCCGAAAGTTAAATAATTTGATCTTTTTCAATTTAATTTGCATATTGAGTTTCGGGAGTCCGATTTGAGATTCGCCTTCGCGAGTATGTTACATATATTTTGTATAACTTGTATGCAAAAGTTGGAATTATTTCAAATATCATAGAGTACCGTTTTAATTTTTATCATAACAGCGAAATAAAAAAATTAAAATTGATAAGGTCGGTTGCTAAGGGATTAAATCCCTTAGCAAGCATCTGATTATGATACATAGACAGAAAGTTACAACAAAGACTAGAAAAAGAAAAGTTAGAAAAGAAAAAGGAAAAAAGGGAAAAATAGGTGGAAAAAATAGTGGAATTTCTACCCCAAATTTCCAGGTAATGATGTTAACTCATTATCTTAGCTTATTACGTGTGTTTGAATATATTTTTACGATAAAAATAGGGATATTGGACATCGCCCTAATGACTTAAATTGATAGTTTAAAGGGTCAATTGGACCCCGATGATGGAAATGATTATATATTTGTACTTAGTGAGTTATGGGCAACATATAAATGTAATTTATTTAGGATTTGATTATGGGACTTTGAACCCTGTATATAGGCATGGCCTGCATATTGCGTATGCGAATAGGGTATCAGGTTCCTAATCGGATTGCCCTAAGATGTGAGGAATGAAGCCTTTAGCCTAATTTGATATATTTTTCTGCTTATTGAATAGAGTGGGATCGTTTGGCAAGGAAACCAAAGGATAAAGCGGTTGTTAATTAGCCGTACTAACTTTTGGAAGAGGTAAGTGTTTGTATCCATTTCTTTGGAGGCCCTTTGCATTGTGGATATTCTACCACGTGTTCCTTACGTGTGTAGCTGCCTATAGGCGTACTCATTACGCCTTCGCTTTGAATTTACATTGTATATTATATATTGGTATTGCATTGAGCATATGAGCATTGCACTCTGGTTTTGAGCATTGCATATACTTCCCGGTTGGCGATGAGAGTCCCGCACCGGTGAAGGGTCATTATTGCATACACTTCCCTGTAATCGATGAGAGTCCCGAGCCGGTGAAGGCTCATCATTGCATATACCTCCCGGTTGGCGATGAGAGTCCCGCACCGGTGAAGGGTCATTATTGCATATACTTCCCGGTAATCGATGAGAGTCCCGAGCCGGTGAAAGATCATCATTGCATATACTTTCCGGTAATCGATGTGAGTCCCGAGCTGGTGAAGGATCATCATTGCATATACTTCCCGGTAATCAATGAGAGTTTTGAGCCGGTGAAGGGTCATCATTGCATATACTTCCCGGTAATCAATGAGAGTCCCGAGCTGGTGAAGGGTCATCTTTGCATGTATCTCCTGGTAGACGATGAGAGTCCCGCACCGGAGATAGGTATCAGGCATATGTGACTGTATTGCATTGTACCGCATTCATCCCATCTCATTGCACCGCATATTGACTATTGTGTTTTATGTATGCGGTTTGTACACTATGTCATGGACATATCTCAGTTTACCTATATATTTCTGGCTCGTATTCTGGGTTACGGGGATCGGGTTGCACGCTGCAACAGGATGAATATATAGATCGGGTTGCACGCCGCAACGATATAAATATATGGATCGGGTTGCACGCCGCAACGGTATAAATGTATGGATTGGGTTGCACGCTGCAACGGTATAAATATATGGATCGGGTTGCATGCCGCAACGGTAGAAATATATGGATCGGATTGCACGCCGCGACGGTATAAATATATGGATCGGTTTGCACGCCACGACGGTATGAATATATGGATCGGGTTGCACGCCGCAACAGGATAATTATATGGATCGAGTTGCACGCCGCAACAGGATGTATTTCTGATTGTTGATATGTTCGGGATACCTATATGTTCTGGCTATCTTACGTTACTGGTTGTTAATGAGTTTGTGATTCCATACGTGTTTCTAGTTATTATCTGGCTCTGCCTTTTCATAATTTATATAAGAGGAATTTGGTTTATATGTTTCTTCTCCCTGGCTAGCTATCCTATTCCTTGAGGTGGCTAGTCTGCCCCACTTATTGAGTCCTTTTGACTCACCCTTGTTTGTTGTTGTTTCTTGTCTATCTATTTCGTTTCGGCAGGTTCGCTCAAGGATTGAGTTCGCCACATTGTGAAGGAGCGAAGACGACTTCAGCTGTTAGGGTGAGCCAGCTTTTATTCTGGATGGCTACCAGTTTATTAGTTATCATTTCAGTTGCATTTTGCTCCCTTCAGGAGGTTTCTGTCTTCTTTTGTAATCTTAGATGTCTAGTCTGGATAGCCCTAAATCTAGCATGTTGGGTAGTCAGCTGTAATTTCTTTTGTACAGCTTAGAGGTATCAGTATGTCTGTGTTTTTTTTTTAATTCTTGTCCTTATTTATGAATTCTTGTTTTAATTTTCCTAATTTAATTGGTAAGGGTTCGCCTGACGGATCTTGGGGAGGATGTCGGGTGCCCGCACGGCCTAACTGGATTTCGGGTCGTGTCACAGATGCTCGAGTTTGTTAATAAAGCAACTCTTTCTAACAAAGAAACTATTATCTATAATAGATATTTCAGTTAATGCTTGTATTATATTAGCTACTTATGGTAATATGACTGCTATACAGTCTGCTAATCTAGCTGCTGCCAAGATGTCACACTTTTCATACTTTTACTTAGGTTTATATTATGTTAAATGTATAAAATAGTGTACTTAGCGTGAATTTATTTCATTTTACAGGTTGTATATGTTGGAGAAGAGTTATGGAAGAAAACAAGTCAAAAAGAAGCTAAGTTGAAGATAAATAAGAAAAGTGGTCAATCTGTAAATTTCGGACAAAAGGTGGCCAGAAATGTAAGTTGTGGCTGGGCGAGAATCTGATGGTTGTCTGAATTTTTTTTGGTTTTTTTACACATATATACAAACCTACAGCCCTAAATTACAACAAAAAAAATAGCAATATTTTACAAATTACTCCCTCCGTCCCAATTTATGTGGCACCATTTTTTTTTTGTTTGTCCCAAAATAAGTGGCACCTTTTCTTATTTGACAACTATTTAATGCATCATCTCTATTTTACCCTTGTTGGGCCCTACATACTTTTAAACCTACCAACAACTTTTTTATTACTCAAATCTTCCCTCTCTTACTTTTTCAAGGGTAAAATTGATACTTAACAAGTTCAACCTCTATTTTCTTATACTCCATGCCCGGTCAAATGGTGCCACATAAATTGGGACTGAGGGAGTATAACACATAAAAAAAATTTTCCTAGCAAATAACAAGTTATTAATAGTTTTTTTCCATACAGTTTCAACAGTTGTAAACTGAAACCTATTTCTTTCACGCTCTGTTTCTCTTATGTCTCTGCTTTCTACTCTGATATCCGTTCTCCTTCCAAATTTTTTCAGTTTCGCGATTCTTCTTGTTCACAAATTCGTGTCTTTTCTGTTTCTACACGTTCTCCCTTATTTTCGATCGAAACTTTACGGACACCACTATTTTTTCTCCTTTGTTTATACACGTTTCTACAGTTTAAACACATAAAAATCGAAACTTTAGAATAAAATTTGTTTTCAATGGCACATATACATATTCTAGCATAATGGACGATATGACATATTTGACAACTATATCGATTTTGTTGTTGATGCGATTGCAATAAATTCTGAAGCAAATTTTGAGATACTTTGTGATACAGTTGCGAAACAACTTGAAAATTGATATGGCTAGGAAAATTCTTAAAATTAAGTATAAAGTAATAAAAAGGTCTGATTATTGAGATTCACAACGACATGGGTATTTTAGTGTATACAAGATTAAAACAAGAAAAATAGATTAAAATGTATCCACTATGTATCACACTCGAGGATATTGTTGATGATCAAGGTTTTTGGTATGATAGATAAAGCATAAGCAGTAGAGATACATAAAGATACATTCCTGAAACAGAAAGAAACGATCTTGATACAGATAGAAATAGTCGAACTAGAGACAGAAACAATGATGATACAATTATAAATAGTGTTGAAATGGTGGAACTGCTGATTAAAGGAACCTGCGACGAGCATGAGGTTGATGAAGTTGGGGTACTTATGAATAGTGCGCATATCGAGATATTAGAGGTCCAAGTGTACATCGACAAAAAGACTGCAGTGATGAAAATGAAATGATTTGCGATAAGAGAAAAGGTTCAGTTTAAGGTTGAGAGATCGAGTGCAACAAGGTTAGATCTCAGTATTTTCTGTGTGCAATCTCTATATTTTGTATCATATTATATCAGTTTGTTTCACACTATATCTTACGTGTGTTTTCTACAGTTTAGTAGCTTGAATGTATCTGTTTGTGTCTAATTGTATCTTAAGGAGTCTAAGAGATATTCCAAATATCTTTGTATCTTATATGTGTCTTCTGTGTATATGAAATCTCTTATTTTTTTATTTTGTGTTTTGTATCATATTGTATCAGTTTGTTTCACACTATATCTTACTTGTGTTTTCTACAGTTTAGCAGCTTGAATGTATCTGTCTGAGCCTAACTGTATCTTAAGTAGTTTAAAACATGTTTCGAACATCTTTATATCTGATATGTGTATTTTGTGTGTCCACAATCTCTGTGTTCCTAACAGTTTGTATCTCAATGTATCGTACAAAATTTTCTTATTATCACATTGTATATGATATACAATTCTTCCATGTCTGACTGTATCATACATGGGTATATAAATGACACGGCCCGCATTTTCAGCTAGGCCGTGCGGGCACCCGACCACCTTCTCTAGACCTGTCAGGCGAACCCTATTGACTGAATCAATATAAACAACGCAAAATTACCTTGAAAATAAAATTAAACATGACCTTAACAACATAAAATAACTCTCAAGGATAGACATATATACAAACTGTCTGGACAATACAACTAACTACCCAGATTACACAGGTTTAAAGGTTTCCAGATCAGACATCTAAGAAGGCTAAAAGATATACACACCTCCCAAAGGAAGCAAAAGTAAGGAGAACTATAATATCTAAAGTTGGTGGCCGCAATAAACAAGATGGCTCACCGTAGACAGCTGAAACATACTACTCCTCAATCACGACGCGGCTGATTGGGTCCTGGAGCAGAATCTGCCGAACGAAACGAAAACACAAGAACAAATAGGGGGTGAGTCATAAGGACTAAATAAGTGAGGACAAACTAGCAATATCGAAAAATAGATACGCTGGTCAGGGAAACAGAAGCCATAGCAGTCAACCAGATAACTCATTCACAGATAATTAATGCAATAAATCTATACAGCTAAAAAAATGCATATGAAGATACGCAATGATGTATCATGATGCAATGGGAGTCACATGTGCCCGAAACCTATCTCCGGCGCGAGACTCCCATTGTCTACCAGGAGATATATACAATAATGACCTTTCACCGGCGCAGGACTCTCATCGACTACCGAGAAGTATATGACGTAATGACCCTTCACCGGCTCGGGACTCTCATCGATTACCGGGAAATATATGCAATAATGATCCTTCCCCGGCTCGGGATTCTCATCGATTACCGGGAAGTATATGCAATAATGACAGCCCGAATACAACGCTCAGATACTCAATGCAATACCAGCAACATGACATAACATATAATGTATGATGTAAATTCAAAGCTAAGGCGTAATGAGTACGCCTATCGGCAGCTACACACGTAAAGAACACGTGGTAGAAAATCCACGAGGCCAAATGCCTCCAAAGAAATGGATATAATTAGGGGTGTCAATGGTTTTCGAAAAACCGACGTAACCGACCGAACCGAACCAATTTTTAGGTTATTTTTATCAAAACCGATGGGTTTGAATATAACTCTATAGTCGTAACGAATAATTAGGGTAGGTTTTTTTATAAAATAAATAAATCAAAAAAATACCGAACCGAACTGAATATATTAACACACACAATATTTTTTTTTGATAAGGTATTAACACACACAATATATATATATATATATATATATATATGTTTTATGCGTTAATTCTAAAAATAAATATAAGCAAACTTTTTTAGTCGACGTCTTGGACGTTGAGGTGATGGAAGCACAACGTTGTATATACTAATTAGCACCGAAAGTGTAAACTACCAAACTCATCCGCACTCATATAATTTTGTTGAAACTAAATCAATTGGTACGACCGTACGACTAATAAACTTGAGCATATATCAAGCTACTAAGTGATCAAGATATCAAATATTTTTCTACCCGTTTAAATTTCTCTTAGCATACATTTAATCTTTTATTATTCTAGCTCTTGAGTTATATTTAATCAATATATGTCAACTCGTATTATTTAGAATTTTTTTGTCTTTGCTGCATTGATTTATATCACTATAGAATGATGTTCTTTAGATTAATTGTCTTATAAATAAATTTTACCAAAGCCGTGTATATGGTACCATATTCTATTATCTACTTATATAGAGTGACAATCACTTGTAACTAGATACTGGAGAATAAAAATATGTCGAGTACTTAAATATTAGTTACGACCATTTGAGAGCCATTATTTATTCATATATTATCTTAAACCATATTTTATGTGTTATATTAAATTTATAGGCATTTTACATAAAATTAGCACATTCTAATAATGGTACGACACTACCATAGAGTTCTAAAAAAATTTACCGAAAATTAACCCAACCGAAACCGAATGAAAACCGACATGAATGAGATGGTTTTGAAAATTCTCATTTTGGTTATGCACAATAGAGTAACCGAAAAATTGGTATGGTATAAATTTCATGAAAAAACCGACCGAACCAAACCTTTGACACCCCTAGATATAATCACTTACCTTATTCCAAAGCTAGCCCTACTACTCAACAACTGCTTTCTTCCTTTGGATTAACTACCAAACGATCCCGCTCTATTCAATAAGGAGAAAAATTATATCAAATAAAGCTAAAGGCTTCATTCCTTATATCTTAGGGCAATCGAGTTAGGAACCTGATACCCTATTTGTATATACGATGCGGAGGCCAGACCTATATACAGGGTTTAAAGTCATATAACCAAACCCTAAATAAATTACATTTGTGGGTTGCCCATAACTTCCTGAGTCCGAATATATAATCAATACATGTAACAGGGTCCAATTACCCTTTAAACTATCAATTTAACTTATTAGAACAATGTCTAATATCCCAATTTTTACCGTTAAAATATATTCAAACACATATAATAAGCTAAGATAATGAGTTAACATCATTACCTGGAAATTTCAGGGTAAAAATCCCACTATTTTTTCTCCTTCTCTTTCCCCTTTTCCTTTTTCTCTTTGCGTTATCTCTATATTATTGCTCTCTGTTATATGTTCTCTATGTTTCTTTTACAAATGAAGCTAAGGGATAATTATCCCTTAACTAGCCGACATTACATTCTCTTTTTTTAAAAAAAAAAATTTGCTAAGACGATTAAAATTAAAATGGAACCCTAGAGAAGTCGAAATGATCTCAAATTTTTCGAGCAACTTATACAAAATATATGTAACACACTCGCTAAGGAAAATCTCAAATCGGACTCACGAAACTCAAGATACGAATTAAAAGGAAAAGGACGAAATTATTAATTTTTCGAAACTTTAGCCGAAGTCAACCGAACAAGGTCGAAAGTCACTTCAAAAATTTACATATATCATAAATGACCATACGAACCTAGCAACGCTTTCAGATTTCGAATCGGAGCTCATTCGCCAAAATTGTGCTTGAAAACCTCTTTTTTACGATTTATTGTAACTCAAACAGAAACCTTCTTCCGATGCCTACCAACCTAGGTCTAATTTAGCTCAAATTTTAAAGACAATTCGGGATGGTCTTTACGAAGCTTTTAAAATTGACGGCACATCAATCGGAGTCCTAATTCCCGAAACGACTACTTAAGGTCGTTTTATTTTCCTCCACTTAGACTCTCGTTCGTCCTCGAATGAGCAAGAGTCTAAAATAGATTTCGCACCTCTAATTAGAATGCTTACACTAATTTTCAATGATATTTACTACGAAACCAAAATCATATACAATGATAAGAACTTTTAGGCGTTAAAGACCAAGATCGAACCTGAATCGTCGAAGAGGTAAGGATACCTCTCACGCATACTGGACTCAAGCTCCCAAGTGTCCTCCACACGAGGACGACTATTCCATCACACTCAAACCATCAGAATCTGCTTCGAACGAAGCCTCCAGGCATCACCCACAACTATAGCAACTGGTAACTCCTCGTAAGCCAGATTCACATCTAGCTGAGCAGGATCTAATTCGATCATTTCGGAAGGATCTCGGATACACTTTCGGAGCATCGATACATGAAAAACTGGGTGAACTGGCATAGAAGTTGGTAAGTCGAGCCGATAAGCTACCTTACCAATACGCTTCTCAATATGGAAAGGGCCAATGAACCTGGGACTAAGCTTACCTTTCCTACCAAATCTCTTTACACCTCGCATCGGCGACACTTTCAGAAATACCATGTCGCTGACCTCAAACTCTGACTCTCGACTCCTCTGATTTGAGTATGAAATCTGCCTACTCTGAGCGGTCCGTAAACGATCCTGAATAACACGAACCACATCAAGAGTTTGACGAACCATATCTGAACTCATCACCTCGACATCTCGAGACTCAATCCAGCCAATAGGAGAATGGCATCGACGACCATATAAGGCCTCAAATGGAGCCATCTGAATGGAAGACTGGTAGCTATTATTATAAGAGAACTCTGCTAACACCAAATGATCATCCCAGAAACCCCTGAAGTCCAGTGCACAAGCTCTCAGCATGTCTTCTAAAATTTGAATAACCCGCTCGGACTGACCGTCAGTCTGAGGATGGAATGATGTGCTAAGCTGCACCTGAGTCCCCAACTCTCTCTGAAAAGACTGCCAAAACTGAGAAGTAAACTGGGAACCACGATATGAGATAATAGATACAGGAGTACCATGCAGCCTAACCACCTGCTCAATGAAAATCTTAGCCAATCTCTGAGCTGAATCAGTAGTCTTATAGGGGTAAAATGAGCTGATTTAGTCAATCTGTCGACAATGACCCTGACTGAATCATGGCGCCGCAGGGTCTTTGGCAGACAAACTATTAAATCCATCGTGATGTGCTCCCACTTCCACTCGGGAATGGGCAATGCCTGAGCTAACCCTGCTGGTCTCTGGTGCTCAAACTTAACCTGCTGACAGTTCAAGCAACGAGATACATAATGAAATACCTCTCTCTTCATCACTATCCACCAGTATAGCTCTCGGAGGTCCTGATACATTTTAGTAATACCAGGATGAATGGAATAACGCGAGCTATGAGCTTCACAGAGTACTGACTACCTCAAATCCCCAACATCAGGAACACAGAGTCGACCATTAAACCGAAGAATTCCATCCGAATTAAGTTTGAATGAGGGAACTCCTCCACTTAGGACACGACTGCGCACCTCCTGCAGATGAGGATCCTCGAACTGTCTTCCCTTAATCTGACTGACTAAGGAAGACTGAGCTGCAATACACGCTAAGACTCGACTGGAGTCAGGGGGAAGAAATCTCACGCCAGAGTCGCCATGGGACTGCAATTCTCGGGCCAATAGACTCATATCAGCATAAAGAAAAGCCATGCTACCCATGGACTTCCTGCTCAAGGCATCTGCTACCACGTTCGCCTTTCCAGGATGATGGCGGATAGTGAGATCATAATCTTTAATCAATTCAAGCCACCTCCGCTGCCGGCCATTAAGATCCTTCTGAGAGAGAAGATACTGCAGACTCTTATGATCCGTATATACCTCACAAGGCTCGCCATAAAGATAATGCCTCCACATCTTCAAAGCGAAGACCACAGCTGCCAATTCTAAATCGTGAGTCGGATAATTCTTCTCATTCTGCTTCAACTGTCTGGAAGCATAAGAAATTACCTTCCCGTGCTGCATAAGAACACAACCAAGGCCCACACGAGATGCATCACAATAAACTACAAATCCACCAGTGCTCAAAGGAAGGGATAGCACTGGAGCTGAAGTCAATAAGGCCTTAAGCTTCTAGAAGCTTTCCTCACACTCATCGGACCACCAAAACTGAACCGCCTTCTACGTCAGGCGAGTCTAGGGAGCTGCAATATTAGAGAATTTCTCCACAAACCTCCGATAGTAACCTGTCAATCCAAGGAAGCTGCGAATCTCCGTCGGAGTGGTAGGACGAGGCCATTTCTGCACTACTTCAATCTTCTTCAGATCAACCTTGATACCCTCACTAGATACCACGTGACCCAAAAATGCCATAGAATCAAGCCAAAACTCACATTTTAAGAACTTGGCATGCAACTTATGATCACGGAGGGTCTAAAGAACCACCCTCAGATGATAATCATGCTCCTCGCGGCTACGAGAATAAATAAGAATATCTTCAATGAAGACAATGACAAAGGAATCAAGGAATGACTTAAACACCTGGTTCATGAGATCCATAGCAGGGGCATTAGTCAGCCCAAAAGACATAACTAGGAATTCATAATGGTCGTAACGAGTCCTGAAAGTAGTCTTCGAGATATCTGACTCCCGAATCTTTAGCTGATGATAACCTGATCGCAGATCGATCTTAGAAAAGAATTTGGCACCCTGTAGCTGATAAAACAAATCATCAATGCGAGGCAACGGGTACTTGTTCTTGATGGTGACCTTATTTAGCTGATGATTGTAACGACCCTCAAATAGTCGTTACGGGATCCGGGAACTTGATTTGCGTGTCGACAGTCCCAAAAGCTCCGTTAGGTCATTTATGACCCGTCTGTGAAATCTGAGTCGAAACGGAGTCCGTTTGATAGGTTTTCGAGAAAAGGATCCGTTTATGAAATTCCGGAAAGGAATTTGGGGTTTCGATAGGCCGTTTTGAGTAAACGAACCCCGATGGAAAATCCGAGCGCACCGTTAGGTCCATCTCTTCATTTATGATATGTAGCAACCTTCAAAATTGAAAACGGACCTCGTTTGATAGGACTTTTGATAAAGTCCCCGTTTCGGAAGTTTAAAAGAGTTAAAAGAGGTTTCCGAGCTCGATTTGAGCAAATGAGCTCCGATGAGAGATCCGAAAGTTCCGTTAGGTTCGTATAGTCATTTGTGACTTGTAGCAACTTTCGGAATTGGATTCCGAGGTCGTTTGATTAAATTTCGCTATTTTGGCGAAAGTCGAAAATTGAACCTTTGCCGTGGGACCCACTTTTTGAGTTCTGGAGGTCCGAATTGAGTTCCGTCTTGACGAGCATGTCACCCAAGTATTTTATGGCTTGTGTGCAAAATTTGGGATCATTCCGAGCTTCGTAGGGTCCCGTTTTGCCCCTAAACAGTAGAAAATCTGGTGCGACTTTTCTGTTCTGTTTTGGCGCAAATAGCCGGATAAAAGCTGATTTTCCGGCCAATCCATAAGGAATTAGGAAAAACTCAAAACATGAAAGTTGTAGCCCTTTGAGTGGTGGTTTTAATGGCATCGATTTCAGTTCATTTGGACATTCCTATCAAAAGTTATAATTTTTTCAAAAGAAGCTGTCAGAGAGGCAAAAACTGCTATAAAAAGGCCATTTCGGGCCATTTCGGTTCATAACTTATAAAAATCATTTGGTGAGCTCTTGAGGCGATTTTTGGGTATTTCTTGAAGACCCAATCATACTTACACTTAAGGTAAGCCCTTTCAATCCATCTTTATGTTGATTAACACAAGAATCAAAGGGTTGATTCTTGGAAATGGGTTAGAACCCTAGATTCTTAAGAATTGGGGAAAGACATCGAGCAAGGCTCGCATGTGGAATCTAAGTGTACTTTTGGACTCACGGGAACGTGGGGAGTCCGGAAAAGTAAATTTTGTAAATTTAGGGCTCGGCCCTACCCGGGGGCATTTTGGTAATTTTTACCCTAGGATGCCTATAGGCTTAAATAGCTATAATTGAGCACTCATATGTGCTATATCTTGTCTTAATAGACCTAGTGGAGAGTCCTTCGCGGACAAGGCGAGCGGGAAAGGAGATTCTTCCCGGCATTTGAGCCCGAATTTCGAGGTAAGTGAGACTTGACCTCTATTGTGCTTGTGGACTCTTCCTTCATGCTAGTATGCTTCATGTACGCATATATATACCTAACAATGGTTAGGATTAATGATGTGAATTACTTGCTATTATTGTTTGTTATAAATAGCGAGATTGTGACTCGACCGAGGTATGTGCCGGTCTAAACGCTACGTCGAGGTAGCTTAAATTTATATCGTAGTAACGCTTGCTACGCCATGCTTAGATAGCAAGAACTTGGGACATGGCCGAGGATGTTGCTGGCATGTCATGATAAATGTCTTGCCGAGGATTTTGTCGGCTTTTGTATGATATTGGTACTTGATTTGTTCACGTGCCGGGTTGGGTAGTGCTGTCTATACGTAACCTTGGGTTGGACGACATGGGAGTAGGGATTGTACCCCCAAACTTTGGTCGGGTTAACCTTTGCCTTACGTTCAGCTAGCATAACCAACCTGGGTTACGGTGACTGTGAAATATTATCGTTATTAATATTTCTGTTATTATTTCTGTTATTGTTATTAATGTCGTGGATATTAATACTGTTAGAGGGACACTTGACAGGGGGTGTGGTGTCGCCTATACTATGAGATGCGTCACACTTGACAGGGGGTGTGGTGTGGACACTTGATCTTTGAGATGTGACACACTTGACAGGGGGTGTGGTGTGGTCACTTGATTTATTGAGACACGACGCACTTGACAGGGGGTGTGGTGCGATCGTAGACAGATTTGAGATGAGCCAACGACTACGGGTCGTTGGTCTACTTATTCATGATTGTGATAGTGACTTCGGGTCACGGTATATGGTTGATACTTAGTAGTGGTGTTGCTAGTCCATCGTAGGTCTGGGTTAGTCGGCACGGGAGTAGAGATTGGACCTCCAAACCGCCGCTGAGTTGACCTATGCCTTACGTTGGATGGGCATAATCCTTGAGACTTCTGGTTACTACTTGTGTGTATGGAATGTGTTACATCTATTTGTGATTTCACTACTTTATTGTATGATTACTATAGTATGTTGTTGCTTATGATACATGCAGCGACTTGTCCCGCAAGGGTACCTTAGCGGGCCTGTCGGTGATCTTATTGGGCTTCGGCTCATAACTTACTCTGCTACGTGCGCAGGTCCTTCATCCAATCAGCAGCCCGGACGTTAGCGGTTCCCGAGGCTTCTGAGACTTTTGATTGAGGTGAGCCGACCACACAGACCGTGGTGGCATACCGCCGGAGTCACTTAGAGATAGGACTCAGATTTCTTTGATGTATATTCATACTTTATTGAGTCACTCTTAGAATGCTCCAATTCTTTTGTGGATATATTCTTTTGGACTTCACCCTTTTATATTTATATATCCATTTATGATCTTTTCACATTATTGTTCTTTTCCGCATCTTGTTTCATTGGTTTGCCTAGGCAAATGTTGTTTAGGTGCCATCACGAGCCCTTGGAAATTGGGTCGTGACAGTTTGGTATCAGAGCCCTAGGTTCTAATTCGAGTCCTAGGAGTCTTGGAGCAGTGTCTGAGTAGAGTCTCTCTTATGGGTATGTTGTCGACCATACTTATGAGCGAGAGGCTACAAGGGCATGTTAGGAAATGTTTTCCCTTCGTTTCATCTCTATTCGTGCTGAGTAGCTTATATAGGTGCTGACCCTTTTTCGTGTATTGTATCAGATGGCGAGGACGCGAGCATCCTCAGCCAGGAGGGCTGCATCTTCTACACCCGCGTCTGTGGGAGAGCCATCAGCACCTACGCAGCCGCCAGCTGCTAAGAAGACTCGGGCAGGTCGCCCGTCAGCCACTAGGCAGGACACAGCTATCCCTGCGGTGTCCGCAGCGACTCTGTCAGCATCTATTCCCCCTGTGCCTGCTGTTGTGCCAGGCACCATTGTGATATCTTCAGAGGAGTATATGAGACTGATGGCCTTGTCTAGCCATCAGGTCCCTGTCAGAGATGATGTTGCAGCTCCTGTTTCGGGTCCTCAGCCGACCACACCTGTTATGAGCACGCCTACTTCTGAGGCTGCTCCTGATCATATTGCCCAGCCTTCTGTTTCTGCTCCTCAGGCAGGTCCTGTTATTTCTACTCCTCCTATGGGCACTGAGGAGGTTGCCAAGAGGATAGAGTCATTCATGAAGCTTCAGCCTCCAGAGTTCGACGGTACCTCAGCTACATGTACTGCCCAGAGGTACATTCAGAAGTGTGAGAAGATTTTGACAGTTCTTGGTACTAGAGACACCTTAGGGGTGCAGTGTGCTTCTTTCAGATTATCGGGAGATGCGGAGACATGGTGGGTCTCCATGATGCGGCAGAGGTCTAGTGACCTCCCTCCTTTGTCTTGAGCTGAGTTCGTGTCTATGTTCATGAGCAGGTTCGTGCCCCAGAGTCAGCACGATGCTCAGAGGCGCGAGTTTGAGGGGTTGAGGCAGGGAAACCTGTCTGTTTCAGAGTATGACACCAGGTTCTTGTGGTTGTCTCAGTTTGCACCGGCTATGGTGGCTCAGGAGAGGGACAAGGTCCTCCGGTTTGTTGAGGGTCTTCATCCCCGCTTGCAGGTAGCTGTTGCCCCTGATATGGGCAACAAGTCATATTTTGAGATAGTTGATGTGGCGCGGCGGATGGAGGATATCTTCGCCAGGGCTGACGCGGAGAGGGCGGCCAAGAGATCGCGTCAGTCTGGTGGGTATAGTGGATCCGCTCAGAGGGGTCACGGTCATCAGGGCCGTTCTCAGTCTAGGTCCCAGGCTGCTGCTTTGCCTGCCAAGGATTTTTCTTCAGAGACCCCGAGGCCTCAGTCATCCCAGAGGCGGGGTGGCTCTTCGCAGTCTGGTCCGCCGCAGTGCGGGAGGTGCCATCAGAGGCATCATGGGAGGTGTTCGTCTGGAGGTGGTCATGGCAGAGGTGGTAGAGGCGGTAGAGGAGGTAGAGGTGATGGATGTTTTGAGTGTGGGTCTCCAGAGCACTATGTCAGGAGTTGCCCTTATGTTTCATCAGGTCGCCAGGGATCCGCAGCTATGGTACCATCTGGTCCTCAGGCCGCCAGGCCCGTTTCTCAGATTCCTCCTAGACAGCAGTCTCAGAGAGCTCCGGGTTCAGGAGGCTCGGCGCAGGTCTATGCTATGACTCGTCAGGATGCTGAGGCATCCAATGATGTCATCACAGGTATTATTTCTGTCTGTGGCCGCGATGCTTATGCTCTTATTGATCCGGGGTCTACCTATTCGTATGTGTCGCCGGGATTTGCCCCTTGCTTGGGCAGGGATCTGGTCTTCTTAGATGATCCTTTTATGGTTGCCACCCCTGTCGGGTCTTCTATATGTGTAGATAGGGGTTATCGGCAGTGTATGATCTCCATCTGTGGTGTAGAGTCCTTAGTGGACCTGATGCTGCTCGATATGTCTGATTTCGATGTCATTATGGGCATGGATTGGCTGGCTTCCTATCATGCGACTTTGGATTGCCATGCCAAGTCCGTGACGATCGGGGCAGAGGGTGAGTCTCGGGTTGTATGGAGAGGTTCCAGGCCTTCTCCGAAAGTAGGATCATTTCTTTCTTGGAGGCGCAGAGGATGATATCTAGTGGGTGCGAGGGATATATTACTTCAGTTCGGGATGTCCGGGCAGAGGAATTATCCCTTGATAGAGTTCCGGTTGTTTGTGAGTATCCGGATGTGTTTCCTGATGATTTTCCGGGTTTGCCGCCTGTGCGGGAGATAGAGTTTTGCATTGATCTATTGCCAGGCACTCAGCCTAAATCTATTCCCCCGTATCGTATGGCTCCTGTTGAGTTGAGGGAGCTGAAGGAGCAGATTCAGGATTTGCTCGATAAGGGCTTCATTAGGCCCAGTGTGTCTCCATGGGGTGCCCCGGTATTATTTGTGAAGAAGAAGGATGGCTCTATGCGGATGTGTATTGATTACCGGCAGCTGAATAGGGTTACTATCAAGAATAGGTATCCTTTGCCGCGTATTGATGATTTGTTTGATCAGCTTCAGGGTGCTACCTTCTTCTCGAAGATTGATTTGAGGTCGGGGTATCATCAGTTGAGGATTCGGTCCGAGGACGTTTCCAAGACTGCTTTTCGTACCCGATATGGCCACTATGAGTTTCTGGTGATGTCTTTCGGGCTTACGAATGCCCCAGCTGCTTTCATGAATCTGATGAACCGAGTGTTCAAGGCCTACCTTGACTCCTTCGTCATTGTGTTTATCGATGATATCTTGGTTTATTCGAGGAGCAGGGAGGAGCATGAGCAGCATTTGAGAGTTGTTCTTCGGACTCTGAGGGATCAGCAGTTGTATGCCAAATTCTCCAAGTGTGAATTTTGGCTCAGTTCTGTATCTTTCCTAGGTCACGTGGTGACCAAGGATGGGGTGTGTGTTGATCCGAAGAAGATAGAGGCCGTTCAGAGTTGGCCTAGGCCTACTTCTCCTACAGAGATTCGGAGTTTCTTAGGCTTGGCAGGTTATTATCGGCGGTTCGTCGAGGGGTTTTCTTCTATTTCAGCACCTCTGACGATGTTGACCCAGAAGAATGTTCCTTTCCTGTGGTCCGATGCCTGTGAGTCTAGCTTTCAGAAGCTTAAGACTCTGTTGACTTCAGCGCCAGGTTTGGCCTTGCCTAGTGGATCCGGGGGATTCACCGTATATTGTGATGCTTCGGGTGTTGGCCTGGGTAGCGTTCTGATGCAGGAGGGTAAGGTGATAGCTTATGCCTCGAGACAGCTGAAGGTCCATGAGAAGAATTATCCTGTCCATGATTTGGAGCTGTTAGCTGTCGTGTTTGCACTGAAGTTGTGGAGGCACTATCTTTATGGCGAGCCATGTGAGATATTCACCGATCATAAGAGTCTCCAGTACTTGTTCACTCAGAAGGACTTGAACAGGAGACAGCGCCGCTGGTTAGAGCTGCTGAAGGATTATGATCTTTCTATCCGGTATCATCCCGGAAAGGCTAATGTTGTAGCCGATGCCTTGAGTAGGAAGTCCATGGGTAGCCTCGCCTATCTTGATGCTGATATGAGGCCGTTGGCCCGTGAGTTGCAGGCTTTGTCCATTAGTGGGGTTCGGTTTGATGATTCTGTTCCAGGCCGGGTGCTTGCATATGTGGGGTCTCAGTCGTCTTTAGCTTCCCAGATTCGGGAAAGGCAGTTCGAGGATCCTTATCTGAGAGATCTCCGGGACAGGGTCCTGAGTGGGGGAGTGTCCTCGTTCGTGATTGGTGATGATGGTGCTTTGCGGATTAACGGCCGGGTATGTGTTCCAGCCATTGTGGAGCTGAGGCAGATGATTTTGGCAGAGGCTCACAGTTCGAGATATTCCATTCATCCGGGTACTGCGAAGATGTATCATGATCTTCGAGAGCTGTATTGGTGGAAAGGGATGAAGAGGGATGTTGCTGATTATGTATCTCGGTGTTTGAATTGCCAGCAGGTGAAGTATGAGCACCGGAGGCCAGCCGGGGTGACCCAGTCTATGCCCATTCCCGAGTGGAAGTGGGAGCAGATCACTATGGATTTCGTAGTTGGTTTGCCGCTGACCGTGGGTAAGCATGATTCGGTGTGGGTAGTAGTTGATCGACTGACGAAGTCGGCTCACTTCATTCCAGTGAGGACTACTTATACCTCGGAGCGTCTGGCTCGTATCTTCATTGAGCAGATTGTGAGATTGCATGGTGCTCCTGTTTCTATCATTTCTGACCGAGGTGCTCAGTTCACAGCTCAGTTTTGGAGATCTTTTCAGAGAGAGCTGGGTACTCGGGTCGATCTCAGCACTGCATTTCACCCGCAGACTGATGGCCAGTCTTAGCGGACCATTCTGATCCTCGAGGATATGTTGAGGGCGTGTGCTATTGATTTTGGAGGCCATTGGGATAGCCATTTGCCGCTAGCAGAGTTTGCGTATAATAATAGCTATCAGGCTTCTATCCAGATGGCTCCGTTTGAGGCATTGTATGGTTGGAGATTTCGCTCGCCTATCGGTTGGTTCGAGTCTGGTGAGGTCCAGGTGTTGGGGCCCGATTTGGTGCAGCAGACCTTAGATAAGGTCCGGGTTATTCAGGATCGACTCCGCACGGCTCAGAGCCGGCAGATATCGTATGCAGATCGGAGGCGGAGAGATCTTGAGTTCATGGTTGGGGACCGGGTATTCCTCAGAGTGTCGCCCATGAAGGGTGTTATGAGATTTGGGAAGAAAGGCAAGCTCAGTCCTAGGTTCATTGGGCCTTTTGAGATATTGGAGCGTGTTGGCGCCGTTGCTTATAGACTGGCTTTGCCTCCCTCTCTGTCTGTTCATCCGGTGTTCCATGTGTCCATGCTCCGGAAGTATGTTCACGATCTGTCTCATGTGATCGATATGGCTTCCGTGGAGGTAGATGGCGACTTAGCTTATTCGGAGGAGCCTATTGCTATTGTGGCTAGAGAGGTCCGTAAGATGAGATCGAAGGTGGTCCCGCTTGTGAGAGTTCAGTGGGGGCATCACTCCATTGCCGAGGCCACTTGGGAGCTTGAGTCCGAGATGCGTGAGAGGCATCCGCGCTTGTTCGATGATTCAGGTATGAAATCCTTGTATTTTCTAAGCCTGAATTTGAATTTTTAAGTTTTATTGATTTCGGGTGGTACCGAGGGGTCCTCGAAATCCGTGCCAGCTCCGTGGCTAATGTGTGGATCCTACCTTAGACTTAGGCTCGTCCGAGGACGGCCGAGAGTCTAAGTGGGGGAGAATGTAACGACCCTCAAATAGTCGTTACGGGATCCAGGACCTCGATTTGCGTGTCGACAGTCCCAAAAGCTCCGTTAGGTCATTTATGACCCGTCTGTGAAATCTAAGTCGAAACGGAGTCCGTTTGATAGGTTTTCGAGAAAAGGATCCGTTTATGAAATTCCGGAAAGGAATTTGGGGTTTCGATAGGTCGTTTTGAGTAACCGAACCCCGATGGAAAATCCGAGCGCACCGTTAGGTCCGTCTCGTCATTTATGATATGTAGCAACCTTCAAAATTGAAAACGGACCTCGTTTGATAGGACTTTTGATAAAGTCCCCGTTTCGGAAGTTTAAAAGAGTTAAAAGAGGTTTCCGAGCTCGATTTGAGCAAATGAGCTCCGATGAGAGATCCGAAAGTTCCGTTAGGTTCGTATAGTCATTTGTGACTTGTAGCAACTTTCGGAATTGGATTCCGAGGTCGTTTGGTTAAATTTCGCTATTTTGGCGAAAGTCGAAAATTGAACCTTTGCCGTGGGACCCAATTTTTGAGTTCTGGAGGTCCGAATTGAGTTCCGTCTTGACGAGCATGTCACCCAAGTATTTTATGGCTTGTGTGCAAAATTTGGGATCATTCCGAGCTTCGTAGGGTCCCGTTTTGCCCCTAAAACAGTAGAAAATCTGGTGCGACTTTTCTGTTCTGTTTTGGCGCAAACAGCCGGATAAAATCTGATTTTCCGGCCAATCCGTAAGGAATTAGGAAAAACTCAAAACATGACAGTTGTAGCCCTTTGAGTGGTGGTTCTAATGGCATCGATTTCAGTTCATTTGGACATTCCTATCAAAAGTTATAATTTTTTCAAAAGAAGCTGTCAGAGAGGCAAAAACTGCTATAAAAAGGCCATTTCGGGCCATTTCGGTTCATAACTTATAAAAATCATTTGGTGAGCTCTTGAGGCGATTTTTGGGTATTTCTTGAAGACCCAATCATACTTACACTTAAGGTAAGCCCTTTCAATCCATCTTTATGTTGATTAACACAAGAATCAAAGGGTTGATTCTTGGAAATGGGTTAGAACCCTAGATTCTTAAGAATTGGGGAAAGACATCGAGCAAGGCTCGCATGTGGAATCTAAGTGTACTTTTGGACTCACGGGAGCGTGGGGAGTCCGGAAAAGTAAATTTTGTAAATTTAGGGCTCGGCCCTACCCGGGGGCATTTTGGTAATTTTTATCCTAGGATGCCTATAGGCTTAAATAGCTATAATTGAGCACTCATATGTGCTATATCTTGTCTTAATAGACCTAGTGGAGAGTCCTTCGCGGACAAGGCGAGCGGGAAAGGAGATTCTTCCCGGCATTTGAGCCCGAATTTCGAGGTAAGTGAGACTTGACCTCTATTGTGCTTGTGGACTCTTCCTTCATGCTAGTATGCTTCATGTACGCATATATATACCTAACGATGGTTAGGATTAATGATGTGAATTACTTGCTATTATTGTTTGTTATAAATAGCGAGATTGTGACTCGACCGAGGTATGTGCCGGTCTAAACGCTACGTCGAGGTAGCTTAAATTTATATCGTAGTAACGCTTGCTACGCCATGCTTAGATAGCAAGAACTTGGGACATGGCCGAGGATGTTGCTGGCATGTCATGATAAATGTCTTGCCGAGGATTTTGTCGGCTTTTGTATGATATTGGTACTTGATTTGTTCACGTGCCGGGTTGGGTAGTGCTGTCTATACGTAACCTTGGGTTGGACGACATGGGAGTAGGGATTGTACCCCCAAACTGTGGTCGGGTTAACCTTCGCCTTACGTTCAGCTAGCATAACCAACCTGGGTTACGGTGACTGTGAAATATTATCGTTATTAATATTTCTGTTATTATTTCTGTTATTGTTATTAATGTCGTGGATATTAATACTGTTAGAGGGACACTTGACAGGGGGTGTAGTGTCGCCTATACTATGAGATGCGTCACACTTGACGGGGGTGTGGTGTGGACACTTGATCTTTGAGATGTGACACACTTGACAGGGGGTGTGGTGTGGTCACTTGATTTATTGAGACACGACGCACTTGACAGGGGGTGTGGTGCGATCGTAGACAGATTTGAGATGAGCCAACGACTACGGGTCGTTGGTCTACTTATTCATGATTGTGATAGTGACTTCGGGTCACGGTATATGGTTGATACTTAGTAGTGGTGTTGCTAGTCCATCGTAGGTCTGGGTTAGTCGGCACGGGAGTAGAGATTGGACCTCCAAACCGCCGCTGAGTTGACCTATGCCTTACGTTGGATGGGCATAATCCTTGAGACTTCTGGTTACTACTTGTGTGTATGGAATGTGTTACATCTATTTGTGATTTCACTACTTTATTGTATGATTACTATAGTATGTGGTTGCTTATGATACATGTAGCGACTTGTCCCGCAAGGGTACCTTAGCGGGCCTGTCGGTGATCTTACTGGGCTTCGGCTCATAACTTACTCTGCTACGTGCGCAGGTCCTTCATCCAGTCAGCAGCCCGGACGTTAGCGGTTCCCGAGGCTTCTGAGACTTTTGATTGAGGTGAGCCGACCACACAGACCGTGGTGGCATACCGCCGGAGTCACTTAGAGATAGGACTCAGATTTCTTTGATGTATATTCATACTTTATTGAGTCACTCTTAGAATGCTCCAATTCTTTTGTGGATATATTCTTTTGGACTTCACCCTTTTATATTTATATATCCATTTATGATCTTTTCACATTATTCTTCTTTTCCGCATCTTGTTTCATTGGTTCGCCTAGGCAAATGTTGTTTAGGTGCCATCACGAGCCCTTGGAAATTGGGTCGTGACAACGATAATCAATACACATCCGCATAGTCCCATCTTTCTTATTCATGAATAGAACAGGAGCACCCCACGGAGAAATACTCGGGCTAATGAACCCCTTATCAAGAAAATCTTGCAACTGCTCCTTCAGCTCCTTCAACTCTGATGGGGCCATGCGAGAAGGAGGGATAGAAATAGGCTGAGTCTCTGGTACTATATAAATGCCAAATTCAATCTCTCGATCAGGAGGAAGTCCCGACAAATCATTTGGAAACACATCAGGGAACTCCCTAACGACAGGAACAGAATCAAGAGATGGAATCTCCACAGTGGTATCTCGAACCATGGCAAGATACGCTGAACACCCTTTATCCATCATCCGCTTTGCCTTCAGGAAAGAAATCACATGCCCCATGGGTGGCAAATAAGAGCCCTGCCACACCACCGGTGTTGAACAAGGAAGAGACAACTAAAGAGACTTGGCATGACACGACGCCAACCAATCCATGCCAATAATAACATCAAAATCAACCATATCTAGGATTAGAAGATCTACTAGTGTCTCATGACCCCCAAAAAATATGGTACAAGCTGGATAAACTCGATCTACAATGATAATGTCTCCACTAGGAGTAGAAACACAGAATTGATCTCGAAGACACATATAATTAACATGAAAACCCGAAGCAAAATAAGGAGATACATATGAATATGTAGATCCTGGATCCAACAAAGAATATGCATCTCGACCACAAACAGATAGAATACATGTAACAAAAGCTGGGGATGCCTCGGCATCCTGCCTGGCCAGCAATGCATATAGCTGTCTCTGTGGCTGAACTAATCTGCCACCCTGAGATCCACCTCTGGAGGGACCACCTGAACCACGGCGTCGATCTCTACGAAATGGTGGTGCACCTCTAGCTGGATGAGACCCTGAAGGGGCACCCTGAGGCTGCTGCTGTATAGGCACTGGAGGGCGAGGGAAAGAACAACTACTAACCTGCTGATAAAGATAAGGGCAATATTTCTTATGATGCCCTGGCTCACGACAATGGAAACACCCTGGGCAATACTGGTGCTGCACAAACTGCTGATGACTACTATGAGGAAGCTGGGGATGACCCCGTCGAGGTCCTGGCGCATCCTGAAAACCACGCGGTGGAAACTGAGCTGGTCTGACAGGAGGCTTACTTGCTGCTGATAACTCCTACATCCATACGAGGTACTAGAATGCCCTGGACCACGAGATCTCTTACTCTCACGCTCTAACTCCTCCATTTCCAAACTATGATAGGCCTCATACCTCCTGGCAATATCAACCGCGACATCAAATAGAGTACTAGCCTCAATCTCACGAGCCATCTGGGACCGCAAATGAGGAGAAAGCCCATCAATAAAATGTCTGACCCTCTCGGAGGGCTCCTGCACGAGATCTGGAGCATAGCTGGACATCTCTGAAAACAACAGCTCATACACTGAGACTGACAGGTTACTCTGTCCAATCCTCTCAAACTGTTTCCTCTTCTCATCTGGCTGGCTGCGAGAGAGAAACTTCTCCATGAATCGGTGAGAGAACTCACTCCAGGTAAGCTTAGGCAAGGCCTGCCTAGCTGATCGAAGTTCAGTCCACCAAGCTAAAGCCGGACCCTCAAACTGGAAGGTAGTATACTCAACTCTATACTGTTGAAGATACCCTAGGGTCTCTAAGATACGCTGACAACGATCAAGAAACTCACGGGGTTTAAGCTTATCTGATGTACGACCAAAGAATTTCGGAGGGTCAAGCCGGGTAAAATAATGCAACCCTGCCGGATCATCAACCTGACCTGCTACCTGGACTGGCTGACCAGCCTGAACAACCGGAGGTACAACACCCGCTACCTCTGGAACATAACCATCTGGAACATGAACTGCTGGGGCTACATGTGGAGCTAGAATGGGGGCTCCCTGAACCTGAGAACCAATATCTACCACAGCCTGAGGAGCTGCCTGAGGGATAGGAGCATCTACGACAGCCTGAGGAATATGAGCATCTATAGCAGTCTGAGGAATAGGAGCATCTACAGCAGCCTGAGGAATATGAGCATCTACGGCAGCCTGAGGAATAGGTGGTCCCTGGGGCATCTGCGTCGCTAAGAATCTCATAAAAGCGTCATGAAGTGGGGGGGGGGGGAACGAATAAGCCCTGCTCTCCCTGCCTAGCAAAAGCTGGCACTACCGGAACCTCTGCAGCAGGATCAAGATGATCCACCATCCTCGCGGCCTGGGCAACTCTACCTCTGCCTCGACCACGACCTCTACCGCGGCTAACACCACCACCTCGCGGTGCAGCAGGCATAGGGGCGACCGCTGGCTCCTCCGCCTCTCGCTGAACATTCGCGCGCGTTCTCACCATTTACTGAGGAAAATAAAAAATATTAAACTTTAGAAAAGAAGACTCATGCATGACAGGGTAAGAAAGAAAGAAAACTACCTAAATGCCACCATAGCCTCTCATAGATAGGTACGGACATCTCCGCCCGATCAGTGAGACTCTATTAGACACTGTCTGATCTGGAAAGACTCTAAATTGGGCTCTGATACCAATTGACACGACCCGCATTTTCGACCTGGCTGTGCGGGCACCCGACCATCTTCCCTAGACCTGTGGGGGCGAACCCTATTGCCTGAATCGATATAAACGGCGCAAAATTATCTTGAAAATAAAATTAAACATGACCTTAACAACATAAAAATAACTCTCAAGGATAGACATATATACAATATATCTGGACAATACAACTAACTACCCACAATACACAGGTTTAAAGGTTTCCAGATCAGACATATAAGAAGGCCAAAAGATATACACACCTCGCAAAGGTAGCAAAAGTAAGGAGAACTATAATATCTAAAGTTGGTGGCCACGATGAACAAGATGGTTCACCGCAGACAGCTGAAAACGTTCTACTCCTCAATCACTACGCGACTGGCTGGGTCCTGGAGAAGAATCTGTCGAACGAAAAGAAAATACAAGAAAAAATAGGGGGTGAGTCATAAGGACTCAATAAGTGAAGACAAACTAGCAATCTCGAAAAATAGATACGCTAGTCAGGGAAGCAGAAGCCATAGCAGTCAACCAGATAACTCATTCACAGATAATTAAAGTAATAATTCTATACAGCTAAAAAAAATGCATATAAAGATATGCAATGATGTATCATGATGCTATGGGGTCACATGTGCCCGAAACCTATCTCCGGCGCGGGACTCTTATCGTCTACCATGAGATATATACAATAATGACCTTTCACCGGCGCGGGACTCTCATCGACTACGAGAAGTATATGTCGTAATGACCCTTCACCGGCACGGGACTCTCATCGATTACCGCAAAGTATATGCGATAATGACCCTTCACTAGCTCGGGACTCTCATCGATTACCGGGAAATATATGCAATAATGACAGCCTGAGTATAATGCTCAGATACTCAATGCAATACCAGCAACATGACATAAAATATAATGTATGACGTAAATTCAAAGCTAAGGCATAATGAGTACGCCTATCGGCAGCTACACACGTAAAGAACACGTGGTAGAAAATCCACGAGGCCAAATGCCTCCAAAGAAATGGATATAATCACTTACCTTATTCCAAAGCTAGCCCTGCTACTCAAAAACTGCTTTCTTCCTTTGGATTAACTGCCAAACGATCCCGCTCTACTCAATAAGGAGAAAAATTATATCAAATAAAGCTAAAGGCTTCATTCCTTATGTCTTAAGGCAATCCAGTTAGGAACATGATACCTTATTTGTATATGCGATGCGTACGCCAGGCCTATATATAGGGTTTAAAGTCACATAGCCAAACCCTAAATAAATAACATTTATGGATTGCCCATAACTTCCTGAGTCCGAATATATAATCAATACATGTAACAGGGTCCAATTACCCTTTAAACTATCAATTTAACTTATTAGAACAATGTCTAATATCCCAATTTTTACCGTTAAAATATATTCAAACACATATAATAAGCTAAGATAATGAGTTAACATCATTACCTGGAAATTTCGGGGTAAATATCCCACTATTTTTTCTCCTTTTCTTTCCCCTTTTCCTTTTTCTCTTTGCGTTATCTCTATATTATTGCTCTCTGTTATACGTTCTCTATGTTTCTGTTACAAATGAAGCTAAGGGATAATTATCCCTTGGCTAGCCAACATTACATTCTTTTTTAAAAAAAAAAAAAAATTTGCTACGACGATTAAAATTAAAATGGAACCCTAGAGAAGTCGAAATGATCCCAAATTTTTCGAGCAAGTTATACAAAATATATGTAACACACTCGCTAAGGCAAATCTCAAATCGGACTCCCGAAACTCAAGATACGAATTAAAAGGAAAAAGGACGAAATTATTAATTTTTCGGAACTTTAGCCGAAATCAATCGAACAACCTCGAAACTCACTTCAGAAATTTACATATGTCATAAATGACCATACGAACCTGGCGACGCTTTCATATTTCGAATCGGAGCTCATTCGCCAAACTTGTGCTTGAAAACCTCTTTTATGATTTATTGCTAACGAAAACTGAAACCTTCTTTCGATGCCTACCAACCGAGGTCTAATTTAGCTCAAATTTTACAGACAAGTCGGGATGGTCCTTACGAAGCTTTTAAAATTGACGGCATATCAATCGAAGTCCTAATTTTTGAAACGACTACTTAAGGTCGTTTCAATAAATTTGTATCTAATATGCATCATGTGAGCATTTTAGAACCCTAAGTGACTCTTATTTGTATCATCTTGTATCTTTCTGTATCATGTAATTGTTCTATGTATCTTTATGAAGCTACTGCCTCATATGCAAAGGCGAAAATTGCAAATGGAAATTTAAGGCATCCTTCTTGAATTCATCGACTTTGTTCAAAGTTAGACAATTCACAAATGAACACACATGTGCATATAAAGATAGAGTGTATGGACAAGCGCAAGTTACACCACGAATGATCGGTACAATCATCAACGACAAGGTGATTGACCCAAAGTCGACATACAAGCCTAAAGAGATAATGGACGATATGCAGAGGTGTTATGGTGTACACATAGTTTACACGAAGGCATGGCGATTAAAAGAAATAGCCATTGCAATGATCAGAGGAGACCTAACTGAATCTTACAAGAAGCTGCCAAGCTACATGTATATGTTAGAGCAAAGAAACCCGGGGTCAATTGTTGGTTTTCACGCGACTGAAGATCATTTCTTCATGTACGATTTTGTTGCTTTGAATGCTCCCATAAAGGGATTTCAGCATTGCAAGCCAATCGTGGTCTTTGATGGTAGCTTCCTCCGAATAGAGCACAAAGGAACATTCCTAGCTGCTAGTACATTAGATGCAGCGGTAATATTTCGAACAATACTGCCTGTTTCTAAGTGTTTCTTGTGCGTACTGTCTTTGCTACCTGTTGTATCATACTATTTCATATTGATATCAGACTATTTCAGCCCTATAATTTACTGTTTCAACTTTTTATTTGAATCAGACTGTTTCAGCTTTATATGTGTATCATACTGTTTCTTTGCATAGGGAGAATACTGCCACTTGTTCACACGATTATCGATTCGGAGAATGATGCCTCATGGCAGTTGTTTTTCGAGAGGTTATGCTTACGGTTAGAGGGAAATATATGTGTTGTCTCGGACCATAATGAGAGCATATTCAAGGCTATTGCAATCGTATATCCTCAAGTCCAACACTATGCATGCATATGGCACTTGTGGAACAACCTCAAGACTAATTTCAAGAAATATGAAGAGAAGCTCCATGAGACATTCTTCAGTTTGGCCAAGGCATGCACCATACAGGAATTTGATACATACATGAAAAAGGTGGAAAAAATGGATAAACGGATCAAAGAATATTTGGTAAACATCGAATACCATAAGTCTTCAAGGGCGCATTCAAAAATAAATAGGGGATTTACAATGACATTAAACATTGCGGAATCCTTGAATTCCGTAAATACGGATGCGTGTTATATGCCCGTAGTTGCATTTATGCACTACATGCGCTCACTGGTGGGGACTTGGAGGGATGATAACAGGAAGAAAGCACATGAGATATTCACACCTCTTGGATACAAGTACAATAAGATATTAGATGAGTATAGAAGTGCAGCTATGCTGCTGAAGGTAGTATAACTGTTTAATTCCCCCTTGTATCTCTGTAGTTTCATCATGTATCTTCCTTCTATCTTTCTGTTTCAGAAATGTACCATCCTTGTATTGTAGATACATTCAATAGGACAACAAGCAACTCTCTATGATGGTGACAAGAAATTCATCGTTGACATGGAAGATTTCAAATGGAAGAAGACTATAGTTGTTCTACTATACAATAAAACCCTGGTAAAGACATATGAGGTCCCTGTTAACTCGATCCTGGATGAAAGCAAATGGGAAATTCCAGCCTTCATTTTGAAAAATGAACTATTGCCACCACTTGCTAAACGGCCACTAGGAAGGCCAAAAACAACTAGATACAAACCCCAATGAGTAGTACATGCAAAAAGGACAAAGATTACGTGTGCAAAATGTGGGCGTGAAGAACACAATAGAAAAACTTGCACATCTTCCGAAGGCCAAATAAAACAAATTCTTAGGATTCTTCTATACATTGGGGTTTCCTTTATTTTTCTCATAAAAATAGACAATGTAGTATTGATGAAGATGCAATAGACTGTGTTTCTTATATTTCGTTAGCATTTTTCTTATATCTCATGCGCGTATCTGCTACATATTTCCACATCAACTTAACATCCATGGTTTTGTATCAAATTGTTTCATCGTTGTATCTAGTTGTTTCGTACTGTTTATTTCTTAATGTAACTCTCTCTATCAAAGTGTTTCATGATTGTATCAAACTTTTTTTAGCTGTTTCTTTCTCATTGAATCTGTCTGGTTAAAGTGTTTCAATTTCAGAAGTGTTTCCTGATTGTATCAAAAATACTTTTTACTGTTTCTTTATCAATTTAGCTACCTGTATCAGACCGTTTCATGATTGTATCAAACTGTTTCACAGTTGAAAAAGGAACAAGACAAAACACAGATGCTATAAGCTAAACATTCTGAAACTGTCATTACACAAATACTAACCACAGCAAACAACATCCGGTATTAGAAACATAAACATTCAACATTCATATACAAACAGGATAAAAACATAAAACAACTACGATGTCAAAACATCCGGTCCTAGAAACATAAACGGTGAAGCATCCACAAGACAAAAGAAACACAACCCCTAATTCTTGGGAAATCGTAATCGGCGCTTTATAGCACTCTTTCTCTTTGCAAGCCAGCCTGGATTTTTAGATGCACTAACTGCATCTAAATTAATCTTCCTTTTCCTATAGACCTAAAACAACGTTGCAAGGCGCGCACGGTAAAGACAAATATCAAAGTCAGGAGCAGTTGTGGTATCTTTGGAACCACTAAAATACTCCTCATACACCATAATAAACACTCCACAATCCCTGAAACAGTGACAAAAAAGATGACAATACATATAGTTTGTAATTATGTCAATAAAGAAAAAGCATACACTGAACTAGAACTCTGTTGGGGAAGTCCTTGAACAAAGAAAAAGCCAAATGGATCCTCCAAATTTGCATCGACATACGCTTCGCTTGTGATAGTATCAATATCAGTCCTCGACTGGTAAAATCAATCAGTAAAAGATACTGAGACAACAACACAACAATCTTTTCAACAACTGCAACGACAACCGCATTGTGACTAGCACCAGCACCATTACTCATTGAATCATATATCACAATACATCTAACCTTGAATGACCACACCTAATACCAATGACATAAATCTTTGATATTGATGGGTATCAGAACATAATCAACCTCCATCCAAGGCACATTTGCAGGAATCCTGCATCCTCGAATGTAGCTAGCAACAGAATCCACATCAGACAGCACGGTAGCATAATTCCCACTATTCACATATTCTCATACATGATCTCGATCATGTTTTTAAACAAACAGTCAGTAGTAGTAAAGGTTAAGAGTGTCTTAGGTCGATACTTGCCTTGCTTGCGCGAGTAGTAGAATACAACATCCGTATGCTGAAAAATTGAATAGATAAAATAAATCTTATAAATCAGAGATACAACTCACATAGAGAGGAAAGATACAAATGATATAAATGGACGAAATATTACAGATATACTGAAGAATTGAAAAAAGATACAGTTCAATAAAATGGATAAACCAATACAGTTACAGTGAGGAAGAGAAAAAGATATAGTTGATGGTCTAGATAGCGGGTATACAACAATGAAATAGTACATATACAACGCACTCACACTTAAAATAAACAAAAAAAAGATAAAGTACAAATAATACAAACAAAAACACACGGAAGAAAATAAAAAGATACAGTACAACCACAAGGCACACAAAGACACTTAAAAGAAACAGACACACATACACACACACACTAAATAAAATAGAAAGATACAGTAAAGATACAAGATACAAACACCCACTAGAAAAAACACAAAGATACATTACAGATAACAGAGACACACAAACACACACTAAAAGAAACAAAAAGATATACTAAAGATACAAAACACACATATAATGAAAAGAAAAAAAAGGAACACAAAGTGATAAATTCAATACAACTTACTGAATCATTCAAAGTATGACCACCATGCAACAGAATAAAGAACCACATTCGAGTCGACACTTTTTTGACTCCAAAGTCAAACTCATCCGCAAGTGCGTTGTCATCTTTGGAGTAGACACAAATCCTAACAATATAAAGTACAAGAAACGTGAATTATAAGAGTATCCACACAATAAATAGTACCAGCAAACAAGCATTAATAGGTCACATACCTTCCTCTTTTAGGTTTAGCTGGATCATAAAAAAATGCTACAAAGTTATTTGCTAAATCTTTATCAACGTCCTCAATACGCCAATACTAAAAGGATACCTTGGCAACATCAAAGGTTTTGGCGATACATAAATGCTGCTGGCACCAGAAGGAAACTCACGCACAAAAGGCGACACATCATACTTACCAGGACACCTCAATCTTACCAACACCTTTGAAGGTGTAATTATATTCACACATGGGCTCGCCTGCTCGTTCTCAGGGTCACTATCAACCAACACAATGCCGGACAGCTCACCGAACTCATTAACATCACCTGTATAATGAAGCTCCTCAATGCCATGCTCAACAAGCTCTTCAACAACAGTGTTATTTGTGCCAATATTCTTTGTTTCATTGTGAACGGTAGCAGCGATACTACGGTCAATCTCCACAAACTAGTCCTCAGTCCAATTTTCAAAGGGATCATCATTGAAAGCAGGGGGTTTAATAGGTCCAATAGCAGCATACTTGGTGAGATGAGATGGTTTGGGAGTATCTTTGTTACAAACTCCAGCAACATCAACTGAATAACCTCCAATAAACTGATACAAAAAAAACATGTAGAAATGAAACATGAATAAATAATGAACTACTATAAACCCTAGAGATATGAAAAATAAGCTACCAAGAAACACTGTGCAGGACATGATACAATTTAGAAACAAAAATGATACAACAAGTTCAGAAAAAGGGGCAGACGCGCACCTCATCAGGTTTAGGAGTCTTCAAAAAGTCTTGACTGAAATTCAAACCCAGGTCGAAATTTGGGAATTGGAACTTAGCACCAGCAAACGAAGGGGTCACAGGAACCTTAGCTTCAACTGTCGCAGGCACTGGAATAGGTTTCCATTATCGGTTGCTGCAACATTACTCACTCCACCACTAACAGATCTATAAACGTCAGTGATCACAATAGCCTTGGTTTGAACTGTTTCAGACGGCACAGAAACAGGTTTTTCAAGGCCGCCTGCTACATCGTGCATTCCACTAGTAGCAGATGGCTATAAAAGAAAAAAAAAACTCATATCAATAAGAAACTGTAGTTGGACTGTTTCTTTGGGTTTTTTTCACTGTGTCTAGTTGTATCTATATGTATCTATTTATATCAAGATAAGTACATGAAACGACCCAAATTTTTAGCTAGGCCGTGCGGGCACCCGACATCCTCCCCTAGACCCATCGAGCAAACCCTTAACAACTGAATTAGGAAAATAAATATAAATCCAACTCATAAATAAGAACAAGACTTAAAAAAAACACAAACCTACTGATACCTCTAAGCTGTACAAAAGAAATTACAGCTGACTACCCAACATACTAGGTTTAGGGCTATCAGACTGGAGATCTAAGAGCACAAAAGAAGATAGATACCTCCTGAAGAGAGCAAACTGCAACTGAAATAATAAACAATAAACTGGTGACCATCCGGAATAAAAGCTGGCTCACCCTGACAGCTGAAGTCGCCTTCGCTCCTTCACAACATGATGAACTCAATCCTGGGGCGAATCTACCGAAATGAAATAGATAGACAAAAACAAACAACAAACAAGGGTGAGTTAAAAGGACTAAATAAGTGGGGTAGACTAGCCACCTCAAAGAATAGGATATCTAGCCAGGGAGAAAAGAAACCGATAAACCAAATTCCTCTTATTTAAATTATGAAAAGGCAGAGCCAAATAACAACTAGAATCACGTATGGAATCACAAACTCATTAACAACTAGGAACGTAAGATAACCAGAACATATAGGTATCCTGAACGTATCAACAATCAGAAATACATCATACCGTCGCGGTGTTCAACTCGATCCATATATTTACCGTTGTGGCGTGCAACCCGATCTATATATTTACACCGTTGCAGTGTGCAACCCGATCTATATATTTATACCGTTGCGGCGTGCAACCCGATCCCCGCAACCCAGAATACGAGCCAGAAATATATACGCAAACTGAGATATGTCTACGATATAGTATATATACCGCATACATAAAACACAACACAATACACACTATAGTCAGTATGCGGTGCAATGAGATCGGATGAATGCGGTACGATGCAATGCAGTCACATGTGAATGAGATGGGATGAATACGGTACGATGCAATGCAGTCACATATGCCTGATACCTATCTCCGGCGCGGGACTCTCATCGTCTACCAGGAGATATATGCAATAATGATCCTTCACTAGCTCGGGACTCTCATCGATTACCGGGAAGTATATGCAATGATGACCCTTCACCGGCTCGGGACTCTCATCGATTACCGGGAAGTATATGCAATGATGACCCTTCAATGGCTCGTGACTCTCATCGATTACCGGAAAGTATATGCAATGATGACCCTTCACCGGTGCGGGACTCTCATCGCCAACCGGGAAGTATATGCAATAATGACCCTTCACCGGTGCGGGACTCTCATCGCCAACCGGGAAGTATATGCAATGCTCAAAACCAGAGTGCAATTCTCATATGCTCAATGCAATACCAACAGGGCATAGCATATAATAAACAATGTAAATTCAAAGCTAAGGTGTAATGAGTATGCCTATCTGCAGCTACACACGTAAGGAACTCGTGGTAGAATATCCACAAGGCCAAGGGCCTCCAAATAAATGGATACAAACACTTAACTTGTTATAAAGTTAGCACTGTTACTCAACAACCGTTTTATCCTTTGGATTCTATGCAAAACGATCCTGAATGTTCCGGGGTGAAAATTCTATCTTTTTCCGGCTCTTTTCTCATTTTCTGGTATTTTTCGTTGTGCCATCTCTGTTTCTCGTTCATGTTCATTTCTCCATTTTTGTAACTATCACATAAGCCTTGGGATTTTATCCCAAGGTCAACCCACCGCCTGCCTTTCTTTTTGTCTTTTTTCTTTTTCTTTTATTTTCTTTTACTTTTATATTTTCTTTTCTTAATCGAAAATTAAAACGGTACCCTATGATACTCGAAACAATTCCAACTTTTGCATAAAAGTTATACAAAATATATGTAACACACTTGTTAAGGCGGATCTCAAATCGGACTCCCGAAACTCAATATACAAATTAAATAGAAAAAAAGTCAAATTATTGAACTTTTGGCATTTTAGCGAAAACTAGCCGAACAGCCTCGAAATTCACTTTCGAAAGTTCAGAAAAGTAAAAAATAATCATCCGAATCTAACGGCGCTTTTGGATTTCGAATCGGAGCTCAATCGCTAAAACCGAGCTCGAAAATCTCTTTTTAATATTTATCGACAATAAAAACTTAAATCCTCTTCCGATACGTACCAAACGAGGCCTGATTTAGCTCAAATTTTACAGACAGGTCCTAATAGACCTTACAAAGATTTTAAAATTATTGGCACGCCAATCGGAGTCCTAACTTTCGAAACGACTGACCGAGGTCGTTTCATTCTCCTCCACTTAGACTCTCGTTCGTCCTCGAACGAGCCTAAGTCTAAAGCGAGATTCACGTTGATAACAAGAGAACTTGCACAGACTTCATAAACTACGCCACGAGTATTATTTCTTGATTACAGAATCAGAATTATAACACGCACATCAAACTCTTGGATAAAAACATACCTGGATAATATCATAACGCCATTGCCCAGCTTATTCTGACTAAGTTGATCCTTCCTTGATCACGAGAGGAGAATTATACATTTTCGAAAAAAAGATACACGAAACTCTGGATGGATAATCATGATTCCGCCGACAAATCACCACATCGATATTTTTTACAATATAGAACAAGTCGATGGAACTAAGAATTAGCTCACGCTTGAACAACGCTTCAGGGATTTAATAGTAGGAATCGATATCAATTGGAGGAAGACTCCTCCATTTAGAGCATAAACTCATACAACTAATTTGAATAGAAATAATCATCCTTGTACAACCTGCTGGATTAAGGAAGACTTAGCTAAATAGAGAATGCGGCTCAGACCTGAGCTACCAAATTACTCTCTCGAGTTGCCAAACAGCTGCAACTCTCGAGTTCACAACTCCATACATTTTCTATAAGCACCACCGCTTGATGGATCAAATCAAAGATCAAATGACGCCTCTCATTACCCTTAGTAGCCTTGAAAAACAACTATGTGCTTATCCGGCCACCTTGACACGCACTCTGGCTCAACACAGGGAACATCACAAGAGGCTACTGACCGCCTAAGCTCACCACTTCCGAACAAAGAAAGGATGGAAATGGACTGAGGATAGAAATGATTAGAGCTTCAGGAAGGTCATCTTTTTATTTGCTTGGCTCCCAGAGCTACACTACTTCTGAGTCAGGCTAACTAAAGAATCGCAATTGAAGAGATAGATATTAAATAAGCTCTATGAAACAACATCTATGTCAATTTAACCTCCCAATAAGAAGAAAACTCTGACAATTTACCAGAAAACCCTTTTATACCGAGACAAACTTGTAGAATAATATGACTCTACTAGCGTCTCGAACCAAGAGGAGACACATAGATCGAGTATCACTTACTAACCACTTTACACTGGAAGAAACAATTACACTTTCTGATGGTGACGAATAAGAATCCCATTATCCTACCGACACTGAATTCCAAAGAGCGGTAGACTAACTAGACATTATAACAGAATGAGGGACAACAATATGCCAAGCAAACAATACCGATACTCACTCACAAATCTCTCACATTTAAACCAGATAAACTAGTATGATCATCATAAATGCCAGGAATAAATCATATCAGAAGCTCACCCCTCTACCACAACCGATTCTTAATAGAAATAATATCTAAGGAAACCATGAAAACATGATATGACAAACCATTTCCATATCGATCGGAAGAATCAGATCTTACTCACATATAAGGGAAGAAGAAATACATGGGTCTACTACGTCGGATGACTCAGCATCCTGCCAAACTGGCAGTTCATAGAACTGCCTTTGCAGCTAAGCTGAGCCACTACCTTGGTAATCACCTTCTAAAGAACTACTGCCACTATGCTCTCAACCTCTACTGGATGGTGGCATTTCTCTGGCTGATTGAGATCTAAATAAAATCCCCTGCAACTGCGCAGATGCCTGATGACGAGAGAAAAGATGACTGGCTACTTGTCGGAGTAAGGGGAAACTCCTTAAAGGATAGCCAGACTCACGACAATGATATCACCTTTTCGCTGAAAAATGGAAGCTGGAAAGATTGTTGATAGCTGTAAAGAAAAGACTGAATCTGATCTTGACGAGCTACTGGCACACTCTAAGAATCACGTGACACAAGCTGAGATAACCTGGAAGGTAATACTCTTGGATTAATTATTGGCCAATGTAAGTGCCTCAACCTACTTTGATACATAAACAACCGCCACTAAAATGTACTTCATCCCACAAGAACTGGGGAATGGTCTCATCAAGTCTATCCCTCACACATCAAAGAGTTCCACTTCTACAATGCTCTTTTGGGGAATTTTATTCTTCCTCGATATAACTACCATTTTTTTTTCATTGATTACAATTCTTAATGAACACATGATAATCTTTGTAGAGAAAATGCCAAAAGAAATCACACTCCAACACTTTAGCCATCATCCTAACACCACCATAATGTCCTCCATAAGAATATGAGTGACATCCTTCCAAAATCTCTATTTGTTCATATTTGGGTACACATCTTTTTATCATTCCATCCACACAAACAAAAAAGATAAGGCACATCCCAAAAATAGTGTCGGGCATCCTTAACCAGCATTTTCTTTTGGTTATAAGTGAAGTCATCCAGGATTTCTCCATAAGCCACACAATTAGCTAAATCTACACACCAAAGATTAGGGGTGAACATAGGGCAGTTTTGTTTGGTTTTCCCATTATTCAAACCAAACCAAACCAAATATGTCAATTTTTCAAATTTATAAACCAAACCAAACTAAAACCAACATAAATCCGGTTTTCTCAATCTTGGTTTTCTCGGTTTATTCGATTTTTTTGGTTTATTCGGTTTTAATTAGATAAAGTCTCCACAACAAAAATTATGTAACTGTCGGTTCAAATATTTTCTTTATTGAGACAGATGGGCGCTGTGGTAAAACATTTGTTCAGAAGCTTAGATTTTGTTATAGGTGGTATTCAAGAGATTTTGTCATCACTTTGGCTAAAGCAAATTTTATAGATTATATACATATCTTTGGTTAAGGCATTATTAATTAATTAAGTCTTAATCAACTTTGGCTAAGGCAAATTTTACAGATTTTCTTTTCAATTGAACTTTTATGTTTGGTTTGTTGAGAAATGCAGCGCATCTTGTTGGTCTAAATATTAATATACTGTATTCCAGTAGCTTCTTAAAGAGAGAAGAGTGATTATCTTTGAACTTGTAGTTGCATATTCTGGCACCAGATACTTTTATATTCTATTACATTGTAACTTAATTTTTTGATTTGATGCATTTTTCTTTACTTCTACTCTGTTTCTATTTGATTCATCTGTTCATTACTTTATTTATAAAAAGTTTACAATGAATATTATATGTATAAGAGTATAAAAAAAATATAATATCGGTTCGGTTTGATTTTGGTTCGATTTTTTTTTTTGGTAACACCGAACCAAACCAAATAGATCGGTTTTTAGTTTTTCAAACCAAACCATGAGTTGGTTTTTTTTTTTGTTCCGTTTGTTTTGCGGTTTGGTTTGGGTTTTCGGTTCGATTTGTTCATCCCTACCAAGGATCATCTCCCAAGACACGACCAATATCCTCTCATCGGGGAATGAATCATCTAGTCAAGAGTGTTTTTTGGTTCCCCTTTCTCCTCCAAACAGGTCAAGTGGTCTGCCACTTGATTTTTGATCCATGACATCTACATCATATTGTTGAAGCTATAAAATCCACCGAATCAATGTGTTGTTTGAGTCCTTATTTCTCATCAAATAATAAATTGAGGGGTGATCCTTATGTACAATCACCTTGGACCCCACTAAATAAGCTCTAAACTTCTCAGAAGTAAAGATTACGATAATTAAATCCTTCTATATCATTATATAGTTAAGTTGAGTACCATTCTATATAATTAGCATCACACATAAGCTCGAATGGCTTGTCCCATTTTGGACTAACTATCACCAATGCAGTGGTCAATCTTCTTTTCAATTCCTCAAAAGCCCTCAAACAAGCTAATACAATTAAACAAATAGAACACACTGTTGATAAATTTGACAAATAAAAGGTTCAATTAAAATTCGAGATGAGAAGTTTAGCTAATCATAACTAAACTCATAAAAATAAATTAAAACAAGATCCACACGAACAGAGTTGAGAAAAACTCTTCGATTTGTTTTGTGGATTGGTTTTAAGGATCTTCCAAGCTCGAACTTGCTTTTCAAGATATAGGGTTAAATAATGATTAGAAGCTTTTATAACACGTCCTCTAGCCAAATGACCACACTACTGTTAGGAATCTGATTTCGTAAGTGACCAAAATAGAAAAATGGATGAACAGAAATATGCAGAGTTATATGTCCCGAGCCCACAAATTTCTTGTGCGTCCTTAAAAAATCTTATCCCCTCACTGTTGCCCAAGGTTCACGGATAAATTCTTCCGAGGATAGAACGGAACGTTCAACTTAGCGGTAACGGCACTTCAAACCGCTAAGTTATCGGCGAACTCAAAATAATGGTGCAAATCACACAACTGGCTTACTTTGTTTTGAAAGTAATGATGCAGAAAGGAAGAGGAGATATATCAGAAAATTTCAGGGTGAAAAATTCTGAAGGAATGTCTATCTAATTATAGCCAACGAAATTCTGGATGAAAGGGTGTGAAGGTGGCTATTCACATTACAAGTGGCTATTCACGAAATACAACCCTTCAGGTGGGTGACTGATCACATTGCAAGTGACTATTCATGAAAAGCAACCCTTCAGGTGGGTGTCTGTTCGCATTGTAAGTGACTATTCATGAAAAGCAACCCTTCAGCTGGGTATTTCTAGAATACGCGGGAATTTTCTAGAGCGGGAATTTTACTAAAGACAAATTACCGTTACGAAAATTGTCACATAAAATAGTAATATAAAATATTAATATTAAGTAAATGTTCTAATTTTTTGGTCAAAAGCCAAAGTTGCCTTTTCATCTTCTTCCCTCATTTTCCATTCACACTACCACACTTCAACCCCAACAATCCCCCACATGAATGGGGAATGATGGAAACATGCATGAAAAAAAAAAACTTGTGTGATTCGCAACTAAGGACTAATTGCATCGTGATAAGTAGGTTTCCCTTTGAACTTTTTGTAGTGAATATATATCGGATATACTTGGTCAATCGGTAGATTTGATATCTTTGAACAGTCGAACTTTAGTGTATACCTAGACAATATATGTCACACAATTAATCCTTATCTATTTTTTAATTCTCATTGTTGTGTTCGTTTCAGCCATGAACACCGCCTGGTTTAATAAGTGCATAGAGAATTGGCCTTACAGAATTCTCCTTGAAGCGGCTTCCACTTCACACTTACATAGGTGACTTCTAAACGTGTAATCCCGTAGATGCACACTATTTGATAATCCCCATATCAAACTAAGATAATCATTAAAAGGCGATGACGGTCTATCCTTGGTACTGAACATTGTCTCATCATGAGAATGGACCAAAATAAATTTAGTTTGACAATGTTGAACTGTCACTCACAACTTTGTTTGAGCTCCTTGAACCTAGATCTTGGGATCTCCAGTCTTGTAGGTAGAGTTACCGCCATGAGTCACTTGTCCTTGGCCATAGTCCCATTCACTTTGATGACCATTCTATTGCCTCTCTAGTTAGGCCTTTTGTAAGCGGATCCGACACATTTTTTTTTGACCTTACATAGTCAATTGTCATAATGCCCCTAGAGATCAGTTGTCTAACGGTTTTATGTCTTCGCTATATATGATGATTTTTACCGTTATACACGACATTCCTTGCCCTTCCTATAGCCGATTGACTATCACAATGTATGCAGATTGGGGTCAATGGCTTTGGCCAAAATGGAATATCTTCCAAAAAATTCCAAAGCCATTCAGCTTCCTCACCGGCTTTGTTTAAAGCTACAAATTCAACTTCCATCGTGGAGCGGGCAATTAATGTCTGTTTGGACGACTTCCAAGACACCGCTTCCCCACCAATTATGAAAATGTATCCACTTGTGGATTTAGACTCAGTTGAACCGGTGATCCAGTTTGCATCACAATATCCCTCAATAACTGTAGGGTACTTAGTATAATGCAAAGCAAAGTCTTGGGTATATTGCAAATATCCCAAAGCTCGTTTCATTGCCATCCAATGAGTTTGGCCTGGATCGTGTGTGTATCGACTCAATTTACTTATAGCACAGGCTATATCTGGTCGAGTGCAATTTATTATATACATTAAACATCCTAACACACGTGCATAATCCAGTTGAGACGTACTTTTACCTTTGTTCTTCTTAAGAGCAAGAGTTACGTCTATTGGAGTTTTTGAAACTTTGAAGTCCAAATAGTTGAACTTGTCAAGTACTGATTTGATGTAATGAGATTGAGACGGAGCCAAACCACCAGGAGTTTTATGTATTTTAATACCCAAGATTACATCGGCAACTCCTAAGTCTTTCATATCAAATTTTCTAGTCAACAAACGCTTTGTAGCATTTATGTTGGTAATGTCATTACTCATTATCAACATATCATCCACATAAAGGCAGATAATGACTATTTGTTTTGGAGTGTTTTAATGTAAACACATTTATCACACTCATTAATCACAAAACCATTTGACAACATTGTATGGTCAAATTTTGCATGTCATTGCTTAGGTGATTGTTTAAGTCCATAAAGAGACTTAACAAGTCCTCAAACCTTATTTTCTTTTTCAGGAACCACTTTGCCCTTCGGGTTGTTCCATATAGATTTCGTCCTATAAATCTCCATTTAAGAAAGCTGTTTTAACATCCATCTGATGGATTTCAAGACCATACACAGTGGCTAAAGCGATTAACACCTGTATGGATGTAATCCTTGTTACCGGCGAGTATGTGTCGAAATAATCAAGACTTCTTTCTGTCTATACCCTTTGACAACTAGTCTTGCCTTATACTTGTCAATAGTGCCATCAGCTTTCATTTTCCTTTTGAAAATCCACTTGGAACCTAACGGTTTATTCTCAGGAGGAAGATTAACCAGCTCCCAAGTATGGTTGCTCAAAATAGATTCCATTTCATTATTGACTGCCTCTTTCCAAAATGGCGATTCTGAAGAAGACATGGCTTCTTTAAATGTTCGAGGCTCATTTTCTAATAAGAATGTCACAAAGTCATCTCCAAATGAAGTAGATGTCCGTTGACGCTTGCTGCGTCTTGGCTCTTCTTCATTTGATGTACCCTCGTTAGTTCCTTCCCGAGGACGTTTGGATTTCTCACAAAACGATTCATGATCCTCTTTGTACGGATATATATTTTCAAAGAATTCAGCATTATCTGATTCCATTACCGTATTAACATGAATGTCAGGATTTTCTGATTTACAAACCAGAAAATGATATGCTCTACTATTTGTAGCATATCCTATGAAAGCGTAATCAACGGTTTTCGGTCCTAGTTTAACCCTTTTGGGTTTAGGAATCTGGACTTTTGCTAAACACCCCCACACTTTGAAATAATTCAAGTTGGGTTTCTTTCCTTTCCACTGTTCATATGGAATGGATAGTGTTTTGCTATGGGGCACTCGATTGAGTATTCGATTAGCTGTAAGAATAGCTTCCCCCCACAAGTTCTGGGGTAAACCCAAACTTATCAATAAGGCATTCAGCATCTCCTTTAACGTTCTATTCTTTCTTTCCGCAATCCCATTGAATTGAGGCGAGTGTGGTGCAGCTGTTTGGTGAATAATGCCATATTCCAAACATATTTCTTCAAAAGGAGATTCATATTCACCGCCCCTATCACTTCTTTTCATTTTGATCTTTTTGTTAAGTTGTGTTTCAACTTCATTTTTGTATTGCTTGAATGCGACAATTGCCTCGTCTTTACTACTGAGTAAATAAACATAGCAGTAACGAGTGCTATCGTCAATAAAAGTTATGAAATACTTCTTTCCATCGCGAGATGGTATTGACTTCATGTCACAAATATCCGTATGAATTAAGTCTAAGGGTCCAGAATTCATTTCAACTGATTTGTAAGGATGTTTGACATACTTAGACTCAACGCATATTTGACATTTTGATTTTTCACATTCAAATTTAGGCAATACTTCCAAATTGATCATTTTACGCAAGGTTTTAAAATTGACATGTCCCAACCGAGAATGCCATAAATTATTTGACTCAAGCAAATAAGAAGAACCTGAAATTTTATTCATATTGTTAACGACCATTATATTCAGCTTGAAGAAGGCCCTCATTTAGGTAACTTTTTCATACAAACAGATCATTCTTAGTTAATACAACTTCATCAGAAACAAAAACACACTTAAACCCATTCTTAACGAGAAGTGCAGTAGAGACTAAGTTTTTTCTAATTTCAGGAACATGAAGGACGTTGTTTAGAGTCACCACCTTGCCAGAAGTCATCTTAAGAAAGACTTTTCCATATCCTTCAATCTTGGCCGTTGCAGAATTTCCCATGAAAATTGTTTCATCCGTTCTAGCGGGGGCATAGGAGGCAAAAGCTTCTTTAACTGCACAGACATGGCGGGTGGCACCAGAATCGATCCACTATTCTTTTGGACTTCCAACCAAGTTACATTCGAAAATCACTACACATAGATCAATGTCTTGAACTCCTTAGGAAATTACGCTTTCTTCAACCATGTTGGCTTGAAGTTTCTCTTTTTTCTTGTCCTTGTCCTTGTCCTTCCTTGGGGCACAACAATTAGAGGACTTATGTCTGGCCTTGCCACAGTTGTAGCAGTTACCCTTGAACTTTTCTTGTCAGGGTAATTCTTCTTTTTGGAAGAGCTCTTTCTCTTATTTTGTTTTGGAGTATGCTCAACAATATTTGCTCCCTCAATTGTTGAACTTTCACGGGACTTCTTTTCAGCAGACTTGTTATCCTCTTCAATCCTTAAGCGGACAATCAAATCTTCAAGCGACATCTCCTTGCGCTTATGTTTCAAGTAACTCTTGGAGTCCTTCCAAAGTGGAAGCAGTTTTTCAATGATTGCAGCTACTTGAAATGCTTCATTGATATTCAAACCTTAAGCAAGGAGATCATGAATGATCATTTGAAGTTCTTGGACTTGGGACACAACAGATTTACCATCCACCATTTTTTAGTCTAAAAACTTGGCAACCACAAACTTCTTCAGCCGACATCCTCAGTTTTGTACTTCTTTTCAAGATCATTCTACAACTCCTTGGACGTATCAATGTTGATATAAACATTGTACAAGTTATCTTCCAATCCGCTGAGAATATAAATCTTGCAAAGAAAATCAGAATGTTTTCATGCCTCAGTAACGAGGAAACGTTCAATGTCGGGAGTTCTATCAGGTAATACAGGAACGTCTTCTTTGATGAACTTTTGCAGACTTTATTGCCACCACTTGAAATCAATCCCAAAAAATTTCCCAGGTTTTTCTGCCGGTGCTGGCACCATAATTGGCCCTGCTGGAGGACGGCTTGAACTTGCCCCAGCATTAGCAGCAGCTGCTGGATTATTTGCAACATTATCCGTTGTCATTTCTGTCAAAATAAAATAGATCGATTCAGTAAATGGTGAAGTATTTAAATCTTCAAACCAGACTTAACAACACAGTGAAGAGATTATTCTTCAAATTGATTTAAACAACACAATGAAGAGATTATTCTTCAAACTGATTTAAACAGCACAGTGAAGAGATTATTCTTCAAACTGATTAGAAGTAGAAAAATCACACAGATTTTCAATCTCCAACTAACAGTAACGTTAGGAGTAGAAAATCACGAAAGTTTTAGTCTCCACAGTCACTAAGAAAATCAGAACATAAAGTATAAATAACATTCTTTAAGCTTGTTAGGAATCTGATTTCGTAAGTGACAAAAATAGAAAAATGGATGAACAGAAATATGCAGAGTTATATGTCCCGAGCCCAAAAATTTCTTGTGCGTCCATAAAGAATCTTATCCCCTCACTGTTTCCCAAGGGTCACGGATAAATTCTTCCCAGAATAGAACGGAACGTTCAACTTTGCGGTAGCGGCACTTCAAACCACTAAGTTATAGGCGAACTCAAAATAATGGTGCAAATCACATGACTGACTTACTATGTTTTGAAAGTAATGATGCAAAAAGGAAGATGAGATATAGCAGAAAATTTCAGGGTGAAAAATTCTGAAGGAATGGCTATCTATTTATAGCCAACGAAATTCTGGATGAAAGGGTGTGAAGGTAGTTGTTCACATTACAAGTGACTATTCACGAAATGCAACCCTTCAGGTGGGTGACTGTTCACATTGGAAGTGACTATTCATGAAAAGCAACCCTTCAGGTGGGTGCCTGTTCACATTGTAAGTGACTATTCATGAAAAGCAACCCTTCAGGTGGGTATTTCTAGAATACGTGGGAATTTTCTAGAGCGGGAATTTTATTAAAGACAAATTACCATTACGAAAACAGTCACATAAAATATTAATATAAAATATTAATAATAAATAAATGATCTAATTTTGTTGGTCAAAAGCTAAAGTTGCCTTTTTATCTTCTTTCCTCATTTTCCATTCACACTACCACACTTCAACCCCAACAATTACTCCTCGTAGTAAAAATTACATAAATTTTATCTTATGCTCTCCCAATGCCTCACACGGAATTTAGATGAAATTCTAGAATTTTTCATGCCACACCCATGTCTCACATGGAATCTTGGTTGGTTCCCAAATTTAATTTTTCACTTCCCATGCTTTAGAGCCTTAGCTCACTACTTGAACTTTATTTTTTTCTTCAAAAATTTGCCTATGTATGATGCTTTTGGCCATATGAGGCATGTTTTTGACTGATTATTCAAATTTTTATCATTTTAGCTCCAGCCTTGATCAAATCACCTCCTTTTCTCACCCATTGCTTCCAATACATTAAAATTCAACCAATTAGTTCAATCAATAAGATCAAATTTACGATAGGGGTAGGGGTGTCATAACACCTGCTAACTTTGGCCAAGACTCTCTGTGTGTGTGTATATATATATATATATATATATATATATATATACAGTCTCGGGGGTGCCACAACACCTATTAACTTTGGCCGAGACTGTGTATATATATGTGTGTGTGTGTGTGTGTGTGTATATATATATTAAAAGTGGCATCCATAGTAACAAAAGGTGTCCGAGTGCCAACAGTATGAGACTTAAGTTTCTCCCCAATTAACAAGGTTCAAATCCCCCTAATTGCTTATTTAGTTTTATGTTTTATTTTTTTTGCAGCACTCTAGTCCCAAGATGCATACATATATAGCATGCTACTCTCACTTAAATTGTATCTGTTTCTATTTTTTTTCTATTAATTAATGTTGACTTGTCTTTTTTAAATAAGACAATTAAAATGTTATCTTTTTTACTTTTATTTGGTTGACCTTTTTTGCCCTCTTTCTACGAACATAATATTTTTCTCCCATATCTATAACAAATGTCCGCTCTCCTTCCCCTAATTACGAACTCCATGCTCTCATTCTCCAAATTTTGATCCAAACTCATTGCTCCTTCCCCCAAATTCCAATCGAAAATCAACGCATGCTGGAGTGCTGGGTCACGCACTCCCTCCTTTTGGAAGGATTTTTTTTTTTTTTTTAAAAAATAATTATGTTTTTATTTTCCAGCCCTATTTGGTATTTTTTATTCTTTATTTCACATTTCTTGTCCTATTTAAATGTTTTGTTTGTGAATTTGTATTTGACTATTTTCTGTTATTTATCAACAACTAAATCTTTTAAGAGAATCTAAGCTTATTAGAATCTTGAGCCTTTGCTATTTGAATATTTTGCTTGTCAACTTATACTTGCTTCAATATTTGGAAATTCCACATGAAAAGTTTGGTAAATGAGTTATTGCAACAAATCAAGATCCTATAAATGTATGAGCTCCTAATGAATTCATATTAATTATGAGTTGGAATCAACTTTCATTTTGTAGGAAACTGTTCCTAATTCTTATGAATTGAGATGGATATATTTATCACTAGGTCAAATGATTCTCAATCAAGTCCTAAATTCTCTAATCATGTTCATCTTATTTCTCTAATCATGTTCATCTTATAGATAGACTCAATTTGGATCCACTTAAAGCCGATCTCGGAGAAAGAATACCTATTGATAACTATAGCCCTCGAGTAAGAGATGAAGTGAGGAGATACTACATTAAAAAAAGGCCGTGTCAATTGTTCGATCATCAATTTCCTAAAACTAAAACAGGAGAAAAAATGCAAGGATTTATGGCAGATTGGCTCAATTGTCCATATTCTAGGTGGTTGGATTATAGTGTGAGGAAAGATGTCGCCTTTTGCTTAGGTTGTTATTTTTCAAAGATGAATTTGTTCATGAAAGTAAAAGAGGGTTTTACTCAACAAATGGTTTTACCATCCATGATCCATGTTTCACGAAGATATTATCTTTATCACATAAAAATCTATCAACTCAAGTTGGTTTTGATATGCTTTCCAAAAGTTCAAATGTAAAATATCGAATGTATTTAGAAGCTTCAATTGATGTGTCAATACTTCTTTTGTATTATGAATTGCCTTATAGAAGTCATGACTGAAGAGATCTTCAACAATTCAAGGCCTCTTTTAAAGATTTTTGTGATGGCATGGGAACAAACATCCGTATATGGGGAAAGTTATATTAGAGAATGCTCCAAAAAATAATACTTTGACTTGTCCATGCCCTAGTATCCTAAAGGATATTATTAAGTGTGTGCAAAAGAAATATTGAAAGTTATAATTGAATATTGGATAGAGATTACTTTACAAGTTTAGTTGTTGAGTCCAAAGATATCTCACTAAAAGAACACATGACTCTTGTTTTGCAGTATGTTAATTAGAAAAGTGAAGTGATAGAGACATTTCTTGATACTGTCCATGTTAGTGATACATCAGCATGCTCACAAAAGGAGATAATTTATTTATTACTTTTGGATCACTCACTAAGTCCACAAAAATACGTGGATAAGGTTATAATAGAGCAAGTAACATAAGGAGAAATAAATGGCAACAAGTCTTTTATTATTAAAGGATGTCCATCGGCATATTAAATTCATTATTTTTCTCATTAGTTATAATTAACAGTTATAGCTATTACTAAAATATATTTGGTTGTTGAAGACTTCTTTTATCATGTTACTAATATGTTAAAAGTTGTAGGAGGATTGATCTCGCTCAAAACTCGTTCCAAAAGGATAAGCGGTTGATTGTAAATATAGTCCGGTTATGTCCGAAATCATATCCCACACAGAGCTTAACGTTGCTTTGTAGATGTTTATTGTGCTAAGTGATCATACCCAAACAGTTACTAATAAAATTTGTGATTTTTACCTAATGAACAACTAAAACTAAGAACTAATTAAAAGTAAGTAAATACAGATAATGGTGTGTTCAATGAGTATAAACCTAGAATTATGATTCTTCCAACTATCAGGATGAACTACTAACACATTCCTACAATCTCGTCATTTTCTCCTATATTGATCGTGAATTCTTTAGTTACCGTAAAAATCTTCTGATCAAGAACAATAATTTCCTATGTTATTCTTCTGGACTAACCTAGGTGATTATTTAATTGACTCACTAAGATCACGATAAAGCTTCATTATTTCTAACCTCACTTTTGAATTCTTGCAATTGTCTTCCAACTACTTTGACCTATTAAGGAGACGAAAGGTGTTTTCTGGTCCCCCCCCCCCTCCCTCCGAAATGGGATGTGCCAGAAAGGAATAATTGGCTGATAGACAGCTTACAATGCAGTTGATTCGAAAACATAGGCAAAAAAAGAATAAAGATAACCCCGAAGAGCGGAACGGCCGGGGACTATTCTTTCTATCGCTTGCCCTTGCAATTGAATCAATCTAAAAAATATAAAAATACCGGTAACTCAAGTCAATTCGCAAGGTTTTTTTCTCTTGCTTAGAAGTACGTTATACAAAAACTACCTAAACTTATGATCTTTTCTAAGCATTAAAAGGTATAATGGCACAATTAGTTGAAGGTCCTTTAATCAATCATAACAAGTATGCAGTTGAACAAATACAATCATAAGAACAACTTGAATATACAAAACTCGTCAATAGATTCACCCAACTAAAGGTTCAATCAAAACACTAGATAAAATATTTAGCTATTCATTTTCATACTAAAAAACACAATAAGAATTGATAAAACAAGATTCATAGCAGAAAAGTAGAGAAAAGTTCTTTCATTCGTCATGTGGAACGGTTTCAAGTATCTCCCACTCTTGAACTTGCTTCTCCAACGTGTTTCTTGCCTTCCTAGGCCAAGAATATCACTGAAATATGGGTTGGAGGCTTTTATATCACGTCCTTAAGACAAATGACCAGATTACTATCCAGTACAATAACACATAAATTTTTCGCTTGTGTTATAACTGTGCAAAGCACAACCATAGTACAGAAAATTTGGAACTTCTCCAAAGTCTTGTGCGATGCATAGGACGTTTTAGGACCATCTCCCCCTCCCAAACTTGTTTTCCTCACCTTTTGTGTGATGGTTCTGCATTGGAAAGTTAGCTCACTACTTTGGTAATATTTTTCTTAACCAAAAATTAATTCAAGGGTTGTGCTATGACCATGTGGCATACAACTTAGCTCCAATTCATCAGATTTTTCATTTTTTGCTTCAACGTTTTGCTCAAATCATCTTATTGTTGCACCAATGGCCTCTTTTACAGTAAAACACAAGCAATTAGCTCAATCAACCACTTTTTCATCATCTAAACTAACAAGAGTATACCAAATTAAGGGGTAAAACACACTAAAATATATGCATATTTGGCCTAACATCGGCAATCTTTTAAACATAGATATTAGCTTCGTCAATATCAAGCCGAAAAGTTTGAGAAGTTACTTGAGCCAGGTGTGGTTCTAGCTAGAAAAGGATTAAATCACGAACGTAGACTTCAAAGACCAGGTGATACTCGTTGGGGATCACATTTTAAAACAACAGATATCTTTATCTTTATGTTCTCAATTATTGTTCGTGCGCTTGGAGGGATTGAACATGGAGGTTCTAACTCAAATGAAAGAAATCAAGCAGAATATATTAACACTTTGAAATTTGCTTGTATGTTTCACTTGATTTTGAAAGTATTGGCATTATCAAATGAGTTGAGCAAGACGTTAGAAAAAAGAGATAAAGATATTGTTAACGCCATGGAGTATCTTGACATTGCAAAGAAACGTTCATAAGAGATGAGGAAAAATGTATGTATGGGATTCTCTATTGATTGATGTTAACACATTTTTTCATACGTATGATATTGGGATTCCAATATGGATGAGCGTTATCTTATTGGAAATTTGAAGCGTAAGTCGTCTAATATTTGCTATTTACACCCTTGCCTTGTGTGGCTGTGCATTGGAAAGATTTTGGCTATGCTTCTGGGTGGCGGTATGAATTTGAATGGGCCAAGCACCATATATCATCTCTTACACTTCTTGTCTTTTAACCAAAAAATGTTGTCTTTCTTTGATGGCAACGCAAATTCCAGAATGTAAGCACCATGCACCTATTTCTTCATCTTTTTCATTATTTTGGAAGGATCGATTTACACATCATTATCTAAATAAAATATTGAGAAGTATCTAGAACGATGTGAAACACACATAAACCTCAATTTAGTACCAACATCCTCTGTTGACACAAAGGAGAGTCAACTAATCTTTTATCTTTATTATCCTTTTTTTAAGGCAAAGAGTCAACTAGGCATTGCACCTAGAAACAAAATTTATAAATAATAAAAATAAAAGCTTCGAAGAGGACAATGCAAAGAAAGGAGGGCTAAAACATACCTTACATCATCCTATCGAGGGAAAATCTCGAGCCTAGCATGAATGCTAAAAATAAGAACTCGACAGTATAAATACTCTATGATCATCACAGAGTTTATAATATACTATGTGATGATATGACATATGATAATACTAATATAATAGAAAAAGCTAAAAGCTAGAAAGGAAGTAGAATTATGCAATCCACACTTCCTTTGTATCACTTCCTTTTACAAGTGGTAAAATTAAATTTGTAAAAATGCCCTAAAATTCTAACTTGGTGAAGTATAACACATGGTTCTCTATCTTAATCATATATGCTTTTCATCATGCTTAGAACCCGTTGATTTTGTGCTCCGTACAGGTTGTACTCTAGTAGGCTCAAAAAAGGTCTCTGCCTCCTCACTCGTTTTAATAAATTTTTTTTAATCTTCCTTGGTGATAAATCACCTTCACGAGCTACTAGAAGAAAATTATGAGCCGTACATTCTTCATTATCTTCTGTATAATACAGATTGTATGGGAAAAAATACGTCACCTACTGTTACGGGGATACGAGTCCAGCTGGCGAGACTAGGCTTATCTTACAAGTCACTGGGCACAGAGGATACACGCCTGCTCCTTGGGCCAATGACCATTCAGGCGGTAAAAATACGCCGCCTACTGTTATGGGGATACGAGTCCAGTTGGCGAGACTAGGCTTATCTTACAAGTCACCAGGCACAGAGGATACACGCCCGCTCCTTGGGCTAACGACCGTTCACGTAGCATGGCCATAGGATGCGGGACATACATCCCACCGGCCTAGGTTTACAGAGTCCTAGTTAGGGTTTAGTATATACCACCGCCTTGAGTTATAGGCCAATAGGCTTATTAGTCTTTGTTTTACCTTAATTAGGATTGGGTATCCACTACTATAAATACCCCTCCTTACATTGTATTGTAGAACAAAGCGATTCACCATAGAATCCGGCTACTCAAGGAATAAGACTAGTTCGCTTTTCTTTCTTATTATTTTTCTCTTTTACTTATTTACTTTTCCGTCGTATTTACCGTATTGCTTATGACCTCATTCTTAATTAATTCTTTAACCTAGGCGACCGATTTTAGGCATAAACAGTTTGGCTCCCACCGTGGGACCCAGTCAATTGTAGGCATTTTAAAAAGGATAATGCGCAATCATGTCTGATGATAGTAGCAACATTTCGAAAAACACTACAGACGCAATAGATGAATCCACAAAGGATACCAGTGATCCCAGCGTGCAACCTAGGGATCCCGTTGAACAACCGAAAGACTCTTCCCATGACCCAATCCATGTCGGAGGCGACCAACCGCTGGAAGGTAATACTGAATTCAGAGGGTTTCTTGTTAATCTCCTCAACACTATGTCAGAACAAGCAAAGCGGAATTCGAGCAATATGGTCGAAGGGATATCATAGAAGTTAAGAGCGATGTTTTCTGGATCATCTCAGAGGCCAGCATCCCCGCGAAGATCAGCGCCGATGAACAATTCGCCAACATATGTTCCTAGCCGCAGGCTCAACATAGATGCCGCTCCCGAAGGACCATCAAATATCAACAATCAAGACCTTAAGGGGGTGCCTGTCATCTAGGACCTTATAAAGGAGATGAAGGATATCCACGACCGGATTGGTAATGTGTCGGGTGGTCCACCCCAAGTTACCATGGTAGATGAGCAAAAATTTTACAAGCATGCTTACAAAGCAAGCGTTGCACCAGTCCGCATACCAAAGCACTTCTGCCTGCCGGATAACTTGAAATATGATGGAACAACTGACCTGGATAAGCATTTTTCTGCGTATTAGAAAGCTACAAAGAGTAACGAGATCACCAAGGAAGAAATTCAGTCTGCTCTAGTGAAGAGGTTTGGCTCAACTCTGACCAAAGACGCCCTTTCTTGGTACACCCAGCTACCAATGGGCTCCATCGAATTATTCGCTTAGATGCAGGACCTATTCAAGAAAGCGCATTCTGGTGCCCGCAAGTGGGAGAAGCGCATGGAGGACATCTTTGAGATCCGTCAGCGTGACAACAAACTGTTGAAGGACTACCTTGACAGGTTTCAACGGGAATGCATGGAGCTTCCTCAAGTACCCGATAATATTGCCATGGTAGCCTTTGGTAAAAGTATGAACTCAAAGGGATCGTTAGCCACCAGGGAATTATAGTGGAGTTTAACTCAACATCCTGTGAAAACATGGAGTGCATTGCATCAGTGGTATACTGAAATGCTTAGCTTGAAGCCAGATCATTCCCAGAAGCCCGAAGATTAGTGAAGGAAGAGTGCAGGTAGTCCCTCTCTAGAAAGTGAAGAGGACGGAAGAAGAACAAAAGCCGAAGTTTAGAACCAGGTGAGAATCGAAAAGCAGAGCAGTTCCCGGAATCTGGATCCCAAGAAAAGCGAACAGAGTCCCATAGCTTCAGATATTTTGATTTGCGAGTCAACGATGTGGATTTAGTTGCCAATCACTTTGGAAAACTAGGTCCAAGGGTCTGATGGTCGCCTACCATAAAAGAAGCAATGGGGAGAAACACATCGCCTAATTGCAGTTTTCACCGTAGTGGAGGCCATGCAAAGGTCGACTGCAAGGCCCTGACGATTGAAATCGAGAATCTATTGAAAGAAGGGCACCTCAAAGACCTGATTGGCGAAGGACCACGGCGTTCGAAAGCACCAGATTCTAAAAACTTGAGGACCATCAATGCAATCTTCACGGATCTGGAACTAGCCACCGCCCGGGGTACTATAGAGTCGAGGGTATTGCTCGGTCCAATTCTGTTCATCCCAGAGGAAGAAGAATAAAAGTGAAAAGGTAATGAATAACGAACTAACAAACAAATTAAAATTATCTATACTAAGAGATTAAATCGAAGCTCCGCAGCAACGGTGCAAAAGGTTGGCAAGGCCCAAACATGGTTCTGTGCCAAGCAATAACAGTGAGATGGGGTAAAACGCAAGGACCTTGCGATGAATTAATCTAGTTAGTGTAGATGAACTAATTCGAAATGCAAGTTAAAGTTATCCATAATTTTGATTTGAAATGTAACTAAAGCTATGATTAAATAATGTGAAAGTAAAGATTGTTTTCTAATTGAGTAAAGAAATAAGGATTGTACTCTTCACCTAATTATGTGCTTAATGAAATCTAACCGCTAAGCTAATAAATGTTGGGCCACACTTTGAAATCAAACTCATACACCCAAACTATCCCTTCCAGTAATAGGTGGGACTAATGCTTTTTGACCTTCGGTATCAAGAAGTGTTGCATGAAACACAATTGGTATGTTCCCGGATAGGGTTATTCCTTTTTCGGTGTTCAACCCCGTTAGCCCAAGGTAACCTCAACCACACCTACCTTGGATTGAACTTCACTACTTACATCATTCCTAATACTACTCTTTCGATATAGTTTAAGCACTTGAGAGTTTGAACCTATGTTGATCACCGCAAGCTTTTAAGATTTAAAGCTTGAAACTAGTGAAAAATGGTATTTACAACATGTTTTAGGCTTAACTAATTAGACCCATTAGATTTAAAATATAGGCTTTGAATACAACTCTAGGTTATAATTTAGCTACTCATAAAATGTAATTAATAAGTACATTCAATTGTAGATTATAGCAATGGAAAGATAATGGTATTGGGAAGAAGTATATAAAAATTCTAATGATCAGATGGTTGGATCTTCCAAAATGGATGAAACTTGTTGAAGAAGCCAAAAGAATTCGTAGACTAGCTCTCCAAACTATTTATATTCTTTAAAAAATTTAATCCTGAAACAATTCTTTTGTAGTTGTGCGGGGGCACATCTAGAATGAACTTTGCTATTGTGTCTTTAACTTCACTTATGTGGCCGCATAGCTGATAAGGTCACCACATAATTCAAGCTCTTCAAGAACGCATGCCATATACTTAATTGTGTGTTCGCATATGCACATACTTTGATTGTGTGGAAGCACATTCTTGTGGTAAGTCGCACATGGAATTGAAGTTGAGTCTGAGTTTTTATAGATTTTGTCACGTGTGTGCAGCCGCATAATTCTCAGAGTTGTGTGGTCACATTACTAATTGGTGGTCATGAATTAATAATTTTCTGAGCTTGGCATCTTTGTTCCTCTTGAAGTTATAGGGCCACATGACAACTGAGTGGCGCACCTTTGAGAGATTGTGCGGCCACATAACTCTTGTGCGGACACATTTTTGTCTTTCTTGTATCTTATTTATTTCCACGTTGAAGGATTCATATATGCATATGTCACAAAATCTATACTAAATAGATTACGCAAAATATTAATCAGAAAACTTACTTGTTCTCCTTATAAGCGGAAGTGATAGTATCTTTACCACAACTGGAATCACTGGTCATCGGTGGTTGTCACATTAATGGAGCAACTCCTTTATCCACAGCCTAAACACTAGTTTATTTGGTAGAGAGAAAGAGGAAGAGCAATAGAGAAAGTACTGTCTTTTCATGTAAGCCTTTTACTGTATATATAACTAAATAATACAATAGTTGTCCTCCTATAGGACTCTATCAGGTAACTTATCTTTTTTACTTGAATAGTCTTTAAGAGCACCCCTTTATGGGTGGACTCTTTATCAGATAAACCCAACATCTCCCACTCACACATAATGGGAGTGCTATTATATTATGAGAAATATATTCTCATCTCATCTCTATAAATATTCATACAGTGAAATAGACCGTACGACCAACATACTGTGAGAGCTACGTGCTATACATCTGTTAGGAGTATATAGCCTCTCGTCGAGTACAAAACTGCAAGTAGATTATAAAGTATGCAATACCCTAGATCATATGAGTCACATTTTTTATATTCTCTCAAAATCTCAAATATCATTATACTGTATTCACAATTATAACTCATAAGTATAACTAGTGCACCTGTGAACACAAATTAATGAGATTCCATTAATGATCTCCCTCTTCTCACGATTTTTTTAACATTAGCTCAACTGCTTTTCTAGATATGTCCCACCAGACCGCATCCATTTTCATGGTCTTTTGGAAACACACTAAGATAGCTAATATTAGACTAAATCTCAAGTATCTGATCGGAGTCACTGAGGGTACACATTTTGATCCACGATAAGGCTCTAGGTCTCACACAACAATAAGTTGAGATTAAACTTATGTTAACCCATGGTCGACATTAGCACACATGGTATGAAACACGTGCTACAACGTTTTTCTCCTTTCATTAAGGAGCGTATGTCTCTATAAATAATGATGTATAGATGAAATTCAGACACCATATGTATCTAAATTCGAGTTCCTTAAACTCACATCTAGCTCACAAAGTAGACTAGGCGAACATTCTTTCACCTTAATAACCTTCTGTTATTATTTAAGCGACTCTACTGATTTTAAGCATATAGCTCTTAAATTACCCATTTGATAATTTTTTTACTTAAAATCAAGTCTCATCTCTACTTATCACTAAGATAAGGAGGTGGTTGCCTGTGTGAGAAGGACAACCTCTTGTCTACCTGACATACTAAAATATAATTGAAGAATGTGCTAAACACTCAATAAATCATGAATATGTATGTAAGTAAATCAACTTTATTGATTATCAAAGAACATAGTTTTGTGAACAACTGGAAAAACAAAGAATAATACAAAATCACTCAAAGTCTACGCAAGCCTTGAGACCTAGTGTGTCGCACAAATGCATCTCTAGCTAAAGGCTTGGTCAGTGAGTCTGCTACCATATCTTCTGTAGATATTTTCACCAGGTTCAACCTCTTGTATTTATACATGTCTCTTGCATAGTTATACTTGATATCTATGTGCTTAATATCCCAATGATGCTTAGGATTTTTGGTTGCATCAACTGCAGCCTTACTATCACAGTAGACCAATACTGGTTCATCATCAGTGTTACCCAACAAGCTTTTCAAGAGCCTATTTAACCAAACAACTTCTTGTGTTGCTTTTGACAGAGCCATATATTCGGCTTCCATTGTGGATAGTGCTACACATGATCGCTTCTTACTCCTTCATGATATGGCACCATTACTAAGTAAGAAGACATATCCTGAGGTAGACTTCCTCTCGCCTAAATATCCTCCATGATCAGCATCAGTGTATCCAACTAATCGCAAATCTTTGCCGCCTTGATAATAAAGTGTGTAGCGAGCTGTTCCTCTCAGATATCTCATGATCCTCTTTACTGCTTGCCAATGTGTTGGACCTGGATCAGATTGATATCTACTTACCAAGCCAACTGCTTGACAAATATCAGGTCTAGTACATACCATAGCATATATTTGACATCCAATTGCGCTTCTATAAGGCACTCGTTCATCTTTTCTGTCTCTTCAGGAGTTTAAGGACACAAATGATTTCCCAAGTTATGGCTTTTGCTAATAGGAGTGTCAATTGGGTTGCTATTTTGCATATTAAATCGTTCAAGAATTTTTTTAATGTAATTCTCTTGAGAGAGATACAATAGTTTCTTAGGACGATCTCTTGAAATCTTGATTCCAAGAATATATGCAGCTTCACCATATCTTTCATTTTAAATTGAGATGACAACCAGGCCTTTACCTCGTTTAATAACTCCTTATCATTTCTAGTTATCAGTATATCATCAACATACAATGTCAGAATTAGAAGCTTATTTCTTAATCTCTTGGTATAAACACAATGGACTTCATCAACCATAGTAAAACTATCTGATATGATCACATTTTGAAAGTTTATATACCACTGTCTTGAAGATTGTTTGAGGCCATAAATAGACTTCAAAAGTCTACAAACCTTTTGTTCGTGACATTTTTCTAAGAAATATTCGGGTTGTTCCATATAAATTTCTTCATCTAATTCTCCATTGAGAAATGTAGTCTTTACATCCATCTGATGTAATTCAAGATCTAAACTTGTTACTATAGCTAGAATCAAGCGAATTGCGTTAAATCGCACAACAGGTGAGAAAGTCTCTTCGTAGTCTATTCCTTCCTGTTGTGTATAACCTTTTGCCACCAGTGGAGCCTTATATCTCTCAATTGTGCCATCAGCCTTGAGCTTAATCTTGAGAACCCATTTGCTCCCAATTGCTCTGCGTTCTTTTGGGAGATCAACTAGTTCCCAGAATTTGTTGACTCTCATTGACTCCATTTCATCTTCCATTGATTTTATCCAGTTTTCCATAGAAGGCCATGAAAGAGCCTCGTTTGCATTTTTAGGCTCGTTTTCTACTTGTAAGAACAACATAAAAAGTTCAGCACCTTCGACATCAAATTGTCGGCGGGGAATCTTTTTACGTAAACCACGTCCTTTTTGTGATTCTTCTTCGTTGTTCCCATTTGGATCAATGTTGCTCCCATTTGGATCAAGAAAATCTATCATGCTCCCACTTGGAACAAGATCAGTGACCATCTCGCTCCCACTTGGAACAAGATTTATTTGGTCACTGTTTGATGTCAAATGATTACTTACATTCGCATCCGATGATGAAGGAGGTTGTTGATGTGAAAGTAATTCATCATCTGCCATGTTTGTGAGAAGAATCATGTGTATAGGCAGCGCAACCCCAAGGTCTTAATACACTTAGGTTGGGTGCTCGTCCAGTCCATAACTCATATGGAGGGGTAGCAACTGATTTTGTAGGCACTCGGTTAAGTACATAGGTACCAGTGAGCAATGCATCACCCCAATAACTAATTGGGAGGTTAGCTTGTGCCATCATTGACCTAACCATTTCTAGGAGCGTCTTGTTTCTTTTCTCCGTAACACCATTTTGTTGGGGAGTATTTGGGATAGTCAACTGATGAACAATTCCCTTTCCATCACATAACTTGTTAAATTGAGTTGACAAGTACTCTCGACCTCGGTCAGTTCGAAGAACTTTTATCTTCTTGTCCAACTGATTTTCTACTAAGTTCATATAGCGTTTGAAACAACTTATTGCTTCTGATTTGTGGGAAATTAAATAGACATAACCGAAACGAGTGTAGTCATCTATAAACGTGATGAAATAGTACGCTCCGTGCCTAGCCCTAACATTTATAGGCTCACAGATGTCCGAATGGATTAATTCCAAGGGATATTCAGCTCTAGTCGCTTTACCGAAGGGTTTTCTTGCAGATTTTCCTGCTAGACAACTTTCACAAGTGGACAATTCCACATGTTCAATGCCAGTAAGCAAACCTTGTTTTTCCAACCTTTGCATTCTTTGTTGGCCAATATGACCAAGTCTAGCATGCCATATGTTTACATCAGTATCATATTTATGTGAGGAAGCAAACATAGAAAAACTAGCATTATTATTAAACGAATCATAATCCAAATCCATAATAATAAAACCTCCGGTTACATGACCAAAACCAAATAAAGTTGAACTTAAAGTCAATTTGACAGAATTGTCATGGAAAAACAAGCTAAAGCCAAGCCTAAGCAAAACAATAACAGAAATTATATTCCGGCGAGTCCTGGAGCATAGAGGACATCATGTAGTAGTAGGTGTCGACCACCACGCAAGACTAACTTGCATGTACCGATCCCTTCAACAGCAACCTTATTGTTGTTGCCCACATAAATCCACTTTGTTCCACGTGAAATACGCCGAAACTCCACAAAAGAATTGTGTTCCCTTGTTATGTGGTCCGTTGCTCCCGAGTCTACAATCTACAGAGGATTAGATTCAGTCAAAAATACTGAACTAGAAGCACAAAGTTCACTAGTTTGAGTTTTGTGAATTACCATTCTAGGAGGCTCAGAGCAATCCTTAGCATAGTGACTCTTTTTGTCACAGTTAAAGCATTTCACCTTTGCAACATTGACACGTTTGAGACGTTTGTTATTGCCTTGTTGTTCTTCCTTTGCTCTTTTAGCAGGGTGAGACTGGGTTGGTCCTCTTTTCTTAACCCAATTCTTTTTCTTTGAGCCACCTTTGGCCTTAAAGGATGTTGCCATATGCAACTCAGTTTTTGGCTTAGCAGCCTCAAGCCGATCCTCTTCAAGCTCAAGAGATATCCGGACATTTTTTAGAGACGTGATTAGCTGGTTGTGGGTCAAATGCATCTTCATGTGATCCCAAGAATCAGGTAAGGACCGTATGATAGTTTGAATTTGTTGCTCATCGGTCAACACATGACCAGCATCTTTTAACTCCCCAATCATGTTTGTCATAAGCCTCTGATGAGTTCTCACTGAATTTTCTGGGCGCTTCTTGTATGAATCAAACTTGATTGATAAGGATCGAAGCCTTGCAACAGAACATGTACCAAACCTATTCTTCAAAGCAACCCAAAGACCCATAGCTCTTTGGTGATCCTTATATTCCCCTAAGATATCATCATCTAAGGTGCTCAGCAACGTAATGCGAGCCAAGGAGTCTTTCTTTTTCCAAGCGTCATAAGCCGCACGGTCACGCCTATGCTGAGTCGTGGTGCCTTCCTCAGGATCATCCATGACGATGTTAATTGCCTCCAGAGCCTCTTTTTCTTCAAGCACATATTGAACTTTTATGCTCCAGGTCTCATAGCTGTCACCATTGAGTTTCAACCCTTTGTTGAGTTCAGCAACAATGTTTTTAGCAGCAGTAGATATTCTTTTAATAAAATAAAAAAAATATAGTGAGGATCTAAAAAAGAAAATCTCTAAACGCAAGTTCTATGTTCATTATACATACATATTCGGACAATAAGCACTAAGTTGATAATGGAGTCGAAAGTTCACTATGTTCCCAGTCATCGTTCAAAAATTAAACACATGAAAATTAACCTGGTCAACTACCTTGCTTAATATCTTAATCATGTATTAAAACAATATTTTTGTTTTTCATGATCCTATAATCCCGTGTGGATCTAAGTTAAACAAATTAACTTAAATTTATTTTAAATTTTATTTAAGATATTAAATAAAATAAGTCAAACGTTAAACTAATTAACATTTATGTATTCATTAAAGTAATTAACAAATAGATTAAATATTAAACTAATTAATATTTATAAACATGTTAAGCAAATTAACAATACTAATTAATGTTAAACTAATTAACATTTTAGGCATGTTTAAACTAAACTAATTAGCAAATCATGTAATTGTTAAACTAATTAACATTAACGTTAAATAAATTAACATTTCATGCAATTTTCTAAACTAATAAAGCAATGTCGTTGTTTATGCAATTGAGATAATAAGAATTATGATTTTATCAAATATAAATACTAAATTTATATTTCTTTTAAACCAAAGTATTTAAAAAAAATTCAGAATCAACCATAGAATGTTTTACAAGTTTGGCCATTAGCCAAAAAAAAATTAAAGGAGTACCCTCTCTTAAAGGAAATTCCGAAATGAGTCATTTACCCAATTCTACCTATATTGTGACACAAACCAAATAAACATGGACACCTACTCTATCAAGGATGCTTACCTGAAGCTGAGAGGTGATGTTACTAGAGTCCCTTGGAGAAGACTGATCTGCAATAATCTCAGCCCTCCTAAAATGCATTTTATATTGCTTCTGGCTATCCACAATAGATTGCCTACTAAGGAAAGGCTTATGAAATGGAGGATTGTTAACAATGCTACATGTCCCTTATGTGAGATGGAGGATAAATGTCATGACCATCTATTCTTCAGTTGTAGCTATGCTAAAGAGATGTGGACTCGACTACTAACATGGCAAGGCATCAAGCGGCAAGGGTTAATATGGCAAGATGAACTAAAGTGGGCAGAGAGGAATGCTAGAGGCAAAGGAGCTAAAGCTGAACTATATAGAATGACAATGGCAGAAGCTGTCTATCATATCTGGTTAGAAAGGAACAGTAGAGCTTTTGAACAAAAGAAGTGTGAAGCTGGAGCAACGGTAAGAATTATCATCCAGGAAATACACTGCAAGGGAACCCTCTATGGCAAGCTGAAGACCAGATTAGCACAACTAGATTTCTATACTTAGATAGTTCTTTGCTTATGCAATGTTAGAGAGTAGCATTCCAGTATTTAGATAATTATGAGAAGATAGCCAGTAGGAAAGGTCTGTCCTCTACTGGTAATGTACTACTCCTAGTTATGTAATATCAATTTGGTAATAAAAAGTTCAGCTACCAAAAAAAAAAAAAAATTTAATGGGCTAGTGACCCAAATTTGTTATGATCTGCTAAGTTAATAAAAAAACATAAATATTGTATGAAAAAAAAAAAGGTCACTTAATTAAAGAAGCGCCTACTTCAACCCTAGAGATGTAAAACAAAACGTAATTTTGGGTTCATCTTCTATCTCAAGCAACTGTTGCCTCCTCTGTTTATAGAAAACGAAGCCTTATTGTTTCTTTTTCTTTCCTTCTCAGCAATAACCACCATTGTAGAAATACCAAGCGTAAAAAAACTTTTTTTTAATGGTTTTCTTTGGAAATTAAGAAAGAGAAACCCTTTGTTTCTTCTCCCTCACTTCTACACTGTTACACCTAGTTCCACCATTGTTGGAAGCCTAAGCTTCAAAAAAACTTTTTCTTTTATGGTGTTCTTGGCGGCTGACCACTGCTGGAAGTTCTGACAGCGGTTCGTGGCGGAACTCAAGCGGCTATTTAGGCAGATTAGATATGTATATAAATTTTTTAATTACCAAAATAAATTGGTCTAAACTGTTATACAAATTATGTTAATTACGACATAGTTTGTTCTCAGAATTTGAGAAACTTTTTTCAAAATTTTGTTTCGAATAGGAACTCTTTCCAGATTTCAAAAAAAAAAAAATTTATATTACAGTTTCCAAATACATATCTTTGGCGTCATAAAGCAATCACAACCTTCTATAAGATACACATCGATTGCATTTTAATGTCATTCATTAAAATATTATTTATATTTCTTAGATTCAAGCAGAGAACAATGAATATATACTAATTTTTTTTAAAGACCAGAAAACCAACCTGGCTCTGACACCAATGGAGGATTCATGTATGCATATATCCCAAAATCTATACTAAATAGATTACATAAAATATTAATCAGAAAACTTACTTGTTCTCCTTATAAGTGGAAGCTGTAGGATCTTTACCACGTCTGGAATCAGTGGTCGTCGGTGGTCGTCACACTAATGGAGAAACTCCTTTATCCAAAGTCTAAACACTAGTTTATTTGGTAGAGAGAAAGAGGAAGATGTTATACTCTAAGCACACCTCATATGGACACTAGAACAGGGGGGTTGAATAGTGTCCTCCAATTTTCTTCGAAAAATCAGATTCTTAATGTCAAGAACCTTGTTCTCGTCACAACAGTTTTCCACTCCAAACAACACAACACACACAAATTGCAAACTAAGAGAACACGATGTTTTTACGTAGAAAACTCCTTGCTCAAGGGAGAAAAATCACGACCCACATGCTGGGATTTTTGAACCAATCCACTAACACAAAGAGCAAGTTTTTAGATAACAAAACTCTGTAATCAAGGGGCTACACTCTAGACCCTAATCACTCAACAAAGCTAAACTCTAGGTTTACAAAGTAATCTCACAACAGTTTACCTATTAGAGTTGCTTCTGAATTAAGCACATAGGTAAAAACAACGATAGCACAAACTATGACAACTTCAAAACAAGAACCTAGACAGAATATCTAAGTTCAACCACGTAGCCTTCAACAATTATCTTCAACAGTTAAGTCACTTTGAAAGTTATTGGATCGCCTTTGTATTGCTCTCAACTCTCTTTGTGAATAACTGAATATCGGCTGCCTCAATTACTAGCTTTTATAAGGGCTTCAAAATGCTAGTCGCATTACACAAGGAAACCTTGTAATTTTGGTTAGACAAGATTTCCTGTGACTCTTTCGTTGTTTAACTCCAACTCTTATTCATACTTCAAAGACACAGCCACGACACAACCTTTTTTAGCTGACTAGGATGCATAATAATTCACGCGCCAAGTATTCCTAGTTCTGCAAGGGTTTACATTCCATAATCTTTTCAATCAGTCATGCTCTTCTTCATAAGGACCAAGTTCTCCTCCAGAACCACTAGGTCCTTCGTTTGTCATTCTTCAAAACATTCAGCTCAACAAATTCTCCCTTTTTGATGATGACAAACAAATGTTGCCAAAGAACCTGGACATACAAAAAACACCAAAAACACATAAGCAAAAATACATTTGAAAACTTTAAAACGGATGAGTTAGGTCAAAAACACCCCAACATTTCCTTCTTCCTCCTTTTGGCATCATCGAAAAGATTCAAAATCCTGCAAGAACAAGTCAGTATTATCCAGTCTAGAGCACAAGGCAATCAAGTCAACTAAGCACACAAGAATAAATCTAAGGGCCCAACCAGAACCAGATATATTACAGAAAGGATCCAATGCAGACAAAAGAAATTTAAAACCAATTATCCAGGCAGTGACAAACACACAGCCCAATTCAGTACATAACTTCAAATGATTGTCTTAAAAAAAACACACATCAGGAAGGGACATATAGGGAAGGAAAGCAGGGATTTGGACAAGGACATGAAAGGAAGCGAGAATGACTTAGGTCTTCAGGTTGAAGTGCTTGACAAATGCCTCAATATTCCTTGAATTCTTGGCCCTTTCTACCACCAGCTCGGCCTCATGCTTGTGACACTCGATCTTCAAGCGATCAATTTCATGATCCTTCACCTTCAACTACCTTTTCAGTTCAGCATTCTCTTCATCTACATCCAACACATGCTGCTCCAATTACTTCACAGCTGCAATAGCTTCATCAGGTCCAAAGTCTTCACTTTCTCAGGTTGCTCTTGCTTGACTTGCACTGGCCTCTTAGATGACCTCTTCTCCTTGAAGAAGTCACAGTTTTTCAGCACATTCTGGCCAAACATCTGATGCAGAGTTGGCTTCTACCCATCTTCAAAGGGCACCCAAAAGTGCTCAAAGACCTGCTACAGGATGTAGGAATGCACTGAAGAGTGTGGCTTTTGATCAGCATCAGCAATCCTCTTTATGTGTCTGATGATCATACCAGGCAGATTGATGCTTGTTCCTCTATCCAGCAGGTCCATATAGGTCAAGTCAAGAGCACAAGCCTCACTGTTCCTTTTCCCTCTAGGCAACAAAAACCTATGAACAAATTCAAACAGTAGCTGATGTGCAGGTTCCATCTCCTTTTTCTCCACCTTTCTTTCCTTTCTAAGTTTAGCCTTTCTTGAGAATTTCTTCACCACACTGAGAGGAGTCACACCATCAGTTCTCTTTGGCCATTTCAGCTTGATGTACCTGCAATAACCTTCAGCAGGAACCTCAAGGATTACTCCCAGCTCATTTCTTCCAAACTCTATCTCCACTCCTTTGACAACTGAGAACACTCTTCCTGCAGCTACTCTACAATTTATGTAAAATTCAATGATCTCCTCAGCATATAGAAATCTGTTTTCCTTAGCAAAAAGGTTCAACCACCCTTGATCCTCTACCTTCCTTAGCAGATGTTTCATGTTGTGCTCATTCAGGTCACTCAAGATGCTTCCAGCCAATACTTGGTGCCTAGCAAAGAAGGCTGCCCTGTCAACCTCTTCATCAGTCTCTTTTTTCTTCTTCTTGCTCTTTACCTCACTATCAGTATCAGAATCACTAGGGTCAACATAACTCCCATCCTCATCACTTCTCACCTTTGCTTCAACAGTGCTCTTCACCTGCTTCTCTTCAGCCACCTTTTTACCCTTCTTCTTCTCAAGATTTGCAACCTTTTTCACCTGCTGTTTCAGAGCAGACCTAGTAGCCACCCTCCTAGGCACTGTCTGCATAGTAGGTTCTCCATCACCTCCAGTTTCACCCTGAGTGTCTTCATCACTCTCATCAACCAGCCTGCTTTTAGACACAGGTTTTCCACCTTTCAACAATTTCCTTTTTTTTTCAGTTACTGATTTTGTTTCACTTACAAACACTACCTCCTCTTCTTCCTCTTCTCCCATCAGCTTCTCATCCTCTCTACCAATTTTTTTTTCACACTTTTCTTTTGTTTCTCCACTGTTTTTTAACTTTTATCAGCACCATCCTGAATTTTCTCATCCTTCTCTCCCTCAGAGTCAGTCCAATCAAGTTCTGCATCCTCAACCACTGCAGGAACTGAGCAATAGCCAGGTTCTTGACTCAATTCCTTTGTAGCTTCAACAGAACTAGGTACCCCACCCACTGGGCCTTCCAACATAGCCACCACATGAACCTTTTCAAGAGGAGCAGCCTCCAAACTAGATTCGTCAACTGGACCTTTTTGAGACTCAGCAGAGTCCTCCTCTCTCAATCTCTCCAACATATTTTCAACTACATTGACCTTCACCTTTTTGTCAGTTAACCCAATCCCAGGAACAAGGTCCTCTATCACAGTCTGCAACTATTCCTCATTAGTATTCCCCTATCAGTTGTATTACTAGGCTCTACTGTTTCTATAATTTTATCTAGCCCTTTAACTAGGTTTTTAAAGCTCAATATCCCAGGGATTTTAGCCAAATCTAAAGCAGTATAACTAGTTAGGGTTGAGTCAGGTCTTACCTTAACTCATTTTTAACGGAGACTGGTAATGACGACGTCGGAGCTGATGGTTTTGCAACAATTTTCTTGGGACCCTTCTTTCCCGCTCCCGCTCTTTTGAGGAATTTCACCCTCGCTTTGACGATTCTTTCAGCAAGAGTGGAGGCGGGGGACTAAGAGTAGATTCTTTGGAGGTGTGGGTTTCTGAGGTCTTTGCCGGAGAGGCGGATGATGATTGTGCCTGAGACATAGTGTGAATTTTTTCTTGGTTAGGGTTTGAGAGAAAGGTTTTCCTTGTTTTGAACGTTTGAGAGAGAACGGAGTATAAGAATGTTTGGTGTTTCTCTTTCTATTGCTTCAATGTGAGAAAGAAAAAATAACGGTGGGTTCAAGCTTCTATAGGGTTTAGGTAGTAATGATGGTGATGTAAAGAAAATCAGCTTTTTGAAGTTTTTGGGAAACCGGGAAAGAGTGGGATTTGACGGTTATTTGAACTTACCCATTTAAAGCTTCTAGAATAGGTGGAGTCAGTTGAAGTCTTAGAGAAATATAGCCATAAAAGGAATTTTTCTTATGATTATGGGCGGTTACACAAACATGAAAGGTTTCCTTGACGCACGTTCATTAAGCAATCAATTTCAGTTATGACACTTAACATAAATAGCTATGTAGATGTACCTGGACATGGTTCATCATGCTTGTCTTGGTTCTTTCTATGTATCCTGTAGGTTCTTTCATGGGAACACATTAGCATACTCTAATGGTACTCAGTTGAATAAGTATACTTAAATAAAGTACAAAATTAGACTAGACAATAGCAACTATAGTTACAAAGAAAATAATGAATACTTAACTAACCAATCCTTGGTGAACGAATGTTGAGTCATCCGTGTATTTTGGTCATCCCTAACTCAAACCTGTTCCTCTCAAATTGAACTTTGTTCAGTGCTTTGGTAAAGATGTCACCAATTTGATCCTCAGTCCTGCAAGAATTCATGGTAATTAGACCCTTCTCCACATTGTCTCTAAGAAAGTGGTGTCTAATATCAATATGCTTGGTTCTTTTATCTTGGACTGGGTTCTTGGCAGTGTTCACTGCACTTGTTTTATCACAGAAAATAGCACAGCTCCGCATTTTATTCCAGAGTCCTCCAACTGCTGTTTGATCCATAGCAATTGTGAGCAACATGATGCACCAGCTACATACTCTGCTTCTGCAGTATACAATGCTACTGAATTTTGCTTCTTTGTTGCCCAAGAAACCAGGCAAGGACCAAGAAAGTGTGTCATCCCTGAAGTGCTTTTCCTGTCCACCAGATGACCTGCATAATCAGCATCAGCAAAGCCAATTAGTTCAAAAGTACCTCCCCTTGGGTACCATTGACATAAATCCTAAGTTCTCTTCAAATATCTCAAGATTCTCTTCACAGCTGTTAAATGTGATTCCTTAGGCTTGGACTGAAATCTAGCACACAGTCCCACACTGTATACAATATCAGGTCGACTAGCTGTGAGATAGAGGAGTGAATCTATGATTCCTCTATATTTCGTCTCATTTATAGAAGGACCTAGTTCGTCCATATCCAGCTTTGTTCTAGGAGCAATAGGTGTAGACATTTCTTTTGCTCCTTCCATGTCGAACTTATTTAGAAATTCCTTGACATATTTCTGTTGATGAATCATAGTTCCTTTAGGAATCTGTTTAATCTGCAGTCCTAGGAAGAAATTGAGTTCTCCCATCATACTCATTTCGAATTCACTGCCCATCAACTCAGCAAATCCCTTGCATAATTCCTCATCAGTGGCGCCAAAAATAATGTCATCAACATATACCTGAACCACCAATAGGTCCTTTCCTTTCTTCTTTAGGAATAATGTGTTGTCAATCTTCCCTCTTGAAAATCCATTCTTAAGCAAGAACCTTGATAATCTCTCATACCAGGCTCTAGGGGCTTGCTTCAATCTGTAGAGTGCCTTATCAAGTTTGTAAACATGATCAGGGAATTCAATGTTCACGAACCCTGAAGGTTGTATCACATAGACTTCTTCATTCATGTATCCATTCAAAAAGGCACTCTTCACATCCATCTAGTACAGTGTAAACTCCATATGTGTAGCAAAAGCAATCAGCAGTTTTACGGCTTCCATCCTGGCTACTGGTGCAAAGGTCTCATCATAATCGATTCCTTCCTCTTAACTGTATCCTTGGACTACCAATCTAGCTTTATTCCTTGTCACTATACCATACTCATCCAATTTGTTTCTGAACACCCACTTTGTTCCAATAATTGACCTGTCCTTTGGCTTAGGAACCAGATGCCAGACTTTGCTTCTTTCAAACTGATGTAATTCATCCTGCATAGCTAGGACCCAATCAGGATCTTCCAAAGCTTCTTTTACATTCTTTGGTTCCATAGATGATAGGAAGGCAAAGAATGCACAAAAATTCTTCAAGATAGATCTAGTCATAATTCAGGTATCCAGTTCAGATAGCACATTCTCCAGAGGATGAGAACTTTGATGTTTCCAAGGTCGGGGTTGTACATGATGAGAAGAACCTTCAGTAACATCTAGAGTGGGTTCTTCATGATTATTTGAATCATCAACTTTATCTATTGTTCCCTCTGAGATGTTGACTCCTTATTCCCTTTGACCTGAATCTTCATCTTCCTCACATAGTTCCTCCTTTTCTTCTGGATTATCAGAGTTAACTGTACCATCATCTCGAACAAGACCAATGGCCTGATCATTTGCTTCTTTTTCATCAATTTCCTTATCTGATTCATCAAATACCACATGCATGCTCTCATATACTATTTGTGTTCTTTTGTTAAACACTTTGTATGCCTTGCTTTGAGTAGAGTACCCAAGAAATATTGCCTCATCACTGCTTCCATCAAATTTTCCCAATGGTTCCTTGCTGTTGTTGTGAACAAAATATGTACACCCACAGGGCCTCAGATGTGCAATATTCGGTTTCCTTCCTCTGAGAAGTTCATATGAAGTCGTGTCAAGAATAGCTCTTATGGAGCACATGTTCAACAAGTAACATGCAGTGTTTATAGCTTCAGCCCAGAAGTTCCTTGCAAGACCACTTGATAACAACATGGTTCTTGCCATATCCTCTAGAGACCTGTTCTTCCTTTCAACTACTCCATTCTGCTGTGGAGTTCTTAGTGCAGAAAAGTTATGATCAATGCTGTGTTTGGCACAATACTCAGAGAATTTTATGTTTTCGAACTCCGTGCCATGATCAGATCTGATGCTGACCAATTCCACGCTCAATTTTTTCTGCACAACTCCAGCCCAATCCTTAAAGTTATCAAAGGCTTCATCTTTGGATGCCAAGAACAGGGTCTATGTATACCTTGAGTAATCATCAACAATTACAAACACGCACCTCTTTCCTCCTCTGCTCCTGACTCTCATGGGTGCATAAAGATCCATATGTATCAACTCCAGTGGCTTTGATGTGCTCACCACCTTTTTGGATTTAAAGGATGATCTCACATGTTTTCCTTTAACAAAAGCATCACACATTTTTATGTTTTCAAATTTCTTGTTTGGCAATCCACGAACCAACTCCTTCGATACTAACTTGTTGAGCTGTGACAAACTAGCATGTCCCATTCTTTTGTGCCACAGTTGAGAGTCACTTTCTTGAATATTCAGGCATGTTAAGTCGTTTTCAGGCAGTGATTTTAGTGATGCTTTGTACACATTGTTCACCCTTTTTTCTTCCATGACAATCTCTCCACTCTGTAGGTTCTTCACAATACACCCTACATAGAAGAAACTCGATTTTTTTCCTCTATCACACAGTTGAGCGATACTCAGCAAATTGTGTCTAAGACCATCAACACAGTATACATTTTCAATGGCATGATCTAGAGTTCTTCTAACTTTTCTGATTCCCACAATCTGACCACTTTTTCCTCCTCCAAAGGCTACACTGCCTCCTTGAAATGCTACGAGTGAGAGAAAGTTTCTTCTGTCTCCTGTCATATGTCTTGAACAACCACTGTCAAGAATCCAACTTGGGTTGTTCACTTTCACTCCAGCTTGCAAAATAAATCAAGGGTTAGTTTTAGGAACCCAGACAAGCTTGGGTCCCTTCTTGTGAGAAAATGGATAAATCAAATATTTCTTAGCCCATTCAGGTAAAATACTCCTCTTATTTTTGGTCTTTGCCTTGCTTGCATTTATGCACCTTTGTCTGTAATACCCAGTTTCACCGCAGATGGTGCACAACATATTACAAGGCAAACCTACATATTTGCTTTTAGGATTATATGGGGGCAGTAGTTTCTTGAATCCTAGCCCTTGTTTTCCTTTGTTCTGATTTTCAAGAACCCAATTCATTGCCTCAGAGGATTTGTTCCATTTTGTTAATCAACCCTTTGTTTGAGAATCCTGTTTTTCTCAGTTTCCTGATACATGATCTTATTTGTTCTTTTAAGCTCATCTTCAAGAAAAGTTTGAACTTCACCGATTACTTGCTTACCATTAACACTTTCCTTTAACTTATTTAATTCAATCTCAAGTTCTGAGATCTTAGAGTTTGACACAAGAGCCTGTCCTTTCAGAACATCATTGATTTCTTCAAGTTCAATATTTTGCTCTTGGAAACTCTTGTGTTTTGCTCTTAGATCACTCATATCTTCAGTCAATTTATCTTTCTCAGTTTTTAACTTTTCATAACCCTCAATTAAGGTGGCAGTAATTAAGATCAAGTTTTTAGTAGAGTATGTGTGCAGGTTTCTTTTAGTTCAGAAAGACATACCTCTACTGAATGAGCAGCTTCTTCTCCATCGGTTGCCATGAGGGCTGATTCCTTCTTCTGATCATCCTCTGTGTACATCTCTTTTAACTTCTCCCAAATTTCTTTGGCAGACTTGTATTCCAACACTTTTGCTAGCACATCAGTCGTCAGCCTTTTTCTCAAGTATGAGACACCTTTGGCATTTGCTTATAGCCAATATAAGTCTTGAGGATCAAGTTCTTCTACCAGTTTTGGAACCAAGGCTCCATTTGCTACTCTCTTTACAGGAACATGAGGTCCTCATTTTATGATCAACCAGAGACTATAATCCATCGCTTGAAGAAAGATTTTCATTTGTTTCTTTCACCATTTGTTGCTTGTCCCATTAAACACATGTGCCTTGAAAGGATCTCTTCCTCCTCTGAACTCCCGTGGATCCTCCTCGTCTGAACTATCACCTGACACTCCCATCAATGCTAGTGGAGACTCATCCTCAGATTCCTTTTCTTGGTCAGATTCACTATCAGTAGGTCCCCATGTAGCATAAAACGCTTCTTTTCTCTTCCTTCTTCCTGCTCTGAAGTTTGGAGGTCGTCTGAATTTCTTCTTGTCTTTATCAGTATCTTTTAATGCCTCCTTCTCCTTCTCCTTTGTAGCTCTATTCTTCATCCACTCAACTTTCCACATTGGACAATCCACAACTGCATGGTCCTTCTTGAAACATTTAAAGCATCCTGAGTAGTCTGGGCTGTCAACAATGTTCTTTTCACCAGAGCTTTCTTTGTTGTTTCTTTTGAATCCCTTGAACTTTCCCAGATTAAACTTCTATCTCAAGGCACTGACCATAGCAGCTTCAACTGATTGCAAGTCAACATATTCCTCGGATTCATCAGTTGCTTCAAGTGTAAGAGTCTTGTCCTTCTTATGTACTGGTTTGCTTTTTGATTCCTTCATCTTCTCATGTGTTTTCAAGCTTCCGACCAGTTCCTCAAGTTTGATGGATCTAAGAGGTTTGGATTCAATGATAGCAGTCATTTTGGGTTCCCATGCATCAGGAAGTACATTTAGAACCTTGTCCACTATTTCTACTTCTGGCAACTCCATCTCATTTGTGATAATAGTCTACCTTGTCATCATGTCTTGTATTGATTCTTCTCTCCCATGGTGAACTACTCGAATTGTCTCTTCAGCATTCTTCTCTTGGAATCCTTCACTCCAGTGGTTCCTTCATGTGCAACTTCCAGGGCATCCTAAATTTCCTTAGCCGTCTTATAAGACGAAACTCTATTGAACTCTTCAGGACCAAGACCACAAATTACCAAACTTTGGCTTTGTGGTTCTTTTCAACCATCTTATAGTCAGCCTAATTGAACTCTGCTTTTGACTTAGGTTCCTCTCGAGCAGCAGCTCCTTCCCCAACTACTTTGGTCGGAATCAAATTTCCTTCAGATACTATCAACCAAAGTTGATAATCCTCAGCAAAAATATAGTTTTCCATTCTGTTCTTCCATCAAGCGTAGTACTGCCCATTAAACTGTGGGGGTCTCAGAACCGACTGTCCTTCAGTGATGGTAGGTGGTGCACTCATGATTTTGATCCTTCTCAAGGTGTTAACCTAGCATGAGAAGACCCGCTCTGATACCACTTGTTATAATCTAAGCACCTCCTATGGACACTAGAAGGGGGGTTGAATAGTGTCCTCTAATTTTCTTCGAAGAACCAGATTCTAAATGTCAAGAACCTTGTTCTTGTCACAACAGTTTTCCACTGCAAACACCACAACACACACAAATTGCAAACTAAGAGAACACGGTGTTTTTACGTGAAAAACTCCTTGCTCAAGGGAGAAAAATCACAACCCACACTCTAGGATTTTTGAACCAATCCACTAACACAAAGAGCAAGTTTTTAAATAACAAAACTCTGTAACGAAGGGACTATACTCTAGACCCTAATCACTCAACAAAGCTAAACTCTAGCTTTACAAAGTAATCTCACAACAGCTCACCTATTGCAGTTGCTTCTGAATTAAGCACGTAGGTAAAAACAACGATAGCACAAACTATGACAACTTCAAAACAAGAACCTAGACAGAATATCTAAGTTCAACCACATAGCCTTCAAAAGTTGTCTTCAACAGTTAAGTCACTTTGAAAGTTATTGGATCGCCTTTGTATTGCTCTCAACTCTCTTTGTGAATAACTGAATATCAGCTGACCCAATTACTAGCTTTTATAAGGGCTTCATAACCCTAGTCGCATTACACAAGGAAACCTTGTAATTTTGGCAAGACAAGATATCCTGTGACTCTTTCCTTGTTTAACTCCAACTCTTATTCGTACTTCAAAGACATAGCCACGGTACAACCTCTTTTAGCTGACTAGGATGCGTAATAATTCACGCACCAAGTATTCCTAGTTCTGCAAGGATTTACATTCCATAATCTTTTCGATCAGTCGTGCCCTTCTTCATAAGGACCAAGTTCGCTTCCAGAACCACTAGGTCCTTCATTTGTCATTCTTCAAAACATTCAACTCAACAGAAGAGGAGTAGAGAAAGTACTGTCTTTTTGTCTGAGTTTTTTACTGTATATATAACTAAATAATACAGTAGTTGTTCTCCTATAGGACTCTATCAGGTAACTTATCTTTTTTACCTGGATAGTCTTTAAGATCAACCCTTTATGGTTGGACTCTTTATCAGATAAACCCAACACACCTTAACTTCGCTTTCATGGCTTCTTTCGGCTTCATCTTTTCTATGTGGACTTCAATACCTAAATCAAGCATAAACATATTACTTTCCTACAGATTGGATGACTTTGGATTAAAAAATAAATCTAAAAGTGAATCTTATGTTAAAAAAAATTGTTATATATCATGCGGCTCCAAAACCACTTTCGAAGAAATTCAAAATGTCAGATTCGGTAATGAATGATGGGAATACTAATCACTAGGATCATGTCAGTGCATACGATCGGGATCAAGCGGAATAACTTAACCAAAGATGAGATCGAATTTGCGCTTATGAAGAATTTCGGGAGACGCTTACCAAAAGAACTCTCACTTGGTATTCTCTCTTACCGTTAGATCAACGAGTTAAAGGTATAGAAGAGGGTTGAAGATAAATTCGATGTCAAGAAGGGAGATGATAAATCACTCAAGGAGTTCATAGACAGATTCCAAAGGGAAAGGAAGTCATTGCCTAAGGTTCAAGACAATTGGCAGCATTAGCTTTTGCCAACAATTTCAACGAGAAGGCATCATAGGCAACTCGAAGATTGAAGGAGAAGCTCTGGAAGTTCCCACCTTCCACTTGGGATGAAGTGCACAGCAGATACAGTTCAAAGATCATCCAAGAGGAAAAAACAACCAGTTGGGATCACAGGTACAACAATCGAGTGAGTTATGTGAGGCGTGTAGGCTTGGAATGAGAAATTAAACGGCATGATCAGCACTTATTAATCTCCCCAACATCAGCTAGATAGAAGGATGCATAGAGGTCAGAACGGTAGCGACATAAGTAGTAGAGGTCCTAGAAGGCTAGCCCCGGTATCTAAGGAACCTTCAGCACTAAGGTTATCCGAACATGGCTTTAGCGTTGATGTTAGCAGCATTGTTGCCGCCTTGAAAAATATGGATATGATATTTAAATTATTTTCTTTTTAAATTTTATATTTATTTATTTATTTAAAAATTATAATTATAAACATTCAAATACTGAGAAAGAGAGAATTGTACTAACCATTTAGTATCTATATCTTAATGCAACATCTTAATTCAAATGTGCATTCAGATTCATACTTTTTAATCTTAATAAAAACAAGTAATCCCTAAATAAATTATCTATTATTTTCTCACTATTAGATCTCTCTAATTATTTTCAACACTTATCATAATTTATTCCTTAAATTACGTAGCCCGAGTAAATTCAGTATAAATTCTTATTGGATGCATCACTTCCAGCTCCATGTAAGGAACACCTATAAGGACCTTTTCCTTCAGCATGTTTTTTGATCATTAGGACCTCAAACTCCGTAAGTAGTAATCTTCACATAAGCATAATATAATCACATTGTCAAGCCATCAATCTAGTTATAAAAGCGACAATAATAGATCCAGACTATGCTCCTGCTGTTGTAATGCAGCCAGCTTTTCTGGGTGTAAAGAAACTTTTCATAGGAAAGAGGTTAAGATCTAAGGGTGCATGTTTTCAGTTTTATCGTAACAAACTCAAAAGTAGTTATATGCTTTTGATTCCAAGTTTGGTACTACTATATATATTATTATTATTAAAATAAAAAGAAACCTGCCTCTATATTTTCTTAACAATAACATTATGTGTGCCTTTTAATCTCTTACCAAGAGTGTCATTTCCAATTATGTTTAGGCAGGAAGGAAGGATTATTTTAAAAAAAAAGAAAAAAAAAAGAAAAAGGCAGTAAAGAAAGAAATAAAAAGAAATTAACCGATAAAGAAAAAACATAAAGCAGTTAGGGATGGGAATTTCGTGTGCCTCTTCATTATAGATATGCTTCCGTCAGGAGAGTTTTGGTTGTTTCAGCCATTTTTGTTCTCGTTGAAGACGTGACATATATTAAGTACTAAAATAACTCCCCCTCTAATAGTTAAACGCCAGATGTGACGTCGAACAATTTACTTAGATACTAGTAGAATTTATAGGAAAAAAAGATTATGCAATTTCATCTTCACTTACTATCATAATAAGCAAAGGATCAATCTTCACATAAAGGGCACATCATATATAAGCAAATGTTTCTCCTTTATAATAGTAACTCAAAACATAAAAATGAGGACACATATATTAACGCGATTATATATTATATTAGCCTCTAAAGAGTACATCTTCTATCTACTCTAATTTAGTTCTAGCCCTATGCTACCATAACAGCAGCAAAGAGAAGTAGCTTTTTAAGCATAACCTCTCCAGTTTCTCCTCCATTTCTTACGTTTGGCTGTTCTTTTCACTTGTAAAAAGAAGAAAGATGATCATTCTTTCATGTTCAAGCATGGAATTTTGTATTCGAGATTATGCCCGGAAAGTGGAAATTTTTTTTTCCTATTTGAAATTCCAACAAGTTGAGGTTTACACAAGAAATAAAAGGATAAATAGCGTATCTTGTTATTATCGGTTTTCCGTTGTGGGTTTGGTACAATGGAAATTCCTATTTGAAATCCGTACTGAAGAGGCGAGCTACTGTAACTGTTGAGATGGACATTTTGAAGAATGTCAAACGAAGGACTTAGTAGTTTAGAGAAGAACTTAGTCCTTGATGACCAGGGCACGACTGATCGAAATGATTTGTGGAATGCAAATCCATGCAGAACTAAGAGTAGTGGCGCGTAGGCTTATGCGCATCCTTGTCAGCAAAAAGAAGTTTTTGATGTGGCTGTCTCATTGAAATGTGAATGAGAGTTTGTGCTGAACAAGGAGAGTATCACAGGAAATCTCGACTTGCCATATTTACAAGGTTTCCTAGTGAAACACTACTAGGGTTACGAAGCCCATATAAAAGCAAGTATTTTGAAGCAGCCGATCTTAGTTATTCACTACGAGAGTTGATAGCATACAAAAGCCAATTGAATAATTCTTGAAGTGACTTAACTGTGACGACAACCATTGAAGAACTCAGAGCATAATTAGCAAACAGTTTAGGTTCTTTATTGTAGTTGTCTAAGTGTACATATTAATAGTCTTTACCTATTTGCTTATCTTAGAAGCCATTATAATAGGTGAACTTTTGAGTGATTACTTTGTAAAGCAAGAGTTTAGCTTTGAGAGTGGTTAGGGTCTAGAGTGTAGCCCCTTGGTTATAGAGTTTGTAATCTAAAACTTGCTCTATGTGTTAGTGGAAGTGTTTTCAAAATCCCAGAGTGTAGGTCGTGGTTTTTTTCCCTTGAGCAAGGAGTTTTCCACGTAAAAACACTGTGTCCTTTGATTACTGTTTTGCATTCAGCTTCTATGAGTGTTGATTGTGACAACTGTTTAAGAACTGAGTTCTTGTAACCAAGAGTCAAGTTCCTCGCTGAAAAATTTGAGGACACTATTCAACCCCCTCCCCCCTTCTAGTGTCCCTAGGAAGTGCATAGAGTATAACAAGTAGTATCAGAGCAGGTCTTCTCGTCGTCAAGTTAACACCTTGAGAAGGATCTAATTATGAGTGCACCACCTACAATCACTGAAGGGCAGTCCGTTCTAAGGCCACCTCAATTCAATAGGCAATACTATGCCTGGTGGAAAGTAGAATGGAGAACTACATCTGTGCTGAGGATTATTAATTATGGATAATCGTATCTGAAGGGAATTTAGTCCCCACTAAGACAGTTGGTGAAGGAGCGGTTGCTCATGCTGAACCAAAGCCAGATCTGAGTATAATGATGTTGGCTACAAGATGATAAAAAAGGAGCACAAGGCCAAGAGGCTTGTAAGGTCCTGAGGAGTTCAACAGGGTTTCATCGTACAAGACTACTAAAGAAATCTGGGATGGCTTAGAAGTCGCTCATGAAGGAACCACTGAAGTCAAGGACTCAAAGAGAAGAATGCTGAAAAGACAATTCGAGTTGTTCACTATGGGTGAAAAGGAGTCCATTCAGGATATGATGACTAGGCTGACCATTATCACAAATGAGATGAGATCTCTAGACATGGAGCTCCCAGAAGTCGAAATGGTGGATAAGGTTCTGAATGTTCTTCCTGACGCTTGGGAACCAAAGATGACTACTATTATTGAGTCAAAACCACTAAATTATATCAAATTAGAGGAACTAGTGGGCAGCTTGAAGACTCATGAGATGATGAAGGAGTCAAGAACAAATCAGGACCCAAGAAGGAAAAGACAGAGCTCTTGAGGCAACCGATGAGCCGAAAGTAGATTCACAAACTGTTGAATTATCTATGGTTAGTGCACTCAGACAATAGTTCAATCTTGGTAAGTTCAAAGGGTTCAAGAAGAATATAAAGGACAACTCTGGAAGAAAGAACATAGTCGATAGTCCAGACTACTCAGGCTGTTTCAAGTGTTTCAAGAAAGATCATGCAGTGATGAATTGTCCCATGTGGGAAGTTGAGTGGATGAAGAACAGAGCAACAAAGGAGAAGGAGAAGGACACTTCCAAAGACAAGGACAAGGACAAAAAGAAGTTCAGGCATCCTCCAAACTTCAGAGCTGAAAGAAGAAAGAAGAAGGAAACCTTCTATGCAACTTGGGGACCAACTGATAGTGAAATTAATCAAGGAAAGGAGACAGATAATGAATCACCACTAGCACTGATGGGGTTAACAGATGAAAGCTCAAAAGAGGCTGGGTCGTTTGAAATCAGGGAAGGAAGAAATCCCTTCAGGCCTCCATTTTTTAAGGGCTTAACTACAAGAGATGGAAAAAAAGAGATGAATGTGTTTCTCCAGGCTATAGACTATAGTCTCTGGGTGATTGTGAAGAAAGGACCCCATGTACCTGTAAAGAGAGCTGCAAATGGATCTTTAATCCCAAACCTGGTAGAAGAACTAGATCCACAAGACATTGGCTTCAAGCAAATGCCAAAGCTATGCTCACACTTAAAAATGGAATGACTTTTGATGTTTTAGCAAAGATAATAGAATGCAAATCTGCCGAAGAAATTTGGGAGAAATTGAAGGAGATCTACAATGGTGATAGTCAGAAGAAGGAAGCTGCTCTCATGGCAATTGATAGAGAAGAAGCCGCTCACTCAGATGAGGTATGCCTCTCAGAACTGAAAGAAAATTTACATACATACTCACCTAACAATCTGATACTGATAACTGCCACTTTAATTGAGGGTTATGAAAAGGTAAAGTCTGAGAAAGATCAACTATCTGATATTGTGTTTGACTTAAAAACTAGATTCAAGAACCTTGAGGAAGCAAATGCTGAATTTGAAGAAATTAATGCTTCCCTAAAGGGACATGATCTTGTATCTAACTCTAAGATCTCAGAACTTGAATTTGAATTAAATAAGATGATGAATGCAAACAGTAAGTAAGTAATTAGTGAGGTTCAAACCTTTCTTGAGAATGAGCTTAAAAGAACAAATGAGATTCTTTGTCAGGAAACTGAAAAGAACAGAATTCTTAGAGAAAAGGTTGAAAAGGCTGACTATGAGCTTACAAGGTTAACTAAATGGAACAAATATTCAGAGACAATGAACTGGGTTCTTGAAAACTATGTCAAAGGAAAGCAAGGTCTAGGTTTTAGGAAACCACCGCCTCCTTACAATCCCAAGAGCAAATATGTAGGTCTGTCGTGCAACATGCTTTGCACATTCTGTGGTAACACAGGTCAGTTGAAAGAAAATTGCATGAAAATGAGTAAAGGCTTAAACTAAGAACAAGAAATTTTCTTTACCTAATTGGGCTAAAAAGGACTTAATTCATCCATTCTCTCATAAGAAGGGACCCAAGCTTATTTGGGTTCCTAAATCTAACCTTTAATCTGTTTTGCGGGCTAGAGTGAGAGTGAACAACCCAAGCTGGATTCTAGATAGTGGGTGTTCAAGGCACATGACAGGAGATAGAAGAAATCTTCTCTCACTCACAGCATTTTAAGGAGGCAGTGCGGCCTTCGGAGGAGGAAAGAGTGGTCAGATTGTTAGCATAAGAAAAGTTGGGAGATCATTGGATCATGCTGTTGAAAATATATATTGTGTTGATGGTCTCAGACATAACCTACTGAGCATCTCTCAACTATATGACAGGGGAAATGAAGTTAGCTTCTCATCTGTATGATGCACTGTGAAGAACCTACGGAGTGGAGAAGTAGTCACGAAAGGAAAAAGGGTGAACAATGTATACACGACATCGTTGGGATCTCTTCCTGAAAATAATTTGACTTGTCTGAATGTTCAAGACAGACTCACAATTGTGGCACAAAAGGTTAGGGCATGCTAGTCTTTCACAGCTCAACAACCTTGCATCGAAGGAGCTTGTTCGTGGTTTGCCTACTAAGAAGTTCGAAGACATTAAGATGTGTGATGCTTGTGTCAAGGGAAAATATGTAAGATCATCCTTTAAGACGAAGAAAGTGGTCAGTACCTCAAAACCACTTGAGCTGGTACATATGGACCTATGTGGACCAATAAGGGTTAGAAGCAGGGGAGGAAAGAGGTTTGTGTTCGTGAAAGTTGATGATTATTCAAGATACACATGGACTCTGTTCCTTGCTTCCAAGGATGAAGCCTTCGATAGTTTCAGAGAGTAGGCTGGCATTGTGCAGAAAAGGTTGAGTATGGAGCTGGTAAGCATCAGATCTGACCATGGCACTGAATTTGAGAATTTTAAATTCTCTGAGTACTGTTTAGAGAATAGCATTGACCACAATTTCTCTGCGCCAAGAACTCCACAGCAAAATGAAGTCGTTGAAAGGAAGAACAAATCCTTAGAAGATATGGCAAGAACCATGTTGTTGTCTAGTGGTCTAGCAAAAAACTTCTGGGCTGAAGCAGTGAATACAGCTTGCTACCTGTTAAACAGATGTTCCATAAGAGCAATCATAAAAAAAACTCTGTATGAGCTACTTAGAGGAAGGAAACCAAATATTGCTCACTTGAGACCATTTGGATGCAAGTACTTTGTACACAATAATGGCAAGGAGCCTCTTGGGAAGTTTGATGCAAGAAGTGATGAAGCAATCTTTCTGGGATATTCTACTCAAAGCAAGGCGTATAAAGTGTTCCATAAAAGAACTCAAACTGTTGAAAAAAGCATGTATGTGGCATTTGATGAGTCAGACAAAGTAGTGGCCGAGATGGAAGGAGATGATCAAGCTATCGGTCTTGCTCGAGAAGACTCTGCTGAAGGCACAGAGAACCCAGAGGAAAAGGAAGAACCCAGTGAAGCAGATGGAGAACTGACTTAGGGGGGACAATGACTCAACATGTCAAGGGGAACAACTGATCAAGATGACGAACAAAATGAAGAGGAAGGACTCACTAACAATGCTGCAGCAGGTTCTTCTCATCAAATTCAGCCAAGACCCTGGAAACATCAGTGCTCACATCCTTTGGAAAATGTGCTATCTAAACTAGACACATGGATTATGACCAGGTTTGCTTTGAAGAACTTCTGTGCATTCTTTGCTTTTCTATCTACTATGAAACCAAAGAATGTCAAGGAAGTTCTTGAGGACCCAGACTGTGTGATAGCAATGCAGGAGGAGCTACACCAATTTGAAAGGAGCAAAGTATGGCACTTGGTTCCTAGACCAAAGGACAGATCAACTATTGGAACTAAGTGGGTGTTCAAAAACAAATTGGATGAACATAGCATTGTTACCAGGAACAAAGCAAGGTTGGTAGTTCAAGGTTACAGTCAAGAAGAAGGAATTGATTCTGATGAAACCTTTGCACCAGTGGCTAAGATGGAGGTCATAAGAATGCTGATTGCTTTTGCTACCTACATGGAATTCACATTGTATCAGATGAATCTGAAAAGTGCATTCTTAAATGGTTATCTAAATGAGGAAGTATATGTCATACAGCCTCCTGGGTATGTAAACAGTGACTTCCCAGATCATGTGTATAAATTGGACAAGGCCCTATATGGGTTTAAGCAAGCCCCCAGAGCTTGGTATGAGAGGTTGTCAGGCTTTCTGCTAAAGAATGGTTTCTCAAGGGGAAGAATTGACAACACTCTGTTCTTAAAGAAGAAGGGAAAGAATCTATTGATGGTTCAAGTGTATGTTGATGACATCATTTTTGGTGCAACTGATGAAGAATTCTGCAAGGAATTTGCTAACTTGATGGGTAGTGAGTTCAAAATGAGCATGATGGTAGAACTGAATTTCTTCCTGGGATTGCAGATCACACAAACTCCTAAAGGAACAATGATTCATCAACAAAAGTATGTCAAGGAGCTGCTGAAGAAGTTTGACATGGAAGAAGCTAAGGAAATGACTACTCCTATTGCTCCTGGAACAAAGCTGGATATGGACGAACTTGGTCCTTCCACAAATGAGACCAAGTATAGAAGAATCATTGGTTCTCTCCTCTATCTTACTGCCAGTCATCCAGATATCGTCTACAGTGTAGGACTCTGTGCAAGATTTCAATCTATACCCAAGGAGTCTCACCCGACTACTGTCAAGAGAATATTGAGATACTTGAAAGGAACTCAAGACTTATGTCTATGGTACCCCAGGGGTGGTACATTTGAGTTACTTGGTTTTACAGATGCAGATTATGCAGGGCATTTGGTGGATAGAAAGAGTACTTCAGGAATGACATACTTTCTTGGTCCATGTCTGGTTTTCTGGGCTACAAAGAAGCAGAACTCAGTGGCTCTCTCCACTGCTGAAGCTGAGTATGTTGCTGCTGCATCTTGTGTTCTCAGCTGCTGTGGATTAAACAACAACTGGAGGAACTCTAGAATTAAATGTGGAGCTGTGCCTATTTTCTATAATAATACAAGTGCCGTGAACATTGCCAAGAACCAGTCCAACATAAGAGAACCAAGCACATTGATATTAGACATCATTTTCTGAGAGATACTTTTGAAAAGGGTCTAATAACTATGAATTCATGCAGGACTGAAGACCAAATTGTTGATATCTTCATCAAGGCAGTGAACAAAGTTCAGTTTGAGAGGAACATGTTGGAGTTAGGGATGACCAAAATACATGGATGACCCAGCACCTGATTCCCAAGGTTTGGCTAGTTAAGTATTTGTTATTCTGCTTGTGAATATTGTTTTTATAGTCCAGTCTAAAATTGTACTTTGTAAAGTACACTTGTTTGACTAAGCTTACACTGAGTTATCTAATGTGTTCCCAATGAAGAACTTACTAAGTTAAAGAAGGAACCATGAACAAGACAAGGAATCATGTCCAGGTATGCTTATGTGGTTATTTAAGTTAAGTAATTGACTCAAACGGAATTGTTCTTGCGCGTGCATTCCAAAACTTTCCATTTATGTATAACCGCCCTACTTTGTTGAACTTCCCTTATCATTTACATTTTTATATTTCAAACCTACCCCACTTGAACTAGGAGACTTAATGTAAAATCCTCTATAACCGTCACATCACCACTTTTTCGGTTCCCCAAACACTCAAAAGTTGTTCTATTTTATCCGCCATTATTACAAACCCTTCCCAATATTCATCAAAATAAATCTCTCCCTACACTTCTCTCTTCACAAATCCTCAGAAAGACAAAAATTCTTCCTCTCCAAAATTTCCCAAAATCTTCAACCATGTCTCAAGCTCAATCTTCTTCAACTTCACCCACAAAGACATAAGAAACCTAAACCTCACAGAAACCTTCAAATAAACCTAAATCAAGCCCTACCACTTTGGCTGAAAGAATCGTAAAGACTAGGGAAAAGTTTCAAAAAAGGATTGGAAAGAAAGCACCCAAGAGATCTACTCCTAAATCAACTGCTCTGACTGTTCCACCTACTGTCTTCGATTCACAATCTGCAGAGGTAAGACTTGACTTGACTCAAACTAGTACTACTGTTCTTGAATCTGTTGTAAGTCCTGGGAAGTTGAATACATAAACCTTAGCAACATAGATGGATGAAATTGTAAAATCTATTAGTGTAGTAGAGTCAGGTAGTGAAATTGACAGGGGGAAGGATGTAGAGAAGAAGGAGGAAAATCTTGGAAAAAAACTGTTGAACCTAGGGTAGAAGGTGATGTCACTAGCATGACTCTAGGCATAGCTAGTGTAGATACTGTGAAAACTGTGCTTGAAAAGTTGAATGCTGAAGAGGTGGTAGAATCTCTAAAGGACCTAGTCGACAAACCTAGTTTGGAAGCTGTTTTCTTAGAGAAAGGGTGTATAAAGGAAGAGGTGAGTGGTTCAGTTGGTGGTGGACCAAGTTCTGCTGAAGTTGGCAAGGAAATTGAGAAAGAACCTGATATTTCCTCAGTTCCCATGGCAACTGATGATGCAGAACTGGAATGGACTGATTCTGAACCTGAAAAGGAAGAGGATGTAGTGAAAGAAAATATGGAGTCTAGAAAGTGTGAGGGAATCCCAAAGAAGAGTATCAAAAGAAAGTTTGGAGAAAAAGATGAGAAGATAGAAGAGGAGGTAGTATTTATGAGTGAAACAAAACCAAAGAAGGAGAACAAAAAAAGGTTAATGAAAGGGGGAAAAGCTGCAGGAAAAAGTAACTTGGTATATGAGAGTGATGATGAGGAAGATTCACAGTCAGAATCAGAGAGTATGTAGGAGCCGGTGGTTTCTAGAAAAGTGGCTACAAGATCAGCACTTAAACAGCAAATAGCAACTCTAGAGAAATTTATTGAACAGAAGAAAGTGACTAAAGAGGCAGAGAAGAAAAAACCAACCCATTGGTGACCAAGAAAGCAATGCTGAGGATGGGGACTTTGTGGACCCAGATGACTCAGGTTCTGAAACTTCTGAGGACTCAAAGAAGAAGGAAAAAAGAGAAGAAGTAGACAAGGTTGCCTTCTTTTCTAAGCATCAAGTGCTACCTAGGAATGTATGGTGTGACCTGGATGAGTCCAGTATGAGACCTTTGGTAGAGAAGGTGAATGCTCAGGGGTGGACCAAGTTGTTTTCTATAGAGGGTAGATGCTTGTTTGCTAAACAAGTGAGGGAGTTCTATGTGAAGTGCAATATAGCTGGGAGGAGAGTATACTTTGAGGTTGGAGGTATTGAGATTGAATTTGGGGGAGAAGAATTAGGAGTGATCCTAGATGTACCTACTGAGGGTTATTACACGTACTTGAAGTTGAAGTGCCCCAAGAGAACAAATGGTGTTACTCCTCTAGAGGTAACGAAGAAGTTCTCTAGTAATCCAAGACTCAGGAAGGAAAGGAAGGTGGAGAAAAAAGAGGTGGAGCCTGCTCATCAGTTTTGAGATTGTGCACAGGTTCTTGTTGCCAAGAGGTGACAGAAACAGTGAGGATTGTGCACTTGATTTGACATACATGGATCTGCTGGATAGAAGTGTGAAAATCAACCTGCCTAAGCTAATCATAAGGCACATTAAGAGGTTTGTAGACACTGACAAGAAGGTTCATTATCTTGTGCATTCCTACATATTGCAGCAGATATTTGAGCACTTTGGAGTGCCTCTCAAGAATGAGAAGAAGGCTACTCACCATCAGATGTTTGGCATGCATGTCTTGAAGATGTGTGACTTCTTCAAGAAGAAGAGAGCATCCAAACGTCCTATGCATGTTAAAATGGAGAAAGTTGATGAGAGTGAGGAGTTTGGACCAGATGAAGCTGTAGCAGTTGTGAAGGAACTGGAGCAGCATCTGTTGGAGCTGAATGAGGAAAATAAGATGCTGAAGAACCAGCTAAAGTTGAAGGATCAAGAAATTAATCGCTTGAACATCGAGTGTAACAGGCATCAGGCTGAGTTGGTAGTTGTGAGAGCCAAAAAAAAATACCAAGAACCTGGATGCACTCGTCAAGCACTACAAACTTTAAGCCCCTGTCTACCCAGTCCTTTTGTCCAAAATCCTTCCCTATCACTCCTTTATGATGCACAATTAAGACAATTTCTTTTTGGTCTGTACTTAATTGGGCCATGTATGTTGTGCCATGGATGATTGATTTTAAATTGCTTGTGTTTGTTTCTGTGGTTTCTTCTATCTAACTACTGGTTCTGTTTGGGCCCTTGGATATTCTCTGTGTTCTTAGTTAATTTGTTGCCTTATGCTCTGGTCACTATACTAACTTGTTCTTGCAGGATTTTTTAAATTTTTTTGATGATGCCAAAAGGGGGAAGAAGGAAATATTGATGGGATGTTTGTGACCTGACTCATCTGTTTTAAATTTCCTTCAACTGTTTTTTTTTTTTTTTTTTTTTTGTTATTCTTGTCTTGGTGTTTGCATGTACAGGTTCTTAGGCAATAATTGTTTGTCATCATCAAAAAGGGGGAATTTGTTGAGATGGATATTTTGAAGAATGACAAACGAAGGACTTAGTAGTTTAGAGAAGAACTTAGTCCTTGATTAGAAGGCACGACTGATCGAAAATATTTTGTGGAATGCAAATCCATGCAGAACTAGGAGTAGAGGCGCGTAGGCTTATGCACATCCTAGTCAGCAAAAAGAAGTTTGTGTCGTGGCTGTCTGGTTGAAGTGTGAGCGAGAGTTGGTGCTGAATAAGGAGAGTATCACAAGAAATCTCGACTTGCCATATTTATAAGGTTTCCTAATGAAATACTACTAGGGTTACGAAGCTCATATAAAAGCAAGTACTTTGAAGTAGCCGATCTTAGTTATTCACTACGAGAGTTGAAAGCATACAAAAGGCAACTCAATAATTCTTGAAGTGACTTAACTGTGACGACAACCATTGAAGAACTCAGAGCATAACTGGCATACAGTTTCGGTTCTTTATTGTAGTTGTCTCAGTATACGTATTAATAGTCTTTACCTATTTGCTTATCTTAGAAGCCATTATAATATGTGAACTTTTGAGTGATTACTTTGTAAAGCTAGAGTTTAGCTATATGAGTGGTTAGGGACTAGAGTGTAGTCCCTTGGTTACAAAGTTTGTAATCTAAAACTTGCTCTTTGTGTTAGTGGAAGTGTTTTCAAAATCCTAGAGTGTGGGTCGTGGTTTATATCCCTTGAGCAAGGAGTTTTCCATGTAAAAACATTGTGTCCTTTGATTACTGTTTTACATTCAGTTTCTGTGAGTGTTGATTGTGACAACTGTTTAAGAACTGAGTTCTTGTAACCAAGAGTCAAGTTCCTAGCCGAAAAATTGGAGGATACTATTCAACCCTCTCCTCCCCCTTCTAGTATCCGTAGGAGGTGCATAGAGTATAACAGTAATATTTTCATCTTTGTATGTGAAAAAGAGTGAAACTCCTAAGTCCGTAATAATTTCTCAAAATCTATGTGGTAGAGAAATGAAAAGGTTGTCCTCTATATCTAATCTCCCAACAATAAAGCAAGGAAGACCAAGTACATCAAACAGTACTGAAACCCGGAAGAGAAACATACAAATATATACTATCATGCATGTTGCTTTAGTAGCTTGGAACTGTAATCCTATCGTGTGAGTAAACTAAAATACAAGTGAAACAAACAATTAGTCTGTAGTTATAGATACAAGTTGAGACGAATACAAAATTTAGAGTTGATTCAAAGTGAGACTGACCCTTCTTGATCGAACTGCAGCAATGTGCATGTGTGATTGCACTCACGTAACTATTAATATATCAAGTCTATACGAGTAAAGTACAATGTGTACATTAACTCATCACGACATTGATGAATGTAGTTTTTGACAATCCATAGAAGCTTTGTGAAGATATAACAATGATACTAGTACACAACCATTTTATCCTAAAGAGCAACCTTGAACTTTTCGCTTTTGGTCAAGGACAGGGCATATTCCTGTTTTCCCCGCTTGTACCCAACGTACCAAAAAGAAAAAGAAGTTTCCATTCATCTTAACAAATTCGAACCTAACGCGTGGGCAACTAAAGAAAATGCAGAGAAAATTACGATCGCCAATTTTCTTTAGAGTTTATGAACTTAACTTGTACTCCCTTCGTTCCATTTTATGTGTTATAGTTTGACTCGGCACAAAGTTTAAGAAATAAAGGAAGACTTTTGAAACTTGTGGTGTAAAATAAGCCAAAGATGTTTGTGTGGTTGTAAATCATTTCAGTAATGGCAAAACTGTAATTTTGAAGTTAAATTGTTACCAAATTTAAAATATTGTCATTCTTTTTAGAATAGGCGAATAAGGAAATGCTGCCACATAAATTGAAATGGAGGGAGTAGTAAAAACCAATGTAGATTCGACTCATTGTCTTTTTGCTTTGCAGGTCCTCTTATGTAATGGTAAAAGAAATTAAAGCCTCAACTCAAATCAGTAAGCTTTCGATAGTCTTGTGAACTTGTCACATTACCCAAAGGTTAAAGGTGTGGGTGGTCCAAGTCATAGTTGAATTTAAACTTTCAAATCATAATAATAAGGATAACTTAGTAAAATAGTCAATTTATTCATGAATTTTTAATGAGTATGAGAAGTTAAAATAAAGGTGACACATATTGACAGAGATAACTAAGTTACTCACTCAAAAAAGAGATAAAGGTACTTTAATCAATTATTTCTTACTAATTACTGCTATCAAATGATTTTTTTATTGAATTATGTCAAAATCTTAAATGATAGCAGAGAAATTGAGAAAAAGGGAGCTATATTTTCATCACATTGAACGTGTCTTTTCTTTTTTCTTTTTGGTTATCTGGTGAACAGAGAAACATTAGACATTGTAAAATACTTCCTCCGTCCCATTTTAGTTGTCGCTTTAAGTTTGTTCATGCCCATTAAGAAAGTCATTAAATATGGTGTTTATTTTACTATCTTATCCCTATTTAATATTTTACTATTAATTTTTTTTGAGAATTTTTTTAATTATTAAGGGTATAGTTGGAAATAACTAATCAATTTAGCTTTGAAATTCTAAAGTGACGGAGGAAGTAGATAGATCGTACAAATTAAGCTCACAGATAACAGTTCCCACACTTCCAGCAGCTTGTTCCAACCACAACATTTATGGCTTATGCAAAAAATTCATCATTGCTGACCAAAAAGTGATATAGTTTCATGATAAAAATATGATGGGTTGACCGGTCAAAGGGGCATTTAAAGCTTTATAGAAAGGGAGATGCTTTTATACTACTACCTCTACCATTGATGTAGGTGAGTTTGAAAATGACATGCATTGACTAAGTGTTTTTCCCTTTCTTTGACTAACCTTTAGATAAAAACATTGATTAATTACCAAAGAATCAAAACCAAGAAACGACACTTGTATATAATTAATCAACTCTTCGTACGTGAAATAATACTAGTAGTTACTAACAAGGTTAAGGAGAGAAATAACACTTGTATCTTGTATGTAATTAATCAATAGTTACTAACAAGGTTAAGGAGAGAAATAACACTTGTATCTTGTATGTAATTAATCAATTCTCCATGAAAGTAATAGTTACTAACAAGGTTAAGGATCTCTAGCAATAACCAACAAATGATCATACTATATAAATTTATGGAACCTCTTTATTCATTTTGCCCTAGGAAACTATATGAGTAATTGTATTCAATGAGTTCAACTAAATTAATTATTTGCTGACATGAAGTAAGAATTATATAAGAAAAATTACTAAAGTTTTAATGAATATTATAAATTTAAAATTCATAATTTTAAAAGTACAATATGTACAGGGGTAGAAAGCTTAAATGTCGAACCTATCAAATTTAAATCTTGAATCTACCTATGTGTCTTGATAATTTTTTTTAAAAAATATTACTAACATATGAAGGATCTCTATTTCAAGGAAAAAGAAATGATTACAATCATGAGTAACAGTTTATCATCATCAACTGCTGCAGTTTTGATGAAGTAATTAACTAGAAAACGATGATAGAATTAGTAGGTTCAATTAAGATGAAGAAGAAGGAGAAGATGAGTCAAACTTATAGTGTTTATCAACTGCAACTGACACATCCCAAGTGCAACTCAGTCCTTTGGGAATAATCACAAGATCCCCAGCTCCAAACTCCACTGTTTCATCAGTTGAGTTCTTTGGATAAACTTTCACTTTCCCTCTCAGCAAATAACATGTCTCCTGTGCATCAAATTTTAATTGGTATTTCCCCGGAGAACAACCCCATCTGGAATTTTACATCAAAACATACAAAGGAAAATGTCTAGGCATTAGTAACATGTACAGACATATAGAAAATAATAAAACAATATTCCGATAATTCATCATAAATTACTAGCTTTTTAAGTTCATCAATCTATCGGAATCCTCCTCCTTAATCCGAACTTAGGACAAATTATGTGAGCAAGCACACAGACAGAAAAACACAACAACAACATACGTACTTGGTAAGATCGCAGAAGCGGGGTTTGGGAATGGTGAGGTGTATGCGCACCTTACCCCACTTCGAATGAGGATACTTTTAACAGACAGAAAACATAGATATTTAATAAAGAAACATATAACAAGAAAATTAATCATAAGTTTGTGTACTTACTTAGGCCAAGATTTGATGCCCAATTCACTAAGTTGAGATTCTGAAGGGTTTTTCTGGACAATAATCCTTAGATTTGATGATGAAGAAGTGTCTGTGGTAGAAGCCATGAAGAAGAAAAAAAAAAGGAATATTAATATGCACTCACTCACTCACCCTTTCCTTTATTCTTTCTAAAAGATGTACACTTGATAATAATTCCTACCTTTTTTATGTACTCAGGTTATTTATTAAGGTAACAGACGAATCTTTTTTTACGAAGAATGGAAAAGGAGAAGGGGGAAAAAGCAAAAAGAAAAACATATGATATACTAATGAATAAGCAAAAGGGAGAAGAAGATAAGCAAAGGAGGGTCTGTTTCTTTTTTGAGACAAATAGGGTTTGTATACTTTTTCAACATATTCTTTGACCTATCACATCTTATTATATGTCGTGGTCATTAAATAATTGGGGACTATTATTTTTATTATTATAATCGTAGTAAAATGTGTAAGTAATATTGTACATTCTTTTATTAATGCTAGATTAGCTAGTTTTTGCGGTACGACTTGCTGCAGTTCTTTAAAGGTAATTCAATCACGTTTAATTTTATTTGATTTGTCATTTTAAGAAAATTGCATACTCAAACCATGCTTTTCATTCAACTGTTGACTGTTGAGATGATCTTTTATAACATGTTCTATAGTTAGAACCTAATAATGTTATTATCATTTCCTTGTTTATAATTTACATCCTTAATTGGTGCATGAACCTCTAACATAAAACTTAAACTGAATTAACAAAGGACCTTACAATAATTTAAAACATGTTAGCTTGGCGACAAACAATTGCTCCATTCTTCTTCTTCTTTTGGTGTTTTTATATGTTTACAATTATGAATTAGCAGACGACTTCTCTGGATATTACTCCAGATTATTGTAACTTTGCAAGGGGGCGGGTGTAGCTTTAGTAGATAAATAATATAGGAGAAATGTCTAGATTTAGCCATTTCCTACACAGATTATTTTAGTCCTAGCTTTCATTGTACCATAAAATTATTTATACTCTTGTCGTGAGCCTATGCTCTCATATTTGTCATTGATTAAACGAAACACCAACAAATTTGGTAGATTCTATAAGTCAAAATATGTTAGGAAAAGGTTCAAATTTACTTTTATACTTTTGAGGACTGTGATTACTTCCATAAACTTCATCGACTAAATTATGGATTACTCCACAATGAGAGGGGTATTTTTGTCTGTTTTCTCTAAATATAAAAGGATTAAACTTAAAAAAACTGATATATTGTGGATAGGATTCTCAGTCAAATGTTGACCAGAATTATCTTGACCGACAGAGAAACGTGGCAAGAGGTTATTAGATAAGTGGGACGACTGTTTGACTAAGGCATTACCATCTTGAATATGCTGACACATTACTCTCCAGGCTATTTGTATTTTTGTTTTGTTCTAATGTTGCCAACTTGCTATGGATATTCATTCAGTCGTATGCTAATTCTTTTGATGCTTTTTCTGTGTTTTCTGTTCTTTGCTTTTTCATATCTCGCAGCTGAATATAACTCCACTAATAGTGCAACTGAGATCTTTTATAAAAAGCACGACTCCTTAGGAGGTCCATTAAATGAAAATGCAATTTAGTTAAATGGGTAGTAGTGTTGATACTCCCTCTTTTTATGTTTATTTGTCCACTTTCAACTTTTCACTATCACAAAAAAGAAATAAAAAAATTTAAATTTGACAAATATACAATTATTAATTATACTTAATTCAATTTTATTCTATTTATTGCTTTTATTAGTATTGTCGTTTCATTTGCTTTAATAAACTTTAATATTTTGGTGACATCGTTTTTATTGATCTTGATATTTTCAGCTTTACATTTTATTTTTGTATTATTTTTTCTAACTTTTTCCAAGCTCGTTTGTAAAATTATTTTTTATAAGCGAGAATCTTTGTCTCTATACATCTCTCAACCTCTTCGAGGTAGGAGGATGTCTTAGTATATCTTACTTTTTTTAGACCACGTTTATAAAATCACATTAGGTACGTTATATAGTTACATTCTAATATCACAATCCATCATACAGAAAAAAATATCTTCTCTCACTAGCTAAGGGAAGAAAGATGTCACATACAAATACACGTGCATCAAAAGGCTGTCAAGTGTCCTATAATTCCTCGTTTGCATTAATGTGGCTGTTGGAAGAGGTCCACTTGGATATTGCATTCAGGAAGTAGATAAGCGGATGCTCGCAAGGAGCATTTACGATAGGGAGTTGCTATTTGGCCACACTCTCCTTGTCCCAACCTTGGCCACACCCCTAAATTTACTAATATATCCTTAATATGTGTTTGGCCTATTAAACAATTTTTTCCCTCCAAAACCTTCCCTCCAAACCAACTATTAAATGTTGTTTATTCCCAAAACATTGAGCCATGCAAAACATAATGCTAGGGAGATGGAAGGATTTCAGAATTAATAGTAGGGATGGTATACGTATAAGTATATGTATACGTAGACCGTATTTATACGTATTTTTGTTTTTTAAAATACTCTTTATTAATTAAGTGATAATTTAATTTTATACGTATTTATGTTTTTTAAATGTGGCTTCTTTATTAATCTAATTATATTTCTTATACATACACATTTTGACTACTACCACCAACTACATGTCTATTAGTATTCCATTGTTATTCCTATACCGTTTTGAGTAACACCACAAACCCTAATCACAATCAACACCCATTTCTAAACATGAACACCAACCCTCCAAGTCCTAATACGGATGAACTAAGAAATGAATTACATAGAGCTTTAGGACTGGAATCCGACGATAGTTTGATGAATGATGAGGATCATTTGGATGACCTTGATTCTGACGGGTCCCACAATGATGTAGAGAATAATGAAGGTGATGATGATATTGATGTTGAAGATGATGAAGTTGTAGAAGTGTTAGAAATTGGAGAGGACAGGGAAATGGGTGATGATATTTCTCAAGAGGATCTTGCAATAGGGCCACTTCCTGGAATGAAATTTAAAGGTAGTGGACATATGTATGAATTTTACAAAGCACATGCTAGATTATTAGGTTTTTGTATTGTCAAGCGAACATGCAACAAAAAAGGGGGGATACGGTAAGGTATGTGCAGTTTGTTTGTGATAGGGCAAGGAAACCAAAACATAAGATATCCGGCAAAAGAATGAATTGTATGGCTAGAATTAATGGAATTTTTGAAAATGATGGATCATGTCGTGTTTCTAAGGTTATTAGAAAGCATAATCACAAATTGGAACCATCACTATCACGATTGATGGCTGGACACAGGAATGTTAGTAATTCCCTTAAGAGATGGTTTCAAGCTAATGATCTAGCTGGCCTAAGACCATCCAAGAACATAAGAGTAGCCGAAGTACTTGCTGGTGGGCCGGAGAATTTGGGTTGCACTACTAAGGACTGCAGAAATTATATTATGAATAGTAGGAGGTTTGAATTGCAAGAAGGGGACGCACAAGCATTATTGAGGTTTTTTACTGATATGCAACAAAAAGATAGGGAATTTTTCTATTCAATTGATGTTGATAGCGTAGGTAGGATTCGTAACGTTGTATGGGTGCATTCTCACTCAAAAGTAGCATATGATACGTTCCATGATGTTATATGCTTTGATACAACATACCTAGTGAACCGGTATAATATGCCATTCGCTTCGTTTGTTGGTGTCAATCAACATAGACAATCCGTACTTTTGGGGTGTGCTCTCCTATCAAATGAGGATATTGCAAGTTACTTGTTGGTGATCTCTACATGGCTTAGGGCAATGGGAGATGTTTGTCCCCTGGCTATATTGACTGACCAATGTGAAAGCATTAAGGCAGCTATACATCAATTGATGCCAAATACGGTACAAAGATACTGTGTATGGCATATATTCACTAAGTTGCCTTTGAGGTTAAGCGGGGTTAGTGATGCTAAAAGAGCAAAGTCAGAATTTAAGTCCATGGTGCTTGAAAGCATTACTACAGTTGAGTTTGAGAATAGATGGGATGAATACATTGCAAAATACAACTTGAATGGAAGAGAGTGGTTTCTTAAGCTTTATTTAGAAAGGGAAAAATGGGTTCCTGCATACCTAGATGATCATTTTTTGGCAGGGATGTTATCTACTCAAAGAAGTGAAGGAATGCATGCTTTCTTTGATGGATTTATCACCCGTCAAAGCACTCTTAAGCAATTTGTTCAGCAATACGAGTTAGCGATAAGAGATAAGTTTGAGAAAGAGCTTGAAGCAGAATATAGGTCCAATTGTTTTGAATTAAAGTGTTTGTCTGAATTCCCGTGGGAGGCACAACTTCAAGCTTGCTATACTCGTGAAATATTTGAATTGTTCCAACAGCAACTAAAGAAGCACATGCATTGTGAAATCAGCAGCTTTGAGGATGATGAAGCAGAACCTGGCATGGAGAAATTCCTTATAACTGATTATTCAAAGAGAAGTTTTAGTCGTAGCGATCCGTTTTTATTCACTGTTAGGTACACGGCTGTTGGTGAGCATCTAAGTTGCTCCTGCAAATGGTTTGAAAGTAGAGGATATCTATGCTGCCATATACTGAAGGTTTTGTCTCACAAAAGGATTGAAACTGTTGACCAAAGGTATATTTTGGATAGGTGGAGAAAAGATATTGTTCGTCCGCACTTAAAACGATTCTTTTTAGGAGGTTATCCCCATATGACTTCCGAGTACATGATGTACAAGGATTTGCTTAAGCATTTTGAGCGGAATTGTGATATTGCATTGGATAGTGAAGTGAAGAGGAAGTATATGAAGTATATGATGATCAAAATTGAGCATGATCTTTCAAATTGGAATGATGAAATTATCGAGCAATTTGTCCCATTGGAAGAGTTGAATGAGGTTGATGTTTACGTTGACCCGGTAAGTGTGGGTGAGGGTGATGCTACTATTTTACGTAACCCTCGATACACTCGTTCACGAGGACGTCCACGGTTGAGCCGGTATAGAGGACGACTTGAAACATATTTTAGAAGTTCACAAAGTGGTGGTAGAGGAGGTGTGAGTAGCAGAGGTGGTGGTAGGGGAAGTAGAGTTGGTGGTAGAGGTAGTAGAGGTGGAGGTAGAGGTGGTGGTAGGGCTGGTGGTAGGGCAGGTGGTAGAGGCAGTCAAGGCATTAACGGGCAAGATGAAGGAAATGAGGTAACATTTACTTACATATTAACTATAGTTCATTGAATATTTGTTTTAACTATGCCATGTTTTACGCTAATTAATTTTTTTTTTCATGTTGTAGCAAGGTGGTGCTCCAACATCACCACTTGGTAGCTTGCCCGATCTAAACGATGACATTGAAGACTTGACGATTTAATTAGATATAATATAAGTTTGTGTTTTTTTTGGTTGGTTATGACATAGAATCCTTCTTAGTTTATTTACATTCTTTTTGTAATGAAACTTAATGAAAATCGACTTATGTAAGTTTCATTCATAGAATGATGATTTTTTCATGATAAATTTTTGCAACTTAAATAGTATGAATTGATGTATCCAATGTTAGGGTTACTTAACTGTAATCCTAGTTCAAAGCTTTTACATCCAAACTATTTTATAACAAACGATACAACTAAAACTTAGATGTTGTTATCTAGAATCTTTGTCCCACATCGAAAATTTTGTGAAACGTTGAAGTGTTTATAAGGATCAATCAACTCTCACTCAAGTGAATTAATGTATTGTCTTGGTAGAGCATCTTGGTAGAGTGCTCTACCAAGACAATACATTAATTTTAAGCACGACTATTTTTTATTTAAAACAATCTATAATTTTAAGCGCGACATACAATTAAAGTAATAAAGACAATACATTAATTTTAAGCACGACTATTTTTTATTTAAAACAATCTATAATTTTAAGCACGACATACAATTAAAGTAATAAAAATACTACAATTAAAGTATTAGAATTCCTATTTATATAGTTCACAATCTAATAGACCTAAATTGTGCCAAAAAAATAGATCTAAGTAGACATAAAATGTGCCAAACTTGACTCGAACCCTATACCCCAACCTCCTAATATGTAACTTATGACCATTTTGCTGGAATAGCATCATCTGCTCTTCCACAAACTTTATCATATTTTATAACAAACTATACAACTAACCAATGCTGTATGCAAAAAAAAAAAAAAAAAAAAAAGACCTAAATTGTGCCAAACTAGACTCGAACCCTAAACCCCAACCTCCTAATATGTGACTTATGACCATTTTGCTGGAATAGCATCATCTGCTCTTCCACAAACTTTATTGTATTTTATAACAAAACAAACTATACAACTTACCAAAACCCTAACCATCACCTCCTTTACCTTTCCTTATTTAAAGAGACCCAAAGGTCGTTCTTCCTTTGTAGGAAATCTGCATATTTTCATACTAAGTTTAAACCCACAAAAAAATGGAGGCTGATGCAACCCTACTTAAGTATTTTGGACCTGGTACCTTTATAAACACTGTTGGTAAGAAGAGCTTTCTTGTGAGGTTAACCAAATCATATGTAACTACGGATGATTTTGTAAGTTTTTTTGCTTATCTTTTTAATTTTTTTAAAATATCCATAGTTTCTAATATTTTATTTTGTGATTTTTTCATGTTAATAGATTTTTCCAAAATATGCACTCCCTTTTTTGCCTGATGAACCAGTTCCTGCTCGAGTGCTATCTGGTAATGATGTACATGATATGCGCTTGGTTATAAATAAGGGGAAGAAAAGGCTAGCGAAAGGTTGGTTCGAATTCATAAAGGCCAACAATTTGAGGGTTGGTAAGGCACTTCATTTTAGTTTTGTGGAAGGTTTAGATGATGGTAGATTTGTATGTCGAGTTCACATTATGGGACAGCCTCGTGATCTTGCTGCTGATTTTGACAATGAATTATCAAGTGTATCAAGTTCTAGTGATGGTTCTGATTTTAGGGTGATGTTGGACTATGGTGGTTCTGGAACAAGTGCAGATCCTCTTCAAATTGATTGAAATGTTAGGGTTACTTGGCCTATGGTTTTTGGTGAAATGTATTATCAAGACTTTTTGGTGTTGTTTATGGCAAGTTCTTAATATGTCCAATGATCGGCTAGTGTATTATGTCTAGGGTTTGTTAGGTTGAATTGTTGCTAAGATGTGTAAGCAACATTTCTTCTTTGTTTTATCATGTTTTTTTTTTATGTTAAGGCTCAATGTATTTATCCTAGATGTTGTTATGTCAAGACTCTCTATGTTTATATCCAGATTTCTAGTTGGTAAATTATCACTAATGTTTAGTCAAGACTTGTTGAGGCACATATGATGGCTGATTAAATTGCAGTTGGGATTAAATAACTTGTCAAATAAATTGCAGTAAGTCATCAAAGATCACACATAGACAAATATTTATCATAGCCTTTGATTAAAATTTAGGAAGAAACAAGCCTTCATACATTATCCTGCTTACATAGCACAGATTAAACCAAAACAACCCTAAAAGAACTTTCCTACACCACTTGAGCTTGGGGGTTGAATAACAAGTTTGGTAGATTGACACTTGCTCTCAATCCTACTTGCAACAGCTTCCATACGTGCCATCATCTCTTCCTGGCTAAGTTTAACTTGATCCACAAGGCGATTAAGATTGGCAACTTCACCACGCAGTTCTTGCACCTGAAAATTAACATTGTTCACTGTCCAGGTTACAGGAAAAACTTGTTGATCTACACGACGACTGAGATTGGCAATTTCAGAACGAAGTTCTAGCATATGAATGATAACATTGTTCAATGCCCAGTTGATATTCATAATATGTTGTGAAGTAACAACAGGAAAAGGATAATTGATGTTCATCCTGCAAAAAAAGTAACACAAGGGCTGTCAATAAGGGAATAATAGGAAGGAATTATTGCAAAGTTGAAATTTATATCTTCTAACTGACAATGGATGATGCATATATTCTCCCCCATGTGAGATTACTTACCCGTTCAGTCTTGTAGAGTTGGTATCGAGGTGATTATACATTGACAGCAAAAAGTAATCTTCAAAGATATGATACGGGATGATGATTACACTATGGAACGTGTTAGGGTTTAAATAGGAAGAGTATTGGGTAATGGAAAGGCAACAAATCAAGTGATGCATGCATTGTAAGAACCCATGCACGCCAAACCAATTGAAACGGTAGCTTGTATTGGGATTGTGATTGTTGTGTCTTTTGATTTGTCCAATGTACACATATTCTCATAACAATCAATACACACATTTAATTAACAATCAATGCGCAGAAACGTTCTAATTCTAATTGTATTCTAAGCGATCAGTCCAAATGAAGTCTAAAATTGCATGATCTTGGATGTTACTTAGTGAAATCAATATGTAGTTACAATAGGACGGTGCTATTACTTGCTTAAATCAAATAACAACTATGATTTATGAGGTAAATAGTTCACGTAATCATACTTACACCTTATTGCATCGAATTGGAGACGTTTAAATAAGATTTTTCATCTATTTTGTAAAATAATTTGTAGAATTTAAAATTTGAGAAATTGTCATATTTTATGTATAAAATATGAATTTATAATCTGCCTTTAGGTACATTATGAAATTTCCATAAAATGAAGTCTCTTCAACTAAGAACAATTTTTCTGAAATTAAGAGAGTGTTTTTTGGATGTCAATGGTGGTAAACAACAACAACAAAAATTAATAACAAACATTCTTAGAATATAATACTTCCATATATATATTGATTCTTCAAACAACTTTAACATTAACAACCATCCAAAAGATAATGAAACTTCATCAAAAACAACAATCCCCTACTAATACATAACCCACACATATATCCAAGTACGTACCATGAGTTACGGGGGATATAGGAATTAAAACATACAACTAAACTAGAAACTAGGTGATGTTGGAGCAGAAACATAATCATAGGGATGAAGGCCGGCACCACTAACAGCAGCCTCTGATAACTTCTCAATCCTGTCAAGCATTTTCATAATTTTGTCCTGGTTACTCTCAAGAACCTTCACAAGTTCTTCAATGTCCTCTAGTTTGCACTGCATGTCGATAACACGCTCACGAACACACTTATCCATACAAAATATATTGTCATACTTGCTAGTTGGTTTCCACTCGTTACTTTTTTCATTCCAACCATTGCTTTTTTCACCTTCCATGACTGAAAAAGAAAAATCAGAGTTAAATCACAATAATATCATCCAAAAATTAAAACACAAAACACTTATAAAATCTATGAAATTTAAAAAGAAATTGATATCAAACCGTACTTCTCTTGTCAAGAGTTTTTGTTCTCAACAAATGAAGGGACGCTTAATAGATTGTTTTAGTTGTAATGGGGGTAAGGAGAACTGATTACCTTCTTAAATAGAGGTTGTCATACCCATTCAAGATGGGGTGCGTTGTTTAAAATAGATACTAAACAGGTGGGTTGTTTAATTTTTGCACACTTAATTCCGTAAAATTGTAAACATAAATATTAATAAATAAGTGTGTTTAAATAATGACCCCAAATTGCATAGTTTGGATTGACATTTCATTGTAATATGACACCTACTGCACTTAATTAATAAAATATTTAAATATTTTATGACATTAGTAACTAGACATGAACAATGTTCTTAGCTATGATTACTCACTTTAATTGTCACAATATTACAAATTTATGTGATCGCATTTATGCAATAGCATGATGACAACTACGACGTGTTACCGGTGTCAATTAAATCACCACAAGGACCTAAATAGAGGTGTTAAGGGTGTCTTTAGCTATGATCAATCACTAAATTGCATCATGAAGTCAAATTTATGAAAATTATGTCTTCGCTTGTATACAATTACATAATTAACACTACGACATTATGCCGGCGACCTTAACTCACCACATAGACCAATATTGCAAGTGTAAGGGTGTCAATAACTATGATCATTCACTACAATTGCCTCATGAAGGGAAAGAGATGGAAATTAAGTGGTCACTTGTACATAATAGCAACACGCACAATACGACATATTACCGGGGATTACTAATACATTGACCAATGATTGATGACTAGCATCAATTGCAACATGTAGGAACAAGAAAATAGTGTTTGAATTGATACATTGTATTACTAATATAAGTATGAATATTATGAAGTTGCATTAGTAAATCTTAGAGTGTAAGGTTTACGGTTTAGCGTTTAGGGTTAGGGTTTAGGGTAAGGGAAAGGGTTAGGGTTTCTATAAGAATATTTTCTAAGGGTGTCGTTGCCTATGATCACTCACTACAATTGCATCATGTAGGCAAAACACATCACTTAAGTGTGCTTGTTTGCAGAGATTTATACCGGTAACCTTAAGGAGTCGTTTGGTTGGTGGGACAACATATCAAGAAAATCCCCATAAATAACCCCACCACCTCCTTGGTATAACATATCAACATATTTTAACAATAAAATCTATAACACAAATTAATTAATATTACTAATCAAACGTGGGATAATTGTCCTCCTTATCAAACCAACCAAACGACTCCTTAGGGTCTAGGGTTTAGGGTTAGGGTTAGGGTTTAGGGTTTGGGGATAGGATTTCAATATGCAGATTTTTTTTTAAAAAAAATTAATTAATTAACTGAGCCTATCCAGACTCGAACCCTTAGCCACCACATCAAGTCACTACACTAAACACCACTATGCTGGAATAGCGTGTTATGCCAATTTAATTTTTTTTAATTAATGTTATAGTTGGTCTCAATATATGTGTAATTTAATTCAGGCGCACTTAACGATGTGAAATTACAACTATAATCATTAATGACATTACTTCTTTCAATAATGACCCTAATTACATATGTTGGACTGATATTATTGTGTTATTTAATTAATGACTCTATATAAATTATATTTAATAAAAATAATTAAAAAAATAATAAATTTATGTTAATTAATCATGAAAAAATTTATATGTGAGACATTTAATGGTGTCATTAGCTATGTTAATCATTTTAATTGGATCATGTAGTCACAATAGTACAAATTAATGTGATCAAAATTATACGATAGCATGATGAACCCTACGACATGTTCCCGGTGTCGTTAACTCACCTCAAGGAACAATGTGGGAGGTGTAAGGGTGTAATTACATATGATCACCCACTTCAATTGCATCATGAAGGCACAAGAACACAATTACAAGTATCACTTTTATACAATAGCATCATAAACCCTACGACATATTACAGGTGAACTTAAATCACCACATGGACCAACGTGGGACATCTAAGGGTGTCGTTGCCTATGATCACTCACTACAATTGCATCATGTAGGCAAAACACATCACTTAAGTGTGCTTGTTTGTAGAGATTTATACCGGTAACCTTAAGGAGTCGTTTGGTTGGTGGGACAACATATCAAGAAAATCCCCATAAATAACCCCACCACCTCCTTGGTATAACATATCAAAATATTATAACAATAAAATCTATAACACAAATTAATTAATATTACTAATCAAACGTGGGATAATTGTCCTCCTTATCAAACCAACCAAACGACTCCTAAGGGTTTAGGGTTTAGGGTTAGGGTTAGGGTTAGGGTTTGGGGAATGGGAATTGAGCACTGCCCTTAAAAAAACACATAATAAAAAAGGAGCCTAACCAAACTCGAACCCTAGATCCTCACCTCGTTCAATACACGCACAACCACTATGCTAGAATAGAATCATCTGTCCATACAACTAACTTTTAAATTTTTTATGTACATTTGTAGCTTATATTTAGGGGGGAATTCATGAAGGGAAATTAAAGTTCTGTAGCTTATATTTAGGCACAGATTTTTAAAACTAAAATATCAAATAAATTTCGTGGAGGGAAATACAAACAAGAGGAGGGAATTATTAAAGGTTTAGTGATGTTTTGGACTCTATAAATAGTTGCACCATGCATTGTCACTAGCACTTCTAAATCAATAAAATAATTAAAACAAATATAAACTAAATGGAATGCGGATGGATTGAAGAAGATTTCATAACATGGTTCGAGATGGAGATGCCCTATTCATACATTACTCGTGACGCATTGGTACCTTTTTTTTTTAGCCTTACACTTTTTTAATTCTAATATAGGAATTTACATACGATAATAATATTACTCTTTCTTATGTTTCCGCAGTGCCTTCCAAAGAAAATCTATCACTATCTTCCTCCTACCATGGTTGAAACAACTATCCAATGTAAAGGAAAGAAATGGACTACAACACTGAGCAGTGGTGTTCGGCGAAAACTCGTGAAGGGATGGAAAAAATTTGTCAAGGACAATTTCATTAAAAAAGGACATGTTCTTATCTTTGAACTTGTTCAAGCAACACCAACGACTGTTATGTTCAATGTTGAAGTGAGCGTTTGAGAAATTCTTCAATGTTGAACTTGAATTACAATTGTTTCACTTTATCACTGGAACTAGTCATTATGTTCTGATTTTTAATACGTGACTATTTAATTTCATTGACAACTTATAGTATATGTTGCCACACATAACAAATGTTATTTGCAAACTCAATCAATCATAGGTGACTACACTTAGCGATTCTTATGAACATGATAGACAAGTGCAACCTCAAACAATTTTCTAAGTCAATTTATTGTAGCTAGGCGTGTCCTACAGGGAAGTGCAATGGCTGCATAGAAGAGTGGAAAGGCTGCATAGAGAAGTGAAATAACTACATAGAAAGCTTAAACAATTATGAGAGCACATAGGGATTAATATACTATTTAATGCGGCTACACAAAATAAACCACTATAAATAGTTTCCAAAGTCAAATTACGAATCCACTTCTAATCCTAATCAACTACCTTTTATAAGCATTACAATGGATAGGACTCCAAAGAAGAACGTTGTTGCACAACCACTGCAAGGATCACCAGTTAGCCATAACATTTTGTATCAGGAGCTTAAGAATATACATAGGAAGCTAGAGAGTGAGGTTAACGAATTGCTAGGGAGGTTGGTTAAGGAGAGTGACATTGTTTTCATCCAAAGTCTTTTATTGGAAGGCACGGTCCCCTTAACCACTCTTTACACCATGCTTGATGACCTACCCATTCCAAGCAACGAAAATGATCCCAAAGAGAATTCTGTTATTGTTATCTCTAGCGACACTGAATCTGTTAACAAGTCTTCTAGGTCTGTGCCTGATACCCCAAAAATTGAGTAGTCCGTTATGAACTTGTCTCTTGTGCATGCCATGCATATAGCATGGTATGCTAGTGTAGGTGTTTTTGCTGTTTATGCTTATGGTTGTCTAGTTTGGTTCTTGTCTTGACTTGGTCGTGGTATTATGTAATGGAATATCAATCCATGAACAATCTATTAATGAATCTTATATTATGGTAAAATTATTCTCCAATTCTTCTTTACTTTTAACACGATTGATTACTAATGACTCCATCCTTATAAATATGAATAAGGTTTTCACTATTAATTGTTGAATCAAAACAGATTTTATGTGCAACCAAACTAGCTCCATATTGTACCTTAGATCATTAGGTTCGAAATCCATAATGAAGGTGTCACTTATTAATATTACAAACTTTTACTTGCATTATCATGTTTTTTTCTCTAAGTGTATGTTATAATCAAACTTCAAAAGGCTAAACTAATGGGTTCACAATTCATAAACTAGTTTTTCAAACAACTTGAATTTCATCTAACTTAATGAATTTTGCGTTAATTAAAACTATGTATGACACATTAGACAAATGTAAACTAATTACTTGAAACAAATTTATAATTGCTAATTGAGAAAATACTATATCGAAAAACAAGTAAAATGATATGCCTAATTGATTAAGAACTATACTTTTGCATTAACGATTAACAAAAATACAAAATCAGTCATTTCATGATTGGAAACATATTTTAACAATCAACTTGATAATTTCATCCCTACAAACATTCCAACTAACAAAGCAGAAGAAATAACACAAGATTCATTATCAACCTCAAACCCTACAACACTTTCATCTACTAACGAGCTTGAAGAATGATCTTTATGACCAGTATTATTTTTTTGATATTCATATAAAGCTTCTTTGGCTTCATCATAAGTCTTGAAAGCCTTGAAGATGCTACCCTTGAAACCTACTACCATTGGAGCACACTCATGCCAAGAGTTGTACAAACCGGGTCTCTTACCATAAAATACCACATACACTTTGGATTGAGACTTGTTCTTAGCTTGATCATTCTTTTGGAAGTCGTTGAAAGCTAATATGGCTTCATCATAAGATTTAAAAGCTTTGAAGATGCTACCCTTAACTCCAATAACCATAGGGGCACACTCACACCAAGAGTTGTATAATCCCGGCCTCTTACCACGAAATACCACATAGATTTTTGATGATTTATTCTCATTCACATTGACCATGGTTCAATTGTCTTCCTTACTCTATTGAAGTGAAGATAGGAGGAAAGTAGATATAGAACTACTTTAAGGGGGGCAGTCAACACTTAAAAGAGTATATATATTGCTAAAAGTAATAGGGTTAGACAATGACCAATCAAAAAAAAAGAAGTGAAATTAGTCTATAAGCATATAAAATTTTGTAGTAAATACACAAAAATGGAGTATTTTCGTATTCCCGTATTTTTATTGTATTTCGTATGTATTTTGTTTTTCTACCAACCTAATTAAATACTTTATGGGAAACAAACAAATGCATGGTTAGTTGTGAAAGTGCTTTGAAAATGTAAAACATAATTAATAACATGAGAGAGAGTTAAACAAATTCAAAAAATAAACCTAAAATCTGATTAAGGGTATAAATGGAATACAATTAACGAATTTAATAAAAAGGCGTGTGAAATTACTAAACTACCCCCATTTGGGACATTTGGGCCAAGAATGGTGTGGCCAATTATATTTATCGTTTACGATATAAGTTAAAAAGGAGATGCTTGGTATGATGTATTCCCTCCGTCTTAATTTATGTGGCACCATTTGACCGGGTACAGATTTTAAGAAAATAGAGGTTGACCTTGTTAAGTACAATTTTACCCTTGAATATGTAAGAGAGAGAAGATTTGAGTAATAAAAAAGTTGTTGGTAGGTTTAAAAGTATCTAGGGTCCAACAAGGGTAAAATAGAGATGATGCATTAAATAGTTGTCAAATAAGGAAAGGTGTCACTTATTTTGGACAAATAAAAAAGGAAATGGTGCCACATAAATTGGGACGGAAGGAGTATTACTTAGCTAAAAATGGTATTAGTACTTTTTATAATTTTATCCACTGTTTGGTAATTTTTTTAGGTTAAGATAACCGATACATGTATTAATTAATACACCAATTCAGGTACTATTTAATACTTGGCCAGCATGGTATTAATAACACCATATTTACTAATATATGGATAAACAACAAAATGATAAAACTACCCACCCTCAAATCCTTGTTTTTAATGCATGGATAAGAATTCAAGGATATAATTGAAAACACAACTTTATACAGTTTTAAACCAAATACAAGTTTAAGTTATACAATTTTTATCTAAGTTTTAATACAATGAACCAAATACATAACAAAAAATAATTCATGCATTATTATTCCATGTATTACTAATTCATGTATTACTGATTTCTATATTATCAATCCATGTATAACTCGTTTCTGTATCAAACGATCCCCTTAGAGTTTAAATGGAGTGTGAACTGTGAGTAGCACATGCACTCATTATTAAAGGTCCAAGTTTATCAGTATGAATCAGCTACGTTGTACGAAAGAGGTTCAATTGAAAACCGTTTGCCATATAATTTCTACATATAAAAATTAAAAATCAATTTTATATGGATATATTTAATATATTAGACTTTTATGACACAAATCAAAGCTTTATTTGAGTAGGTCGAATAAGAGGTTTAAAATTATTCTCTGATCATAGGTTTGATACACATGCTCAAGATTCTTTATTTTTTTAAACTCCCTTGTAAAGAATCCTACCTCCACCCCTACTATGAATCTATAAGTATTCGACCAAAGATGGAGTTGACTTACAAATGTAGGTTCAGTAGAATCCCATTAGCCTAGAGCTAGGTGTAGCTAAGCAATTGCTCTTTTCGAATATGTACAAACTGTTGAGTCCATTGATATAAAGAAATATTTTTGTGTAACAGTATAGGGAGTTAAAAATGTTTTAAGTCATATGTTTAAATATCAAACGTGGCATTCCACATATTTTTTGTAATATAAGCTCTTGTATAATTAAAATAATTATTAAATATGTAATAAAATTAAATTCATGTTGAAATATGATTTAGAATCTGTTTGAATAATTAGTTTTACTGCAGTAACTTTATTTCAGATTTCTAGTAAATAAAAACTCCAATTGTTAAGGAGTTTGTTAGTTAAATTTGAAATTTAAGGATTAGGGTTAGTACTACTTTATTCTAGGAGATTTAAACTACTTCTAGTTTTGTTTTAGTTATTTAAATAGTTGTATTTTGTTGAATTGAAGTAAGTTCCCTTTCCACAAAAGATCTGCAGTACTTTTCTTTCTCTCCCTTCTGTTATTTTCCAGCAAACTTTACTCCTTAAAAACCAACAATTGGTATCAGAGCCATATTCTTAAGGGACCCGAGTGAGTAATATCTTGTGTGAGTAAGAGATGGATTCTGAAAATAGTTTTTCACGAATGGCTCCTCCTGTTTTTTATGGTGAAAACTATCAATTATGGGCGGTGAGAATGGAAACTTACTTGGAGGCTTTAGATCTTTGGGAAGCCGAAGAAGAGGATTATGAAATTGCTCCGCTGCCAAATAATCCCACGGTAGCCCAAATGAAGAGTCACAAGGAAAAGAAAACCAGGAAATCTAAAGCAAAAGTAACTTTGTTTGCTTCTGTTTCAACAACTATTTTTACAGGAATTATGTCTCTCACATCAACAAAAGAAATCTGGGATTATCTGAAAGAAGAATATGCTGGAGATGAAAGAATAAGAGGTATGCAAGTATTAATTTTAATAAGGGAATTTGAGTTGCAGAAAATGAAAGAGTCTGAAACAGTTAAAGAGTATTCTGACAGATTACTTGGTATTGTTAACAAGGTAAGATTGTTAGGCACCAAATTTAAAGATTCAAGAATTGTTGAAAAAATTCTTGTAACAGTGCCAGAAAGATATGAAGTATGTATAACTACCTTGAAAAACACAAAAGATCTGTCCAAAATTACTTTGGCAGAACTCTTAAGTACTTTGCAGTCACAAGAGCAAAGGAGGCTTATGAGGCAAGATGGTATGGTTGAAGGAGCCTTGGCAGCAAACCACAAAACTCAAAGCAAGGGTAATAATTTAAAAAAAAAATTACCCACCTTGTCAGCACTGTAGTAAAAAAGGTCATCCTCCATTCAAATATTGGAAGAGGCCAGATGTAAAGTGCAAGATCTGCAACCAGTTTGGTTATGAAGCTGTGATTTGCAACAACAAACCTCAGAAGCATGAAGTAGATGCTCAAGTTGCCAATGAAGATGAGAAGACCACTTGTTTCTGGCAACATGTCTTTCAAACAAGAGATTTTCTAAATCTTGGCTGATTGATAGTGGTTGTACAAACCACATGACACATGACAAAGATCTTTTTAAAGAATTCAATTTTATTGAAAGTAAAAAGATTAAAATTGGGAATGGTGACAATATTCTTGCAAAAGGAAAAGGAACTGTTGCTATCAAAACAAGTTCAGGTATTAAGACAATTTCAGATGTTCTTTATGTACCTAATATTGATCAAAACTTGTTGAGTATTAGTCAGTTAGTAGAGAAAGGATTTAAGGTATCCTTTGAAGATAAACATTATTTCATCTACAATGGTGCTGGAAAAGAAATTTTAAAAATTAAGAAGAGAGGTAAAAACTTCTTATTTGATCCCGAAGAAGATGAACAATGGAGCCAACAAAAGCTACGAAGTGAAGATGAATCTTCACAAGTTTTAGAGGAAGATGTTCAAGCAAATGATGCAATGCAGGAAAATTTGGTAGCTGGTTCTCAAAGTAAGGCAATAAAAAAGTCTGTTGGCTATGAGAAAGTTATCAAAGATACTGAATTTCTTGTTGACACTTATAAGGTGAAACAAAATGGAAAAGTTGATTCCTGTTATTGCAAGTCTGAAGATCAGCTGGCAGATTTGTTTAAGGAGTCACTTCCCGTTAAAAGCTTCCAATGCATAAATCCAGAATTTCCAGATTCTAAAGCAAGGGGGAGTGTTGAAATATGATTTAGAATCTGTTTGAATAATTAGTTTTACTGCAGTAACTTTATTTCAGATTTCTAGTAAATAAAAACTCCAATTGTTAAGGAGTTTGTTAGTTAAATTTGAAATTTAAGGATTAGGATTAGTACTACTTTATTCTAGGAGATTTAAACTACTTCTAGTTTTGTTTTAGTTATTTAAATAGTTGTATTTTGTTGAATTGAAGTAAGTTCCCTTTCCACAAAAATCTGCAGTACTTTTCTTTCTCTCTCTTCTGTTATTTTCCAGCAAACTTTACTTCTTAAAAACCAACAATTCAGACAGATTCTTGAATTCATCTCTGTTCATATAGCAAAAAGAGAGGTGATTCCTCATACTACTATCGAATGCTCAGGAGGAGATCATAAGCGAATCTACAAATAAAAATGGATTCATAGAATTTAACTTTAACACATCTTGTTAATCACTGCATTAATCACTTTTTTCCTTTTTTGGTTATAAATAAATAAGTAGATGAGCAATTATACTTTTGGGACATTTCCTGTTCATTACGATAATGGGATGGTTGATATTTTTCTTTTTTACATATTTATATAACCATTACTGTTTTGCCTATGCATTTGAGTAGTAGAGAAGATTTTAAAACCGTTCCAAGAACATACTTTAATAGGGCACAAACACTAAATATTTGATTGAATTACACTTGAAATGTACTCTCCCCGTTCCATTTTATTTGTCATAGTTTGACTCGGCACAAAGTTTAAGAAATAAAGGAAGACTTTTAAAACTTGCGGTGTAAAATAAGCCAAAGAAGATTGTGTGGTTGTAAATTTTTCCAGTAATGGCAAAACTGTAATTTTGAAGTTAAATTGTTACAAAATTTAGAATGGTGCCATTCTTTTTCGAACACACCAATAAAGAAATACTGCCACATAAATTGGAACGGAGGGAGTAATATACAAACACCTTCAATTCATAATCATGCAACTAAGGGATTGGCATGGCAGGACTCTTGAAATTCTTTTTGAATGAAAATGGGCTCAAGTCTTAATTATAATATAGGGTCCTCTAATTATTAATAGGCATTAAAATCTTCTAACTGTCTAACATTCTCACCCCAAAATTTGTAATATTACACAATGGTCCAAGTATAAATACTAAAAAAAAAAGTTTGTGTCAATAGCCCATTTAATTTCAAGTTTTTGCACAAAATAGACACCTTTGGCGCAGCTATTACAGTTTTGACTAAAATAGCCATTGTCATGAAAAGTTGTTGGCGATCATCAGAGGGCAATTGCCAGGAACTTTATTTCAGGAGCCAAATTTTAAAAACTTTCCTCATGGGGCCAAATTTATTTTGAGGTTCAAACTGACGCCAAAAAAATGATGTAGGAAAAACGCGGAAAGTAAACAAGATAAAGAACGAGACGTAACTCGATCGAAAATCCCGAGTAGCAACGATTAACTCGTTCCATTACACTCCGAGAGATTGTCAAGAACACCTACGCTAGGCAACTACCCTCGAGCTAACGTGAGCATGCGAGTAGAATGGTCGGGGGGAATGGAAGTCATGTAGATCCGCTAGAGAACAACAAGTCCCATCAAAAGGTTGTTTCATTCAACAAAGAGTTCAACTGTTAACAAGTTCTTTAATCATCAAAGTTAGCTAATGAAAGAAAATAAGCTATCTAGCTATTTATAGATGTTTTTAGGCACTAAGTAAAATGTCTAGAGTGCCCACACTTAGGCTTAGAGATAAAAGACCACGTAGGGTCAAAATAAACATAACACAAAGCAAAATCCCGTGCTTCAGCTTTTGGGGCGGAGCGCCCGCCAATTTGATCAGTGGGATGGCCCAGGCGGGGCATTCCAAAGGTGGGCGGAGCGCCTCAGCAAAGGCTCCTCAGGGCAGAGTGCCTGGAATGCTGGACGGGGCGCCTGAGCCTTCTAGGCTTGGTGCTTGCGCCTTGATCATCCGGTACGGCTTCCAATCGCTTCCATCTTCAAGGCCCCTCCTCTCCAAGTATAAATGCACCTCTTGAACCTTCTTGGCTTGACTCTGGGTGAAGGGTCTAGTGACGGGTTGCCCGGCATCATCCACCCCTTCTTGGGAAGATTTCGTCCTCGAAATCCAAGCATCATCACCCTCAGGTCCATCATCACCTACAACAAGATGAGTCAAGCCAGCCACATTAAAAGTATTAGATACATTATACTCACTTGGCAAGTCGACCACATAGGCATTGTTATTGATCTTTGAAAGCACTTGGAATGGTCCATCTCCACGGGGTGCCAACTTCCCTATCCTAAGGTTTGGAAACCTTCCTTTCCGGAAGTGCACCCACACATAGTCACCCTTCTTGAGTTCCACCTTCTTGCGTCCCTTGTTTTTCTTTGCGGCAACCTTCTCATAAGCTTCCTTCAAGTTCTTCTTCACCTTAGCATGTAGCTCCACCAAAGCCTTGGCTCTAGTTTTACATTCAAAATTAACAACCATTTCCCTTGGCAAAGGGGTTAGATCAAGGGGAATCAAGGGGTTAAAACCATAAACACACTCGAATGGAGTCATGCCAATCATTCTATGCACGATGCGATTGTAGGCAAACTCCATAAGAGGTAACTTGTCAATCCAAGTCCCACCCTTACCTCAGGTCATGGCTCTAAGAAGAGCACCCAAAGTACGGTTCACCACCTCAGTTTGAGGGTGGTGGGACGTAGAAAACAAAAGATTGGTGCCAAGGGCACCCCATAAACTCCTTCAAAAATGGCTTAGGAACTTGGTGTCCCTATCACTCACTATGGTTTGAGGCACACCATGCAACTTTAAAATATTATCAATGAACAAAGAAGCAACATGTTGTGCATCATCACATTTTCTACATGGAATAAAGTGAGCCATTTTGGAGAAACTATACACAACAACATAAATGCTATCATGGCCCCCCTTAGTCTGTGGTAATCCCATGACAAAGTCCATTGATATATCCATCCACGTGCTAGTAGGTACGGGGAGTGGGGTATACAAACCATGGGGGTTCGATTTGGACTTAGCAAACTTGCACTCAAGACAAGAGTTGCAAAGTCTCTCAACTTGGGTCCCCATTTTAGGCCAATGGAATTGCTATATTAGGATGGCCAAAGTTTTATCCCTACCAAAGTGACCCATGAGTCCTCCACAATGTGCCTCTTGCACAAGCGATTCTCTCCATGAGGACTCGGGTATGCACACCTTACAATTTTTAAAAATGTAGCCATTAACCCATTGGTATTTCCTCTAATTGTAATCTTGTCTATTCTGTCATCTCCTGTAAGTGTACTGTTGCTCCCAGTGGCGTATGCAGATTTTTTCATTAGTGGTGTCAGAATATAAAGAAGCAAAAAATTAATAATCCTATTTCTAAATGGATTGAAGTTTTAAATTAGTTGTGATTGTGGCCATATAGGTTTAAGTGGTCCAACTTTTATTTTGTATAAGATTAACCCTTGCCACAGGTAATTAGTTTTAAAAAGAAAAATTCGAACAGGCAGAGCGCTGCTTGTGGGATTCAAACCCTGGACAGAAGCATTCTACCAGCTCTGCTACACCGCGTTTGTTACCAGTGGTGTCATTTCTTTATTTATAGAAGCTTTTCTGTTTTTCCTCAGTTATATAATATGTATATTTAACGAAAATTTTCGATTCAGTGGTGTCGGATGACACCGGTAGCCCATGGGTGGGTCCGCCCCTAGTTGCTCCCAAACGCACACGCAATGTATACGTGGTCGACAAGTATAAGATTGAGTATCGTTCCCACGAGGACTAGTGTTAATGACTGTATCCTAGCAAATAATTTCCTAAAAACTATTCAGGGATCTTTTTCAATAATGGTTGAGATTTTTACTAACTAAAACAATAATTAAAAACAAGCAATTGAAGTCAAGTAATAGAGAGCAAATTATGAGTTGTTATCAATAAAAGAAAAATGGTCCAGAGTCAGAGCTACAAACAATCCAGTTGAGTTTTTTAGTTGGTTCTACTTCTTGATTTCCTAGATTGCTAACTAACAGATTAATTATATTCGTGAAAACCTGTCAATTCATCACGAGTCTATGCAAGCTACTCTAACGCCTATATTTCTATGGAATTAAATCACATGCATGCATTAAAGAACTATGTATTTAGCTAAGCAAGGCGAATAGGTTTATGTCTATCCTACCTGCAAATTGATTCCCTGATGCCCAAGTTCACAATCAAGCCCTATTCATTCTTACTTGCGTTCACAAGTTCCCTCTGTCGAGTTCAACGTGTAAACCGTAGATAGTTTTAAATTATCAGGCCTCAATAACCAAACAATTAGGCTCAAGAAAGAACAAATAATCTATAATGGTAAATTAATAGGTAGAAATCAACTTTATAACATCAACCTTCATGTATTTGCTCAAACCCTAGAAAGATATGTTTAGCTATGAATATTCATAATAACAACACAAGAATTCATGGAAGAAATATGAAAGATTGTAATAGATGATGTAAAGGAGTAAAACCTCTGGTTCAATGTGTTAGGAACTCAAAACTTGCTCCAAAAATTCGACCTCCCCCTAAAATAATGAAATAATGAGGTTTTATAGTGTTTACATAGTGCTAGGATAAGCTAAACCAAAGCCTAATCTAGTTGGGAAAACTTGTGTTTCATCAGCCTCAAAGCTTTCGTGGAAGCCATGCTTCCACTATAGCTCCCAACTCCAAAGCTATCTCTGAAGCCTTGCTCCCAGTATAGCTTCCAACTCTTCAGGGCTTTCTTGGAAGCCTTGCTTTCACCATAGCTTCCAATGTGTCCATTAACTCCAATTTGATTGTTCTTGTCTCGAATTTATCCGCACCATTCCTAAAATCACAAATACGATAAATGAGCACAAGAAACACAATTATCACATATAACAAGCACATAAAGTACCAAAATGTGAGAAGATATTAAGGTAAAATCGGCTAATATCACCAAACATCACCACCCCACACTTAAAACTTTGCTCGCCCTCGAGCAATCATCAAAAACCAATTTCCCAACTACATCCCAACACTCAATAGAACAGGTTTACCTATGATTATGGTTGATACCGACCATTTGACAAGTGCATATACATACCATGTGACCCTCAACATGCCAAAAACTCTTCACATTACAAAACACTAGAACAACCAAGTTAAGACATCTCAATCTCTAAAACCGATAGAATGAAACCAAGCTTTCACAAAATCACACCCATTCAGTCAACCAAGAAGTCAATAACTTCACCTATCTCGCGCAAACCATGTGCCCTTACCAAAAATAATCAAGAGAGAGTCCCAAATATCACACAAAGAATATATTTCAAGAATAAATGAGGGGCATAATATAGGAAGAATTCACTCGCTCTTCAAAAAGAAGTTCACGTGCCACACAGAACGTACCATAGGCTTGCCCGTAGTGTAAGACTCCAATAATGTAGGCTCACTCCTATCGGGATTAAATAGGACTTTAAGGGCTGTAATGTAGGCTAAAGGATGGGTAGGATAAATATGGATAAAATAGTGACTACCTCCCTAAGTACTTTAATACATCACTTTCAAATTTTTTCTTTCCACCATTCTTTTCAAAATCAACCAAGCAACCATCCAAAAGTCTCCTTTCAACTTTAAGCATTTTGTAATTTTTTTTTCTTTGTGCAAAATACTAGCAAGGATTGCGATTTTTCTTCTTTCCTTTGTTTTCTTTATTTTTCTGTTTTTCATTTTTTTTTCGTTCTTTTCATCTCTTTTTTTTTTTTTTTTTTTTTTTTTGCAATTTTTCCCAACCTTGCCAATTTATTTTTGTTCAAAATACACCATATTTTTCTTTCATTGGTTCCACTCAAAAGCCACCCAATTTCTCCAACCACAACTCGACAACAATCAAATATTTCAATTAAAGTTCTCCAAGGAGTACGGGTTCAAAAGGAAGATAATTAAGAACAAATGTGGTAAGGCTTAAAATGTGGGTGCCAACAAAAAGGTCAATAGGCTCAAAATGGCTTAAAAAGGATAATATTAATGGGTAGGCTAATCAAGGCTAAAAGAGCTCATCAAAGAAACGCCTGTATCATCTCCAGACTAGAGCAAATCTAGGATTTCGCTTTGAACGCACACGAGACAAGTTCTAGACATCAATATGCGGCACGGAACATAAGAAAGGATACCTCACATCACACATGGCACATAGTTCACTAAAGACGGTTTCATTCCAACTCTCGGTTCAAGCAAACAAGGTGCAACTATGGAAATTTAAGCACTAAGGCACAATAGTTCACAAAAGAGTCATTCAAATTTTTCTAGGCATGCATCACAATTTTAACAACGATATGTTTAGCTATTTATAATAAAAACACAAGAATTCATGGAAGAAATATGAAAGATTGTAATAGATGATCTATAGGAGTTAAACCCCTGGTTCAATGTGTTAGGAACTCACAACTTGCTCCAAAAATTTGACCTCCCCCTAAAATAACGAAATAATGAGGTTTTATAGTGTTTACAAAGTGCTAGGATAAGCTAAACCAAAGCCTAATCTAGTTGGGAAAACTTGTGTTTCGTCAGCCTCAAAGCTTTCGTGGAAGCCATGCTTCCACTATAGCTCCCAACTCCAAAGCTATCTCTGAAGCCTTGCTCCCAGTATAGCTTCCAACTCTTCAGGGATTTGTTGGAAGCCTTGCTTTCACCATAGCTTCCAATGTGTCCATTAACTCCAATTTGATTATTCTTGTCTCGAATTCATCCGCACCATTCCTAAAATCACAAATACGTTAAGTGAGCACAAGAAACACAATTATCAAATATAACGAGCGCATAAAGTACCAAAATGTGAGAAGATATTGAGGTAAAATAGGCTAATATCGCCAAACATCATGTAATAACTTTATAGCATGAATTTACCTGCTTTTTCTTGATTCGAGGTTGATTCGAATGCAGGTTCTCCGAACATTCTGCCAGCAATTCCAAACATCTTTTTAGACGTTCCTATGGTCGTAACAGCAATTCCAAACATCTTGTTTGCATTTTACACGTGGTATATAAATATTCAATTTTTTCATCAAATGTTCGGAACACCCTATCAGGAAGTTTGGAGCGTCTTTCTTGAAATTTGGAACATCTTGCTTTTATTAATGAAAAATTGTATTTAGACGTTCAGAACTTCGACGTCCGACGTTCCAAACAAAAAATGTGGGAGTTTGGAAAAACTTGTATAAATATTTATTACAGGTGACCATCGATGGGTGCAGTTATACTAGGTGTTAAATATCAAGGTGAATGGGTGGAGCGTTCTAAATGTTATGCTTGGGTTCCGAAGGTGAAAGAGTAAAGACCCATTCTTGTGCCCAGAGATGTTACGTATGATGTTCTACTTAACAAAATCATCGGAAGTTGAGGCATAAGAGACAATCTTAGGGATATTTGCATTACTTACATGCTGAGTGTTGCCAAAAATCAAAAGACTCCTCCCGTTACAACAAGAAATGATGATGATGTACGTCTTTATATGGCTGATGTTGATCATAATGGTGCTAGGCCCACTCTAAGAGTAACTGTGGTTTCTAGGCCGGAGGAATGTGTTGGTTCTAATGACCAAGAAATGCCAAATAGTGGATGCTATGATTTTAGTCAGCGATTGGATGACATACATGAAGAAGTAGAAGAAGACAAAGGAGGACGGGTAGAAGAATACAGAGAAGGGGTAGAAGATGAAGAAAAATATGTAGACGAGGATCTTGCCATGTATACTCATACCCCTGTGGTTCCAACACAAAGTAGCCAATCGAAATTTCACTTCTTTGATGGCACAGGTTTTGAAACAGGTATGACTTTTACCAATAAGAAAGAATTGGTCACCCAATTAAAGCTTGCAGCAGTTAAACATCGTTTTAATTACAAAGTATTGAAGAATACGACAAAGATGTTTAATGCTAGATGTGTAGATGTAAATTACAAGTGGTGGATAAAGGCAATGAGGTACAAAAGTAATGATAGGTTTTAAATTACCGTTTACCATAACTTGCACACATGCGGTGTCCAACATTATTCTAGTCATAATTCACACACCTCTGCCTAGATAATTGGTGAGTTCATGAAAGGTAAATATATAAGGGGAAAAGTTCCAACTACAAAAGCTATCAGAGAGTCCCTTGACACCGATTTGGGTTGTCAGGTTAGCTACTAGAAGTGTCTTAGGGGCTGTCAATTTGCAAAAGCTTTGACACGGGGAACACATGAGAAAGGTATTGAAATTCTAGATGCCTATGCTTAAATAGTTAGGAGTAAGAATCCAGGAACCAAGACTGATTTGAGGCTTTCTAGCACTGGGAAGTTCCTGTATTTTTTTCTCTCTTATGGAGCGTGGATCAGGGGATTAAATTACGTGAGAAATGTCCCAGCTGTTGACGGTACATATTTGTCTGGCGAGTATGGAGGGGTGTTGTTGTCTGTTTTTGCTTAGGATGCAATGAGTCACATATACCCTGTTGCTTTTTTGTGTTATAGACAAAGAGTGTGACATCTCATATGAGTACTTTTTCGAACAATTACGCACCATAGTCCCAGATAGTGAAGAGTTGTGCATTGTTTCGGATAGACATCCGAGCATCGCGAAGATGGTCTCCCAAGTGTATCCTTCTGCTCACTATGGAGTTTGCATGAGGCACCTTGGTGAAAATATCCGAACAAAGTTTCAGTTCGGAACAACTCTTCATAAATATTACACTACAACAAAGGCATATCGGGTATAGGAGTTCCAGGATGCTATGGATGATATCAGAAGTATTGATTGGAGGGTAGCTGATTATCTTGAAAATATTGTTGGCTATTATAGATGGACCAGATTATATTCCCCAGGAAACAGGTAAACTATCAATAACAAGGTCTCATATTACTGTCATGTTTTTCTGCTATCTGATCCAAACATCCTTCTTGGCGTTTCGAACATCCTATTGATGTCCTGAACATCTATTATATATTTACTTTTTCTATGGTGATGTTCCAAACGTCTTTCCGTTGTTCTAAACTTTTGTTTTAATGTTAGAAACATTTTTTGGATTATTATAATAGTTGTTTTTTTTTTATATAGGTTTGCAGTTATGACATCAAACATAGCTGAGTCCATTAGTTCCATGCTGAAGGATCAAAGTGAATACCACATTGCTTCCCTCTTTAAAGATGTAGGTAGGAACTTTGCTGAAAAATTCCACACAAAGGCTATGGAGTTAATCAACCACCCAAATTTATGTGTCCCGAACATTGAAACTAAAATAAGGAAGAATAAAGAATTGGGAGATAAACTAGTTGTCTCCAGGAAGGGACCTTATGGTTTCGAAATCATTAGTCCAGGGTTTGAGGCAGAAGTTGATCTATACAAGAGGACATGTACGTGTAGGGAGTTTGATCTTGATCAGTTACCTTGTAAACATGTTATGGCAGCGATTATGGAATTGCATGGTGATGAATATAGAAGTAGAGTCTATGACTACACTTTTGGATATTACACAACACATGCATACATTCTTGACTATGCAGAGCCTGTCAATGCAGTACCACATGAAGAATCCTGGGTAGTCCCTCTTGATGAGATTATTTATCCAGTGCATCCGCCTCCAAATCCGAACAAGCTAGGAAGAAGAAGAGTTAACCGGATTTGATCTATTGGGGAACGTCTTCCAAAGAGAAAAAACAGATGTAGCAACTGCAAGAGATATGGTCACAAAAGAACTACATCCCCCTGTTGGTCGTAATAGAGCTGAAGCTATAAGTTAGCCTACTATTTAAATTTATAAATTGGATGCTTCGTCATGCTTGTAATGTTTGAACAATTTCATTTATTTCCTGTTATTTGATTTGTATAATGGACTTTTCGTCCTACTTGTATAATTTATGTTGTGCACAAATTTGCTTTACTACAGTTTTAATTTATGTTGTGCATATATTTTGGTCTTAGAGTTCACAGCAAATTGAAGTCGTTTAGGATATTACAATAAGATATTCTGAACGACTGCTCAATATGAAATCCTCCTTAATTTTCTGAACAGTTAAGAAAATCTTCCTTGTCGTTCCATCGTTCGGAACATCTTGACCACAAAGCCCAAATCCCAAACCCCGAACCCTAACCCTAACCGGGACAGTGAATTCGTTCGGAACATCGAACGTGTGTTCCAACATGTTAGCTACTGGTTCAGAATGCGATGATTATGTTTGAGTGATAAATGATGATGATAATCACTAGACAAGCCCAAATATACAACTTAGAGTGATAAATGATGATGATCATCACTAGACATGACCAAATATACAAGTAAGAATGATAAATGATGATGATCATCACTAGACATGATCAAATAAAATGATAATGATCATCACCAGACATGACCAAATTTACAAGTAAGAGTGATAAATAATGGTGATTATCACTACACATAACCAATTTTACTAGTTAGAGTGATAAATGATGGTGATTATCACTATACATGACCAATTATACTAGTTAAAGTGATAAGTGATGGTGATTATCACTAGACATATCCAATTATACTAGTTAGAGTGATAAATAGTGGTGATTATCACTACACATGACCAATTTTACTAGTTAGAGTGATAAATGATGATGATCATCACTAGACATGACCAAATATACAAGTAACAGTGATAAATGATGGTGATTATTACTAGACATGACCAATTATACTAGTTAGAGTGATAAATGATGGTGATTATCATTACACATGACCAATTTTACTAGTTAGAGTGATAAATGATGATGATCATCACTAGACATGACCAAATGTACAAGTAATAGTGATAAATGATGATGACCACTAGACATGACCAAATATACAAGTAAGAGTGATAAATGATGATGATGATCATCACTGGACATGATCAAATATACAACTTAGAGTGATAATTGATGGTGATAATCACTAGACAAGCGCCAATATACAACTTAGAGTGATAAATCATGATGATCATCACTGGACATGACCAAATATACAAGTAAGAGTGATAAATGATGATGATCATCACTGGACATGCCCAAATATACAACTTAGAGTGATAATTTATTGTGATAATCATTAGACAAGCGCAAATATACAACTTAGAGTGATAAATGATGATGATCATCACTAGACATGACAAAATATACAAGTAAGAGTGATAAATTATGATGATCATCACTACACATGACTAATTATACTTGTTAGAGTGATAAATGATGGTGATTACCACTACACATTACCAATTTTATTAGTTAGAGTGATAAATGATGGTGATTACCACTACACATGACCAATTATACAAGTAAGAGTGATAAATGATGATGATCACCACTACACATGACCAATTTTACTAGTTAGAGTGATAAATGATGGTGATTATCACTAGACATGACCAATTATACTAGTTAGAGTGATAAATGATTGTGATTATCACCACACATGACCAATTTTACTAGTTAGAGTGATAAATGATGGTGATTATCACTACACATGACCAATTTTACTGGTTAGAGTATTAATCCTATGTTCGGAACGTATGTTTGTTGTTCCATCTTTTATAGAGTTGTTTCAAACATCTTAGTGATTTATGTCGCATTTATGCAGTCGTTCGGAGCGCTCGTGTTTATTTGTTACTATCTTCATCCTGTAGTTCTACAATTGTTCAAAACATATCTATATTCGTTTGGAAATTTTATTGGTTCGTGTGGAATGACATAAGTTACAATCACAATTTACTTGACAACATAACAAGTTCAAACAAAATTTCATTGATCATTACTACACAAATCATAACAAGTGCAAATTAATAGAACCTAAACTATGAACCAACACTTGATCCAAGTACTGAATATGAGAATAATTAGCACCACAATTAGCATGACCACAACACCCAACTTTTTGCGCCATAATCGTGCCTCTTTTCTCTCTTGTTCAACAGCGTTCAACTTCTTTAGTAGACCCCATATTGCTCTCTTCGCTTGATTTGGCAACTTCTTTCCCTACACAAAAAAAAAAAATACAAGAGTTGAAGAACTGTCACACTACTAAAAGTTTTACAGACCCATCAACTAGGTCTAACTTGTCAATATTTGCACACATAAAACCTCTTTCCTAGGTTTGCTTGAGTCCACGATGTTGTAAACTTTGCATAATCTCCAGATCGACAAAATAATTCTACACTACAACTATTAACGGATCTACTAGACATTTAAATATAACGGATGTTGGATTTTTATTTTTTTTTGTAATCTGATTTGAATAAGAATGAACGCTCATATATAATATTGTTGGTGTTGGGTGGTATTTTTTGTTACTATTGCTATATAACTGTTTTTCACGCGCCCAATATAAATGTTGTTCACGAGGTTGTGCCAAGTAAGCAACATATGTTCGGAACATCCGTCTAGATTAGTTTCAAACAATGTGATGAAGTTCCGAACACAATTTTTAAAATTTGAAAAATATAGAATGGCTACAACGAACAGTCACCTTAAAATTTGAAAAATATACAAAACGACTACTGGCTACAATACACTTAATGGCTACAACAGTCACTTCTAAACGAACATTTCTGTTACCACTTTACTCCTATAAATACTCAACCAAACCATTGCAATCCATATTCAATAACTAACAACAACAATCAAATTTCAAAAGATTACAAAATAGCTCGTCGACCATCCATTTCAAGAGGAGCAACCACTTCGAGAGGAGCAAGAACAGGAGGAGCATCTACTTCAAGAGGAGCATCTATGTCAAGGCAAAATACTGCTGCAGCACTAGATTCACCACAACAAGAACGGGCTAATGATATTTTGGAACAACTTTAGGAAGAACTATGGGGTTGGAAGTTCAAATTTGAGGACTTCTTCCATGACTACAAAAAGGACGTCAGAAGGATGAAGAAGGAAATAAAGAGGGTAAAGAGAATTCTCAAAGGAATACTTGCTGATAAGGACCTGCATTACCTTGACTACTACTCATCTCCACCTTCATAGCAAGTTGAATATTTATGCTTATTTTGGCTTTATTTTGGATGTTAATATGAATGTTTATTAAGTAATTTCTTTATTTGAATGCTAATATAATTAGCATACTTTTGTAAAGCACTGAATCTCTGATCATTTAAGAATATTTTTGCCTGGTTCTTGAACATCAACGGATAAATTATATCTGTTTGGAACATCTGTTCTTATGTACAGAACGACTAATGAACAACATTTATGTTGATCCTTTACACTATGAGTTTTTGAAGTTTGAACATCAACTGTCATGCTTGGAACGACTTTTAGTCATTCTCGAACATCTTTTAGTTACTCCTTTAAAATCAATTTCTATTCTTATCATTTTCATTTTAAATGCTGAACAATTGAAAAATATATATTATTTGAATGTTTGTTTGAATTCTGAGCAATTGGCATAACAAAAACACATTGCTAATAAAATATATAGGTATCCCATATAAACTGCTATGAAGTAATTAGCCATGCACTTCTTTCCAACGAAATAAGAATGCTCCAAACGACTATCTCCAAACAGACTCGTCGATTCCCATTTTACTCTTATATATACCCAACACACAATCAAACCATCCAAACCATATTCAACAAATAACAACAATCACACCATTTTAAAATGGCTCGTCGACTAAGAATAAGAGGAGCATCGAGTTCAAGGCCTAGAACACCTTCACCGAGTTCAGATTCAGATTCTGAACATTCGAACGATGTCTTGGAGCAACTAATAGTTGAAGTGTGGACATGGAAATTCAAGCTCGAGGATTTCTTCCATGATTACAAGAAGGACATGAGAAATGTGAAGAGAATGCTTACAGGGCTGCTTGCTGATAGGAGAATTGATTTCACTCTATACTCACCACCAGGATCACCACCAGAAGCACCACCACAAGCTCCACCACATGCACCCTAATCTTCATTGTTCATGTTTACTTTAGTTGTAACTTTAAATTTTTATTGTGTTATTTCATTTTCATTTTGAATGCTGAAGTATTAACAAGTCTATGATTTACGTTTGATTGAATTATAAATAATTATTGTATCGTTTGTGTCTCGATTCAATCTCTGATCAATCACGATTATCTTTTCATTTTGTGGAGAACATAAGTGTAGGAGTTACAGAAGTTTCGAACATCAGTGGTTATGTCAGGAACGACTTGTTGTCGTTCCAGAACATCTATGTGTAAATCCACTTAAATAAAAGGTGTAAAAATTTGGAACATCCCTTGTTTATGTGAGGAACGATTACTAGTCGTTCTGGAACGTCTATGTGTAAATCCTTTAAAATTAAACTCTAACTCTATCATTTCCGGTTTGAATAAGTTACAATTGACCTATATATTTGAATGTTTGATTGAATTCCGGCTAATTAAACATAACAAAAATACATTTGAAATAGAATATTGGTTATCCATGTAAGTACATCAAAAGTAATTAGCCATGCACTTCTTGGCTAACAAAATAAAATTTATCCATACTTAATTACGTACCAAAATAAAACTTAAAAAATTATCCAAATATTACAGACCCAAATTAATATTTTATTTTACCGTCAAAGATACAAATGGTGAAACATTTCCTCCATTCGTCTGCCATATTATCATAAATCTTGTCCATGGGGGTGTTTGTGAGTATATGCTCAATGTACATCAATGAGTACATTCCACATGATGTGCTATTTAGATTTTGTAGACAAAGTGCTCGTGGCAGTCTCTCAAACCCTTACATGTCTCCTTCCTTCACCTTCGAATCCAAGTCTTTGAAGAGCTTTGAATTTCTGACATAGACTGGGAACAAGTTGAGAATAGGAATCATATGTTTCATGAAGGCGTCATCATCATAAACCCCTAAATTGCAATCGTACACCACAATCTTGGCTTCCACCATGTCAAAAACCACCGTCACATAATGGGTACTATTGATGTTGTAGATGGTGATGATCCTCTTTGCACCAGCCCAACACCTACCCACTGGGTAGGGCATTTTTCCATGCGCATACTTAAGAAAATAATCGTCAAATGTAAACATATTCAACAACAGATCCATCGGAAGATTATCTTTCTTCGCATCTTCTTCTATTTGGACGTAGTGTTTGACCATATTTGACAAAAATGCAAGATCCAGAATGATGCCAGCCTCATCGTACTGCATCATGGTCAGCACAACTTCAATATACTACAGAACAAATAAGAGAGAAAAAAAAAGGGGTAAGATGGGTGTAAGAATGGAAAGTTGTTCTGAACATCTCATATTGATGTTCCGAACACAAGTCAGATGTTCTAGAAATCTGTGAGAAGTTAGAAATATGTGAGTTGTTCTAAGCATATGAAAGATGTTCATAAGTCATAAAATATTTTCTGAACAACAACATAGAAGTTTATAAAATCATTAAAGGAATAAGCTTACAATATCCCACAGCCACTCTTTCTTGTCCACTAGCAATTTGAAATCTTCGTAAGTCATTGGCATTCCATGAAATACACTTTTTTTCAAACTCTTTGAAACGACCTCGGTTAGTCGTTTCAGAAGTTAGGACTCCGATTGGCGTGCCGATAACTTTAAAATATTCGTAATATCCATTAGGACCAGTCTGTAAAATTAGAGCTAAATCAGACCTCGTTTGGTAGGCATCGGAAGAAGGTTTCAGCTTTTATTATCGAAATATTAAAAAGAGATTTTCGAGCTCGGTTTTGGCGAATGAGCTCCGATTCGAAATCCGAAAGCGCCGTTAGGTTTGTATGATTATTTGTAACTTTTGTGATTTTTCGAAAGTGAATTTCGATGTTGTTCGGCTAGTTTCCGCTAAAATGCCGAAAGTTAAATAATTTGACTTTTTTCTATTTAAATTCGCGTCTTGAGTTTCGGGAACCCGATTTGTGATCCGTCTTAGTGAGTATGCTATATATACTTTGTATAACTTGTATGCAAAAGTTGGAATTATTTCGAATATCGTAGGGTACTGTTTTATTTTACCGTAGCAGCAAATTTTAAAAGACAAAGAAAAAAAAAAGACAAAATGAAAGAAGAGAAACAAAGGACCAGAGGCGGTGGAATATATGCTACTTAGCATAACGGAACAGAAACATTAGAACAGAACAAAATGAGGCAGAGAGAAATGTAGAAAAAATGCCAGAAAATGAGAAAAAGAGCCGGAGAAAAGTGAAATTTTCACCCCGAAACATTCAGGTAATGATCCTAATATATTATTTGATTTTATTACATGTGTTTGAATCTATTCTAACGGTAAAAATTGAGATATTATACATCGTTTTAAAAAGTTCAACTTATAATTTAAAGGGTCAATTGGACCCCGATAGTGGAATTGATTATATATTCGTACTCCGTGAGTTATGGGCAACATATAAATGTAATTTATTTGGGGTTTGGTTATGCGACCTTAAACCCTGTATATAGGCCTGGCCTGCGTATTGCGTATGCAAATAGGGTATCAGGTTCCTAACCGGATTGCCCTAAGATGTGAGGAATGAAGCCTTTAGACTAATTTGATATATTTTTTCTGCTTATTGAATAGAGTGGGATCATTTGGCAATGAAACCAAAGAATAAAGCGGTTGTTGGGTAGCAGTATTAACTTTGGAACGAGGTAAGTATTTATATCCATTTCTTTGGAGGCACCTGGCCTGGTGGATTTTCTACCACATATTCTTTACGTGTGTAGCTGCTGATAGGCGTAGTCATTACGCCTTATCTTTGGATTTACATTGTATATTTTATATTATATGTTATGTCCGATTGTTGGTATTGCATTGAGGATTTGAGCATTGTACTCTGGCTATGAGTTGGCATCTACTTCCCAGTTGTCGATGAGAGTCCCGCGCCCTGAAGGGTTATTATTGCATCACATTACATTCATATGCATTATATGTCATTCATATGCATCACATCGCATATCATATTGGGTGCAGAAGTATTCCGCCCCAGGAGCAGGATTATTCCGCTCCATTGTATCATATTGAGGGTAGGAGTATTCCGCCCCAGGAGCAGGAGTATTCCGCTCCATTGTATCATAGTGCAGGAGTATTCTGCCTCAGCTTTACATTATATCAGGTGCAGGAGTATTCCGCCCCAAAAGAGTGCAGGAGTATTCCGCCTCTGGTTTATATTATATCGGGTGCATGAGTATTCCGCCCCAGGAGCAGGAGTATTCCGCTCCAGTTGATTATCAGATTGGATTCCCCTCGAATGCAGGAGTATTCCGCTTAGGGATGGGATTACGGGCACATGTGACCCTTTTCATCAGATTTCATTTCATTTCATTTCATCTCATTTCATTTCATACCATTGTGTAAACTTGTGGTACATAACTATTGTCCTGCTTATATGTGTATTGCTTATTTGTTGATATATTTCTTGCTCGTATCCCTAGTTGAGTTTATGGTTTCATACGTGTTTTCGGTTGTTATCTGCCTCTGTCTTTTTATAATTAAATAAGAGGAATTTGGTTTATCTGTTTCTTCTCCCTGGCTAGCTATCCTATTCTTTGAGGTGGCTAGTCTGCCCCACTTATTGAGTCATTTTGACTCACCCTTGTTTGTTGTTTGTTTCTTGTCTATCTATTTTGTTTCAGCAGGTTCGCTCCAGGATTGAGTTCGCCAAAGGAGCGAAGACGACTTCAGCTGTCAGGATGCGCTAGCTTTTATTCCGGATGGCCACCAGTTTATTGGTTGTTATTTCAGTTGCATTTTGCTCCCTTCAGCAGGTATTTGTCTTCTTTTGTCCTTATTTGTGAATTGTTATATTTATTTTCCTGATTTAATTGGTAAGGGTTCGCCCGACGGGTCTAGGGGAGGATGTCGGGTGCCCGCATGGCCTAATCGGATTCCGGATCGTGTCAGTTGGTATTAGAGCCCGGTTTAGAGTCTATCCAGACTAAGACAGTGTCTAGTAGAGTCTCGCTGATGGGTACGTATACGTCCGTACTTATCTACGAGGGGCTATGATGGTATTTAGGAAGTTTCACTTCCTTCTTTTCTGATCGTGCGTCGGCCTAGGATGCAAAAGTATTTTTGTTAATTCGTTCGTGGTAATTGTGAACCCTCGTGTGACAAATCAGCAAACTGTATGAGTTCAAGACGAAGTAGCCTAGCATGGGGCTAGAGCTACTCAAGCCCCGAGAGTGTTTGATCGTGCTGACGATCTAGTTACGGAGGTCCCAGCTGTGCCAGCTCGCGATGAGCAAGGGAGCAGGGCCTTGTGGTTCCCTTGGCTCTCTACGATGCCTTTACGAGAATCTTGGCGACACAGATACCGCAAGAGTCTATTATTCGCTAGGCAGCCTACCAGGTTGCCGCAGATGGAAACGTTCGGTCTCAGCGAGCCCCTGTTCCAGTCCCTGATGTTGCCCCAGTAAATTATGTTCTAGAAGCAGCATGTGTTGTGCCACAAATTGTTCTGGCTGGTTAGCTAGCCGAGGTAACAGTTCTGTCCGAGTGCCCAAAGAGGGTATATTATTTTACGCAGTTTAACATCCCGATATTGCCAAGCAATGCGTTAGATAATCCCTGTGTAAGTTTTTTTAAAATAAAATGATGTCAGCGTATCCTTCAGGCTCTTGATTATATCGAGCGGTATGGTGTTGATTATTCTTTTTTTCCAGTTTCAGGGGTCCAGCTTTGAATTGGTTGACCACTCTCTTATTAGCTAACTTGGTTCGATTTTTCTTCTAGATTCGTGGAAAAAAATTCCTTTCGAGTAGCGAGCGAGATGAAAAGTGTTGCAAGTTTGAGTGGATTGGACAGGGTAGCCTGTCGGTTAGCCTGTTGGTTTCAGAATGTGAGATTGAATTCTATAGAATGGCTGAATATTCCTTAGAACTAGTCCATGAACCTTCCGATAATGTTCACAGATTTATTGATGACCTTTGTCCTTCCTTGAGATCCCAGATTGCTCGAAAAATTGAGGTTGGGACTTCATTTGATGTCGTTGTTGATATTGTTCGAAGGTATGAGGCATACCATAAGTTAGAGCGGGAGAGCAAGAGATCCCGTGGCCCTAGTGGGCAACTATGGTACCTTATTTGGAGGTAAGATTTCTGATTATTTTTGGAGGTCACCTGCTAGGTTATCTCAGCTTGTAGAGCGTGATTCTCAGAGTGCTCGAGTAGTTCATCAAAATTAGACTCAGCTTTCTCTTTGTAACTTTCAACAATCTGTCCATCTCCCATATTCAGCGAAAAGGTGTTATCATTATCGTGAGTCTGGTTATCCTTTGAGGAATTTTCCCTTACTCCGACAAGTATGCAATCGTCCTTTCTCTTGTCATCAAGCACTTGCACAGTCGAAGGCAATTTCATTTAGATCTCAATCAACCAGAGAAATGCCATCATCCAGTAGAGGTTGAGAGCGTGGTGGCAGTGGTTCTTCAGAAGGTGATTACTAGGGTAGTGGCTCAGCTCAGCTGCAGAGGCAGTTTGATGAACTGTCAGTCTGGCAGGATGCTGAGATATCTGATGTAGTACACCCATGTATTTCTTCTTCCATTATATGTGAGTAAGATTTGATTCTTTCGATCGATCTGGAAATGGTGTGTCTTATCATGTTTCGATGGTTTCCTTGGAGGTCGTTTCTATTAAGAATCGGTTGTGGTAGAGGGGCGAGCTTCTGGTATGATTTATTCCTGGCGTTTATAAGACCCTACTAATTTAACTAGTCTAAATATGAGATATTTGACAGTGAGTGTCGCTATTGCCGGCTTGGTATCCTGTTGTGCCACCCTCTCTTATTATATCAAATCGGTTTACCTCTCTTCTCGGAATTTCGTGTTGGTTGGATAATGGGATCCTAATTCGTCACTTTTAGAAAGTCTTATTGTTTCTTCCGGTGTAAAGTGCTTAGTAAGTAATACTCGATCTATGTTTCTCTTCTTGGTTCGAGACGCTGGTAGAGTCATGTTATTCTATAAGTTTGTCTCGGTATAAAAGGGTTTTCTGGTAAATTGTCGAAGTTTCCTTTTTATAGGAAGGTTAAATTGACACAAATTTTGTTCCATAAAGCTCATTTAATATCTATTTCTTCAATTGCGATTCTTCGGTTAGCCTGACTCATAAGTAGTCTAGTTCTGGTAGCCAAATAAATAAGAAGAGGAGCTTCCTAAAGCTCTAATTATTTCTATCCTCAGTCCGTTGCCATCTCTTCTTTGTTCGGCACTGGTGAGCTTAGGCGGTCAGTAACCAATTGTGATGTTCCATGTGTTGAGTCAGAGTGTGTGTCCAGGTAGCCAGGTAACTAAGGGTATTGAGAGGCGTCATTTGACCTTTGATTTGATCCATCGGCGTCATTTGACCTTTGATTTGATCCATCAGGCGGTTGTGCTTATAGAAAATGTATGGAGTTATGACTAGAGAGTCGCAGCTGTTTGGCAACTCTAAAGGGTAGTTTGGTAGCTTAGGTTTGCCTACGTTAACCTTTTAGCTAAATCTTCTTTAGTCCAGCAGACTGTGCGGGGATGGTTATTCCTATTCAAATAGCTGCTTGAGTTTGTGCTTTAAGTGGAGGAGTCTTCCTCCAAATATTGAATGGTAATACTAAATCTCTAAGGCGTTGATACCACTTTTGCCACGACCCAACCTAAGGCAACGACAGAAACCCAAAATGAGTGTCGATCATTGCTAAACCCACTAATAATCTATTAATGATAGAGATAAGCTGACAACCTGATCATATACACGTACCTATCTGCTGAAAGTATAAAGTCGTGAAAGATGACACGACTTTAACTTGCTGGCAATTAGAACACTGAGCCACAAATTCTGCTATGTCACACTTCATTCCGTTCCACCTATAAATCTGCTTAAGATCATGGTACATCTCAGTCGAACCTGGATGAACATTGTATTTGGTATAATGTGCCTCTATCGTAATCTGTCCACGTAAATCTGCAACATCAGGAACACAAATTCTATCTTTTATACATGAGAACACTGTCAGTAGTAACTCTGTATGGTGATTCTGGTTTTTTCCTGGCTATCTATCTATATTCAACTAGAACTGGATCCTCATACTGACGTTGTTTTACTTCATGGAAATTTAGAGTTAAAGTTCTAGTGCAGATTGTCGACAATCCATCATTGGTATGTATATCTCTTTCACACCTCACCTCTTTGAGAAGTTACGTTAGCGTTATAAGTGCGCATGTAATCAACCTTGTTGCTGGTCCAACTACATGTCTCCTTTATTTTTACTTTTTCAAGTCATAATATTTCCAATTCAAAGACAATACCCTGAAGTAGATGTTTACTCTGAAGACCATTCCTGGTCTGCATCATACTATCCAGTAGTAGTTGTATAATCCTTATCCTTATACGATAGACCCTGTGATGTTTAGTCTGAAGATCATTCCTGGTCTGCATCATACAATCTAGTAGTAGTTATGATCCTTATCCTTATACGATAGACCCTGTTCAGATGAACCTTTGACATACATTAGGGTATGAGTAACTACATTCCCACAAGGAGCTTGAGGAACAACACTAACATCAACTGAGATGTTGCATGGTGAGTTCGTAAAAATAATATAGCTTGCATCAAATCTTCTATAGTGTGTCTAGTGACAAGATACTTCAAAAGCTCCCCATATTGCATCAAGCGTGAGCTAATTCTTAGTTCTAGCGACCTGTTCTATATCGAAAGGTATATCGAAGAGGTGATTCTCGGCTGAATCATGTTAATCCATCCAGAGTTTAGTATATCTTTGTTCCAAAAAAGGTAAAACTCTCTTCCCGTGATCGAGGAAGGATCAGCTTAGTCAGAATAAGTTGTGCAATGGTATTATCATATTATCCATATATTTTTATTCCAAAAGTACGATATGCGTGTTATAATTTTGATCCTGTAATATGAAGATAATGCCCGTGGAGCAGTTTATGAAGGTCGTGCAAGTTCTCTTATTATCAGCGTGAATCTTGCTTTAGACTTAGGCTCGTTCGAGGACGAACGAGAGTTTAAGTGGAAGAGAATGAAACGACCTCGGCTAGTCGTTTCGGAAGTTAGGACTCCGATTAGCATAGCATGCCGATAATTTTAAAATATTCGTAATATCCATTAGGACCTGTCTGTAAAATTTGAGCTAAATCAGACCTCGTTTGGTAGGCATCGGAAGAAGGTTTCAGCTTTCATTGTCGATAAATATTAAAAAGAGATTTTCGAGCTCGGTTTCGGCGAATGAGCTCCGATTCGAAATCCGAAAGCACCATTAGGTTCGTATGATTATTTGTGACTTTTGTGATTTTTCAAAAGTGAATTTCGATGTTGTTCGGCTAGTTTCCGCTAAAATACCGAAAGTTAAATAATTTGACTTTTTTCTATTTAAATTCGCATCTTGAGTTTCGAGAACCCGATTTGAGATCCGCCTTAGCGAGTATGCTATATATATTTTGTATAACTTGTATGCAAAAGTTGGAATTATTTCGAATATCGTAGGGTACCGTTTTAATTTTTACCGCAGCAGCGAATTTTAAAAGACAAAGAAAAAAAAAAGACAAAATGAAAGAATAGAAACAAAGGACCAGAGGCGGTGGCATATATGCTACTTAGCATATATATGCTAAGTACGGAACAGAAACATTAGAATAGAACAAAACGAGGCAGAGAGAAATGTAGAAAAAATGCCAGAAAATGAGAAAAAGAGCCGGAGAAAAGTGGAATTTTCACCCTAAAACATTCAGGTAATGATCCTAACATATTATTTGAGTTTATTATGTGTGTTTGAATATATTTTAACGGTAAAAATTGAGATATTATACATCGTTTTAATAAGTTCAACTTATAATTTAAAGGGTCAATTGGACCCCGATAGTGGAATTGATTATATATTCGTACTCATTGAGTTATGGGCAATATATAAATGTAATTTATTTGGGGTATGGTTATGCGACCTTAAACCCTGTATATAGGCCTGGTCTGCGTATTGCGTATGTGTAATCACCTAATTTTGGCATCAAAATTCATAAAATTTCTCAAAATAGTCGTATCAGATTCTTAGGACGTTTCGTCGAATTTTTTCTGGACTTCTGGTGTTTGTTCTAGCTAAAATTGTCTTTAATCAGGACGTTAAAATTTGAAATTAACAAAATTACTTGTTATATGTTTAATTGTGATTCTATGTTTAAATTGTGATAATATTTTAAGTTTATGCGGTTTAAATTATGATTAATTGTGTGTGTTTTGGTAAGTGGTAACCATTTTAAGGGCTATTCGTAAAAAAATGACAACCCAATACATTATCCCATTAGCCCACTAGACCCAGCCCATATCTGTTGTATATAAAGATTTTGTTGCCATTTTTGGCATTTTAGACAAAAATCACAAAGAGGCAAAACCCTTGCCAAATTTTAGGCAAAACACTTGCCAAATTTTCTTTGACTCGCCGGAAATCGCCTCCACGGCGGAACCACCGGTCGGCCACCGTCAACCACCACCAGCCGGCCACCAGAAAAAACCCAAATTACAGTACCCGACTCGCCTTGACCCCCTCTTTCCATTTCCCCGAGTATTTTTCCCAAATTCTCAGCCGTTCTTTGAAGATCGGGGTTCAAAGATCTGGGTTACCCCTTTCCGGTGAAAAAACCATATTTTCCGGTGACCCTTTATGTCTTCGACTTCACCTCATTCTTCTCACGCCGTGTCTAGAACTCACTTGCATGGAAACCGCTACTCCGGGCAAAACGGGACGGCAGCCTACTTTGCCCTCATTTTCCTTGATTTCTCGTTTTTTTCCGCTCCACTCTCTTCTTTTTCTAGTTGAAACGATTCCAATTGGAATCGTTTCAGTTAGAACAAGAAAGGGTGGATTCGAATGGCTAAGATGTTGGCTTTGGGGGGACTGCTTCGGCGTATTCAAAGCTGTGATGTTGCTGATGAAGCGAGGTAGCGAGGACGATGAGAACGACAATGTAGAACTGGCGCGAGGCAGTGATGACTTTGAGCTATTCATTTGTAGTGATACTTTGCAATGGTGTATGAAGGTGACGAGGCAGTTATGGTGGTGGTTGAACTGTGAGTTTGGCCTTGTTTAATGGTGGCTGTTTCGGGCTTGGATTTTGATGGCTGCTTCACTGAAGCAATGGTGCGTGGAGTTGGTTGCGGGGACTGTTTAGTGACGTTGAGGCAATGAGAGGCGAGGCAAGGTCGCGGGGTATTTTCAGAGGCAGCGGTGAGGTTGTGGCGATGATGTTTGGTTGTATGATGGCCTCGATGATGATATTCATACCTTTGGTGATGTGACGCAGCAGTTATGGTGAATGTGAACAAGGCATTAGTGGCGTCGAGGAGGGGGCTATTTCAGTACTATCCAAGGGCAGCAATACTGTTGGCGACAGTGCTGCAGCTGTGATGGTGTGTTAATGTAGTCGAGGTACTGGGGACTGTGATGTCGATGCTTTGAGCAATGGTGATGGCGCGAGGGAGATACAGTGGAGATAGCTTGGACATTGATTGAATGTTTGAAGCAGCGTTGGAAATAGTGACGTCGATGCAGCGACGACGAACTAAAGGCAGTTGTTAGGCTTTCAGTTTGGCTTTGACTCGACGGGTTAGAATTAAAGAAGATCCCTCTTCTTCTTTTCCTTTGTGTTATCTGTCGACTAACTTGTTTAGTAATACAATGTAGTTTAGTTTAGTGTTAGCAATCAGTTTGTAAACTTGTGTTGGTATTGAAGCTTGAAGGTTTAAAGTTGGAACGTTGTTACTATGTTGTTTGAATGAGTTTTAGCCGTAGCTTTTGTATGATCGAGTCGTGTTTATGTCAGTCAAGCTTATTGAATCAGTTTGAATATGAGTTTTCTCTTGTCAAGAATAAAATGTGTTTCTAGTATTGCAAAATCTTGTCGCTTCAGTTCTCGTCAATCATGTTTCATTTTTAGTTCAGCCAATGTTGTCAATAGTGTTCATCTTTAAGCATGAGATTGTCTAGTTTTGTTGTTTAGTTTGTTAAGCCATTAAGTGTTGTTTCTTCGAATACTATGTTAACAGTTACTAGATTGTGCGTGTCTTTCCTGTTTATGCGTGGATTTGTGATAATGTTAGTTTTGCTTAGCTTGGTAGAAATCTTTCCCTAGCTTGTCTCACTGTTGAATTGGTTAGTTTGCTATGTGATCTATGCAACATGAATCTATCCGAATAGAAATTGCTTTTCTGCTCCATCTAAGTCTTCAGTGGCTGTGTCTCGTCATGTCTAGTTTGTTAAGCCTGCAATGTTGTCCAAGGTTCTCTTAGTCATGTAATTATTTTTGTGACTAATGAATGTGTCTCTCTAAGTTAAAATAGAGCATGTATCCTGGGATTGGTCTAGTTAGACCTTTGGAACTCTGGTTCAGGTCTCCTTAGTTTGCTCTTAGGACTTAGTCCATTCAGTTGGTTTGGTTTGTTTATATAACTTAGATGACATAGGATTGATGATGTCAAGTGGGATGTCAAAGTTTAAGGCAAAGAAGTACAAGGGTGGCAACAGAGGTTCTGCCCCCCTTTTGTTCTTGTACCAGCCCTGCAGGCAAAGAAATGATGGCCTGAAATGCTAAAGCTTGGGGCACATGGTCTGGTCCTTGGTCTGGTACACACACCCCACTTCCCCTTCTATTTTTGGAGAGCCTTTGACTCTCTTTTAAAAGGGGAACAGAACTGAAATCAAAGGATACAGAACATAAAAGAAAAAACAGAGAACAAAAAAGGTGAGCAGAAGAGAACACAACAGAGAACATTAACTAAAAAGATAGACAACTACCAGCATCTGGGATTTGGTGTAAAAGAAAATACTGAGTGAAAGATAGAGAAAAGAGAGGAAGAATAGTAGAAAAAGTGGAAATAAAGAGAAGTTTAGTTTCTGGTTTAGGTTTGAATCTTGAGTTTGTCTAAGGGAGGTCTGGTCAGTAGTTTGCTGCTGGGTATTGCTCTGGTGCAGTTGGTCTGGTGCTCGATCCGGGTTTCGACTTCGAGCTTTGAGCCTTTCATTTGGTTTGGGTTTATTGCAAACGAGGTAAATATAAACACCCCTTTTGTACTTAGACTTTTTTTTAATGACAATGCATGTTTAGCTTAAATACATTCTCATGTATGTCTTAACTTAATGGCAAATTTGATGTTGTTACAAGTATAAGATTGTTAAAATATTGCTTTAGCATTTTACTAGTCTATTGTGTAGCTTCTATATTTTCCTTTGAAGAAAAAGAGAGACCAAATATATGTAAATGTGTGGATAATGTCACGTGTAAGGCTAAATTTTGTGAAGGTGGCTAGATCTGAACTGAACAATAAAAAGGGACTGTTTATGCAATCTGTAGAACCATAACGTCAGGAAAGAAATTTTATTTGCAGAAATAATCCAGCCCAGTTGAAAATTGATCTTTTAATCCAAATCCACATTTGTTTAGCAAGACTTTAATCTTTAAAAAAACTTAAAAGATAAAGGATGTACATCAAACACTGAGGGAAGCATAATAAATATACCATAATTTTTATAAGTTTATGGGCTAAAAAATAACCAAGGGTCTCTAATATGGCTAAACATTGAAACAAGTATACAAAATAGGACATATGGTATAATCCTCTTTTTGTGAAATAAACTGACGCTCAAGTTTCTTTTTGTATAAATGGGCTTTGAAATTTTACAAAGCTAGGTCATTATATTTAGTCCTTTAACCTTAAGGCCCCAATAGTGTTCAAAAAATGTAAATTTAGTAATTTCTCTAGTTATAATGAACGAAAAATCAAAACTAGGTGAAGGATAAATGAATAAGCTAAAGGACATTAGTATCTCAGTCAATTAAATCGACTCAAGCGTAGTTTATTTAAATCGGAAGATCTCGAACGGGTGAAGTGCCTGCGCGACCATATCCGGTTTTAAATAAATTACATTTGTAAATATTGAATCAAGCCGTACGTAAATAAAGAAAAAATGTGTCGAAAGTAAATGCGATACATATAATCAAAATCAAGCTGAATTATAAATTCGAGTTTGACCAAAATAAGTAAAAATACAAAAAATTGAGACTCAAACCAAGGTTGATGAGGTTTCGAACGGGTGAAGTGCCTGCGCGACCGAGTCACTAAAAAAAAAATAAATAAAATAATAATAATAATATATTAAAGCGTAGCAAAGGAAATAAATAAAGGCAGGTACAATAAAATATTCCATATAGCCGGAATGCATCAATAAAAGCAACTGTGCTCGACACAGGACTTGAGGGTGCCTAACCCCTTCCCGAGAGTCAACCGAGATCCTTACCCGGAACTCTAACGCAGACCACCAATGAGTCATAGGTGTTCCAAGGTACCCTTTTGGGTGACTTGGCACACCTTAAACTTGTCAAGCGGCGACTCCGAATTTTAAATAAACACTTTGTACCTTGAAACACTGTCACTTTCCTTAAATGGAAACCCTAACTCGGGATAGCGCCGAATAACCATAAAAATCTCATAAGCGCTTTCCTAAACCCGAAACTCCCTCCCATAAGCGGGCGCGCGGAAAAAAGGTGTGTGACAGCCTTGGCAACTCCGCTGGGGAAAAAAGTGAAAACTGAGAATCTCAGGCTTTATACTTTGTCGCTTTCGGCTTTTAAATATTGTTTGTACATGCTGCCTTGAATGTTACTGCTTTGATATGTTTGAACTGTATATACACAACTGTCTTTTCTCGTACACCTCTGAGTCTTCTGGAATACTGCACACATGCACGCCAGTCTCGCTTCGGCATCTGGAATTTCTGTCGTGTCTAAGGACACAAAAAGTTAACCCTTTTAGGAGGAGGTGCGTTGGGTTAGGCCGTTAGATGTTGTCGATCGGTACACCCGAGGCACTTCCAAATTGCCAGAAACTATAGAACATGAACCCATTGAGTCACCTAGAGTTGAACCGGTGCTTTTATTTAAGCCGATTTATTTGCATGTCATTAGACTTAGTGAGGTGCGGTACACCGGTACCGCACTTGTCTAGGCTGACCTTTTAGAGTCTAGATGGGGCCCACGCTCCAGAAAGACAATAGTGGCATCTTCTGTGTTGCATCTAGGGAGGCCGTTATGCTGACCGTTTATCGAGGGAAAGCGGGTTAGTTTTGAAAAATGATGAAAAAAGAAAAAAAAAGAGAAAAAAAAAGGGAGAGAGAGAAGAGACACTTTGTTAAGAGGGGAAATTTCAGATTATCAAATATTAGCGTGTCAAATGTCCTTTTCCCATTGTTGGCAAAGATTTTAAAGTCAATTTCACGCCGTTATAATGGCCAATTTTGTGATAATAAAAGAGAAAAACAACGCCACTAGTCAAATTTTGGTGGCGTTGTCATTAGAAAATCAAAAATCAAAATAGAATCGTCTTGTTTTGTAAAACATTGAAAAGTTTTGTTTCTATTTGTCTAGGCTAGTCGAATCATGTAAATATTTTATTTGAGTCGGCTTGTCCGTTTTAATGCCAATAGTCAAATTTTGGTGTCGTTGTCATGTCAAATTTTGTTCAAAAAATTAGAAAATAAAAAAAAAAAAAAAAATTGAGTCGTCTTGTTTTGTAAAAACATTGACAAATTTTGTTTCTATTTGTCTACCCTAGTCAATCATGTAAAATTTTGTTTGAGTCGGCTTGTCCGTTTTAATGTTGTTTTACAAATTTTGTCCAAAGTTTTCTCGGTCCTAATCCTTCATTTTTAATAAAAATAGGTATCATGGCTGCATCATCATCTAGAGTAGGAAAAAGGAAGTTTTCTGAGGAATCTACTCCGCCGCCTATTAAGATAGTCGATAAATGTCCTCCATTGTTGAGGGATTGGTGGTACCATTTGAGCGAAAAGCAGAAGGGGGTTGTGAATGCGAGAATTGGGGAAATGACACATTTTTTTAACCCTAAGTTTGCCCCACACTGGGAACTAGTAAATGCTTTGATTCGGTATTGGGAACCGAGTCAAAATACCTTTGTGTTTGGTGATGTTGAGATGACTCCTACTTTAGAAGAGATCTCGGGTTTGACTAATGCAGTGTTTAGGACAAAGAAGTGCATAGCACCTCGCTTTGTGAGGGTCGAGGAGTTCCTACGGGACATGAGTCTGCGCTCTGATACACAGTTAGTGAGTTTGGCCTCAGGTTGGGTCAGTCTGGAGTATCTTTATGCTCTTTATGGGCGGGGAGATGGTTACACAGAGCATCGGCCGGAATTCATCACTATGTTGAGCCATGATCAATGGAATAAACTCAGAGAAAGAGCTTTCATTTTCGCTTTCCTTGGTCTTATGGTCTTCCCGATGGAGAATGGACAGATCTCTATCCATACCTCTTGGATCGTGAGAGCCCTATTTGGGGGAGTTCGAGATTCTACTATTGTGCCTATGATCTTGGGCAGTATTTATCGTGCTTTGACTCGATGCAAAGAGAAAGGGGCCCGATTTTTCGAGGGTTGCAACTTGTTGTTGCAAGTATGGTTCGTTGAGCATTTGTTCGGCCGTTCTGACCCTACTCCATTACCCGATGCACCTAAAAGCCATTTTAACACCCATTATTATCGTGCTCGACATATTGATCTACCTGAGAGCTTTGATGGGTGGGCACAGTACTTGAGTGAGCTCACTCTGGAGAATATCCGGTGGCAGGTTAGTTGGTACCCCTCGAAAGAGGGAATATATGGTAGTATGGACCGTCCTTTTCTAGTATTGATGGGTCATAAGGGAGCCGAGCCTTATTGCCCTACGCGGGTGCTCCGACAGCTTGGGCGCGTTCAGGGTGTACCTAGGGTAGAGGCCGTGGGAGAGTATCGACTTGAGCATATTAGCGGTGAGTTTCCCAGGCACACTCAGTGGTTCTCTATTTGAGATAATATGAGACCTTTGACCTCTAGCACATAGGTTATAGACCGATTCAGAGGCGAGGTCATTCCTGAGTATGTTTTCTGGTTCGGCCGACGGCCTGCTTTGGTAGCTATGCCAGCGAAAACGGTTAAGGGACCGTATGATGAGGCACTCAGGATTGACATGAAGATAGAGATGCATAGGGTAGACACTGAGGAGAGATATGCAGGTCTGGTCTACCATCTTCGTCCTGAGAGGGATGCCGCTCGAGCTGCTTTGTTTGAGAGTGAGGGTCTCGCGCATCAGCACCTAGACACAGTTAGACGACTCCGTGTTATGCACTCCGAGGCATTGACAGAGCGGGATGCCGACAGGGCAGCTTTGGTGGAGAGCAGGAGAAGGGAGGATTATCATCGTCGGGATGCCATGGATGCTCGAGCTCAACTCGACAGCGATACTGGAGCTGGGAGAGCAGCTCAGGGAGCTAGCACAGAGCCGACTTCAGGATATACAGGCTGCAGGACAGACTATCAGTGTAGTTTATCGGCAGGTTTATGACTCTGCTGTATATGTTGCACAGGCTATCAGTGAATATAGGAGGTTGCCCGCGGAGGACCTACTTCCACATGTGCTTCCCTTCGTCACCAAAGTTGCAGAAAATTTGGCTGGATTGCGACGCACCTTGGTGGAAGGCCCACCAGCAGATCCTGAGGAGCCACCATAGGAAGATCTCGACAAGCCATTTGAGTCAGATCCAGAGGAGCCAGCTGAGGCAGGGCCCGGATCACCTTAGCAGATATATGCCAGTCTGAAATGATGCAGGTCATTGCCTTTTGTCATTCATTTAGCATCTTGGACAGATTGTAGCTTTTATTATGTATTGGTATTTCTATTTCGAACAGTCGGTCTAGTTTGTTTATTTTAATTTGTAGGAGTACTACTATTGCCCCATATTGTCGGCAGGCTTTTTATATTGTACTGTTTCGGCATTGTGATATGAAAAAAAAGAAAAAATTGTGTCATCCAAAATTGTGTCTCTTTATTATCTTAAATGTATTTTTCTTTCTTTTTCAATCTGATTTTGGACCCCTCTTACATTTGAAAGATATATGATATGAAAAAAAAGAAAAAAGAGCGAAAGAAAAGAGAGGAAAAAGGAGGAAAAGAAAAGAAAAGAAAAGAGAGGTCCCGCTTTGTCTTGATTCGGGATGATGCATGACGACTTTAGGCTTGTAGGCGCGCTTGGCTCATAAATATCGTGTTTCCTAACCTGTTTTGTTTGCAGACAAGACTAGATTACCAGTGATTTAGTGCAGCGCTCTGGCATTACCCCACTCTCACACAACTAACTCAAAGGGACTTGAAATTCCATTTGGTAACATGGCCACTGAAGGAGACAAATCCGATGTCGGTTCCGAAGAAAATGATAGGACGACAGAAGAAGCCCTGACTCTGAAGCAATTCCTGGTAGACATGCATCATGCGATAACCATGGGACGGGCACCTCCTCCCATGCCAAACCTCCTAGATGGGCTTATGCCAACAGTTAGCCAGCGAGCACCAGGCACATCTACGGCGGTCGAGGATCCGACCTATCCCCCTAGTTTTGGCACTAGTCGTGGTCCAACAAAAGAAGCTGAAGTGCGTCCTCATGCGCCGCCCCCACCACCTCCACCTCAAGGGCAGTATGGACAACATCCACCACAGGGGCAGTATGGTCCACCCCCACCACAGGGACAATATGGTCCACCTCCGCCACAGGGGCAGTATGGCCCACCTCTCCCACAGGTTCCAATTTTTCGGGGCCCAGCTAGGCCTGCTATGGCCAGGTCTAAAAGCGAACCACATCTCCAGGCTGGGGATCATCATTATGATCAGCACCATGAACCCAATTTCCGACACAGTGACTCATATGATCAGGGGTTCCATCGCGAGTCTCAAGTTGAGGTTGATTGATCAGGAAAGCTTGATGAGAGCGAGGTTCTGAGAAAGGTGAAGGGCCTAGAAGAAGCAGTAAGGATCATTCAGGGCTATGGAGATCATACCAGCATTTCTTTCAAGGATCTTTGCCCCTACCCCGAGTTGCAATTGCCAGAAGGGTTCATAGTGCCAAAGTTCGATCTATACACCGGGCAAGGAGATCCAAGAGTTCATATGAAGACCTACTGCAACAAAATGAGAGGGGTCAAGAAAAACAAGTTGTTGATAGCCTGCTTTTCCAAAAGCTTGGGGGGTGCAACTGCTGAATGGTTCATGAGGCAGGATGTAACTAAATGGTTGGCATTTGATGACATGGCACAGGCATTCTACGACCAGTACAAGTACCACATTGAGGTTTTGCCAGATCGATCCTCTTTGGATGCGATAAAAAAGAAGCCAAGCGAAAGCTTTAGGGAGTACGCCCTCAGATGGCGCGAGCAGGCCGCTCGAGTGAGCCCCGCAATCCCGGACGACGACATGGTCCGTTTGTTCATCGAGGCGCAGGATGAGGCGTTCTATGGTGCATTGATCACCGCCTTTGGGAAACCGTTTAGTGAAGTCGTCAAGATGTGATAAATGATTGAGAGGGGAGTCAAAGCTGGTAAGATTGTGAGCCAGAGCGCACTGAAAGCAACCACACAGGCTGTGCAAACAGGGGCAGCAGGGTTCGGTAAGAAGAAGAAAGAAGATGTGGCCATGGTAGGGTCGGGTCCACGAAGATGGAATGATGAGCGATACAGTCAACCTAATTCATACCAAGCTCCACAAACACCCCATTTGCAACACTATTACCCACCACAAAATGCACAATACTCCATACCTCCACCCCCAATACTCTGTACATGCTGCGCAACTATATGCCCCAACATCTTATCCGCAATGGCGCGCGCCAGCCCCACAGCCTACATATCCCATTCACCAAGCTCCACATAATCATTATCAGGCTCCGCCTAACCCTACCTACCGACCAAGAGGTCCTGCAGGCTTTCGTCCAAGAGCTGAATTCAAGAAGGCTCGAGAAGAGAAAAGGAGGGAATTCACACCAATTGGGGAATCTTACACCAGTATCTTTGAGAAATTGCGAGCGTTGAACATGATAAAGCCAATTCAAGGAAACATGAATCCTACTGGGAAAGTGGACCACTCTCGGCATTATGATTACCACTCGGGCACACCAGGGCATGATACAGAAGATTGCTATTATCTCAAAAGAGTGGTGCAAGATCTGATTGACAACAACCAAATCGTGATTGAAGATGCAGAAACGCCAAACATTAATCACAACCCTCTGCCAGTCCATGATGTACACATGGTATGTACATGCGAAGGGGGATTTGAAAATGAATCTGCACGGCCAATAGTGTCAGTCGATGCAATAACAATTGGGGTGGAAAAGATGCATATCACTTCAAAGACAAGTCCTGTTGTGGTGTCCGGAGGAACAAAGCCATCTGTCCAGTTGGATAAGCCCATGTTAACACTGAAACGAGCTGTTGAGAAAAGGGAAGGGGTGACTGAGAAACCAAAGTTGGTGATCTCAAGGGCCATCAGAAAGGAAGGGGAAGCGGATTCTGCTACCAAACCGAAGTTGGTTATAAAAAATGCACCTCGGGAAGATGATTTGAACAAAATGCGCGAGCCCATTGTCATAAAGAGGGTATCCCAGTTCCATGTGACAGATAGCAAGGCTGTCCCGTGGAACTATGCCAAGGCAGTGGTAACGTACATGGGAAAGGAGGTTGTAGCAGAAACAACACAAGTGGGCGGTCTAACTCGTTCTGGGCGGTGCTTTACCCCGGAAGAGTTAAGAAAAGCAAGGCAAGCTAGGGAAAATCAGGGTCCCATCAAGGAACCTGTCACTGAGAAAGAGGCAGAAGAGTTTCTAAAGAAGATGAAAGTGCAAGATTACTCTATTGTGGAGCAGCTGAGGAAGACCCCTGCTCAAATTTCTTTGTTGTCCCTGCTGACGCATTCTGAGGCGCACCGTCATGCTCTGTTGAAAATCCTGAATGAAGCTCATGTATCTGATAAAATGACTGTTGGTAACTTGGAGGCTATTGCTGCTCGTATCTTTGAAGTCAACAGGATCACTTTCACCAATGAAGAATTGCCTATGGAAGGCACAGGCCATAACAAAGCTCTACATCTGACTGTTAAGTGTGACAACTCTTACGTCACGAGAGTGCTGGTTGATGGTGGGTCTGGTCTGAACATCTGTCCATTGTCTACCTTGAAAAGATTGAAAATCAACGTGGACAGAATTCGAACCAACACTATGAGTATCCGTGCTTTTGATGGAGAAAAAAGGCAGTCAATTGGTGAGATCGAGCTGACATTGACAATTGGGCCTGTGGACTTTGTTATTAATTTCCAAGTCCTCAATATGGATTCGTCTTACAATCTACTGTTGGGAAGGCCCTGGATTCATATGGCGGGCGCAGTACCGTCAACCCTACACCAGACTGTCAAGTTTGAATGGAATCGTGAGATGATCATTGTACACGGAGAGGGAGATTTGTCAATCTACAAGGATCCGTCCATTCCAGTTATTGAGGTCACCAATGATAGCCCAACACTGATGTACCAAGCCTTTGAAGCAGTCCATGTAGATGAGGTTCCTGAAGGCAAGCCTTTGCCCCAAGCAAGATTGTCAGAAGCATCAGTTATGATGGCTACGAAAATGTTGAAGCATGGTTTCAAACCCGGGAAAGGTCTCGGAGCATCACTACAAGGAATGTCATATCCAATTAGTCCACTTGGCATTCGAGGTACCTGGGGTCTAGGATACAAGCCTACAGCTTCAGACAGAGCAAGAGCTAGGAAGATGAAGAAACAAGAATGGTCTCTAGAGAAGCCTGTCCCTTGCCTCGCTCAATCTTTCACGAGGTCCAACGGGGGCAAGTCTATTTCCAAAAATGCTGAGGAGACTGAAGAACAGAAGAAGTTACTGTCAGACCTGAGGCACGTCTTTGTCATCAACATGGTGCAAACTGGCGAAGGACCTAGCAATGCACAAATCCAGGACATTGGCCCTGATGTGAAGCTGAACAACTGGGAATCCATGCCTCTCCCCACTAGGAGGGGCTATTGGTAGCAAGTTTTTGTTATCCTTTCTGTATACTTGGTTATTCTAAGGGTTGTAATCCAAGTATATTTATTTTGCTCGTTATGATGTCAAACCCTTTTGTCTTTCAAATTCAATGAAAAGCAAGACCAGTTTCTTGTCTCTATATCCTGTCTCTTTATTTTCCTAATTTTTATTTCTTATTTCTTTCTGTAGCTATGTTTCTGATGGCCTTAATAACATGACATGTATGCTGAAATCAGGCCCTGATCTAAACACACAGTTTTACTTGGTCTCAATGAATCAACCAAAAATTGAGGAATTGCATGATGGGGGGGTGGGATGATTATGAAGTGGCAATTGAGGAGGTAGATGACATGGAAGGGAGTGATAATGAAGGAGGTTTTGAGGAAGGATATGATGAAGAGGAGGCCGAGAGTGAAATAAACGGAGAGTTAGAACAATTTGAAAATAAGCCCAAGCCCAATCTCGATGACACTGAAAATATAAATTTGGGAAGTCCCGATTATGTTAGGGAAACCAAGATAAGCATGCACGCTCTACCAAAAGTGAAAAATAACATAGTCCAAGTTTTGTTTGACTATAGAGACGTGTTTGCTTGGTCATATGATGACATGCCCGGTTTGAGCACAGATTTGGTGGTTCACAAGTTACCGATCAATCCTGGTTTTCCTCCAGTCAAACAACTGCGCAGAAAATTCAAGACAGATATGAGCAAGAAAATCCATGAGGAAATCATGAAGCAGCTATCTGCGAAGGTGATACAATCTCTTCAGTATTCCACTTGGTTGGCCAATGTTGTGCCGGTGCCGAAGAAAGATGGGAAGACAAGAATTTGTAATGACTATCGAGATTTGAACAAGGCCAGTCCCAAGGATAATTTTCCTTTACCTAATATTCACATTCTCATAGATAATTGTGCCAAACACGAAATTTAGTCTTTCGTGGATTGCTATGACGGATATCACCAGATCCTGATGGATGAAGACGATGTAGAAAAGACGACGTTCACCACACTTTGGGGAACCTTTTGTTATAGGGTCATGTCGTTCGGTTTGAAGAATGCTGAGGCAATGTACATGAGAGCCATGACAACCGTCTTTCACGATATGATACACAAAGAAATTGAGGTGTATGTGGATGATGTGATAATCAAATCAAGAACAGCAGAGGATCATGTTAAAGACCTCAGGAAATACTTTGAAAGACTCAGAAGATACAATTTGAAGTTGAACCCGGCTAAATGTGCATTCGGTGTTCCAGCTGGAAAGTTGTTGGGTTTCATTGTCAGCAGACGGGGCATTGAGTTAGACCCTACAAAGATCAAAGCTATACAAGAGTTGCCTCCACCAAAGAACAAGAAAGAAGTCATGAGTTTCCTCGGAAGATTGAACTACATCAGTAGGTTCATCGCTCAACTCACTACAACTTGTGAGCCAATCTTCAAGCTGCTAAAGAAAGATGCTGCAGTCAAGTGGACCGAGGAATGCCAAGCGGCTTTTGACCAAATCAAGCAATACTTGTCAAATCCACCTGTGTTGGTCCCACTAGAGCAAGGCCGACCTTTGTTCCTCTATTTGTCGGTGATGGATAATTCATTTGGATGTGTACTAGGGCAGCATGATTCCACAGGCAAGAAAGAGCAAGCCATCTACTACATGAGCAAGAAGTTCACGGATTATGAGGTCAAGTACACTTTGTTGGAAAGAACGTGTTGTGCCCTCACTTGGGTAGCACAAAAGCTGAGGCATTATTTGTTGTCATACACTACTTACCTCATATCCCGGATGGTTCCACTGAAGTATATCTTCCAGAAGCCGATGCCAACAGGAAAGCTTGCCAAGTGGCAAATGTTACTCACAGAGTTTGACATAGTCTATGTCACCCGGACTGCAATGAAAGCCCAGGCTTTGGCCGATCGTTTGGCCGAGAACCCAGTGGATGATGAGTATGAACCTCTCAAGACATACTTTCCTGATGAAGAGGTAGACACAATTGAGGAGTTGCCTTCTGACGATGATCATTATTGGAAGCTTTATTTGATGGGGCCTCTAACTCCAAAGGCGATGGTATCGGGGCTGTTCGCATATCCCCGACGGGTCATTATTATCCGGCGGCTGCGCAACTTCGTTTCTGGTGTACTAATAACACGACAGAATATGAAGCTTGCATCATGGGTCTACGTATGGCGATAGATATGGACATCAAAGAACTACTAGTGCTAGGAGATTCTGACCTACTAGTACATCAGGTCAAGGGTGAATGGGAAACTCGAGACGTGAAACTCATCATGTATAAGCAGTATCTGGAAGATCTTTGCCAAAGATTTGATTCTATTGAATTTAGGCACATCCCAAGAATGCACAATGAGTTGGCTGGCGCTTTGGCTACATTAACATCCATGCTTAGTCATCCTGACCAAACTCACATTGACCCACTTGAGATTCAAGTCCGGGACCAACATGCTTATTGCAACATGGTTGAAGAAGAACTTGACGGTGAGCCATGGTACCTGGACATCTAAAACTACATCAAGAATGGAGAGTATCCAGCGCTGGCAGAGAGCAATCAGAAAAGAACCCTCCGCCGTCTTACCAATGGTTTCTTTCTGAGCGGAGGGATACTGTACAAGAGAACCCCAGATCTGGGACTGTTGAGATGTGTAGACGCACAGGAAGCCTCCAGAATTCTTAGTGAGGTACATTCAGGAATTTGTGGGCCACACATGAATGGCTATGTGCTAGCCAAGAAGATTTTAAGGGCAGGTTATTTCTGGCTCACCATGGAGCGAGATTGCATAGTGTTTGTGCGAAGATGCCACCAATGTCAAGTGCACAGCGATCTGATACATTCGCCTCCCTTGGAGCTTCACCCAATGTCTGCTCCTTGGCCTTTCGCGGCATGGGGAATGGATGTCATTGGCCCAATAGAACCAAAGGCGTCGAACGGGCATAGATTCATCTTGGTCGCCATTGATTATTTTACCAAGTGGGTGGAAGCAGTGACATTCAAGTCGGTAACCAAGAAAGCTGTGGTCGACTTTATTCATTCGAATATCATTTGCCGATTCGGTATCCCCAATACCATCATCACTAACAATGGGGCTAATCTGAACAGTCATTTGATGAGAGAGGTATGTGAAAGGTTCAAAATTGTGCATAGAAATTCCACACCATACCGGCCAAAAGCAAATGGCGCGGTCGAAGCTGCAAACAAGAACATCAAGAAGATCCTTCTAAAAATGGTGGAAGGATCTCGAGATTGGCATGAGAAGTTGCCATTTTCTCTTCTGGGTTATCGCACAACTGTGCGCACCTCAATAGGCACGACTCCGTATGAACTGGTGTATGGGACTGAAGCGGTCATTCCGGCAGAAGTCGAAATACCATCCTTGAGAATCATTGTTGAAGCCGAAATCGAGGACACTGAATGGGTCAAATCCCGCTTGGAACAATTGGCTATGATTGACGAGAAAAGGCTAAATGCAGTATGTTATGGTCAACTATATCAGAAGAGAATGGCCAAAGCATACAACAAGAAAGTGCGCCAACACAAGTTCAATGAAGGCCGGTTAGTCTTGAAGCGCATCTTTCCACATCAGGAAGAAGCAAAGGGCAAGTTTGCTCCAAATTGGCAAGGACCGTATGTGGTGAAGAAGGTGTTGCCCAATGGTGCTCTACTCTTGACAGACATCGGAGGCACGATGGCTGAAATGATTGTTAATGCTGATGCAGTGAAGAGGTACTACATTTGATGTTCTTGGAATGGGATAACGGAAGTCTTTGTTTCCCTTACCCAGATAATGTATCCCTTTGTTAGCCTTTGGCTTTGTATCGCTTTGTGAACCCTTATTGGGATCAGTGTAATTGAACTGAAATGAAATGAAAAGGGAAAGGAAATTCCAAATTTGGCATTAAATTGCTAGAGCTACGTCTTACTTGATTCCTTTCAAAAGGATACGTAGGCAACCATTCAGGTGCGGTCATATCAGTGAAAGTTCTAAAGGTTCCCTAGCTTTATAACATGGGAAAGTTCATATTTTTTTCCTGTTCATATTGACGCAAAACTTGCCTCCAAGTTTGCGGCCAAATTCAAAGAAAATCCAAATCCGTAGTTTCTGCTAAACTGGGGCAGAAGTTTGTTTTTATTTTATTTGTCAATAAAATAAAAACAAGCTTCTATTATTCTTACCATCTTTTCACATGTTCATGGGACGTTTGGAATTTTTGTCTCGAAGTCGGGAAGAGGCTCAAAGCACCCAAGACATTATCATCAAAGAGTGAAAAAAAAAATAGAGAAAAAAAAATGAAAAGAAAAAGAAAATGAAGTCTTGCCGGTGAAAACCTGAAAGGGCGCCGCATGACAAACAGTGAGATAAAAGAACAAAGAGAGAGGTTATGTTGGTGAAAACCCCAAATGGGGAACCACTAGCCGAATGAGAGATGTTATATTTGTCATCAAGCTGGGCTTGGCAAGTAGTCATTGCTGAATGTTCGAATTGAGGGAGAGGTCGAGGAAGAGCTGTTGTGGATGGATCAGGGTTCGAGGCCAAGATGCATGTCATGTCTATTGGGTCATCAACGTTTTTGCCTCCAGATAAGTTCATTTTCATCTTCTAAAGGACATCTCTTGTCCAGAGTCCCTCGTCTAGAATCTTTTCCATTTTCGACTCTCAGTCAAAAATAACATCAAAACGAGCAAAAGAAAGTTTTACAAAAATTGTTTACCTGTTTTGCAGTTGTAGCAGAGCACATTCAGGACCCGCCTGGATAATGGAAGCCAACATCACATCTCGATAGCAAGAATGAAATATCGAGAATTTGCACCATTAAAAGACCAACAAGGGAGCCAAAGGGAATACATAAAAATTGAAAGAAAATAGGAAAAGAAGGGAAACAAGGAAAGCAGAATCTGGAGTAGTTTTAATAAGTCAAGGCTTCCACCTGAACAATGAGGGAAGTTACTTCAAGAACTCAAAGCATCCACCTGAAGAATGAGGGAATTCATTTCAAGAACTCTAGGCACCCACCTGAAGAATGAGGGAATATATTTCAAGAACTCGAGGCACCCACCTGAAGAATGAAGGAGTACTTTAGAGAAAGTCGAGGCACCCACCTGAAGAATGAGGGAATTCATTTCAAGAACTCTAGGCACCCACCTGAAGAATGAGGGAATATATTTCAAGGGCTGGAGGCACCCACCTGAAGAATGAGAGAATAGTTTTAATAAGTCTAGGCACCCACCTGAAGAATGAGGAAATATGCTTCAAGAACTCAAGGGTCCCACCTGAACAATGAGGGAAGTTACTTCAAGAACTCAAGGTACCCACCTGAAGAACGAGGGAATCCATTTCTGTAAAGAAGCAAGACCCATCATAGTGATGGTTTTCAATTCAGCAAGAACAAGACCCATCAGAGAGATGGTTTTAATTTTTCAGCAAAAATAAGACCCATTAGGTTGATAATTTTCAATTCAGCAAGAACAAGACCCATCAGAGAGATGGTTTTAATTTTCAGCAAAAGCAAGACCTACCAGAGTGGTGGTTCCAGTTTTATCCTTCAAGTCAAAGCCCGCCAAAGCGACAATTTCAACTTTCAAGTCAAGTCCGTCAAAGAGGCAATCTCAACTTTCAAGTCAAAGCCCGTCAAAGCGGCCATTTTATTCAAGTCAAAGTCCGTCAAAGCGGCAATTTCAGCATTCAAGTCAAAGCCTGTCAAAGCGGCAATTTATACTTTCAAGTCAAAGCCTGTCAAAGCGGCAATTTCTACTTTCAAGTCAAAGCCCGTCAAAGCGGCAATTTTACTTTCAAGTCAAAGCCCGTCAAAGCGGTAATTTCCACTTTCAAGTCAAAGCCCGTCAAAGCGGCAATCTCTACTTTAGAGGCAAAGCCCGCCCGAGCGGCAATTTCAAGTTTTCAAGACCACTTGGGTAGTGGGAGTTGCGGACCATTTCATCAGCTTGGGAAGCATGAAGAGTTAGCTTAGAAATTGTAATTTTACATTTCAATATTGTAATTTCATTTTTTCTTTGTAAAGCAATGACCACCGGCCAGCTAGCCAGCAACCAGCGACAGTGACTAGCAGCAACAACTCTAGTGTGTCAAAAGTGTTGTGTCAGCCAGAGAGTCTAAGCTAACTCTTCATGCGGTAGTCCCAGTTACCGCACATGAGGAACTACACTGACCTGATTCCTTAGTCTGAGGATATGTAGGTAACTTTGTTCTCGGTTAGAACCGAAATTCAAGGTACGGTCACCATTTTGAAAAGCATGCTCTCGGCTAGAACCGAAAAGCCAAAATTAGTTGTCGATTACTTCTTTGTCTGAAAACTCTTCGTGTTCCAGAACAAAGAGGGACAGCTGTAATCACCTAATTTTGGCATCAAAATTCTTAAAATTTCTCAAAATAGTCGTATCAGATTCTTAGGACGTTTCGTCGAATTTTTTCTGGACTTCTGGTGTATGTTCTAGCTAAAGTTGTCTTTAATTAGGACGTTAAAATTTGAAATTAACAAAATTACTTGTTATATGTTTAATTGTGATTCTATATTTAAATTGTGATAATATTTTAAGTTTATGCGGTTTAAATTATGATTAATTGTGTGTGTTTTGATAAGTGGTACCATTTTAAGGGCTATTCTTAAAAAAATGACAACCCAATACATTAGCCCACTAGACCCGGCCCATATCTGTTATGTATAAAGATTTTGTTGCCATTTTTGGCATTTTAGACAAAAATCACAAAGAGGCAAAACCCTTGCCAAATTTTCTTTGACTCGCCAGAAATCGCCTCCACGGCGGAACCACCGGTCGGCCGCCGTCAACCACCACCGGCCGGCCACCGGAAAAACCCAAATTACAGTACCCGACTCGCCTCGACCCCCTCTTTCCATTAGCTCGAGTATTTTTCCTAAATTCTCAGCCATTTTTTGAAGATTGCGGTTCAAAGATCTGGGTTACCCCTTTCCGGTGAAAAAACCATATTTTCCGGTGACCCTTTATGTCTTCGACTTCACCTCATTCTTCTCACGCCGTGTCTAGAACTCACTTGCATGGAAACCGCTCCTCCGGGCAAAACGGGACGGCAGCCTACTTCGCCCTCATTTTCCTTGATTTCTCGTCTTTTTCCGCTCCACTCTCTTCTTTTTCTAGTTGAAATGATTCCAATTGGAATCGTTTCAGTTAGAACAAGAAAGGGTGGATTCGAATGGCTAAGATGTTGGCTTTGGGGGGACTTCTTCGGCGTATTCAAAGCTGTGATGTTGCTGATGAAGCGAGGCAGCAAGGACGATGAGAACGACAATGTAGAACTGGCGCGAGGCAGTGATGACTTTGAGCTATTCATTTGTAGTGATACTTTGCAATGGTGTATGAAGGTGACGAGGCAGTTATGGTGGTGCTTGAACTGTGAGTTTGGCCTTGTTTAATGGTGGCTGTTTCGGGCTTGGATTTTGATGGCTGCTTCACTGAAGCAATGGTGCGTGGAGTTGGTTGCGGGGATTGTTTAGTGACGTTAAGGCAATGAGAGGCGAGGCAAGGTCGCGGGGTATTTTCAGAGGCAGTGGTGAGGTTGTGGCGATGATGTTTGGTTGTATGATGGCCGCGATGATGATATTCATAGCTTTGGTGATGTGACGCAGCAGTTATGGTGAATGTGAACAAGGCATTAATGGCGTCTAGGAGGGGGCTGTTTCAGTACTATCCAAGGGCAGCAATACTGTTGGCGATAATGCTGCAGCTGTGATGGTGTGTTAATGTAGTCGAGGTACTGGGGACTGTGATGTCGATGCTTTGAGCAATGGTGATGGCGCGAGGGAGATACAGTGGAGATAGCTTGGACATTGATTGAAGGTTTGAAGCAGCGTTGGAAATAGTGACGTCGATGCAGCGACGACAAACTAAAGGCAGTTGTTAGGCTTTCAGTTTGGCTTTGACTCGACGGGTTAGAATTAAAGAAGATCCCTCTTCTTCTTTTCCTTTGTGTTATCTGTCGACTAACTTGTTTAGTAATACAATGTAGTTTAGTTTAGTGTTAGCAATCAGTTTGTAAACTTGTGTTGGTATTGAAGCTTGAAGGTTTAAAGTTGGAACGTTGTTACTATGTTGTTTGAATGAGTTTTAGCCGTAGCTTTTGTATGATCGAGTCGTGTTTATGTCAGTCAAGCTTATTGAATCAGTTTGAATATGAGTTTTCTCTTGTCAAGAATAAAATGTGTTTCTAGTATTGCAAAATCTTGTCGCTTCAGTTCGCATCAATCATGTTTCATTTTTAGTTCGGCCAATGTTGTCAACAGTGTTCATCTTTAAGCATGAGATTGTCTAGTTTTGTTGTTTAGTTTGTTAAGCCATTAAGTGTTGTTTCTTCGAATACTATGTTAACAGTTACTAGATTGTGCGTGTCTTTCCTGTTTATGCATGGATTTGTGATAATGTTATGCATAAATTGGTCTCCTGTTTTGCTTAGTTTGGTAGAAATCTTTCCCTAGCTTGTCTCACTGTTGAATTGGTTAGTTTGCTATGTGATCTATGCAACATGAATCTATTCGAATAGAAATTGCTTTTCTGCTCCATCTAAGTCTTCAGTGGCTGTGGCTCGTCATGTCTAGTTTGTTAAGCCTGCAATGTTGTCCAAGGTTCTCTTAGTCATGTAATTATTTTTGTGACTAATGAATGTGTCTCTCTAAGATAAAATAGAGCATGTATCCTGGGATTGGTCTAGTTAGACCTGGGATTGCTGAATAGATGACTGACCTGAGGTGATGACATGGTCAGTCTACTTTGGAACTCTGGTTTAGGTCTCCTTAGTTTGCTCTTAGGACTTAGTCCATTCAGTTGGTTTGGTTTTTTTAGATAACTTAGATGACATAGGATTGATGATGTCAAGTGGGATGTCAAAGTTTAAGGAAAAGAAGTACAAGGGTGGCAGCAGAGGTTCTGCCCCCCTTTTGTTCTGGTACCAACCCTGCAGGCAAAGAAATGATGGCCTGAAATGCTAAGGCTTGGGGCACATGGTCTGGTCCTTGGTCTGGTACACACACCCCACTTCCCCTTCTATTTTTGGAGAGCCTTTGACTCTCTTTTAAAAGGGGAACAAAACTGAAATCAAAGGATACAGAACATAAAAGAAAAAACAGAGAACAAAAAAGGTGAGCAGAAGAGAACACAACAGAGAACATTAACTAAAAAGATAGACAACTACCAGCATCTGGGATTTGGTGTAAAAGAAAATACTGAGTGAAAGATAGAGAAAAGAGAGGAAGAATAGTAGAAAAAGTGGAAATAAAAAGAAGTTTAGTTTCTGGTTTAGGTTTGAATCTTGAGTTTGTCTAAGGGAGGTCTGGTCAGTAATTTGCTGCTGGGTATTGCTCTGGTGCAGTTGGTCTGGTGCTCGATCCGGGTTTCGACTTCGAGCTTTGAGCCTTTCATTTGGTTTGGGTTTATTGCAAACGAGGTAAACATAAACACCTCTTTTGTACTTAGACTTTTTTTTAATGACAATGCATGTTTAGCTTAAATACATTCTCATGTATGTCTTAACTTAATGACAAATTTGATGTTGTTACAAGTATAAGATTGTTAAAATATTGCTTTAGCATTTTACTAGTCTATTGTGTAGCTTCTATATTTTCCTTTGAAGAAAAAGAGAGACCAAATATATGTGAATGTGTGGTTAAAGTCACGTGTAAGGCTAAATTTTGTGAAGGTGGCTAGATCTGAACTGAACAATAAAAAGGGACTGTTTATGCAATCTGTAGAACCATAACGTCAGGAAAGAAATTTTATTTGCAGAAATAATCCAGCCCAGTTGCAAATTGATCTTTTAATCCAAATCCACATTTGTTTAGCAAGACTTTAATCTTTAAAAAAACTGAAAAGATAAAGGATGTACATAAAACACTGAGGGAAGCATAATAAATATACCATAATTTTTATAAGTTTATGGGCTAAAAAATAACCAAGGGACTCTAATATGGCTAAACATTGAAACAAGTAGACAAAATAGGACATATGGTATAATCCTCTTTTTGTGAAATAAACTGACGCTCAAGTTTCTTTTTGTATAAATGGACTTTGAAATTTTGCAAAGCTAGGTCATTATATTTAGTCCTTTAACCTTAAGGCCCCAATAGTATTAAAAAAATGTAAATTTAGTAATTTCTCTAGTTATAATGAACGAAAAATCAAAACTAGGTGAAGGATAAATGAATAAGCTAAAGGACATTAGTATCTCAGTCAATTAAATCGACTCAAGCGTAGTTTATTTAAATCGGAAGATCTCGAATGGGTGAAGTGCCTGCGCGACCATATCCGGTTTTAAATAGATTACATTTGTAAATATTGAATCAAGCCGTACGTAAATAAAGAAAAAATGTGTCGAAAGTAAATCTGATACATATAATCAAAATCAAGCTGAATTATAAGTTCGAGTTTGATCAAAATAAGTAAAAATACAAAAAATTGAGACTCAAACCAAGGTTGATGAGGTTTCGAACGGGTGAAGTGCCTGCACGAAAATATTCGGCCGAGTCACTAAAAAAAATAATAAATAAAATAATAATAATAATAATAAATTAAAGCGTAGCAAAGGAAATAAATAAAGGCAGGTACAATAAAATATTCCCTATAGCCGGAATGCATCAATAAAAGCAACTGTGCTCGACACAGGACTTGAGGGTGCCTAACCCCTTCCCGAGAGTCAACCGAGATCCTTACCCGGAACTCTAACGCAGACCACCAACGAGTCATAGGTGTTCCAAGGTACCCTTTTGGGTGACTTGGCACACCTTAAACTTGTCAAGTGACGACTCCGAATTTTAAATAAACAATTTGTACCTTGGAACACCGTCACTTTCCTTAAATGGAAACCCTAACTCGGGATAGCGTCGAATAACCATAAAAATCCCATAAGCGCTTTCCTAAACCCGAAACGCGCTCCCATAAGCGGGCGCGCGGAAAAAAGGGGTGTGACAGTATGCAAATAGGGTATCAGGTTCCTAACCGGATTGCCCTAAGATGTGAGGAATGAAGCCTTTAGCCTAATTTGATATATTTTTCTGCTTATTGAATAGAGTGGGATCATTTGGCAATGAAACCAAAGAATAAAGCGGTTGTTGGGTAGCAGTATTAACTTTGGAACGAGGTAAGTATTTATATCCATTTCTTTGGAGGCAGCCGATAGGCGTACTCATTACGCCTTAGCTTTGGATTTACATTGTATATTGTATATTATATGTTATGTCCGGTTGTTGGTATTGCATTTGAGGATTTGAGCATTGTACTCTGGCTATGAGTTGGCATCTACTTCCCGGTTGTCGATGAGAGTCTCGCGCCGTTGAAAGGTTATTATTGCATCCATTGCATTCATATGCATTATATGTCATTCATATGCATTACATTGCATATCATATTGGGTGCAGGAGTATTCCGCCCCAGGAGCAGGATTATTCTGCTCCATTGTATCATATTGAGGGTAGGAGTATTCCTCCCCCGGAGCAGGAGTATTCCGCTCCATTATATCATATTGAGGGTAGGAGTATTCCACCCCAGGAGTAGGAGTATTCCGCTCCATTGTATCATATTGAGGCTAGGAGGATTCCTCCCCAGGAGAGTGCAGGATTATTCTACCTCAGCTTTACATTATATCGGGTCAGGAGTATTCCACCCCAAGAGAGTGCAGGAATATTCCACCTCTGGTTTATATTATATCGGATGCAGGAGTATTCCGCCCCAGGAGCAGGAGTTTTCTGCTCCAGTTGGTTATCAGATTGGATTCCCCTCGAATGCAGGAGTATTCCGCTTCGGGATGGGATTACGGGCACATGTGACCCTTTTCATCAGATTTCGTTTCATTTCATCTCATTTCATTTCATACCATTGTGTAAACTTGTGGTACATAACTATTGTCCTGCTTATATGTGCATTGCTTATTTGTTGATATGTTTCTTGCTCGTATCCCTAGTTGAATTTATGGTTTCACACGTATTTCCAGTTGTTATCTGGCTCTGCCTTTTTATAATTTAAATAAGAGAAATTGGTTTATCTGTTTCTTCTCCCTGGCTAGCTATCCTATTCTTTGAGGTGGCTAGTCTGCCCCACTTATTGAGTCCTTTTGACTCACCCTTGTTTGTTGTTTGTTTCTTGTCTATCTATTTTGTTTCGGCATGTTCGCTCCAGGATTGAGTTCGTCACATTGTAAAGGAGCGAAGACGACTTCAGCTGTCAGGGTGAGCCAGCTTTTATTCCGGATGGCCACCAGTTTATTGGTTGTTCTTTCAGTTGCATTTTGCTCCCTTCAGGAGGTATTTTTCTTCTTTTGTACTGTTAGATGTCTAGTCTTGATAGCCCTAAACCTAGTATGTTGGGTAGTGAGCTGTAATTTCTTTTGTACAGCTTAGAGGTATCAGTATGTCTGTGTTTTTTTTAAGTCTTATCCTTATTTGTGCATTGTTATATTTATTTTCATGATTTAATTGGTAAGGGTTCGCCCGACGGGTCTAGAGAAGGATGTCGGGTGCCCGCACGGCCTAAACGGATTTCGGGTCGTATCACTCTTCTACTTCACAAATGCTTTCAGGGCATCTACTTTCTTCCTCTTTAATTTCCTGTAAATATCCACATGACTCCTCTCATAAACTTCATCCTGCTTCTTCTTCTCTCTATTCTTCTCTTTTGTGCGTGGTGATATCATAGCCTTTGCAGGTTTAATAAAAAATTTTCTTCTCAACTCTTCAATTGTTGCCTGCATGGCCACCATCTCAATCATCATGCCTCTACGCCAGTTGTTGCAATCCTTGCATTTTAAACTTCTACATTTAGAGATGCCGAATCCATCACCACCAGAAGAATCACCTTTGGGTTTCTTAGTAGCCACAATCTTTTGCTCCATCGCGTCCCTCCATTCGCTCCATTCATCATATTTGCAGCCTTTACAACTGGAGCTTGAAATACCAATAGCTTTGTTTCTAATCAGCTTTATTTCAACGTCATATTCACCAGCACCATCATCTTTTTTTTCCTCTTCAACATTCACATCTTGCAAACCCTCTTCAACTTTCACCCCATCATATTCCCATCACTTCCAAACATCCTCTCAATTTCTTCATACATCTTCATCTTTAACTTTACTTGATATCACGTGTCTTGGAGGGGTGGTAGGATTGTTCTTGAAAATACACATTGTAGTGCCACCAACAAGAGCAACGCTGGTGGCATCCGCCAAGCTTTCACATAAAGGATCAACGAAGTAGTCCTCAAAGTCGTCAAAAGGCACAACATTTTCAAAGAAATCCTGCTGCAGTTCATCATCAATAGGAATGAAGAAATGGTGAACAACTGTTATTATACCCCACATAAAAAAAAGTTAATGTCAAATAAATTTTAAAAAGTTATTGTAAGTTGTTTGGAACAAACTGACAAAAGAGCTTCGAATGTCTCAATGATGTTTAAAACATCTATCAAAGATGTTCCGAACATCTACGACTGAAGCAGTAGATCGACGAGAGATGTTTCATGGTAAGATGTTTCGAACGTTTCAGTGTTGTAACAAAAATCTAAGAGAAATGTCTCAACTTCAACAAAGATGTTCCAAACATCATCATAAGTTAAATAGAAAATGAAATACTTACAAGATACTCATGTTGCTCAAACATCCTGTCTGTGTCTCTCTCGGCCTTCTTAGTAAGCTATTTTATCATCCTTGGAATTGTTTTGTGTTTTGGAAATTCCTTGGGCCTCAAGTCGGTTATAGCTTCATAACTCATCATACCCCAAGGCTTTATCAGACAACAAATGGTTAATTCATAACTCATCATACCCCAAGGATAACTCTGGAATGCCTCAAGATCAGCGGCCAAGCACACCACCCATTCCTCTAGTCCATATTTCAAATCCTTCGCACAAAGAACTATATGAACAAACCATGCCATGCACGGATTTAACAACCACTTCTTGGGTACTTTATTAGACTTCATGCATTCAATCAAGCAAGCACCCGTCACAGCCTTCTTTTTCAATGGTTCCTTTTCAATGTTGAGCTTATTGAACTTTCTCTTACCGGGTGAGGGTGACTCCTCCTCCTTCTCATTCTTCTTCCCCTTCCCCTTCCCCTTCCTCTTCCCCTTCTCCTTCTTCTTTTCCTTCTCCTTCTCCTTCTTCTCCTTCTCCTTCTTCTCCTTGGCAAAATCAACAACCAACTTCCACAATTCCTTCCCCTTCTCTTTCATTTCTGTTAAGTACTCTTTCTCTGGATAAGCACCACAGTTTAGCCCCATCATCAGTGCAAACTTGGATAGGCCAAAATGTACTGGCAATCCATTGTAGGCATTCCAAACCTCCATCTGCTTCTTACAAAGAATCCTTCTCAAGAGGAGGTTATGCACCAACTTGGTGCCAAACAGTGGATAATTCGACAATTGCAAGAAATGACCGAAACAACTATGAGAAAATCCCTTTCTCCATGGCAAGCTTTTTAAAATAAATTTGAACTCCATCATTCCCCTGGCCAACAACGATCGAACAGTAATCTTTGATTGAAAAGCTTTATTGTTGTCCACGTATGTGGAATAGAGCTCCTCAGTCTTCCTCAAAAAAATATTACCAATATCTTCATATTGCACATAATTTTAGAATATAATTAATAAAATGAATCAGAACGAAATTAAATAACATTATAGGAAAAAAATAAAATGTTCGAAACATAGTGGTGAAGATGTTCTGAACGACTAACTTAACGTTCAGAACATCTTCGTTAGGATGTTCAGAACGACTCGATGAATGCTACCAGCCTTCCTTTCCCCTTTTCTAAATAAGGTAAGCTTTGAAGCCATAGCTTGCTGGTTTTTCCATCATCCATTAGATAAGTCGTGTAGAACATTTATATGGATATTCCGAATAATTCACGAGTTTCAATTCAACTATCACCTGTGCTTTCTCTACCTTTAATCCAAATGTTCCTTCTACTTCCTTCTCATCTACAACATCTTCACCTGCTTCTTTTTCAACATCCCCACCTGCATCCTTTACAACATCACCACCTATTTTAACTACTTTTATACGATCGCTCAAGAAGTTTCTTTTTAAAATTGCATCATCCACCTCTCTTCTTCTTCTTTTAATGCCTTTTGGACTCTCCCCTGACTCATCTACTTCTTCTCATTTTTCTCTAGCATCCCCACCTCTACTTAAATCATCACCTTCTTCATCTTTTTTTCCACCTGCTTCATCTTCCTTTTCTTTAGAATCTTTCTCACGATCATCGTCTTCCTCTCCAGGCCTCAAAAGTTACTTTTTAATAGTTCACCAATAGCGACGTCATCTGAATCCTATCTTCTTTCATCCTCATCTGCAGCCCTCTCCAAAGCCTCCCCACCTCTACTTAAATCGTAACTTCGTGTTAGGCTTTGATTTTCCTCTTGTTAAGCATCTGCTTCCCCTTGGTTTTGGAGACCTACTACTTCTCCTTCGTCATCGTCACTCTCTACAACCAATTTTCTCCTTTTATTTGTTTTTGGGTGTTTAGAAGTAGATTGTACATCTGTAGGAGTACGTTCCGAATATAGAGTACTAGGCCTAGGAGCACTAGGACTAGGAGTAGGCTTCTTCTTCGGCTCAGGAGACTTTTTTCAGAAACTACCTTTTTGGGAGTCTTTGTAGGCTTCTTCTTCTACTCATCTTTATCTTTTTGCTGTGTTAATTTTCTCGATCGTAAATTTATCATTTTTCTGCAAAACAAGGGGATACAAATTTTAGTTACAGAAAAGCATGACTGTCCAATGAGATGTTCTTAACATCTTATGAACCTTTGTGTAACTATTTTAGGTGTTCGGAACATCAAATGACATATATTTGCAATCACTTCTATTTGCAGCCAAATAAAGCAGCGTTGGTTCACACAAAATCCAAAATCGTCAAAATTTAAACCAACAAAAGAAAAAATCCTAAACATTTTATTAGAACAGCAAAAACCCCCTTTTCTAGTTCGGATCTTATTTCCCCATTAAAACACATAATTACATTCAATTTCCATACGATAATACACCATTTGTTCAAAAAAATACACCACCCAAAATAACTTTAATCATAGATGATGAAGAAATCGAAAAAAACCCTAGGTTTTAAATTTACACCATAATTTAAAAAACAAATACATTATTTACCTTTTTGATGGTGAATACACTGCAATATGTTGCTTTGATGATCAGATTGCTTGAAAATATGAGGAAAGATGGAGAAGTTGAGGGAATTTTGGTTCAAGTTGTGTGCAAGTTATGAAGTGATGGGAGTTATGGAAGAAGGAGAGAGAGAGACACACGGGTGGGAGTTTTGGTAGTTCCCAAGATTGAAATGATTGTTTTACATGTTTTAAGAACGACCCTCAATTTTTAATAATAATAATTTGGTCCCTGATTATTTCTAATCACCCTTAGAATAAAAAAAAAAGGGAAAAGAAAAAGGGAGGACCTGCCATGCCAAAAAAAAAAATTGAAAGGTTCTGGAACGCCACTTCTCTCATGCAACTTAAACATAAGGTAGGTAAGCAAAATGGCATATGGCTAAAAAATTATGACTTTGATGCATCTAGGCGACTGTCCCTTCTCTAGCCTAGGTGTAGACTAACGCATACATCCTCCCTTAGGCCAATGGTGTATGAAGTAACAACTTCTTATTGAATCCTAAAAATGTATGTATATGTGTGTATGCATGTCAAAAGTAGGCATACATAAAGATACATGGGGCTATTGACTAAAAGAGAACTTGGGGTCTCATAAAGGATGAACCAAAACACAATTCTTAAAAATATAGTAGGAGGGACACACTATTAATTAAGGCTAATAAAGTTGGACCAATTTAAAAGCTAAGTTTTTACACATCCTTAGGTTATTAAGTTTATGCAAAGGCCCCATATAAAGGAACTATTTTACCCCAAAGGGAAAAAACTGTAACGATCTTCTTCTTCCTCCAAGCAGCCTAGCACCGATCCTCTTTGTGTCTTATTTTTCCTCGTTATCATTAATCTTAAATCGTGGCAACTCTTCAAATGAAATTTAATCTCAAATTTGTTACTTATTTATAAGAACATCCGTATGTATTCTTCATATGCATTAGAATTGGTGGAGAAATTTTGAAAATTTCAAGCCGGTGTAGATTTGTGTTCATTGCTTCGTTCTTAAGTGTTTTTTTCCTCAATAAAACACTTCCGCATTACTTTAAAGTGGAATTTTTGTTCATTCGAATTCTTTAAGACAAGTAAAAAGGATTGTTTTAACAATTCATCATCTTGATGTTCTTCGGTTGTGGTCATTTAAACAACCTAAAGTTATTTAAATAAACTAAATGTGATTGTACACATGGAACCATCCATTAGGTTGTTTATTGACACGACCCGAAATCCGGTTAGGCCATGCGGGCACCCGACATCCTTCCCTAGACCCGTCGGGCGAACCCTTACCAATTAAGTTAGGAAAATAAATATAATAATTCATAAATAAGGACAAGACTTAAAAAAAAAAACCACTGACATACTGATACTTCTAAGCTGTGCAAAAGAAATTACAGCTGATTACCCATCATACTAGGTTTAGGGCTATCCAGACTAGACAACTAAGAGTACAAAAGAAGATAGATACCTCCTGGAGGGAGCAAAATGCAACTGAAATAATAAACAATAAACTGGTGGCCATTCAGAATAAAAGCTAGCTCACCCGGACAGCTGAAGTCGTCTTCGCTCCTGAATAACGTGGCGAACTCAATCCTGGAGCGAACTTGCCGAAACGAAATAGATAGACAAAAAAAACAAACAACAAACAAGGGTGAGTCAAAAGGACTCAATAAGTGGGGCAGACTAGCCACCTCAAGGAATAGGATAGCTAGCCAGGGAGAAGAAACATATAAATCAAATTTCTCTTATTTAAATTATAAAAAGGCATAGCCAGATAATAACTAGAAGCACGTATGGAATCACAAACTCATTAACAACCAGTAACATAAAATAGCCAGAACATATAGGTATCTCGAACATATCAACAATCAGAACTACATCCTGTTGTGGCGTACAACCCGATCCATATAATTATCCTGTTGCGGCGTGCAACCCGATCTATATATTTATACTGTTGCGGCGTGCAACCCGATCCATATATTTATACCGTTGTGGCGTGCAACCCGATCCCCGCAACCCAGAATACGAGCCAGAAATATATAGATAAACTAAGATATGTCCACGACATAGTGTACAAACCGCATACATAAAACACAACACAATACACACAATAGTCAGTATGCGGTGCAATGAAATGGGATGAATGCGGTACAATGCAATGCAGTCACATATGCCTGATACCTACCTCCGGCGCGGGACTCTCATCGTCTACCAGGAGATATATGCAAATATTACCCTTCACCGGCTCGGGACTCTCATCGATTACCGGGAAGTATATGCAATGATGATCCTTTACCGGCGCGGGACTCTCATCGATTACCGGAAGTATATGCAATAATGACCCTTCGCCGGTGCGGGACTCTCATCGCCAACCGAGAAGTATATGCAATAATGACCCTTCACCGGTACGGGACTCTCATCGCCAACCGGGAAGTATATACAATAATAACCCTTCGCCGGTGCGGGACTCTCATCGCCAACCGGGAAGTATATGCAATGATCAAAACGAGAGTGCAATACTCATATGTTCAATGTAATACCAACAACAGGCCATAACATATAATATACAATGTAAATTCAAAGCTAAGGCGTAATGAGTACGCTTATCGGCAGCTACACACATAAGAAAACACGTGGTAGAAAATCCACGAGGCCAAGGGCCTCCAAAGAAATGGATACAAACACTTACCTTGTTACAAAGTTAGTACATCCACTCAATAACCGCTTGTCCTTTGGTTTCATTGTCAAATGATCCCACTCTATTCAATAAGCAGAAAAATATATCAAATTAGGCTAAAGGCTTCATTCCTCACATCTTAGAGCAAATCCAGGTAGGAACCTGATACCCTATTCGCATACGCAATACGCAGGCCAGGCCTATATACAGGGTTTAAGGCCACATAACCAAACCTCAAATAATTTACAATTATATGTTGCCCATAACTCACTGAGTACGAATATATAATCAATTTCATTATCGGGGTCCATTTGACCCTTTAAACTATTAATTGAACTTATTAAAACGATGTATAATATTCCAAATTTTACCGTTAAAATTTTCTTTTATTTTATTTTCTTAACAAAAATTAAAACGGTGCCCTACGATATTCGAAATAATTCCAACTTTTGCATACAAGTTGTACAAAATATATGTAACATACTCGCGAAGGCGGATCTCAAATTGGGTTCCCGAAACTCAAGATGCGAATTTAAATGGAAAAAGGTCAAATTATTTAACTTTCGGTATTTTAGCGGAAACTAGCCGAACAACATCGAAATTCACTTTCGAAAGTTTACAAAAGTCACAAATAATCATACGAACCTAGCGGCGCTTTCAGATTTCGAATCGGAGCTCATTCGGTAAAACCGAGCTCGAAAATCTCTTTTTAATATTTATCGCCAATAAAACTGAAACCTTCTTCCGATGCCTACCAAACGAGGTCTGATTTAGCTCAAATTTTACAGACAGGTTCTAATGGATATTACGAATATTTTAAAATTAGCGCCACGCCAATCGAAATCCTAACTTCCGAAACGACTGACGGAGGTCGTTTCATTTATACAACATGATTGATTACACATGCAGGTTTCACGTATGTATAAACAATATGCACATGAAGGAAAATAAAGTAAATACCTTTAATCGGGGACCGTTGTTCAACCAGGAAAATTATGTTTCATATGCAAAGAAATGGCCACAAAAAAACTACATGTCCTAAAACATGGAGTTTATAATGTAACTGTAACTACAATAACAACATACCAAGTATAATTCAAGTGGAGTCTGGATAGGGTGAGGTGTACGGCTGTACGCAGACCTTACCCTTAATTTGAGTGAGATACGAAGGCTGTTTCTGAAAGACTCTCGGCTCAAGAAAAAATAATTTTGAAAACGGGTTGAAAATGGAATGAAAAAATTCATGATTAAAATTCAAAGGTAGAAACACCAAGGTAAATGAAAGCAGTGACATAAAAATATTAAAGTTCACCGGGACAAATGAAATAACAGTACTAGTAAAAGCGAAGAATAAGATAAAAATATACAATTAACAATAGTTACAGGTAAGGTTCTCTAACAACTCTACACTAATTTCCTATCTAACATCCTCGCCCTAATTCTTTATCGGTCTATCTCTAACTCTTTGTAAACCCATCACTGCCAACTTCTCACACCTCCTGAGTAGGACATCTGTGCTCCTCATTTTTACATTCCCGAACCATCGCAACCTCTCTTCCCATATCTTGTCCCCTACTAAGACCACTCACACCTTGTCGCGTATCTATTTAAGCATCCTCATTTAAGCTACGTGCATCTTTTGAACGTGGGTGTTCTTGATTGGCCAACATCAGCCTCATACAACATAGCTGGTTCAACAAACACTTTATAAAACTTACCCTAAAGCCTTGGTGACACTTTCTAATTGCATAGGATCCCGAAAGTGATCCTCCATTTCATCCGCCTCCTCCTATATGATAATTGACATCCTCGCCACCCTCTCAATTTCTTTGAAGTATTGATCCAAGATACTTGAAGCTTTTTTTCTTGAGATGACTTGAGTATCAAGCGTTACTGCCACATCCCACTCGTGAGATGTATCACTAAACATGCACTCCATGTACTCCATTTTCATCCGGCTTATCCTAAAATCTTTAGACTCAAAATTATCTCTGCAAACCTCAAGCTTATCATTAATTCCGTCACGAGCCTCGTCAGCTGGAACTATGTCATTTGCACCATGTTTCATGAAATTGTATGTAACAAACTTTGCATCAAACATTATTTAGTTGTTTACAGAATAACTCCTAGAATAAAACATTATTCAGTTGTTTACACAATAACTCCTACATCTAATAAATATTAGTAAACAAACAAAGGATGTTTAAACAAATAATTGTTGTGAATTGAAAAAATAATATACAGTTGTTTACACTGTCAATAATTATTTACATGGGACCTACCATCTTGTAAACTTAGTAAATAATAGGAGGTGTTTGGGCAAATGTTGGTTGTTCATAATAAATAACAAAAAATTGTGTAAACATCCACTATATGGGCTACAATTGGGTTTAGTCAATAACAATTAATTATGCGGATCAAAATCAAGGCGTTGTACTAGTAAACCTTATGTTTAAGTTGTTTGATCTAAGATATTAAAATGCCGTGTTTGATCAATATTAATGGTAGTGTAAATCAACAACAAGTAAGAGCACTAAATAAGCTAAGTAACGAGTAAATGAATTCTTATAATAGATTCATACAGCCAACGTAAAGCTTGAGTCCTTCTTTAATAAGGGCGCGGTTTACAATCAATAATGTAAGGTGTAGTTTTTGTTGTTGTAAGTACGGTTGCAAGGAATATTTATACTACTTTCTAGCCCTAGAGATAGTATTGTAAAAGGCGAGCACCTGCAAGGGGAGGTGAGGCGATGAACTGTTGCCTCTGAGCAGTGAGGCGAGAAGGGTTATAAAAGGTGACTTAAGGTGCTGAAAGGCGAAGAGGCGGTGAGGCATTGAAAGGCGCCTCTTTTTTAAAAAAAAATGGTTGCATCACTTAAAATATATAAAATAACAATTTTTTTCCAAAATTAGGATTTTCACAAAAAATAGGTTGCACCACTTCTTCTAACAGGTACGTGTTTTCTTCTTTTCCTTCTTTCTTCTATCTTTCTCATTCTTCTCCCTTTCTCCTTCTTTGCTCTTTCTTTCTTCATTCTTCTCTAGTTCTCCTTCTTTCTTTCTTCTTTCTCCTCTGCTTTCAATTTTTATAGGTGATTTCTTTCTTTCTTTCTTTCTTTCTTTCTTTCTTTCTGCTCTGCCCTAATTTCATAACTTCAATTTTAGTTCCAAAAGTAAATTTCACTGGCTTCAAAGGGTAGCAAAAAGAATGATAAAAAGAAAGATATAGGTTGGAATTATGGTATGCAAGGTCCAACAAGAGATTATGTTATATGTATCTTTTGTGAACATAATTATAATTGTGGAATTAGTCATCACAAACAACATTGGTGGATATAAAAATGTTAGATAATGTCCGCATTGTCTTCCTGAAACTAAGGAAGAAGTAAAAGTGTATGTTGATAGTAACAATTTGATAAAACTCAAATGATGCACGAAGCATCCTTTCTTAATCTCAATAATGAAAGATGATGAAATGGATGAATATGATGAACTGAAGCCCCCCTCAAAAACATAAAAAATGCCATCTACTGAATCATCCAAGAGTATGAAGAAAGGTCCTATCAATAGTTATTTCTAACAAAAATCACAGGGAAAGGTAGGCTCGGGAAAGTGAAAAGCTGATTAAATCAAGAAGATTTTAAGGGAGCACGCTATAAGTTCTTTTGCAACATGGATGTATGATGCAGGGCTCCCTTTTAATTGTATCAATTACAAAATATTTGATAGGTTCATTGAGGCAGTAGGACAACATGGCCCAGGAATGGATGCTCCTGCCTATCACAAAATCAGAGTGACTTATCTAGAAAAAGAGGTGAAGATGATAGACAAGATTGTTGAGGAACATAGAGTGCAATGGACAAAGTTTGGTTGTTCCATTGTGATAGACAAATGGACAGCACGAACGGGAAAAATGATCATCAACATTTTGGTGAATCAATAGGTAATGTGTTTCTTGGATCTGTTGATGCTAGCCATAATCTACGGGTTCCACCAAAATTTACAACTTGTTTGAGACAACTATTGAGAAAATTGGACCTGAAAATATTGTACATGTTATTACTAATAATGCTAGTGAGAATGTTAAAGTGAAATCTTTGATGATGGGTGCATACCCATACATTAATTGGACTCTATGTGCTGTCTATTGTATCAATTTGATGTTTGGTGACATCTTCAAGTTAAATCTGTATGCTTCACTTTAAAGTTAATATATTAATAATATATCTCTAAATTACTTTATAGTTCATAATTATTGGCTACTAGCCACTAAAATTATTACTTTTACAGTTTTTCAAAAGACCGTTAAGGTATATTCTTACATTAGTCAGAGGCCATTGTTGTTGAACTTGATGAGGAAATTTACAAATGAAAGAAATTTGGTGAAACCGCCCAAGACAAGATTTGCAATGACTTTCTTAACTTTGCAAGCTCTTTACATGCAAAAAAAAAATATGAGAACTCTGGTGATCTCGTAAAGAATGGATAGAAGGTAGATTCAGAAAGGAAGTTTTGGGGAATTAAGTTTCCCAAATTCTTATTTCTGCATACTTTTGGAATGATGTTGTCCGGGCACTTCGAGTTGGTGGTCCTTTGATCAAAGTGCTTCGTTTGGTGGATGGGGTAAAACAACCACCAATAGTGACACGACCCGAAATTTCGACTAGGCCTGTGCAGGCACCCGACATCCTCTCCTACACCCATCGCGCGAACCCTATTGACTTTAACAACATAAAGGATACATAAATAACTTCGAAAGTACATAGAAGAACTCAAAAGAGGCACAACATACACCTAACATACAAACTATAGCTGGTGGGCGTATGCGGATAAAGAATATATACACATCTCCTGAAGGGAGCAAAACAAGTCTAACCACAGATAGCTGAAATGTCCTCGCTCCTCAATCGCGTTGCGTGCTAGCTCATGGAGTGAAATCTGCCGAAACGAAAAGATAAAATAGGAAACAAATAGGAAGTGAGTCAAAAGGACTCAGTAAGTAAGAGCTAGATAGCTACCTTGCAGAATAGATAGGTTAGCTAAGGCAAATCAGAAGCCTATATCAAACAAAACATATAGTCAATGCACAACTAAGGCAATGCATACAGCAAACTCATATATTAAAATAAAATGAATAAAATACGATGTAATGGGGTTACATGTGCCCAATAAATGAAACAGAATCATCCAACACTCAATATGATATAGAATGTATGTTTGGATCGAAATCCTCCTACTCCTAGGGAGAAGTCCTTCTACCCTTAATATGATATCACAACCCACAGTCACAAAATATGGAAAGAAATATGTATCAAGGCTGCGAGATAGTTATTATGCCCTGTCGGTAGCTATTCACGTAAAGAACACGTGAATAAAACATTCATAAGACTAAAGACCGTCAAAGAAATAGATACTATCACTTAGCTCAAATCTGGGGCTCACTCAGCTACTGAACAATCTCTTTTCCCTTCTGGCGCCTCTCAAAAGTATCCTTCTCTAAAACATAGAAGAATAATCGCACGTATAAGTGCCCATAGAAGAAATATTTAACTATCAGACGAGAAAAAGTAGGAAATTCCTAAATTGCCCCTAGGCCTGGCTTAGCCGAATGCCCATAACGATATGCTTCCGAACTTCTCACAGTCCCACGATATCAATTATGCCATTGAATCACAATAGTTCAATTCATCCCAACTCTATAATTACATAACCTAGGGTTCCAACCCTATCCAACCAAGCCCAATTTCATGAATTTTGCAATATAAACCTCCAATTAATCATCATAATTTTTTAACAACGTTACATGGACGATTAGAGCAATTTGGTACCCTGAATTCTACTTTAACCGACATTATTTTGAGAGAATTTTACCAAACAAGAGTTTAGCCGACCATAGGGGTCTATCTATACTTCGTAGCAGTGCTGTCGTGCACAAGCAAGCACTAACGCACTAGTAGACTTCGCGATCGCACCTAGACAGACACTTTCGCATGTAGGAACCTCTTTATTTAGCGCTAACGTACAACCCTTAGGGCTATAAGCAGGTTAATCCTAGGTGGTTTTACAGCATCAGGCAGTGCTGCATTATGGGTCCAAATGGGACCCTGCAATGCTCTAGATCACCCCAAACTTTGCACGCAAGCTATAAAGCATATATATGACCTACTTATGAAGTCGAATCTCGAACAGGTCTCCAAAACACAAGATGTGGGTTTAGGTGGAAAAGTTCCAATACTTAGAACATATGCTAAAAATATCTGAACGACCTCGAAATTCATTTTTGATAGTTCACACAAGTCATAAATGACTATACGAACCTAGTGAGACTTTCGAATTCAAAATGGAGCTCATTTACTCGAATATCATAATTCGGCTTTACCAACACTAAAAAATGAAAACGTCATCCAAGACCTACCAAACAAAGTCCGATATGGGTCAAACTTTAAAGACATGTCCCAACGAATCTTACAGAGCTTTTAAAACTCCTGACTTATCAATCAGAGTCCTAATTTCTGAAATGGCTAGCCATGTTCGTTTCAAATGGGCTATGTATATAAAGCAATGGATAGACCCAAAGAAACTATTAAAATGAGTTTAAAAGGTGATCGGAGGCAATTTGAGAATGTTAGTGAAATTATTGATAAAAGGTGGACATACCAACTTCATCGACCTTTGCATGCAGCAGCTCATATTTTGAATCCAGAATTATTTTATACTCACAATGGAAACAAAAATTTAGATTCAAAAGTGTGGGCAGGTTACCATAATGGTGTAGATAAGATGAGCTTCCTAAGTACAAACAAGCAGCTGGGATGTTTGGTTGCGGTCAAGCTATTAGAGCAAGAGACAAAAATCACCAAGTAATGAGTTGGTTTAGTTGTCCTTATAGCTTTAATTAAATGATTTGACTTAATTATACTTATTAATATTTAAATTTATTTTTCCTAGAGTTGAATGGTGGTCACAAATTGGTACTCGAACTTCAACCTTGCAAAAGTTTGCTATGAGAGTACTGAGGTTAACTTGTAGCGCATCCGGATGTGAGAGAAATTGGAGCGTATTGGAACATGTGAGAAGAAAATTTATTATGTTTTAATTTATATATTACATTATTATTTGTATCAATTAATTACTCTCTACAACTTATGCGCAGATTTACTCTAAAAAGAGGAATAGGCTTGAACTACCGCGTCTCAATGATCTAATGTACATTAAATACAATAGAACATTGAAGCATCGCTATGATGCTCTCGATAACATTGATCCAATTTTGTTGGATAATATTGATGAGACAGATGAATGGTTAGTTGGATGTGCCGAAGATCGAGATGATTGAGGTGATCTCGATTGGGTACTGTTGCTACAGCAGTTAGCCATAATGAGAATATCTCTAGTCAGGGGGAGTTCTTCAAGATCAAGGTCACATAACAAAGGAGTAGCTACGCCTACTACAAGTTCAAGTTGGTCCCTAATTGATGAAAACTCGATGAAGAAGATGAGGAGCAATATAATGCTTATAATCTTGGAGTTCAAGAATTTGAAGATCTTGAAGAAGAATAGACTTTTAGTATTACTTGTCTTATGAATTATTAAGTATTTCAAGTTCTAGACTTTTAGTATCTACTATGACTATCTACTTTCAATTTTTGAATCAAAATATCTGCTAATATGCTATTGCTATTTAGATTTTGGTTATTCTATGTGCAATTTAATATTTTAATTTTTTTAGCATTAATTGGTGCCTCACTACAAAAAACCTCTCGCCTTAGTGAAATTGGCCCTTGTTGCCTTACGCCTTTCAAAGTACTATCCATATGCTTACATGGCCATGTACCGTCTTAAGGATAAGATTTTGTCTTTTTTAGCGATTGTAGATGTTTGTGTCAGTGTACGACTAGATAATATTACTCGTACATGTGCAAATGATATTACTGTCGTCTTTGGTGCTCGACCTAGAAATCCAATTTTCTCTTTAATTTGTGCCCGGTGACTGATCAATTGTATCTAGGGCTGTCTACGTCCCACTTATTTCCTCTGCCCCCCACGAAGTCTTGACCTTTATGCTATGTCATCTTCAAGTTGTCTTCATTTTAATGCCACGTGGTCAATCATGCTTATTACGTGGCCGGTTTGAATTTTACCCAATACAGATAGTCCCCACAGTCTCCGAATATTATCTGTTATGCTCGGGGAGTGGAAAAGATTTTATTTGTCAAATTGTTGTTGCCTCGAATTTGGTGACGGTAGTCTTGTCATGTCCACGTCTAATTGTGTGCATGTGCGTGATTCTGGCTGGTTTTGGCCCTTGTCCCAAAGTTCTGAGGTAATAATGACTAACTTTTTAAACGTGTTTAATCGTGCCTTATACCTTTTTCCCTAAATTTATTAATCTCTATTCCAAAATATTTTCACTACTTTGTACTTTGTACTTTTCTTTTTGTATCTCCATCATTTTCTTGTTAACTCTGCCGGTTTTAGCGTCATCTCTTTTCGATGGAATGGCTTCTCAAATCTTCAATTCTCAGTCGAATTTAAATGTCTCTTTGAGTTAGGCTATCTCAAATGCTAATATATAAGAGGTCGATGAAACTTTCATGAGAGCCATCGGTACTCCTTTCTGACTGTCGATAATTCGTTGAAACTTGTTGACAAGATTATTCCAAAAATAATTTCTACCAAGAAAGATTTGAAACATTGGGATGCACCAGAGAATGATTTGGACATTAAAGGTGAGAGGTGGCTGACATCCCATTGAAGATCTATTCTGAACACACCTCTAAGGTCATAGAAGGGTCTGAATAAGGACCAGAGATCTCGATCTTTTCAGTGGAGATGATGGTCATATTACCGATCATTTCCCAGGTGAAGTATGTATTTACATGTACTCATTTACTATTGATTTCCATTTTCCATTTGACAAGCTAATAATCGAATAATGCCAGATGCATCAAATATGCATTGGCCAAGTGGTCTCTTAGAGTTGAATACTGGTTATCTATCTTAAAGAACTTACAGCCAAGGCCAATCGACCATTCAACCTCCCCCACCTCTTATATCTTTAATTTATTCCCCCAAGCTTTTACTTGGGGGAATGGTTCCTATGGTGGCTCGTGGTCAGTTTCCTCTTATTTCTAGTAATGACAATGTTGGAGTTCTCGGGATGTTGAGCCATTCATGCGGATGGATCAATTATCACCTCCTAAAGGTTTCCCAGATAGGTGGAATGAAGGGCGAAATTCTTCATTGTAATTCTTTTCTCATTTTTTTGACTTTTCCTGAGGATTGTCTTTATGCTCTCTTTTTCTTGTTTGCAACTCTAGTGAGGCATATCGAGCCAGTCGCCGAGCTTCAAGAATGGGTGGCTATTATTTTGCTGCTACCAACCCCTCAGAAAAGAAGTGGAAGACCATTTCACTAGCAAAGGGATGAAAAGCGAAGAACCATGCACTTACTTTCTTTCCTTTTCATAACCATTTAAGATACCCCAACACTTTTTTAACCCTTTTGTTTTTAGGCTTGCTTTGCAGGAACAAGGTCTAGGTTCCTCTCAAACGTGTTAAGGATGTGGAGCAGAATCTATGATGGGCTTTGAAGAGGAAAGCCAAAGTTTCTAGTTTGGCGACTGCTTGTTTGCCTGCCATTGTGCAGAAAAGAATAAGCGTAGAGGATTCTTAAGAACCTCATAATTCTAGTCAGGAAGTTATTACCCCCAGCATTGGTGAGAAAAATCCTTCTAGAGTCCCTGAGCCTGGTCGATCATTGCTAAAGCACGAATTTGTAGCTCCAATTCATGATGATCCTGATCATGTTGCTCCAGCTGCTTCTCCTTCCATTCCTCCTAGTGGATGGTTTAGTTTCACATTCTCGGAGAAAACTAACCTCTTAGTTTATCCCCGGACCTTCACTACGCCTATTGTTAACGTTCTCCTAGGCGGCGAAGAAGTGCATATCCTGGGAGACCAATCATATGTGATTTCAGATAAGTTAACATAGGATCATTTTCAGGTAATATTATTCTTAGTATCATCTTCTTCTATTTCCCAGCATTTTTCAACTTCTAACTTAATATTCTCTCTTAGCTTTTTGTGTCATCAATCGTGCTTCGCAATTGAGTCGAGGCTCATGCTGTTGAACTGTAAAGTCTTCGGGAGGAGAAGAATGTTGCCCTTTAGGAAAAGCAGAACTTATAGTTGAGAACAAAGAACTTAGAATCACTCGAGCCGATCTACTGCAAAGGCTTGATGACGATGTTACAAGTTTAGAGGAAGAGCAAAGACGATGGGTAGACCACAAAACTTTGTTTGTTAGCCATCGCTCAGAACTTATGAGAGGGAAAAAGATTCTTGAGGCCTCTTTGGCTTAGAGTGAGAAGGTATCTTTCCACTTGACTGAAGATGACACGACCCGGAATCCGATTAGGCCGTGCGGGCACCCGACATCCTCCCCTAGACCCGTCGGGCGAACCCTTACCAATTAAATTAGGAAAATAAATATAATAGTTCATAAATAAGGACAAGACTTAAAAAAAACACACAGACATATCGACACTTCTAAGCTGTACGAAAGAATATTACAGCTAACTACCCAACATACTAAGTTTAGGGCTATCCAGGCTAGACATCTAAGAGTACAAAAGAAGACAAATACCTCCTGAAGGGAGCAAAATGCAACTGAAATAATAACCAATAAACTGGTGGCCATCCGGAATAAAAGCTGGCTCACCCTGACAGCTGAAGTCGTCTGCGCTCCTTCACAACGTGGCAAACAAAATCCTGGAGCGAACCTGCCGAAACGAAATAGATAGACAAGAAACAAACAACAAATAAGGGTGAGTCAAAAGGACTCAATAAGTGGGGTAGACTAGCCACCTCAAAGAATAGGATAGCTAGCCAGGGAGAAGAAAAACAGATAAACTAAATCCATCTTATTTGAACTATAAACAGGCAAAGCCAAATAATAACTGAAAACACGTATGGAATCATAAACAGCCAGGGACATAAGGTAGACAGAACTTATAGATATCCTGAACATGTCGACAATCAGAAATACATCCTGTTGCAGCGTGCAACCTGATCCGTATATTTACACTGTTGCGGCGTGTAACCCGATCCAATCCATGTATTTATATTGTCGCGACGTGCAACCCGGGATACGAGTCAGAAATATATAGGCAAACTGAGATACAATATACATACTGCATATATAAAACACAACACGATAGTCACACAATAGTCAGCACGCGGTGCAATGAAATGGGATGAATGCAGTATGATGCAATGTTGTCACATGTGCCAAATAGATGGAGCGGAATCCTCCTGCTCCGGGGGCGGAATCCTCCTACCCTCAATATGATGCAATGGAGCGGAATCCTCCTGCTCCGAGGGCGGAATCCTCCTACCCTCAATATGATGCAATGGAGCGGAATCCTCCTGCTCCGAGGGCGGAATCCTCCTACCCTCAATATGATGCAATGGAGCGGAATCCTCCTGCTCCGAGGGCGGAATCCTCCTACCCTCAATATGATGCAATGGAGCGGAATCCTCCTGCTCCGAGGGCGGAATCCTCCTACCCTCAATATGATGCAATGGAGCGGAATCCTCCTGCTCCGAGGGCGGAATCCTCCTACCCTCAATATGATGCAATGGAGCGGAATCCTCCTGCTCCGAGGGCGGAATCCTCCTACCCTCAATATGATATGCAATGTAATGCACATGAATGACATATAATGCATATGAATGCAATGTGATGCAATAATAACCCTTCACCGGCGCGGGACTCTAATCGACAGCCGGGAAGTAGATGCCAACTTACAGCCAGGGTACAATGCTTAGATTCTCAATGCAATACCAACAGTAGGACATAACATATAATATACAATATAAATCCAAAGCTAAGGCGTAATGAGTACGTCTATCGGCAGCTACACACGTAAGGAATACGTGGTAGAAAATCCACGAGGCCAGGTGCCTCCAAAGAAATGGATATAAACACTTACCTTGTTACAAAGTTAGAAAAACCACTCAATAACCGCTTGTCCTTTGGTTTCATTGCCAAACGATCCCACTGTGATCAATAAGCATAAAAATATATCACATTAGGCTAAAGGCTTCATTCCTCACATTTTAGGGTAATCCAGGTAGGAACCTGATACCCTATTCGCATACGCAATACGCAGGCCAGGCCTATAAACAGGGTTTAAGGCCACATAACCAAACCCCAAATAAATTACATTTATAAGTTGCCCATAACTCACTGAGTACGAATATATAATCAATTTCATTATCGGGGTCCATTTGACCCTTTAAACTATCAATTTACGTCATTAGGGCGATGTCTAAAGTCCCTATTTTTACCGTAAAAATATATTCAAACATACGTAATAAACTCAAATAATATATTAGGATCATTACCTGAATGTTTCAGAGTAAAAATTCTACTTTTCTCCGGTCCCTTTTCCCATTTTTTGACATTTTTCCTAGCCTCTGCGCCATTTTCTTAATTCCCTGTCAATGTTTGCGTTTTCTCTTGTTTTCTGTAAAAATGAGCTTAGGTGAGCATATAAGCTCACCTTTAAACCGCCACACATTTTTCTTTTTTTTTTTTTTTTTTTGTCTTTTTCTCTTCTTTTTTTTTTCGCGACGAAAATTAAAATGATACCCTATGATATTCGAAATAATTTCAACTTTTGCATACGAGTTATAAAAAATATATGTAACATACTCGCGAAGGCGGATCTCAAATTGGACTCCCGAAACTCAAGATGCGAATTTAAATAGAAAAGAAGTCAAATTATTTAACTTTCGGCATTTTAGCGGAAACTAGCCGAACAACATCGAAATTTACTTTTGAAAGTTTACAAAAATCACACATAATCATACGAACCTAACGGCACTTTTGGATTTTGAATCGGAGCTCATTCGGCAAAAACCGAGCTTGAAAATCTCTTTTTAATATTTATTGCCAATAAAAACTGAAACCTTCTTCCGATGCCTACCAAACGAGGTCTGATTTAGCTCAAATTTTACAGACAGGTTCTAATGGACATTACAAATATTTTAAAATTATCGGCACGCCAATCGAAGTCCTAACTTCCGAAACGACTGACCGAGGTCGTTTCATTCTCCTCCACTTAAACTCTCGTTCGTCCTCGAACGAGCTTAAATCTAAAGCAAGATTTACGCAGATAACAAGAGAACTTGCACAACCTTCATAAACTACTCCACGAATATTATCTCATAATTATAGAATCAGAGTTATAACACGCACGTCAAACTCTTGGATAAAAACATAGCTGGATAATATCATAACGCCATTGCCCAACTTATTCTGGCTAAACCGATCCTTCCTCGATCACAAGAGGAGAATTCTACATTTTCGAAGCAAAGATATACGAAACTCTGGATGGACTAACATGATTCAGCCGAGAATCACCTTTTCGATATACCTTTCGATATAGAACAGGTCGATGAAACTAAGAATTAGCTCACACTTGATGCAATAGGGGAAACTTTTTGAAACGACCTCCGTCAGTCGTTTCGGAAGTTAGAATTCCGATTGGCGTGCCACTAATTTTAAAATGTTCGTAATATCCATTAGAACCTGTCTGTAAAATTTGAGCTAAATCAGACCTCGTTTGGTAGGCATCGGAAGAAGGTTTCAGTTTTATTGGCGATAAATATTAAAAAGAGATTTTCGAGCTCGGTTTTGCCGAATGAGCTCCGATTCGAAATCTGAAAGCGCCGCTAGGTTTGTATGATTATTTGTGATTTTTGTAAACTTTCGAAAGTGAATTTCGATGTTGTTCGGCTAGTTTCCGCTAAAATGCCGAAAGTTAAATAATTTGACCTTTTTCCATTTAAATTCGCATCTTGAGTTTCGGGAACCCAATTTGAGATCCGCCTTCGCGAGTATGTTACATATATTTTGTACAACTTGTATGCAAAAGTTGGAATTATTTCGAATATCGTAGGGCACCATTTTAATTTTTGTTAAGAATATAAAATAAAAGAAAACAAAAAAAAAAAAAAGAGAGAAAAAGACAAAACGTTGAAAGAAAAAGAGTTTGCATGGCGGTGGCCTTATGTATATATATCTGCATCTTCATCTTAAAGCTTAAAAAAAAAACACGAGAAACAGGAGACAAACAAAATGGAAAATACGCAGAAGAAAAAATGCCAGAAAATGGGAAAAGGGATCGGAGAAAAGTAGAATTTTCACCCTGAAACATTCAGGTAATGATCCTAATATATTATTTGAGTTTATTATGTGTGTTTGAGTATGTTTTAACGGTAAAATTTGGAATATTATACATCGTTTTAATAAGTTCAATTAATAGTTTAAAGGGTCAAATGGACCCCGATAATGAAATTGATTATATATTCGTACTCAGTGAGTTATGGGCAACATATAATTGTAAATTATTTGGGGTTTGGTTATGTGGCCTTAAACCCTGTATATAGGCCTGGCCTGCGTATTGCGTATGCGAATAGGATATCACGTTCCTACCTGGATTGCCCTAAGATGTGAGGAATGAAGCCTTTAGCCTAATTTGATATATTTTCTGCTTATTGAATAGAGTGGGATCGTTTGGCAATGGCACCAAAGGACAAGCGGTTATTGAGTGGATGTAGTAACTTTGTAACAAGGTAAGTGTTTGTATCCATTTCTTTGGAGGCCCTTGGCCTCGTGGATTTTCTACCACGTGTTTTCTTATGTGTGTAGCTGCCGATAAACGTACTCATTACGCCTTAGCTTTGAATTTACATTGTATATTATATGTTATGGCCTGTTGTTGGTATTACATTGAACATATGAGTATTGCACTCTGGTTTTGAGCATTGCATATACTTCCCGGTTGGCGATGAGAGTCCCGCACCGGCGAAGGGTCATTATTGCATATACTTCCCGGTTGGCGATGAGAGTCCCGCACCGGCGAAGGGTCATTATTGCATATACTTCCCGGTAATCGATGAGAGTCCCGAGCCGGTGAAGGATCATCATTGCATATACTTCCCGGTAATCGATGAGAGTCCCGAGCCGGTGAAGGGTCATATTTGCATATATCTCCTGGTAGACGATGAGAGTCCCGCGCCGGAGATAGGTATCAGGCATGTGTGACTGCATTGCATTGTACCGCATTCATCCCATCTCATTGCACCGCATACTGACTATTGTGTGTATTGTGTTGTGTTTTATGTATGCGGTTTGTACACTATGTCGTGGACATATCTCAGTTTACCTATATATTTCTGGCTCGTATTCTGGGTTGCGGGGATCGGGTTGCACGCCGCAACGGTATAAATATATGGATCGGGTTGCACGCCGCAACAGTATAAATATATGGATCGGGTTGCACACCGCAACAGGATAATTATATGGATCGGGTTGCACGCCGCAACAGGATGTAATTCTGATTGTTGATATGTTCGGGATACCTATATGTTCGGGCTATTTTATGTTACTGGTTGTTAATGAGTTTGTGATTCCATACGTGCTTCTAGTTATTATCTGGCTATGCCTTTTTATAATTTAAATAAGAGGAATTTGATTTATATGTTTCTTCTCCCTGGCTAGCTATCCTATTCCTTGAGGTGGCTAGTCTGCCCCACTTATTGAGTCCTTTTGACTCACCCTTGTTTGTTGTTTGTTTTTTTTGTCTATCTATTTCGTTTCGGCAGGTTCGCTCCAGGATTGAGTTCGCCACGTTATTCAGGAGCGAAGACGACTTCAGCTGTCCGGGTAAGCTAGCTTTTATTCCGAATGGCCACCAGTTTATTGTTTATTATTTCAGTTGCATTTTTCTCCCTCCAGGAGGTATCTATCTTCTTTTGTACTCTTAGATGTCTAGTCTGGATAGCCCTAAACCTAGTATGATGGGTAATCAGCTGTAATTTCTTTTGTACAGCTTAGAGGTATCAGTATGTCAGTGGTTTTTTTTTTTAAGTCTTGTCCTTATTTATGAATTATTATATTAATTTTCCCAACTTAATTGGTAAGGGTTCGCCCGACGGGTCTAGGGAAGGATGTCGGGTGCCCGCACGGCCTAACCGGATTTCGGGTCGTGTCACTTTTGAGGTACCTTGTTACTACACACTATAGAAGATTTGATGCAAGCTATATTATTTTTTACGAACGCACTATACAACATCTCAGTTGATTTAGTATTACCATTCAGTATTTGGAGGAAGACTCCTCCACTTAAAGCACAAACTCATGCAGCCATTTGAATAGGAATAACCATCCTCGCACAGTCTGCTGGACTAAAGAAGATTTAGCTAAAAGCTTAAAGTAGGCAGACCTAAGCTACCAACTACTCTTTCGAGTTGCCAAACAGCTGAAACTCTCAAGTTCACAACTCCATACCTTTGCCGTAAACACCACCGCCTGATGGATGGTACTTCTATATAAAAATTTCGGCAGAGTTTCCTCTGAAACTGGATGATCCGCAAAAACAGAACCAGCACTATACTATACATGGAAATGGATACCCGGATAAACTGATATCCGAAATAATAATATGCTTACCCGACTACAATAACACGTACTCTGGCTCAACACAGGGAACGTCACAAGTGGCTACCAATCGCCCAAGCTCACTAGCGCCGGACGAAGAAGAAATGAAAATGGACCGAGGATAGAAATAATTAGAGCTTCAGGAAGCTCATTTTCTTATTTCTTGGCTACCAGAGCTAGACTACTTCCGAGTTAGGCTAACCCAAAAATTGCAATTGAAGAAATAGACATTAAATGAGCTTTATGGAAAAACAACCATACCAATTTAACCTCCCAATAAGAAGGAAACTCTGATAATTTACCAGAAAATCCTTTTATAACCCAGATAAGCTCATAGGATAACATGACTTTACTAGCGTCTCGAACCGAAAGGAGATACGTAGATCGAGCATTACTTACCAGCCACTTTACGCCGGAAGAAACAACGACATTTCCTGATGGTGACGAATAAAAATCTCATCATCTTACCAACACTGAATTCCAAAGAGAGAGGTAGACTGACTTGACATAATAACAGAATGTGGCACAATAAGATGCCAAGCAGAAAATACCGCCACTCACTCCCAATCTCTCACATTTAAACCTAGTAGGTCTCACAAATACCAGAAATATATCATATCAGAAGCTCACCCCTCTACCGCAACCGATTCTTAATCGAAACAACATCCAAGAAAACCATCAAAACATTATAAGACACACCATTTCCAGATCGATCGAAAGAATCAAATCTTACTCACATTTAAGAGAAGAAAAAATCTCAAGGTCTACTACATCGGATGCCTCAGCATCCTGCCAGGCTGGCAGTTCATAAAACTGCCTCTGCGGCTGAACTAAGCCGCTACACGGATAATTACTTTCTGAAGAACTACTACCACCACGCTCTCAACCGCTACTGGATGGTGGCATTTCTTTTGCTGATTGAGATCTAAATGAAATTCCCTGCGACTGCGCAAATGCCTGATGACGAGAGAAAAGACGACTGCCTACTTGTCGGAGTAAGGGAAAATCCTCAAAAAGAATAGCCAAACTCATAACAATGATACCACTTTTTCGCTGAAAAGTGGAAACTGGACAGATTATTGAAAGCCACAAAGAGAAAAATTGGGTCTGATATTGACTAACTACTGACGCACTCTAAGAATCACGTGACACACGCTGAGATAACCTGGAAGGTGACCTCCCAAAATAATCAGAACTCTTACCTCCAAATGAGGTAACATGATTACCCACCAGGGCCGTGGGATCTCTTACTTTCTCGCTCTAACTCTTCCCGCTCTACTTATGGTATGCCTCGAACCTTCGAGCAATATCAACAACAATATCAAATGAAATCCCGACCTCAATCTCTCGAGCCATCTGGGATCTCAAGGAAAAAGAAAGGTCATTAATAAATCTTTGAATCTCTCGAAAGGCTCATGGACTAGTTCTAATGCGTATTTAGCCATTCTATAGAATATTCTGAAACCAACAGGCTAACCGACAGGCTACCCTATCCAATCCACTCAACTGAAAACACTTTTCATCTCGCTGGCTATTCGAAAGAAACTTTTCCACGAATCTAGAAAAGAAACCGAACCAAGTTAGCTAATAAGAGAGCGGCCCACCTATTCAAGGCTGGACCCTGAAACTGGAAAGAAGAATAATCAACACTATACCGCTCGATATAATCAAGAGCCTGAAAGATATGATGACATCATTGTATTTTAAAAATTTACGAGGTTTATCTGATGTATTGCTTAAGAATATCGGAAGGTTCAACCGCGTAAAATAATGCAACCTCTTTAGGCACTAGGACCGAACTGATACCTCGGCTGGCTAACCAGCCAGAACAATTAGAGGTACAACACATACTACCTCCGGAATATAATTTACTGGAGCAATATTAAGAACCGGAAAAGGAGCTCCCTGAAATCGAACGTCTGCACATGCGGCAACCTGATAGGCTGCCCAGCGAATAATAGGTTCTTACGGTATCTACGTCGCAAGATTCTCGTAAAGCATCGTAGAGAGCCAAGGGAACTACAAGGCCCTGCTCCCTTGCCCATCGCGAGCTCGTACAGCTGGAACCTCCGTAACTAGATCGTCAGCACGATCGAAACACTCGGGGCTTCGTCAGTGCTAACCCCAGGTCAGACTGCTTCGTCTTGAACTCATACCATTTGCTGATTTGTTGCACGAGGGTTCACAATAACCATGGAGGAATTAACGAAACTACTTTTGCATCCTAGACCGACGCATGATCAGAAAAGAAGGAAGTGAAACTTCCTAAATGCCATCATAGCCTCTCGTAGATAACCACGGACGTCTACGTACCCATCAGCGAGACTCTACTAGACACTGTCTTAGTCTGGATAGACTCTAAATCGGGCTCTGATACCAACTGACACGACCCGGAATCCGATTAGGCCGTGCGGGCACCCGACATCCTCCCCTAGACCCGTCGGGCGAACCCTTACCAATTAAATTAGGAAAATAAATATAATAGTTCATAAATAAGGACAAGACTTAAAAAAAACACACAGACATATCGACACTTCTAAGCTATACAGAAAAAAAATTACAGCTAACTACCCAACATACTAAGTTTAGGGCTATCCAGATTAGACATCTAAGAGTACAAAAGAAGACAAATACCTCCTGAAGGGAGCAAAATGCAACTGAAATAATAACCAATAAACTGGTGGCCATCCGGAATAAAAGCTGGCTCACCCTGACAGCTGAAGTCGTCTTCGCTCCTTCACAACGTGGCAAACAAAATCCTGGAGCGAACCTGCCGAAACGAAATAGATAGACAAGAAACAAACAACAAACAAGGGTGAGTCAAAAGGACTCAATAAGTGGGGCAGACTAGCCACCTCAAAGAATAGGATAGCTAGCCAGGGAGAAGAAAACCAGATAAACTAAATCTATCTTATTTGAACTATAAACAGGCAAAGCCAAATAATAACTGAAAACACGTATGGAATCATAAACAGCTAGGGACATAAGGTAGACAGAACTTATAGATATCCTGAACATGTCGACAATCAGAAATACATCCTGTTGCAGCGTGCAACCCGATCCGTATGTTTACACTGTTGCGGCGTGTAACCCGATCCAATCCATGTATTTATATTGTCGCGACGTGTAACCCGGGATACGAGTCAGAAATTTATAGGCAAACTGAGATACGGTATACATACCGCATATATAAAACACAACACGATAGTCACACAATAGTCAGCACGCGGTGCAATGAAATGGGATGAATGCAGTATGATGCAATGGTGTCACATGTGCCAAATATATGGAGCGGAATCCTCCTGCTCCGGGGGCGGAATCCTCCTACCCTCAATATGATGCAATGGAGCGGAATCCTCCTGCTCCGAGGGCGGAATCCTCCTACCCTCAATATGATGCAATGGAGCGGAATCCTCCTGCTCCGAGGGCGGAATCCTCCTACCCTCAATATGATGCAATGGAGCGGAATCCTCCTGCTCCGAGGGCGGAATCCTCCTACCCTCAATATGATATGCAATGTAATGCACAAGAATGACATATAATGTATATGAATGCAATGTGATGCAATAATAACCCTTCACCGGCGCGGGACTCTAATCGACAGCCGGGAAGTAGATGCCAACTTACAGCCAGGGTACAATGCTCAGATTCTCAATGCAATACCAACAGTAGGACATAACATATAATATACAATATAAATCCAAAGCTAAGGCGTAATGAGTACGCCTATCGGCAGCTACACACGTAAGGAATACGTGGTAGAAAATCCACGAGGCCAGGTGCCTCCAAAGAAATGGATATAAACACTTACCTTGTTACAAAGTTAGAAAAACCACTCAATAACCGCTTGTCCTTTGGTTTCATTGCCAAACGATCCCACTGTGATCAATAAGCAGAAAAATATATCACATTAGGCTAAAGGCTTCATTCCTCACATTTTAGGGTAATCCAGGTAGGAACCTGATACCTTATTCGCATACGCAATACGCAGGCCAGGCCTATATACAGGGTTTAAGGCCACATAACCAAACCCCAAATAAATTACATTTATAAGTTGCCCATAACTCACTGAGTACGAATATATAATCAATTTCATTATCGGGGTCCATTTGACCCTTTAAACTATCAATTTACGTCATTAGGGCGATGTCTAAGATCCCTATTTTTACCGTAAAAATATATTCAAACATACGTAATAAACTCAAATAATATATTAGGATCATTACCTGAATGTTTCAGAGTAAAAATTCTACTTTTCTCCGGTCCCTTTTCCCATTTTTTGGCATTTTTCCTAGCCTCTGCGCCATTTTCTTAATTCCCTGTCAATGTTTGCGTTTTCTCTTGTTTTCTGTAAAAATGAGCTTAGGTGAGCATATAAGCTCGCCTTTAAACCGCCATACATTTTTTTTTTTTTTTTTTTGTCTTTTTCTCTTCTTTTTTTTTCGCGACGAAAATTAAAACGATACCCTATGATATTCGAAATAATTTCAACTTTTGCATACGAGTTATAAAAAATATATGTAACATACTCGCGAAGGCGGATCTCAAATTGGACTACCGAAACTCAAGATGCGAATTTAAATAGAAAAGAAGTCAAATTATTTAACTTTCGGCATTTTAGCGGAAACTAGCCGAACAACATCGAAATTTACTTTCGAAAGTTTACAAAAATTACACATAATCATACGAACCTAACGGCACTTTCGGATTTCGAATCGGAGCTTATTCGGCAAAAACCGAGCTTGAAAATCTCTTTTTAATATTTATTGCCAATAAAAACTGAAACCTTCTTCCGATGCCTACCAAACGAGGTCTGATTTAGCTCAATTTTTACAGACAGGTTCTAATGGACATTACGAATATTTTAAAATTATCGGCACGCCAATCGGAGTCCTAACTTTCGAAACGACTGACCGAGATCGTTTCAGAAGACCTCTCTTAGGCGCGAGGCTTAAAAGGCTCTGGAAGCCAAAGTAAAGGACATCGAGGCCGCTTTGAAAACTTTGGAAGAGAGGGTGTCCAACATAGAGTTGGAAATGACTCAACTGGAAATACTGATTGAAGCCAAGAGGTCACAAGCAGAGATAAAATAGGCTCGACTGAATGTGCTTCGGGAAGTTAAACTTGGAATTTAGACTTTGAGGAGAATATCAGGGAGGCGAAAAGATCGGCTGTTTGTCTCAAAGTTTTTTTGGAATCTTTGCCTCCCATAGGCAATTTGGTCGCACTTGCTGAGGATGAAAATTCTAACAGGAATCTCAGCAAGGAGTTCATGGAAGAGGAAGGCTGGGGAGAAATCCTTTTCTAGGGACCCTTCAACCGACTCTCCAGCTTTCTAATTATTTTTCCAGTCCTAATTTTCCATGATAGTTTTTGTGCTTCCTCGTGTATATATAGCTCTCGAGCTTCTTAACAAAAGATGTTGGTTTTTCTGAGAACTTTTTGGATTTTGATATTCCATCTTGGCGTTTTTTGTAGGGGTGATATCAAGTCCAATAGTCGGGACTGTATTTTATGAAATTAACTTCTTTTTCTTGTGTGACAGGCAGAATATAGGGGCACGTAACTTCGTGTATGAAAAGGACGTCTCATTTCCATGTTTGCGTTTATAGAAACAAATTTTGAGTTAATGTGAAATTGTAAATTGGAAGTAACTAGGTATTTAATTGATATGGCAGCAAGTTGCGCATAAAATATATACTTCAATAAATAAATTATATGCCAAGCTAGAGTAGGGCCACTGTCAGGCACCATTACATATATGCCAAATTGAGCACTCTTATAAAACCACGACCACTTTTGGGTATACATTAAAGCTATTTGTGTCATCTTGTATGTCTAGTCCCCTTAGTGCATGGGCTTGATGGCTTGAGAGGTCGGGCACTAGACTATGTTGCATTACTTTTTCTGTTGATCTCTTTTATCGGTCTAATTCTTGAAAAGAAATATATAAATACAAAGGAGTGCAAACTTTTTATGAGATAGGCAACGCAAGGTTTTTAGGTCAGACTTGTTTAGTCATAGCTAGGAAGTACTGTATGTTCCAAGAGGTGCTGTGTGTCATAGTCATCATCCAGCCCAGCTAAGCATGTTCTTTAATAAATATTAGTGGGTTCACATAGTAGTATAAACTTTTAAGAAAAATTAAAAGGTAATAGTAGGATTAAGTATAGAAAGGTAACCCTTCAAGAGTAGTATTTATTTAGATGGGCGACGTTCCAATTGGATGGAAGTAGTATCCGCTCTATTGTCTCTAATTTATACGTTCCCTTTCCTACCAACTCCACTACTTGGAATAGACCTTCCCAATTGGATCTGATCTTACTGACGTTGTGTTCTTGCTTCGCTAGTTGAACATTCTGTTTAGGCCTAAATTTTGTCGTTTAGGTAAAATAATTGAATTTATTAGGGGGTCTCCGGCAATACAGTAAATAGGCAAGAAAAGTAAATAAATATTGAGAGAAAAGTAACAATCAAGAAATCAATATTCTTATTCCTTGAGAATAGTCGGATTCTATGTGAATTGCTTGATGTACAATACAATGAGAGGAGAGGTATTTATAGTAGAGATTTACCCAGTCCTAATTATGGTAAAATGCAAAGACTAATAAAGGTCATGGGCCTAAACTCAAGGCGGTGGTATACAAAATCCTAACTAGGAAACTGTAGACCCTAAGGCGGTGGGATGTATACCTGCATTCTACGCCTGCGCCGCCTGAACGGCTGTGGCTCAAGGAGCGGGCGTGTATCCTCTGTACCCAGAGACTTATAGGCTAAGTCTAATCTCGCCAGCTGGACTCGTATCCCCGTCATAGTAGGTGACATATTTTTGCCCACACACTTTTTAGAGCACATAATCTCCGACTATGAAGCTCCAGAAGTTTCCTTTTTCATTGTAATATTTCTCTGCACATTGCTTTTGTGCAGCAATCCATATTAACGCCATTCCTCGCGCCCTTCAACCAAGTCGAGGTCCATTGTAAAGGTCTCATTGTTTGATTTTTTCAGATGCATGAGTGTACCTCAAACTTGGTTCACCCAACTCCAATGGCAATAGGGACTCCTAGCCATATATTTGTGAGAAGAGAGTCTCCCCGATGCTACCTTTCGTACTAGTTCGGTATGCCCTTAGGACGCCCAAAAATCGCTCTAGCTATCGCTCCTGTCGTCGCCCTTAGGCTCTGTCTAATCTCTTTTTGAAACCATCAAGTAGGTTTGTTTGATGGTTCCTCTTGACTAGTAGTGCACGGATGGAATGGGGTGAATGCTATTCTTTTGGTTCCCCATTATTTGAAGAACTCTATTACTTTGGCGCTTATAAGTTGTGGCTCGTTGTCATAAGTTATCTCCTTTAGAACCCCAATCCTACAAATTGATGTTCGCCATGTGAAGTTTATGACCTCCTTTTTGCATACTTTTTAGTAAGCACCTGTTTCTACCTATTTAATCAATCAAAAATAGTAAGAAATGTACATGTCCTTGCACGGCTGGAAGCGGCCCGACTATACCTTCCCTTATTTTATGAATGGCCATGAAACCTGACTAGATTACAACGGTCCCGTTGGTTGGTCTAACAAGTGAGCAAATCATTGGCACTTGTCACACTTTCGGACAAATTCTTCACATCCACATCCATGAAAGTCAAGTAGTATTCAGCTGTGGTTATCTTTAAGACTAAAGCTCTATTGTTGGACTGATTGTTGAATTCCCCCTCATCGACTTCTCTCATAACATTATTGATTTGTTTTGGACCCATATATTTTACTAGCGGGCTGGTAAACATTTTTGGGTAAAGTTCCCCCATCAACTAAGCAATATCGTGCATTGTGGGTTTTTAATTTCTGTGACTCAAGTTTGTCTTCAAGGTGGTACCATTTTTCAAGTATGCGATGAATTTAAAGCGCCGGTCCAAAATTTGACTGTACCGAATTCACTTCATTCCCTCATTGACTCATGCTCGGGTGTCTTACGTGGATTCCTAAGATTTTACCAGACTTAGTAATGTCTACAACAGATCTGAGATTCGCTAAAGAATCTATCTTTTTGTTCTCTTCTCGCAGAATCTGAGTGGCTTCATATTTTTGAAATTGCAATAGCAGATCTTTTACCTCGATGAAGCATTATTGCGTGCGCAGATCTCAGGAATTGAAGTCACCTTGGATTTGGCTAATTACCAGCTGAGAGCCCAATTCCTTTTCTAGTTCCAGACCTACAATCACAACCTCATACTCGGCTTCATTGTTAATTTTAGAATGGAGATTAATAGATCATTGGATATCGTCGGATGGTGGTATTAGGACAATTTCGAGGTCAGACTCTTAGCATTGGATGAAAAGTGATATTCACTAAACTCAAGTGCCCATTTAGCCAAACATCCTTATAATTCTGGTTTATGCAAAATATTTTGTAAAGGGAAAGTTATTACAACCGAGATAAGATGGCATTGAAAATATGGTCTGAGTTTACATGCAGCAATTATCAAAGTGTTAACTTTTCTAAATGTGCATATCTAGTTTCAACATCAAGTAAGGTTTTAGTTACACAATTGATGGGATATTTCGTACTGTTATCCTCGCAAACTAGGACCGCACTTACCTAGACCTCTGAGACAGCCAATTATACAAGTAGTTGCTCTCCATTTCAACATTTTGCATATATGGGAGGTTTTCATAAGTACTCATTTATATTTTTCAATAGTTTTTGACACTCTGGTGTCCATTCGAAGTTCTTGTTCGTTCTAAAATGGAGAAAAATTTATATCTCTCTGAAGATCTGAATATGAATCTACTTAGTGCTGATATCTCCCGGTTAACCTTTGGACCTCTTTTGTGATTTTGAGCACTTCTAGTATATATTTTATAGATTTGATTTTCTAGGTTCCCCTCAATTCCACTTTTAGAAACCATGGATCCTAAGAGTTTTTTGAACCCAACACGAAGGCACGTTTTTTTCGGAGTCAGTTTCATGTTGAATTGTCTTAGGATAGCAAAAGTTTTCCTTAAATGGGTAAGGTGATCCAGAGCTTGTGATGATTTCACCAACATGTCATCAATGTAGACTTCCGTGAATTTTCTAGTTTGTTCTTTAAAAATTATGTTGACCAATCATTAATAAGTGGCTCATACATTCTTGAGTCGGAAGGGCTTTATTTTACAACAATAAGTCACCTGATCTGTGATGAAGGAAGTTTTATGCTGGTCACTTGGTTCTATCAGGATTTGGTTATACTCGGAGTAAAAATCCAGAAAGCTCAGGATACCATGTCCGTCTGTTGCATCAATAAGCTGGTCTATATGCAAAAGCGGGAATGAGTCCTTCAGGTAGGCCTTATCCAAGTATGGTAATCGATGCAAACCCTCCACTTCCATTTTTCTTTGGCACTACCATGATATGGCCAATCATTCAGAGTATTTAACGTCCCGTATGAATCCATTCTTCAACAACCTGGCAACCTCTTCTTCTGTAGATTTTTTTCTTTATTCCCCTAGTCTTTCCTTTCTTTTGGTTAATCGATGGATAGAAGTGGTCATCATTCAGCTTATGAGTTGTTATCTCTGGATCTATACCTTCCATGTCAGCATAAGAACAAGCAAAACAATTTGATTTAGCTTTTAAAAATGAAAAGATGTTACCTCAGAGCTCAAAGTCGAGTTCCAAACCCATATATATTAATTTTTTCTTGTTAGTCTTCGAAGATTCTTACTGCATCTAATTCTTCAATGTTTGAGTCTGCTACTTCATGTTTCAATGGTTCTTTGATGCATGTTGGGATCTTCGTGTACTTCTGCTCTTCGACTCAGTGCTTCATCGGCGGGGCTGACTGGGTAGTCAGGACTACCGCCTGATTCTTTCAACTCTTGGTTACTGCATTTCATTCTTGAAGCAATCAATGTGTGCTTTTGGATTATTTGGATCCCACGGGATCAGGAATTAGATCACTTGATGAAGGGTCGACGGGATAGCTTCCATCGTATGGATCCAGGGCCATCCTAGGATGGAATTATACGTCATATCCCCCAGATTACATGGAAGTTGGTTTCTTTATATATCTCTTCTGCATGAGTAGTCAAAGTGATTTCACTAATCATATCTTCACAATAATTAATAAATACGAGTAGAGTTGTCGATTCTGAGACCACTTGACCATCCAATTCCAATTCACTCACCACCCGTGATTGGATGATATTCATTGAACTTCATGCGTCTATGAGCACATAGTTCATATCACAATTATATATGCACAATTTATCACCATAGCATCGTGGTTAGGCAACCATACCAACTTATGGCCCCCAGCAATCACATTACGGACCATGGAGATTCATATGGATAGGCTCTGCTTCTCTCGCTTTTCTTCTCCGACCATGCGCGTCTTGCGTATTCCACCTTGTAATAGTATATATGATCTCGGATAGTTGTCCTTTCTTGCAAGCGAATCATCGAACTATACCTGTTGTGCACATCATCCCATGTTGAAGGTCGGATTTCTTAAAGATTCTCCTTCAACCTCTGAGTTACCTCTGCTGCCCTTTTGTTAAAATTATTGTCGAAGGCTAATTCTGCCAGTTATCTTGAACCTTAGGCAAAATATATTCTCTCTCTTTGAAACCTATCTATGAATTTCTTATTAAGTGACTCAACATCCCTCTACTTGACATCAAAGATGTCTTCCACCCTCTTTCTACCTTCTAAGCCCCAGTATGTTCCTTAACGAAGGATTTAAACATCTTACTAAAAGAACCATATAAGTTTGGGGGTAGAAGTGAGTACTAGGTGAGGGCTCTATTAGTAAGAATTTTTCAGAACTTTTTAAGTAACACAGAATCTCAAGTCATTTCTTTTGATTGTGGTAACATGACCTTGTATCATTGGTATTAACATCATACATGATTAGGGCTAGTATCTAGAACTTCTTTGGGATTGCCTTTAGAGTTGCATTGACTTATAGGGCTGTTGAGAGAAGTTTTCTATATCAATGGCTTCAAGACTTTTGGAGCCCCCAGAATTCGATCCATACGCCCTTCACATGATTTTAGCCATTGTATGGTGGATTTCAAGATTTGGTTTGAAGGCACATCTTCTATTCCATATCCAGCAGCTCCAATTTGGCTTTGAACCCCTAGATGTAGGACCAAGTCCCGCAGTATCAGAGTTCCAGGGGACTGGAAGTGCAGCCCCCATGACTCATTCTACTCTTTAAGTTGTTTGGTATTTTTCATTTCTACTACATGAGAGTGCTGTAAGTGCGGTGTTAACCTCTTTGTCCACAACCTGCTGTTGAACCATAAACTCCTATAAGGTATATTTCCATGAATCGTCCATATTCTCAGCTATAACTTTTTATTTCGGGGAGGAAACCTCTCGCCCAGTGGGAAGTAATGAGGCTAGTCTCCCCCCCTCCAATAGATCTTTGAGGTGGTGGTAGAGCGCGTGTAAGCATTTCTCCAACCGCCTTTGAGGTGGTGATAGAGCGCCTGTAAGAATTTCTCCAACCGCCAGATCTGGGTGGTTTCAACCACTGCTTTATTTTGTGCTAGTGGTTGTTCAATGAGATCTGACATAGCAAAAACACAAGAAAACACAAAAAGAACTTAAGCTTTTGAAGCGTGAAATAGAACACAAGACAGAACTTAGAACGAAAAATCTTGCTTAGGTCACACAGTGGACGCCAAATTTTATGGGCTAAAGTTCATAACAATTAATTTATTATTTAAAGCAATGCATTGTATCAAGTAAATCTTATGTTTTAAGTTATTATTATGTTAAAGCCATACTTGAGTTCTTTCTCATTATCCTTCTTTATTTCCTACTAATGTCTACTGTTTTTTCTGATTTGATCAATAATAATGGTAGCTTAAATACAAAAAAAGAAAGTAAGAGCAATAAATAAGCGAAGTAAAAAAGCAAACGAATTCTTATTGTAAATCCAAAACTCCAAAGCAAAGATTGATTCTTTTTTTGATAAGAGCATCGTTTAGTGTAATTATTGTTGATGTAAGCATGGTTAGAAGGAATATTTATACTACTTCTATCCCTTGAGGTTCCCTACACATATCCGGCCACGTGCCCTCTTCAGGATAAGGTTTTCTCATTTTTATGGATTATGGATGTCGTTGTGAGTGTACATCTAGATAATATTCCTCATACTGACGCAGATGGTATAATTGTTGTCTTCTTGCACCCATGCTATGAATCTAATGTTGTCTCAACTTGTGTCGGGTGACTAATTGAAACGACCTCGGTCAATCATTTCGGAAGTTAGGACTTCGATTGGCGTGCCGATAATTTTAAAATATTCGTAATGTCCATTAGAACCTGTCTGTGAAATTTGAGCTAAATCAGACCTCGTTTGGTATGCATCGGAAGAAGGTTTCAGTTTTTATTGGCGATAAATATCAAAAAGAGATTTTCGAGCTCGGTTTGCCGAATGAGCTCCGATTCGAAATCCGCTCCATTGCATCATATTAACGGTAGGAGGATTCCGCCCTCGGAGCAGGAGGATTCCGCTCCATTGCATCATATTGAGGGTAGGAGGATTCCGCCCTCGGAGCAGGAGGATTCCGCTCCATTGCATCATACCGAGGGTAGGAGGAATCCGCTCTCGGAGCAGGAGGATTCCGCTCTATTGCATCATATTGGGGGTAGGAGGATTCCGCCCCCGGAGCAGGAGGATTCCGCTCCATTCATTTGGCACATGTGACACCATTGCATCATACTGCATTCATCCCATTTCATTGCACCACGTGCTGACTATTGTGTGACTATCGTATTGTGTTTTATAGATGCGGTATGTATACCGTATCTCCGTTTGCCTATATATTTTTGGCTCGTATCCCGGGTTGCACGTCGCGACAATATAAATACATGGATCGGATCGGGTTGCACGCCGCAACAGTATAAATATACGCATCGGGTTGCACGCCGCAACAGTATAAATATAGGAATCGGGTTGCACGCCACAACAGGATGTATTTCTGATTGTCGACATGTTCAGGATATCTATATGTTCTGTCTACCTTATGTCCCTGGATGTTTATGATTCCATATGTGTTTTCAGTTATTATTTGGCTTTGCCCGTTTATAGTTCAAATAAGATGGATTTAGTTTATCTGTTTTTCTTCTCCCTGGCTAGCTATCCTATTCTTTGAGGTGGCTAGTCTGCCCCACTTATTGAGTCCTTTTGACTCACCCATGTTTGTTGTTTGCTTCTTGTCTATCTGTTTCATTTCGGCAGGTTCACTCCAGGATTGAGTTCGCCACGTTGTGAAGGAGCGAAGACAACTTCAGCTGTCAGGGTGAGCCAGCTTTTATTCTGGATGGCCTTCAGTTTATTGGTTATTATTTCAGTTGCATTCTGCTCCCTTCAGGAGGTATCTGTCTTCTTTTGTACTCTTAGATGTCTAGTCTGGATAGCCCTAAACCTAGTATGTGGGTAGTCAGCTGTAATTTCTTTTTTACAGCTTAGAGATATCATTATGTTTATACTTTTTCTAAGTCTTGTTATTATTTATAAAATTGAATTATATTTATTTTCCTAATTTAATTGGTAAGGGTTCGCCCGACGGGTCTAAGGGAGGATATCGGGTGCCCGCACGGCCTAACCGGATTCTGGGTCGTGTCAGTTGGTATCAGAGCCCAGTTTAGAGTATATCCAGACTAAGACACTGTCTAGTAGTCTCGCTGATGGGTACGTAGACGTCCGTACTTATTTACGAGAGGCTATGATGGCATTTAGGAAGTTTCACTTCCTTCATTTCTGATCGTGCGTCGGTCTAGGATGCAGAAGTATTTTCGTTAATTCCTTCGTGGTAATTGTGAACCCTCGTGCGATAAATCAGCAAACGGTATGAGTTCAAGACGAAGCAGTCTGGCCTGGGGTTAGCACTGACGAAGCCCCGAGTATTTTGATCGTGCTGACGATCTAGTTACGGAGGTCCCTGTTGTACGAGCTCGCGATGGGCAAGGGAGCAGGGCCTTGTGGTTCCCTTGGCTCTCTACGATACTTTCACGAGAATCTTGGCGATGCAGATACCGTAAGAACCTATTATTCGCTAGGCAGCTTATCAGGTTGCGGCAGATGCAGATGTTCGGTCTCAGGGAGCTTCTATTCCAGTTCTTAATATTTCCCCAGTAAATTATGTTCCAGAAGCAGCATGTATTGTGCCTCTAGTTATTCTGGCTGGTTTTCCAGCCGAGGTATCAGTTCGGTCCGAGTGTCCGAAGAGGTTACATTATTTTACGCGGTTGAACCTTCCGATATTCTTAAGCAATGCATAAGATAAACCCCGTGATTCTTTTTAAAAATAAAATGATGTCAGCATATCCTTCAGGCTCTTGATTATATCAAGCGGTATGTTGTTGATTATTATTCTTTCCAGTTTCAGGGTCCAGCCTTGAATTTGTGGGCCGCTCTCTTATTAGTTAACTTGATTCGATTTTTCTTCTAGATTCGTGGAAAAGTTCCTTTCGAGTAGTGAACGAGATGAAAAGTGTTACCATTTCGAGTGGATTTGACAGGGTAGCCGTCGGTTAGCCTGTTGGTTTCAGAATATAAGATTGAATTTTATAAAATGGCCGAATATGCATTTGAACTAGTTCATGAGCCTTTCGAGAGATTCAAAGATTTATTGATGACCTTTCTTTTTCCTTGAGATCCCAGATGGCTCGAGAGATTGAGGTCGGGATTTCATTTGATATTGTTGTTGATATTGCTCGAAGGTTCGAGGCATACCATAAGTTAGAGCGGGAAAGCAAGAGATCCTGTGGCCCTAGTGGGCAACCATGGTACCTCATTTGGAGGTAAAAGTTCTGATTATTTTTGGAAGTCACCTTCCAGGTTATCTCAGCTTGTAGAGCATGATTCTTAGAGTGCTCGAGTAGTTCATCAAGATTAGACCCAGTTTTTCTCTTTATAGCTATCAACAAATGTCCAGCTTCCATTTTCAATGAAAAGCTGTTATCACTGTCATGAGTCTGGTTATTCTTTGAGGAGTTTTTCCTTACTCCAGCAAGTAGATAATCGTCCTTCTTCTTGCCCTCAGACACCTGCACAGTCGCAGGAATTTCATTTAAATATTAATCAATCAGAGAAATGCCACCATCCAGTAGAGGTCGAGAGCGTGGTGATAGTGGTTCTTCTAGAAGTAATTATCAGGGTAGTGGCTCGACTCAGCTGCAGAGGCAGTTCTATGAACTGCTAGTCTGGCAGGATGTTGAGGTATCTGATGTAGTACACCCATGTATTTCTTCTTCTCTTAAATGTGAGTAAGATTTGATTCTTTTAATCGATCTGGAAATGGTGTGTTTTATTATGTTTCAATAGTTTTCTTGGATGTTGTTTATATTAAGAATCGATTGCGGTAGAGGGGTGAGTTTCTGATATGATTTATTCCTGGCATTTATGATGACCCTACTAATTTATTTGGTCTAAATGTGAGAGATTTGGGAGTGAGTGTCGGTATCGTCTACCTGGCATCTTGTTGTGCCACATTTTATGATTATATCAAATTAGTATACCTCTCTTCTCGGAATTCCATGTTGGTAGGATAATGAGATCCCAATTCGTCACCATTAGAAAGTGTCATTGTTTCTTCAGCTGTAAAGTGATTAGTAAGTAATACTCGATCTACGTGTCTCCTCTTAGTTCGAAATGTTAGTAACGTCATGTTATTCTATGAGCTTCTCTCAATTATAAAAGAGTTTACCGATAAATTGTTGGAGTTCTCTTCTTATGAGAAGGCTAAATTGGCATGGGTATTGCTCCATAAAGCTCATTTAATGTCTATTTCTTCAATTGCGGTTCTTTGGCTAGCTTAACTCGGAAGTAATCTAGATCTGGTGGCCAAGTAAATAAGAAGATGAGCTTCTCGAAGTTCTAATTATTTCTATCCTCGATCTATTTCCATTTCTTCTTCGTCCGGCACTAGTGAGCTTGGGCGATTGGTAGCCGCTTGTGACATTCCCTGTGTTGAGCCAGAGTACGCGTTATTGTGGCCGGGTAAGCATATTATTGTTTTGGAAGCATATTATTGTTTTGGTCCAGTTGTCTCATCTGGTTATCCGTTTAACATGTTTATGTTATCAGTTTATCCGGGTATCCATTCCCATGTATAGTAGAGTGCTGGTTCTGTTTTTTCGGATCATCCAGTTTCAGGGAAAACTCTGCCGAAATTTTTATATAGAAGTACCATCCATCGGGCGGTGGTGTTTACGGAAAAGGTATGGAGTTGTGAACTCGAGAGTTGCAGCTAGTTGGCAACTCAAAAGGGTAGTTTGGTAGTTTAGGTCTTCCTATGTTCTGCTTTTAGCTAGGTCTTCTTTAATCCAGCAGGTTGTGCGAGGATGACTATTTCTATTCAAATTAGTTGTATGAGTTTATGCTTAAAGTGGAGGAGTCTTCCTCCAATTGATACCGAATCATAATATTAAATCTCTAAGGCGTTGCTGAAGCGTAAGCTAATTCTTAGTTCCATCGACCTGTTCTATATCGAAAGGTATATCGAAGAGGTAATTATCGGCTGAATCATGTTAACCCATTCAAAGTTTCGTGTATCTTTGTTTCGAAAATATAGAACTCCTCTCTCATGATTGAGAAAGGGTCGGCTTAGTCCGAATAAGTTGGGCAATGATGTTATCCTATTATTCAAATATGTTTTATCCAAGAGTTTGATGTGCGTGTCATAACTCTGATTCTTTAATTATGAGATAATATCCGTGGAGTAGTTTATGAAGGTTGTGCAAGTTCTCTTGTTATCTGCGTAAATCTTGCTTTAGATTTAGGCTCGTTCGAGGACGAACGAGAGTTTAAGTGGAGGAGAATGAAACGACCTCGGTCAGTCGTTTCGGAAGTTAGGACTCCGATTGGCGTGCCGATAATTTTAAAATATTCGTAATGTCCATTAGAACCTATCTGTAAAATTTGAGCTAAATCAGACCTCGTTTGGTAGGCATCGCAAGAAGGTTTCAATTTTTATTGGCGATAAATATCTAAAAGAGATTTTCGAGCTCGGTTTTGCCGAATGAGCTCCGATTCGAAATCTGAAAGCGCCGTTAGGTTCGTATGATTATTTTTGATTTTTGTAAACTTTCGAAAGTGAATTTCGATGTTGTTCGGCTAATTTTCGCTAAAATGCCGAAGGTTAAATAATTTGACTTTTTTTCATCTAAATTCGCATCTTGAGTTTCGGGAGCCTGATTTGAGATCCGCCTTTGCAAGTATGTTACATATATTTTGTACAACTTGTATGCAAAAGTTGGAATTATTTCGAATATCTTAGGGCACCGTTTTAATTTTCATTGAGAAAAGAAAATAAAATAAAAGAAAACAAAAAAAAAACGACAAAAGAAACAAAAGAAAGAAATGAGCATATGTCGGCAGCCAAGGGATCAATATGATCCCCTGGCAGACACATTCAAGAAAAAGCAGAAACGAAAAATGGAATATGAACAGAAAAACGAGATTGACGCGGCAGAGAAAAAATGCCAGAAAATGAGAAAAGGGGCCGGAAAAGAGTAGAATTTTCACCCTAAACCATTCAGGTAATGATCCTAATATATTATTTGACTTTATTACGTATGTTTGAATATATTTTTACGGTAAAAATAAGGATCTTAGACATCGCCTAATGACGTAAATTGATAGTTTAAAGGGTCAAATGGACCCCGATAATAAAATTGATTATATATTCGTACTCAGTGAGTTATGGGCAACTTATAAATGTACTTTATTTGGGGTTTGGTTATGTGGCCTTAAACCCTGTATATAGGCCTGGCCTGCGTATTGCGTATGCGAATAGGGTATCAGGTTCTTAACCGGATTGCCCTAAGATGTGAGGAATGAAGCCTTTAGCCTAATTTGATATATTTTTCTGCTTATTGAATAGAGTGGGATCATTTGGCAATGAAACCAAAGGACAAGCGGTTATTGAGTGGATGTACTAACTTTGTAACAAGGTAAGTGTTTATATCCATTTCTTTGGAGGCACCTGGCCTCATGGATTTTCTACCACGTGTTCCTTACGTGTGTAGCTGTCGATAGGCGTACCCATTATGCCTTAGCTTTGGATTTATATTCTATATTATATATTATGTCCTGTTATTGGTATTGCATTGAGAATCTGAGTATTGTACTTTGGCTGTGAGTTGGTATATACTTTCCAGCTGTCGATGAGAGTCCCGCACTGGTGATGGGTTATTATTGCATCATGTTGCATTCGTATGCACATTGCATCATATTGAGGGTAGGAGGATTCCGCCCTCGGAGCAGGAGGATTCCGCTCCATTGCATCATGTTGAGGGTAGGAGGATTCCGCCCTCGGAGCAGGAGGATTCCGCTCCATTGCATCAGATTGAGGGTAGGAGGATTCCGCCTTCGGAGCAGGAGGATTCCGCGCCATTGCATCATATTGAGGGTAGGAGGATTCCGCCTTCGGAGCAGGAGGATTCCGCTCCATTGCATCATATTGAGGGTAGGAGGATTCCGCCTTCGGAGCATGAGGATTCCGCTCCATTGCATCATATTGAGGGTAGGAGGATTCCGCCCTCGGAGCAGGAGGATTCCGCTCCATTGCATCATATTGAGAGTAGGAGGATTCCGCCCTCGGAGCAGGAGGATTCCGCTCCATTGCATCATACTGAGGGTAGGAGGAATCCGCCCTCGGAGCAGGAGGATTCCGCTCTATTGCATCATATTGGGGGTAGGAGGATTCCGCCCCCGGAGCAGGAGGATTCCGCTCCATTCATTTGGCACATGTGACACAATTGCATCATACTGCATTCATCCCATTTCATTGCACCGCGTGCTGACTGTTGTGTGACTATCGTGTTGTGTTTTATATATACGGTATGTATACCGTATCTCAGTTTGCCTATGTAACCCTGGCTCGTATCCCGTGTTGCACGTCACGACAATATAAATACATGGATCGGATCGGGTTGCACGCCGCAACAGTATAAATATACGCATCGGGTTGCACGCCGCTACAGTATAAATATACGAATCGGGTTGCACGGTGCAACAGGATGTATTTCTGATTGTCGACATGTTCAGGATATCTATATGTTCTATCTACCTTATGTCCCTGGATGTTTATGATTCCATATGTGTTTTCAGTTATTATTTGGCTTTGCCCATTTATAGTTCAAATAAGATGGATTTAGTTTATCTGTTTTTCTTCTCCCTGGCTAGCTATCCTATTCTTTGAGGTGGCTAGTCTGCCCCACTTATTGAGTCCTTTAGACTCACCCTTGTTTGTTATTTGTTTCTTGTCTATCTATTTCGTTTCGGCAGGTTCGCTCCAGGATTGAGTTCGCCACGTTGTGAAGGAGCGAAGACGACTTCAGCTGTCAGGGTGAGCCAGCTTTTATTCCCGATGGCCACCAGTTTATTGGTTATTATTTCAGTTGCATTCTGCTCCCTTCAGGAGGTATCTGTCTTCTTTTGTACTCTTAGATGTCTAGTCTGGATAGCCCTAAACCTAGTATGTGGTAGTCAGCTGTAATTTCTTTTTTACAGCTTAGAGATATCATTATGTTTGTACTTTTTCTAAGTCTTCTTATTATTTATAAATTGAATTATATTTATTTTCCTAATTTAATTGGTAAGGGTTCGCCCGACGGGTCTAGGGGAGGATGTCGGGTGCCCACACGGCCTAACCGGATTCCAGGTCGTGTCACTAATCAATTATTTCCGGGGCTAGGAACATCTTGTTGTCTATAATAAACAATAAGATGTTCCTAAAACAACCACTTGCTGTTTTATTCTGTTGGATCGCCCAATTGATGTTCAATTAGTAATAGATCAATAATTTATTACTATTAAATCAATAGTAGAATCACACATGATGTCCAATTATTATCAAATCAATAAGTTAAGGTTTAACTATCCTTCAAATCACCCAATTAAAGTTCGATTAACGATAAATTAATAAGTTATTGTTAATTAATAAAAGAAATACTCGATTAATGTTCAATTATTAAGTTATATTTTACCTATACAAGAACTACTGGATCGATGTTTAATTAGCAAAAAAGAAATAAGATAAAATTAATTAATAACATAACAACTTAATTGATATTCAGCTGCAATCAAATCTATTAGGTAAGGTCCAACTGTTCATAGAATTGCATAATTGATTTCAATTAGCATACCAAAATAAGTTACTGACAGATTACTAAATATCCACTTAATTGATGTTCAGTTGTAATAAAATGATCAAATCAATAACTCAAGGTTTCATTGTCCATCAAATGACTCGTTTGATATTCAATTGTTATCAACTCAATAAGCTGAGATTTTCTTATTCAAATAATCACCAATTGATGATCAATTAGCAATGGATAAAAAAGTTATCATTCAATTAATAGTAGAACTACTCAATAAATTTTCAACTATAATCAATTTAATAAAAGTTAAGGTTCAACTGTCCATCGAGTTGGACAATTGATGCTTAATGCGCAATAGATCAATAAGTTATTGTTGATTTAATAGTAGATGCACTCACTTGATGTTCAATTTTAATCAAATCAATAGCTTAAAGTTTAACTACTCATTCAATCATCAAATTTATGTTCAATTAGTAATAGATCTATAAATAATTATTAAGTTAATAGTAGAGCCACTCAATTGATGTTCGAATGAGTTTTTCTATTATTAATTAAAGTTTATTTTAATATTTTAATGATTATATCAATTTAGTAACTTAATGAAGTGTATTGGATAAAAACCATCGTCACTTAAAAGAGTGACACGTATCTGCCACGTGGCACGGGACATGTGTCTGCCACGTGGCGCGGACAGAGGTTTCCCAGGAAAGACATCTAACGGACAGATGACTGGCCAGGCGGTTACCACGAGCAGACCCAAGGCAGTTACGCGACGCCTCTTCAAATCGATGTGATTTGAATGAATAGTTACCTGTTCAAATGCAACTGCTCAATGAATGATTACAAGGGCAGCGGCTACCCAGCGGCTACATACCCAATGGCTGCCTAGCAAAATCTAGATATAGCGTTTGTTTTCGAATCATTGTAACATACATTGTCTTCTATATCTACAATATCAATAAAATACTCTCTTTGCTCTCGCTCACTACTATTTATCATTTACATTACTGCATATTTCATTCTCAAGTCTTCAAACGTAATTAATATCAAGGGATCCTCACCGAGATCAAGCGATCAAATACGATTCCTTCTATCTATTTGATTCCCGCTTTAATCTTACTTATCTTTAATTATTTCGTATTACTTTCATATCATCGTTAATTATCATTACATCTCCATCGAGAATCGTGCATATTTTTATAATCTTTTAATTAATGCAATCCTGTATTTTAATCGGTTAAACTCTTAATCTAAACTATTGACCGTGACTCCGCAAATACAAATTTAATTGTTAATTGGCCTAAAATCGGATCTAGGTTAAATAATTTGGCGACCACATTGGGAGCCGGTCAATAGCCTCTATAGGTTAATACTTTATCTTTTTCCTACATTGTATTTTTTTCTGTCGATCTTTTGTTTGTAACTAACATGGCAGAAAGCGATTCACAAGGGACTATGGTGGGCGGAACAAAAGTAAGTACTCCTCCATCAAGCCCTAATTACTCTCCAGATTACTCGTCCGACAGGCAAGAACGTTCTTCCCAAGGACCAAGTAGGCAACGGAACAGGCGTGAACACTCTCAGAGCAGAACCCCGCCTAGAAGATGACGCCATAGAAGTTTCTCCCCTGGCACGCGCTGTGTAGGACCCAGTCCGCCACCCCAAGATCAAAGGAATCTCTAAGAAACAATCTTTGAATTTATGCAACAACAAACGGAGGTCAACAGGGGAATAAACGAGGCGATCAATTCTCTTCGAGGGCAAATCCCATCAGTTACGGGGACTGATCCTGCACCCAAGGTCGAGATGTTCCTTCTTCACACACTCAAGGCAAGATGGAGAATAAAATTCGGCCAACAGCGGAGGAACCATGGATCCAGCAGCAGAAGCAAATCAAAATCAAAATGGAGGATCTGTGGTATCCACTGAAATGAGCGTCGTCGTGGAGGCACTCACCAAGCAATTCAAAGAGAGCCAAGAAGCACTTCAAAAGTCTCTCCACGAGAGAATTGATCAAATACCAGGCGCTCCACCCACATTGAAGAAAATTGATGTTCAACGCTACTCGCAAAGGCCTTGGAAGAAGGAAGCAGCACCGAAGGCGATACCAAAAATGTTCAAGATGCCAAACATTTCGAGATATCGTGGGACAACTGACCCTAATGATCATCTCATGATGTTTAGCAATTTTATAAAAGCAAGTGATCTCACCGATAAGGAGATTGAATCAGTGCAATTGAAGAATTCGTGGAGACCCTAGCGGATGGAGCTCTACGATGGTGCTCAATGTTGCCACCAAACTCTTTGGGTCCTTCGCGGAGATGGCTGAATTGTTTGTAAAAGCCCACACAGGTGCCCAGAAGATGGAAACTCGCATGGAAGACATCGTTGAGATCAAGCAAAAGCCCGACGAATCTCTCCGAAGATATGTGGACCGTTTCCAACAGGAGCGCATGTTGTTGCCCAAGGTACCGGACAGATGGGCGGCCATTGCGTTCACAAACAGTTTGGATGTTAAAAGCTCAGAAGCTACGCGCACGCTATATGAATCTCTTTGCGAATTCCCAGAAGCCAATTGGTCAGATGTCTACAATCGCTACAACTCCAAAGTATGCATTGATGAAGACAAGCTGATAGGAACTAGTGCCTGAGGAAAGAATCAATCACGAAGCAGTGGCTCTGCCGGGAAGATAGAGTCAGAAAGGTCGGATGTACGTTATAAACTGTACCCTAATCGATCACGCAACAATTCCAAAGGGCGCGGTCACAATAACAAAGGACTAGCACGAGGAGACGATTAAGAGTCAAATACTCGTGGAGCCCCAAGTCTACCAAACTTCAACGTAGAAATGACTGAACTGATTGCAGCCCTCAAAGATATGGGCGTAAAGGTCAAGTGGCCAAAGGACATGAAAACCGATCCAAGTAAGAGAAATCAGGACCTTTGGTGCGAATTTCATCCTGACCACGGTCACACCACTGATGATTGCAAGGCCTTAAGATACGAGGTCGCACATTTATTAAAACAAGAATTCTTGAAGGAACATATACCCGAAAAGGGAAAGGAAACTCATGCGAAGGTTCAGCAAAATAAATTTGGCCCTCCACGAGCGTCTTCCCCGAAGAAGACAGTCAACGTTATTTCGGGCGGGATCGAAGTTGAATCCATTGTTTTCACAGCAAAGAAATACGCAAAGGACTCTATTACAAAGACCAAGCGTCCATGGCCAGAAGAAACAATAACGTTTGAAGATTCGGATACAGATGGCTTGTAATTCCCATATGTTGATGCGTTGGTCATAACATTGCGCGTGGCAGAGTTGATATCAAAATAGTGCTCATTGATGCGGGCAGTTCTGCAAATATCATTCAATCACGAGTTGTCAAGGAGATGCAACTAATGGAGAAGATCGTGCAAGTGTTGCGAGTTCTCTCCGGCTTTAACAACTCAAGTGAGAAGACCCTTGGCGAGATTACTCTCACAACTCTTGTCGAGGGGGTAGCAAAGGAGACGATGTTCCAAATTGTCAACGGAGACATGGCCTACAACATTATCCTTGGAAGACCATGGATCCATGAAATGTAGGTTGTTCCCTCCACATATCATCAGGTCTTGAAATTCCCATTAGAATGGGGAATACGCGAGATACGAGGAGAGCAACGCTCTGCTCGAGACTGTTATTCGGTGGCCCTCAAGCTGCCCGAAGAAAATAAATAGAAATCACAGCAACCGGGATCTGATGCAGCAAATGAAGAAGCAAAGTATGAGGTCCCGGAATTTATCACAAAGCAAGAGGCACGGGAAAATTATACACCGACCATGGAAGCTTTGGAACCAGAAGAACTGTTCGCGGACATGCCAGAGTGGAAGGTCTACTTAGGGGCAGAATTAAATGAACGCCTCCGAGGAGATATCCTTCAATTCCTCAAGGATCAGCATACGACGTTCGCTTGGTCGCATGCAGACATGACGGGTATTTCTCCGGAAATTATCTCTCACAAGTTGAATGTTGACCCGTACCACTGAAGCAGAAGAAGCGCCCCCAGGGAGCTTTTCGGAATCAAATCATAAGCGATGAGGTTGATCGACTGCTGAAGATTGGATCTGTACATGAAGTTAAATATCTAGACTGGTTAGCCAACGTGGTTGTTGTGGCTAAGAAAAAGGGGAAATGGCGAGTTTCCATTGACTTCACTGATTTAAACAAAGCCTGTCCGAAGGACTCATATCCTCTTCCCTGGATAGATCAGTTGATTGATGCAACCTCCGGGCACGAGGTGCTCACCTTCCTTGATGCATATTCAGGGTACAATCAAATATTTATGGACCCCAACGATCAGGAAAAAACGTCATTCATAACGTGCAGAGGGACGTATTGCTACAAAGTCATGCCGTTTGGAATAAAGAATGGAGGTGCAACGTATCAGCGATTGGTCAATCGTATGTTCCATGATCATATCGGTAAGACCGTGGAACTGTACATTGATGACATGCTGATCAAGTCGAAATGGGCAGAGGATCATCTGGAACACTTGAAGGAAGCCTTTCGAAAACTTGGCCAATACAACATGAAGCTTAATCCAGAGAAGTGCGCATTTGGAGTTAGTTCAGGAAAGTTCCTAGGCTTCATCGTCTCTCGGCGTGGATTTGAAGTCAATCCCGCCCAAATCAAAGCAATTGAGTCAATTCCAGACGTGCTCCACAACCGGAAAGACATCATGAAATTGACTGGGACGGTGGCAGCCTTGCACAGGTTTATATCCCGTTCATCTGACCGGTGCAAAAGTTTCTTTGATGTTCTGAAGCAGAACAAGGAATTCAATTGGAATCCTGAATGTCAAAAAGCGCTGAGAAATCTAAAAAAAATATCTATCCAATCCACCACTACTCTCTACACTTCAGCACGGGGAGCAGTTGTTGATCTATTTGGCGGTTTCAGAGTCTTCCATAAGCGCAGTTTTGGTTCGAGAAGAAAAAGGTAAGCAACTTCCCATTTATTACATTAGCAAAGCTTTAATTTATGCGGAACCACGTTATCAACCCTTAGAAAAACTGGCTTTAGCACTTGTAACTACTGCCCGTAAATTACGTCCTTATTTTCAAGGTCATTCAATAGCTGTAGTGACAACCTTTCCTTTATGCAATTATGCAATGTTTTGCATAAACCCAAATTTTCGGGAAGGTTGGTTAAATAGGCTGTAGAATTAAGCGAATTTGATATTACCTACCAGCCCCGGGTAGCAATTAAGTCACAAGCCCTAGCAGACTTCGTAGCAGACTTTAGTGCTAATATATATCCTGATGTGGAAAAAGATGCAATTCTCTACTCTGGGCAGGCCCCTGGTGTATGGACCCTATTCAGTGATGGCTCCTCGAGCGTCAAAGGGTCCGTTCTTGGACTGGTTTTATCACCCCATCCAGAGAGACCGTCAGGCAGGCCATCAAGTGCCCGTTTATTACTAACAATGAGGCCGAATATGAGGCCGTAATTGCAGGATTGGAGTTAGCCCGAAGCTATGGAGCAAACATTATCAAATTCAAGAGTGACTCTCAACTAGTAGTCAACCAAGTGACTAGAGGTTTCATCGCATGGGAATCCAGAATGCAAGTGTACCTTGCCCGTGTAAAAGAACTTTTGGCTCAGTTCGACGAATGGGAAGTCCTCCAAATTCCACGAGAAGAAAACCATGAAGCAGACGTCCTGGCAAATTTAGGGTCAGTAGCAGAAATTGGGGCGGCCAGCTCCTCGGCTGTCGTTCAACTCCTCTCCACGACCATAGATCGAGAAAAGTTTGAAGCTAATGCTATAAACACAACTTGGGACTGGCGAAATGAAATCACAAATTATATTCTTCATGGAACTCTGCCCGATGACGCAAAAGCTGCTCACAAATGCAGAATAAAGGCTGCTCGATATATAGCCGTCAACGACGATCTTTATCGTAGGATGTTCGCAGGGACCCTTGCCAAGTGCCTGGGACCAAACCAGATCAACTACGTGATGTGAGAGGTCCACGAAGGTGTATTGGATAAAAGCTGACTGGACTTAAAAATGTGACACGTGTCTACCACGTGGCACGAGCAGATGTTTCAACGGACAGACATCCAACAGACAGACATTTATCACGAGCAGACCTAAAGAAGTTACGAAACACTTCATCAGTCAACACGATCTAAGTGAGCAGTTATTAACATGATCATCCATGATCATTCATTTAATGGTCATTAAGGCAATCATTACAACCCAGCGGTTATGCCTCCAACGGATACGTGCCCAGCAGTTACTTATCCAGACGAATCCATGCCCAGCGGTTACGAATCCCAACGGGTGCCTATCAGGCTTATAAATAGAATTTTCCTTAATCGATTGTAATACAACTTTACTTCTTGTCTACAATATCAATAAGAATACTCTCTCGCTCTTGCTCAGATATTCCTGTTTGCTCATATTTTTCCCATTACTTTAGTTCTTTGATCTTCTAAGTGCGACTGGGATCGAAGAGCTCTCTCCGAAGATAAGCGATACGATACGGTTACCTCTCCTTATTTCCGTTTATGCTTTATCTTTATTAGTTAATACTTACATCTCGTTCTCGTATTATCACCATTTTAGCTCGTCGTTCAAACTCTTAATCTCAACTATTGATCGTGACTCCGCAAATATAGATTTAATTGTTTGGCCTAAAATTGGATCTAGGTCAATTTGGCGACCACAGTGGGAGCCGGTCAATAGGCTTCGTAGGTTAATAGTTTATCTTTCTTTAATATTACACCTATTTTCGTCATTCTTTTTGCTCTATAACTAATATGGCAGAAAGCAATTCCCAACGAGCTATCTTAAGCGGAAGTCAGGAAAATACTCGCGTACCGAATATTTTCGAAGTGAAGCAAAAGCCTAGTGAATCTCTCCGCCAATACGTGGATCGCTTCCAAAAAGAGCGAGTAATGCATCCAAAGTACCAGACAGATGGGCAGCGATCGCATTTACCAACAGCTTGGATATTAGGAGCTCAAAGGCCACGCGTAGACTTTATGAGTCTCTTCGCGAGTAACCTGCAGCCTGTTGGTCAGACGTCTACAACTGTTACAATTCCAAGGTACGTATCGATGAAGATAAATTGATTGGAACGGGTACTCGAGGAAGGGCTCAGGCACGCAGTAATAGATCCGGTGGAAAGGCAGAGACCGAGAGAGCAGACGTACATTATGAACTGTACCCTGATCAGTCACGCAGCCATTCCAAATGACGCAACCGCAACAACAACAACAACAACAACAACAAAGGGTTGTCCAGGAGAGATGATTCAGAATCAAGCCTCCGTGGAGCTCCAAGCCTGCCCAGTTTCAACATGGAGATGTCTGAAGTAGTGGCAGTACTCAAAGACATGGGAGAGAACGTCAAGTGGCCGAAAGACATGAAGACCGACCCAAGCAAGCGCAACCAGGACCTGTGGTGCGATTTCCATCGTGACCATGGCCATACCATCGAAGACTGCAAAGCCCTAAGGTATGAAATTGCTCATTTGTTGAAACAGGGATTCTTGAAGGAGTTCTTGACCGATAAGGGAAAGCAGACTCACGCGAAAGCACATCAGAACAAACTTGGCCCTCCACGAGTATCCTCTCCAAGGAGGACAGTTAATGTTATTTCAGGTGGAATCGAGGTGGACTCTGTTACTTTCACAGCAAAGAAGTATGCAAAGGTCTCCATCACAAACAACAAGCGCCCACGATCAGAAGAAATAATCACATTTGAGGATTCTGATGCAGACGGCTCGCAATTTCAACATGCTGATGCATTAGTCATAACGTTACGCGTGGCAGAGTTCGACGTCAAGAGAGTACTCATTGATGCGGGCAGTTCTGCGAACATTATCCAATCACGGGTTGTCAGAGAGATGCAGCTGTCAGACAAGATCGTATCCATATCTCGAGTTCTCTCCGGCTTCAACAACTCAAGCGAGAAGACTCTTGGTGAGATTACTTTGACAACTCTCGCGGAAGGGGTAGCGAAGGAAATAACTTTTCATGTTGTCGATGCGGATCTAGCCTACAACATCATTTTGGGCAGACCTTGGATCCACGACATGCAAGCTGTTCCTTCAACTTATCATCAAGTATTGAAGTTCCCATCCGAATGGGGAGTACGTGAGGTCCGAGGAGAGCAACGGTCTGCCCGAGATTGCTACTCGGTGGCTCTCAAACTACCCGAAGAGAACAAATAGCAATTACAGCGACCGAGGCCAGACATACCACCTGAAGAGGCTAAGTACGAGGTCCCAAAATTCATCACGAAGATGGACGAAAGAGAAAACCATATGACAACCGTGGAAGCTTTAGAACCCGAAGAATTGTTCGCCGACAAGTCGGAGCGGAAGGTGTACTTAGGGACTGAACTGAGCGAACGCCTACGGGGAGATATCCTCCAGTTCCTCAAGGAGCGGCATACAATATTCGCCTGGTCCCACGCAGATATGACAGGTATTTCTCCTGACATCATTACTCACAGGTTGAACGTCGATCCATATCACCTTCCGGTGAAACAGAAGACACGCCAGTAAGGAGCCTTTAGGAACCAGGTCATCAATGACGAGGTCGATCGGCTGTTAAAAATCGGTTCAGTACGTGAAGTCAAATATCTAGACTGGCTAGCCAACGTGGTTGTTGTACCAAAAAAAAATGTTAAATGGCGAGTCTGCATTGACTTCACAGATCTAAACAAAGCCTGCCCGAAGGATTCATATCCCCTTCCCAGGATAGATCAACTGATCGACACAACAGCCGGACACGAGGTGCTCACCTTCCTCGACGCGTATTCCGGATATAACCAAATATTGATGGACACTGAAGATCAGGAGAAAACGGCGTTCATAACCTGTCGAGGTACGTATTGTTATAAAGTTATGCCTTTTGGACTAAAAAATGCAGGTGCAACCTATCAGTGTCTAGTCAATCGAATGTTCCATGACCATATCGGAAAGACTATGGAAGTGTACATCGATGATATGCTGATCAAGTCCAAATGAGCAGAAGACCATTTGGCACATCTGAAAGAAGCTTTCCGAATCTTGGATCAGTACAACATGAAGCTGAATCCGGAGAAGTGTGCATTGGGAGTCGGATCGGGGAAGTTCCTGGGAGTCATCGTTTCTCAGCGTGGAATTGAAGTCAATCCCGCTCAAATTAAAGCCATTGAATCAATCCCAGATGTACTTCACAACAGGAAAGATGTCATGAAACTAACAGGGAGAGTGGCGGCCCTGCGAAGATTCATTTCCCGATCATCTGACCGATGCAAGAGTTTCTTCGATGTCTTGAAACAAAACAAGGAGTTCAAATGGACTCCTAAATGCCAGCAAGCGTTGAAGGATCTAAAAAAGTATCCACCTCAGGAGGGTGAGCAGTTGCTAATTTATTTGGCAGTCTCAGAATCATCGGTAAGCGCTGTTCTAGTTCGGGAAGAAAAAGGTAAACAACTTCCTATCTATTACATTAGCAAAGCTCTAATTGACGCAGAAACACGCTATCAACCTTTAGAAAAATTGGCATTGGCACTAGTAACTGCTGCTCGTAAGTTACACCCTTATTTTCCAAGTCATTCGATAGCTGTAGTTACAACTTTTCCTCTACGAAATGTTCTACACAAACCTTAATTTTCAAGAAGGTTGGTAAAATGGGCTATAGAATTATCTGAATTTGATATCACCTACCAACCCAGGGTAGCAATAAAGTCACAAGTTCTAGCAGACTTCAGCACTAACATATACCCTGAGGCAGAAAGGGAAGCTATTCTTTATGCAGGGCAGGCTCCTGGCACATGGACCCTTCACACAGACGGCTCCTCGAGCGTCAAAGGGTCCGGGCTTGGATTGGTTCTCGTCGCTCCATCCGGTGAGACGGTAAGGCAGGCTATCTGTCACGACCCAATTTTCGGGGCCGTGATGGCACCTAAGTGTTACATCCTTAGGCGAACCACGAATAATTAAACTGACTCATAATGATAATTTAGATAGAAATATTTCAACAAAATGTAGGTGTAGACATCCACCCGAAATACAGTGTTAATAGAGCATCTACGAATTCTGACATCCGATATATATATATATATATATATATATATATATATATATATATATATATATATATATATATATATATATATATATATAAAATACAAGATGTAGGAAGCGTCTAAACAGTAAGGTGGATCAGACGGTATGCCACCGCGAACCATGCGGTTGGCTCACCTCAAGCAAAAATAGTCACAGCCTCGAACGGATCAGATAAGTCCAGCTGTCTGACTAGTAGAAGGATCTGCACATTTAAACAGTAAGTTATGAGCCAAAGCCCCGTAAGATCATCGACAGGCCCGCTATATTACCCTTTCGGGACAAGTCTTTGATAATGCATAAGCAGATAACGGAAGTAAAATCCACACCTTTACAGTAACCCATAAACATTACATACGATAGTATAAATATACAACAACACAAGCAATAATACGCGAATACATAACATGGTCAATAATATAAAGATACATAATATAGGCAGCACATACAATATTATATTGATACTATGGCATAAGCAATAATATAATTAACACACAGCATGGCGATGATATATCTCGCATACCACATAGGTAATGATATACCTAGCACATAGCATAAGCACACACCCTGTGTGGCTTTGTTTATAGGTCATAACGCACCACACGCCTCTGTCCCTATAAACAACTTTACTTATAGGTCATAACGCACCACAAGCCTCTGTCCCTATAAGTCTCCACATCTAGGTCATAACGCACCACCGGCCTCTGTCCCCAGATGGAATTTCGCTTCTAGGTCATAACGCACCACCGGCCTCTGTCCCTAGAGCATATCAATAATACACCGGCACACAACATCGACTTTACACAAGTCACGTTTGTGCTTTCTCCTTTTTGTATAAATATAACGAGTAGTACATAATACTATCTACTAGACAATGCTAGTCAATTAAGTACTCGACATCTTACTTAGAAATATCAAATCTTATCCGCAAGCAAAATAGAGGTCAAGCCTCACTTACCTCAAAATTGGCTCAAGTGGCTAAGGAACGACCTCCTTTCCCAAACGATGTGCCTCCGTAAGACTCCTCTCTGAGCCAAAGAAATAGTGTCGCACTCGTAAGCATGTGAGGAAAGGATTCTAAGCCCTTACGCAATTTAAGAGACAATTTACCAAAATACCCCCGGGTCGGACGTACCCAAAAACCCGTAAAATTTATGTTTCTGGACTCCCAATACTCCCACGAGTCCAAAAGTATCATTATTGTACATACCCGAGTCCAACTCGGTCATTTTTCTCATTTCACAAATCTAGAGTTCAAACCCTCTTTCCAAGGATCGTCACTTTGATCCTCGGATTAAAGCGTTAAAAATGGGTAAGAATAGTTACCTTGTGTTTAGGAATGATTTTGGTACTTCAAATTCCCCTTGGAATAACTTTTAGAAGCTCAAAACATGAAAATAAAAATGAATGCCCACCTTAGTATATATAGCAGCCCGCAGCTTTAAAGAGTTGTACCACATGCTGTCCAAATTGTACCTCACTGGATAGCTTTCAGTAAAATACCCATAACTTTTCATAGAAATGTCCAAATGATACGAGGTGGGTGGAATTAGAACCATAACTCAAATAGCTACAACTTTCATGTATTGACTTTTTTTCCAATTCCTTATGGATTGATCTGAAAAATCGATTTCTTTCCGGCTGAACAGTAAAAACAAAATTCAGCAGCTTTTTTGGCTTTGCACCACGTCAGCCACTTTTTTTGGGTCCAAACGGGACCCTACGAAGCTCGGAATGACCCTAAATTTTGTATGTTGAACCCCAAAAATTACTCTTTCTTTAAGAAAAGATAGGTTTCGGGTATATTTCAACAAAATGGGACTCCAAAGGGCTTCCTTTGGTGTCGCCACCTAATTTAGTGGAATTAGGAACCAATTAATTAAATAGTGCGTGCAAGCACTCCGTTTGAAGGAAGTGGTCTATTTCAGAGATTCTAAGTAAGACGTTCAATTATTTTCAAAAAAAGGTTTCAATTTGAAAGCACTTTCGAAAATCCACAAAATGTGGTTAATCCTTCGGTTTTCACAAAATAGCTAAATAAAATTACAAAAATATTTAACTTTCAATTAAAAGCGTCACTAATTGAATTTAAAATCAAGTATACATGAAAAGGTAGGGAAAATAAATGACTTTAATAAGAAAACTAATTGACTTGAAGACTTGCATTAAAGTTGTATTTTAAAAGCAATTTTAAAATTATTACGAATTGGCTTGCACGCATTATTTAACTAAAAGATTCAAAATTCCTAAAATAAGATGGAGATTCTAAAGAAATAAAATATTCACAAAATTACTCAATAAATAACTAAACATTCATTCATAATCAATCAAATAAATTATTCTACAATAAATATCTACGGGGAATTCCTATAGACATGCAATTTCTAAGGGATGGAGGGGAGAGAGAAGGATTTAGAAGAAGAACCCGGAAAATTTGACAAACTCATGGGAGCCTTGAATTTTATTTTTTATACATTATGCCCATGAGCCTAAGTTATATTAAGCGGCTCAACAAAGTATTTTTTTTTTTAAATTTCTAAGGTCTTCGTTTCTTGAACGCTTGGCCCCGGACTCGCCCCCAATGCGAACTCCAAGCCAATGAGCCAATCCCAATTGAGTTTTAACCAACTCGTCCCCCGGGAAGTATATCCATGCCAAAAAAGAACGATGATAAAGATTAGTACTTGAACATGATTTAAATGAAGAAGTTAACAACTGAAGAAGAAAATTAAGCAAAGAAAAATAAATGATCAAAAGTCTTGATGCATTTGAAAGGAAAAAAAGTAACAGGTGTATTCAGTATAACATACAGCCAAGAAACTAACAATAGTGGGTTTATAGGCATTAAGATAGCCAAACAGGTATGCCATTAGATAATATTCTGTTCCAAAGTGTAAACGAGCTTTAACTAACCAAGTTTTGACATGCTTTACAGATTGAGCAAATGTCCTATTACAAAGTCAAGTATTCAAGCTACGCCATTGTTAGATGTCATACTAACTAATCAGGGAACCAAGCAAATCAACATAACTATATTCAAAATAAGCCTAACCAAAGTAGTCAAACAAAAGGTGGCAATAAGCAATTTAATCAAAAGATAACTAGCACAAAGTTCACCTCATTTGGCAGAGTAAATAAAAGATCATTGCCACAAGTTATTTCACAAGTTACAGCCTTGGACTTCTATAGAATTTTATAGTAAGGATGACTGCCAAAGTTAATGCTATAGCCACTAGATACATTTTGTATCCCAAGCTGAAGTTATCTAAAGCACTTTTGGACATAAATGAATTTTACTAAATAGATCTTTAAACTACACTTTGTGACTTACTTAACAGTAGATTGACAAGCCAAATTAAAGGGTGTTTAATTTTAAGTGAATGAATTGCAGTAACAATATAAAACCTTGTCACCCAAACTAGACTCCTAAGACTAGACCTGAACACAGTAGAATAAGAGAAAGGAAAGCTCCATTCCTAGATTTCCATTCCACGTAAAAGCTAAATGCAGGCAACAACTTATGAAATGAGACAGCATTGGAAAAGCCTACTTTGTCAGCTTATTACACCCCAAAGAAGAATGTATAAACAGACAAAATCCAGATCTATACTTTTACAGCTCCAGACCCCTTAAGATATGACAAAATTATTACCACAAGAACTTCTAAAAGCTGAGCCAAACTCAAGATAATATTCAACCAAAACACTGAGCTAATGGCCTCTAAAAATAGCCTACACTCACCAAACTGAATGCATTTTATTATTGCTTCTCTTTTCAGAGAAACTGAACAACTTCACTTCATCCTGAACTAAACTCATACTTCCAGAACCCCAGCATACCACAACAACAAAAAGCCTAAAACTAACCCCTTTTAACCAAATCAGAACCAGACCCCGACACTTCTCCTTTGAACCAGACAGAAGCCATCCTGAACCCCTGCATTTCTCTTAAAGAAACCAGAGAAACAGCCTAGAGAAACAAGGGTCTTGCAACCCCTGAACACCCACAATCTGCAATACCAGGACCTAAAACTACCTACATCAGACCCTTCTCTTCTTAAATCAAGAACAACAACATCAATACACAGCCCCCCAAAACCTTCCAATCTCCTGAAACAGCCTAGACAGCAAGGGAAACGTACTCCTGAACAAACACAAACAAACATAGGCAACTCCTGAACTCCTTAAGCTCACAGCAAACCTCCCTGACCTATACTACTATCTGCAGCATACTAAACTAACCCCCACATACACCTGCATACAACCAGGTTTCAACCAATACTCTAACTGATTTCTAACAGCCTAATATCTTCCCCTGATCCCCTACTAAACTTCCTCATACACCTGAAGCAAACTAGTACTAAACCTGCACCTTCTATACTACCTGCATCACTTCAGGAAGTGCAGCCAGATTAACTACCTAGCCCTCTACTCCTTCAGCACCATAAATATTCATACAGTAGCAGAACTACACCCTAGTGCCCTCTAACATCCTCTAACAAACTCTTAAACTCACAGACTCCCCTAATCCTCAAAGAACTTCAAACCAACTGAACCAAACCAACAGACATGGCATACTCCCTCAGCCAACAAACCACCAAGAATCAGAAGCATAAGAGATAACCAGACAAGAATAAACACGTGCAGAAAAGCATTCAGAAAACTTAACTAGAGGGAAAGAATACTACATGCTTTTAAACACAGCAGCGCAGTGGGCTTATATTGACCGAGAAACTCATTCAAAATTAGTAAACGGGCTAAAACAAAACTGGAGAATGGGACTGACGTTCATTTTACCTTAAAACCTTCATTTTAAACTCATAAACTGATTAACTTCCTATCCTACCTAGATTTTAATCCCTTAATCTTAAAACATGCATGAAAACTTTCCTAATGATCTAGTTTTAACCTCAAATGCAGATTCAAACGATCAGAGACTAGACTAGGTTCAAAAAGCACATTGAAAGATTGAATTTATGCAAACCTGAGTTATCATAACAAGTTTCACACTATAGCCTCGTCTAAATTATAACTGAATCAGTATTTAAAGCATGGCACAAGTATACGTAACAACAGCTGTAAAAAAAAGTAAAGTTTCAGATTTTTTTTTTTTACCTGCTGCAGGGCAGTGAACAAGGGCTCGGATCCGAATAAAAGCGACTCGAACAAACCACTCGAGCGAGATCGACGACGCGACTCAAATTGAAAACATGTAAACAACAACGCTATATTTTCTTTGAACCAAAAGAGCTAAAGGAAAATTGAGTCAATCTTTTTCTGCCTCTCTATTTTCTATAACTCTAATACCTCCCCGTTATCCCCTTCGCTGTTGCCCTCCCGCTGCTCCGAACCAAGCCCTTTATATAATCAACCAAAACTCCCATTTTATACCTCCATTTAGGGTTTAAAAGAGTGGGAAAATACCCAAAATGACCTTCTAACGGGCTCTAACGGATAAGGTTGTACGATTGATGATCTGGAGAGAGGGGGACCAGAGATTTGGCGTCGTTTTGAAGAAAAGAGAAGAATTGAGTTCTGCGCTTTATTTTTGGGATTTATTTAGGGATTAATTTTAAAAGGGGTAGTTTGCACGGGGTAGGCTGGGATTGGGTTGTATAATTCAATTATAGCCTCTTTTCTTTCAAAGTTTAATTAATTCAATTTAAAATTTGAAATTGATCTTATTTTTTAAATGATTATTATTTTCGGGACAAAATTGGGTGTCAACAGCTGCCCCTCTTTACCCGGAAAAGGATGAAAGAGTTTTCAGGGTAAAGAAGTTGACATAAAGCCAATTTTGTCACGATAAAGCCAATGACTCTAGATTCCATGGTCCAAAAGCCGAGGATTATAGGCATAGCCGAACTCTAGCTTCCGAGTTTCCTACATATCTCGGGCTGAAAGAGAATCAGGCCATATGTAGTTCAATGACACTTAGATACGAACACTCGCACGATTGACAGAAAACGACGCACGAATAGGGAAGAATTTAAAAATGACGTCCTAATCCGAAGAAAAAAGATTAGGATAGAATTTGCTTGTTCGAGTGCGATTCTTCAGATCCTCGTTGACGAGTCTAGCTCATATCAATGATTACCCCAGTTCACTGCTAAGAAAGAGTTCCACGTTATGCTCCAAATGCTGTTGCAGTGCTGCTAAAATCCTGTAATAAACTTGACAAACGGTAAGCGAGTAACTGCAAACAAGACTTGAAAAATGGAGTAATAAATAAATAATGATAAAAAACTTGTAGATGCTGCAATATCAATGATAAGCTTGTCTCCAATCAACTGATGAAGAAATCCGACTTTATGAGGCAAGATGACTTCGGGGCCGTTGGTAGACTTATCCTGCATGTCTTAACAAAATTATTAGCAATGTAAGGCTAATAAAATATGTATAGCAAATGTATAAACTCCTCAGGAGGCTTCAAAATATACTTGCGAAAGTGTGAAAATATTAACCGTCTAATAAGACCATAAAAAATTACGCCTTAGAGGCATTTAAATAAATAACACCTTCGAGGTGACATAAATACGCCTCCGGGGCAACAAAATTTCGCCTTAGAGGCATTCAAATAATTAACACCTTCGAGGTGACATAAATATGCCTCCGGGGCAATAAAATTACGCCTTCGAAGCATTCAAATAACTAACACCTTCGAGGTGACATAAATACGCCTCCGGGGCAATAAAATTTCGCCTTAGAGGCATTCAAATAATTAACACCTTCGAGGTGACATAAATACGCCTCCGGGCAACAAAATTTTGCCTTAGAGGCATTCAAATAATTAACACCTTCGAGATGACATAAATACGCCTCCGGGGCAACAAAATTACGCCTTCGAGGCATTCAAATAACTAACACCTTCGAGGTGACATAAATACGCCTCCGGGGCAACAAAATTTTGCCTTAGAGGCATTCAAATAATTAACACCTTCGAGGTGACATAAATACGCCTCCGGGGCAACAAAATTTCGCCTTAGAGGCATTCAAATAATTAACACCTTCGAGGTGACATAAATACGCCTCCGGGGCAACAAAATTACGCCTTCGAGGCATTCAAATAACTAACACCTTCGAGGTGACATAAATACGCCTCCGGGCAACAAAATTTCGCCTTAGAGGCATTCAAATAATTAACACCTTCGAGGTGACATAAATACGCCTCCGGGGCAACAAAATTACGCCTTCGAGGCATTCAAATAACTAACACCTTCGAGGTGACATAAATACGCCTCCGGGGCAATAAAATTTCGCCTTAGAGGCATTCAAATAACTAACACCTTCGAGGTCACATAAATACGCCTCCGGGGCAACAAAATTATGCCTTAGAGGCATTCGGATAACTAACACCTTTGAGGTGACATAAATACGCCTCCGGGGTAACAAAATTACACCTTAGAGGCATTCAGATAACTAACACCTTCGAGGTGACATAAATACGCTTATCGAAAGCGTGAGAATGTGAATACGTTATACTCTCTGAACTCTTCCACGGAGGAATGGTCTTGATTATAAAACAAAGTGAACCCCTTAGGGTTGGCAATATCTGAAAATAAAGAAAAAATAAAACTTTAGCAAGTGTTCTCATGAAGTGAAGAGAAATGAACAAATATGCTTAACAAATTGAAAGAGTTATGGGAAATAGAAATGCCGCCTTTAGGCAAAGTGGAATAGCGTCGAGTCATGAAGCACGAGCTTTGTCCAAATATTATTGCAATCCAAGCGATGAGAATCTTAGAGATTGACTTGCTAAGATGTTTATCCTCCTTTGCGGATCTTAATGTCCCTGCTCTCAAAGAAAAATTGTTAGTTTTGGGAGGGTGGGGGGAGCGTTTGATTCATGCTGACTCGAGCCTTCATTCTTCAACCGCTTCCTCCTTCTCCCTTTGTCTAGATTTGCGATCCGTCTTTTGAGACTTGACCAACAAACTCTTTGTCAAGCAATACGGCTTTTCGCAAAATTTGCCCCAGTTATGATCTTTCAAATCTTCAACTTGCCTTGCAAAATTTGCCCCAGTTGCTATTTCAAACTTCATCTCACTTTGCAAAATTTGCCCCAGTTGACTTTTGGGGGGGAAACTAAATTTTTTTTTTAATATTATAGAGTCGAGCCCGTTGAGAGCGCCTACGTATCCCTCCTTGGGAATCAGACCGTGCGTAGTTCTGCTTACATAAAGGTTTTGGGGAAGTATGGCAATCTAAGTGCGAAGCCGAATCCGAATTGGAATGCCTACACATCTGCCCATATGCATAGTTCGGAGTTACATCATCAAAGATAAACAAGCCTTAAAGCATTACAAAATCTGATCGAATCCGATGTGGATTGCTTACTTATCCTGTTGCCATTCCAGGAATCAGACCAAAAGTAGTTCAAAATTACATAAAAGAGGAAATAGGGAATTCCTATGCTAGTGTAACCGAGCTCTATGTGAGTTGCTTACGTATCCCTCCACGGGAATCGGGTTACGCGTAGTTCGCATTACAATTAAAAAATTACATGAAATGAGAAAAACACTTGCTTGCCCCGCTTGTGAGCTATCTTGATTGTACTTGGATTGTTAAATTTTGGTTAGACTTTAAGAGTGAGAGCCTTCTTGCAAATGAGACAATTTTCAACAACAGTCATGCTACTAAATCTCCGGGCATTGGTTCTCCCATCTGGATTGATCCATCTTCGATTAAATCTTGGATCTTGTGTTTAAGAGCAACACATTCATTAGTGTCGTGCTTGAAAAATTCTGCATGGTAAGCACAATATTTGGTTCCATCCACCCATTGTGGGGGAGGGTCAAATGTACCATTTCCTGATAATGGTTCTAGCATTCCTACATCCTTTAATCTTTCATACAATTGAGCCTGTGGTTCACCTACAGATGTGAATTTTCGACGTTGCTTCTTCTCATATTTGGGATGCGATCCTGATGGTTTAGATTGGCGGGCCACTGGTGGCAGATGTTGTTGCGGATAATTGTATGCTTGCGGTTGTGAATAAGGGTGATAAGCGGTTGCTGCAAATTGATGGTAATTGGGTTGGGCATTATAGACTGGACATGGCGCGGGTGGAATTTGATGCTGACTTGGATAAGTTGGATATAGTGTGCTTCTGTAAATAGATTGGTTTGATGAGTTTCTGAAGGTTGGCTTCTTGTTTGGCCTTTGGTCGATATCAGCCATATCAATTCCAAATTCATCTTCCCTCTTTCTCTTCTCAAAATTGCCCATACCAGTCTGGATGGCTTGCGTAGTTGCCTTCATTGCAGCAAAACTTACAATTCGCCCTGTCTTAACCCCTTCTTCAACCATCTCTCCCATCACAAGAAGTTCAGAATAAGGTTTCCCCATCATAGGGAGCAAGTGCATGTAATAAGAATCATCTTGGGCTCGGATGAAGTATTTTACCATGTCTTCCTCAGTCATTGGTGGTTGCACCCTTGCAGCTTGTTCACGCCATCTCAATGCGTATTCCCTAAAGGTTTCTGTTGGTTTCTTCTTCAGATTGGACAAGGTTATAATGTCAGGAGCTATCTTGACATTGTACTCAAACTGCTTTGTAAAATCATTGGTTATGTCATCAAACCCACGCCACTTGCTTATATCCTGTCTTGCAAACCATTCAGCAGCAATACCTTCCAGACTATGACTGAAGAAGGCCATCAGAAGTTCCTCTTTACCTCCCGCAACCCTCATTCGATTGAGATATTTGGTCAAATGGACAAATGGGTCACTATGACCATCATACATATCAAATTTCGGCACCTTAAACCCGGGAGCAAGAGTAACGTCAGGGTATAGATAAAGATTGCTGTAGGAGATGCTTTGATGTCCTCTAGACACTTGCAAATCCTTGATGGATTACTGCATGATTTTCATCGTTTGGATTATCTCCTCTTGCTGAACTGTCTTTCCCTGCTTTTCTATAGTTATGGGCACTTCAATGGGTGCTTTGGATTGTGGAGGACGAGGAGTATCTTTGGCAGGTAAATATTGATAGTGAGGCAAGTTGTCGTGGTTAATGAATGCATTTGGGATGTTGTTAACTGGTGCAAGCATACGAATGACACTGGAATTTAAAGGCGTGTTCGGATTGGCAGTTTCAACATTCGGGTTCAGAGTTGACAGCACGGCTGGCGCGTTTTGGTGGCTCGACCCTATCATTCTGTCTAGTTCAGCTTGCATACACTCAATCTGCTTAGCCATTCTAGCAATTTGTTCATCAGGAACAACAACTGCTTGCTCTTTAGAAGATACAGGATGCCAGTCTGATTATCAGTCATTGCTTACTTCACTTTAGATTAGACACTTAACCAACTCGGGAGTCAACACGAATCAAACTCTCTCTGTTCGGGGAATAATCAAACAAAAGAAAAATTCAAAAGGTAAACTATGTTAGTTTGCGTGTCATTAACAACATCGCATACAATCACGTAGCGCGCGTCACGTAGCGCTTTGCATTTTACACAAGTTTGACATGTGGCAATCATAATTAGTTGAGCGTAAATGAAAATGCGGGCGCGTCCTACCCTGTAAGGTGCCTCTTTGTGCCAGATGTGGGCCTAAGACGCCAAATAGGTGATAATGAAAAGTAGTCTAAGCCGGTTTTGCAATAATCGAATTTAGAGTAAGTGAAAATGACTGTAATAATTTCTCTTTCGTTATAACTTGATTTTGAGTACATCATTGTTACATCAAAATATAAACTGCCGGACATAATTTAAATACATCATTTTGAGTACAATGAAAATATAAATAACTTCTATAACTACGCTGCATCAGGCTTGAGGAGGCAATGGGACTGAAGTGCGGGCCTGGTTAGGATCAATTTCTTCTTGCTTGCGCAATCAGTGTAATTTTTGATATCTGGTCCCAAATGTTGTTTACATCAAAAAACTTGCTTGAATGGACCGAACGTCTTATTATCCTTTCGACGTCTCTTGCCCATAGCTTGTTATCTTCTTCCAAGTATCTTCACAATTTCAACTTGATGACTTCGAAATACCTCTTGAATTCAAGGGTCTTCTAGTCTACAAAATTAATAAAAGTATTCTAAATTTAATTAATTGCAAAACTTGGCTTGGACTGGAAATTCCGTTATCACATAAACACATAATATGCACTGTTGTTGGGTTTAAACCCGTCAACGAAAAAAAGGCGGTTTTCATAACTATGGAAGCGGTACCAAGGACCGGGTCCAATCTAAGGTTTATGCATGCATGTTTCTAAAGGAAACTCTAGAGTGGGTTTACTAAACATAAGGCTGTTTTGAGTGGCAAGCGGTCACGCGGTAGTAAAACTATCCGCTCACCCCGCAGGTACGCGCACTCTTTCTTAAAGGGTTTTTTGTGAGTTGCGGGTGTATATGCATACACCTCGCAGGTATAAGTAACCATGAAGAAGCTCCCAGGAGTGGGGAAAATATGAACGGAATGCCAATTTTATATGTGTACAAATAAAGTGTAGTGACATGCTTTCAATGACAAACAATTGCAAATAACCAAATTAACTAAACATGCTATTTTGCAAATAATAAACAAATAAAGAGCTATCTTGTGAAAACCTTGCGGTTAGAACCTTAAGGTATCCCCAGCGGAGTCGCCAAGCTGTTGAACCCCAAAAATTACCCTTTCTTTAAGAAAACATAGGTTTCGGGTATATTTCAACAAAATGGGACTCCAAAGGACTTTCTTTGGAGTCGCACCTAATTTAGGGGAATTAGGAACCAATTAATTAAATAGTGCGTGCAAGCACTCCGTTTTAAGGAAGTGGTCTATTTCAGAGATTCTAAGTAAGAGGTTCAATTATTTTCGAAAGAAGGTTTCAATTTGAAAGCACTTTCGAAAATCCACAAAATGTGGTTAATCCTTCGGTTTTCACAAAATAGCTAAATAAAATTACAAAAATATTTAACTTTCAATTAAAAGCGTCACTAATTGAATTTAAAATCAAGTATACATGAAAAGGTAGGGAAAATAAATGACTTTAATAAGAAAACTAATTGACTTGAAGACTTGCATTAAAGTTGTATTTTAAAAGCAATTTTAAAATTATTACGAATTGGCTTTCACGCATTATTTAACTAAAAGATTCAAAATTCCTAAAATAAGATGGAGATTCTAAAGAAATAAAATATTCACAAAATAACTCAATAAATAACTAAACATTCATTCATAATCAATCAAATAAATTATTCTACAATAAATATCTACGGGGAATTCCTATAGACATGCAATTTCTAAGGGATGGAGGGGAGAGAGAAGGATTTAGAAGAAGAACCCGGAAAATTTGACAAACTCATGTGAGCCTTGAATTTTATTTTTTATACATTATGCCCATGATCCTAAGTTATATTAAGCGGCTCAACAAAGCATTTTTTTTTTAAATTTCTAAGGTCTTCGTTTCTTGAACGCTTGGCCCCGGACTCGCCCCCAATGCGAACTCCAAGCCAATGAGCAAATCCCAATTGAGTTTTAACCAACTCGTCCCCCGGGAAGTATATCCATGCCAAAAAAGAACGATGATAAAGATTAGTACTTGAACATGATTTAAATGAAGAAGTTAACAACTGAAGAAGAAAATTAAGCAAAGAAAAATAAATGATCAAAAGTCTTGATGCATTTGAAAGGAAAAAAAGTAACAGGTGTATTCAGTATAACATACAGCCAAGAAACTAACAATAGTGGGTTTATAGGCATTAAGATAGCCAAACAGGTATGCCATTAGATAATATTCTGTTCCAAAGTGTAAACGAGCTTTAACTAACCAAGTTTTGACATGCTTTACAGATTGAGCAAATGTCCTATTACAAAGTCAAGTATTCAAGCTACGCCATTGTTAGATGTCATACTAACTAATCAGGGAACCAAGCAAATCAACATAACTATATTCAAAATAAGCCTAACCAAAGTAGTCAAACAAAAGGTGGCAATAAGCAATTTAATCAAAAGATAACTAGCACAAAGTTCACCTCATTTGGCAGAGTAAATAAAAGATCATTGCCACAAGTTATTTCACAAGTTACAGCCTTGGACTTCTATAGAATTTTATAGTAAGGATGACTGCCAAAGTTAATGCTATAGCCACTAGATACATTTTGTATGCCAAGCTGAAGTTATCTAAAGCACTTTTGGACATAAATGAATTTTACTAAACAGATATTTAAACTACACTTTGTGACTTACTTAACAGTAGATTGACAAGCCAAATTAAAGGGTGTTTAATTTTAAGTGAATGAATTGCAGTAACAATATAAAACCTTGTCACCCAAACTAGACTCCTAAGACTAGACCTGAACACAGTAGAATAAGAGAAAGGAAAGCTGCATTCCTAGATTTCCATTCCACGTAAAAGCTAAATGCAGGAAACAACTTATGAAATGAGACGGCATTGGAAAAGCCCACTTTGTCAGCTTATTACACCCCAAAGAAGAATGTATAAACAGACAAAATCCAGATCTATACTTTTACAGCTCCAGACCCCTTAAGATATGACAAAATTATTACCACAAGAACTTCTAAAAGCTGAGCCAAACTCAAGATAATATTCAACCAAAACACTGAGCTAATGGCCTCTAAAAATAGCCTACACTCACCAAACTGAAAGCATTTTATTATTGCTTCTCTTTTCAGAGAAACTGAACAACTCCACTTCATCCTGAACTAAACTCATACTTCCAGAACCCCAGCATACCACAACAACAAAAAGCCTAAAACTAACCCCTTTTAACCAAATCAGAACCAGACCCCGACACTTCTCCTTTGAACCAGACAGAAGCCATCCTGAACCCCTGCATTTCTCTTAAAGAAACCAGAGAAACAGCCTAGAGAAACAAGGGTCTTGCAACCCCTGAACACCCACAATCTGCAATACCAGGACCTAAAACTACCTACATCAGACCCTTCTCTTCTTAAATCAAGAACAACAACATCAATACACAGCCCCGCATAACCTTCCAATCTCCTGAACCAGCCTAGACAGCAAGGGAAACGTACTCCTGAACAAACACAAACAAACATAGGCAACTCCTGAACTCCTTAAGCTCACAGCAAACCTCCCTGACCTATACTACTATCTGCAGCATACTAAACTAACTCCCACATACACCTGCATACAACCAGGTTTCAACCAATACTCTAACTGATTTCTAACAGCCTAATATCTTCCCCTGATCCCCTGCTAAACTTCCTCATACACCTGAAGCAAACTAGAACTAAACCTGCACCTTCTATACTACCTGCATCACTTCAGGAAGTGCAGCCAGACTAACTACCTAGCCCTCTACTCCTTCAGCACCATAAATATTCCTACAGTAGCAGAACTACACCCTAGTGCCCTCTAACATCCTCTAACAAACTCTTAAACTCACAGACTCCCCTAATCCTCAAAGAACTTTAAACCAACTGAACCAAACCAACAGACATGGCATACTCCCTCAGCCAACAAACCACCAAGAATCAGAAGCATAAGAGATAACCAGACAAGAATAAACACGTGCAGAAAAGCATTCAGAAAACTTAACCAAAAGGAAATACTACATGATTTTAAACACAGCAGCGCAGTGGGCTTATATTGACCGAGAAACTCATTCAAAATTAGTAAACGGGCTAAAACAAAACTGGAGAATGGGACTGACCTTCATTTTACCTTAAAACCTTCATTTTAAACTCATAAACTGATTAACTTCCTATCCTACCTAGATTTTAATCCCTTAATCTTAAGACATGCATGAAAACTTTCCTAATGATCTAGTTTTAACCTCAAATGCAGATTCAAACGATCAGAGACTAGACTAGGTTCAAAAAGCACATTGAAAGATTGAATTTATGCAAACCTGAGTTATAATAACAAGTTTCACACTATAGCCTCGTCTAAATTATATCTGAATCAGTATTTAAAGCATGGCACAAGTATATGTAACAACAGCTGTAAAAAAAAGTAAAGTTTCAGATTATTTTTTTTACCTGCTGTAGGGCAGTGAACAAGGGCTCGGATCCGAATAAAAGCGACTCGAACAAACCACTCGAGCGAGATCGACGACGCGACTCAAATTGAAAACATGTAAACAACAACACTATATTTTCTTTGAACCAAAAGAGCTAAAGGAAAATTGAGTCAATCTTTTTCTGCCTCTCTATTTTCTATAACTGTAATACCTCCCCGTTATCCCCTTCGCCGTTGCCCTCCCGCTGCTCCGAACCAAGCCCTCTATATAATTAACCAAAACTCCCATTTTATACCTCCATTTAGGGTTTAAAAGAGTGGAAAAATACCCAAATGACCTTCTAACGGGCTCTAACGGATAAGGTTGTACGATTGTTGATCTGGAGAGAGGGACCAGAGATTTGGTGTCGTTTTGAAGAAAAGGGAAGAATTGAGTTCTGCGCTTTATTTTTATGATTTATTTAGGGATTAATTTTAAAAGGGGTAGTTTGCACGGGGTAGGCTGGGATTGGGTTGTATAATTCAATTATAGCCTCTTTTCTTTCAAAGTTTAATTAATTCACTTTAAAATTTGAAATTGATCTTATTTTTTAAATGATTATTATTTTCGGGACAAAATTGGGTGTCAACATTGTACACAAGTCATAAAGACTTGTGTGACATGCTCGTCAAGACGAAACTCAATTCGGATCTCTAGAACTCAAAAAGTGGGTCCCATGGGAAAGGTCAAATTTCGACTTTCGCCAAAATAGCGAATTTTAACCAAACGACCCCGGAATCCAAATTCGAAAGTTGCTACAAGTCACAAATGACGATACAAACCTAACGGAACCCTCAGATCTCTCATCGGACTTCGTTTACTCAAATCGAGCTTGAAAACCTCTTTTAACCTTTTTAAACTTCCGCAACGGAGACTTTATCAAAAGTCCTATCAAACGAGGTCCGTTTTCACTTCTGAAGGTTGCTACAGGTCATAAATTACCATACGAACCTAACGCAACTTTCAGATTTCACATCAGAGCTCATTTGCTCAAATCAAGCTCCTAAACCTCTTTTAGCCTTAACGAATATCCGAAACGGATGTCTTTCTCGATACCTATCTAACAAAGTTCGTTTTAGCTAAAGAATTTCAGGCATGTCATAATGGAGCTTACGGAGCTTTTGGGATTGTCGACACATAAATCGAGGTCCCGATTCCCGAAACGACTATTTGAGGTCGTTACAATCTCCCCCGCTTAGACTCTCGTTCGTCCTCGGACGAGCCCGAGTCTAAGGTAAGATTCACATTTTCACGAACATAATTACACAGATTTCGAGGACTCTCGCTACTACCCAAAATCATAAACAACAACACAACTTTCAGGCTTTAGAGATTGAAATCATACCTGAATTATCGAAAAGGCGAGGAGACTTCTCCCGCATGTCGGACTCGAGTTCCCAAGTGGCCTGTTTGCTAGGACGATTCTTCAATAGCACTTTAACAAACGGGATCTCTTTCGACCTTAGCTGACGGATCTCTCTAGCCGCAATAGCAATCGGCTCCTCCAAATCAGCCAAGTCCTCGTCGATCTCGACAGAAGCCATATCAATCATATGGGATGGTTCATGAACATACTTTCGGAGCATAGATACGTGGAATACCGGATGAACTGACAGAGTTTGAGGCAAAGCAAGCCTATATGCAACAGCGCCAATGTGCTCCAAGACCTCAAAAGGACCAATGAACCTCGGACTAAGCTTTCCCTTTTTCCCGAATGTCATAACACCCTTCATCGGCGATACTTTAAGAAACACCCGGTCACCTACCATAAACACCAAATCTCTCCTCCTCCGATCCGCATAAGATATCTGTCGACTCTGAGCTGTGCGGAGCCGATCCTGAATGATTCGGACCTTATCTAAGGTCTGCTGAACTAGATCCGGACCCAACACCTTCACCTCTCCAGGTTCAAACCAACCAACTGGAGAACGACATCGGCGGCCATATAATGCCTCAAATGGAGCCATCTGGATAGAAGACTGATAACTGTTATTATAGGCAAATTCCGCCAAAGGCAAATAACTGTCCCAATGGCCTCCAAAGTCAATAGCAGAAGCCCTCAGTATATCCTCAAGAATCTGGATGGTCCTCTCGGACTGACCATCAGTCTGAGGATGAAATACGGTGCTAAGATCCACTCGGTACCCAGCTCCTTCTGAAATGATCTCCAGAACTGAGCTGTGAACTGAGTACCGCGATCTGATATAATAGAGACTGGAGCACCATGCAATCTCACAATCTGCTCGATAAAGATACAAGCTAAGCGCTCCGATGAATAAGTAGTCCTCACGGGGATGAAATGAGCTGACTTGGTGAGACGATCCACCACTACCCATACTGAATCATGCTTGCCCAAGGTCAAAGGCAATCCAACCACAAAGTCCATAGTAATATGCTCCCATTTCCATTCCGGAATCGGCATGGACTGAGTCACCCCGGCTGGTCTTCTATGCTCATACTTTACCTGCTGACAATTTAAGCACCGAGACACATGATCAACAACATCTCTCTTCATTCCCTTCCACCAATATAACTCCCGAAGATCTTGATACATCTTCGTAATACCAGGATGAATAGAATACCGAGAACTGTGTACCTCAGCCAATATCAGCTGCCTCAACTCCCCAACATTCGGAACACACAACCGATCGTTGAGCCGCAGTACACCATCATCTCCGATCATAAATGAGGTCACTCCCCCACTTAAAACTCTATCTCGAATATCACGCAAATATGATTCATCAAATTGCTTTTCCTTGATCTGGGAAGCTAGGGATGACTGAGTCCCTATATGAGCAAAAACTCGATTTAGCACAGAATCTTCAAATCGCACTCCACTAATGGACAAGGCCTGCAACTCTCGAGCTAGTGGTCTCATATCAACATCAAGATAGGCAAGGCTACCCATAGACTTCCTGCTCAGAGCATCAGCCACAACATTAGCTTTCCCGGGATGATACCGAATAGCGATGTCATAATCCTTAAGCAACTCCAACCATCGGCGCTGTCTCGCGGTCAAGTCTTTTTGGGTGAACAGATACTGGAGACTCTTATGATCAGTGAAAATCTCACAAGGCTCACCATATAAATAATGCCTCCACAACTTCAATGCAAATACCACCGCCAATAACTCTAGATCGTGGACAGGGTAGTTCTTCTCATGCACTTTCAGTTGTCTCGAGGCATAAGCTATTTCCTTGCCATTCTGCATCAAAACACCACCTAAGCCAATACCAGAAGCATCACAATAGACTGTGAATCCCCCGGATCCACTAGGCATGGCCAATACAGGTGCTGTAGTCAAGACAGTCTTGAACCTCTGAAAGCTAGACTCATAAGCAGCAGACCATAGAAAAGGAACATTCTTCTACATCAATTTAGTCAGTGGTGCTGATATGGAAGAAAATCCCTCCACGAATCGCCGATAATAACCTGCCAAGCCTAAGAAACTCCGAATCTCTGTAGGAGAAGCAGGCCTAGGCCAATTCTGAACGGCCTCCACTTTCTTGGGATCAACACTAATACCGTCCTTGGTCACCACGTGACCCAGGAATGATACGGTATCCAGCCAGAACTCACATTTAGAGAATTTAGCATACAATTCATGGTCTCTCAAGGTCTGAAGGATAATCTTCAAGTGATGCTCATGCTCCCCTCGGCTCCTTGAATATATAAGGATGTCATCAATGAACACAATAACAAAACAATCAAGATATGGCTTGAACACACGGTTCATAAGATCCATAAAGGCAACCGGAGCATTTGTAAGCCCAAATGACATGACAAGAAACTCATAGTGCCCATATCTCGTACGGAAAGCAGTCTTAGAAATATCCTCAGACCGAATCCTCAACTGATGATACCACGATCTCAAGTCAATCTTGGAAAAATGAGTAGCACCCTGAAGCTGATCAAATAAATCATCTATACGCGATAAAGGATACCTGTTCTTGATAGTCACTTTGTTCAATTTCCGATAATCAATACACATGCGCATAGAACCATCCTTCTTCTTTACAAAAAGAACCGGAGCACCCCAAGGAGACACACTGGGTCTAATGAAACCCTTATCAAGCAAATCTTGAATTTGCTCCTTCAATTCCCTCAACTCAGCAGGAGCCATACGATATGGAGGAATAGATATAGGCTGAGTACCTGGCAATATATCAATACAAAACTCAATCTCCCGCATAGGAGGCAAACCCGGCAAGTCATCCGGAAAGACCTCTGGATACTCGCATACTACCGGTACTCGATCAATAGATACCTCCTCCACTCGAACATCTCGAATAGAAGAAATATACCCTCCGCACCCGCGAGCTATCATCTTCTGAGCCTTCATGAATGATATGATCTTGTTCCTCGGAGAAGACCTGGAACCCTTCCAGCCTTAGGCTCACCTTCGGCACCTATAGTCACGGACTTGGCATGGCAATCCAACGTCGTGTGACAGGATGCCAACCAATCCATGCCCATGATCACATCAAATTCCACTATATCAAGCAACATCAAGTCTACTAGAGACTCAACACCACAAATAGAAATCACACACTCCCAATACCCTTTATCTACACATATAGGATCTCCGACAGGCGTTGCCACCATAAATGGAGCATCAATAAAAACCAAATCCTTGCTCAAGCAAGGTAAAAATCCAGGAGACACATAAGAGAAAGTAGATCCCGGATCTATAAGGTCAAAGGCACTGCGGCCACAAACAGAAAGAGTACCTGTGATCACATCATTGGATGCCTCGGCATCCTGGTGTGTCATAGCAAAAACCTGAGCTGAACCTCCAGGACCAGGAGCTCTCTGAACCGGCTGCCTAGGAGGAACTTGAGTGACAGGCCTAGCTGCCTGAGGAGAAGACCGGACCATAGCAGCAGAACTCTGATGTCCCACGAAGGTAGGTCCAGATGAAGTAACATAGGGGCAATCCCTAACAAAGTGCCTTGGATCCCCACACTGGTAACAAGCCTTATTACCGCCTCCTCCGCGTCCACCTCCGGGCCTGCTCCTCCCATAGTGCCTCTGACGGCATCTCCCACAAACACGTGGAACAGACTGAGATGAATCCCCACACCTCTGAGACGGCTGAGGCCTCTGAACACCCGACGAAGTACCCTGAGATGATAAAGCAGCAACCTGAGGAAGTCTAGGCTGAGTATGACCACGGGAACCCTGGCCTCCATGCGAAGGACCACTAGAAATACAAGAATATCGTGACCTCTTGCTCGCTCTCTCTGCATCTGCCCTGGCATGAATATCCTCCATACGCCTCGTAATATCAACCACCTCATAATAAGACTTGCTGCCCATATTAGGGGCAACAGCTATCTGAAGACGAGGATGAAGACCCTCAACAAATCTAAGGACCTTGTCCCTCTCCAGCCCAACTATAGCAGGCGCAAACTGGGATAACTCTAAGAATCTGGTATCATAAGCAGACACGGACATGTCTCCCTGCCTCAACCTCTCAAACTCGCGCCTCTGGGCATCATGGTGGCTCTGAGGCACAAATCTACTCATAAACATGGCAACGAACTCGGCCCAAGACAAAGGAGGAAGATCACTGGACCTTTGTCTCATCACAGAAACCCACCACGTCTCGGCATCACCGGACAATCGAAAAGAAGCACATCGCACCCCAAGGGTGTCTCTAGTACCTAGCACCGAAAATATCTTCTCACACTTCTGAATATATCTCTGAGCAGAACAAGTAGCTGCTATACCATCGAACTCGGGAGGCTTGAGCTTCATGAAGGACTCAATCCTCCGAGCTACCTCCTCGTCACTCATAGAAAGAGCAGGAATTGAATGATCCAACTGAATACCCGACTGAGGAGCCAAAGTGGAAGGCTGAGCAATAGGACTAATAACTGGAGTAGACTGAGGAATCACCGGAGTAGCCTCAGGAGTCGGCGTACTCATAGCTGGAGTAGCTGGCTGGGGTACCGCAGAAGGTACTGGCATATCGCCCATAGGCGAGGCCTGAGATCCAAGCATGCCCATCATCCGCAATAGAACATCTGCAGGAATCGATACCGTTGTGCCCGGCATAAGAGAAGGCATAGTCGATGGGACATGTGCGACGGGTATCTCAGAAGACACCGGTGGCACTGTACTAGTCTGTCTGGCAGCAGGAGGTCTGCCCACAGAAGCTCTGGTAGCAGCCGCTCTCGGCTGAGTAGATGCCCGCGCACCAATCCGTGTGCTACGCACAGCTCTCCCACGGACCGACTCAGTCAGTGCGTCACCAGCTCCCGAAGCAGAGGACGATCGCGTTCTCACCATCTGTCATAATCACATTAAAGGATTAGCACCTATGTAAGCATCATAGCACGAGAAGAGATGAAATGAAGGGAAACAACTCTTCCTAAAATGCCTTTGCAGCCTCTCGCTTATAAGTATGGTCGACAACATACCCATAAACAAGACTTTGCTCGGACACTGCTCCATTGACTCCCTAAGACTCGACTTACAACCTAGGGCTCTGGTACCAATTTGTCACGACCCAATTTTCGGGGCCGTGATGGCACCTAAGTGTTACATCCTTAGGCGAACCACGAATAATTAAACTGACTCATAATGATAGTTTAGATAGAAATATTTCAATAAAATATAGGTGTAGACATCCACCCGAAATACAGTGTATGTATGTATGTATGTATGTGTGTATATATATATATATATATAATACAAGATGTAGGAAGCGTCTAAACAGTAAGGTGGATCAGACGGTATGCCACCGCGAACCATGCGGTTGGCTCACCTCAAGGAAAAATAGTCACAGCCTCAAACGGATCAGATAAGTCCAGCTGTCTGACTAGTAGAAGGATCTGCACATTTAAACAGTAAGTTATGAGCCAAAGCCTAGTAAGATCATCGATAGGCCCGCTAAATTACCCTTTCGGGACAAGTCTTTGATAATGCATAAGCAGATAACAGAAGTAAAATCCACACCTTTACAGTAACCCATAAACATTACATACGATAATATAAATATACAACAACACAAGCAATGATACGCGAATACATAACATGGTCAATAATATAAAGATACATAATATAGGCAGCACATACAATATTATATTGATACTATGGCATAAGCAATAATATAATTAATACACAGCATGGCGATGATATATCTCGCATACCACATAGGTAATGATATACCTAGCACATAGCATAAGCACACACCCTGTGCGGCTTTGTTTATAGGTCATAACGCACCACAGGCCTCTGTCCCTATAAACAACTTTACTTATAGGTCATAACGCACCACAAGCCTCTGTCCATATGACTCTCCACATCTAGGTCATAACGCACCACCGGCCTCTGTCCCTAGATGGAATTTCGCTTCTAGGTCATAACGCACCACCGGCCTCTGTCCCTAGAGCATATCAATAATACACCGGCACACAACATCAACTATACACAAGTCACGTTTGTGCTTTCTCCTTTTTGTATAAATATAACGAGTAGTACATAATACTATCTACTAGACAATGCTAGTCAATTAAGTACTCGACATCTTACTTAGCAAGATCAAATCTTATCCATAAGCAAAATAGAGGTCAAGCCTCACTTACCTCCAAATCGGTTCAAGTGGCTAAGGAACGACCTCCTTTCCCAAACGATGTGTCTCCGTAAGACTCCTCTCTGAGCCAAAGAAATAGTGTCACACTCGTAAGCATGTGAGGAAAGGATTCTAAGCCCTTACGCAATTTAAGAGGCAATTTACCTAAATACCCCCGGGTCGGACGTACCCAAAAACTCGTAAAATTTATGTTTCCGGACTCCCCATACTCCCACGAGTCCAAAAGTACCATTATTGTACATACCCGAGTCCAACTCGGTCATTTTTCCCATTTCACAAATCTAGGGTTCAGACCCTCTTTCTAAGGATCGTCACTTTGATCCTCGGATTAAAGCATTAAAAATGGGTAAGAATAGTTACCTTGTGTTTAGGAATGATTTTGGTACTTCAAATTCCCCTTGGAATCACTTTTAGAAGCTCAAAATTTGAAAATAAAAAATGAATGCCCGCCCTAGTATATATAGCAGCCCGCAGCTTTAAAGAGTTGTACCACATGCTGTCCAAATTGTACCTAACTGGATAGCTTTCAGTAAAATACCCATAACTTTTCATAGAAATGTCCAAATGATACGAGGTTGATGGAGTTAGAACCATAACTCAAATAGCTACAACTTTTATGTTTTGACTTTTTTCCAATTCCTTATAGATTGATCTGAAAAATCGATTTCTTTCCAGCTGAACAGTAAAAACAGAATTCAGCAGCTTTTTTGGCTTTGCACCAGGTCAGCCACTGTTTTTGGGTCCAAACGGGACCCTACGAAGCTCGGAATGACCCCAAATTTTGTACACAAGTCATACAAGACTTGTGTGACATGCTCGTCAAGACAAAACTCAATTCGGATCTCTAGACCTCAAAAAGTGGGTCCCACGGGAAAGGGTCAAATTTCGACTTTCGCCAAAATAGCGAATTTTAATCAAACGACATCGGAATCCAAATTCGAAAGTTGCTACAAGTCACAAATGACGATACAAACCTAACGGAACTGTCAGATCTCTCATCGGATTTTGTTTACTCAAATCGAGCTCGAAAACCTCTTTTAACCTTTTTAAACTTCCGCAACGGAGACTTTATCAAAAGTCCTATCAAACGAGGTCCGTTTTCACTTCTGAAGGTTGCAGGTCATAAATTACCATACGAACCTAACGCAACTTTCAGATTTTACATCAGAGCTCATTTGCTCAAATCGAGCTCCGAAACCTCTTTTAGCCTTAACGAATATCCGAAACGGATGTCTTTCTCCGATACCTATCTAACAAAGTTCGTTTTAGCTAAAAAATTTCAGGCATGTCATAATAGAGCTTACGGACCTTTTGGGATTGTCGACACGAAAATTGAGGTCCCGATTCCCGAAATGACTATTTGAGGTCGTTACACTATCAAGTGCCCATTTATTACTAACAATGAGGCCGAATATGAAGCCGTTATTGCAGGATTAGAACTAGCCCGAAGTTATGGAGCAACCATCGCCAAACTAAAAAACGACTCTCAGCTGGTAGTCAATCAAATCAATGGAGGTTTAATTGCACGAGAATCCAGGATGCAAGTGTACCTCGCCCGAGTGAAAGAGCTCCTAGCACAGTTTGACGAATGGGAAGCAATGCAAATTCCACGGGAAGAGAACCACGAAGCTGATGCTCTCGTAAATATGGGATCAGTGGCAGAGATAGGGACAGCGAGCTCTTCAGCTGTTGTTCAACTTCTCTACACAACCATGGACAGAGAAAAGTTCGAAGTCAACACCATCAACGCTACTTGGGACTGGCGCAATGAGATAACAAATTATCTTATCCATGGAACTCTACCCGCAGATACAAAAGCTGCTCGCAAACTCCGGATAAAAGCTGCTCGGTATACAATTCTCAACGGCGAGCTCTACCGAAAAATGTTTGCAGGACCTCTCGCAAAATGTCTCGGACCAAATCAATTCAATTATGTGATGAGAGAAGTCCACGAAGGCTGTTGTAGAAATCATTCCGGGGGCAAGGCATTAGCCCGGAAGCTGATTCACGCAGATTATTATTGGGACAAAATGGAGAAAGATACGAACGAATTTGTCAAAAAATGTGACAAATGCCAGAGGTTCGCCCATCTTCTCCATCAGCCAGCAGAACCGCTCCACTCAATAATCTCTCCGTGGCCCTTCATGAAATGGGGGATGGACATTGTTGGTCCTCTTCCCACAGCACCAAGGGGGATGCGCTTCTTATTGATCATTACTGATTACTTCACAAAGTGGGTCGAAGTGGCAGCATACTCAAGGATACGACAAACGGAAGTCGTCGACTTCCTTTGGCGTTTTGTCGTATGTCGCTTTGGAGCACCTAAGGAAATAGTTATGGACAACGGCCCGCAATTTATCGGCCAGAGAGTGACTAAGTTCCTCGACGATCTGCACATCAAGAGGATCACTTCCTCTCCGTATCATCCTATTGCCAATGGACAGGCAGAATCTACCAATAAAATCATCGTCGAACCCCTTAAAAAGCGCCTCGAGCAGGCAAAGGAATGTTGGGTAGAAGAGTTACCTGGAATACTGTGGGCTTATCGCACAACAATAAAAATGAGTACCGGAGAAACTCCTTACTCATTGGTATATGGTGTCGATTCTCTAATCCCAGTTGAGATAGGAGAGCCCAGCCTACGATATGCATATGCCACTGAGGAATCAAACTCAGTCAACCTCTCTGAAGAGCTGGACCTCCTCGAAGAACGGAGAGAGCTAGCTCTTGTACGAGTAGTCGCCCAGAAAGAACGAATCGAACAATATTACAATCGGGGACTGCGCGTACGAAGCTTCCAGGTTGGAGACTGTACTCAGAAAAGTCTCACAAAGCACACAAGAGACAAATTCAGGGAAGCTTGACCCTAACTGGGAAGGCCCCTACAAAGTAATTGCTTCAGTCGGCAAGGGATCTTATCGCTTGGCACGACCAGACGGCTCCACTGTCCCGAACAATTGGAATGTGGTTCACCTCAAAAGGTATCACTTTTAAGTGGTAAAACAGTTAGTTATCTTACACTTACCTTTTATCTTTACGAAAGTTCTTACTTTTATTATATTTTCTCTCTAAATGGTACTAACGACCTAAACAAGGTCAGATCCGTTTAACTCAACTGGTAGAGCTCGAAGTTCTTCAACTTCGCGGCTGTGGGTTCGAATCCCACAACGGACACACTCCTCGTTTGGTTATATGTGTTCTATATGCAACTCACCGAAATTCTTTTCATGTCATCACTTTACGTGCTTCAACATAAAAACAAGGGGGGTGGTGAGAGGCCCCTGTAGGCCAGGTAAGACCTTCATAAAGGTAAAAGACCTTACCAAAAGGAGAATTTTTGAAGTTTTTCAAAAACTTTTACGTGACAAGACTTCCACCAAAAATAAGAGGAGTCGTTCACAAAACCAAACAGACTTCCACAAAAAATAAGAGGAGTCGTTCACAAAACCAAACTTTTACGTGACAAAACTTCCACGAAAATAAGAGAAGTCGTTCACAAGGCCAGCGACTCGGCCAGAGCCAATCTACAAAGCCATGCAACAACTTTTGACTGTCAAAACGATAAGCAAGGTATATGCACAGAGCAATGATTCAGCCAAAAATCTAACGACCACGATTCGGTCAGATTACTTACAACTTATAACCTCTTCCTAACGAAAGGCTAAGTTAAAAGATATTCGGGCAAACTTTTGGAGACCAGAACTTAATAAAGTTCAAACTTCAAAAAAAAATTCTCAATCATAAGGCACGAAAGCCACAATACATGCAAACAAAAGATCAAAAGTTCAGGCTAAATATAGTTATTGAACGGATCTAAAAGCATATATACATTATCGTGTAAACGATAAAATGCCGAAAACGGCTGACAGAAGTTTACAGAGTGATCAAAGGCCAAATAAAACCGGCCATACAAGAGACCAGAAAGTGTTTAACAGACTTCTGTCCACCAACAAACAAATTTGGCTCTCGCCAGGCAATAAAAAAAATCAATCAATCAAAGATTGAGAAAGGGCATCAACATTTAGGGCTACGACCAGAACTCGACGCACCAGCTCCGTCAGTTCTGCCATCGTCCCCTGAATTCTCGCCGTCATCTTCGTCCTCATCTTCATCTTTGCCTTCAGACTCCTCAGGAGAGAGATTCAGTGCTTGTCTTATTCTTCGAACAGCGTTCTTTGTCATCTGCAGCTTATCCTCAACATTAACTTGTTTGGCTTGAATCTGCACGAGCAATGAACGTTTAGCCTCAAGTGCAGCAAGCTTGGCCTTGATCTCAGACTGATCACGCAGGTTTGCCAAGTCCTTGGTTAACGCGGCCTGGGCACTCATCAATTGAGCGACCTGATCCTTGGCAGCCTGAAGATCAGCTCTGGCTTTAACAGATCCTTCATCGGCCCTCTGCAGATCCATCTCAAGGGATGCACGATCCTCAATAGCACTGTTCAAAGAAGTTGTACATTCTTCGAGTAATCTCTCTAGACCCTGAGTAGAGCGTGCGAACCCTTCTTTCTCTTCGAGAAGAAGGTCCTTCTCCCTGGTGAGTGCGTTGATCTGCTCAACACGTTCATTGATGACATCAGTCAACCGATTAACCTCACCACCTAGGAGACCACACTGCTCCATCAAGATCTTGTTGTCCTTCAGAGCATCCAGCAACTCTTTCTTTACATCAAGTACTTGATCGACGTTGTTAATCCTGGAGCGAAACATGAGCTCGGCAACCAGCATACTTGACTGAAAAAGCAAAATAAGTCAAAGTTAGAAGTCCGAGGCTAAAGTTATTCCCAACACAAAAGCGGGAAATACTTACTCGGGCAGAGCCAGCAGCAATCTGGAAGGCTAACTCCTCATCACTTAGCTCCCTCAGCACCCATTCTTCACGGGGACCAATGAACGAGGAGACCGCCTTAGCCAAACCACCTGGTCCGGTTATGAAGTTAACGTCAGGGGCAAGTTTCAAAGTATATTTCCTCTCACATTACTTGGGTTCCCAAGCCTGCTCAGAGGGATAATTTGGCCCAAACTTGTAACGGACACCCCTGATGTCCTTCAACTCTGTCCGGCCACCAATGACTGACCGCCAGATGAATCTTGACGATGAAAGGTTAGAATCACCTTCCAGTCCAGGATTTATCGTCTCGCACTCGCGAAGACCAACAGGCATCGCCCCCTTAGTAGCCACATTCTCCAGGTCCTCAAAACGAAAAACACGAGGACCCCGGCTATCCTCGTAGGGAACTTCTTCCCTAACTTCTTCCTTCACTTCTTCTTTTTCTTCTTCCTCTTCACCCACTTTTCTATTTCCCTTGTCTACACAAGAAGGACCTGCCTCCACCCCGTCATCAACTCGAGGACTCCTCTCCGAAGTACGGACAGCCTCCTCCTCGGCCCTTCTTCTGTCACTTCGAAGATGAGGTCTTCGCCTAAGGGGAACATCAACTTCGGCCTCAGTGTCCGAAAGATAGATAACCTCCTTGGCTAAACCCTCTCCCCGTGCAGACTCGGGGACTTTAGCAGCAGTCTGGGCATTCTCTTCTACGGGCCCCGGTACACTGGCCCTAGATGAAGGCTCAACCCCAGCAGATGAGGCTTGCCCGGCAGCCACAGAAGTTTTACGAGCAGTCTTCTTCCGTGCTCCACCTTCATCCTAGCTCTTCTTCTTTCTTTTCAGGGAGCCCAGACCACCAGATAAGAGTTCCTCGCCCCCCTCCCTGCTGCGCAGTGCCTCTACCGAAGCTAGTATAGCCGCGGCCTCAGCATCTGGGTCAGCGACATGCGCCCGTCTTGGGGGGGAGCAGGAAAGAAATCTCCTGAAGTACCCAAACCTACAAAAAAGTAAAACGGTCAGGCACGGAGAAGTTTCAAAAGGGAAGGATAATCATGAAAGCAGAAATATTCTCACTATGATTTTTCACAGTCAAACTTTTATGAGCAGCAAAGTGCGCCCATTCTCTTCTCTCAGGAGCGAACTCCTTCAAAATTGGCTCAACCCATGCCGTCAGCTCATCGACAGATATGAGCCCGTCATAGGGTTGCTTGGCCGCTACAAAAAGAAATTGAACGGAGTTAGCAGAATAAGAAGGAAAAGAAGAACATGAAGAATTTCAAAAATACTCGGAGACTTACGCTTCTTATTCCAGACTTCTGGAAGATAAGTCTTGTTGCCAAAAGTCAAGGCCGAGGAGCGCACGAACAGATACCGGTGTACCCAGCCTCGGTCACCAGTATCCTCAGAACTGCGCACCAAGCCCTTGCTTCCGCGCATCCTGGCATTTACGTAGCCGTCTTTAAAAATTTGTATACTGTACAAAACAATAAAATGCTCGTAGCCAAAAGATTGATCGGTTTCTGTTGCAAACCAATCTAAAAGTGTAACTATTCTATATATACTGGGGCACAATTGCCCCGGGCAGAGTAGGTACTCTCTGCAGAGCCTCTCCAGCACAGGGTGCAGAGGTAACCTACATCCCACTGTGAAAGGGTAGGTGCACATGGCTGTCAACCCAGCCCTATGGGAAGTAATATTCTCCTCCTCGGAGACCGGCAAGAGGGGAACCTCAACACCCCAGTTACAGTCTATCCTCACTCGTGGGATCAACTCCTTCGTGATCCCAGACCTAAACCTATACGCCGGCCAGTTGCGCGTATCTCCTTCTTTATTATTAAAGGACTTAATGTTACAGTCTGCCTCCAGTTCACCCCATTTCTTGGGGATAATTTCTGCAGCAGTAGCCTGAGTAGCCCGGGGCCTAGGAGTGGCCGCTGAGGAACTACCAGCAACATCTGTGCCTTGATTTTTTCTAGATCTTGAAGTCATGATTTCAAAAAGATTATGAAGTTATCAAGAGGAACTCAAAAGCTAGTTCAAAGGTTTTCAATAAACTGCGGAGAAGAAATAAAAGCAAGTAAAAAGTTTCTCATCAAGCAAACCCCTATTTATAGGAGTGAAGATTCAGCCCTACAACTTCCTTCGAGACACGTAGAGGTCATCCGAGAAACTACGATCAGATCTGGCCGTCATATAAAAAAATGAATAGGGTTCATCAAACTTTATAGTGTCATCATTATTCTGAAGAACAGTGGTCACCTCGCGATCAACAGACGATGTGTGCACGTGACTGAAGCGGTTAAAATCATTACTTTTACTCTTGGGACACGCAGTAGTCACTTCAGAATGGACTGCAATTACGCAGGCGTGCCAGCTGCATTTACTTTTTTATACGGCGCATTAAATGCGCACGTCATAGGGGCTTGTCACGTAGCTAATAAGGTTCATACGTCATCAAGCCACATCACACGAAGACAAAAGATTAAAAAGTAGAAACTCCCGCAAAAAAATTCCTATCCACCCCTCGAACAAATACTCTGCTCGAGAAGTGCGGGGACTATCTGTATTGGATAAAAGCTGACTGGACTTAAAAAGGTGACACGTGTCTACCACGTGGCACGAGCAGATATTTCAACGGACAGACATTTATCACGAGCAGACCTAAAGGAGTTACGAAATACTTCATCAGTCAACACGATCTAAGTGAGCAGTTATTAACATGATCATCCAACGGATACGTGCCCAGCAGTTACTTATCCAGACGGATCCATGCCCAGCAGTTACGAATCCCAACGGGTGCCTATCAGGCTTATAAATAGCATTTGCCTTAATCGATTGTAATACAACTTTACTTCTTGTCTGCAATATCAATAAGAATACTCTCTCGCTCTTGCTCAGATATTCCTGTTTGCTCATATTTTGCCCATTACTTTAGTTCTTTGATCTTCTAAGTGCGACTGGGATCGAAGAGCTCTCTCCGAAGATAAGCGATACGATACGGTTACCTCTCCTTATTTCCGTTTATGCTTTATCTTTATTAGTTAATACTTACATCTCGTTCTCGTATTATCACCATTTTAGCTCGTCGTTCAAACTCTTAATCTCAACTATTGATCGTGACTCCGCAAATACAAATTTAATTGTTAATTGGCCTAAAATCGGATCTAGGTTAAACAGAAGGTTGATGTGGTAATCATTCTGGGGGCAAAGCGTTAGCGCGCAAACTGATCCGCGCAGGATATTATTGGGATAAGATGGAGAAAGATACAAATGAGTCAAGAAATGTGATAAATGTCAAAGGTTTGCGCATCTTCTCAATCAACCGGCAGAACCACTCCACTCAATAATCTCCCAGTGGCCATTCTTGAAATGGGGAATGGACATAGTTGGCCCACTTCCTGCTGCAGCAAGAGGGGTACGTTTCTTACTAATTGTCACCGATTACTTCACCAAATGGGTCGAAGCGGCAGCATATGCAAAGATACGACAAACAGAGGTAATTGACTTCCTTTGGCGGTATGTCGTATGTCCTTTGGAGCACCTAAGGAAATAGTCAAGGATAATGGCCCACAATTTATCGGCCAAAAAGTGACTAGGTTCCTCGACGACTTACACATCAAAAGGATTACCTCTTCTCCATACCATCCGGTTGCCAATGGACAGGCAGAGTCAACAAACAAAATAATCATTGAGTCTCTCAAGAAGCGCCTTGAGCAGGCCAAAGGGTGTTGGGTAGAAGAACTGCCCTGTGTACTATGGACTTATCGCACGACAATAAAAATGAGTACAGGGAAGACATCTTACTCGTTGGTATACGGCGCAGATGCTCTAATCCCAGTTGAAATTGGAGAGCCAAGCCTACGGTATGCACATGCTACCGAAGAATCCAACTCAATCAATCTTTCCGAAGAATTAGATCTCCTCGAAGAACGAAGGGAACTAGCACTTGTACGAGTAGTCGCCCAGAAGGAACGAATCGAGCGATACTATAATCGGGGACTGCGCGTACAAAGTTTTCAGGTTGGAGATTTTGTATTAAGAAAAGTATCCCAAAACACCCAAGAAGCAAACTCGGGAAAATTAGGCCCTAATTGGGAAGGCCCTAATTGGGAAGGCCCCTACAAGGTTGTCGTGTAAGTCCGTAAGGGATCTTACCGTTTGGCATGATCAGATGGCTCAATCGTCCCAAACAATTGGAATGTGATTCACCTCAAAAGGTATCACTTCTGAATGGTAAACGGTCAGTTATTCTATTCCTACCTTTTACTTTTATGGCATTCTTATTTTTATTATATTTCTCCTAAATGGTACTAACGGCCTAAACAAGGCCAGATCCGTTTAGCTCAACTGGTAGAGCTCGAAGTTCTTCAACTTCGCGGCTGTGGGTTCGAATCCCTCAACGGGCACACTCCTCGTTTGGTTATATGTGTTCTTTTATCTACGACCAACCTTAACTCTTTTTATGTTAAAACTTCCTGTATTTCAACATAAAAACAAGGAGGGTGGTAAGAGGCCCCTGTAGGCCAGATAAGACCTTCATAAAGGCAAGAGACCTTGTAAAAAGGCGAGTTTTTAAAACTTTTTATGTGACAAGCTTCCACGAAAATAAGAGAAGTCGTTCACAAGGCCAGCGACTCGGCCAGAGTTAAACTACAAACTTTCTGCATCGACTTTCAACAATCAAAAATGGTAAGCAAAGTTGCTCGCAAGGCCAACGATTCGACCAGAACCTATTGACCGCGACTCGGTCAGAATGAAACATCTGCGCAGATCATTCACAACTTATGACCTCTTCTTTGAGAAAGGCTAAGTTAAGACATACGAACAGGCTTTTAAAGACCAGAACTTAGCAAAGTTCAAACTTCTAAAAGCGCTTAAATAAAAGGCACAAAGGCCACAATGCATCCAAACGTAATTACAAAGATCGAAGATTCAAGCTATACACAGCCATTGAATTAAAAGATCTGAAAATATATAAATTGTCTTGACGGAACAATAAAAATGCCAAAGCGGCTGACAGAAGTTTTCGTTGAGTGACAAAGGCCAATGAAACCGGCCGTAAACAAACAAGGATCAGAAGGTCCCAAAGAGACCTCTATCCACAACCAATCATCCGGCTTTCGTCGGACACATAAACCTACAACTTGATCAATTTTTGAAAGGGGGGATATTAATTTTGGGGACTCTGACCAGAGCCCGATGTACCAGCTCCATCGGCTCCGTCATCATTACCCGAGCTCTCATCTCCACCTTCATCACTATCTTCATCATCATCTTCATCAGACTCCTCAGCAGAAAGGTTCAACATTTGTCTCACTTTGCGAACGGCACGCTTCGCTTTCAGCATTGCTTCCTCAACGTTGATTTGACCTGCATGGACCTGCTAGAGTAGTGTTCGCTTGGTTTCAAGCGTAGTAAGCTTATCCTTGATCTCGAACTGATCGCGCAAGTTGGCCAAATCTTTGGATAACGAGCCTTGAACGCTCATTGACTGGGCAACTCGGTCCATGGCGGCTTGAAGTTCAGCTCGAGCATTAACAGATTCTTCCTTAGTCTTCTGCAGGCCCGTCTCCAAAAATCCACGTCCGTCAAGTGCCTTGTTCAGCGAAGAATTGTTTTCTTCAAGTAGAGCCTCCAAGTCCCGGGCAGATTGTGCGAACCCCTCTTTCTCTTCGGAAGGTCTTTTTCCTCGGTGAACTTGTTAATCTGTTCAACTTGTTTATTGTTGGTCTCAGCCAACCGGTTAACTTCGCCCTCGAGGAAACCACACTTCTCTACCAGAGCCTTGTTCTCGTTCAGAGTCTTCAACAATTCTTTCTTCAGTTCAAGCGCCTCATCAGGATTGTTGATTCTGGAACGAAACATCAACTCGGCAGCCATCAAACTTGACTGAAACAACAAAAGAAATAACGTTAGAAGTATAAATTCAAAATTACTTCCGACTTAAAAAGTGTTAAAAAGCAGTTACCCGGGCAGAGTCAGCAGCAATAGCAAAGGCCAGATCTTCATCACTCATCTCCCTCATTGTCCATTCTTTGCGGGGACCAATGAGCGATGAAACTACCTTGGCCAAACTACCCGGCCTAGTCACGAAGTTAACATTGGGGGCTAGCTTCATGGTGCATTCCCTCTCACAGTGTTTAGGCTCCCTAGCCTGCTCAGAGGGAAAGTTTGGGCCAAATCTACAGTGCACACCCCGAATGTTCCTTTATCCAGTCAGACCACTGATGAAGGTTTGCCGAGTAAGCTTTTTCCTTGACATATCATAATCATTTGCCACTTCAGGATCTTTTGTGTCACAGTCATGCAAACAAACAGGCACTTCCCCCTCAACAGCCACATCCTCCAAATCATCGAAATAAAAAACACGCGGACTCTGGCTGCCCTCTTGGCGGATCTTTTCTTTTCCTTCTTCTTCTTCACCAACTTTTCTTTTTCCCTTGTCTGCACGAGAAGAGCCCACCTTTACCCCGTCATCAACTCGGGGACTTCCTTCCAGAGCACGGGCAGTCTTTTCCTCGCCCTTCTTCTTGTCGCTTCGGACATAGGGCTTTCTTACAAGGTTTTCAATGGTTTCAGTATCAGAAACATCGATCACTTCCGTTTCAAAGCCCTCTCCCCGTGCAGACTCGGGGACTGCAGCAGAAGTCTTAACACTCTCTTTTCAAGCCCGGGCACACTAGTACCGGGCGGAGTCTCACCTCCAACAGCTGAGGTCTTCTCGGCAGAAACAGAAGCCTTACGAGCAGCCTTCTTCCGTGCTCTGCCCTCACCCTGGCTTTTCTTCTTCCTCTTCAGAGAGCTGATACCGCTAGACAATAGTTCCTCGCCACCTTCCCTCTTACGCATTGCCTCCGCCGCAATTTTTATTGCCGCAACCTCATCCTCAGGATCAACAGCAGATCTTGACGGCACAGCCTGAGGGGGAGGGGCAGGAAAAAGTCTCCTTGTGCGCCTAAACCTCTAAAAGGCGAAACGGTCAGATACAGCAAAGCCACGAAGAGAAGAAGTAGCTGCAACAGCGAAAAGTTCTCATCGTGAGTCTTTGCGGTCAGACCCTTTTTTGTGGCGAAGTACGTCCATTCCCTCTACTCGATGGAAAACTTCTCCAGGATGGGCTCAACCTACGCTCTCAGCTCATCAACCAATATGAGCTTATCATAGGGCAACTTGGCAGCTGTAAGGCAGAATCCAAAGAATAAATAAACGAAAAGGAGAAATATGAAAATTCCAAAGGAAAACTCAGGGACTTACGCCTCTTATTCCAGTTTTTTAGGAGAGGAGCCTTAGAGTTATGAGACAGTGCCTGAGTGCGCACAAATATGTACCAGTGCAACCATCCCCGGTCATTGGTGTCTTCAGAACTGCGTATCAAGCCTTTGCTTCCATGCATTCTGGCATTGATGAATCCGTCCTTAAAAACTTGAATACTGTACAAAGAAATGAAGTGTTCATACTCAAAACTTTGACCAGTCTCTTCAGCAAACAAATCAATAAGTCTTATCATTCTAAACATGCTGGGGCTCAGTTGTCCCGGACAGAGAAAATACTCTCTACAAAGCCTGTCAAGAATAGGATGGAGGGGTAACGTGCAACCAATTGTGAACGGATAGGTAGACATGGCCGTCCACCCTACCGTATAAGAAGTGATGTTCTCATCCTCGGATACTGGCAAAATGGGAACGCTCGTGTCCCAGCCGCAGTCTTCTCTAACTCGAGGGATCATCACCGATGTAATCCCGAATTTGAATCTATAAGCTAGCCATACGCGTATATCACCATGGTTATTGAAGGCCTTAATGCTGCAGTCCTTCTCCAGTTCACCCCAATGCTTGGGGATAATTTCTGAAGCAGTGGCCTGAGCGGCCTTAGATTTAGGGGTAGCCATGGAAGAACTACTGGCAGCGGCGTCCATGTTCAAATTATTTTTAGTTTTTGGAGACATAGTTGGAGAGGAATCGAAAGTTAGAAGAAAGATTGAAGAAAATTTAATGGTTTTCAGGATTCGGGAGTTTTAGAGTAAAAGCAAACGAAAGGGTTAAAATTCAAAAAACCCCTATTTATAGGAGTAAACAGGTCCGGCCCATTAAGTTTCCATAAGACACGTAGAGATCATCGAAGAGATTACGGTCAGATCCAACTGCCAAAAGAGAGAGTAGATTTCACCAAGTTTCGAAGAAACATCATTACTCTGAAGCACAGGGGTCACCTTGCAATTGAAAGTGGACGTATGCACGTGACTGAGGCGGTTAAAAATCATTACTTTTGCTCTTGGGACGCACAGTAGTCATTTCAAAACTGACGGCGGACGTGTCTGGTGCAGTTACTTTTTACCTCGCGCATTTAATGCGCACGTCACTAAGACTTATCATGTTGCAGATGAAGGTTGGACTTTCCAAATAAAATTTCCCGCCAAAATTCACATCCACTCCTCGAGCAAAAACTCTGCTCGAGAAGTGTGGGGACTATCTGTATTGGATAAAAACCATCGTCACTTAAAAGAGTGACACGTGTCTGCCACGTGGCAAGGGACATGTTTCTGCCACGTGGCACGGGCAGAGGTTTCTCCGGACAGACATCTAACGGACAGATGACTGGCCAGGTGGTTACCACGAGCAGGCCCAAGGCAGTTACGTGACGCCTCTCCAAATCAATGCGATTTGAATGAACAGTTACCTGTTCAAACGCAACTGCTCAATGAATGGTTACAAGGGCAACGGCTACCCAGCGGTTACATACCCAACGACTGCCTAGCAAAATCTATATATAGCATTTATTTTTGAATCATTGTAACATACATTCTCTTATCTACAATATCAATAAAATACTCTCTTTGCTCTCGCTTACTGTTCATCATTTACATTACTGCATATTTCATTCTGAAGTCTTCAAGTGTAATTAATATCAAGGGATCCTCACCGAGATCAAGCGATCTAATATGGTTCCTTCTCCCTATTTGATTCGCGCTTTAATCTTACTTATCTTCAATTATTTCGTATTACTTTCATATCATCGTTAATTATCATTGCATCTCAATCGAGAATCGTGCATATATTCATAATCTTGTAATTAATGCAATCCTGTATTTAAATCGGCTAAACTCTTAATCTAAACTATTGATCGTGACTCCGCAGATACAAATTTAATTGTTAATTGGCCTAAAATCGAATCTAGGTTAAACATAAAGAAATTTACACATAAGTAGGTGCAAACAGAAACATGTTGTTTTAGTAATTTATTATTGTTATACATAGTTGGTATTCTTATACATAGTTATTATACATAGTTGGTATTATACATAGTTTTTTATTCTTCTTGTTGTAGTTTTATGTGAGTACTTGAACTATCATGTTGTTTGCTACCTTGTTTGTTATCAAACATATTTTACAAATATTTTGGTTTGTTTTCTAAATATTTTTAAAATATTTTTCTTAGTCGAGGGTCTATTGGAAAAAACCTCTCCACCTTGGTAGAGGTAAGGTCTGCGTACATCTCACCATCTCCAGATTCCACCTCTAGGATAACACTGGGTATGTTGTTGTTGTTGTATTGTTGCTCATTAAAAACAACTCATGTTTATTTAAACAACCATGGGTTGTTTAGAAATGTTTGAAAGATGGTAGATTTTTATGTAAACAACAAGTGGTTGTTGAAAAACTATCGGTTGTTTATAAACAACAACCACCATTTGTTTAGACAACATCTGGTTATTTATTAGCATTTGCAAGATAACAGGGTTCTTTTATAAACAACTAGTGGTTGTTTATTACATGCTTCACAATATATGAGAGTTATGCGGTAAATGATTAATAGATGTTTAGCCAAATTTATGTTGTTAAGTGTAAACAACCAATAGTTTTTTAAACTACTACCGGTTGTTTACTAGTTCATAAGAAGTTGGGATTTTTTTGTAAATAGCGAGTGTATGTTTAAACAACTTAATGTTATTTACTGTAAACAACTAATAGTATTTTAAACGACTATGAGTTTTTATTAGTTAACAAATGTGGTTGTTAAGTAAATATCAAGGATTATTTAAACAACTTTATCTTGTTTTGTGTAAACAATCAATATTGTTTTCAATGACTACTAGTTGTTTAAATAATTCTTAGCTTGTTTTGCAAGGAAATAAAAAACAAACTAATACATTCTTAGTAAAAACAAAAATATACATCTACATCAAATGATTATCTATAACATACAAATACGATCAACGAAATTAATTTCACAACTATACTCAAAAGTATTCATCCACAATCAAAAAATCAAAAAAGTCATTTGTGATAAGAAAAAATATCCATTGCAAACAAAATATCCACGACCACGACTCTCTCTAGGATTTTATTTTGCATCGGTGGACGCTACTGTTAATTTTTTTTGTTTCGCCCTCTTTTTGTTGTACAAAAGCATCCACAACCATATTTTATTTTTGTAGAGAACATGTAAACACTATCCATATAATGTACATGGCGTAGCATATCTTTAGGATTTGATAGAATTTCTTATTCCCTTAATTAGCGTAGCCTTGCAATTACATATATACCTATTACATTATTGTTGAGTTGGATGTTTTGAAGAATGACAAATGAATGACATACTGACTTAGAGAAGAACCTAGCCCTTGATGAGAAGGGCACGACTGATCGAAAAGCTTTTGTGAAATACAAATCCATGCAAAACTAGGAGTAGTGCCGCGTAGACTTATGTGCATCCTAGTCAGCTAAAAGAAGTTGAGTCGGGGCTGTCTCATTGAAGTATGAGCAAGAGTTAGTGCTGAACAAGGAGAGTATCACAGAAAAATCTTGACTTGTCATATTTACAAGGTTTCCTAGTGAAACACTGCTAGGGTTACAAAGCCCATATAAAAGTAAGTAATTTAGGCAGCCGATCTCAGTTATTCACTACGAGAGTAGAGAGAAAAAACAAGGCGAATTCAATAACTCTTAAAGTGACTTAACTGTTGAAGACAACAAGTGAAGAACTAAGAGCACAAGCAGTGAACCAATTTAGGTTCTTTATTGTAGTTGCCATAGTTGTCATGCTTTGATTATATTACCTATCTGCTTATGTTAGAAGCCATTGTAATATGTGAAATTTTAGTGATTGCTTTGTAAAGCTAGAGTTTAGCTTTGTTGAGTGATTAGAGTCTAGAGTGTAGCCCCTTGGTTACAGAGTTTGTAATCTAAACTTGCTCTTTGTGTTAGTGAAGTGTTTTCAAAATCCCAGAGTGTGGGTTGTGATTTTTCTCCCTTGAGCAAGGAGTTTTCCACGTAAAAATATTGTGTCTTTTAAATTGTTGTTTAGTTTTGTGTTTTTTCGTGGAGGCAACAGCATAAGAACAGGGTTCTTGTGATTAAGAGTCAGGTTCTTCTGTGAAAATCGGAGGACACTATTCAACCCTCTCCCCTCCCCTTCTAGTGTGGAAATTCCTCCATATTCCAACTCTTTACATGGTATCAGAGCCATTAGGCTCAAATCTTTTTAGAATAAATATGTATATCGGAACCTCTGGCTTCAAAAGCTGTTGAGAAAATTTGAAATCTTTGGCTTGTTTAAGATAAGCATTTGTATTTATCTCACAACCAGATCAGAAAAAGTGGGGAGAGGATTTCCTGCCGGAAAAACTAACTCCAACATCTGGGTGGGAAGCGAATGTGCCTCACGCACCACCACCACTTCATCACTGTCACTCATGCACCGACGTGTGGAGGTTCGTGCTCCGACAAGGTCAGCATCACCTTGAATTTTGGGTCTCGCCTTGTCAAATCCAGTAGTACCCTGTGTTAAAATGGTCTTAAAACCTCATTTGGAGACTGTTCATTCCTTCCAGGTTCGAACTTCGTGGAGTTCTTTCTGGTAACTCTATTTTGGTCATGTTTTTGCTTCAATGGTTGCTGGATTGGCTGATATAGTCTTCAAAATTTCTGCTAGGTAATTTCTTTGTGTCACTGTTAGTTAACATCCATTTTTCAGTCCAGATCAGATTTTTTTTGCTTGTGTTAAAGAATACAATTCTTCACTTGTTTTATTATGTTTTTTGATTTGTTCGGTGCTTTTGGTTCATTGGCTCCATATAATTGGTTTGCTGAAGTTTTGGCCCGATTGGGAATTTGTGGGTCACTGATTAGTTGGGCTACTACTCCTATTTTGTTTAGTGATTGTTTGGGTCTCAAGGTCTATCGGGTATATTTATTGGTGTGAACTTTTACTAGTTGCTCTTCGAATAAAGTTTGATATTGAATTTTTTTAAGAAAAAATAGACAATACCAATAAGCGAAGAGGAAATAAGGTTACATTATCTAAGAAGACATTTCTAGTTCTAGCAGATGAGTTTGCCAGATTCTCTCAGTTTCAGAAATCACTAAAGAAATCTACTCCTGTTACTACCCTTATTGAATCATGTAAAGCATGTCTTACCTCATCTTCTAATAAATAGGTGATTGATTCTGGTGCAATGGATCATATGACCGGTAATCCAAATATTTTTCTAGCTTCCCATCACATAAAGCACAGTTTTCTATGACCATAAATGATAGGTCAACATATATTATTGTGGGATATCGGACTGTTGAATTAACCTCATTTATTACCTTGTCATTTGTGTTAAGTCTACCCAAACTTGCATTTAATTTAATCACTGTGAGTGGACTTACCAAAGATTTAAATAGTTCTGTATCATTCTTTCCTGATCATTGTCTAATTCAGGATCTTATGATAAAGCAAATTATTGGTAAAGGACATGTATCTACTGGTCTTTTTATCTTTGATAACTGGGTGCCTCAATCTGTTGCTTGCTCCAGTGCCACGTCTCCATTTGAAGCACATTTTAGGTTAGAACATAACTCACTCCCTTTATTAAAGAAGTTTTTCCTCCATTCAATAATATTTCTTCGATGGATTAAGAGTCCTACCAATTTGCAAAACATCATTGTACCTTCTTCATTCCAAGGACTAATAAACAAGCTTAGTCAGCACTTGAGTTAGTGTTTATGCCTAAATTTGTACGTCTAGGTTAAACACTTAAATTTATGAAGAGGCCACAAGCAATACGGTAAAATACGATAAAAAGTAAGTAAATAAAGGGAACAATAATAAACAAGAAAGTAAAGAAATTTTATTCCTCGAGAATAGTCGGATTCAGTGGTGAATCGCTTGATGTACAATACAATATGAGGAGGGGTATTTATAGTAGTGGATACCCAGTCCTAATTAAGGTAAAATACAAAGACTAATAAGGCTCACGAGACTATAAACTCAAGGCGGTGATATATACGAAACCCTAACTAGGAGACTATAACCCTAAGGTGGTAGGATGTATGCCTTGTGTCTTACGCCCGTACCGCCTGAATGGTCGTAACTCGTAGAACAGACATGTATCCAGTGTGCCCGGTGACTTGTAGGATAAGCCTAGTCTCACCAGCTAGACTAAAATCCCCGTAACAATAGGTGGCATATTTTTGCCCACACAGTCAGTCCTCCACTTTTTGAGTGTTGACGCAAGAAGTCAGGAAGTGGAAGCGGTGCACAAGATATCTCAGTGACTCCTTGAAACTCGCAGTCTCTTTGACCAAGACTGATGCTAATTTATTTAAAAACTCTACGCGTCATCATTTGGTTGGTTGATGTCGATTCCATACACCTTTCCAAGAATACTTTCTGTTGCACCGAATCGTTTCACATCTCAGGCACTGATTGGAGTCCCCCGAGTTATGAAGTTTGATTGGGATTCTAATGATGTTCTTCGGAATGTCTTCAATATGGCATATGCATTGATTACGGTGTTCCCTTCTTCTAACATGGCAGTTGATGTGATATTCCTCTTGTCATGCGGGGTCAGGACATATAACCCTTTCTATTGTTTGGCCCCATTTCATGGCAGGCAGGAGGAAACATGACACGACCCGAATTTCCGGCTAGGCCGTGCGGGTACCGGACATCCTCCCCCAGATCCGTCGGGAGAACCCTTAACAGCTGAATTAGGAAAATAAATATAAATCCCACTCATAAATAAGAACCAGACTTAAAAAAATATAGACAAACTGGTACCTCTAAGTTGTACAAAATAAATAATAGCTGACTACCCAACATACTGTCATACCCGATTTTAGACTCAACTCGAAGCGAGTCGGGTTTCGGATTTGACTGGGTGAACTCGTTTAAGTTTAGATATTGGAATCGGCACCTAATATAATTTTTAAGGTGTATTAGGTCACCTAAGTATCTAAGGTCAAGTTCAATAAGTCATACTAGTATATTCCAGATATTCTATAGGGTAAGAAGTCCAAATGACTCGGGGAAGAAGGTGTTAGGCACTTCCCCAAGTCCCACGAACGGTGGTTCCCGTCCGAGTCTACATTTCGGGATAGAAGAGTATATATTATCATAAATACTAACTTTGGAGGTTTAATACAGCATTTAGTTCAAGAAAACATAATGTCTATGCAATTTAGAACACATATATGCAAGTGGTTTTTACATTCGGCCTATATTTAAGCCTAGTCATATTTTACGGCCTCTAATATCAAACGCCTAATTGTAAATATGTTTTAACATGCGAAGGGTGTTCAATTTCAGCTTATCTATGCAATTCTCACACTTAAAAACAATTTGCATAAATGATCTACTTTGCAAACAAAATTAAGATTTATCAAAACCAAAGGGGCATTGTTTTAAAACGAAATATCGGCCATTTAAGGTCGGCGTGACACGTCATTAATTGTCGAGTCCTAACCTTAATGGCCTTTTTTTGAGTAGGGGTCAGATTTTGGGAAATATATATATAGGCGAAGGGGCTATTTTTGAAAACGGGTGCCACATAAGCACATAAATGTAAATAAGGCAGTCGCACAAAAAATATATGTACATATATGTATAAACATGCAAATACATTACTGAAACAATAATTATAACTTTTGAAAAATATTTTAAAGTGTACAAGCGACCCCAAGTACTTCATACAGCCCTATATACTAATCTTTAGTGTATAGGAGCATGAGTAGCTGAAAACCCGATTTATCAAACATGAAGGCCATTTTTGAAAAGGTTTTTGGGTCTGGATCATTTGTGTAAAAGAGGCAGTCAAGTTTAATGGAAACAATCCAGATTTTAGCACACCTTGCATAAAATGACCCTTGTTAAAAGAAATCTTTTCCTCAAAGAATATTTCAAGTGTAAAAGACTGCTTTAATTAATTATAAGTTATGTTCGAGTGTCAAAACTAACCAGGCATGCGTAATTTCAAGTTTATCAACACAATACACTCGCGAATTCGTTCATGTTTAACATGCTATGATATGATGCAAGCCACAGAAGTAGGAATGGATAAAAAAAAGGCCCCTGGGTGGCCATTCACACAGCCTAGTAGATGTGTGCCCTGTCTTAAGCAAATACAAATAGGGATCCTAATGAATATACACGACATGGACAGTTTCTAAGGGGAAGGGTTTACCAAGAAAAGAATGGACTATTCTTAATGATTCTAAGCATAGTCAGGACCCCAAAATTGCACCTAAGTAAGCACTGCACAGTGCAGTCAATAGACTGGCTCAATAGCCTCAAATCTGTGACTTAAAACAAGGCTGGTATGGCCTAAATTTCATAGACAAATAGAGCCTTTTACTGGGCTCTCTCCAGTAGCCGAATACCTGTGACTAAATCTTGGTATATCCTTAAGGATATCCACACAGACTCTGCATAAAAGGGTTAGCAAAAAGGGCAAGTGAAAAGCCCTAAACAGACACATATAGGAGTAGAGTAGGGCAAGTATGCAGTCTCCCAAACAGATACACACAGAGAATAGGCGAGAAGTACATGGATAGTTTAAAATATAGCCAGTCAGAGATGAAAACAAGTTTTAGTGAGACACTGTATTTTTTTCTAGTGTGTATAAGGGAATAAAAATTGATTTATATAGGCAAAGGGTGAGGGTTTTAATTTCTAACGGGAGAAAACCAAGATGGTAAGAGAATATGTATCCCAAAAGTTAAGGAAACCAGTGAAGTACCCCTTTCCATATATAGGTTAACCAATCCCACAGTTTTAGGGTAAAACAAGTCATAAACCAACTAAGACCCATTCTCTTATCCCAAATAAATTCTAGGTTCGCAACTGAGAGCACAAATACAATCAGAACTCAAAGAAATCACTCGATCCTCCTAACAGAATTTCCAACAATTTTTAATTGGGATTTTGCTAATTACCAGAACCCTTTGCAAATTATTAGATCAAATTAAGCTTAATCTAAATCCCCTAAATCATGCCAAAATCAGCTCCTTTCTATTTTAAACCATGTAATCATGTATCTTAATAAAGTAAAGATCAAATATACTGTTAAAGATGAATATATTGTCGAGGGTGTCCAAATTAGACCTCAGTAGTAGTGATAGAAGACACAGGCTATGAGGGGATCAGTTTTAATGCACATAAACAAATCACACAAACGAATCCAGCACAAAGTTTCACTTGTCCTAGTGAAATAACCGTGAGACTATTAACCATGTAATTTCTCGCCCTAATTAGTTGAACAAGAACAACTACACTCAAACAATGTTAGGAAAATTCAGGCATACAAACAGGTATCCTTGTTAAAATAGTGGAATCAACTAAGACTGATGAATTTTGTTCTATAATAATTAATCGATTCTGTTAATATGCCAAAAGAGTTAAACCATTTCGCGTTTGTCATCATTCAAATCTAGAAAACAAATAGGAGAAATAAAAGGGTTTTAGGGTTACCCATTTGATTTGGAACCGGGTCAATCACGACCCGTTTTCGCACTGTACGTGCGCGAGGTGTTTTCATTCCGACAAGTCGTAGGAGTTAGGTTTTTTCAAACCCCCGCCTGATTTTCTTTTCTCCGGTGACAGAGTCGACATCGGCGAAAGTTCAAGCTTTTGACCTCGTCGTTTGGAGAAATTTCCATAGGGGTCGGTAGCGGACCACGAGGAGAGTAGAAAAATATAATTCCTTATGGCTTTTAGTTTTAGGAGGTGGCCGGAATCGGCCATAATCAGTGTAGCCATTAGGTTTTAGGCGAGAGAGAGAAAGAGAATAGGCGGCCGAGTGTTTGTGAGTGGAGTGAGTGAAATGTGGGTTTTGGGGGGTATGTATAGTTAAAATAGGAAATATTGTTTTCAGCCGTTGGATCAAAGGAATGTAGGGCTGGGATCAAGCCACGTAGGCGTGAGGTGGCGCTGAGGTGGCGTCTATGTGGATAAGTGAGTAGAGTGTGAGATGTGCGCGTGGAGTGTATATATAGTGTATATCTGGTGTATATTTGACATAGAATAGGTATAAAAATTTTATAATGTGGATATAAAACCATAGAAAAATTACGGAATTAATTTAAAAATGTTAGAATGGCTAGGAAACGCATAAAAATTGTAATTTTCGGATTTAAAACAATTTGGATAATTTTGTCAAAAATAGAGGTAACTGCAGAGATCGTAAAAATAGCTATGGTTTGAGACGATGCTTCTGAAAATGGCCTCGATTGTCAGCTATTATGAGAAGATCATTCGAAAGAAATGAACGGGCAAGAGTAGATATACAATCATGTGTAAAATTTGAAAACTATTGATTTTGAAAATAGGAGGGACAAAATTAGGTGTCAACAGCTGCCCCTCCTTGCCTGGGATGATGAAAGAGTCTTTGGGAAAAACGTTGACAATGCGGCCAATTTTGTCATGACTCTAGAGGAGTCTATGACTTAAGAGAATGTGAGGCGGCAGGCTGAAATGCTTGCTTTGCTTGGGAATGTATCCTACAATGAAGATGTATTTGCAACATAATGTATATATAAAACGTACCTTCCCGCCGGGCTGAATTGTCTTTCCAGGATTCTTGTCGTATGTGGTTGTATCTGCTATGCCATAATTATGTGTCTTTTGTTGTCAAGTGTTAGATTCGACATCGGGTTATATGCCTTCCGTCGGTGCATTGGGCTGTATACCCTCCGCAGAGAAATAAAATGACAAACTGGTATCGGGTTGTGTACCTTCAACCGACGGTTCGGGCTGTGTACCCTAAGCTAATGTAATTGACAAATCGATATCGGGCTGTGTACCCTCAACCGACACATTGGGTTGTGTACCCTCAGCTAATTTAAATGAAAAATCGATACCGCGCTGTGTACCCTCAACCGATGTCTTAGGCTGTGTACCTCAGCTAATTTAAATGAAAAATTGATGTCGGGCTGTGTACCCTCAGCTAATTTAAATGACAAATCGATATCAGGCTGTGTACCCTCAACTGACGCCTTGGGCTGTTTACCCACAGCTAATTTAAATGAAAAATCAATGTCGGGCTGTGTACCCTCAACCGACGCCTTGGATTGTGTACCCTCAGCTAATTTAAATGACAAATAGATATCGGGCTGTGTACCCTCAACCGACGCCTTGGGCTGTATACCATAAGCTAATTTAAATAACAAATTGATATAGGGCTGTGTACCCTCAACCGACGCCTTGGGCTGTGTACCCTCAGCTAATTTAAATGACAAATCGATATCGGGCAATGTACCCTCAACCGACGCCTTGAGTTGTGTACCTTCAACTAATTTAAATGACAAATCGATATCGGGCTGTGTACCCTCAACCGACGCCTTGGGTTGTGTACCCTCAGCTAATTTAATTGACAAATCGATATCGGGCTGTGTAACCGACGCCTTGGGCTGTGTACCTTCAGCTAATTTAAATGACAAACCTTTGTTGAAATACATCTGTCGTGTGTTGCCCAGTTATGTATTTTTTTGTGCCTGCATCCAAAGAAAGATTGGTGAGTTGTGTGGGGTGGTTCTGTTTGTGCATTCTTTGCTTGCTTTGTGCTCGCTGTCCACGAGTGCCGGGATCTTGGCCGAACTGTCAGGGATATGTATGAAATAGTAAATAATTTAAACTTTTGAAAAACTTTTATAAGAAGGAAATGAAATGTTTTGTCCCATCGAGTCACGAGTCGCGTTGTGTGAAACCAGAGTTGTCGCTCTTCATGCTGTTCCAAACTCCATCAAGTGAAATTTTTTAGGGCAACCTCAAAATTCTGCCCCAGTGTCAATATGTTTGTCCTTTAGGAATTTTTTAGAGTTCCTCAAAAATTCTGCCCCAGTGTTTGCTTCGTCGGAAAATGAAATTTTTGTATTTATGCGACCAAACCTTGAATAGGTTGCCTACGTATCCCACTTGGGGAATCAAGTCGTGACAAGTTCAGATTACATAATGTATTGCAGAATGGGGAAATCACTAATCAGTACGAACTCCTATACATAGTATCTCTTGACAGCGTCTGAGTTGATTGGTTTTGGCCAGACTTCTCCGTCCATCTCTAACAATATTAATGCTCCTCCATTCAGAACTCGGTGAACCATGTAGGGTCCTTGCCAATTTGGTGCAAACTGGCCTTCTGCTTCTTCTTGATTTGGAAATATCTTCTTCAGTACTAATTGCCCAGGTTCAAAGAATCTTTCTGGAACTTTCTTGCTAAATGCCTTAGCCATCCTCCTCTGATATAATTGCCCATGACATACCGCATTCAATCTCTTGCCATTGATGAAGGCCAATTGCTCTATTCTTCCTATGATCCATGCAGCGTCTTTCAATTGTGTTTCTTGGATGATTCTCAAAGATGGTATCTCGACCTCAGCGGGTATCACTGCCTCAGTGCCATACACCAACAAGTAGGGAGTAGCCCCCGTTGATGTTCTCATTGTGGTACGGTACCCTAACAGAACATAGGGTAGGTTCTCGTGCCATTGCTTTGAATTGTTTGTCATCTTGTGCAATATCCTCTTGATGTTCTTATTGGCCGCCTCGATCGCACCATTCATTTGAGGTCTGTATGCGGTGGAATTTCGATGCTTGATCTTGAAAACCTCACATGTCGCTTTCATTAGGTCATTGTTGAGATTGGACCCATTATCAGTGATAATGGATTCCGGAATGCCAAACCGACAGATCATTTTATCACGGACAAAATAAGACACCGCTTTCTTTGTTACTAATTTGTATGATGTAGCTTCTACCCATTTGGTAAAATAATCAATGGCCACCAGTATGAAGCGATGCCCATTGGAAGCGGCTGGCTCGATAGGTCCTATGACATCCATTCCCCAAGCAGCAAAAGACCAAGGCGATCCCATAATGTTCAGTTCATTGGGAGGCACTCGAATCATATCTCCATGGACTTGGCATTGATGGAATTTCTTTGCGTGCTTTATGCAGTCATGCTTCATTGTCATCCAGAAATAACCAGCCCTCAAAATCTTCTTGGCAAGTACGAAACAGTTCATGTGTGGGCCACATGCCCCAGAGTGTATCTCTTCCAACAATTTAGCGGTTTCTTTTGCGTCCACGCATCTCAACAACCCTAGATCGGGTGTCCTCTTGTACAAAACTTCTCCATTCAGAAAGAAACCATTTTCTAACCTCCTTAGTGTCTTCTTTTGGAGACTTGTTGCATTCTTTCCTTTGATGTTGTAGAACCAAGGTTGTCCGTCTGATTCTTCTTCTATGTGGTAACAGTATGCTAGTTGCTTCTTCACTGTCACGGGTATTGGGTCAATGTAGTTCTTGTCAGGATGCTTGATCATAGGAGATATGGTAGCCAAAGCGTCTGCAAACTCATTTTGCATCCTAGGGACGTGCTGGAACTCTATCTTGGTGAATCTTTACTTCAGCTCCTTTAAGCACTCCAGGTATGGCAATATCTTCGAATTCTTCGCTGTCCATTCTCCTCGAACTTGGTGAATCAATAAGTCAGAATCTCTGATTGCTAACAGCTCTATGTTTATTTCCACTGCCAATCTAAGACCCAAAATGCAAGCTTCATACTCCGTCATGTTGTTGGTGCAAGGAAACCTTAGTTTGGCAGTGATAGGATAGTGTTGTCCAGTCTCGGAAACTAATACTACTCCAATACCGACTCCTTTGAAATTGACCGCTCCATCAAAGAATAGCCTCCAACTATCATACTCTTCAGTGATATCTTCCCCTACGAACATAACTTTCTTGTTAGGGAAATGGTGTGCAAAGGTTCATAGTTATCTCCCACTGGATTGTTGGCCATGTGATCAGCCAAGGCTTGAGCTTTCACTGCCTTTTGGGTGACGAAAGTGATGTCAAATTCACTGAGCAGCATTTGCCACTTAGCCAACTTGCCAGTAGGCATGGGTTTTTGGAAGATGTACTTGAGAGGATCCATCCTTGATATCAGCAATTTTGAGTAAGATGTCAAGTAGTGTCTCAACTTCTGTGCTATCCAGGTCAGCGCGCAGCACGTGCGTTCCAGCAATGTGTACTTGGCCTCGTAAGGAGTAAACTTCTTACTTAGATAGTATATTGCTTGCTCCTTCCTTCCAGTTGAATCATGTTGTCCCAATACTTCGAAGGCCGAATCTACCTCGGACAGGTACAAGATCAAAGGTCGCCCAGGCTCAGGTGGGACCAGCACAGGCAGGCAAGACAAGTATTCCTTTATTCGATCAAATGCTTTTTGGCAATCCTCTGTCCACTCGATCACTGCGTCTTTCTTCAGCAACTTGATGATTGGCTCACAGATGACGGTGCATTGTGCTACGAAAAGGCTGATGTAATTGAGCCTTCCCAGGAAGCTCATAACCTCTTTCTTGCTTTTTGGCGGCGGCAGCTCTTTGATGGCCTTGATCTTGGATGGGTCCAATTCGATACCTTTCCTACTGACGATGAAACCCAGAAGCTTCCCTGCTGGGACACCAAAATCACACTTTGCCGGATTTAGCTTCAGATTGTACTTTCGCAAGCGATTGAAAAACTTGCGTAAGTTTTCAAGATGCTCCGAACTCTTCTTTGATTTGATGATCACATCGTCCACGTAGACTTCAATCTCTTTGTGCATCAGATCATGAAACATCGTTGTCATCGCTCTCATGTAAGTTGCCCCAGCATTCTTCAAACCAAACGGCATAACCTTGTAGCAATAAGTCCCCCAAGATGTAGTGAAAGTTGTCTTCTCGGCGTCCTCCTCATCCATGAGCACTTGATGATAACCGGCGAAGCAGTCCACGAAGGGTTGCAACTCGTGCTTCGCGCAATTATCAATCAGAATGTGTGTGTTCGGCAGGGGAAAGTCATCCTTTGGGCTTGCTCTATTCAGATCCCTGTAATCCACACAAACTCGGAGTTTCCCATCTTTCTTCGGCACTGAAACAATGTTAGCCAGCCAAGTTGTATGTTTGACTGTTTTCAGGATTCCTGCGTTGAGCTGCTTGGTCACTTCTTCCCCAATCTTCAACAGAACCGATGACTTGAAAGTTCCGGCTTTTTGTCGAACGGCGGAAAGTCCTGATTGATAGGTAATTTGTGAGCTACCACATCCGTGCTTATGCCAGTCATGTCATCGTACGACCAGGCGAATACGTCCTCATATTCTTTGAGAAACTCATTATACAACTTTTTATCCTCGGCGGTTAGATGCACACTGATCCTTGTCTCTTTCACAACTCCCTCATCTCCTAAGTTTATCACCTCAGTCTCCTCTCGGTTTGGCTTAGGCTTATTTTCGAATCTTTTAATTTCTTCTTGTGTAGTTTCATCAAAATCATCATAATCAACTCCAGTGTCCTCAAGCTCCATTGTTTCCTTACACGTTGCGATTGTGGACTCAATGGAATCATTAGTATGAATGCTGAAAAAGTAAAATATTTCAATATTAAAAGATTAAAGCAAAAGTTAAACGAGAAATAGTGCGATATTTTATTTATGAATCCTTGCAAAACAGAGTTTGTAGGGAGACATGTGCAACAAAGAAAAATGTAAATTCCACGACTCAAAGTCGGGTTTTATTTTAGAAAGCACAAAATAAATTTTATCCCCTCAGCTCTACTAAGGTCCACGGTAAGCTCGGGCCCGGTTGCTGATCCAGTTGTTCAGTGCCACTCCAGATCTAGCCCTTGTCAGTCCAGGAGGTTCAACATGTTCTTCTAGGATTACACAGCAGTCTTATCAGATATGAATAGATTTTGCATTCTTGCCAGCAGATCCTCTTCAGCATCAGCTATCTTTGGCTCCACCTCTTGTGCTGCGGACACCTCCCCTTTTCGGCCATCCAAGTATCTAGACGAGACGAAGATATGCAAGAGAGTCTTGGTGCTTTTCTTATAGAACTTGAAATCAAGTGACGCTTCTTCCATGCTCTTTTCGTAGGTCACAATGTACCCTATGCCAGCCTTCTCATTGTCGGGCCTCATCACAATTCTGATTGGCTCGACCATGCCATCCAGGTTCTTGTCCAAACCTTTGCCAGGTTCATAGTCTTGCTTGATCATGATGCCTATGACCCAGTCTCTGGGCCACTTTGTAGGTTGTGGGAGTACATATGGCTCTTCGATCACTACTTCCATAGGTTCGGGTACTTTGGGTATCCATACTTGCTTTCCCTTTGTTTCTTCAGAGATGCGCTTCCAGTTTGGGCGGGCATTGGGTGAGTATATTGGTCGCTTCTCAGTCTTAGCTGGTAGGGTCTCACGAAATTCGCATGAGGGAACTCCCCAATCAAACATGACTGGCTCCCAGACCAAATTCCTCCCTTCATAGCCTTTGCCTCGGCTATCCCAATAGGTGCTGTAAAAGTTCCTCTTCCTTTTTTCAACCCTAGGCGGTGTGTTGACCAATTTGGGAGCAAAATATGCAGTATATCCCTTTTGGATCATGTCTATGGGATTCCAACTTGAATTGTAGTTCTTGCAGCGTCCTCCTCGGGTGCCTTGCACTGCTCCCACAAGTTCTACAGTATAGAATGTCTGCCCATCAGGAGCATTCACTTCAATTGCTGGTATAGTTTGATCGTTGTAGATTGAGTTGTTCCTCTCACCGAACACTGCCACCTCTTTTTTTATCCCATTCGAACTTCATAGTTTGGTGCAATGTAGAAGGTACTGCTCCAGCCATGTGGATCCAACGCCTCTCTAACAACATATTATAGGAAGCAGAGATGTCCATGACATGGAATTCAGTAGTGAACTCCACTGGACCGACCATGATAGTCAGTTCAATCTCCCCAATTGTGCTTCTTTGTGACCGATCGAATGCCTTCACCTTCATATCTCTCTCCCTTATCTTGCTTTGGTCAATTCCCATTCTTTTCAGAATGATGAACGGGCATATGTTCAGACCTGAACCTCCATCGATCAAAACTCTTCCTACAAACCAATCTTTGCATTTGACAGTGACGTGCAAAGCTTTGTTGTGATTCAACCCTTCAGGTGGTAGCTCATCTCCGTGAAAAGCAATTCGGTTGGCCTCCATGACTTGTCCAACCATACTAGCCAGGTTTTCAACTGAAGTGTCCACCGGGACATGTGCTTCGTCCAGCACTTTCATCAAAGCACTTCGGTGGCTCTTCGATTTGAGGAGTAGAGCCAAAACGGAGATTTTTGTTGGAGTTTTGCCCAAGTGCTCAGCTACTGAGTAATCCTTTGCTTGCACCTTCTTCCACAGTCCCTCGGACTCTTCCTCGCTGATGCCTCGTCTATCTTGAACAAGATGCTCGGGAGTATAGATCCTTCCACTCCTAGTCATCCCTTGTGCAGCAGCTGTCTCAACTGTGAACTTGTTCTTCTTCTCCATTTCATAATCCCATGGTACCGCCTTGTCGCTGTATGGGGGAACCACATCAACATAGAATTTTGGAGTCACTTCTACCTCAATGGGCTCTGGTGCTATAGCGGCTTGAGCAACTGAAGCGGTTGCTGGTACCTTTTCTTTTGCCTTAACAATAGTCCCTTCCAAGTTGCATTCCTCATCCAATTCGATCTGGTTTACCCTATTGTCTCCATGATTAGGCAGGGGGTTGTTCTGCACGTTTGGAGTCTTCAAGTGTATCACCTTTTGGTCGATCAAATCTTGTATCTTGTCCCTCAAGGCGTAGCACTTTTCAGTATCGTGACCAGGTCCTCCAGAGTGACATCCTATCAGGTATTTTGAATGGCACGAGTTGTATGTGGCCGGCTGCTTTGAGTCTTTCGAACAACTGAGTGCAAGATTCAGCCAGTGGGGTATAGTTTCTTTTGGGTCTTTGGTTGTTATTGGCGTGAGGCCTTGGTGAATAGATATTAGTATTTCAGTAGTTGGGACTTTGTGGGTATGTTGGTCTTTGTGATTGTGGTTTTGGTACATGGGCTGAGTGTTGTAGACTGGGTAGGTGGATGTGGGTGGTATGTATGGATAGGAGGGAGGAGGTGTTTGGTAGTAGTGGTTATGAGTAGGGGAGTGGTCAAGTGATGCGGCCACGAAGGACACATCGTCCTTCTTCTTTCTTGATGTGGCAGTTCTGCTAGCCTGTAGGACTTTGTTAGCGGCTTGTAGTGCGGCCAAGCTAACAATCCTTCCAGTCTTCAGTTAATTTTCAACCATATCCCCAATTTTGATCAACTCTCCAAACTTCTTATCTTGCAGGTTCAGCATCTTATCAAAATAGACGTCTTCTTGTATGCCGATGAAGGTTGCTACTATCTAAGTGTCTTCCATGGGAGGTTGGACTTTGGCGGTTTCAGCCCTCCATCTAGTTGCAAACTCTCTAAAAGTCTCGGTGGACTTCTTCTTCAATTTCTCTAGGTAGAACCGGTCAGGCATAGCATCAGTGTTGTGCCCAAAACTGTCGACGAAATCTCCAGCCATTGCTTCCTAGCTCGTCCACTTCTTTGTCTGTTACTTAGAGTACCATACTAGCACATATTTAGTTAGACTGCAGTTGAACAGCTGCATGTGGATCTTTTCGTCATGTCCAACTCCAATCAACTTGTCACAGTAAGATCTTAAATGAGCCATTAGGTCTCCACTGCCATCGAACATGTTGAACTTGGGTGTCTTGTATCCTTCGGGCATCTTCAAGTCAGGATACAAGCAGAGGTCCTCATAAGCTAGCCCTCGGGTTCCTTTGGTGTCTTGGAGTTGCTTGAACTTCTCTACCAGCCATTGGACTTGCTCCTTGGAGTTGTCTGGGTCTTCCTTAGTCCATGCATACATTTCATGATCTTTGGTGGGTGATACGATGGTTTTAGTTTCAACGGTGAAGGATGGTAGGTTGTTTTGTGATGCTTTTGGTGGTACAGTGTAGGTAGGGTAAGGAATATCTTATTCAGGGTAGAGTAGATCTTTGCCGTGAGGGCAAGTAGTTTGGTTTGGTTCAATGATTTCGTCAGTATGGATAAGGGGGATCCCATTTTCCAACTCGAGCAGCCTCTGCTCCAGCTTAGCATTACTTTCATAGGCGACCACGCCTTGTTTCTCAGGAGTTCTATTTCTAATTTTGTCAAACTCAGCCATGATATTTCGTCTCGTCCTTGTCCTTGTAGGTAAAGGGGGAGGTGTCGGGATTGAACCTTTGAACCTCAACCGGTATTGCGGTGCGGCTAGAATGCACAAACCAAACTATTAGGTACTTGAAAAAAACCGCGGAATTGAACACAAGACTGACTTCGGCCAGGTTCTTTTATCAATCTCCTGGTCCTTGCTTAACTCCTTGTTCCGTAAACCAGTCGCTGGTAGATCTGATCGGATCCCGGACACGGGAGAGCCCAGGAAGGGTCAAAATAAAACTGCCTAACTGTACTCAATGTACAAATATCTTCTTTTTCGCAGCGCTATCTGTCGTACCGTTGACTCTATCTATTCATGGAATTTTCTTCTTTTTTTTTCATTTTCGATTTTATATAGGCTCGCTCCCTCTTTTTCGCCAGGTTTCATTCGATTTGTTGTGGATTGGATGATGGAAGGGGACTGATACAGCAAAAACAAGAAGAGAAGATGTGAGTATACGTTAATTTAAATAAAATCGCATCCTATCATGCATGGGACCTCTTTTGTGCCAGAGGTGGGCCTATCGCAGATTCGAAGTTTGCGCCAAACACATCATTTTATTTGCTTAAGCATAATCATCACCAGTCTAAAACCCAAATAACAAAATTTTATTCAATTTGCTTGACTTTATTACAACCACTAATTTAAAGACGATGACACGATTAAGACGAAAGCAACAACATAAAAGGACAAGACGACTCGACTCGATACGACTAGGCTAGGTGCCAAGCAAAGAGACTCCCGATTCAAACATCAGCTCCAGCGTCTTCTTTTTCCTTCTCCTCCTTGGCTTCTTCCTTGGGTTTGTGAACCAAACTCATGAGTGGAGGATCAGCAAATGTCACCATCAGGTCTTTCCCAGCCTCCATGTCACCCAGAGCTTTTATGAAGAACTCGCAGATTTCTATTCCCTTTGCTTCTTTCTCTTCCAGTGGTACTGACTTAAAATACTCTCCCCATCCTTTGAGCAAATCTTGTAAATTCCCAGTAGCTTGCCTTGCAGTCATGACCTTGCCGGTCCAATACTTGAGTTCATCCCCTTTTATCTTATCCTTGTATTGTCACCTCATCTCCCTTTCTTATTTCACCATTAACTCCTTCTTTCTTTGGTCAAACTCGTGTTTCAACATCTTGTATTTTTTAGAAGGATTTGGAGCTTTGTCTTTCCTTTTTAGTGTAGTCTTGGATCGGAATCTTGCCTTATCTTCGCCGAGCCATTGAGGATAGGTTAGGGTAGCTGTGGGGTTCACCCTACTGTCTCGACCACATCAAAACCGCATAGTAAGCCTCTTCTCCCATATTGTCAATATAGTGCCAACCATCGGATGTTCAATGTCCTTTACATCAATGTTGAAGGTTCTCCTTTCAGTCAATTGTGGGGTTTGTTGTGTCATTCCCACTTGTCGGAGTACTCTTAGAGGAACATAGTGGTGAGTTCCTCGGAATCCAATCAACGTCAAGAAAGTTATGTCTTGACCTTGTATAGAAACAACGAAGCTGGCACAGTTCTCAATCACCCATTGCACCTCTTGCAACTCCTCGAACTTGGTGTACCATCCTTCCATGTTTGTTGGGTCTTCCCATGCCACTGTTCCAGCCATGCGGGTGCTATGTGAGCGGATCCCCCCTTTCCAAGATGGTTTTGGTGCTACAGGACTGACAGGGACGCTATGCAAGTGTTCTATCAACCATATTTGCAACAACAGGTTGCACCCCTCGAAGAAATCTCCTCCTCTTCTACATTTGGTTAGGGCCCAGTAAACTTCCTCTAGAATCATTGGAACCAAGCTTACTTGATGTTTGAAAGCACCTCTGCGTAACCCCTCTACCACTCTTCCCAATCTTATGTCGATCTTTCCTACCTTCTCGGGGAAAACCATGCTTCCTAGAAACGCAACGATGAAAGCATTGGATTCAGTCCACTTCCAGTCTTGAATTTCCCATGCCCCAGTCCAATCATGACTAAGTATTGGATCTCCAAACCTAGAATGCAATATTCCAACGTGACCTTCCCATCATGCACTCCTTGGACATATAGATCATAAGGAGCTCCCAGCAGTTCGATGAACTCCTTAGGGTCAACGTCTCAGGAATAAATCATAGTCTCAGGTCCATGCTCCAACCCTACTAGTCCCCCAAATTCTTCCAGCATTGGTGCCAACTCAAAGCCATTGAAATGAAAACCCGCCCTTTTGTAGTCCTAGAAGTGTGCGTCGGCCTCTACCAATCTAGGCATGGCAGTTAGGCCTGGAGAGCCACCAATTCCCCCAGCACCTTTTGAACATGAGCTTTGCTGACAATGGCCAAATCTTCCTACCAAAGTTTGACCAAATGAGGAGGTCGGGAAACGATCTCAAATTGGAGTGTACCTTTTGCAGCCATAGTTTGAAAACCAAAGCAAGAAAAGGTAAAGACCAAAACATTCTAATAGCTTTGATCATGCTTAAACAGGAGATCAATGTCTTGTGCAAACATTTCTTCGAATCAATGCAGAGATGCAAGTTGTCACTTTTCGGGTTTAAAACCCTTTTGACATTTGGCGTAGGTTTACTAATGGACTATTATGTGCCAAGGACGTATAGCCTTCCTAGGTTTGTCATTATGCAAAGAAAATAAATACACATTTTGTCGCCAACTATTCTCATAAATTCCCCAAAATTTTGAAAATCAGTATATGCTAAAGTAAAATACAAGAGAAAAAATAAAAATGATATTTTGACTAGGGCAGCATGCTCCTTTTCCATCTTGGCTTTCTTTGCTTCTCGTGTAATCTCCTTAACTTCTTCCATAGCTTTGGTTAAGTATCCCTTAGCCGCTACCAAAATGCAAAATGTCTATCTTTGTGCACTCTGAGTTCCGTTGTTCCAGTTTTGTCTCCAACGCCTCTATCTTTTCCTCTTGCTCTAATGTATGTTTCTTCCACATTTCGATCTCTTCTTTGTTTTCCTTATCCATTTTGACAGCTTTCAACATGAACTCTCGGTATCGAATTTGAGCCTCTGCCTTACGATCTCTTATGTTATTTCCTCGACTTGGCCCCGCTACCACATTTCCCTTTATACTAGAGCGTAACTAACTTTTTTAGTTTTGTTCGCATCCAGTGTTGTATCTATCTGGTGCTAGCGATGCTTCTCCCATGAGTTGTCTTCCTACCCAGGATTTTCTAATGCTCTTGACTCTCGGAACAACATCTCCAGTGTAATCAAACTGATAGTCTTTCGTGTCTGGTATCAATGGTATAATTTGCTTACTCCCTGCTTGCCTAATCACCCTTAATGATTGGTAAGGTTGGAGACCTCTTAATCCTATAAGTATCACAAAGGATGCCTTCTCAGAACTAATGATGAAATCTGATGAAGGAAACCAAGTGAACATCCACTGAATTGAGTCCTCTGTTATGTTTTCAAACAATGTTACCCATTTCTCTGTGCTGCTTGGTTGTTTGAATTTTGAATCTCCGTATCGTTCCCCAATCAAGTAGTTGCAACCGGCTGGCTTGGACAACGCTTGCACACCTCTTGCTTTCCTCAAATGTTCCTTTGTAGTAGAAGATTGCACCCTTGGAAGTATTTTGCTCCTCTTTTGCAACAAACCAAAGCCCGATAAATGTCTGCTACTATCATAGGAACTATGGTATAACGATAACCATAAATTCCATTGAACACCGCATCGGCAACTATGACAAGTCTCGAACATATGTCGTGACGTGAACTCTCGGGGAACACCATTGCTCCTAAAAAACAAATAGCAAATGCAAGTGGTCTAGCTCTCCTTCAATCACTGTAGGATTTAAACTCTTTCTTATGGTTGTCCAACGCACTCAAATACCTAAACCGAGTGTAGAAGTAGGAAAATGGTATCTTCTTTTGTTGTAAAAACTCCACATCCACACTTGCTACCATCCCTAACTTTTTACGAAACTCTTCAATTGTAGGGACGCTAGGTGTTAGTATGCACCCGCCTTGCCAACGATGTTTGTTTAACCCCGAATGTGACGCGAACCCCCCTATTTCTTTCAACAAGGATATTAATTCGACATCCCCAAATCTAAACACATTCAATTCTAAATCCCAAATGACACTGATGCTTCAATCATCTCCCTACACGGTTCCATTTCTAATAGCAAAACCAGATGGCCCAAGTGTTGACGTACTTCGCTTTGCTCTCCTAGTGACAAGTTACTCCACCAACTAGTTAACAAAGGAGGTGCGCCCATAGTCATTCCAAAACGATGAAATTTTTGACTCATTGTGACCTAAAAAAAAAAGACAAATAAAGGATTAAAACCCCATCCCCTTTGAGAATAATTGGACGAATCGAAATGCATTTTTATTTTCGTCTCACTTTTCTTTTTCTTTTCTTTTCTCTCAAATGCACATAATCATGTCCAAATGCCCCTTTGGGGTTTAAAACCCGTTTAGGTAGTTTGGACAAGTTGAAGACTAGCCGACTCGCGGGGAGCCCTTCCTACGGCATGATGCATGCTCATTATATTAAAAGAGTAGTGTAATTCTAGACACGGTTCCCCAAGGCGGACGGCCAAGGAGTGGGATCATTTGAAATTGTTGGTTGTACTATGGACCAACTATATTCCAAAATGTCCCTCTTAAAAGGTGTTTTGGTGGTGAAGCGACCGTGGGATCCACGTAATCGCCGTGTGTGTGTAAAGTGTCGTTTCCCAGGAGTGGGAGAATATGAGTGAAATATGCCAAATGTTACATCAAATTTATAATTCAACACAAATAAATAAATAAAGGAAAAATAAAAACAAAAAAGGAAACCAAGTTAGTAAGATAATAATAATAATATGAATAGCAAAATAATAACCACGTAAATCCCAAAAGTAAAGACTTGTTGTGGTTAGGACTTTGAGTATCCCCAGCGGAGTTGCCATTCTGTCATACCCGATTTTTGACTCAACTCAAAGCGAGTCGGGTTTCGGATTTGACTGGGTGAACTCGTTTGAGTTAAGATGTTGGAGTCGCCACCTAATATAGTTTCTAAGGTGTATTAGGTCACCTAAGTATCTAAGGTCAAGTTCAATAAGTCATACTAGTCTATTCCAGAGATTCTATAGGGTAAGAAGTCCAAATGACTCGGGGAAGAAGGTGCTAGGCACTTCCCCGAGTCCCACGAAAGGTGGTTCCCGTCCGAGTCTACATTTTCGGATAAAAAGAGTATATATTATCATAAATATTAACTTGGGAGGTTTAATATAGCATTTAGTTCAAGAAAACATAATGTCTATGCAATTTAGAACACATATATGCAAGTGGTTTTCACATACGGCCTATATTTAAGCCCAGTCGTATTTTACGACCTCTAATATCAAACGCCTAATCGTAAATAAGTTTTAACATGAAAAGGGTGTTCAATTTCAACTTATCTATGCAATTCTCACACTTAAAACAATTTACATAAATGGTCTACTTTGCAAATAAAATTCAAATTTATCAAAATCGAAGGGGTGTTGTTTTAAAACGAAAGGTTGGCCATTTAGGGTCGGTGTGACTCGTCATTAATTGTCGAGCCCTAACCTTAATGGCCTTTTTTGTGTAGGGGTCAGATTTTGGGAAATATATATATAGGCAAAGAGGCTGTTTTTGAAAACGGGTGTCAGAGAAGCACATAAATGCAAATAAAGTTATCGTACGTAAAGTATATGTATATATAGGTATAAACATGCAAATACATGACTGAAACAATAATTATAACTTTTTTAAAATGTTTTAAAGTGTACAAGCGACCCCAAGTACTTTATATACCCCTATACACTATTAGATTAGTGATTAGTGTATAGGAGCATGAGTAGCTGAAAAACCAATTTATCACACATGAAGGCCATTTTTGAAAAAGTTTTTGGGCCTGGATCATTTGTGTAAAAGAGACAGTCAAGTTGAACGGAAATAGTCCAGATTTTAGCACATTTTTGCATAAAATGACCCCTATTAAAAGAAATCTTTTCCTCAAAGAATATTTCAAGTGTAAAAGACTGCTTTAATTAATTATAAGTTATGTTCGAGTGTCAAAACTAACCAGGCATGCGTAATTTCAAGTTTATCAACACAATACACTCGCGAATTCGTTCATGTTTAACATGCTATGATATGATGCAAGCCACAGAAGTAGGAATGGATAAAAAAAGGCCCCTGGGTGGCCATTCACACAGCCTAGTAGATGTGTGCCCTGTCTTAAGCAAATACAAATAGGGATCCTAATGAATATACACGACATGGACAGTTTCTAAGGGGAAGGGTTCACCAAGAAAAGAATGGACTGTTCTTAATGATTCGAAGCATAGTCAGGACCCCAAAATTGCACCTAAGTAAGCACTGCACAGTGCAGTCAATAGACTGGATCAATAGCCTCAAATCTGTGACTTAAACAAGGCTGGTATGGCCTGAATTTCATAGACAAATAGAGCCTTTTACTAGCTCTCTCCAGTAGCCGAATACCTGTGACTAAATCTTGGTATATCCTTAAGGATATCCACACAGACTCTGCACAAAAGGGTTAGCAAAAAAGGCAAGTGGAAAGCCCTAAACAGACACAGATAGGAGTAGAGTAGGGCAAGTATGCAGTCTCCCAAACAGATAAACACAGAGAATAAGAGAGAAGTACATGGATAGTTTCAAACATAGCCAGTCAGAGATGAAAACAAGTTTTAGTGAGACATATTTGTTTACCTTCTGATCAAGTAAGGAATTAAAAAGGAGGTGGTAATGCAGGTATTGCTCTGGCCTCTTCCTTTAGTGAACAAGCAAGCCAGATAGAAACAATGATGTTGCAGTAATTGAGAGTCTTCCACAGCCTCTCTCTAAGTTGTAATACAATAAAAGGCCTTCTGAATAACTAAGGGAAGAGAGAATGTTTTAGTCGAGCAGGTCTTTTCTGTATGTTTTCCCAGTGTGTATAATGGAATAAAAACTAAATTATATAGGCAAAGGGTGAGGGTTTTAAGTTCTAACGGGAGAAAACCAAGATGGTAAGAGAATATTGATCCCTAAAGTTAAGGAAACCAATCAAGTACCCCTTTCCATATATGGGTTAACCAATCCCAAAGTTTTAGGGTAAAACAAATCCTAAACCAACTAAGACCCATTTCCTTATCCCAAATAAAGTCTAGGTTCACAACTAATAGCACAAATACAATCAGAATTCAAAGAAATCACTCGATCCTCCTAAAAGAATTTCCAACAATCTTTAATTGGGATTTTGCCAATTACCAGAACCCTTTGCAAAATCAAATTAAGCTTAATCTATATCCCCTAAATCATGCATAAATCAACTCCTTTCAGTTTTAAACCATGTAATCATGCATCTTAATAAAGTAAAGATCAAATATATTGTTAAAGATGAATATATTGTCGAGGGTGTCCAAATTAGACCTCAGTAGTAGTGATAGAAGACACAGGCAATGAGGGGATCAGTTTTAATGCACATAAACAAATCACACAAACGAATCCAGAACAAAGTTTCACTTGTCCTAGTGAAATAACCGTGAGACTATTAACCATGTAATTTTTCGCCCTAATTAGTTGAACAAGAACAACTACACTCAAACGACGTTAGGCAAATTCAGGCATACAAACAAGTATCCTTGTTAAAATAGTGGAACCAACCAAGACTGATGACTTTGGTTCTATAATAATTAATCGATTATGTTAACATGCCAAAAGACTTAAACCATTTCGCGTTTGTCATCATTCAAATCCAGAAAACAAATAGGGAAAATAAAAAGGTTTTAGGGTTACCCGTTTGATTTGGAACCGGGTCAATCGCGACCCGTTTTCCCACTGTACGTGCGCGAGGTATTTTCATTCCGACAAGTCATAGGAGTTAGGTTTTTGCAAACCCCCGCCTGATTTTCTTTTCTCCAGTGGCAGAGGCGACATCGGCGAAAGGTCAAGCTTTTGACCTCGTCGTTTGGAGAAATTTCCATAGGGGTTCTGTAGCGGACCACGAGGAGAGTAGAAAAATATAATTTCTTATGGCTTTTAGTGGCCGGAGGTGGCCGGAATCGGCCATAATCAGTGTAGCCATTAGGTTTTTGGCGAGAGAGAGAAAGAGAAGAGGCGGCCGAGTGTTTGTGAGTGGAGTGAGTGAAATGTGGGTTTTGGTGGGTGTGTATAGTTAAAATAGAAAATATTGTTTTCAGCCGTTGGATCAAAGGAATGGAGGGTTGGGATCAAGCCACATAGGCGTGAGGTGGCGTCTATGTGGATAAGTGAGGAGAATTTGAGATGTACATGTGGAGTGTATGTATAGTGTATATCTGGTGTATATTTGACATAGAATAGGTATAAAAATTGTATAAAATAGATATAAAACCATAAGAAAATTACGGAATTAATTTTAAAATGTTAGAATGGCTAGGAAACGTATAAAAGTTGTAATTTTGGGATTTAAAAAAATTTGGATAACTTTGTCAAAAATAGAGGTAACTGCAGAGATTGTAAAAATAGCTATGGTTTGAGACGATGCTTTTGAAAATAGCCTCGATTGTCAGGCTATTATGAGAAGATCAGTTGAAAGAAATGGACAGGGCAAGAGTAGATATACAATCATGTGTAAAATTTGAAAACTATTGATTTTGAAAATAAGAGGGACAAAATTGGGTGTCACCACATACTAGGTTTAGGGCTATCCAAACTAGACATCTAAGAGTACAAAAGAATACATACGCCTCCTAAAGGGAGCAAAATACAATTGAAATAATAAACATACCACTGGTGGCCATCCTAAACAGAATGTGGCTCACCCTGACAGCTGAAGTTGTCTTTGCTCCGTAACAACGTGACGAACTCAATCTTGGAGCGAACTTGCCGAAACGAAATAAATAGACAAGAAACAAACAACAAACAAGGGTGAGTCAAAAGGACTCAATAAGTGCGGGTAGACTAGCCACCTCAAAGAATAGGATAGCTAGCCAGGGAGAAGAGCTAAGCAACTACTGACTAGAAACGCATACAACTAAGGCATATAAACCAATTAGGGACACAAAATAGCCAGAAAACATATAGACAAACTGAAATATGTCCACAACATGGTATACGTACCGCATACACAAAACATAGCACGATAGTTATACAATAGTCAGCATGCGGTGCAATGAAATGGGATGAATGCAGTATGATGCAATGCAGTCACATGTGCCTGATACCCATCTCCGGTGCGGGACTCTCATTTATATCCCCTACAGGCGTGTAGGCCGAGCCCACCATATAGAACCTATGTAGGCACGCATGTCGAACCAACCTCATGTGATGTAAACCTCCTGCGGCGTGCAGGTCGAGCCAACCATATAGGCATACATCCTTCTACAAGCGTGTAGAACGAGCCCACCATATAGAACCCATGTAGGTGCGCATGTCGAGCCAACCTCATGTGATGTATACCCCCTGCGGCGTGCAGGTCGAGCCAACCATATAGGCATACATCCTCCTACAAGAGTGTAGGACTAGCCATCTGCGTAAACAGTATCAAACCAGATCATAGATCCCCTGCAGATATGCAGACTAAACCAACCAGCATAAAATACAACAAATATTAACCCATACAGTGTAAATCATTCTTTTCAAAAAAAAACCTACATTGTAAGTATGCATTTATCTGCAGCTATGCATGAATAGAGACATACATAGACATATCCACAGGCATAAGGCCACAAAGAAATTGATAGAAACCACTCACCATCTACCAAGAGATATATATAATAATAACCCTTCACCGGCGTGGGACTCTCATCGACTACCGGGAAGTATATGCAATGATGACCCTTCACCGGCTCGGGACTCTTATCGATTACATGGAAGTATATGTCAAGCTCAAAACCAAAGTACAATGCTCATATGCTCAATACAATACCAACAACAGAGGATAACAAATAATATACAATGTAAATCCAACCCTAAGGCATAATGAGTACGCATATCGTCAGCTACAAACGTAAGGAACACGTGGAAGGATATCCACAAGGCCAAGGGCCTCCAAAGAAATAGATACAAACACTTACCTTATTCCAAAGTGCAACTCAACAACCCCTTTATCCTTTGGATTCGCTGCCAGACGATCCTGCTAGATGTTTCGGGGTGAAAATGATATTTTTGTCCTGTTCCTTTTCCTTTCTTTTCTCTCTTTTCTAGCGTTTCTTTTATGCTCACTGCGTTCTCTTTGCTTCTTGTTCTGGTCTCGCCTCTTTCTTATGTTTCAGAAATGCTAAATTAAGGATTTTATCCTTAACAAGTCAGCACCGCCACCGTCTTAATTACTTTTCCTTTTTCTTTTCTTTTCATTTATTAACTGAAAATTTCCTACAACGACTAAAATAAAAATGGAATCCTATAAAATTCAAAATAATCCCAAATTTTCAAGCAAGTTATACAAAATATATGTAACATACTCGCTAAGGCGGATCTCAAATCGGATTTCTGAAACTCAATATGCGAATTAAACGGAAAAAGATCAAATTATTAATTTTTCGGAATATTAGCGGAATCTATCTGAACGACACTTTCGAAAGTTCACACAGGTTACAAATGACCATAGTAACCTAACGGCGCCTTCAGATTTCGAATCGGAGCGCATTTTCCCGAATCGGAACTCGAAGTTAAAATTTATTGCTAATGAAAATTGAAACCTTCTTCCGATACCTACCAAACGAAGTCCGATTTAGTTCCAATTTTATAGACATATCCTAATGAACCTTACGAAGATTTTAAAATTATCGGCACACTAATCGGAGTCCTAACTTCCGAAAGGACTACCTAAGGTCGTTTCATTCTCCTCCACTTAGACTCCCGTTCGTCCTCGAACGAACCTAATTCTAAATAAAAATTCACACAGATAACAAGAGAACTTGAACAACCTTCATAAACTATTTCACGGACATTATCTCATGGTTACAGAATTAGAATTATAACATACACAGCGCTTTCCTGGGATAAAACATACCCAGATAATATTATCACACTATTGCCCAGCTTATTCAGAATAAGTTGACCCTTCCTCGATTACAATAGGGGAGTTCTATATTTTAGGATTTTCCTTTTTATAGGAAGGTTAAATTGACATTGACTCTAGATGAATTAACATGATTCCGACGACGAATCACCTCGTCGATATACTTTTCGATATAGAACAGGTCGATGAAACAAAGAATTAGCTTACGCTTAGAGATTTAATATTAGCATTCAGTATTGGAGGAAAAAGCCTCCACTTAAAGCATAAACTCATATAGCTAATTTGAATAAAAATAGCCATCCTCGCACAGTCTGTCGGACTAAGGAAGACTTAGCTAAAATTAGAACGCGGCTCAGACCTGAGCTAGCAAATTACACTCTCGAGTTTCCAAACAACTGCAACTCTTGAGTTCACAACTCCATGCCTTGGTTGTAAGCACCACTGCCTTATGGATCAACTCAGGGGTCAAATGACGCTTCTCATTACCCTTAGTAGCCTTAAAATACAACAATGTGCTTACCTGGCTACGTTGACACGCACTCTGGCTCAACACAAGGAACATTACAAGCGGCTACTAACCGCCTAAGCTTACTAGTACCGGATGAAGAAAAGAGATAATGAAACGACCTTAGGTAATCGTTTCGAAAGTTAGGACTCCGATTGGTGTGCCGATAATTTCAAAATCTTCGTAAGGTTCATTAGGAAATGTCTATAAAGTTGGAACTAAATCGGACTTCGTTTGGTAGGTATCGGAAGAAGGTTTCAATTGTCGTTAGCAATAAATTTTAAAAAGAGGTTTTCAAGCTCCGATTCGGGCAAATGAGCTCGGATTCGAAATCTGAAAGCGCCATTAGGTTTGTATGGTCATTTGTAACCTATGTGAACTTTCCAAAGTGAATTTCGATGTCGCTCGGATAGTTTCCGCTAAAATTTCAAAAATTAATAATTTGATCTTTTTCCGTTTAATTCGCATATTGAGTTTTTTTAGAAACCGATTTGAGATTCGCCTTAGCGAGTATGTTACATCTATTTTGTATAACTTGATTGAAAAATTTGGGATCATTTCAAATTTCGTAGGATTCATTTTTATTTTAGTCGTTGTAGCAAATTTTCAGAAAAGAAAAGAAAAAGGAAAAAGTAATTAAGATAGTGGCTTGCTAAGGATAAAATCCTTAACTTAGCATTTCAGAAACATAAGAAAGAGGCGAGACCAGAACAAGAAACAAAGAGAACGCAGTGAGCATAAAAGAAACGCTAGAAAAGAGAGAAAAGAAAGGAAAAGGAACAGAAAAAAATATGATTTTCACCCCGAAACATCTAGCAGGATCGTTTGGCAGTGAATCCAAAAGATAAAGGGGTTGTTGAGTTGCAATTTGGAATAAGGTAAGTATTTGTATCCATTTCTTTGGAGGCCCTTGATCTTGTGGATATCCTACCATGTGTTCCTTACGTGTGTAGCATCTGATAGGCGTACTCATTACGCCTTAGCTTTGGATTTACATTGTATATTATATGTTATCCTCTGTTGTTGGTATTGCATTGAGCATATGAGCATTGTACTTTGGTTTTGAGCTTGACATATTCTTCCCGATAATCGATGAGAGTCCCGAGCCGGTGAAGGGTCATTATTGCATACTTCCCGGTAGTCGATGAAAGCCCCGTGCCGGTGAAGGATTATTATTTCATATATCTCTTGGTAGACGGTGAGTGGTTTCTATCTATTTCTTTGTGGCCTTATGCCTATGGATTTATCTATGTATATCTCTATTCATGCATAGCTGCCGATAAATGCATACTTACAATGTAGATCTTTTTTTGAAAGAATGATTTACACTGTATTGGTTAATATTTGTTGTATTTTGTGCTGATTGGTTTAGTTTGCATGTATGCAGGGGATCTATGATCTGGTTTGATACTGTTTACGCAGATGGCTCAACCTACACGCTTGTCTCGACCTGCACGCCGCATGAGGTATACATCACATGAGGTTAGCTCGACATGCGTGCCTACATGGGTTCTATATGGCGGGCTCATCCTACACGCTTGTAGAAGGATGTATTCCTATATGGTTGGCTCGACCTGCACGCCGCAGGGGGTATACATCACATGAGGTTGGCTCGACATGTGTGCCTACATGGGTTCTATATTGTCGGCTCGTCCTACATGCTTGTAAGAGGATGTATGCCTATATAGTTTGCCAAACCGGCACGCCGCAGGGGGTATACATCACATGAGGTTGGTTCGACATACGTGCCTACATGGGTTCTATATGGTGGGCTCGTCCTACATGCTTGTAGGAGGATGTATGTCTATATAGTTGGCTCGACCTGCACACCGCAGGGGGTATACATCACATGAGGTTGGCTCAACATGCGTGCCTACATGGGTTCTATATGGTTGGGTCGGCCTACACATCTGTAGGGGATATATATGAGAGTCCCGCACCGGAGATGGGTATCAGGCACATATGACTGCATTGTATCATACCGCATTCATCCTATTTCATTGCACCGCATGCTGACTATTGTATAACTATCGTGCTAAGTTTTGTGTATGCGGTACGTATTGACATATTTCAGTTTGCTATATGTTTTCTGGCTATTTTGTGTCCCTAATTGGTTTATATTCCTTAGTTGTATGCATTTCTGGTCTGTACTTGCTTAGCTCTTCTCCCTGGCTAGCTATCCTATTCTTTGAGGTGGCTAGTCTACCCCCACTTATTGAGTCCTTTTGACTCACCCTTGTTTGTTGTTTGTTTCTTGTCTATTTATTTCATTTCACCAGGTTCGCTCCAGGATTGAGTTCGCTACGTTGTTAAGGAGCGAGGACAACTTCAGCTGTCAGGGTGAGCCACCTTCTGTTCAAGATGGCTACCAGTGGTATATTTATTATTTCAGTTGTATTTTGTTCCCTTCAGGAGGCGTATGTATTCTTTTGTACTCTTAGATGTCTAGTTTGGATAACCCTAAACCTAGTATGTTGGGTAGTCAGTTATAATTTCTTTTGTACAGCTTAGAGGTACTAGTATGTCTGTATTTTTTTAAGTCTGGTTCTTATTTATGAGTGGGATTTATATTTATTTTCCTAATTCAATTGTTAAAGGTTCGCCCGACGGGTCTAGGGAGGATGTCGGGTGCCCGCACGGCCTAGCCGAAAATATGGGTCATGTCAATATAGCTTCGTGACGTCTGCAGATCAAGGAGTCACCAAACTCTAACTCTGCTCATGGTCCAGCGTTGCCTCCTGGTTCGGTTGCTTTCGCCGTATTGCTATTGCAACGTCTCATCGACCGCCTGCTGTGGGATACCCAAGGGAAGGGGCTCCCTTATGGTAGGTCGCCAGTGCAAACTTTTTCGTCCTTGGTAGGCTTCTGATTATACCTGAAGATCCACAGGGCAGTGCACTCTCTTTTGACCAGTTGAGGTTGAAGCAGATGTTCACGTTTTCTTTCTAAGCTTTACAAACGGGATGGGGGAAAAATATGTTTGCACTCAGACGCTTCTGCGGACCCTTGCCCTAATCAAGTGTACGGGGTTCAGTTGTATTAAAATCTGTGCACTTCGAAGAAATGCTCGAGCGAATATGCCTCCGGCCGCCATGGGAAGCTTCGGACTACTTTATGGCTTGTAGCTACAATCCACATGAAGGATCTTTAGCCGTGCATATACTAAGAAGCTTATAATTTTAGCCTTCCCTTTCCCTTTTTTTACAATTGTTGTGAAGAATGTTGTATTCAGGAACTAATTGTATATTATGAGCCTACAGGCTGTTTGTCATTAATGAAATAAACATCTATTAATGTTTTTATGCGTACTTGTATAGTTTAAGTAGCATATTTGTGTGCCTTTCTGGGCTAGTGTCTATAAAAGACAAGTGGGCGCACTGAAGGGCGCTTCATTTGCGTCAGTAGTTGACGCCTTATATTGCGCCTGTGATAGACGGCTATTTTGCGCCCATAATGGGATGACTTTAGCCCGTGTGAAAACAGACACTTTTGCGTTCTGAGTCAGAACGTTATTGGTTGTTTACTCGAGCCTACGATATTCAAAATAATTCCAACTTTTGCATACAAGTTATACAAAATATATGTAACATACTCGCGAAGGCGGATCTCAAATCGGATTCCCGAAACTCAAGATGCGAATTTAAATAGAAAAAGTCAAATTATTTAACTTTCGGCATTTTAGCGGAAACTAGCCGAACAACATCGAAATTTACTTTCGAAAGTTCACAAAAGTCATAAATAATCATATGAACCTAATGGCGCTTTCGAATTTCGAATCGGAGCTCATTCGCCAAAACCGAGCTCGAAAATCTCTTTTTAATATTCATCGATAATAAAATCGAAACCTTCTTCTGATGCCTACCAAACGAGGTCTGATTTAGCTCAAATTTTACAGACAGGTCATAATAGATATTACGAATATTTTAAAATTATCGGCATGCCAATCGGAGTCCTAACTTCTGAAACGACTGACCGAGGTCGTTTCATTCTCCTCCACTTATACTCTCGTTCGTCCTCGAACGAGCCTAAATCTAAAGAAAAATTCGCACAGATCGCAAAAGAACCTGCACCACCTTCATAAACTATCCTACGAAAATTTTTTTTATGATTACAGAATCAAAATTATGACACGCACATCAAACCCTAGGATAAAAACATGCTGGATAATATCATAACGCCATTGCCCAGCTTATTCTGACTAAACTGATCCTTCCTCGATCACGAGAGGAGAGTTCTATATTTTCGAAATAAAGATACATAAAACTATGAATGGGTAAACATGATTTAGCCGAGAATCACCTTTTCGATATACCTTTCAATATAGAACAGGTCAATGGAACTAAGAATTAGCTCAAGCTTTATATAATAGGGGAAGCTTTTGAAGTACCTTGTCATTACTCACTATAGAAGATTTGATGCAAGCTATATTATTTTTACGAACGCACTATGCAACATCTTAGCTGATGTTAGTGTTGTTCCGCAAGCTCCTAATTTTAAGACTTTTTAATGCGGGTGAGCGTTCCCACCAGCATGTAGGTGAAAATTTTGTTGAATTGACGAGTTTAGCTTACAAATAATGCCTGGTGGCTGAGTTAGACGTCGGCTAACTCTAAGCGAGTAGTTTACCCTACTTTTTGTAGCGAAAAGTGGGTGTATTACTTCAACTGAAGTCTTGTCAGGGATATGAATAGTTGGATCGTAGATAGATCTGAATTATAATTGTAAAACTGACTAAGTAAAATAGTAGTTTTATTGATGAATGGGGGGCGGAGCCTGAGTTGTTGTAGGTGAAAACCCGTAATATGAACGACAAGTATGTAAATACTATAAAAAGAAACTAAAGACTTGATTAAAGTAGATACTAAGAAGGATTATACTTCCATCACTGATCGGGAGTATCCGCCTGAACTTCCTCGTTGGTATGCGCCGAACCTCGAGATGTAACCTGTGGACTATTGACGACCCAGTGGTATAAATCCCCGTTGATTAAGCAGTAGTAAACTGCTTGCCTCTTTAATTATCTGCTTTCTAACTTGTCTTCGGGGAGTATTCCTTTGTCCAAGTAGCTGATCAATGTGTGACATTATTTCGAGGCGGAACCTGTGTTTGGAACTTCAAGGCTCATCAGGTCCGTGGGGGCCGGTTCGACTACTATTTGCTTATCGTTTAAGTCAGTATGTGAATCCCCAGGGGGGGCCCTCCTTTACCTAAGCTCTCCTCCTTATAGACAAACTCCCATTTGTGGAAATTTTTCAAAAGCGCTTTGATTTTCTCTTGCCGATCTGGCGCACAGATGTTCTTCGTGGTAAAAACCGCGTTTGCCCGAGTAACCATCAATTGGGAACTGCTGAAGAGGCTGACCTCCCTGGCTCCTAAAATGTAGGTTAATTCAAGAGCTTGAGTTATGGCTTCATATTCTGCTTCGATGTACGGAACTTTTACGGTCTTGCAAAAACCTTCCCGGTGGGCATCTTGATCCATAAATCAAGGGTGGCTTCGTCTCCTTAGAGATCCACGTCTGTACGGATTCCCCAGTGCCCGGGCTCGATTGTTCCTACATACTGGATTGATTCCTCCTCCTTTGCTGCTAATTCTTCCATAAAATCCGAAGTGAAACCTTCCAATGCCTGCGACTAGATGGCTGATCTCGATTGATAGATGATATCGCATTCACCCAACTCTTCAGCCTATTCTGCCAAACATTTTGAAAGCCCAGGTCTTGACATGATGTCTCGTAGAGGTTTCGAAGAAACCAAACTGACTGTATGGTTGAGAAAATACGGGCATAACTCTTGGGTTGCCATGACCATGGCCTCAATAAGTTGGAAAGGTAGAGGTAGAAGCCTATCTGGATACAAAAATCCCTTGCTAGCATATTTTACCGGGAGCTTCGTTCCGTCTTCTTCTCGTACGAGCACTGCGATCCATGCTATTTCTGAAATCAAAACATACAGCAACAAGTGTTCTCCCTGGGCCAGCTCGGTGATTGTTGGAAGCTGCAAAAGTTGTGCCTTGACCTGAGTCGCTACCAAATAGCAGTGTATCACCCATAATGGCTCATTATGCTTCACCAATACTTCGGTTAGCTGATACTGTAACTCTGCTGCCTTGGGAACTAATTGACTCATTCCTGATATTTGTTCCCTCAGGACTCCTGTCTCTATCTGCTCCATCATTTTATACCAAGTTGACTCCTCATCGATCATGTTTACCCTGGATATCGGCTCATTGGCTAATTTTTCTTTGGTTGTCGAATAGTCTTGGTTTGTGGATCGCTTACTCTGTAAATCATTAATCACATATGAGGTAGGAAACCAAAAAACTTGATAGAGCATTGAGGGCACTCCCTTTACACTATGAATCCATGACCGCCCAAGGATGATGTCATGTGACATATCACAGGTGAGTACCTGGAAGGAGGTGATGCTCGTCACGCCCGGGATATGAACCGGTAGAGCTAACTCCCTTACAGGTTCATCTCGGTGGCATTGAGGCAGGTTATCCTGCGGTAGCTTAGTTTCGCACCAAACGCACACGCAAGTATACGCGGTCGATCAAGTAATAAAGTAATAAGAAAGTATCGTTCCCACGAGGACTATCGATTAACTATTAACTAGATAAAATTTAATTCAAATATTATTCAAGAGAGTTCAACCAAATTTCGAGTATGTTTAATTAAACTTATTAACTAAAAGTCATTGAAGTAAGAATTGAATGCAAGACAATTCAAGAGTTTTAGATATCAGCGGGAGGAAATATTCCTGGATTATGGGACGTTCACCAATCCAGTTGCACTCCTCCGCTAATTGAATTAACTTTATTTATCTGAGTTGCTAATCACATGGTTGATTATACTCACAGAGCTCTTTCGATACCCTGCTCACCTATTCAAGCTAACTTAACGCCTATATGTCTATGGAATTAGAGCTAACAAGAATGCATGTGCTTCTCCTGTATACTAATTAAGCGTGAATGTTAGGTATATTTCTATCCTAACCGAAAAACCATTCCCCGACCTAGGTTCAGGAACACACTTTATTTAATTATATTGCAACCTATGGTTCCCACTTTCGAGTTCAACCTTAGGTTCATGGATAGTACTTAACAACTAGCCAGGAAATCAAGAAATTCATAGCAGAATTAAATAAACAACTCAATCTGATAATTTAATGGATTTCAATCAACTCCAGAGTACAACTTTCATGGTTAACCCATAACACTAGAATAATAGAGTTTAGCTACTCATAGACAAGATAACTTTCTCACAAAATAATCCAAAAGTCATGAAACAATCAAAAGGAAAGAAGATTTACAACTCAAGTGATGAATCTTTAATGCTCTAGCCTCTACTATGGTTCTTGCCTCCAAAAGTACGTAATAATCCTCTTAAAAATATGTTTACAAGAGTTTAAATATGGAGTACAATAAGTGGGCCACGATATTAGCCTTTCAAAGCATCTCTAGGACTTTTTTCGGCGCATACAGTCGAGCATGCCTCGCACCCATGGCTATATGCGCTGCTAGTATCTGATTTCTTCAACTTTTCACTCTTCCCAGGCCATACAACCGAGCATGCCAAGCATGGGAGGCTGTATGCGCTGCCTCTTGTTCTTGTACAAATCAAGCTCCATTTTCCTTCATTTTGCTACTAAAACATTCAAACACCTCAAGTTAGCATTTTACCTCAAATCAATCATTGTTGGGCACATAATACCATAAAAACAACACAAAAGCCATAAGAAATCGACGCCGAAACATAAGATATATGCCAACATCAACACTCCACACTTAGACGTTGTTTGTCCCCGAACAAACAAACCCAACACACTTGTACTCAATAGATCTCATCCAACCAACTCAAGAACTTCAAGGAAGCGCATCTATGAAATAGGTTGATACCAGCAATTAGCCACCAAACATACAAGCACACAACTTCCCCATCTTTACACACCACATATTTAGAAAACAAGGATTATAAAAGCAATCAAGTAGCAACATCCAAGCCTCAAGAAACGACTCCTCACACCAACTTACTCACGACATGCCCACTCGCTCACGATTAGGGCCTAATAAAAGCTCCAACCTCTCATAATCCATGCACCCTTACCAATCAAAGTCTAGTCCCAATCACACAAAAACATATCAAATGAAATATAAGGGACGTTCAAGATAGAAAGAATTCTCTCACACTCACAAAGAAATTCAAGTTCCACACAATGGTACCATAGGCTTGCCCATAGTGTAGGACTCCACTAATGTAGGCTCGCTCCTATTCGGGATTAACTAGGACTTTAAGGGTTGTAATGTAGGCTAAAGGACGGGTATAACATATATAGTTAAAATAGTGACTACCTCCCTAAGCACTTTAATACATCACTTTTACTTTTTATAGTTCAACTCTTCACAAAACCAACCAAGCTACCACCCGAACATCAACCAAAAACTTTTCTCTCACTTTAAGCATTTTCTTTTATTTTGCACAATACTAGCAAGGATTGAGAACTTTTCCTCTTTTGCTTTCTTTATTTTTCTCTTTTCATTTTTTTCTTTTCTTTTTCAAATATTTTTTCTCAACCTTGCCAATGTACTTTCCCTCAAAATACACCATATATTTTTTCTCATTGACTCCACTCAAAAGCCACCAAATTTCTCCAACCACAACTCCACTAACAAAAGTATTTGTCAATTAAAGTGCTCTAAGGAGTAAGGGTTCAAAAAGAGGCTAATTAAGAACAAAAGGAATAGGCTTGTAATGTGGGTGCCAACAAAAAGGGTAATATGCTCAAAAAGGGGTTACGAGGGATATTTATGAATGGCTAGGCTAATCAAGGCTGCAAAAGAAGGGTTTATCAAAGAAACGCCTATATCATCTCCCAACTAAAGCAAACCTAGGATTTCGCTTTGAATACACGCGGGGCAAGTTCTAGACCAATAATACAAGCACGAGAAGAAATACAAGCACCTCACCACTCATGGCACATGAACTACTCAAGACAGAACAATTCCAACACCTAACAAAAACAAGCGAGACAAGTCATGCTATTCGGTCAGCACTCAAAGTCAGAAACCTGAGCCGAAAAGTCAGTAACAAGACTGACTATCAATCCAATACATAACTCACACCAAAAATCTTTAGGAAGTTCAACTTGCATGTAAAGGACTAAATATGATAGTATCAAACAATTCACAGAAAAAACACAGGTCCTTACCACTTAGCTACTCCTATTTTCTAATTTTTTTTATATTTTAAATATATATATATTTTTTTCATTTTCATCTAAAAACACCCAGTTCAAAACAAAAGGCATCCTCGGGAAAGAATCGTGACTTAAAGAAAATCTAAGGATTATGCCACTAATCTAAAAATTAAAATAAAAGCAGTAAAAATACAATTACAAGTCATGATACCCCACCCCACACTTAAAATAGTCCATGGTCCCCACTGCACAAATACAAAAATAATGAACAAGAGTGGGTATCAAGAAAGCTCCCTCAAACTGCAGAGTCTCGAGGTGCTGCAGGCAGGTCTGAATCCGCGGTCTGAGCAGTGGAGGGATCTAACAATGTAGCGCCAGCTGCATCCATCGCATCAATCAGCGACCCCTCCATAGTAGTATCAGTAGCCGGAGCTGGCTCTGTATAAGTGCCATCAGTAGCACGTAAATCAACAATCTCGTGACCGGCTCTGCCTCAGTTTGGACGCCAATGGAACGCGTCACTCTGGTACTCTAAATAGAAGCAAATATCTCCGCCAGTCTACTCAACATCAGGGTATCTCGAGCCGCCCGCTCCTGTCTCAGCTGGGCCAGCTCGGCCTGTTGCTCCTCTCTCAGTTTGGCCAGCTCAGCCTCAAATACCTCAAGTCGCTCTGGCGTAGATCTCTTATCCTCTTTGGCCGCAACCAGGTCATGCACCAATGTAATGTCATGCGCATTGGGTACCTCTAAAAGGTCCACACCGTATAAAAGGGGACCCCGTGCTTCCTCATCAGAGCTGTCAAAGTGTACACAAAGTACAACTTCAAAGTCTTCTCCTTCCGAGTTCGCACCATCTGCTCATACATCCCAAGTTCAACACTATCCCAGTCATCAAAGCATAAATGAGAAGCACTCTTTCTCGGAGGACATTTGTCTGATGATCTGCTTGCATTATTCTGTTAGACACCCAGTTTAACCAAGATCTACTCTCCCTAGACATGAACTTCTTTGGCAAGGTGGCATATTTTCTCTTAGTGTTGTGCAACCATGCAGGCTTTGAGGATTCACTATCATCAGTAACAGCTGGTGCATCACACTATACCTGAATGACATCCTCAAAGTCTGGCTCTTCTAGCATCTTCTTGTAGTCATCCATTGCAACTTCATTAGCCCTGTAGTATGCATTAATGGCTCTGGCAGAGATATCGACCTCAACCTCTCTAATCCGCACTATGCTGCTCTTCGGATTCTCACAATTAGCATATAATTCTTGAACAGCAATAATGTGTGCCTTGCACTTGGGACCTTGCATAAATCTGTCCCGCTTCCTGTCTTTCACAACATCCAGAATAGCTGGGCAAGCATTCTCACAAGCATGATAGTTCAATGGCCTTTCTTGCGTGATCTGCTTCTTGACAATCCACTGGTATGCCATGTATGCATTCTTACTCTCAAATGTGTCCTCCCACAATGATTTGTCAATAGGGCTACTCGTGGACGGAATGTTGTCAGGCATTGGAGTAGGAATGTACTCATCTCCAGCATCATCATCAACCTACTCGTCGTCCTCATCATCCTGCTCCAATGGTTTCTTCCCTTTGCCTTGAACTACTTTTCTCTTTTTAGCCGGTGGTTTAGAAGCACCACTCTCACGGATCACCACTGGATTTTCTTTCACATTGGTTGATTTCCTCTTGCCCGTGGCAGCCTGAGGAGCGGGGATAGTCTGGGCACTTGGAGTCGATCTCTTCTTTGCTAATGGTATTACCTCAAGCTCAGGATTCTCCTCTTCCACTTTCGGGGCAGGTGTATTTTGTTTGCTCTTTGAGCATTGCTCTCGTTTATCCTTGCCCAATGTTTGATTCCGCGGTGGTTGGACACCAACCATTTTGTAATGAAATACCTGCACCCAAATAATATAAAATTAGCCAATGCATTACAACCGAGTTCATTAAAATGGCTAGAAACTCGTCCAATTCAAGCTTTGCATTAAATTCACATTGGTGCGCACGCACCCCACACTTAAAACTCAAGTGTATTTCACATTCAATCAAGTTATGCTCATAGTACACTCATGGTGTCATGCGCGAGGTACTCAGACTTCCCTTGACACGAACCTCTTTATTTTAAACAATTCTCATGTTTAAAAATCGCCAAAGTGTAAAAACTGGGTTCATACTCCCCACACTTATGTCATTCTTCATCTCAAAATCATGGAGAAACATTTAATTAAGTAAAACAACTACAGCAACCCATGAATTACATAATGGGGCAGCAACTCGCTCAATTAATGTGCAAAACGACACTCGTCGCGTATGAGCGACGTGAAATGAGTGTCGTTCAAGTTAAAGCGCCCTAAACTCAGCCCCCAAGCCCTAAATCTAACCAATTTATGTTCAACTTACACCCTATAATTGATTCAGTTACTCAGACTTGGCCGAATGCTTGGAATTTTCATTGGGGAATTTCATCGAGCACCTTACTTGCACGATTCTGGACAGCTTGTATGGAGCTTTTTGATTTTGTTTTGACCTCCCAACTCCAAGAACTTATATGTAATACTCATCCCAGTGCATCACCGCACCCCCCACAGCAAATACCAAGCAAAATAAAAAAAGTCACACCACTTTTCACCCAAAAAACTTAAGTTTCAACTAAAGTGAAGGGAAACAGTGGTGGGGAAAAATTGAATGCAGCAGCATGTAACAACAGTGAGGGTGAATGGGGAAGGCAGAGAGGGAAGAGAGAACTCGAGAGAAACATATCATACCTGGAACTTCGCTAGAGGTACTGAAGAACCAGCGTGTTTTTCTTTGTGTTTAACAGAGTAGCGTGTTTCTCCTGTTCTGTTCTTATTGTCTTTGTGTTTTGAGTGTTTTGTGTGTGCTTAAGTAGAAAAATAAGGGATACCTGCACATATAGTAAGGGGTGTGACGCATCCGTCGCTATTTTGGATCACAAACACTGGCCTGTGCGATCGAGCCGGCAATACTGTTTTATAAAGATTAAAGAAAAAATTGCTTACAGTGAGGGATGCGGCGCGTTGGAGAGTGTTGTACGTAATTCAGCAGCAAACAATGTTTCGCGCGATGGAGCCGCAACACTATTTCACATTTATTTTCGAATAGCAACTAGCAGGCATCGGCACAGCGCAGCATGCGACGCGCTGATGCCTGTATGGCCTGGGACTTGAGAATTTTGCTACTTTGTTGTCCGGGGCAGGCTACTGTCGTTATTCCAACTTTTTTCGAGCCTCGGGCACCTGTAAAATAAACTACACAAACACATTAACCGCACAAAATTTCCATTCTTCTTGTTCTTTTCTTTTTCTGTATATTTCTTTTTTTTATGATAATACGAATTATCTAACTATGAAAAGTGATAAAACATGGGTTGCCTCCTATGAAGCGCTTGATTTAGCGTCGTGGCACGACGAGTACATCCCATTTCAAGGGTCGACCAAAGAAATGGAAGATTTAAGCCTATCGACTTCACCTCCTCAATATCGCTTCACTCTTTGCCCATTCACTAGAAACAACTTATCCGAACCCTTGGCTCGCAGTACAATCGCTCCATGGGGCATAACCTTAACGATTTCAAACGATCCAGACCACCTCAACTTAAGCTTACCAGGGAAGAGCTTCAACCTGGAGTTAAATAAAAGAACTAGCTGGCCCGGTTCAAAGTGACGGTACTGAATGCGCTTGTCATGCCACCGCTTAGTCTTCTCTTTATAAACTTGGCGTTTTCATACGCGTGCAACCTAAACTCATCAAGTTCATTGAGTTGCAACAATCTCTTCTCACCCGCCAATTCCATATCAAAATTTAGCTTTTTAATCGCCCAATAGGCCTTGCGCTCAAGCTCGACTGGCAAGTGGCACGCTTTCCTATAGACCATCTTGTACGGTGAAGTCCCAATTGGAGTTTTATAAGGTTTCCTATATGTCCAGAGTGAATTATCGAGCTTCGTAGCCCAATCCTTCCTATTCGCACTGATAGTCTTCTCAACAATTTGCTTCACCTCTCTATTGGACACCTTAGCTTGCCCACTAGTTTGCGGATGATAGGCGGTGGCGACCTTGTGCTTGACCCCGTATTTAGCTAGAAGGTTGTTTAGCAACTTGTTAAAGAAGTGTGTACCTTCATCACTAATGAAAGCCCGCGGAGTTCCAAATCCAGTGAAAATGTTCTTTTTGACGAAATTTACCACTACCTTCACATCATTAGTAGGAAGAGCAACAGCCTCTACCTACTTAGACACGTAATCCACCGTCAGTAAAATATACTTGTTACCATTCGACGAGGGGAAGGGACCCATGAATTCGATCCCCCACACATCAAAAATCTCCACCTCTAGAATGCCCTGCAGAGGCATCTCTTGCTTCCTTGTGATTGTGCCGGTTCTTTCGCACCGATCACACTTCTTTACAAAAGCGTGAGCATCCTTGAACAGTGTCGGCCAATATAACCCGGACTGAAGTACTTTGGCGGCTGTTCTGTCACCACCATGATGACCTCCATAAGGAGATGCATGGCACTCTTGTAGAACAGCCTCCGTCACTTCCTCAGGAATGCATCTTCTCACCAACTGATTTGCACACAATCTAAACAAAAAAAGCTCAACCCACATATAAAATCTCACATCATGGAAAAACCGACGCTTACCCTCTGCAGTCAGATGTGGTGGCACTGCCTCACTTACCAAATAGTTGACATAGTCAGCATACCATGGGTCCGAGTGATTAGTGTTGGCAAAAATTTGCTCATCAGGGAAGGTTTCTCTGATCAAACCTCCTTCATCCACATGCTTGTGGTTCTCCAACCTTGATAGGTAGTCAGCTACTTGATTTTCCGTTCCCTTACGGTCCCAGACCTCCAAGTCAAATTCCTGCAACAATAACACCCAACGAATTAGTCGAGGCTTAGCATCCTTTTTATCAATTAAATACCTGATCGCTGCATGATCTGTGTAAACAATAAATTTGGTTCCAACCAAGTATGCTCGAAACTTATCAAAGGCATATACTACTGCCAGCAACTCTTTTTCAGTAACTGTGTAATTCAATTGGGCGGGATTGAGAGTTTTGCTGGCGTAGTAAATGGAATGGAACACTTTGTTCCTCCTTTGCCCCAGGACTGCACTAATAGAGACATCGCTAGCATCACACATTAATTCAAATGGTGTGGTCCAATCAGGAGCCACTATTATTGGTGCAGACACCAATTTCTCTTTCAGCTCATTTAAGGCCCTCAGACAGGCCTCATCGAACACAAATACTGCTTCTTTCTCAAGTAACATGCACAAAGGAGTAGAAATTTTAGAAAAATCTTTAATAAACCTCCTATAGAAGCCAGCATGTCCGAGAAAACTTTGGACTCCCTTCACAGACGTGGGCGGAGGTAATTTTCAACCGCCTCAACCTTCGCCTCGTCAACCTCAATTCCAGCACTGGACACCTTGTGTCCCAAAACTATACCTTCACGAACCATGAAATGGCATTTTTCCCAATTTAAAACAAGGTTAGTTTCCTCACACTTAGCAAGCACTAGACCAAGATTAGTTAGACAAGCATCAAAAGAAGAACCAAAGACAGAAAAATCATCCATAAACACTTCGATAAACCTTTCCACCATATCAGTGAAAATAGCCATCATACACCTTTGAAAAGTTGCAGGTTCATTACATAGCCCAAATGGCATCCTCCTATAGGCATAGGTACCGTAAAGGCATGTAAAAGTAGTTTTCTCCTGGTCTTCGGGAGCAATCTATATCTGGTTATAGTCAAAGTAACCATCGAGGAAACAATAATACTCTTGACCAGCTAGCCTATCTAACATCTGATCAATAAAGAGGAGGGGAAAGTGGTCCTTTCGATTGGCTTTATTTAATTTTATATAATAAATACACACCCTCCACCCCGTAACAGTTCTTGTAGGGATAAGTTCATTGTTCACATTTTGCACCACTGTCATCCCTCATTGCACTAGACTTACCCACTTGCTGTCAGAGATAGGAAAAATTATACCTGCATCTAACCATTTAATCACCTCTTTCTTTACCACATCTTTCATGATTGGATTGAGGCGACGGTGATGCTTCACACTTGGCTTGTATCCTTCCTCCATAAAGATCTTGCGCATGCAAAAATCCGGGCTCATTCCCTTGATATCAGCGACGGTCCAACCAATAGCACTCTCACGCTCTTGTAGCACTCTCAACAGCTTTTCTACCTGCAGGTCAGAAAATAGAGAAGAAATAATCACATGTAAAGTGTCAGATTGTCCCAAATAGGCATAACAAAGATGAGCAGGTAAAGGTTTGAGCTCAAGCTTAGGCGCCTTTTCAATAGATGGCTTGGGTGGTGGCCCTAGCGGTCTATCTAGAGGCTCAAACTTGGGAAAGCCCATAATATAGTCAAAAGAGCAGTCTAAAAGCTGCAACATCTCCTCTACATCAGCATCTTCACTAGTTTCTTCTCCCAACATCGGTGCTCGCTGCAAATCATCAGTAACATAATCAGCTGGATCACTCGATTTCTCCTCCGGTTCACTCACTGTGATCACGGACAATTCTTCATGATGGTTAGGCATTTTTAGAGCCTTGTACACATTAAAAACTGCTTCTTGATCATCCACCTTCATTGTCATTTTTTCCTCTCGGACACGGATCACAGCATCACCAGTGGCTAAGAAAGGTCGTCCCAAAATGATAGGAACTTCCTTATCTGCCTCGTAATCAAGGATGACAAAATCAGCGGGCAAAATAAATTGACCAATTTGAACCAATACATCCTCAATCACCTCCTCAGGATAAGTAGTAGACCGATCAGCTAACTAAAGTGAGACCGTTGTTGGCTTTGGAGTACCGAGACCCAATTGGTTGAACACAGACAATGGCATAAGATTTTTGCTACCCCCTAGATCACATAAGGCTCGACCAACTGCTATGTTGCCAACACGAATAGGAATGGTGAAACTACCTGGATCCTTCAACTTTTGTGGGAGTTTATTCTGAACCCTGGATGTGCACTCTTCAGTAAGTGCCACAGTTTCAAATTCATAGAGTTTTCTCTTTGATGACACTATGTCTTTGATGTGCTTAGCATACTTTGGAATTCCTCGAAGCACATCTACTAATGGAATATTGATACTAGTCTGACTGAGTATGCCCAAGATCTTTGTGACTGCGGGATCCTGCAGATTCTTTTGCAACCTTCGAGGAAAAGATGGTGCTGGTTTAGTAGAAATCACGGCCTCTTACTTTTCTACCTCCTTCTCGACTTCGACTACTGGCTCAGCTTCTTTTTCTTTGTCAGAGTGTGACTGCTTTGGCTTCTTTGGCAATTCTTCCAGCTCTCTCTCATTTCTTAATGAAACTGCTTGACCTATTCCTTGGGATTGGGATCAGTATTGCTTGGCAATGCACCAAGTGGCCTAGTATTTTGATTGCTAGCAAGTTGTCCCATTTGTTTTTCTAAAGAGCGAATGGCACTGTCCTGGTTCTGCTAGAGAGTTGTAATTTCTTATTAAGATCAACAGCCAGTTGTTGTATCATTGCCTCTATTTTTGATGTTTTAGGTTGTCTCTGCTGCGGTGGATTCTGCACTTGCTGAGTATTACCTTAAGGTTTTCTGCTGCCTTGCCCGCCTTGATTACAGCCCCATGAGAAATAAGGGTGGTTACGAAAGTTAGGTGGGTAAGTGTTGTCATACTGAGCATTTTGGTTGAAACCCCTGCTCTGCTGACCCACGTAATATGCAGACTCTGGGTTATCCCGACAAACATTACTTATATGATCAGCTCCACCACACATATCACATAATGAAGTTGATTGCACTTGTTGAACCTGGGATGGAGCATGTGGATTACTTACATGGACTAGTATTGCATCAAGTTGCTGCTTAACAGAGTGTTGCATTGCTGCCATTTCAGCTCGCATAGCTGTCAGTACATCCACTTCCATCTTTCCACCTAACTTGAGATTTTTTCCTCTGCCTGAGTCACCTTGATAATGCTGACTTCCTTCTGAAATTTTGTTAAGAATGATCTCTAACTCATCATACTGCTTCTCTAGACTCAGTTCGCCCCAATAAGCATCCAGCAAGATTTTACTATGCGATTGGAGTCCCTCAACAGAAATATGTCCCAATACCTCTTTTGATTGACCATGGTGTGGGCAGCTTCTCAACAATGCCTTGAACCTTTCCCATGCTTCACCTATATCCTCTGATGAACTTTGATTAAATGACATTATCTCACCTCTTATCTTTGTCGTTTTGCCCGATGGAAAGAATTTGATCAAAAACTTCCTTGCCAGTTCATCCCAAGAGCTAATGGAGTTCGGTGGTTGGATCAAGAGCCACTTCTTTGCTTCACCCAGCAAAGTGAATGGGAACATAGTCAGCCGTATATATTCATCCGACACATCATTATATTTATAAGTGTCGCTGATCTTCAAAAAAATTCTGCATGTGCTGTTGAGGATCTTCATGTGATAAGCCCGTGAACTGACCATTAGACTAGAACAGTTGGATCATACTCTCTTTCAGCTCAAATTTACCAGTAATGGTGGGCCTCACAATAGCTTTGGACATGTTATCAAGAGTGGGTCTGGCCACATCCAGTATGGCGCGGTTTTGATTTTCAGTCGTCTCTGCAGGTTCGGAAATACGAGCTTTCTCTAGCTTTGCTTTGAGTCTGGCCTCCTTCCTTAGCCTGTGAAAAAGTCTTTCAGGTTCAGGTTCAAAAGTGTAGAGTTTATCACCACTCTTGCTCCTTCGCATTCAAGCCAAAAGCTGAAACACCCAAAGACAACTGAAACAAAAACTAATCTTGAACAAATAGCAAATAAAAGCTAATATAGAAACTAATTAAATCTTAGTCCCCGGAAACGATGCCAAAAACTTGTCGCACCAAACGCACACGCAAGTATACGCGGTCGATCAAGTAATAAAGTGATAAGAAAGTATCGTTCCCACGAGGATTATCAATTAACTATTAACTACATAAACTTTAATTCAAATATTGCTCAAGAGAATTCAGCCAAATTTTGAGTATGTTTAATTAAACTTATTAACTAAAAGTAATTGAAGTAAAAATTGAATGCAAGACAATTCAAGAGTTTTAGATATCAGTGGGAGGAAATATTCCAGGATTATGAGACGTTCACCAATCCAGTTGCACTCCTCCGCTAATTGAACTAACTTTATTTATCTGAGTTGCTAATCACAGGGTTGATTATACTCACAGAGCTCTTTTGATACCCTGCTCGCCTATTCAAGCTAACTTAATGCCTATATGTCTACAGAATTAGAGTTAACAAGAATGCATGTTCTTCTCCTGTATACTGATTAAGTGTGACTGTTAGGTATATTTTTATCATAACCGCGAAATCATTCCCCGATGCCCAGGTTCAAGAACACACTCTATTTAATTCTATTGCAACCTACGGTTCCCACTTTCGATTTCAACCTTAGGTTCATGAATAGTACTTAAAATTGGTCAGGAAATCAAGTAATTCAGTGCAGAATTAAATAAACAACTCAATCTGATAAATTTAATGGATTTAAATCAACTCCAGAGTACAACTTTCATGGTTAACCCATAACCCTAGAATAATAGAATTTAGCTACTCATAGACAAGATAGATTTCTCACAAAATAATCCAAAAGTCATGAAACAATCAAGAGGAAAGAAGATTTACAACTCAAGGGATGAATCTTTAATGCTCTAGCCTCTACTATGGTTCTTGCCTCAAAAATTAATCCTCTAAAAAATATGTTTACAAGGGTTTAAATATGGAGTACAATAAGTGGGACACGTTATTAGCCTTTCCAAGCTGCTCTGGGACTGTTTTTCGGCGCATACAGCCGAGCATGCCTCGCGCCCATGGGTGTATGCGCTGCTAATCTCTGATTTCTTCAACTTTTCACTCTTCCCAAGCCATACAGCTAAGTATGCGCGAGCCTCTTCCTCGTTCTTGTACAAATCAAGCTCCACTTTCCTTCATTTTGCTCCTAAAACATTCAAACACCTCCAGTTAGCATTTTACCTCAAATGAATCATTGTTCATAATACCATAAAAACAATACAAAAGCGATAAGAAATCGATGCTGAAACATAAGATATACGCCCAACATCACTTAGTGTCATCCAATGGTCTTGTCTTAGCTTCTGTAGTACCTTTCTTCGAATAATATTCACATCGCTCCCTAGATCAACCAAAGCCTTCTCGATCTGAAGATTCGACACCCTTACAGGGATCGTGAGAGAATATTGGTATTCTGATTCACCTTCCGTACTGAAGGCAATAGTACTAGCGGTCGATGCTACCTCTTCAATACCCCGAGTTGTGACAAGTCCCGGTGTTGCAAAGATTGCTCTGATATGTCACTTGTCCCCAGACTCTGATGCTCTCAAACACCTCGGTCCTTCTTCAATCAAATCTTTGAGGTGACCCTCCTTTAGTAGATGCTTGATCTCAAACATCAGGGCCTGGCAATCGACCGTAGCATGGCTGTTGCTGTGATTAATGTCGCAATAAGCCGTTGTATTCCTCCCGGATGCTCCTTTTACGGTAGGAGACCACTGTACTTTTGGCCCCAGTTTGCCGAAGCAATTGGCAACCAAATCTACGGTGTTGACTCGCAAATATAAATCTCGGATGCGGTGAGGCTTGATTCTTTTCTCCTGGGACCCGTGCCCGCAAGTGTTTCCTTGCTTTTCCACTCTCGCTTGGCTCTGCGTCTTTCCTTTTACTCTTCTTCCATCCCCTTCTTTTTCAAGGGACGGACTTCCTGCTCATTTACTTAATTCAATTTCAGGGTTCTGTGAGTGTTCCGGCTCAAAGCGGAGTTTTTCAGTATATCTCTGATGTAAGGCACTCCATGTCGACACAGGATGTTGAGTTAAACTCCACTGTAATTCCTTGGTTTCCAGCAATGCTTTAGAATTCAGACTCTTGCCGAAGGCTACCACAGCGATATTATCGGGGACTGGAGGAAGCTCCATGTGTTCCCTTTGAAATCTTTCAAGATAGTCTTTGAATAACTCGTCGTCACGCTGCCGAATCTCAAAGAAATACGGTAAAATACGACGAAAAGTAAGTAAATAAAGGGAACAATAATAGATAGGAAAGTAAAGAGATTTTATTCCTTGAGAATAATCAGACTCAGTGGTGAATCGCTTAATGTACAATACAATGTGAGGAGGGGTATTTATAGCAGTGGATACCCAGTCCTAATTAAGTTAAAATACAAAGACTAATAAGGCTCATAGGCTTATAAACTCAAGGCGGTGTTATATATGAAACCCTAACTAGGAGACTGTAATCCTAAGGCGGCAGGATGTATGTCTTGCGTCCTACGCCTATACCGCCTGAATGGTCGTAACTCGTGGAACATACATATATCTAGTATGCCAAGTGACTTGTAGGATAAGTATAGTCTCACCAGCTGGACTCGTATCCCCGTAACTATAGGTGGCATATTTTTGCCCACACAGTTAGTCCATTCATGTGTTTGAAGGACCATGTCTCGTCGTGTCCAAAACTGGAAATAAGTGTTTTGTTACCTTTATGGATGACTTTTCCTGAATGACTTAGATATACATTATGAAGAATCGATCCGAGGTATTGTCTCACTTTTTTGCCTTTTGTGCTAAAGTAAAAACTTCATCCAATTCTTCTATGTGAATATGAGAAGTGATAATGTCAAAGAGTATATGTCAGCCTTATTTAAGTCCCACATGAGACATCATGACATACTCCACTAGTTGTCTTGTGTTGAATCACCTTCTTAGAATAGAGTTGCTGAGAGGAAGAATAAACATCTATTTAAGACAACTCGTGCACTATTATTCCAAAAAAAGGTTCCTAAACAATCTTGGGTCCGTGCAGCTTCAACGGCTTATTTTCTTTTAATCACATGCCATTTGCGATACTTGCTAGTGGTCTGCCTTTATAATGTTCTTTTTCAAAACAAGTCGTTATTTTCGGTGGAGCCGAGGGTATTCAACAGCACATGCTAAGTTCGAAATGTCCAACCATCTGTCACAAAGTTAGACCTGAAAGCCTTAAATGGTGCTTTCTTGGGGTATTCTTACCTTTAGAAAGGTTATCGCTCTCCTAAAATTGGAAAATATTTAGTGTCAATTGATGTGGTATTTTCGGAGAACGCATCATTTTAATATGCACCTCATATTTTCACAAGTCAGGGGGGAAGATGAGTGGTTAGTCTACCAAATTATACCTCTATGTTCTTCGACTGCACAATCAAATGATAGTGTGCCTCCTATATCTTTTGATCTTCTTGTAGAGCACCAACTGGCTATTGCACCTCAAGAGTCGGTAATTGCACCTCTACTTTAACAAGGCCACCTAAAATTCAAGCTAATTCGAGAAGGAGAGAGACTGATATTACGTCTTTGCACTAGCTCATTCGTCAACATATTCTTCTCTGGTTGATCCCCCTCTAGAAGACCTTAAACTCTCTATTTCTCTTTGTCAAGGTACACGTTAGTGTAAGTCCACTTCTTCTATTTCCAATTTATTTCCTATGATCGTCTATCTTCTACGTCTAGTTCTTTCGTTGCCTCTCTAGTCTTTCGTTATACCTAAAACAGTGAAGAAGGCTTTGAGTCACCCTAGTTGGCGTGATGAAATACTTGAGGAGTTAGAAGCATTGGATGAAAATCACAGTTGGGATTTGGTTAATTTAACCAAGGGGAACAAGGTTGTGGGATGCAAATAGATGTTCGCGATCAAAGTAACTCATGATGATTCTATGACCAGATTTAAGACTAGACTTGTGGCTAAAGGATATGTTCAAACGAATGGTACGGATTATTTAGAAACTCTCTCTCTCGTGGCCAAACTCATTTTTCTGTCCACTTATTTATATCCTTGGCAGCTTCTAAGTGTTGGCCTTTACATCAATTGGATATAGAGAATGCATTTCTTCATATGATCTCCGAGAAGAAGCCTATATGGAGAAACAATATGGTTTTATTGCTCAGCGGGAGTGCGGGAAAGTATGTCATTTAAAGAAGTCATTGTATGTCTTGAAGCGGAGTCCTCAAACTTGGTTTGGCAAGTTTAGCATGGTTGTTCAGGAATTTTAGTTGAATAAGAGTAAATGTGATCACTCTAATTTCAATAGGCAATCAGCAGCTTGCGCTATACTTGTTTGTTGTATATGGTGATGACATTATCATTATAGGAAGTTATTATGTAGTTATCTCTTCACTTAAGTCGTTTATGCAAACTAGGTTTCACATGAAACACTAGGACCATCTAAAATATTTCTTGGAAATAGAAGTCTCTAGGAGCAAGAAAAGAGATTTTTTATCTCAAAGCAAATATTTCTCGATTTTCTTGCAAAAATTGGAATGTTCGCACCTAAAGTACTTTAATGGTTCCCAATAAACATCTCATAAATAATGATAGCAGTCCCTTTGATGATCCAGAGAGGTATAGGAGATTAGTTGAAAAATAAACAATATCACTGTCACTCGTCCAGATTACTTTTATAGTAAGTGTGGTTAGTCATTTCATGTCCACACCAATAGTTAAACATCGGACAGTCCTGTAGCAAATCTTGTGTTACTTAAAAGGAGCACCTGGATTAGGCATATTATATAGCAATAGTGAAAATTTTCGCATAGAGTTTTTTGCGGAGGCGGATTGGGTTGGATCCAAAATCGATAAAAGGTCTATTACAAGATACGCAGAATATATTACCAACTACCTAAACTTGGCACGAAGAGTCACTCAGCTACCTGAACTCTACTTTGTACCTATTGGCTATCTAGACTCATTTGAATTTGTGTCATTTGAGCATAATTTGACTATCCGGCAAATAAAATGGGGTGTATTGGCCTCTCGAGCTTTGACATCACAGAATCATCGAATAAAATAAGGCCACATGGCGCTTTGCTATAATTTTATTTTTAAAAAATATTTTTGAAAAAAGGAAAAGAAAAAGAAATTAGTAGGTTCCCCCTCCCTCCCCAGCATGTCCCCTCCGCCCCACTAGGCCACCATCTTCCTTAGCTAACAAAGTTTCCTTAACCCTAATTTCAGTGTGAATCCTAGGCATAACAGAATCATTACTTATAGCTTCAAAAGCAAGAGAAGCAACAATAATATATCTTATTCACTGATAGTTAGTGTAGAAGGTTCTCTCGGCTCCTCCCTATATTTTTTCTTTTCAGTGTTATGTCATTTTCCAGAATTATTGTTGTCCAAGGTAAAAAATAAAAACTATAAAATTATATGTTTGATTCTTAATTTCTTATCAATGTTGCGAACAAAGAACTATAAAAATTCACTGGTTTCTCAGGTAGAACCTGTATTTTTCCTTGATATTTTCTTACTAACTTGCTTACCTTTATTATTGACAATCCAGCTTTTAATTTAGCCTTTTATTTTACCATTTTTCCCCATTTTCCATACAATTTTTATTTTCCCAACCTTGATTTTACTTTTCAATGATTATAATTTTTTGTTTTAAAGTTTCAGCTTTCGCTAGTTGGATGGCCATTTGAGTTCAGTACCCAAGGCTTGAGTGCATCACCTTATTTTCCTTTAAAAAAGACATCAAATTTTGGTTTCATCTGAATTATTTAGTTTTTTTTTTTTTTTTTTTTTTTTTGCAATATTAACTACCTATATGTTGTTATTGGAGAAACGAGTATGTACTTTTCTTATAGTTTCTTATTCTGCATTTGAACAAATATTACCGATCCAAGAAAGTTTGCTTGATTAGTTAATACTTTGTTCCTTTATACTACGGATGTTTTTTCATGGTTGCAGGATATATTTTGGTGACCGAGGTGGCAGAGCAGTGGTGGTAGGGATGGTGTTTATGGTGGTGTTTGAAAAATATATTTTTAATAAAAAAGAAAAGAAAAAGAAAAAATTATAAATCCTCACGTGCACCAAAGAAGTGAGAATCACTTTTTATGCCATATTAGTGCTTTGTGATCAAATAGCACAAATTTAAAATGGTCCATGAAGCCAATAGATACAAGTAGGGTTAAGGTAGCATAGTGCTTTACATGCCAAGTCTAGATAGCTGGTTGATCACGCCCAACTTCACCCTATAAAAGAGACTAAGTGATCGCGGTAAATATAGTTCAGTACTTAAAGTGCCGAGGTTGAATCACACAGAGAACATTTGAAATCGGATTGTTGTTCTAACTAATTACCTATTCGGTTTACTTTTAAGGATTTTATCTTCAGAATGGTTTTGTAGTAACAACTAAGTAATAAGAAATTAATAATAACATAAACGATAAAGTAGTATAGAAGTGGATTAATTCAAGAGATGTAAAGCCTAGGATTCATACCCAACTCCTACTCATATGTTAAAATAATGTATTAACAAATTCAATTTGGTTCTTTCTATTGAACAATTGCTCTAAATTTAAAACTATTTACTTCCCTATAATAATTGTAACTTCTATTAACAAATATTTCAATTAATTAATGAATATATGCATAACTACAATTATAGTTCACAGCATAGATCAATGGCCACAATTCCCTTTTGACAACCTAAGTGATGCCTTTGTTTTAGGTTGAAATATTGCTAAGTGTTTAAGCTCTAACTTATGAATCCATCCCTAGATGCACAAGAATAAATGGGACAATCAATAAAGGGCCTTCCAATTAATAGCAAGCAAAAATAAACACTTAGATAGGAAGAATAATCAAGTTTCATTCATTAAAATAATTATTCTCAACACATAAGTATTTGAGTGGTTCAATCAACTGTATAATGGGTGATTTAGCCACTAATAGTCATAATCAAGTTAATGAAATAACTATAAGTATGTAAATCTACACAAAATATGATGGGTGGATGAGAAACTATCTTGAATCTTGATCTCCTCTCTTCCTTTCCTCCTTTAGGTGTAAAATCAGTCAAAGTCCCATCTAATTGGATTTAATGATATATTTATAGTGTAAGAATCGACTAAGGACCAAACTGCCCTAGGAAAATCCATGTTTAACTCGGTCTGGATTAAAACAAATCATGCACGGCATGCTGCACGCCATGCCTTTGTTAATTCTCTGAGATTCCAAAAAACAAACTGCATGATGTTTTTTTTTGCAATGTTACACGGTGTGCTACACGCTGTGTAGGCGCACGGCGTAGTTTCACTAGTTTATGCAATTTCAGTTCCTTCTTCGTTCACTCGACTCTCGGGCAGCTACTCAGACTTCAAAGCCCTTGAGTTCTATCAATAATTCTCCAAGCATGCCTCGCATCATCAATATAACCCCTATAACATAAAACACGCAAAATAAGAGAAATTTCATTCAAAGTACTAACAATATCACAAAGTAGAAGCATGAAAACGATGCAAAAGTAAGAGAAATATATCAATATCTAGCCTCGTATCAACGCCCTACACTTAAACACTATTTGGCCTCGAGCAACCTATACTTTGAACTCAAGTCTCACCAAAACAACTCCAATCAATCACTTGGATTCATACAGACACTTAACAAATTGTATATGAACTAACCATACTTTATTCGCACAAATCCATGCCAAAAATATTTAAAAACTACCAAGTGCATCATATCAACCTCCCAATCTCAAAAAATGACTCCAACGCACCCAAAAGCCATGCAAGTACTCACCTTATTCGAGAGATTAATAAAGAGCTCGCTTTTTGAAAATCATGTGCCCTCACTATCAAATCAACTCTTAGAGAAGGCATTCACACAAGAGAATGAACAGGAACTAAAAGGTTTAAATTTAGAGAAACACTCGCTCTCATAAATGAACTCACAAGAAACATAAGACATACCATAGGCTTGCCCTTAGTGTAGGACTCAACTAATATCCACATACTCGGCTAAGATCAATTAAGACTTGTTTTGGTTATAATGTAGGCAATGGGATGTGTAGGATATATTTAGGTAATAGTGACTAACCACCCTAGACAATTTAATACACCACATTGAATTAAAAGTTTTTTATCCCAACCAATCTTTCTTTTACCATCACTTATCTCAACTTTCACCAACCTTCTTATTTAAGCAAAGGTAGGAACTAAAGATAATAATGGACTATAACAAATTTTTTCTTTTCTATCTTTCAAAACACAACTTTTTTTTATTCATATTTCAATTCTTTCGTTCTATTTCAAGATTTCACTTCCTCTACTTTTTTTTTTAGAAGATCCCTAAAAAGCACCCTCTTAAAGCACCTTTGATCCTTCCCAAACAACCACAAATTTTCCACTTCATTCACTAGCCTTTAGGCTCATAACAGTACAAGTAAACTCCTAGATATTTAGCACAATAAACATGAATACCAATAGCTATCAAAGAAAATGCTATAGGCTCAAAAGAGTTAGCTAAGGTCAATTTTCATTGGTAACAATCAAACTCTGAAGCTTCAAATAAATTGGTTATGGAAGGAATGTCTATATCACTTCCTAACTTAGAAAACTTCTCATTTTGCTTTGCGCACATACCGGACAAGTTCTAGACATCAAGTGTTAATATGGAACAACAAAAATTCTCACTCATACATGGTACATAATCTACTCAAAACGGCTAAATTCGCGATCTCATACAAAGGCAAACGCAAGCAAACTCCCAATCAAATCTAGAGTCAAAATCATGATCATAATAGGCTTCAAACAAATCACTCAATGTATCTCAAGGCACGTGGCTCGTGATAGAATACATGCATGAAGTTCACATACCCCAAACTAAGTATCTATATAAAACTAGCCAAAGTGGAGCCAAAACTATCTTTACTACACTCTCATCCTAAAAAATAAATCTACCTAAACATGGTACAAACTCCTTTCTTTGAAAAAGAACCGATGCACAAAGAAAAACAAGGGGATTCTTTGCACAAATAGGAAGAATCTCACCCTCACACTTAAAATCATGCATTTTCCCCATTGCATTAAATAAAATCTAAGGGTGATAGAGATTTCATGGGGCTCTAAGTCCAAAGAACATCCTTGTGAGCTTCCTTAGGACATGAGGCAAACTTTCCCCATTCAAGACTTCATCTTCAAGCATGATGGGTGGCAAAACACCCCATACTTAGACTCCAAACCAGTCAAAACCTGCAAAATACCTTCTCGGCTTCTTTAACAGGTTCTTTAGCAATTTCCTTCTTAGTACCAAAAAATAGGTTTTGGAGTGATCTCTTTCTCAGCAAGGTCATTGCCAACCAATTTGGTAGGGTTATCAGTAGGCTCAATGTCTGTACCGTGGATAGTGCCCCTATAGCTAATTCTTGCTCATTTTCCAAGTCCTACAATTCCTCAAAGTGACTACCATAAATTGAAAAGGATTTTGATGCAGCCCGAACACGTGCTGACCAAGTGTTCGATCCACCGAGGCCAATGACACGAAGCCAAGCCAAGCTACTGCACGATGTTCACATTCACCTGGCTTGGTCGAAGGAAAGCAACTACTCCGAAGCTGAGTGGTCGAGCTCAAGAACCGAAGGCTTCATCTATAAGCTTGAGCTCGAAGAAGGGAGTGACCGAACCCCAACTGAACACTCAACATCGACGCCGAAGTAAAAGGAAGGAAGAGCGATCGATGTCAAAAATGAGCTGAGCCGAACAACCAAGCACCGAAGTCAAGAAGCTCGGGCTCAAGTGTTCGAAATTCAAGTGTTCGGATGAAGAAGTGACCGAACACTCAGTATGCAGCCCTATGTGGCTTACTCCCATTGGTCGCCTGTGACCGTTTACTATTTTATCCCTAGTATAGTCTATATATACTCCATTACATTTCATTTGTAGCAGTAAGTTGTTGTTGAATGATCAAACATAGCAGTTGCTATTGAGAGTCTCCGATGGAGCCCGAACCCCGTGTGGGATTTTAAAGAACTTGTGTCAATCGGTGTGAGTCGTTTGAATATTTTCTTCTTGGTCATTCAATTTGCAAGAAGTGTTGTCTTTCTTGAGGATTGTTGCTTAGTATAGGTGATTCTTGGCCTTCATTCGATAGCTTGAGACGGGTTCCTCAATGTTCCTTTGAATCGAAGCAAGATTTGTCTTGCTTCTATCTTTATTTTCCGTTGTTTCTTCCGCGTTTCTTCGTGTTTGCTTAACCTCGGTTTTACTTGCACCATCTTGGTATGAGAGCAAGGTTTGAGCTTGTTTCTACAATCTCAAATCCTGTTTGTTATATTCGTGCTTTGTGTCTCCAGTTTCAGCTTTCTTCCTTGTTGTTGATTGTTGTTGCTGTGGTGTTTTTATATATAAAAAAAAAAGTAGAAAAAGAAAATTCAAAATTTTGGGTTGATTTGTTGGTTGTTTGGATCAAACAACCATTGATTCTTGTTCACCACTGTCCGAGGACTGATTTGAGTACCTGTCGTACACCATCGGCGACTAGGGTTTCTCAACAAATTTTTGGACTCTTTTGAGCTTAGTGGTGACTGATTTCGAACCCCAACGTGTTTTGGTTGTTACCGATGAAGACTGATGGTTCTTGATTGATTTGGGTGTGTTTTTGTGCTCAAAATTTCGAAGTTTTGTGATTTGAGCCTTGTCCGTACGCCGGAAAATTATTACATTAGTAACAGTGTACGGACATGAGGAGCTGGGTTCTTAGCTCAAAGGACTTTGAACTGGAATTCCTCCGTTGTTGTTGTTACCGGAGTTGAAAGGCAACCCAAAGCTCTATTAAAACTCGTGGTCGGTGAACGAAGTAAAGTTGTCTGTACACCAGAGTTAGAACATCACTGTTCCATTGAAGAAGAAAGGGGTAAAGTGTAAAGATCAAAAACCTCAGGTGAAAAGTTGTCGGCTAGAAAAGGGAATTGGATAAGGTAAAACCCTATCTGTACCAAAGAGGGACCACTCTTGTACGGACAAGAGTTGGTGTGTTCGAAAGGGATTCCAGAGAGGAATCGAAGGGTAGATTCTCCTGGGTTTTCACTTTTCTTGTGTTCGATAAATCTAGTTAGTGGATCTCTAGAGTAATTCTTCCTACTCGAGGTCGTACTAACTCATTTGAGCTTATAGGAACTCGTGCGTGGGGTGACCGAAGTCCAAATTTCGAAGAAAATTCTTTGACTTCTGAAGCGCAGAGTAAATAGCATTCGTTCAATCGAGTCATATCAATTCACTCATCCTGAAGGAGACAGTGTAACTTGTCAAATTCGAAAGAACTGAGAAAAGTTGATCAACCGAGGAAGCCATTGGCTACAAGTTCTTGAGTGACCAAAACCGAACCCATAAATTGAGTGGACCCGAGTGCCACCCATCAAAGGTGAGGGAGTGTGTGAGGTGATTTCTAACCTTAACATTTTATTTGGTCTTTGATTCGTGCAGGTACCATGGATGGGAATGGAGGCGAAGGCAAAGGCATTGAAAAGCCCGAAGTGTCGTTAGCCGATCTTATGGCTACGATACAAGGCATCAGTGCCGAAGTAAGAGGAGTGAGTGCTTGAGTAGCTCAACTCGAGCAAGGAAGTGTGTCCGCGGCCTTACCTGGGTCCGGCGCTGGAACTAGCAACTCCACTCTAATGAAACCTGAGTTGTATGTTGAGCTCATTCGACAACATCAGTTGAAGAGCGAGGCTGTTCGAAAAGAAATCTTGGGCAATCCCAAAGCACAACAACGAAACTTGGGCAATCCCCAAGCTGGTTATCAACACTTGGGCATTCCCCGATGTGAGATGGTACCACTTCCAATGGCCCGAAGACAAGTTGTGGACGTTGATAAAGGGGTCGATGAAGGAGAATTTTCCAAAACCTAACCTGAATATGAGCCACCGTTCATTCAACGAAGGCAGGCTCAACGAGGTCGAGGCCGAGGCGCAAATGTTGATCGAAATATTGAGCGTGAGGCTGATGATTATTATGATGAGTATCCCGAACAGATTCGAGGTGCTCGAGATTCAAACTTGAACAGTGTCAAAGTCACTATTCCACCATTCAAAGGAACTAGTGATCCGGACGAATATCTTGAATGGAAGCTTAAAATGGGGCGAATCTTCGAAACCAATGAGATGACTGAAGAGAGGAAAGTTGCCCATGCCATTGCTTCATTCGAAGCGTATGCATCTATATGGTGGGAAGCTGACAAAAGGCTGAGACGAAGGAATGTCTATTCCAAAGTCTCTACTTGGGCACAATTGAAGAGAGCAATGGATGCTAAGTATTTGAGTGCCAACTATAGGCAAACTCAATTTTAAAAGCTCTATGAGTTAAAGCAAGGGTCCAAGTCAGTTCAAGAGTATCATGATGAGTTCGTGAGAATTTGATTGAATCTTGATCTGGAAGAAGATGAAGAGCAAGCCACTATTCGGTTCAAAAATGGCTTGGCTCGAGATGTGTCATCTCAATTGAGGCTACACATGTACCACACGTTGGAAGATTTATTCGAAGCTGCCACCGAAGCTGAGAAATGGGTGAAGGACGATAAGGCAAACCGCTATCGAGGAGTCACTACTTCTACTCCTTTGAACTGAGGTAAAGAATGGAAGGGTCCTAATCCAACAAGTGTTAACATTGTTCGAGATTCCAAGAAACCTTCAAGAGGTGTGACCGTTAACCAACCAAGAGAAGTAGGAGGTAAAGCTCTGCTTAATTCTCCTAGTGCTTCAAATATTCAGTGTCATAAATGCAAAGGTTATAGTCACATGGCCAAAGAGTGTCCAACTCGCAAAGTTATATTTTTGCTCGAAGATGGAACCATCCATGAGCAAGCGAGTGACACCGAAGAGGATTATTTCGAGGAGATTGACCGAGCTGAGAGTGATGATGGTCGTGAAGCTGCCGAAGCTGATCATCCGAAAAATTTTCTTATCGTTCGAAGGAATTTGAGCTGCATGACTCTAGAAGAAGAGGACAACCAAAGAGAAAATCTTTTCCATGCCCGATGTCGAGTGACGGGAAAAGTTTGTTCGATCATCGTTGATTCGGGAAATTGTGCAAATGTGGTGAGCCAAACCTTGGTTTCACAAATGGGACTACCTACCTTGAAACATCCCCATCCTTACAGATTACAATGGTTAAATTAGTGTGGAGAATTGAATGTTGCCAAACAAGTGTGGATCAAGTTCAAAGTTGGAGAATATCAAGATGAGATGATGTTCGATGTGGTACCGATGCAAGCTTGTCATATGCTATTGGGTCGACCATGGCAGTATTATCGGTCGGTTGTTCACAATGGTAGATCCAACACTTACACTGCTAAGCTCGAAGAAAAGAGTTTCATACTCAAACCCTTGTCTCCAAAGCAAGTCAGTGAGGACTATAAACGGATGAAAGAATTGAAAGAAGTGGCCAAAGCTAAGCTTCCGATGGGAACAAAAATTGTTGCCGAAGACAAAGACTCACCGGCAAAAGTAAGAAACATCTGTGCAATCATGACCCCGGGTGAGTATCTACGAGGCAACGACCACGATCAGATGATGATCTTCCTCGTGTATAAGGGTATCTTTCTAAACTCTAATGATGATTTTTTTAACGATAACCCTTTGCCTAGTGCTGTACAAAGTGTTTTGCAGGACTTCAGAGACATGTTTCCCGAAGAAATGTCAGGTGTATTACCTCCGTTGAGTGGAATCGAGCACCAAATTGACTTCATATCAGGGTCTCAAATCCCCAACAAACCTGCATACCGGTGTAAACCCGAAGACACCAAAGAGCTCCAAAGGCAGGTTGACGAGTTGTTGAACAAAGGCCTCGTTCGAGAGAGCTTGAGTCCTTGAGCCGTTCCTGTTATCCTTGTCCCGAAGAAAGATGGAACATGGCGAATGTGCGTTGATTGCCGAGCAATCAAAAAAATAACAGTAAAGTATCGTCATCCTATCCCTCGATTAGATGACATGCTAGATGAGTTAAGTGGTTCTTCACGCTATACGAAGATAGACCTCAGGTCCGGTTACCACCAAATCCGAATGAAACCCAGAGACGAGTGGAAAACCGCATTCAAGACCAAGTTCGGTCTCTATGAATGGTTGGTGATGCCTCTTGGCTTATCCAATACACTGAGCACATTCATGCAACTGATGAACCATGTGCTCAAACCGTTCATAAATAAGTTTGTTGTCGTTTACTTCGATGGCATACTTGTTTATAGTAAAACTGTGGATGAACATGTCGAACACCTAAGGCTAGTGCTTGGTAAGCTTAGAGAAGAGAAGTTATATGCTAACTTCAAGAAATGTGCCTTTTTGTGTCGAACGTGTAGTCTTTCTAGGATTCATTGTTAGTGCTAATGGTGTTGAAGTCGACGAGTCAAAGGTCGAAGCCATCAAAGATTGGCCAACTCCAACATTGATATCACAAGTTTGTAGCTTCCAGGGCTTAGCTAGCTTTTACCGAAGGTTTGTTCGAGACTTTAGCACCGTGGCAGCTTCTTTCACCAAGCTGGTTAAGAAAGACCATCCATTTGTGTGGGGAGAGTCCCAAGAGAGGGCTTTCTAAGAGTTGAAACGGAGGCTTTGCTCTGCCCCGTTGTTGCAACTCCCTGACTTCGGCAAAGCATTCGAAGTCGAGTGTGATGCATCCAGAATTGGGATCGGAGGAGTGCTGATGCAAGAATCGAAGTCGATCGCTTACTTTAGCGAAAAGCTTAAGGGTGCAACCTTGAATTACTCTACGTATGACAAGGAATTGTATGCCCTCGTTCGAGCACTCGCCCATTGGCAGCATTATTTGTGGTCTCGAGAGTTTGTGATTAAAAATGATCATGAATCTTTGAAGCATCTCCGAGGTCAGGAGAAATTGAACCGAAGACATGCCAAATGGGTTGAATTGATTGAAAGCTTTCCCTATGTAATTCTTTACAAAAAGGGAAAAGACAATGTAGTGGACGATGCGCTATCAAGGAAATTTGCCTTGGCGACCACTCTCGCCTCAAGGCTCATGGGATTCGAAAGCATTAAGTTGATGTACGAAGACGATCCCAAGCTAAAATGCGTTCGTGATGCAATCTTGAGTGGCCAAAGGGTTGAGAAATATTAGTGGCACGATGGCTACCTCTTCAAGAATGGGAGGGCTTGTATGCCTCCGTCATCGTGGAGAGAGCTTCTGGTTCGAGAAGCTCACTCTGGAGGCTTAATGGGACACTTTGGTGTCGACAAAACTCTTGGTATCTTAACCGAGCAATTCCATTGGCCAAAAATACGACGAGATGTAAAAGCTTTGCAACGCTTGTCTCATTTGCAAGAAAGCTAAATCGAAGTCCAACCCTCATGGTTTGTATACTCCATTGCCTGTGCCTGATCGACCTTGGGTTGATATATCCATGGACTTTGTGTTGGGGTTACCGAGGTCAGGGGGAGGACATGATAGCATCTTCGTTGTCGTGGACCAAATTTCCAAAATGGCTCACTTTATTCCTTGCAAGAAATGCGATTATGCACAACATGTTGCTTCTTTGTTTATTGCTCATGTGTTAAAATTTCATGGTATACCACGTACAATTGTGAGTGATCGAGACTCAAAATTCTTGAGTCATTTTTGGAAGTGTTTGTGGGGTGCCCTCATCACTAAATTACTATTCTCGACGTCTTACCATCCTCAGACTGATGGACAGACCGAGGTAGTTAACCAAACCTTGGGATCTTTGCTTCAAGCAATGACCAAAGGCAAGGTCAGAAACTGGGCAGATCGTTTGCCCATGATGGATTTTGCATACAATCAAACGGTGCATCGAATGATAAATATGACCCCATTCGAATGTGTGTATGGTTTTAACCCTTTGACTCCACTTGATTTAACCCCCATTGCCTCGAGATTCTGTTATTGATTTTGAAGGTACTCGACGAGCCACTGCCATGATCGAGTTGCATGCAAAGGTGATAAAGTACCTCGAGGAAGCTTATGCAAAGGTCGCCTCAAAGAAAAACAAGGGGCGTAAGAAGTTGGAATTAAAGAAGGGAGATTGGGTTTGGGTTCACTTCCGAAAGGAACGCTTCCCGAACCAAAGGAAAGGATAGTTGGCTCCTCGAGGGGATGGTCCATTTCAAGTGCTGAGAAAGATCAACAACAATGCTTATATGATCGACCTCCCTGGTGAGTATAACCTGTCCAACACCTTTAATGTCGTTGATTTAGTTCCTTGTGTTGTAGGTCAAACATCGGAGGATGAAGATGGTTCGATTTTGAGGACAAAATCTTCTCAAGAAGGGGAGGATGATGCAGCCCGAACACGTGCTGATCAAGTGTTCGATCCACCAAGACCAATGACACGAAGCCAAGCCAAGCTACTGCACGATGTTCACATTCACTTGGCTTGGTCGAAGAAAAGCAACTACTCCGAAGCTGAGTGGCCGAGCTCAAGAACCGAAGGATTCATCTATAAGCTTGAGCTTGAAGAAGGGAGTGACCGAACCCCAACTGAACACTCAACATCGACGCTGAAGTAAAAGGAAGGAAGTGCGATCGATGTCAAGAATGAGCTGAGCCGAACAACCAAGCACCGAAGTCAAGAAGCTGGAGCTCAAGTGTTCGAAATTCAAGTGTTCGGATGAAGGAGTGACCGAACACTCAATATGCAGCCCTGCGTGGCTTACTCCCATTGGTCGCCTGTGACCATTTACTATTTTATCTCTAGTATAGTCTATATATACTCCATTACATTTCACTTGTAGCAGTAAGTTGTTGTTGAATGATCAAACATAGCAGTTGCTATTGAGTGTCTCCGATGGAGCCCGAACCCCATGTGGAATTTTAAAGAACTTGTGTCAATCGGTGTGAGTCGTTTGAACATTTTCTTCTTGGTCATTCAATTTGCAAGAAGCATTAGCTTTCTTGAGGATTGGTGCTTAGTATAGGTGATTCTTGGCCTTCATTCGATCGAGCTTGAGACGAGTTCCTCAATGTTTCTTTGAATCGAAGCAAGACAAATCTTGCTTCTATCTTTATTTTTCGTAGTTTCTTCCGCATTTCTTCGTATTTGCTTAACTTCGGTTTTGCTTGCACCAGATTTGGATCCTTAGGATTCACCAAAGTATCGCTTGGCAGAGCACTTTGAAGTTATTATTTAAAGAAAGGGACAGTTGTCCCAACTTGGTCTTATCCCTTCAATTGCAGTGTCATGCGCTGTCACTTGTTCTTACAATTTCTTACTAACTCCCATCATAGCCTCCACCATAGTCTTGATCTAAGCTATATCATTCGCCTGCTGCAAGGGTAAAGTTGCTTGTTGTTGCACTTGCCTAAATTGACTATGTTGATTGTATTGTTGGCACTGCCCATAATTTACAAAGTTCACATCTTCAGTATTAGCAAGTAATTCAGCATTAGAAAACTACTTGGATTGGCAGCTTGGGTTTGAGCCTGTGAGTCAACTTGATTAACAGATTTCAGCATCTTCTCGTTCATTTGTTTCACCACAACATCAAGTTCATTCTGCAACTTTGAAATCTGCTCTTCCATCCCAAAGTAAATACCAGCAGCTAAAGCCTTTGAGCCTGGACTAGTAGATGTATCTCTTCTAAGCCAGCCTAATTTTTGAGCCATAGTGTCAAGCAACATTTTTGCTTCATCAAACGTCTTGCTCAATAATGCTCCTCCAACTGCAGCATCTAGATTACCCTTTATTTGATCTCCCATGCCCATGTAGATTCTTTGTCCTGGCATTTGGTTAGGAATCTCATGATGAGGACACCTTCTCAAGTATCTTTTAAATCTCCCCAAGCCTCTGGAAAAGTTTCAAACGGGTTCTGCCTTAACAGAATCTCATCCCACGAAGTTATAGAACTGACTGGCAGTGAGTCGAACCACTCATTAGCATCATCCATCAAAGAGATAGGGAACAATATCAGCTGCACCGCCTCAAAGTGATTCTCTGAGTTTCACACGCCCTCATGAATTTTTTCAAGTGCTTTTGAGGTCAGTAGTTCTACCTGCAAATAAATCCGCATTAGAAAGCAAAGCCACAATTGTCTGGGTGATGTTAAAATTTTCTGCCTCGAATGTTAGGAGGCTGAATAGCGGACACCATATTTCCCGCCACAGGTTATACGAAAGCATTAAGAGCCATATCTTGAGCCATCTTGAATTTTTCGGTATCTGGACTTTCAATTGTAAATACCAAAGAAACGAGATCAAGATGACAAGAGTGAAGTCACTAGAAAAAAAATCTAGCAATCTTAACAGCTAAAATAACATTATGTTCCCAATCACGGCTAAGAGTTAACCCCGAAGGGCAACTGGTTGGATGCCAATATATTGGTATACTTACCGAGTTGAGATCCATAGGGAACTAGTGTTGAGACAAGTGAGAGTTTCACAAATAGAGACTCAAGCTAGTAAAGTTCATAGTCCTATGAATATAAAGTGATTTTGAACTAATTGTAACAATTAAGTAAAGAACTAAAGAGTAAACTAGTTACGATGCGTGTAAGTTAAGAAAATAAAATTTAGGGGCGTAAAGGGCTAAAGTAGTTTTCATACAATGAGTAAAGTCGCTTCACTTACTTATAACGGGTGGGAACATGGTCGAGTCAATGTAATTTAACCTTTAGAATCCGCCAGGCCTAGAAGAGGTCTACCTTGCTACGGCCGCCAAAGCCATAACTAGACACATAGAGTTCTAACTCTTTGACCCAAGGAAAAAGAACCTATCCCTAGTGGACTTTTTTAGATAGATTAGCCAACATGACCCAAATCCTTGCTAGCCCAATTAGTCTCGCCAGAGTCTTTAACCAGTTAAATAAGCATGTAACTCGAGTATCATGAGAAACAAATGTAAAAAACTAAAGTGATAGAACGGCCCCCAAGGTGACATCACTAGCGTCACACATAATCTCAAAGGGAAAGTCCCATCTTGGACACACAATTATCGGTGCAGTTATCAATTTCTTCTTTACTTCTTCAAAATATCTCAAGCATGCCTCATCAAACACAAACTTGGCATCTTTTTCAATAGCTTGCATAGGGGATTCACAATCTCGGAGAAGTCTTTGATGGATCGATGGTAAAAATTCACATGCCCCAAGAAGCTCCTTACACCCTTCAGGGTAGTAGAAGGTGGAAGCGTTGAAATGACTTCAATCATAGCTTAATCCACCTCTATACCCTTCTTAGAGACCTTGTCCCCTAACACAATTCCTTTTTAAATAAGGAAATGAGACTTCTCCTAATTAAGCACTAGCTTGGTCTCTTCATATCGTTCTAATACTTTCTCCAAGTTAGACAAGAAATTTTCAAATGAATCCCTAACAACCGAGATGTCATCCATGAAGACTTCAAAGAAGTTTCCCACTATGTCATGGAACAAATCTTACATACACATTTGAAAAGTTACGGGAGCATTGCATAACCCAAATGGCATTTTGCAAATACAAAAGTGCCATAGGGATAAATGAAGGTCGGCTTGTCTTAGTCCTAGACACCAATAGAGATTTGATTTTACCCCGAGTAACCATAAAGGAAGCAATACTAAGCTCGTCCTGCCAACCTATCCAACATTTGTTCAATGAATAGAAGTGTGAAATGATATTTTCGAGTAGCGTTGTTAAGATTTCTATAATCGATGTACACTCTCCTTCTGGACACCATTTTTGTGGAAATGGCTTGCCTTTTTAGTTTTGCACCACGGTCATGTCATCCTTCTTGGGCACACATTGAACGGGTGACACCCACTCACTATCCGACAAAGGTACAACCACTCCTACATCAAGCCACTTAACGATCTCCTTTTTCACCACCTCCTGCATTGCCGAGTTTAGTCTTCTTTGGTACTCCACCGAGGGCTTGCACCCCTCCTCAAAAACAATCATATAAGTGCACACACCCGAATTAGGGCACTCAATGTCGGCAAGAGTCCACCCAATGTCTTTGATTCTTCTCTTCACCACATCTAAAAGTTTCTCTTCTTGGTCATTGGTTAAGTGGCAGGATATAGCGATAGCTAGAGTGGAATTTGGACCTAGGAATACATATCTCAAGTGGAATGGTAGGACTTTTAGTTCAAGAGTAGGTGGTTCGTCAATGTAAGGTTTAGTGGGTGGTGTTTTGTTGTTATTAAGATCAAGGTAAAGATTTTTAGGCATGTAGGATCCAATGCTTTGACACATGCTTTGACACTCTCCTCATCGTCAACGTCCATATTCCATATAACCGAGGCCAAAGTATCCACTTGTGCAACCATCACGCTCTCCTTCTCAAGTAGATTATCAATAACCACATTCACATATGAACAAGTGGCTTCCTCCTTCATAGGTTGCTTTAGTGACATGCACATGTGGAAAGGTACTTTCTCTCCATTGAACCGAAAAGTCAACTCACCCATCGCAACATCACAAAATGCTCTCCTAGTGGCTAAGAATGGATGGTTGAGAATGATAGGACTTTAAATTCCACGACACAATCAAGAATAACAAAATCTGTTGGGAAAACAAACTTGTCTACCTTCACCAAAACATCATCAACTTCCCTAATTGGCCTCTTCAAAGATCTATCACCTATTTGAAACATCATTGAGATTGGACTTGGGATCTCTAGCCCCAAGGTCTTGTAGACCGCATAAGTCATAAAGTTAATGCTCGTACCTAAGTCACACAATGATTTATCAAAGTACTTCCCACCAATAGAGCAAGGAATAGTGAAAGCTCCGGGATCCTCCATCTTTTGGGCCATAGTACTTTGATAAAATAGCACTATATTGATGGGTGACTTTGATGGTCTCAAAATCCCCATATATCTTCTTTGTCATAAGATCCTTCATGAACTTAGCTACACTTGGAATTTGTCCCAAGGCATCAATCAGTAGAATATTGATAGAAGTGGAAGCTAATTTCTCCTAAATCTTCTCGGCATGAGAAGTTTGCCTTTGCTTGGCACATTTTTATGGAAATGGAAGGTCTAATTTGAGAATGGAGCTAGGACTAGGAAGGCTTTGTTTGGGTGGTGGAGTTTTCTTTGGTTTGATTTTATGGGTAGAAGTAGTTTCGGGGGTAGGCTTTCGAGGGATTGCCTCAACATCAATATCATTGCTTTAGACACCAACATCTTCTTGCCTAACTTCCTCCTCTTGCACCACATTCTCTGCACTAGCTTTATCATCAATCAATTCCACTCTGGTATCATCATCATTGTCTCTCAATTGAACATCATCATAACCACCCCTTGCTTTAGGATCACTCTTGCAATTTCTTGTTGTAATTTCCATTACTTGATCTTTACCATTTCTCTTGGGATTTACTACCATGTCACTTCATAGTGCCCCTTTTGGCCTTTAATTGACTTGTTGTGACAAGTTCCCCATTTATGACTCAACGGCTTTAATGGATATTGTATGGGATGCCATTGTTTGCTTTATATCTTTGATATATCTGGTGTACCTTTCTTGCAACATTTGACTCATCGTATCTTCCAATCTTGAATTATCTTTTCCATCTTGTTCGTGTTGTTTGAAAGGATCCCTGGGAATAAATGGTTGAGAGGAACCGGCTCATCTTCCCTCTTGGTTGTTGTTCCAATTGGACCTTCCTTGGCCTTGTCTCCATTGGCTTTGTTGATTGTAAGGCCTTTGATATCCTTCTTGATCATAACCACCTTTTTTACCTTGATAGTTGCTCACATATTTGGCCTCTTCCTCCATTTGAACATTATAGCAATGATTCGTATAGTACCCCTCTTGACCATGTTGGAGAATTGCCAATGTGGCATCTCCCAGAGTAACATAACCCATAGGAGCCCCTTGATGCCCGGTATTGGTCACTTGGAGATTCTCCACCTTATTCACCTTCTTCTCTTTTGCATCATTGCTCACCTTTGTGTTATGATTAGGGATTTCAATTAAAGTGAAAATCATTGCCATCTTCTCATCTTGATCATCCATTCTCTTCATAATTATTAGATTCATGCTTCCTTTACCACTTGGGTTTTGAGCTCGAGATTTCCAATCATGGGATTGCTTGAGGACCTTGTTGAGGATTTCTTTCACTTTATCATATGACTTTCCATCACTGCTCCTCTATAAAGGTTATTGATCGTCGTTTGATTCATCTTGTTCAACCCTTGATAGAAATATTGTAAGAGTATATCATCACCAAACCTATGAGTTGGCCTTCTAGAAGAACATCTTAAAACTTTTTAAGCTTCAGATAGAGAATCCGAGTTGTCTTGCTTGAATATACAAACTTTACTCTCAAAGATGCTTGTTTACGCTTTGGCAAGAACTTAGCCGAAATTTCTTCACCCAGTCATGCCGTGTATAGATAAAATTCTTTGGAAGCTTATACAACCATGACTTGGCCTTGCCTTGCAAAGAGAATGGAAATACCCTAAGGCGTAAGGACTCATCAGTTGCATTTTCGGACTTGTAAAGCACACAAGTTTGATGAAAATTTCGCAAATGTTCATTGGAGTTTTCATGCTTTCCTCCGCAAATTTTCATTGGAGTTTTCATGCTTTCCTCTACCAAATAACCCATTTTGTTCTAAACCATTCAAGATCACTTGAGGAGTGTTCAAGGTTGCATTTCCTCAGATAAGTGGTGGAACTATTTCACTTGCGAACCCTTATGCCGCAATCTCTTCATCATAAACTTCTTGAATATGTGTATTGACATTTCTTCCACCTCTAGCATTCCTTGGATTACGATTGACATTGCATTCCCACGATTCCACATTGGTTGGCATTCACACCTCGGCCTCTACGGTTTGCAACACCACAGCCACCTCTATTAACATTATTGCCACCTCGGTTGACATCACCCACAACTCCATCATTGGCATTGATACTATCATTAACTTGCACACCATCAGTTGGTTCATTATCATTAGGAATCACATCTTCACCAAGGGCATCAAGAACATTGCCCCCAACTCCATCTACACCTTGTTCAACAAAATCTTCTTGACCATCAACACCAATACCATCATCATAGAATTGTTCCTCGAAGTCTTCCTCTTGGTCACCTGAAACTCCACCGAAGGGATTGCTTTCGTTGTCCACTTAGGGACGATTATAATGAGGGTTCTACAATGCCTAATTTAAATTAAGCCTTCGTTATGCCATATTTTACCTACACAAGGTAAAAGAAATCAAAAAGGTAAAACTCTTAGAACTAAGAACTAATGATCTTGAATAATTAATGCAATACAATCTTGAAACCATAGTTCCCCGGCAACAGCACCAAAATTTGATCAGGACCAAAAGTTAACCCTGAAGGACAACCGATCGGATGCAAATATATCGATAAATATACCAAGTCGAGATCCACGGGGAACTAGCATCGTGACAAGTAAGAGTATCACAAATAGCGACTCAAGCTAGTAAGTTCATAATCCTAGGAATATAAAGTGATTTTGAAATTATTGTGAAAATTAAATAAAGAACTAATGAGTAAAATATTCACGATGTGTGTAAGTCAATAATAGGAAATCTAGGGGCATAAAGTGCTAAAATAGTTTTCATCCAATGGGTAAAGTTGCTTCACTTACTTATAATGGGTGTGAATATGGTCGAGTCAATATAATGTAACCTCTAGAATCTGCCAGACTTAAAAGAGATCTACCTCGCTACGCTCTCCAAAGCCATAACTAGGTGCATAGAGTTCCAACTCTTTGACCCAAGGAAATAGAACATATTCCTAGTGGACTCTTTTATATGGGTGAGGCTAATTCAGCCAACACGGCCCAAATCCTTACTAGCTCTATTATCCTAAGCTGATTGATCTCACCAGAGTCTTTAATCAGTTCAATAGGCATGTAACCCTGGTGTCACGAGCACAAAAGTTAAAAAATAAAGGCAAAATGGTTAAAGTCCCCCTTAAACTATAACTTTTTTTCCAACTTGACACTTTAACTTTGCGGGGATGCTAATACCCCCTTTGAACCACTTTGGACTGATATTATTAGGACATTGCTCGCATACGTGGCACAGAGAGTGAATACCACTCTCTTTAAGAGAGTTAAGAAGCAAAAAATTAAAGGTAACATTTTATTTTTGCAAGACTTTTTAAATTAATTGTATTTCCTATTTTATCTTTCCTTTTCATTTACTTGTTTTCCTAATCTTTTCCTTTTCAGTTTTTTTTTTATTTTTTCTCTTCTTCAATTCTTTCTCAACATATTGCCTCCATCTCCACCTTCCTCACCAGCCGCGAGTTTTTTATCTTTTTCTCTCACTTTATCATGTTCCTTTGCAAACTAAAACTGGGCATTCTTCAAATTAAAACTGGCCACCTAGCATCACGAATTCGAAGAATAGCCAATTTTTCAAATGATTAACTCATCTCCATGCCAACTCAATAATGATGGAATGCATCAAAGTTAAAAGTAAATTTGGCAAATCATTTACAGTGCATATAATTTAGATATTAACTGTTTTTGGAGGTAAAACATTTTGTCTTCGAAGTACTTGTATTCAAGGACATTTTCAAAAATAGGTTGTTCTTTGATAAATTGTGAACAGATGCAAAAGATTTGCAATTAATAAACTTACCAAGTACCCATTTTTTTTATTTAGAACAGTCTTATGAAAATTCGAATAATGTGACAGGGAAAACCGTGTTCTCGCTCCCTTCTTAATCAGCTTGTGAAGCTGCATTCCATGATCAGTTGTTCTTAATTTTTTTTCTTAATTGAAAGATGTGGCTGGATGATTTTTGCCGGAGATAGATGGACGGTGAAGAGAGTGTGGGGGGATTACGGGGAAGGGATAGGAGGTGAAAAGCCTTTCATTGAATTAGGAGGCGGGTTGTTGTGTGTATGTAAAAGAAATTCAAAATGTTTCTTCTTTAAAAAAATTTTATAATTCTGACATGTGGCAATCAATGTCTGGTGCGTGTGAATCACTTCATCTGTTAAAACTAGATTTTATCCAAGAATGGTGTATTAATACCACTTCTGAGTTGTTCAAGACCCCCGCAAAGTTTAGATGTCAAGTAAAAAAAAACAATTATAGTTTGAGGGGGACTTTATCCATTTTGTCGAGATTAAAGTGATAGAAGCTAGATTATCAAAATCAAGATAAAATAAGTGAAGTTAAAGATTATCCATTGAATTTTAACTGCTAAAGCATGTTTACACCTCTAACTATGAGTTTAGCTACTCATAGTAGGGGTTGGAATCAAGCTCATGTAATGGAATAAATTAATAAGTATGTATTAATTATAAAAAAATAAGTTATGGAATGCTTTTTCCAAGTCTTGCCCAAAGTAGCTAATACTAAGAGTAGAAATAGAATAATAATAAAACTCTAGCACTTTCTGTTTATACTAAGTATATTTCAATATGACAAGGCTGCCCTTTTCATGCAGTCCGGCCGCCTGACACATAGGGCGGTCACCCTTTTTGACGTTGGTTGACTTCACTCTTATCTTTGCAAGTAAGGCAGGTGCATCTTCATGGGAGGCAGTTGCTTGTTCTTCATTTTTCATGCTTGGGCGGCCCGTCCATTGGATGAGGCGGTCGCTTAATAATGGGAAGTTAGGAACACGCGACCATGCTTTGCATGAGGCGGTCGCCTGTTCATCAGAGGTGAGTCGTCCGGAAGGTGAGGTAGGTCGCACATCTTGATCTCCAAAATTCCTTGCTCACTCTTGCTTCACTTTGGAGACCACCCTGAGTTAGGGGTGGGGCGTCCTGCACTGCTTCAGCTGGAATCAACACTTTGGCTTGTTATTTTGCTCTTTTGGTTCAATTCTTTCTTTATTAACACTTGTAACCTGAAACCAAGTAAAATATAATATTATACACACAAAATGCTTTTAAATTCAAAAACAAAAGTAAAAGGCAGTATTAAAGTTGGCAATATACCAACAGTTCTTATTTTAAGTAATTTACCTATTCAATTAACTTCTAAGTGTTTTATGTTCAGAATGGTTATGTAGTAACAACTAAGTAATAAGAAATTAATAATAACATAAATGATAAAGAAGACGAGAATTAGATTAATTCAAGAGATGTAAACAATAGGATTGATCTATGCAACTCATACTCATGTGTTAGAACAATGCATTAACGAATTCAACATGGTTCTTCCCATTGAACAATTACTCCAAATTCACAACTATTTACTTACGTATAAAAATTTTAACTTTCACTGACCAACTTTCCAATTAATTAATGAAGATATGTAGGACTACAAATATAGTTTACAATAGGGATCAATGGTCACTATTCCCTTTTTCTGACAACCTAAGTAATGCTTTGTTTTAGGTTGAAATATTACTAAGTATTTAACCCTAACTTATGAATCTATCTGTAGATGCACAAGAAAAAATGGGATAATCAATTGGGGGCCTTTCTAATCAATAGCAAGCAAAACATAAACACTTAGATAGGAAGAATAATCAAGTTTCATCCATTAACGCGATTATCCTCAACACATAAGTAATGGAGTGGTTCAATCAACCCTAGAATAGGTGATTTATCCACTTATAGTCATAATCTAGTTACTGAAATAACTATAAGCATGTAAATCTACACAAAAGATGATGGATGGATGATAAAAAGCCTTGAATCTTGATCTCTATTCTTCCTTGCCTCCTTTGGGTGTAAAATCAGCCAAAAGTCCCGCCCAATTGGGTTTAATGATGTATTTATAGTGTAGGAATCGACTTAGGACCAAACCGCCCTTAGAAAATCCATGTTTGACTCGGTCTAGGCCAAAACAGGTCGTGCACAGTGTGGTGCACGTTGTGCCTTCGTTAATTCTATGAGATTCTAAAAAAACAAGCTATATGATTTTTCCTCAATGCTCCACAGCGTGGTTTCACTGATTTCTGCAATTTTTGTTCATTCTTCATTTGGCCTTTGTTCGCTCGACCCTCAGGCTTCTACTCAGGCTACAAAGTCCTTGATTTCTAGCAATTATGCTCAAAGAATGCCTCATATCATCAATGTAACCCTTACAACAGAAAACACACAAAATAAGAGAAATTTTGTTCACATTACTAACAAATATCGCAAGTAGAAGCTTGAACACGAGGCGAAATTAAGAGAAATATAGCAATATCTAGTCTCGTAGTACTGGTAACCTAATCCGCCTACAGGATATTGCGTCTTTTTTTTGTGAAAACTTGATATCATGGAGAAGTAAGAAACAAAATGTTATATCTTGTTCTAATGAAGAATTCAAGTACAGATCTATGGCCCAGTCTACATGTGAGATTATGTGAATACATCATCTTTTAACTGAAACTAGGTTAAAGCGTCATACTCCATCTAAGTTTTGGTGTCATAATCAAACTGTCATCCATATCGCCTCCAATCTGGTATCATAAAATAACTAAGCATATTGAGGTTTATCGTCATTTTATTCGTGGAAAGGTTGAGGGAAACTTGGTCTCCACTAGATATATGAAGATGGGAGAGCAACCAGCCAATATTTTCATGAAAGCGTTGAATGGGACTCGGGTTGACTATTTTTATAACAAGGTGGGCACGATCAATATATATGCTCCAGTTTGAGGGGAGTGTTGGAGAATTCATGTAGACACTATCCCAATATAATGTGCATAGCATTGCATATCTTCGGGGATAAATAGAATTTCTTATTTCCTTAATTAGCATAGCCTTGTAACTATATATGTACCTATTACATTATGAGATAGAAGACAAGGAAATTCCTCTTATTCTATCTCTTTACAATCTTGAAGGAGCATTCCACATATCTTCAAATCTTCTTTTTTGTATTCTGGTTAGCCCATGATTTTGATAAGAATTCTTCCCTTCTTTATCCTAAGCCGGATCATGAGATGATGGTCTCTCATTTTCTATTTTTATTTCTTCAATTGAATTCTGAGCAGATGAGACCATATGTAAACAACATCATATTTCTTAAACAACCTATTATTGTTTACTCATGGAACTATGGTTGTTTACACATGTACGGGCTCCAAGTGTAAACAGCCTATAGGTAACATGTGGCAATTTACACATGGAATTTGAACTTGCACAAGTTTGATATGTAAACAATCACATATATTTTAAATCTAATAGTGCTTGTCACTCCTATTTTGTAAGCCTCAGGCACACCATACTTCTTCCTTGTCTTCCTTCTCTCACAAGAACAATAATTACCGTAGAAAAGGAAAAAAAGGTGTTTGAAATTTTACTTAAAATCAGATCCATTGCTCTTGAAACCCCCACACAAGTACTTTGCTTCATTTAAAAGAAAGAAGAGTAGAAAAATATAACAAATTTTCACCTAAGATGAAGTCGTTTGGAGAAAGATATCGACAAGCATAAAGAATGAGAAAGAAGAGAAATGAGAAAGAGAAAGGAGAAGAGATTCAAGAGTGAAGAGAGAAAAGAGAAAAGAGATGGAAGAGGTACCACTACTAATATAACTGTGTTTTTCGGCCTCACTATTTCCACCGAAAATCGGTCGACCCCTATTTCGACCGATTTTCGGTCGAACAAAAAAAATCGACCTACAAGGCTTTCGACCGAAATTCGGTCGATAGGCTCGTTTTAATATTCAGCAGAACCCCCCTTTCCCCATTTCTATCTTCTTCCCCAAACACCCAAACTCTCTCTAAACCCCCCTCCCCCCCCCCCCCCCCAACCTCTATACCCGAAAACCACCATAACCCACCCCCAAATTCAAAAATCAAACACATTCTACCCTCCTAAACACTACATATAACAAGAAATTCAAGGTAAATTCTTAGTTTTAGTGTTATTATAATTATTTTTCTAAAACTTAAACCCTAACTTTTTAACTCAATTTTTTTTGTAGTTCTTAAGCATATAACTAGTGGAGAATCATTACTAGGTGCTATTGGAGCACAAATCAACCTCGAGGTAAGTTTTTTGATTTTTTTTTATTAAATCCGAATTTAATTATTTTTTAAATTTTTTTTAAATTTCGGCCTATAATGTTGCATAGGTAGTTAATTATTAGTAAATTTATTTATTGTAGTTATTGTTGATGTTGAAGAACTTGTTTGGTGTTGTTAGCTCTTATAAAGTTAGGTTTGTGTTGTTTGGGATTGTTGTAGTTGTTGGGGATTGTTGGAATTGTTTGGTAGTGGTGTTTGGAATGTGTTGTTGCTTTGGTATTGTTGAAAAGATGAACATGTTATGCCTAAAACGAATAAGTTTTTGTTGGTTTGAATTGCTTTGATAATAGTAATTAATAGGGTGTTATAAGAAAATATTGTTTGTTTGGGGCATTTCATCAAACAAGTTGCGAGCATTAACTAACCCGACCACATTAATCTTGCTATAGTGATTACAAAAAAATAGCAAGCTATTATAAAAAATTTATTGCGTTAGGCAAAGCATGACATAAAACTTTATAATTTAGCAATTAAAAATTGATAATCTTATATTTAAAAAAATCATACAAATTGTTTCTCAATCTTGCAATGTTTCTGTAGATATGGACATTAATCGACGTCGTTTGTGGATAGATAATAGAAATTTTCCCGAGCGGCGGGGGTTGAGGCCTTCGTTTGTAGCGGGTAATTATGGAATTTCTTGATATAGCCCGCACCATAGACGATTATTTAAGGCATGGCAAAATTAAGTGTCCATGTGAAAAATGCAAATGCGTAAAGACACAAGATTTGGAGAATGTAGAGGTACATCTTTATAAGAAGGGGTTTATGCCAAATTACTACGTTTGGTATAATCATGAAGAGCCGTGGGATTTGCAGGAGCACCTTCAAAATCTAGAAAATATTCATGGCGGTAGGAGTTCTCCGGTTGTGGAACCAGACCTTAGTAATTATAGAATGGAGGATATGGTACATGATGCTTTTGGGATGTACCCGGCTAATGATCCCCTTCAGCCGGATACATCACAGCCAAACATTGAGCACATTCCCAATGTTGAGGCAAATCAATTCTATAAACGGTTGGAGGAATCAAGTCGCCCATTTTATGAGGGCTCGGTGCATTCCCAGTTGTCGGTTGCTGTTAGATTGCTAAGTATCAAATCAGATTTTAGTATTTCTCAAGCTGCCATGGATTCCATCATTGGCCTTATGAATGAACTCAATCCGACAAATATGGCCTTACCAACTAATTATTACTACACTAAGAAGTTGGTTTCCTCGTTGGGCCTTTCTGCCGAGAAGATTCATTGTTGTGTTAATGGTTGCATGTTGTATTATAAGGATGATGCAGACCTCGTGACATGTAGATTTTGTGAGGAGCCTCGATACAAGCCTGAGCAAAATCCTAAAAAGAAGCCGAAGCCTGTTAAGTCGATGCATTACTTGCCCTTTATACCCCGGTTAAAGAGGTTGTATGCTTCGATGAGTTCTGCTCCACACATGAGATGGCATCATGACCGTACCAAGCAGCCGGGTATTCTATCCCATCCGTCTGATGGTGAGGCATGGAAACACTTTGATCAAGTGTATCCAGCATTTGCTAGTGAGCCAAGGAATGTAAGGTTGGGTCTATGTTCTGATGGGTTCACCCCTTTTGATGTCTCCTCTACGCCCTATTCTTGTTGGCCCGTATTTGTCACTCCTTACAACCTGCCTCCTGGAATGTGCATGACCAGTCCTTATCTATTTTTGAATTGTATAATACCGGGTCTACATAACCCGAAAGCCTCTATTGATGTATATTTGCAGCCTTTGCTTGATGAGTTGCAGATACTTTGGCATGAAGGAGTTGAAACCTATGATATATCAACGAAACAGAACTTCCAAATGCGTGCTTCTTTGATGTGGACTATAAATGACTTTCCAGCTTATGGGATGTTGTCTGGGTGGTCCACTGCAGGTAAGCTCTCTTGCCCTTACTGTATGGAAGATACAGAAGCCTTCACTTTGAAATATGGAGGTAAATGCACATGGTTCGACTGTTGCCGTCGATTCTTGCGAATGGAACATCCTTTTAGGAATAACACTAGTGCATTTATGAAGAATCAGGTTGATTTTGAGGAGCCTCCTCGAAGGTTATCAGGCATAGAGATATGGGATAGGGTTAAGGAGCTTCCTAAGGTAACTGAAGAACTGCCATCGAGAGTGATAAAAAGGGCGGAGAAGTCTGGGTCGAGCCCCGCACAAAAGAGACCTGGGTAAGTTATTAAATTCAAACTTTTTTCGCGCCAATCCTTCAATGTTTATACTTCATATTTGTACTGTTGATATATTTCTGTTTTTCAGGAAAGAGCTACAAAGGTCGTTGAAGACTGAGCCTCGACTCAAAAATCTGAATGCGGAAGCAGTACCCCAGCACCCCTAACGCTCGAGCAAGAAACCAATTTATGGTTGGATGTTAATGGAGGGGTGAAAAAGGGGTCCGCATATGGCCTTGCAACTCTGTATTCATCTGGCAAGCATAAATCGAACTATTTGGGCTCGTGTTCTACTGCTCCTTCAAGCTCTGCTGATCCTGGAGAAATGGCTCGGGTGAAAGAGGAGATCGCAGAGCTGAAGAGACAAAATGAAGCTATGCGCTTAGCACAGGAGGCTCATCAAAGAGAAATGCATGAAATAATGCAACAGCTCCTCAGGAACCAAAAAAAAGGCAAAGAAAAGCGAAAGAGCAGACGTCGACACCGTTCGTCGTCTGAGTCTGATGCCGAGTCTAGTTCGGGTTCTAGCCAGTAGTAGTGATAGTTGAACCATAAACTGTTTGTTAAGTTTGTTTGAAAATTGTAACACTAGAACTAATGTTGAAAGACTTGTTTCTATTGTTTGGCTTTGTTAGCCTTGTTGAATATCGTTTATGAATGTGTTTTGTCTGGTTTTTCTGCGTGTTGCTGAATTTACAGGTGGTGTAGGGCTAATTTCAGATTTTTATGTTGCAGGTTTTTACAGGTTTTCGACCGATTTTCGATCGAAAGTTGGTCAAAACAATTTACCAACCTTTCGACCGAAAGTCAGTCGAAAGGTCCTTCGACCGAAATTCGGTCGATAGACCTTCGACCGAATTTCGGTCGAAAGGTTGACCGACTTTCGACCGACTTTCGGTCAAAGAACTGGTCACTTTAAAAAAATGGTCCATGTTCTTCGACCGAAAGTCGATCGAAAGGCGGTCGAAATTTTGACCGAAATTCGGTCGAAGGGCTATTTCGACCTAATTTTATTCGACCACCTCAATCGGTCGAAGATCGGTCGACATGTCGACCGTTATTCGACCGATTTGGCGGTCGAAAATCCCTATTTTTTTAGTAGTGATACCTTAAAAAAAAAAAAAAGAATTTAGTACTGAGAAGGACTTCTAGTTTTTTACCCCAATTTTTGATAATTCTAATATGGCCTACCCCTCCACTTAACCCACTTAACTAATCCATTGTAATAAAAGAAATTGGAAAAATATAGAAATTCATTTTCCTTCATTCCAAACTTATATGGTCTTCTCATCTCAATTCTCTCTAGAGACACGGATAAAACAAACACCTCCAACTTAGAATACACATCATCTAAATCTGAATCCACTTCCTTGGAACACATCTCACTCATATCTCAGAGATTTAAATCAAAGAAAACTTGTTGATTCCCTATTACTCCCTCCGTTCCAAAAAAGATGATATTGTTTCCTCATTCGTCCGTTCTAAAAAAAATGGCACAATTTTAAATTAAAAATAATTTTGAGTTAAAACTATCACTACCCTTAATTAGATGCACACATTTATTTTAAATCACAAGTTTCAAAAGTCTTCTTCTATTTTTTAAACTCCGATCCAAATCAAACTAAAACATCCTTTGTGGAACGGAGGGATTACTTATTATCCTGCTATCAAACAGAAATCCCTCAATTCCGCATCATGATAGCTTTAACCTGAAGTATCGATCTTAGTAGTGCCACCTTTCATTGAAAAATACTAGGACTTCAATTTTAGTTTCCATTTCCTCTATATCTGATATTGTCTTGGAGACAGTACTAACAACTTGGTAGAATCGTTTTAGTACAAAAAGCTTATGCAGTGGAAGCTAGATTTAGCCAAAAACAGTGAACGTGTGTTTTATTAGTAGTTTGTGGTCTAGTATAGAGAAGATAGCGGAACTGCAAAAGACTTTTATCCTTTTATGGAGTAAATTAAAAGTTTGCAGAAACAAATTCTTACTAAATACGGCGACACTCAGAAGTACCCAATCTTGAGCAAACCCTTTCAACACCAGAAACAAGATACAAATTTTTATTTTATAGAAGAGCCAAGATGGTCGTCCATGAGCTCATAGCTAATTTAAGTGCTCATTCCACGTATGGATACACCAAAACTATGGAATGTTTCTGGTATCTTCTTGTCCAATTTTTCAAGATACTCTTCGTATCTCTCAGTTTCGATTCTCACCTTCGCTTCTCTCTCTTCATTCTCTAATTCTCTATATTACGTGTATTTTCCTCATTACTTCTACCCTTAATTTCTCAGTTTTCAAAAACAATCTCTATTTCGGTTTCAGTAATATTTGTTTTTGTGAATCATTGACAATTTTTTTTCTTTGTTTCAGCATTTGCTTTTGGAAACGGTGTCTCATTCTTGTAGTGTTTGCAGAATTACAGCGATCAGGTCAGTGTGATTTCTATTATACTCCTTATGTTTCTTCTATGTTGCCTTTTGTTTTTATTTTTTAGTTGCTCTTCTGTGGTGCTTCCATTAGCTTTCTTTAGTTTTTCTTTTGTATTTTCGTGCATTTCTTTATTGGCTTTTGTGTTTATCTTGATGTTTTTTGCTCAACTTTGTACAGGAATAACAATCTTTTGTCCTCATTGGGAAGTTTACCATTGAGTCTATTTTTCTAATTTGTGATTGTGATAAATGAAGCTAACTTCCTATGATCCTTTCCTTGATAAACTGAAGGAGTCCGGATTCTATTTATTTGCTTTCCTAAATGAAAATGAGAGCATCTCTCTTTATTGAGCAACAAGAAAAACTTCCATTTTTCTTTAACAAAGTAATAAAAACATTGTTTATACATTTTGTAAGGTCAAATTTTCTTCAGGCATATTCTGGAATAGTTTTACAATAATTATGCTAATGCATATATAGAGGTGGGCAGAAACACTGGTGAATGGTGATGCATTTATTCTTTAAGGCACTTTTAGGCTTTGCAACTACTCGTTGATCATTGCCCTTGCTTTCTCTTAACTAAGAAATTCCTAAAATTCAGAGGACTTCACTGCCGAAGGATCATTTTCAGTGAAACAAATATTCATTTTCCTTGATTAAGTGGATAAGGGTAAGGTTTCTTCGCTCGAACTCTATGCAAAGCCCTTCCATTTAGTTTGCTTTATGTTTGTGGATCACAACTAATTAAAATCTTCTTTAATAAATAAATTCTACTATTGAGATGGATCTTTATCCAAAATATAAAAAAGAGCCAAAAGGAGGAGGAACCCATAGAAATCGGTACTAAAAGAACTAGAATTAGCTACATAACTTCCATCACGAACTGCTTGATTCACCACTAAAGAATGTTCGTTGCTAATTGCCTACGTTGTCATTATCAGTAGAAATTACTATCAGTTGAGCTTAGGTATTTTATATGTGATGCATCAACTATTCAACTGTGCAACCTGATAATTAAATGAGTATTCATTTGTTGGTAAAACAAGAAATGATGACAGCTGAATGGAAGTTGCTCTCTAGAATTTGAGAATGACCTTTGCATGTTCCATCATTTGGTGATGAATATAAATTGGGATTAGACATTTGTTGCCCTTTGGCTACTTCCTACTGATTCTTTGATCATCCCAGTTGATCTAAATGAGTTCTCCAAAGCAATATTAAAGAATGGCAGTCGATTCAAAGTTTACATGTTGGTATAGATTAGACTTGCTCTAATACATTTTACAGCAAGCACAAATCTATGCAGAACTGAGTTACTACCGAAACTGCAACAGCAAATTCAGAGAAGCATTCCGACACTAAATACCTCTCCAATCAATCTCATTCAGTGCAGGCCATACCACAGAAAGAAATGATTTCCTCACCTGAGAAGCACCATCCACGTATTATCCTTCCCCACTAAAAGAGAACACTGAGACTGCCGCAAACCTAAACAAAATGCAGCACATGCAGATTACTTATCTTCTTCTTCTGCATCCGACTCTGCAAAGAGTGGCTGAGGCTGTGTATCAGCATACGCTGGAGCAATGAATTTTGGATCTTTTGCAGCTGCATCAGCATGCTTCAGGATTGCTTCTCTAGGATCTTCCTCCATCCAAGTCTCCTTTATCAAGCCACCTTGCTGTAAAAACATGCAATATAATGTCAATTCAACCAGCATTAATTACTGTAATAAAGAGTGGGGAACTACAAGATCTATTTAATTCTACAGCAATATCATGTTAGGAGCCAAAAGGGAACCTCTTTTTTTCCTCCCTTGTCACTTGCAAGACGGACAAGATTAAATTTCAAATAGCATCTGTCTCCACTTGTTCAGGTAAAACTAAAAATTGTGGGTTTGACCTCCCTCCCCTCCCTCCCTCCCTCGTTGGCAGTGGTTCCTAAGGTTCTAGGGAAGAGGAGGCTGGTTGAGCTGTCACAAAATATGCTGGCAAATGATTTAGCTACTTCTGCTATCGTGATTGAAGCCACACAAGGACCAAACGAAATTTCCTAAAATATTTTCTCCACATATTGAGTTGAAGGTAGTGGTTGTTTATATATGTGAGAATCTCAGTGAGATGAAGGTGCACTGTCGTTGACAGATAGTAGGAGTGGTAAATATGGATACTTTTGGATCAACATAGGCAGGAAATGTTGACCGTCAACAATCATCCAGTCGTGCACGTTATTTAAAAAAAATGTCAGATGTCTGTTATTCCACCCTTTCTCTTGCAGAAACGTCTAGAGTAGATAGAAAGAAAAAGAAAACAAATAAACAAAAGATCTGAATTTCCACAACAATACATGCAAAATTTCTCTTCCTTTCTCTTCATTCAAAAAAATTATACTCCCTCCGTCCCAAAATGAGTGTCTACCTTTCCTTTTTTGTTTGTCCCAAAATGAGTGCCTCTTTCCTTTTATGACAAATCTTTAAATCTAAGATTTGTTTTGGACCACAGGATTTAAAGACTCTGGCCCACATTACACACATCTTTCATTTTAAACCAAAAGATTTAAAAGTCTTCATTATTTTCTTAAACTCTGTGACCAGTCAAACCCAGACACTCATTTTGGGACGGAGAGTAACTAATTTAAGACATTACGAACAGGGATATTACCTTAAGAAGGTATTGTGTCAACAAGCTTCCCTTGGTTGAACCAACTCTACCACCAAAACCTGGCCCTGTTATTGGCAACTCAGGTTTATGAGACATCAATGGATCCTTCAGTACTTTCTCTCGCTGACGCTTACGGCTAGGTTGATCTCTAAATAAGGGTAATGCATGTGGATTATGAATAACTGGCTGGGCCTGGAAATCATCAACGGACTTTTTCCTGGGTGCACGAGCAACGCAAACTAGTGCTCCTCTTTCACTCAGTGTTGGATCGTATAAAATGTGTGTTCCACCTTCACGTTTATCACCAGCTGTTGCAAACACCTAAAGAAATATTTTTGAGAGGAAAATCTCAAGCTTTCTGGATGCAAAGATGGAAAATAACAAAAGAAGTGTAGAAGGCTCAGGAAAACAAGCTTTTACAACCATATATGCATATTCTTTGTCCTAAGATGAAAATTTTGTGGTAAGCAGAGGTTCAAGTGAAACTCATTACAGTGTGGTTATAAAATATATTTCCCATTTCATGATATGCAAGGCAGTTATAACATGCATGGTCATCTGGGATATAATGCAAATTATTTAGATTATGTGCCATCTGAAAATACCTGATTCAGCCTAGGGTGCCAGGCACATTGCACAACACTGCAAGTAGATATTCCAACTTTTGATACTAGTTCTAGCTTTTCACGATCAAAGAAGCACAACAAGCCTCCAGTGGTTCCATCCTTTTCAACAGATGTTCCAGTCAAAAACAGTCGTTCGTCGGGACTAAAGGCAATGTTAGTTTGAGCATAATTATTTGGGAGATCATTGAACACTTGCAAGGGTTCTTTCATCTTGCGCAGATCCCAAACCTGTGAAGCCAGTCATGATTATAAGTCAGAGAAGATTAATGCAGTTATACAAACTACAGGCTAATTTTAGACTTCTCTGATACCTTTAATGAACCATCAAAACTTCTTGACAATAGTATCCGGCCATCACTTGAAAACTTGACTCCTGTAATATCATCTGAGTGGGCATGTGCTATAAATATATCTGGCCTGCTTCCCCATCCAGGCTTGAGATTCCATATCTATAAAACAGAAGTTCATGTGAGAAAGATGAGGTGAGACAAACAAACACAACAATTTGAAATGTGACACTTCTTACACTGTCTGTAGGGGAAATACCTGTAAAGAACCATCTCCTACACCGCCTGCAATGCTTTTCCCTTCCCGATCCCAAGCACACGTGGTTACAGGAACTCTCCCAGGCCGAGCAAGTTTTGGTTTAATAACCTAGAAGTGAAGTAGTCCCAATCAGCCTTAGGTTCAGAGCTAGAAACGGTTAATGTCAAGAAAGCAATTTGCAGCAATAGCAATGATGACATCGATGTTGTTTTAGTCAATGAAGTGCAAGAAAGATACTCTGCTCCAGGCCTCAAGGGAAAAATGGAGTTAAGCAGTGAAAATACCCCAAGTAGCAGTAAGGTATTACCCTTGGTTTGGCCCCCAGGGTTTTGCTCCAGTGGAAAGAGCTCACCTTGTGATATGTGGGTTTGGCCCATGTCACAGGCTCAAACGCTGCCATGGAATTTAGGTAGAGAAAAGTAGACGACTAGATGTGAGGACCTTTGGGGATTTATCGGTTATAAAGGGTATTACCCTAGAGTTGTACATGTAGAAAACAAAGGTCATCAGTATGCAAGGTGCAATCCTCTATTATGGGTTTCTCCCACTTTAACTGTAGCTATGTCATTCTTGCTATAGTCCATCCTGCTCAACAACGCATCTAACCTCTCCAAAGAGAAGATTGCTTCAAAACTGAACATACAAATGTCTCAATGACCCTAAGTAAAAGAAATATTCTGAATATGTTGCTTTTATTCGGTGTTAGGTATAGATAGTGTTCAACTGTAGATAAACAAATATCTGGGAAAAAAAACTAAAATGGTCCATCCTCCAGTCACTCAAAAGCACATGTCCCATCAGTTACACAGACCTGCTTTTGACTGTTGAAGTCATTGACATCCCATAGGCGCAATGAACCATCCTCTGACGACGTTAAAATTGTCTCCCTTGTTTTAGGATGCCATTCTCCGCATGTTAATCCAGATATATGACCTTTTGTATTCTTAAGATCACGTATATACATGTCTCCTCTAACAAATTCGCCAAGTGTAAGTCCATCACGATCGTAGATCTGAAATACAAAAGGATCTAAATTTAGTTAAACCAGACCAATGCATAGACTCTATTAATAAGAACGTGGAACCATGATAAGACTAGCACCTTGGCTTGGGCTGACCCAGTAACACACAAAAATCGGTCTGCGGTCGGACTCCAGCTTAAACTCCGAACTTGATGTCCTTCAGATGGTTCCACCTGTCTAAATGACTGTAAACGAGCATTCATTCCTTGAAAGTCATACATCCGTACAGTATAATCATAGCTACCAGAGAGAACCCTTGATCCTGAATGATCCACAGCAAGAGCAGCAACAATCTGCCAAAAGCATCAGAATACATGTTTTTACTAAGACCCTCGAAGAGGAAAGAAATATTTACGGACAAAAAGTACAACCCAAATAGCCAAGGACACGAGGCCCTGCCTTAATTTTCTCCAAGTTCTATCACTCACTTATTGTGTTTTGAGTCTCTTAAAAACCTAACATTAAAAATTAATCTTTAGGACTATTATCTAGTTACAGCAAATATATCACCCAAGAGTCCCCTTCAAGCAATCCTCCTCCAACTGGTTTTGTCATTCCTTTTGACACCAGGTCAGTCCCGGCGAGATTTGCTTTTGCTATCAATATGTTGTTAATGTCAAACTATATTTCGATTGATTTACTTCATAAGTTGTTTCAGTCTGGGTAAAAACTCTTTAGTGATGCATTCTTCTCTCCTTTTTGGAACCACATACGATGTTTAGAATATAGACAGAACGAATCTAAGAATGTCACTGTGTGTGTGTGTGTGTGCAAGTATAGAGAGAGGGGGGGGGGGGGGGGGGATTGGGTGGAGATCGTTGTGGAAATCCTAGATCACTTTATAAGGTACTCCCTATTACAGTAAGTTGTAATTTGCAAGGAATAACTGAGTTCTTTATTATTATTTTTTTCTAATTCACTGTTTGAACAAAATTGCACTCTTCTTTTTCCTTTCTAATTCACTGTTTGAACAAAATTGCGCTCTTCGTCTCTTCCGTTAGTAGCAGCGGAATATGGAGCAATAGCTGCTCAGCACAGATATTCAGTAAATCAAAATACTGGTTTCTCCCTTTGTTAATTGTAAAATCAGTGGAAGCGGCAGAGTTTTCGGGCAGGGCTTGGGGAGAGTATTCACAGGTTTAATAATCGATCAAAATGTGATATTGATGGTATAATAGAACCCCAAAGTCTAATTCAAGCCCAACACCACCTCCCCTCGCCAGTATTTCAATTTGAACTAACACCTCCCCATATTTGGTGCTGTGGTAGATAGGACAATTAAAGTAATGCAGCTTCAGACATACTAAGAAGTAAAATGTAAACAAATAAAAAAAATCAATAGCTACTAATATGGAACTTAAGAAAAACCTATACAGGTCCTCCAAAGTAACAAGAAGTCTTCACGTGCAACCTTTAAAAAATGGAATAGAGTATTGGAGAAAAAAAAAAGGATGTCTCGAAAAGCATGATTCAGGCTTACATTCTACAAAGCAAAAATGAGCTCATATTTTAAAAAACCTTTCCAGAAATCATATATTCTTGGTTAAGCAAAGTATTCCTAGTTCATGATATACAACGTCAAGCACAACAATGTAACTTAAACATCACTTAGAAAACCTGATCTAAACTAACAGAAGAAGTCTAAACAACATAAATAAGACACTGGAGTGAATAAGAAATATTTTCCAGAAACTGTTTTCCCCCATACCAAACACAGCCGTAATAACTGTAAGGTTTGATAACACTTTAACTTGATATTCCAACTAAAACTGGATTTTAGTAAACCACTAAGGGTGTGTTTGGTTGGCTTATATAACTTGGGAAACATTTTCCATACCCAATAGTTTTCCTCCAAATAGAGGAAAATGTTTTCCCTAAAAGTTGGAGGGAAAACATTTTCCTTAAACACACCATTATACCCCTTCTAATTCCAACCACCACCACCCTAAATCCCACAAACCTACCCCACTTCACAAATACCCCCGTACACTCTAAACAACCCAACCCCCCCCCCCCCCCCAAAAAAAAAAAAAAAAAACCCCACATCGCATGGCAGCAGAACTTTTTCCAGCGCCGTCTGTCACAGCCGTTACGTCGCTCATCTCCCAGCACGGACTCCGGCGAGTCGCGAAGGGAGGGGGTAAAAAAATGGAGTCATCTCCATTTTCGGTGAACCCCGGCAATCTGGACGGAGTAAAGATGCATCTATGGTGGCCAGTTGGAGTTTGATGGGTCAAGGGAGGGGGTGGAATGGGGTTTTGGGAGTGGAAGGGGTGGTTGGTGATGGGAGGTGGGGTGAAAATCTTCATTTTACAAGTGTACCAAAAACTAGAAAATAAGTTAACAATCACTAATTTTCCACCCGTACCAAAACACTCCCTAAATTCCATCTAGGAGAGGACAAAAACTTCAATGTTTAAGTAGACAAGGACAGACCAAAACAAAAATACTGTAATCTGAAAATTGATAAGACTAGATGAATGAATCAACAATGTTCTAGGTGGGATCGACTATATTAATCATCTATTTCCAAAGATTAGAGGATTCATATTATACCTTTGTATGGCCTTTCAGTTGAATTTCATTACTCAAAGGTATCCGATACCGATTCTCTTCTTCTTCTTCCATATCATCATCCGAATCGGACCCTGTCGCTGGCGGAGGGGGTGGCCCAATCATCAGCCCATCCTCTTCTTCTAACACCGGTCCAATAATCATTTCACCATCCTCCTCCTTCGTCTTCGCAGGCGGAGGCGGCCCAATCACATCATCGTCCTCCTCCTCGTTCGGACGGCCCGGCCCGATAGATTTGAATTCGGGCTTAGGGTTAGGGTTTTTGAGGGAATTAATCCAGGATTTAGAGGAGGGAGAAAGAGAAGGGAATGGTTTCGTGTCGGTTTTCGATGATTCAGTGGTCCGGCGAGTGGCGTTGTGGACGAGTTCAAGAGGAGCTTGGGACTTAGCTTGCTTACCGAAACTTAATGGGAACTGTGCCCTAATTCCCTCATACATATCTGCTTCATCCGCCATTTTATTCTACTCTGCAAATGCACCACCTATTATTTATTGGCAATTTTGATTTACAGTGAATTTATAGGTTTCACATTTGTGTGCCGCCATTACAGTTATGTCGCCGCTCCGGATACCCCAAATTGCAGCACCTAACCTATTTTTGGGTCTCTGTTTAAGGCTTACCTAGCATTATATTTGGCCCTAGTAAAAATTTAGTCCAGCACCCAATTTTGCCGCGGAATTTACAAAACTATGATACCTCAGTCAATAAACTAGGGTTCTTTACATAAATAGCAGTCCATATAAAAATATTTACTATTCTTTAGCTCTTACTTTTGGTAGCCACAACACTACACTAAAATAATAGAAATAAATTCTAGTGTTAATAATTATATAATATTATTTTTCTTAAATAAAAAATATATATATCAATGCTAAAAAAATAAAATATATATCACCTAAAAAGAAGAATTTGCATAATACTATTTTTTTTTTTTAGTCACGATATTTAATATTTACAAAAATAAAATACATATCACCTAAAAATAATAATAACAAATACTAAAATAAATAAATATTGAATATAAACCATATTCAAATAGTGATATATTGTATTAAAATAGTAAATATTAATATTTATTTATTATATATTTAATATATATTACATATCATTTATTTAATATTTAATCACTTAATATCTTAACATATGTATGTAATATTTATAGAAATATTATTTTATATATTAATATTTATTGGATACATAATATATGTATGATCTTTAATATTTATTTTATATCTACTAATATTTATAGACACACCACATATGTATGAAATTTTTATATTTTTATTTAAAAGATACACGATATATTTATGATGTTAATATTTTATATATTTTATTAGATATTTATAAAAATATTATTATTTTATATACTAATATTTATTAGATACATGATATATGTATGATATTTTAATATTTATTTGATATACGATATATGTATGATATTATATTTTATATATTTTATTAGATATTTATAAAAATATTAATATTTTCTATATTAGTATTTATTATATGTTAATATAATATTATTTAGTTGATATACGAGATATATATATATATATATATATATATATATATATATATATATATATATATATATATATATATATATATATATATATGATATTTATATTTTTTATTACATATTGCGTATCTAATATTTAATCACTTAATATTTTAATATACTGTGTATGTGAGATTTATTTAATTAGAATTTATATATTAATATTAATATTTAATTAATATTTATATATATTATATTTTATATATTTTATTAGATATTTATAAAAATATTAATATTTTATATATTAGTATTTATTATATGTTAATATAATATTATTTAGTTGATATACGAGATATATATATATATATATATATATATGATATTTATATTTTTTATTACATATTGCGTATCTAATATTTAATCACTTAATATTTTAATATACTGTGTATGTGAGATTTATTTAATTAGAATTTATATATTAATATTAATATTTAATTAATATTTATATATTAACATATTGTGTATGTAATATTTATTTAATTACTAAATTTATCAAAAATTTAGATATTATTTAATATTTCAAATTGTGGTTAATCCCTAATACAAGGGATAAATATTTTTTTTGTATGAAATACAATTAATAATATATAAATAAATATTCTTAAGTACTCCTAATATACTTTCACAACTAATATTTTAACATATTATTGTCTATGTACTGTTTATTGTACATAAACAAATAGTAAAGAACCCTACACAAATAGTACAAAACAATATCATGTATTTAATATTTATTTATTAAATTTACAATATTCAATATCATACATATCGTGTATTTGAATAATTATTCTCTTAATTTTTAAAATATTATGTATGTATTGTTTATATATTAATATTTGTTTTATATATACACGTACAGGGAGGATTTAAATCGTTAAAAAACTGATTTTGCGCTAAATATGATATATAGGCGATTTTAGGCGTCAAAACACAATTAACGAATTTCATTATGATCTCTACATAAATACACAATTCTTTTTTAAATATGTTAACACAATAATATGAATAAGATTATAAATATTAGAAAAATAAGTAAAATATGCTCTATATGTGTGTGTAATATACTCAATTATTATTATATTATAACTATTAAAAATAAATTCTTGAAATATTCATTTTGTACATTTAAAATATAAACATAAATAAATATACAATGGGAAAGGAAATATAAAAAAGTGGAATTTGATAGTTATGAAAACTAATGGAAAGAAAATATTTTATTAACTAGCATTAGGAAAGAAACAATAAAGAGCTTTTTTAAAAAATAATAATAGACTCCTATAATAACTCATGTTTTTAATTCTTAAAATAACATTAACAAATATGCGATCAACATTAACTAAACCCTTAAATTAAGGAATAATTTTTTTATTATAAAATAGGTGAATTAATTTATAAATTATCTAATGGTTAGAGAAAGAAAGGGAATGAAAAGTGGGGCTAGGAAAAGTAAATAAGTACTACTCATATGCTTATTGAGTAATTCTCTCAATAAACTATGATACCTTAGGCAATGGTTTGACTTATTGACCTAGTTTAAAGTTGTTTTACAAGAATGGTCTCACTAACTTGACAAGTAAACCCACGGGGCAGCAATTGACCTTTTATCTCTGTCAACATTCTCCCCAGATAACTTGAAGTGTCGCCCGCCTTGCAGGCCGTACTTGCAATTTATACTTGAAGTGTTTCTCCAAGGGAACACTTGTAAATTTATAACGTGAAGTATTGCCTACCGAGGCCATTTTGCTAAAATATTTTTAAGTGGGGGCAAAAAATCATAACCAAGGATAAGGGGTGCATGTAGTGAAATTTATTGAATTTTGCCATCTCCATTTAGATTTGAAATTTTTACACAAAAGTACAATTTTTAGAACTTAATTACCAAACATATTTTAGCAAAATAAAACTATATAGAGGAAAACACAAGTTAATTACAAATATAGTAAAAACATAGCAATATTTCATATAACATACCAAATCCTTACATTCTTCCTCCTATTTCCGCCATTATCACTTTTGCTCCTCCCACTTTTTTCTATTTCACTTTTCTTCCCACCATTTCCCCCAATTTCACTTTTACTCCTCCTATTTCCCCCAATTTCACTTTTCTCATCTCATCCTCACTGTATCTCGTTGTATCTCCCCGTATCTCGATGTTTCTCAACTACCAACTACCTCATATCTCGTTGTATCTTCCGTATCTTACTGTATCTGCACCGTATCTAACTATTTCTATACTGTTTCTGTATCGTTTCAACTGTTTCTGCAGCACTGTATCTGACAATTTCTGCACCGTTTCAACTGTTTCTGCAGCACTATATCTAATAGTTTCTGCATTGTATCTAACTGTATCTCACACGTATCTACGCTGTTTCAGCACTGTTTTAAATTATTTCAACACCGTATCTAACTATTTCTCGACTGTATCAAGCCGTTTCAGCATTGTTTGATCCCGTTTCAGCATTGTTTGATCTCGTTTCAGCATTGTTTCTCACTGTTTCTAAGCTATTTTCACCTTTTTAGCATTATTTCATGATATTTTTTGTATTCTCAAGCGGTTTCAGACTGTATCATATTGTTTCATTACCGTTTCAGACTATTTCAACTCTGTTTCAGACTGTATCATAGTGTTTCAATGCCGTTTTGAGACTGTATCATATTGTTTCAATGTCATTTTAGACTGTTTCAATACCGTTTCAGACTGTATCATAGTGTTTCAATATCGTTTTAGACTATTTCAACACCGTTTCAACTCCGTTTCAAACTATATCATTGTGTTTCAATACCGTTTCAAATTGTTTCAACTCCGTTTTAGACCGTTTCAACCTATTTAAGACGTTTCAACAGCATTTTAAAGTGAGTTTCTCCTTTGTTAGATCAAAATTATGAAAAGTTGGACCCACCCCAACTCTGATTCAAATCGGATCCAAACCTGGATTTGATGATGATGGAGCGACTATGAACTAATTTCAAGTTAAGATCTACGTTATGTTGGATTTTGCGACCGTCTACGTTATCAGGTCATCAGATCTAGATCCCTGTATGTATAACCAACAACCAGATCAAAATCGGAGCAGTCGAGATCGGAGCACCCAAATACTACAGCGACAATGCCTGCTCTCCGCCAATGTCCTTTCCCATTTCTCCCTCATCGGAATCGGAATGGTCGGAATCGGAGCACCCGAATACTGCCACGCTAACTTCACCAAATACTTCACGGATTATTCTGGTCGGATCCGGTTTTATCCCGGGTATTTGGGTCAACGAAGAAGTTGTGTTACTTCCATACGGGTATGATGGTGATGGACTTGGAGAAACGGTGATCGTCATCAGAGATGACGGTGAGACAACGGCGACTGCAGAATGGGAATTAAGGGTGAGTCAAGGGTTTTGGGGTATGGGTGGGGGAGGAGTTGGGAAGGATTTTAGGGGCAGGGGTTGAAGTAATAGTTTGTTTGGAAAATTATGATTTATCTTGTTTATTATGGCATGTGCTAAAAAAAATATTGCTATGCATTGTAATTTAGAAAATCTTGCTATTTTTTTTTTGTAATTTAGGGTGAAAATTTGTATATTTGTGTAAAAAACCCTTTAGATTTTAGCAAATAAAGTTTTTTTTTTTCTAGAAACGGTTTATTTTGGGTCTTTGCCCTATTCCCCCACTAAACAAACTCTTGCTATGCCCCAAATTTGAAGTTAGGAGCTTCATATGCCTAACTTCAAACATGAAGTTATGCATAGGTTTGAAGAAATATTTGAAGTTGGAAGTTGTTATGGTTTGAAATTGGAAATTGTTATGCCAAACTTAAACATATGCCCAGGTTTCATATTGTACATTACATATGCCTGACTCCAAACCGTACTATTCTCAACTTCAAATCTTCAATTTTGAAGTTGAAGGTGAACTTCAACTGTGAAGGTCTGAAGTTAATCATTAAAGGATTGACGTTCACGACAGGACTAAAAATTAAATAATTGTAAAAAAATTACTAAAACCTTAATGGTACCCCTAAAATAAGCTATTTGGGCATTCCCCTATTTGCCCCAGCTACTGTCAAGTAATGTTTAGATATATACCTTAGTTTGAGTATTTGATTTAAAAGACCCTCCTCATTTCCCATATGCTACATAAAATAGCTATGCAATAAACTTTACAAAATTATAATTATTATGTATAATTCTATCATGTGAATCACTACTTGAATGTAATAAGAGTATGGGACAATTAGTTAATGACTCTACGATCAACTACTACTATAGATATTTTTAACTATTGAAAATTGAAACTGAAAAAAGCTATACGGGTATTTTTTATTTCATAATTCAAAGAGCAGTCAAACATAAAATATCATAGTTTAGATTTAAGACTTTAGGATTCAACATTTCTTTTTTAATAAAGGTTAGGGTTTGCGTATCAGACTTTAAAATTTAAGCTTTATTATTATTTATAGTGTTAGTTATTTTAGGGTGATTCAAATTTCAAATATGGACAACTGTCTTTTTATTCGCGTGTGTAAAATTATAATGGTTATTTTCACACCTTGTAAATTTTATTTTTCCAGTAAATTCCAGCACTTCAGAATTTTTTCAGCACCTTATTCTTCCAACACCTTATTCTTCCAACACCAAACATCTTTACGGTGGTGGAGAAAAATAATCTGTACCAAAAGCGTTCCAATAGTGAATAGTGCTTTCCGTTAGAACAAAATTTTAGCACCTATCTTCGTCTTGTGATTGTTACATTTCACTCGCCCTATTATCTATTTTCTTAATTCCCTACAAATTCTACAAATCATTCCATAGTTTCGAAGAGCTTTGTAAACTTTTATTTGAGTGCATTTTGGAAGTTTCTGAGTGGTTCCGTTATATTTTGAATTTTGGGAGTATGAAGATATCCACATGAAAGAGTGCTAAACTTGAACTGGTTTTACTAATGACTATACGTGTACTAACTACAACAACAGGCAAGTAAAAGAAAATAGGAGTTAAAAGTTAAATTGAGGGTTAGAAGTGCAATCGAGCAGTGGGCCTAGATCATGAGTGCAAAATCCTGAAATGTTTGGGAAAGAGAAATTTTGATGCGTAGCCATTTTTGGACGCACTCAAAGAGTTTTATCCACCGTTTCAAAATTTATTGAGAAATAGCCTAAAATTCGCGCGCAGTATTGGAAAAACACCCCAGACTAGTCACATAACAAAATATTGGGGCTTTGAACAAAACTTGTTCAAAACTTGTTCAAAGGCTAAAACTTGTTATGAGATAAAGTTCTATAACAAAATAATCCGATAACAAAATAATGGGACCTTGAACTAACATGTTTAAAGGTCTCATTATTTTGTTATGGGACTTTATCTCATAACAAAATAATGGAATTTATCCCATAACAAAGGAATAAATCTCATTATTTGTTATGGGACTTTATATATAAAGCTTCAGTCCCATAGCAAAATGTTGGGGCTTTGAACAAAACTTGTTCAAAGCCCCAGTATTTTATACTGGAGTTAGTTTACTGAAGCTTTCCTGTATAAATACTGGGGCTTTGAGGCTTTGAACAAAACTTGTTCAAAACCCCAGTATTTATACTGAGACTTGTCCGAAGGTGGCTATTTCTCAGCGAATTTATTTTTGACGGCTACGAATCAATTCGGCGCGCCAAACAGGCCCCACGCGAAATTTTAACTGTGCATTTGTGCATTTGCATATGATGTCTTGGTTTTCCAGCCTTATTTTTGTTAACTTGAATGTTTTAAATCTGATTTATATTTCTAGCCTTTACTATAATATATGTTTATATTCGACCTTGATGAACACTTAAAATCTCTTAAGAAAGCTTACCCATATATTAAGTCTAAATCCCAAACTTTTAATCCGGACGTGAACCACTTTTCGTGGGACTTGGGAAGTGCCTAACACCTTCTTCCCGAGTCACGAGGGCTTCTAACCTTAGAATCTTTGTTAGTAAGACCTACCCGGAGTTAAATTTAGATACTTAGAAGCTTTAGGTGACCTAATACGCCTTTTTATAAAAATTTATTAGGTGACGACTCAAAAATCGACTCAATTGAGTCAACTAGCCAAACCCGACCTTTGAGCTCGATCCGAGTTCGAAAAAAGGGTGCGACAGAATGGCAACCTACCCAAGGTTCGGTCGCATTAATATAAAAATATTTATTTCCCCATGAAGTAGACGTTGGGGTAGAATTTTTTAGGATCCCTCAATAATAAAAAAGGACAAACGAAGATCAATATTGGGGCAGAAATTTTTGGGATTTCGTTAAAAATTTCAGGAGAAGGCAAAGTGCAGAAACTGGGGAAAAATTTTGAGGTGCTGACCTCAAAATTCCCCAAGAATGTTTTAGTATGGTCTGAAAAACAACAATTGGAGTATTGTGCTTGTATTACACAATGTGGTCTACGATTCAATGGAATAAAACGCATTCTTCGCAAAATTTTTTTAAATACATGCATACTTTCTCCCTGCTCTTTTTTTTTCTTTTACTTCCCATAGTTTGACTAAGGTCCAGCCTTCACAAAAGAAGACACCACAAAAGAAAGGCGTGGGACAGGCGAAGAATGCACAAATAAAACCTTCCTCCCCCACAACTTACCAATTTTTCTTTGAGCACAGGCACCAAAAGGCAAACAATGTGACAATCAGCATGACACATTTCAAGCAATCCTACAGGGAGGGTAATATCTCTACATTTATCACTTCACGTTACTCATTGTATGCAGGGTATACAGCCAGGCAAATATCTCCTGACGAGAGGCACTTAGTAGCTCCTGACGAGTAGGCAAATAGCTCCTGACGAGAAGACAAATATCTCCTGACTAGAGGCACTTAATAGCTCCTGACGAGCAGACAAATATCTCCTAACGAAATGCACTTAGTAGCTCCTGACGAGCAGGAAAATAGTTCCCAACGTGCAGACAAATATCTCCTGACGAGAGGCATTTAGCAGCTCCTGACGAGCAGACAAATATCTCCTAACGAGTGGCACTTCGCAGCTCCTGACGAGCAGACAAATATCTCCTGACGAGAGGCACTTAGAAGCTCCTGACGAACAAGCAAATAGCTCCCGACGAGCAGATAAGTAGCTCTTTACGAGCAGACAAATATCTCCTAACGAGAGGCACTTAGTAGCTCCTGACGAGCAGGCAAATAGCTCCCGATGAGCAGATAAGGAGCTCCTTACGAGCAGACAATTAGCTCCCGACGAGTAGTTGACATTCAAAATGAAAGGAAAGTCTGTTTATGCATATCTACCAATTGCAACTCACCTTTATTTCAGGACGTACAATCTGGCATTGTAACGACACTACAATCTGGAACCCCGCACGATCACTTATAATTTCTGAAAACATCTTCCTAACGTCACGACAAAATTGGCCGCCCTGTCAACATTTTTGTCCGAAGACTCTTTCATCATCCCCGGGCAAAAAGGGGCAGCTGTTGACACCCAATTTTGTCCCTCCTATTTACAATTTATCATACAAAACATTGAAAAATGCAATATTAATTTTTTCAGACAAAATTGCGTCAATTATCATGCATTTATCTATATTGTTCTTATACATACATATTTCAATGTGATTATGTTACATAATTACATCATTTAGGTCGTTTTCAAAATACTTGCACAATTTTGTAAGTGTCTATGCGATTTATACACTTGAATATCCATTTTACAATTATTTACACTCAATTAATACTACCAAATTTCATTTATAATTATTTTGAATTAATTATTATTTTTTCCTAAGTCTATAATATTACTCCTTATATTTTATTAATTATTTTTTCATTTATTGGAATTTTTAAGCTAATTATTGGCCAATTGTACCTACATATACACTAGATATACACTAACATACACTCCATACACATACTACGTATACACAGCACATTATTTGGGGTCCACGCATACATACATCAGCCACGCAGGCCTACGTGGCACCTTCACCAATCACTCATCTACGTCAGCCCCTACTACCATTTTTCTAATTTTCTCCTTTATCCAAACACCCCCCTAACCCAAATAAACCCTAAATTCATTTCCCCTATCCCTCTCCCCCTAATTCAGCCATCACCCCTTCCCCCTTACCCCAAAAAACTGACCCGATACACCCTTATATATTGTCCGCCGTGATCCCGTCACCCTCGCCACCAGTCACGCGTCATTCCCCATTTCTGTCTCTCCTCGTCACTGATTCGAATTCGAAAACGAAGGCAAGAAAATGGAAAATTTTGAAAAAAATCATGATGAGTTTGATGCCAATCAAGAAAAGATTAGAATGGATACAATACATACAAGGCACGGATCGAAATTTCAGAATCAAATCAAACCAAAAAAAAAAAGATGAAACTAAAGCGGGTCAAGGGAGACCCGATCAGACCCGACTTGAATTTCGGGTAACATCCTTCTTTTTTGCTTATTTTTTTTATTTTTTTGTTTTACTTTGTTCGTCTACTTAATTCCTAAAGTATTACATGTATATATGTCAATCGGATTAGAATTTAAATTGTTAGTACAAATAGTTTTGATTCAACGTAGCAATTCTGAAAATTTAGCTAACACCATCACTGTTTGAGTTGCTAACTATCAACCGTACACTAATCGTGATTTTCATATTTAAATCATGCCTGCTACATAATAGACTTTGTTGGGTTTCGAATACAGCCCTAGCACTAGCTCGATTTGTTTTAGTCTCTTTAGACTAGTTACATTGATATTGTTGTTGAAAATTTGTTAATGCATATACTACACGATTAAGACGTAGAGAAATTGGCTTATGAATATCCCTACTTCATTATTTTAGTCAATGTATCTATTACACGTATATGCATACATGAACACGTCTCTGGATTCTATGTTTCTGATGTGCCTTTAGAAAAGAAATTTCGTTGAAGTATTTAAAACCAACTAAAAGAAGGAAAACTTTTCTTTTAAGCTTCAGTCTGCACCAAGGATAGAATATTATTGTGTGTATAATTATTGTGTGTATTATTAAGGGTGAAGTTAAAGTATTTTCTCCAAAATTTCTAGACGAAACTATTTACGGAAGTGTATAATTTGAAATCCCCATCTTCTGATTTTTCGAAATTATCACTAAGTCTATTTATTAGAGTATAAAAAAGGCTTAAATTTGCTGTGATTTAAATTGATAACATGATCCTCCCTAATTATATTTGATTGGCAAGGCTAATTTTTCTCTTTCCTTCCTTGACAATAATAATTTTCTTTTACCCTTTTTACACCCCTAATTTTAAGACAATCAGCCCTATCCTAAAAACTATAAAAGAGGCAGCCTTTCTCTTATTTTAAACACGTTGAAAACTTAGAAAAATAGATATTCTCTCTTCTCTCAGAAAGAAAAGCTCTCTGTTACTTCTTGTTTGTTCTTCCTGTATTGAAATCATCCAGTTTACATCTGCTCTTCATTTCATCTATTGCTAAGGTATAGAATCTGGAGTTGAAACAATGAGGCTTTTGGCTTGATAATTTTTTGGTTGTTCCTGCTTTTTTAACTGGCTTTTGGCTCGCATTTAAGTGTTCTTGTTTGGCCAAGTCTGGCTCCCAACTAACCCTTTCTGCAGCATGTAATGGATAGATATTACGGCTATACTAAATCACTTTTTCTACAGGTTCTGGGTGTGTTACCATAATCCATAGAGGCTATGTTTAGTACTGATCATTTCTCTTCAGGCTTTTATGAGTCTATGAAAGCCATATACAATTGGCAAATGAAGATAAAGGGACAAAGGCCCGGCTATTCCTGCCTCTTCCTCTCATCTCCTTTTAAATGCAATAGTAGACTATGTTTATTGAAAGATTATGTGTGTTGTATTCATAGCTTTGTACAGACACCATAAGGTGTTAACACAGAGATGTATGTACTATAAGATTGCTATGAAAACAACAACGTGTTTATGGCTAAAACAGGGACCTCTCTTCTTCTTTTTTCTACGTGATTGTTGAGTTAATGTAAAGTTTGGTAATTAAGAACAGGGTTTGGAACACAGTGTTGAATTCTATAATTTGTTGGCTATTTCGACTAAAAAGGAGACATATTTTCGATTTTTTTTAAATAGAGGCCATTTTCGCAATTCTATCTCATTTAAGGATTATTTCTGCAAAAAACTGGGTGCCTGGCCAAGTTTTAAATTCTGGGCAGTTTCTTAAAAAGGTTTAAAACTGATTTTTGAAAGTTGAAATATCTTCTTTACGCTAACTAATAGCGCATAAGGAGGAAAGTATGAGCTTTGGGGTCAAGCCGTATAAATTATTGCATGAATAGTTATTTTTGAAAAGTATAATGTGACATATGCATGAGTTTTTTTAATACTTAGCAAGTTATTATATAAAATGGCTCTTTTTGAAAGTATAATGTGATAACCTTAAATATGCATGAGTTTCTTTTAATACTTAGCAAATTATTATAAAATGGCTATTTTTGAAAGTATAATGTGATAACCTTCGAATATGCATGAGTTTCTTGTTAATACTTTGCGATTATTACATAAAATGGCTATTTTTTAAAGTATACGGTGATAACATGAGTTTCTGTAGTAATTATTACATGTATATATGTGGATCTACTTATTTGCATAAGAATCTTATTATTTCTTGCCATTCGAATTTTTTGTTAACAAAAAATGCTATCTATATTTGTGTGTAACTATCTCTGATAATGTACAAAATTCCTTCCTATATTTATATGCAAATATCTTTAAAACATATTAATATCTATGTGTATTGAAAATATGACACCAAAAATAATAAGCCTTTTTGGAATGTGTTTGATAATTAATGTCATAACATCCCACCAAAAAATGGCTAACATTCCCTTAACAGAATATTGACTATTGTGTTTTATCTGAAAAATGGGCTTGTGAAATGTTATAGGAAAATTTGTCTGGCAAAATATTTGCAGAAATAAATATATTTTGAGCATGATTCGTGTATTGGCCTCACTGGAGTTAAAAGTTAAACTGAGGGTTAGAAGCGCAATTAAGCAGTGGGCCTAGATCATGAGTGCAAAATCTTAAAATATTTGGGAAATGCTGAAACTGTTTGCATTTGTGCATTTGTATATGATGTCCCTTTGGCGTCTGCCTTGGTTTTCCAGCCTTATTTTTGTTAACTTGAATGTTTTAAATCTGATTTATATTTCTAGAATTTACTATAATATATGTTTATATTCGATCTTGATGAACACTTAAAATTTCTTTAGAAAGCTTACTCATATATTAAGTCTAAATTCCAAAATTTTAATCCGGTCGGAAACCACTTTTCGTGGGACTTGGGGAGTGCCTAACACCTTCTTCCCGAGTCACCAGGGCTTCTTACCTTAGAATAGTTGTTAGTAAGACCTACCCGGAGTTAAATTTAGACACTTAGAAGCTTTAGGTGACCTAGTACGTCTTTTTATAAAAAATTATTAGGTGGCGACTCCAAAATCGACTCAACCGAGTCAACTAATCAAACCCGACCTTTAAGCTCGATCCGAGTTCTTACTTGGAATATATAAAGTATGATTTACACTTAATTTGATAAGGAGAGTATAATATACAATATATTATGAATATTTTGAGTTTAACCATATTATGACACTGCCATACCCGATTCTGGACTCAACTCAACGCGAGTCGGGTTTCGGATTTGACTAGATAAACTCGTTTGAGTTAAATGTTGGAGCCGCCACCTAATATAATTTCTAAGGCGTATTAGGTCACCCAAATGTCAAAAGGTCAAGTTCAAAAGGTCAACTAGTCAATTCCAGATATTCTATAAGGGTAAGAAGTCCAAATGACTGGGGGAAGAAGGTGTTAGGCATTCCCCCGAGTCCCACAAAAAGTGGTTGCCGTCCGAGTCTAAATTTTTGGGATACAAATAATGTTTATTATCATAAATGCTAACTTGGGAATTAATTCGACATTTTAATTCAAGGATATAACACATTCATGCAATTTCGAACACATACGTATAAACAGTTCTCATATACGACCTATATTTCGAGCCTAATCGTAGTTCACGGCCTTATCAAACGCCTAATCGTTGATAAGTGTTAACATACAAATGAGTATTCAATTCCGAATCATATATGAAATCTACACACGAGAAGGTTTTACGCAAATAGTCATTTTTTGTAAATAAACTCAGATTTAGAAAAGAAAAAAAAAAACCAAAGGGGGTTTGTTATGAAAATAAAATATTGGCCATTTAGGGTCGGTGTGACTCGTCATTAATTGTCGAGCCCTAACCTTAATGGCCTTTTTTGTGTAGGGGTCGGATTTTGAAAATATATATAGGTAAAGAGGCTGTTTTGAAAAATAGATTCACAAAAGCACACAAATGCAGATAAGGGGTTGTCGCACGTAATAGTATACGTATAAGTATTAGACATGCAAATATATGGTCCAAATTAGTTATAACTTTAAGAGAATATATTTAAGGTGTATAAACGACCCCAAAGTTTTATACACCCCTATACACTATTAGATTAGTGTATAGGAGCGTTTTAAGTAGTCAAAAACAGTTTATGCACGTAAAGGGCCCTTTTTGAAAATACTTTTTGGGCCCTGATCATTTATGCAAAAAGGGGCGACTGCAGTTTTACTTAAACAGTCTAGAATCAGATACGAATAGCACAAAATAGCCCCCGTTTAAGTTAATTTCCAGATTTAAATGGGCATGCTTTCAAGTTTCAGTTTCAACATTAATTCAAAACACTTTAACTAAACAAAACTGGAAATTTTAAACAATATGTTATGATCCTATCTTAATTACATGCAATGTCAAACTGATTTAAAGGGATAAGGTCCTATTATGATACATCACATAGGAGTAGGGTTAGGAATTGGCCCCTGCATAGCCATAACACAGTCGAGTGGCTATTCCCCTGTATTAATAGAAGTACAGAAGGGATCCTAGTCAAATTTACATGACAGTGACAGTCTCTAAGGGAAGAAATACAGGGCTACAAGTTCAAGAGTATCCAGTTCCCAGTGTTTAAGGTTAAGCCCAGTAAACAGTCAGAAGTTCAAGGTCTCAGCACCCCAGCCCCAGAAACAACTTAAAAGAGTTCAACCACTGACTCTTTCAGGTTCTAAAGAGTACTCTGTAATTATAGCTTGGCCCAGTTAAGGCCTTTCAAATAACCTGCAAGTGCAAAGTTAGCAGGGGAAAGGGAAGGGGAAAGACCTGAGTGGAGGTCTATGTCCAAGACAGAGGACCTGACCCAATGAAACATGACCTGTCCCTGTTCTCCACAGAACTTACTTTTAACTGATCAAGACTAAAGATGCTTGGTAAAAAAAAAAACAGAGCTCAAACATGCAGTACTTCAAACTTAAGTATTCTAAAGCAAACCAGGCAAGAGTAATGTAAGAAAAACACACTGATTCAATCAAACATAGGCAAACAGAGAAGACCATATGCAATGAGCAAAAGAAAGGAAAGAAACCTTTTAACAGTGAGAAAGCAAAGAAACAATGAGAGGTAATCGAGACTTGCAAAGCAGGACCAAACAGCCAAATAAAGAAGCATTTGCTTTCTAGAAAAAGAACTAGAAGAGATCAGACTTCAGAAGGATACTCTGTAACCTTTATCCCTAATGCAGGATGTTGTGTATGTGTGTGATAAGTTTTAGGTGCTCAATGCATAAGTTGTTTCATGAATGAGAGAATAATTAGTTTATACAGTGAGGGGTGGGAATTAGAGGTCCAACGAGTGAAAGCCAAAAATGGCAAGGGAATATTGTTTCCCCAAAATTAAGAGGATCCCGTTAGGAAGACTTACCAAATTTAAATCACCCAATCCTTAAAATCAAGGCAGATCAGACCCCATAGCAAGTACAATCCCCCCCCCCCCCATCCTTTGATCAGTAACCCATCCAGATTCAAAATTAACACACAAAAATGTTTCAAATCAATTTAAGCTCGAAGATCCCTTGGCAGGCTTCACAAAAAATCCCTAACGAACACTAAATCAATCAGATACTCAAAATTTCAATCAGGAATTCAAGTTAGATCAATTCAAGATTCTAAAACAAATATCTCAGCATAAGTGAAGTTGCTCAACCGTGGGAATCATGCCTCTAAATAGGATAGATGATCAAATTCATTGGAGGTGTGTAGAACCACCATAAGTGAACAACCAAATTCATTGGGGCTTAGTTAATGAAAACACAAGGTTCAAACTATGATAACATTACATTTAGACATGCGAGGGTTCAAAGCGACTGTTCAATGTATTAAGCAAGAATCCAAAATCATAGAGGTTTCAAATTTGGCTAATTGATCACATAACAAACAAATCATGTTAATTTACAAAGAATCCAGGCAAACTTTAGGTATGGTATTACATCGATTAAAAAATAACCAGAAAAGAATAATAAATAAAAAAAGGAATTGGGGATTACCCATTTTCGAATCGGGTCGGGTCATATTGACCCGTCTCGAATTGGGATTGCAAAGGAAAGACCTCACCTCTCCTCAGTGGGTAAAAATTGTTCGACATGCAAGGAACCCTGCCGGAGGCATTTCCTGGCGGTGGCGGTTCGATTGACATAGGGCTAAGTTTTTCCTCGTCCAAACCCTATTGGAAATGTGTGGGTTATGTTGCGGACGACGAGAGGAATCCAAAAATACTAGTTCCCCCAATTTTCTCCGGCTACAATCGCCGGAAAGACCATCGACTGTGGTGGCGATTAGTATCGCCGAAGAGAGAGAAGGGGAGAGAGTCGGGTCAAGGGGTGAGAAGGGGAAATGAGGTTGGGGGGTAGGATTTTGGGGTGTATAGTAGTTAAACAAGGGAATTAATCTTGGCCGTTGGATCGTCTACGTGGACGATCAAGATCAATCCACGTAGGCGTGACGTGTAAAAAAAAGGGCTGATGTGTGTATATGAAGTGTAATATACGTATACATACATAATATATATATATATATATATATATATATATATATATATTGTATATCTGGTGTATATTAGGGATAAAATAGGTATAAAATGGGTATAAAAAATATAGAAAAATTAGAAAATTAATTTAAAATGTTGAACTGACTAGGGGCGTATGAAAAATACAATTTTAGGATTTAAAACGATTTGGACAATTTTGTCAAAAATAGAAGTAATTGTGAAAATTGTAAAATGACTATGGTTTGAGACGACACTTTAATGGCCTCAATTGTCAGACTATTATGAGAAAATAATTTGAAAGAAATGGACAGGACAAAAGTGGATACACGATCGTGTGTAAAATTCAAAAACTGTTGATTTTGAAAATAGGAGGGACAAAATTGGGTGTCAACAGACACTAATTCTTATATGAAAGTGATGCTATTGCTTTGGAAAGCTTAGAATTGATTTAGCTTAGATACCTTATCATGATCTACATATATTTTGATTAGTATCGTGTATGTCATAATAATATGCATATTTAGCATGTACTATTCGAGTTATATTATTATCCATTTGAAATGAAGTTATGCTTTGGGCTATATTTTTTTTTTATGTTGGCATTATCTCTTAGTTGATATTATTACCTTATTGATATCTGAATCGTTGGGCCACTGGTCTATTATTTTATAGTGAGGGCGTATGCCGTTTCGATGCTTTAGCCACTGGTCTAGCCTGTTTTGGTGAGAGTCTATGCTACTAAGATGATATAGCCATTAGTCTAGTCTGTTATGGTGAAGGCCTATGTTACTGAGATTATATAGCCACTAGTCTAGCCTATTATGGTGAGGGCCTATGCTACTGATATGATATAGCCAATGGTCGAACCTGTTATGGTGAGGGCCTATGCTACTTAATTGGTTTGTTATCATGGTTGAGTTTGGTTCCCTTGGTTGATAATGCAGTTGAGCTGGGCTCCCATTTGATCTATGATTTACTTTATAACTTTAATGAAGCTTTATGTAGCAATCTTATGATTATTTCAAAGACTTATCTATACATTATTTATCAGACTAGTTTTCAAAAAATGGTAAGGACATGAGGGCTCGTCGAGAATTATACTGGACCAAGGTTACTCACTCCCTTCTAGTTTCTATGTGCAGGTTTCATTGAGGCACAACTGGCGTTCCTTGTCCTGTTCGTGATTATTTTCCTATGTTGTTCATGGATGCTGTCGCACATTTCATGGTAGTGTCTAGTCCTTATGATATTTTAGTTAAAGTTTAAACCCATTGTTACATATCTTATACTCATAGATTTTCCATGATTAGCTGTTGGGTTTTAGGTTGGTATAAACTATTTTAATGTTTGATTCAAATTACCGAATTTATGACATTGTAGTTGTTTTATTTATTTTTCCGTTTTATCTTTCTTTGTCCGATTTCCTTTTGAAACCTTGATTTCTTGAAAATAAGTTTAACTGAGAAGATTTTTATGATTTGGTTCACTCAAGGATAGAAGCTCTTAAGTGTCATTACGTACTTGGTTTTTGGGTCGTGACATATTGGAAATAAGGCAGATATACTCTCCCTTTACTTATTGGGCTGTAGATACTCCCAACGTTTTCTTTTATATCATAAATACTCCTAAAACTTATAGGATTTCCATGTAGGACGACAAAATTATCTATTTTGTCATGCTATATTGGTCCATGTGGATTATTAATTCATTAAATACTTACCCAATTCAAATTCTTAAACTGACTCATAAACTTAAATCTTACTCAACCCAACCCATTAAACATCCACTAAACTTGCAAGATATTTACTTCGTTGAGCCTCCTCATCCATGTCAAAAAGCAAGCAATTCATTCCTCCCGAGTTTTTTCTTTTTGACTATATATGATGCTTATTTTCAATCTTTCATAAGAAAGTATACACACATCTTTCCTTTTTATTTTCTTGGGAATTTCAGATTTACTTCCCTGTGTAAGATAAAATTTTCGAAAGAACCCAAACCAAACCAATCCAACATACCCAGGGATATCCCACCAAGGTGGAGAGACTATTTTTGATAGATCCTCGGCTAACTAAGTTAATTTTCGAAAGAACCCATGTATGTTATTTTCTTAACTTTTTAGAAAAAAATTCTCGCTTCGCTTTCTAACACATGATGAATCTTTTTTCTATATATATAGTTTTTGGTTCGAAAAACCTTTTTTCTAGGTTACTAACAGAAATCTAAATACAAATTGGAATTAATAATTATCACATAGTAATAAAACAGAGAATTTTCTATCTTCAATTCATAAAAAACCATAAAACTAGCAAACAAAGATTAAAAAATGAGTGCGCAGTAACGTTGTCACTAGTATTCAAGTTAGTTTCCTGCCATGATGTTGTTTATGATAAGGATGAAGGATTTTGCTACTGTTCATAATTTTGATTATATGGACCCTCCTCCAGAATTAGAGTGGCTTGAGCACTGAGGGAGTTGAAGTGATTGGGTACAATAGATGATGAAGGGCCTTTGACACAGTTGGGGGAGATGATAAACTCATTTAATATTGAGCCTGAAATTACTAGAATGCTTGTTGAGAGTCCAGCGTTGAATTGCGCCAAAGAAGATTTGTCCATATCTGTCATGCTCATATGAATTGTCTAATTTTTTTAAAAAATATAAAGAGTCAACTAGGCATGGTGTTTAGCGACCATTTTTATTAATAACAAAACCAAAATAAATTGTCTTTACAAAATGAGCTAACTATTAACTTGTAAAAATAATAAGCGACCTAGCTAGTAGAATAGCAACATGTCGCACCATCATACTAACTTCTTTGGGTTGAGCATCATATAATGCTAATACTACCAAATAAAACAAACATGACACTTTGACAATATGTCTTATAAAGTAATCACAACTAGCTAGAAATAAAATAATTTTATGCCTAACTACAAGAATCCAATGAGTATAGCTAATAAGAATCTTTGTCTTGTAAGGTATGGAAGCTGCATCTTGTGTGTAATATCAACTTGCTTTGGTATTTGCTGTGTTGAGGACTAAAAGCTCCCACACAGCATATCCAATTACAATTCCATTCATGACATACTTTGGACAATGTTGTTTAATATATATGAATGATTTATGTTCCTTGCACTCTTGTATCTTCCTCATGTAAAATCCATTATAGTGCTCCATATCCCTGCCCTTGTATTGAATAAACTATGGTTGGCAAGTTATCACAACCAATTGAATAAGAGATATGGAGTATCTTGACAGAACCTCTCACAATCCAAACTTATTTTTTGTAATTCTTTTTGGCGTGCCCTGTACATGCGTACATGATTGATTCTTTCTTTCTTTCTTTCTTTCTGTATGTATGTATGTATGTATGTATGCATGTATGTACGTACGTACGTACGTACGTACGTATGATTCTAGTAGTTAACATATCTACTCCATAGTTTATGTTACAATGTTTCACTAGAATACAAATTTTTTATACTTACAATTCCTTAATGTTCTATTTTCATTGAATTTTGATATTTGAAAAGAAATGAAATTGACAAACATTTCACCTTTACTTTTTTTTTTAAAGATAGAAAAGATATTTAGAAACGACCTTAGGTAGTCGTTTCGGAAGTTACGGCTGCGATTGGTGTGCCGATAATTTTATAATCTTCGTAAGGTCTATTAGGACCTATCTGTAAAATTTGAGCTAAATCAGACCTCGTTTGGTGCGTATCGGAAGAAAATTTCAGTTTTTATTGTCGATAAATATTAAAAAGAGGTTTTCGAGCTCAATTTTGGCGAATGAGCTCCGATTCGAAATTCAAAAGCGTCGTTAGGTTCATATGATTATTTGTGACATGTGTGAACTTTTGAAAATTAATTTCGAGGTTGTTCGGCTAGTTTCCGCTAAAATGCCGAAAGTTAAATAATTTGACCTTTTTCCATTTAAATTCACATCTTGAGTTTCGGGAATCCGATTTTAGATCCGCCTTAGCGAGTATGCTATATATATATTTTGTATAACTTGCTTGAGAAATTTGGGATTATTTCGAGTTTCGTAAAGTTCTGTTTTAATTTTCATCACGAAAAGAAAGGAAATTATAAAATAAAATAAAAGAAAGTAAAAAGGAAAGAAAGAAAAATAATAAGTCAATGTCGGTTAGCTAATGGATTTTCAGCTACTGGGAATAGAACGATACACAAGCAACAAGAAATAGAGATTAAGGAAAACGCAAAGAAAGAAGGAAAGGGGAAGGGAGAAGGAGAAAAATAGTAGAATTTTCACCCCGAAACATTCAGATAATGATCTTAATGCATTATTTGAGTTTATTACGTGTGTTTGAATATATTTTAACGGTAAAAATTGGGATATTAGACATTGTTTTAATGAGTTCAACTGATAGTTTAAAGGGTCAATTGAACCCCGATAACGAAATAGATTATATATTCGTACTCAGTGAGTTATGGGCAACATATAAATGTAATTTATTTAGGGTTTGGTTATGTGACCTTGAACCCTGTACATATGCCTGACCTGCGTATTGCGTATGCAAATAGGATATCAGGTTCCTAACCATATTGCCCTAAGATGTAAGGAATGAAGACTTTAGCCTTATGTGATATATTTTTCTGCTTATTGAACACAGTGGGATCGTTTGGAAATGAATCCAAAAGGATAAATCGGTTGTTGGGTAGCAGTGCTAACTTTGGAACGAGGTAAGTGTTTATATCCATTTCTTTGGAGGCACTTGGCCTCGTGGATTTTCTACCACGTGTTCCTTACGTGTGTAGCTGCCGATAGGCGTACTCATTACGCCTTAGATTTAGATTTATATTATATATTATATGTTATGTCCTGTTGTTGGTATTGCATTGAGGATCTGAGCATTGTACTCTGGCTGTGAGTTAGCATCTACTTCCCGGCTGTCGATGAGAGTCCCGCGCCGGTGAAGGGTTATTATTGCATCATATTGCATTCATATGCATTACATTGCTATATCATTTACTGAGTACATGAGTATTCCGCCTCTAGTTTATATTATATAGGAGCAGGAGGATTCCGCTCCATTGCATCATATTGAGGATAGGAGGATTCCGCCCTAGGAGCAGGAGGATTTCGCTCCATTGCATCATACTGAGGGTAGGAGGATTCCGCCCTAGGAGCAGGAGGATTTCGCTCCATTGCATCATATTGAGGGTAGGAGGATTCCGCCGAGGATTCCACTCCATTGCATCATACTGAGGGTAGGAGGATTCCTCTCCATTGCATCATATTGAGGGTAGGAGGATTACGCCCTAGGAGCAGGAGGATTCCGCTCCATTGTATTATATTGAGGGTAGGAGGATTCCGCCCTAGGAGCAGGAGGATTCCGCCATAGGAGCAGGAGGATTCCGCTCTATTCATTTGGTATATGTGACCCTTTGCATCATATTTCATTTCATTTCATCTCATTCTATTTCATTTCATACCATTGTGTAGACTTGTAGTACATGACTACTGTTTTACTTATACGTGCATTGCTTATTTGTATATGTTTCTGGCTCGTATTCCTGGTTGAGTTTATGGTTTCATACATATTTCCGGTTATTATCTGGCTCTGCATTTTTATAATTTAAATAAGAGGAATTTGGTTTATCTGTTTCTTCTCCCTGGCTAGCTATCATATTCTTTGAGGTGGCTAGTCTGCCCCATTTATTGAGTCCTTTTAACTCACCCTTATTTGTTGTTTGTTCCTTTTCTATCTATTTCGTTTCGGCCGGTTCGCTCCAGGATTGAGTTCGCCATGTTGTGAAGGAGCGAAGACGACTTCAGCTGTCAGGGTGAGCCAGCTTTTATTCCAGATGGCCACCAGTTTATTGCTTATTATTTCAGTTGCATTTTGCTCCCTTCAGGAGGTATCTGTCTTCTTTTGTACTCTTAGATGTCTAGTCTGGATAGCCCTAAACCTAGTATGTTGGGTAGTCAGCTGTAATTTCTTTTGTACAACTTAGAGGTATCAGTATGTGAGTGCTTTTTTTTTTTTTTAAGTATTGTTCTTATTTAAGAATTGAATTATATTTATTTTTCTGCTTTAATTGGTAAGGATTCGCCCGACGGGTCTAGGGAAGGATGTCGGGTGCCCGCACAGCCTAGTTGGATTCCGAGTCGTGTCATATTTAGAATAACCCACAGTTCATTTTCTAATTCTAACATTTTGTAATAACTGCAATATGTTTGATGTCCATTAGCAGATAACTATGTATGGCATAGAATAGTATTAAGAAGAACAATATGCAGTTTCAATTGAAATTAGGCCATATAGATAAAAATTAATTTACAAGTATTAGAAATACACGTCTCTTTTTATGCAGCACACAATTAAAAATGAGTAATGGTGTATGTACTTACTGACTAGTAGAGATTTTTTTAGCCTACTTCTAGAGGGTAGGTGTGTGCTAGAAAACAGTCTGCCTGACGAACAAACTGGAAGAAAAAAATATATTGAAAAATGCTTTTTAAGGGGACATTGGACATATTCAAAAGACCCATATGATTAACCTTGTTGACACCCAATTTTTTTCTTCATTTTTTCTATAATTGGTCATAATTTAACTTAAAGGTGCAATATTGACTGTTTGTGAAAATTTGCATTAGAATTTGTGCATTTACGTATGTTATCCCCTATTTATACGTTATATACTTAATTGTGGTCATATCATCATTTAGGCTATGTGTTAACAATATGATAAGCTCCGACTATTTGTGCAATTTACAGTATTTATAATATTTAAATATTTACCTGTGACTATTTATAATTATTTGATTTAATTTGGCCACAATTATCTTTTACGTGTACATCTTATTTTAATTTATTTGACACCTTTAGTAAATAATAGTTCAATTAAACATATTCAGTTCAAATGTCATTCATAATATACCACCCATTTTATTTTATAATTTTGGCACAGTTATTTAGATTCGAAATTTCAAAATCTCCTTTGAACCTAGACAAAAGTTTGACCAGATACTTCTATTTTTGCATCATACATTTTTCTTCCCACATATTCACTTTATTTCATGATAATTGAATTCTTTCAAATTCTCATTGAGCCTAGACAAAAGATGGTCTAGGTACACTCTCTACACTCAAAATCTCTTACATATTTTATTAACTGAAAATCACTCTTTTATTCTATATACAAATCTTCTTCCTCCTACCTTGAACTTATCCAAAAGGTAGTCTAGATACATTTTCTCAATCTCTCTCCCATCTCCCATAATCTCTCTAATCCCACAAATCGCTCCAACATTCATATTCTCTAATCACTCCCTCTTCCCCACTTTTGAATCTACATACATCATTACTACATAAAGAAAATATCCCCTCATCAAATCCCTTGATTCACTCTCATTCAAAATTCCTTCAATTAAGCTCCAAATCTCTCCCAATCTCTCTATCCAAAATCACTCAAAATCAAAGATCCCACAAATCATGCATTCAATAATTTCTTACCATTCTTAGTACCCTTTTCCTCTACTATAAATTCAACTCAATTCTCACAATGGAAGACACATAAATTCTCTCTACTTCTCCCTTATCAAGACACCTCTATATCCTTTCTCTATACAACATTTTGTATAATTTAAATTTGTTCGAAGACAACTCTGCAAATTTCAAAAATTATTGTAACATCAAACCGGACTTTGTGATTGGTAAGTGACAATGTATCATTGCTTTTCTTTGAATCTTGAAAGGTATGTTTCTCATCTAATCTTGAATTATGACTTAATTTTATTGTAATATTTTTAATTTTGTTTGACAGTCGGCCTAATATTTGAATATTCCTTGAATACATAATTTATTCATATATTTCATCACAACTATAATACTTAATTAATCATTTTATGATATGCAATTTTTATATATAGATAACAAAATAAAAATTCATTTTAAAGTCATTTTTCGCAATTTTCATTCTTTCGGGATAACGTGGGGTCTTTAAAACTAAAAGTTGTTTTTTTATTTTTTATTTTGTGAATAGCCTATTATTTTAATTTGGAGGCTTATTGTTTTTAATCTTTGAAATTATTTTACTTGATATAATTTGCTTTAACTGCAAAGCATGACCGTATTTGTTATTTGGCACCTAGATGTCTAGACTTGGGGCATTAATAAATATAGAGGTTTAGATATTTTACACTTTAATTAGTTGTCTCAATGGCCTCCGAGACTTTAAGTTGGGACGCTAGAAAACCTTTTAGGACGTTTTTAAAATATTATGAAACGCTCTAGCTAAATACTTAAAGAGGGTATGGGGGTTAAGGGAATTAAGCTCCTCGGATATGATGGAAATTACCCGAGCTATATATTTGATAGTGGATTCTGAAACTATCGTCCCTTACGAAAGCCGGGTTCTGATCCGAATAGGATAATAAAACCTAGGGTTGTTTAAATGATTAATTGGTTATTATTACGTGGCTATTTGTGCAACATGATTACTATTTCAAATTGTCTACGCAAATACACTAAACTGCCTGTTTACTTATTTTGCATCCCATATCTCTTTTGTTTATTTGATTTAGCTTTTATCCTTTTATAAGCAATATGTTAAACCCAATATAAAAATCGGACACCTCTTCCTTCTAGGTTAACTTGAATACTTACCCGAATCTCAGATTAGTAGACCAACCCGGAGTTATTCTTTAAATTGAATTGGAAATTAATAGGTGACCTAATATGCCTAGGAAATTTATTAGGTGACGACTCCAAAACTCTAACTCTAAACGAGTTACTCCACCTCGAAAATCACTTACTTTTAAGTGCGGTGCGACAGAATAGCGACTCCGTTGGAGATTAAATGTTCTAACCATTACGGTTTTTATATTGGGTTTATTCTTGCTTTGATTATTTTGTATTTAATACTAACTTTTTTCTATTTGCAGGTTTCTAATATTTTCTGTTCTATAAATTTTTTTTTGATAACTTGATATTTAATTTATCATTGAGTTATTGTTTGCATTCCGTTCATACTCCTCCACTCCTGGAAAATTGACACTTGCACACACACAAACAATTACGTGGATCTCACGGTCGTTTCACTCTAAAAAAATCCTTTAGGAGGAACAGTTAGAATCTAGTTGGTCTGTGGTACAGCCAATAATTCTAAACATTCCCACCCCTTAGTTGTCCGCCTGGGGGAACCACGTCCTTGTCTAGATTACCCAACTCTTAGTTGCACTATGTTTAGAAATCATGCATCATATCATATTTAGGAAAACTTCGACTTCGGATCGTGTCTAAGTCTACTAGTTCACCATATTTGAACAAACCAACGGGTTTTCTACCCTAAGGGACGTTTAAATATATTATGTGTGCATTTATTTAAAGTTAAATGTGTCTAATGTAGATCATTTATTCACATAAAAGTGGGTTCTCATAACAAAATTAATTATTTATTTCTATTTACCTAAAATCGTTATTTCTATATTTATACAACAAAACCAATTATTTTATAAAATTATTTTTGGGTTATGAACAAAATTAATTTTTCTACCTTTATGAAAATAAAATCATAGACTTTAAATTAATTTCTTCTACTTTTAATGTAGCAAGATAAATTATTATTCCTATTTATCTAAAAAAAATATATTATTCTACATTTATACAATAAAATCAATTATTTTATAAAATTATTTTCTATTAATTTTGGGTTATGAGAACAATTGGGATGATATAAAATACACGTTCAATTTTAAATACCATGATCAAAATTAGGAAGGCTTAACATCCGTGGTATGTTAAAGTCCATTAGCCAACTTCGTCCAAAAGCGTTATTATATGATGCCTATCATGCATATTATGTGTATTAATCTTGTTAGGTCTACCTCCGGCGCAAAAGAGGTTCCTTGCATTATAAAACATAATATGCTTTGTATATGAAAATTATTATCTTAACACAGACTTGTTATTTTATGTGTTAGTTTTACTCCCACTCCCGAGGTTGACTTGTGCATTCTGGTCGAGCATCAGTACCAGACAAGAGCCAAAGGACCAGTTACAAATCCTTCCCCTTTACAAACTAGAAGAAGAGGAAAGCGAAACATCATGTCTGAGTTGAATAATGCTGCTCTTAGTGACGATAACATTGGAAATAATGGGACACCCCGCAAACTTACACTGGTTGGGTATGATGAACATGTTGCTACCTTAGAGCAAAGAATTAAAGAACTTGAAGAGAAACTGACAATGGCCAATTTATCCGTTGTTAACTCCACCCATTCAATGGAACCTGCCAATCCAAGTGGGTCAGCCCGCCCTAACGGAAAGGACCCTATATACCCAATTGATCTCCCTGTTGTTTGCCAAACAGTACCACCAGCCACATACCAAACAGTACCACCAGCTACTTATCAGACCGCACCACCCGCTATCTATCAAATAGCACCAACTGCTACTTACCAAGAAACCCTACCAACTGCTTATCAAGCACCGCCTCCTGCACATCCTACTTACCTAAACACAAACTTACCCGCCACCAACACCACATATCCGCAGCCTTACAATCCCATGTTCACTGCTGAAACCAAGCAACTCGCTTCACCTGTCAAAGACTATGAAAACTATGAATGGGAGGAGGATGAAACCAATGATGATGGAACAAAAGAGAAAGTGCGTAAGCTGGAGGCAGCCTTTAAAAAGTTTGAGTTGGGAAAAACCACTAAGGGCCTAGCTTATGAAGATTTGTGTATCTATCCTACTTTGAAATTACCTGATGGGTACAAGATACCAAAGTTTGACCTCTTCAATGGCACTGGAGACCCTATGGCTCATCTGAGAAGATATTGTGACAAGTTGATTGGAGCAGGGGAAGATGAGAAAGTACGAGTAAAGGTATTCAGCCGAATCCTGATTGGAGATGCTTTAAGTTGATTTTCCAAACAAAACTAGGCACATGGCTCGGTTGGGAAGATATGGCAGCAGACTTTGTAGAAATATTTGGGTACAATGGCGAAATGGTACCAGATCGTTTCTATTTAGAAAATTGAAAAAGAAACTCACAGAGACATTCAGGGAATATGCTACTAGGTGGAGAGCAGAAGTTGCAAAGGTGCAACTCGCTATGAATGAGAAAGAAATAGTTAACATATTCATTCGCATACAAGAAGATATCTACTATGACAAGTTGTTGCATATGAAGAACCAAAAGTTTGCAGATGTAGTGTTGATGGAAATGACATAGAAGAAGGGTTAAAAAGTGGAAAGATTGTTAGCTTAGCTGCACTACAAGATGCTAATAAGGTTATTCAGGCTGGAAATGTGAGTCTCTCCAAAAAGAAGAAAGATGAAGTCTCTTTTGCTGCAACCATTCAAGACCCTGCTTCCAACTACTATTATCAAACGCCGCCACCATTCTATCCCTACCCTCACATACCATCTGAAAATTTCGTCTTCAACACTCAGCCCACTCGGCCCGTATTTCACACCCCAGCACCAAGCCGTCCATCATACCAGCAAAATACTTAACCCAACTATAGAAATGCATCATCGTACCCTCATAGGCCTCGCCCTAATGCAAACCACATACCCAAAAGAAACTACACTGCATTAGCTGAATCCGTACCCAATTATTCGAGAGATTGAAAGATGCCAGGCTTATTGTCCCAATACCTCAAAAGGTGCCAGACAATCCTTCACAACACTTTTGTTACAACAAAAGATGTGCATACCACTCAGGTGGACCGGGGCATGAGACAGAGAGATATTTTGCATTGAGAAATAAGATTCAAGACCTAATAGATAAAAAGGCCATTCATTTGAAGACACCAAATGTGCACAATAACCCACGACCCAATCATGGAGACGAGAAGGTGAATAAGATTGACTTCGGCGAAGAATGCAATCTGGAAGGTACAATCATAAAGGCTAAAAGAGCGTTTGATGAATACAAGTTTGGCATGGAGTATATCTTGGTTTGCAAAGGGAAAAGTACTACAAAGGACATGAGAGGTTATCAGTCACTAGAGCATTTTATTCCAACTCTAAAACATGCATCCATCTTTTCAAGTTACATGCAAACTCTCGAGGGAGAAAGACTTGCCAAAGGTGTTCATGAGCTGATCGGTCTAAAGGAGCTATTCATGGAAAAATATGATACTGAAGCCCTGAACCTCCAGAAAGCTGAACCTGAAGTTATGCCGAATAATTAAACCTGCGAAGAACCTTAGTAGAGCTGGGGCAGCAGTTGTTTTCTTAAATAAAACACGACTCCGAGTCGTTAGCTTTTGCTTCCTTTGTTTTTTCAACTTTGTTGCATCGTTGCTTCCTTTCGAAGACTATTTCTCAAGTCCAATAATAAAAGCATTTCCTATTTTTCATTTTTGAGTATGCATCATTCACTTCCAGCAAAATTATTTTAATTCCATTGAATCTGCGATTGCGATGTGAGAAGGCAATCCAAAATGACGAGTACAAGCCAGGCTATGGTGATTCGACAAAGGACATCTAAGGAACTTCATAGTCAATCGTGGAAATCTTATAGCGGACAACTGAGGCAAGAGCATATTGAGGAAGATGACTTACATTTCAAGGTGAAACAATAGAAATACATATAAGGAGCAGAATTAGACGATCCCAAACGGACTAAAAGCATACTCGAGCAAGTGACGCTCATGGATAGCAAAGTATGAACACAACAAGCAATAGAATGACAAAGGCGTTTACCAAGAAAGTTAGAGCAAGACAGTTGATCCTAAAATAGAATTCTCTAAATCGAAACAAATTTAAGAAGATCCTTTACTCAGATACAATCAAGAGACACTACAAATCAAGCAACATTTATCTTTATTGGTTTTGAACTACGGGGGATTCGTAGGCAGCCTATTCAAGGCACGATCACATCATAAGAGAATTTTATTGGACACTGGGGCAGAATTTTTTGAGTTTCCCTCAAAAAATTCAAAGAATACATCACAACACACTGGGGTAGAATTTTTGAGGGACCTCAAATATTCAAGGAAAATACAAGCAGCACACTGGGGCAGAAATTTTGAGCTTCCCTCAAAGTTTCAAAATGGAGAATCTTTGAGAAGCAAATGGATATAGAAGGGATTATGTCCAAACAACACGTCGCAACCTATGATTCAATGGAACAAATTTTCATTACTCTTTAAAAAATAATTTTCACAAAACACATGCATATCCCCTTTCCTTATCCCTATTGCTCACAGCTCGACTAAGGTTCGACACTCGAAAAGAGAGATATTATAAGGAGACGGTTATACAAGATGCAACAATAGAGTGCAGTACAACAAATGCGCAAGTCAACCTCCCCCAAAAATTCACAAATTTTTTTTGATTGCAGGTTTACATAGATACCGAGTATACCTAACAACTTTTGCAAAGTAATACTTATCAGATTAAAGAAGCATAGAATCCATGTCGGTGGATATATAGGGTCCGCGTCTGTGGACATAACATTATTTTGACAAAGAGAAGAATCTATGTCGGTGGATATATAGGGTCCGCGTCTGTGGGCACGACATCAATTTTGCAAGCATAGAATCCATGTCGGTGGATATATAGGGTCCGTGTCGATAGACATGACATCAATTTGAGAAGCATAGGATCTATCTTGGTGGATATATAGGGTCTGCGCCTGTGGACATGACATCAATTTAAGAAGCATAGAATCCATGTCGGTGGATATATAATGCCCGCATCTGTGGACACAACATCAATTTGAGAAGCATAGAATCCATGTTGGTGGAAATATAGGGTCCGCGTCTGTGGACATGAAATAATTTGACAAGCATAGGATCCACGTCGGTGGATATATAGGGTCCGCGTTTGTGGACATGACATCATTTGACAAGAATAGAATCTGCGTCGGCGGATATATAATGTTCGCGGTGGTGAACATGATAGTAATAACAACAGTGTAGGGTCCGCGTTTGTGGGCATAGTTCAGAAATTTGAAGTGTAAGGTCCGCGTCGGTGGGCATAGCATTTGAAAGGTACATGGCTTGCATATGTGGATGAGACATCAATCAAACAAGCATAAGACAGGACAACTACTTAGCTCAACAGGGAAGTTTACTTTATCTTTATCTTTATCTTTGTTTGCACTTATCCTGATTTTACTGCAAGACACTCTCCGATCTCTCAACAAACCCCTGCGCCATTTCCCATACTCTCACACTAGTACCCCCAAAACTCTTACCACTTTTTCTGTCCTTGTGACAAACTTGGCTGCTCCGTCAACTATCTTTGCCTGAAGATTCTTTCATCATCCCCGGGCAAAGAGGGGCAGCTGTTGACACCCAATTTTTTCCTCATTTTTTTTATAATTGACCATAATTTAACTTAAAGGTGCAATATTGATTGTTTGAGCAAATTTGCATTAGAAGTCGTGCATTTACGTATGATATCTCCTATTTATACGTTATATACTTAATTTTGGTCATATCATCATTTAAGCTATGTGTTAACTATATGATAAGCTCCGACTATTTGTGCAATTTACAGTACTTATAATATTTAAATATTTACATGTGACTATTTATAATTATTTGATTTAATTTGACCCCAATTATCTTTTACATGTGCATCTTATTTTCTTATATATATATATATATATATATATATATATATATATATATATATATATATATATATATATATATATATATATATATATATATATATATATTCATTTATTTGGCACCTTTAGTTAAATCATAGTCCAATTAAACATATTCAGTTCAAATATCATTCATAATATACCACCTATTTTACTTTATAATTTTGGCACATTTATTTGGATTCGAAATTTCAAAATCTCCTTTGATCCTGGACAAAAGTTTGACCAGATACTTCCAATTTTGCATCATACATTTTTCTTCCCACATATTCACTTTATTTCATAATAATTGAATTCTTTCAAATTCTCTTTGAACCTAGACAAAAGATGGTCTAGGTACAGTTTCTACATTCAAAATCTCCTCCATATTTTATTAACTGAAAATCACTCTTTTATTCTACATACAAATCTTCTTCCTCCTACCTTGAACCTAGCCAAAAGGTAGTCTAGATACATTTTCTCAATCTCTCTCCCATCACCCATAATCTCTCTAATCCCACAAATCGCTCCAATACTCCTATTCTCTAATCTCTCAATCTTCCCCACTTTTGAGTCTACATACATCATTACTACATAAAGAAAATATCCCCTCATCAAATCCCTTGATTCACTCTCATTCAAAATTCCTTCAATTAAGCTCCAAATCTCCCCTAATCTCTCTATCCAAAATTACTCAAAATCAAAGATCTCACAAATCATGCATTCAATAATTTCTTACCATTCTTAGTACCCTTTTCCTCTACTATAAATTCAACTCAATTCTCACCATGGAAGACACACAAATTCTCTCTACTTCTCCCTTATCAAGACACCTCTATATCCCTTCTCTATGCAGTATTTTGTATAATTTAAATTTGTTCGAAGACAACTCGGCAAATTTCAAAAACTATTATAACATCAAACCGGACTTTGCGATTGGTAAGTGACAAAGTATCATTGCTTTTCTTTGAATCTTGAAAGTATGTTTCTTATCTAATCTTGAATTATGACTTAATTTTATTGTAGTATTTTTAATTCTGTTTGACAGTCGGCCTAATATTTGAATATTCCTTGAATACATAATTTATTCATATATTTGATCACAACTAGAATACTTAATTAATCCTTTTGTGATATGCAATTTTTATATATAGATAACAAAATGAGAATTCATTTTAAAGTCATTTTTCGCAATTTTCATTCTTTCGGGATAGCGTGGGGTCTTTAAAACTAAAAGTTGTTTCATTCTTTCGGGATAGACTTGGGGCATTAATAAATATAGAAGTTTAGATATTTTAAACTTTAATTAGCTGTCTCAATGGCCTCCGAGACTTTAGTTTGGGATGCTAGAAAACCTTTTAGGACGTTTTTAAAATATTATGAAACGCTCTAGCTAAATACTTAAAGAGGGTATGTGAGTTAAGGGAATTAAGCCCCTCGGATATGATGAAAATTACCCGAGCTATATATTTGATAGTGGATTCTGAAACTATCGTCCCTTACGAAAGCCGGGTTCTGATCCGAATAGGATAATAAAACCTAGGGTTGTTTAAATGATTAATTAGTTATTATTACGTGGCTATTTGTGCAACATGATTACTATTTTAAATTGTTTATGCAAATACATTAAACTGCATGTTTACTTATTTTGCATCCCATATCTCTTTTGTTTATTTTATTTAGCTTTTATCCTTTTATAAGCAATATGTTAAACCCAATATAAAAATCGGTCTGGAACCATATTTGTGGAATTTTAGGAGGTGCTTAACCCCTTCCTTCTAGGTTAACTTGAATATTTACCCGAATATCTGATTAGTAGACCAACCCGGAGTTATTCTTTAAATTGAATTGGAAATTAATAGGTGACCTAATACGCCTAGAAAAATTTATTAGGTGGCGACTCCAAAACTCTAACTCCAAACGAGTTACTCCACATCGAAAACCACTTACTTTTAAGTGAGGTGTGACAAAGCTAATATTATAAGGAGAATAAATCACATTGTATGCACGTTCGAAGTTTCAGTTATTTAAGATTTTCAAATTTAATACTCTTTTGTCACATGCATTTTCAATATATTTGTTCACTCCCTCTGTCCTAATTTACGTGACAGTATTTCTTTTTATGAGAATGTCATCTTTCTATAAATAGAAATAATTTATTTTTATAAAATGATTTCCAGCCGCACAAATTTCTATTGCTTGTTTTAGACCACAAATTTCAAAGGTTTTCTTTCTTTTGTAACTCCGTGTGAGTCAAATCCTGTCACATAAAATGAGACTGAGGGAGTACTTTTTACTGAACTGATAGTTGCATGGATGCATATGTTTCATTGATGCCCATAATATTTTACAATTTGTAATTATATTCATATGCTTGGATATATTTGTCTTATTTGCACCTATAATGTTCTCTTCACCATTGATGAGGTATTCTTTTGTCATGCCACATCCCTGGAGTGACAAAGCTAACATCTAGTGTCTTTGCTATGGGTTATTGAGATGGGTCAGTCAATTTTCAATGTTGGCACTTCAAAATTGTCTTAGCGCGTATCTTAAGCAAGAATAGTGCAGTCGTTTGGTTAGGGTGCAAACACTAATATGCCTTTGTTTGAACTTTTGATTGGAGTGTTTCTGTGTAGTGTAGTAAGCATTGTGTTTGTGCATTTTAGTGTCAACTCCTAAAATCTTAGGGATGCAACTTATGGGCTAATCTTTCTTCTTATAAGAACTTATATTCCTTTTTTCTCTAGTACCATATTGCTTCTTCCGACAGGACAAGGAAGCTTAGAAGGGTTAGATAGAAAAGATTTGTTTCAATGACGATGAAGGGGACCATTTTATTTTGCTGGACTAATACGATGCCTACCGGAAAGGCAGTAGGTTTGTTTTTCATATCTTCGAGCATTTTTCGTCTCTAATAATGTAATGTCCTAACTCTTAGGTATTTTTCCAATTTTCAAAGGCGGATTACAGTCTTATTAACCCTACGTCCTTGGAATTGGCCAAGAATGTGAGACAGCAAAATTTCTCCATTATGAAAGCTCAGGGACCTGACATGCATAAGACCTCAGAGAGATTGCCTAGGGATCAGTACTGTACGAATATCAAGAAGGCTCTCTTATTTGTGTATTCTATGCATATTGCACATCTTGAAGAGAGTGGAGACTATAGGACAGGGAAAGAAAATGAAGTAAGCCACAATCATAGTCACTTTATTTCATTTAAATATTATTGCAATAGGTTTAACAGAGATAGATACATAATGTATTTCTTTTGTAGGTGGTTCACTTTTATCATTCCGTGTGCTTAGGTTGGTCCATAGGTATCCCCTGGGTAACTGATACGAGGCTAGATGTTGCAATAATTTCTATACTTTTGCCTCGTATTTATGTTTCAACTTGCGATATTTGTTGGTACTTTGGACGGAATTGCTCTTATTTGGTGTGTTTTATATTATAGGGATTACATTGATAATATGAGCCGTATATGGAGTATAATTGATGAAAACAAGGGTTTTGAAGTCTGAGTAAAAGCCCGAGGGTCGAGTGAACCAAGGCGAGGAGGAAAAATGATAAAATAATTAGAGATGCAGTGAATTTGGCCTGTTGCGCCGCGCAGGGCATTACGGTATGCGGCGCAACAGGGACGATCTTTAGAGAGTTGAGAATTTTGGAAAGCCTGTAGAAATTGGCCTACGGCACCGCACTGTGCGGCGCCGTAGGCTTAAAATCTTGATGTTTTGATTCCGAGTTTATTTTGAATTCCCGACTTGTGTGGGTCTATGGGGACGTTATAAAAGGCACCCAACACGTCCAAAACAGAACTTTTGACCTATTCCACATCCAAAGGAGGCAAGGAAGAGAGGAAATCAAGATTCAAGGCTCTACTTCATCCATCTTTCTATCTTATTGTGATTTTTACATGCTTATAGTTATTTCTTGTCTTAGAACATGACTATGAGTGGCTAAATCACCCATTCTAGGATTGATTGACCCACTCCACATACTTGTATGATGATAATTGTTGTGTTATTAATGAACTTTGTTAATTCTTCCTCTCTATGTTGTTTACGAATTGTTTGCTATTAATTGGTAGGATCCCCAATTAATTGTCCCTTTTATTCTTGTGATTACTAGGAATAGATTCATGAGTTAGGGTTAAACACATAGCAGTATTTCAACCTAAAACAAAGGCATTGCTTAGGTTGTCAAAACGGTGAATTAGGAATATTGATCCTTACTGTGAACCATATCCTCCCTATCTTCATTAGTTAAGTGGAATTGTTAATTTATGAAAGTTATGATTACTTAACGGAAGTGGGTAGTTGTAAACTTGGAGCACTTGTTCAATAGTAAGAGTTAGGAAAATTGATAGCACAATACTTTAGGACAAGTTAGGAGTTGGGGAAATAAATCATAGGCTTCACATCTTTTGAATCAAATCAATCTTTCTGCACTTGTTATTTACTTTCTTGTTTAATAGTATTAGTATAAAACCAAACCAAAGATATAAACTTGAAGTTGGTTGAGTAGATAATTTAGCTAGATTAACCGCTAGAAGTTGTGTTCTCTGTGAGATTCGACCTCAGGGCTTAAAATACCGAGCTATATTTGTCGCGACCGCTTAGTCCCTTTTATAGGGCGTAGTTGGGCGTGATCAGTAACCAACCTGAATGGGTTATTTATAAAGACAGTGTAAAGAAAATATACAAGGAATGTATATCTAAGAAAATATATGTTTTTTAGTATCCCACGAGTAAGGAATTAAAAAGAATGGGTGCATTATCTTACGAGTATGTCATCAATATAAATGTTTAATCAATGACCTCCGTATGTGTTCAATATGGGAATAGTTGTTGAATACCTGCTCTGGATCTTCTCTAAACTTCTCCTTGCGACCAGAAACCCGACATGACCTATGCAATCTATTGCTTAGGCCCAAAGAATGAGGTTAGATTTGATATTTAAGATTGCGTTTCTCAAGATAGATTTCAAATATGGCATTACTGTGTAATAATAGGCCCAGAATTGCTCCTGTTGACGTATAATATATCAACCTTCATTAGTGATAATATCAGCTTAAACAGAAATGATTCAAGAATAAATGCACTAGTAAATACCGTTATTTTAGATTGATAATTGACTTCTAATATTTTTTAGGTTGGTGTTTGAAATTGAACATGACTATTATGAGACTCGACACTTACAGATAGTGACGCAAAGCACGAGCTTGTATGGATCTATGAGGAGGTGGACAGAATAGAGGATCAGAGGGACACATGAGTTGCATAGTGAAGAATTTCTGATAAACCTGCTACAAAACCGACATGACTCAGCATCCCAAGACCACTTGCATCCTAACACTTATCTGTATTTTCATTTAATATGTACTCAGGTTTGCTTTGACCTACTAGTTAACCATCTCTTTTGTTTATTCGTATACTTGACCTCCCATTAAAGTAGCCACTGAGGTTGAAGGCTTGTGACAAGTAGCATCTCATTCAACTTTGATTAGTCTTCTCTTTGGGCTTACTTCATTCTAGCTTCATGAGCCCTGCTTTTCTTCCCTCTGCTTCTTATTTGTACCTTGACTAAAGCATGTATATCTTTGAAAGCAGGGACAAGATAATTCCTTCAGGCTGTATTCCAAAGGGTAAGAAAGAAAAAGAAGTTATGATGGTCTGGCATTATAATCATATTTACGGTTAAAGTGGCAGTTATTATTAGCTCTAAGAGAGCCAACTTTGTCTAAAGTGGCGCCTGAAATATAAAAAAAAGACGTGTGGTGATCTCTCACAAGTTTAATAACCCCATAAGTTGTGGAAAGAAATTGAAGAGGCAAGGGAAGAAAAAGCACCGTAACTGAAATTCAACGCGAGAGTCATCTATAAATGGTTCATACATCAGGAAAATCTTTCACACTATAATTAATTTCATTAGACATTCCTCAAATTATGTCCACATATCCCATCCTATATGTTAAGCAATTCTAATTCTAGCTTAACAATTTACAAATTAGTAATGTTATACTGTATTAGCCAGCTTGTATATATTGCATTTCCTGTTTCGTTACAACATTTGGTTGGTGAGAAGCTCTCATGGTTGATCCCAACTTATAATCAACCTGCAAACTCAAAGAAACCAAAATTGAGTCCTAAAGCTTATGCCAGTCAATATGAAATTTGGCTATGCATAATCATGAAGTCGTAGTCTACCCAGAAGAAAAAATATATATTTTTTGTATTTTCTTGAGGAACTTTTACAAGAGAGTTAAAAATTGCATGGTTATTATCAACAAAAAGATAAAAAAGTTGCATAGTTGCTACCTTCTTGTTATCTTAAAACAAGACAAGTTGACAGTGTAAGAATGCACTTATTTGGCCTCTAACAATGTTGGAGAAACCATTTCTTTCGTATTCAGTTTTGGAATAAGAAGCACAATAATGTAACATGTAAACAATAAACATCTGATTCATAAGCTCACTGGACTGATGATTCCTTGGTCTTCCTTCCATACAGCTGCTTAATTAGTTTACTACTGCTTGTCTGTTCGACTCCCTAATCAGTTTGAAGAATAAAAATGAATGCTGATATATGAGAATGCACGTAGACAACCTTATATTTAATGTACATAGGCTAGCATATTTCTTGGAATTGATAGAAGTTGTCTTTTAAATATTTTCTTATTTAGCATAACAATGTAACAATATGTACCAATCACATTGTGGAATAAATCACACAAAAATTCCTCCATTGTCTTCTTTGGTTACATGGTATCAGAGCCCGAGTTAGGCCAAAAGTTTTCTATCGGTTCTTGACGAGTCTTGTGATAAGGACTGGTTTCGAAGGAGATTTTCGACTTACGTGAGAGGCGTCATCACCAATATAAGGAGGATAACCTCTCTTTGATTTGCCAATCCCCAAATTCCGGTGACCAAAAGGTCCGCGCATAAGGCTCACACGAGGAGAATATATTTTTGGTGGTGCCTATTGAGGCGGGCCGTTAGGGAGCGTGGAGGACAAGATGAGATCCAGCTTTTGACTCTGGCTTCGCCTAGCCATTATCGACCACTATGGTCGTTTTCTCTGTCAGTACAATCCCCTTCTATGTAAAATCTCATATTTGGTTTTCCAGTCGTTGGTTTGCTTTATAGATTTGGTTGAAATTCTTGTCTGGTATTCTCGACCTCTTATACTGTTTTTCTGAATCCACTCAAATGACCAAAGATATCCAACATTATAACTATTGACCAATAACAAGCGTGACAAAATCCACTCAAATGGTCAAATACGTCAACAAATACGATAAGACCTTCAAATTACAATTAAAGTTGACTATATTCTATAACTAATTAGTCGCAATTGAGCTTTCACTAATAGGCGTGAAGTTCCATTTCGTATAAGATCATTTACTAAAAGGAGAAAATTAAACTTAACACAAAATTATTATTCTCTTCGTCTTAATTAAAATATTTTTTTAGTTTTTCCTAAAAAGAGTGTCTTTTTTCGTATTTGACAATTATTTTGAATTAGAAGAATTAAAGTCACTTAGTCCATATTATACATATCTGTAATTTTTTTAAATTTGATGGAGAATCAAATAAGACACTTAAAATAAAAGTGTGGGAGTAGTATATGTGTTGTTCCGTCAATCTAGCAACACTCGGAACACCCCTTAGTAATATTTTTGTTACTAGTGTTAACTCTTTCCTTTCTGAACACACTTTCATACTCTTTTATTCACCATTGCCATCAACAATCTTTTTCTTCTCACAGATCTTGACCCGTTTAAGCAGATCGGAGCTCCAAAAACCCGACTCCAGCATGGAGGCGGCGTTGGAGTTGGCACGTGCAAAGGACACGAAAGAGAGAATGGCGGGGGTAGAACATCTCCATCAACTTCTAGAAGCTTCGCGAAAAACCCTATCGCCTTCGGAAGTAACTTGTCTGGTGGACGTGTGCTTGGATCTTCTTAAAGACAACAATTTTAGGGTTTGTGAAGGTGCTTTACAATCACTTGCTTCTGCTGCTGTTCTTTCCGGTGAACATTTCAAGCTACACTTCAACGCCCTCTTGCCAGCTGTCGTCGAACGATTGGGCGATGCCAAACAGCCTGTTAGAGATGCCGCTAGGCGATTGTTGCTCACTTTAATGGAGGTATGCTTGCATTTTCTATCATTTTTATACCTAGCCTGTGCAAGTGTGCAAGCTGACTCGGTAATATGTACAATTGTGTATTTTAATGGAGGTATTGCATTTTTCATTTTTTAATCATTTTAATACCTGTGTTGTGCTGTGCTAGTAGGAGGTACCAGTTACTCCATTGAATTAGTCGACTTGTGTGCAACATGGCTGTTAAAAAAAGACAACTTTATTGGAATTTAGTGAAGTGTATGTGTAATTTACGGGGTTGTTTATAGTAATTTTGTAATATTTAATAGGGGTGGGTTCAAATGCTTTCTTTATGAATTGAAGTTAATTTGTGTAAAAGGGGTTGAAGTGTATGGTAATGAAATACAGGGATGTATCTGCAATTAAGTCATAATAACAGAGGTGTTGTTTTTAATTACTAGTGGTCGGTTCAAGGAACAAAATTTGGTGGTCGGATATGGTTGTTGAGCTGAAATATGTGAAGAACAAGCATAAGAAAACTACATTTTTGACCCCAAAGAACAGTGCAATGGTGTAGAGATCGCAAGTTTGAGTTCCTATAAAACAGTTCAGTCTCAGTAGCCTCATGATCCAGTTGGTCCTTACCTAGTTCTTGCAAACTGTCTGCAAAAAATAAATAAAACAACAAAAATATGTATGATGTAATTTTTTGTCAGTAGTAAATAGTTAATTTTAAGTGCCCCTGGGCTTTGGTCTAGTGTAAGAACTCAACTTGTGATGCATAGGTTAGGTGCACGTCACAAGTTCGAACTCTGCCATAGACAAAAGTCTATTTTTAAGTGGAGATGGGTAGAGGGATGGGCCCATTAGCCACCAAGTTTCAAACCGGATGCCATTAGCCCTCATGGTCTTCTTATTTTTTTAGGTAATTTCAGACATTTGGGGTATTCATGTGTTTATGCTAAAAGAAAAAGCCCAAACACGTAGACGGCCCCCTAAACTTGTCTAAAATTTTCATTTAGGCACCTTATCTAAGGATCTGTCCAATTGAACACTTCAAGCTAGTTGAAATGTGCCAATTTAGGCTTTTTTGGTATACCTCTGGTAGACGGGAGCTTTTCCCAATGTCAATAAAAATATTTACCTTTTTTTTGATAAGGTAAATAATTATATTACTAAAAAAGGGGGGGAAATAGCCCCGTATACAAGAAGTATACTAAAAAGAAAGGAACCTAGACCAAAATAAAGTTCTCTACAAAAGTACCCCCATCATGTATATACATCGGAATCTCATGGGTACATATTTACCTTATAAAAAAGGAGAAGAAAATGTGCCAATTTAACACAAAACTGGCAATCACGTAAAAAAAAGGCGCGTGATTCTTATGGCAATGTAGCCAATTGCTAGATATCGCGTGGAAACTGGAAAACACTTAAAAAAAGAACTTCTTGATCGAACAATATTTTCTTCCCCCCAGTGGCAGATCCACTCTAGAAATTGTAGTTCATGTAAATCCATGCTCTAACAATTTAAATAGCTCACTTGGTCAAACGATGGTTCACTTGCACTTGAGAGTAGTGATCAATCATATTTAAATGCCCTTTATTTTTTTTTTCTTAATATATCATCATATCAAAATGATATTGGACAAATATATACAATATAATTTTTTGATAAAGATTGTTCGCCATTTTAGGACACTGCAACTCCGCCCCTAACAATTGCTACCCCATTCTCTTGAAATCCCAGATCCGTCTCGGCCTCCCCCATACACTCATTTTCTTCATCTCTTCTCATCGCAACCACCACAATAATACCATAATCTTTCACCTTCTCCGTTTATCTTGTTCATTTCACCACCGCACAACTGCCATTATCCTCCACCATCTCCATTGATCTTCTTCATCTCACCACCACCATCCTCTACTCCATCTCTGGCAACAAACCCACACCTTCATGCACCACTATTGTTGTGACTTCAGTAACCATAATCGAGACAAAGTTTTCAAATTTCTAATAGTCAGTTCTGAAAATCAAACTATACTTGCCAAACAAGCCCGTTTGTTGTTGCAGACACTTGGAAGGGATGGGGCCAACCTCTTCCGAATCTAGGTAAATAGTTAAGTACTATAGTGAGTACGGTATGCCACACCTTAATGCAACTCTCTTATTGTGACTTCAGTAACCATAATTGAGAAAAAGTTTCAAAATTTCTTATAATTAGTTCTGAAAATCGAACTATACCTGTCAAACAAACTTGTTTGTTGTTGCAGGCACACATGGAAGGGATGAGGGCAACCTCTTCGGAATCTAGCTAAATAGTTAAGTACTATAGTGAGTATAGTGTCTTTTTCCCGTCTTTATTTGACGTATTGACACGGTTCTTTGGCCTATATCACTTAGTAATATAGAGCATATTCACACCATTATAAAATGTGTCTCACAAGCATGGTGTCGTATCAGCCGTGCGTGTTTAATTGGTGCACTTTCCAATATGTTCAAGTGTTAAGTAGGTCAAACCTTTAAAGCGTCGAATAAAAAATTCAGACACGTTTCGGTGCCTGACTATGTATTTGGCCCAAAAAAGATGCTTGATATATGTTGTGTATTCATATTCCTCACATCGCATGTGCATGCAAAAGGGCATATAGATAAAAAGGGAGAGAGCATTGCCACAAACTTCAATTGACTGTTTATAATTTAGATTGTTACTCCCTCTGTCCCAATGTATGTGGCGGTGCCCGACTGGGTACGAAGTTTAACAAAGAAACAAGACATTTGAAACTTGTTGTCTAAAACAATCTATAGACATTTGCATGGCCATAAATGGGACATAGGTATAGTATGTTCAGACATATCGCCTTTGTCCATTGTATGACCTACTCTAAATGATCTGTAATGCAAACCAACCCTTATGGAAAGCTTTTGATTTGGGAGGAGATCCCCTTTCCTTATAAATCGATTTGGATCCCGAAGGTCCCGAAAAAGGTGTGGTTCCTTACTTGGTTAGCAGCTAGATGGGTGATTTTAACGGCCAAAAACCTTAGGAAGCGGAATGTCACTTACATCAGTTGGTGCTTTATGTGCAAGCAGACTGGTGAAGATGTCGATCATCTCCTTCATTGTAGTTTGCATCGAGGATTTGGTGGGAAAGTCTCAATTGGTTTGGCATTTCATGGGCCAAGCATGTTAAACGAGTTACTGTTGAGCTCGAGTTGTGGTAGGAGAAGAAAGGAACATGAGAGCTTTTGAAGGGGTATAGATGAATTTTGTTCAGCTGAGGAGTGGCCTCTTATCCCTTATTTCTTTTTGGTGCACCCATAAAATTCCTTATTATATAGAACATTGGGTGGCATTTGCAAAAAACCAATTTTTTTGTAGTTTTTTTTTTTTTTTTGGGGTATACTACATGTATACGAGCCTTTTGTTTGCATTTACATTAATAAAATATTTTAATTCTTTAAAAAAAAACCCTTTCAAAATTATTGTTTATGTTTGCATAATGGAAAATTAGTATTGTTTGAGGACAATTCTTGAGTCTTGCATCATCTTTTCACTAGGTAAACAATATTTTGACTATCACATAGCAGTAAATAAAGGGTTTTTTGCTCTGAGGGGATCTTTTGTAACATTATTTCTTTCTTTTGTTTCTTTTTCTTTTCAAAAAGTTTTCTGTGGAGTATACTTTGTAATGAGAAATTCAAACAATTATTAGATACTTTTGACTCATTTTATGTTGATTACATGAGCATCTCTTTTATTTATTTATTTTTATGAAAAGGTTAACATTGTATTCATCAACGTTAAGGCAATGTTGGCCACCAGATATACAATATCCATGAACAAAAATCATAAAATTATGAAGCACAAAGTATCGATCTTATCTACAAGGATTCCAGTAGAGCTAACAATGTATCAGTATCTTCTGCATAGCTCTTTTTGCACCAAAAGTATTATGTCTTTTTGCTATATTTTCTGGGTCTGTTGAGGGAAAACTAGAAAATGATTTGGTTAATTATATGCTCTACAGGTGTCTTCACCAACAATTATTGTTGAGAGGGCAGGGTCTCATGCGTGGACGCACAAAAGCTTTAGAGTTCGAGAAGAATTTGCTCATACTGTCACATCAGCAATTGGCCTATTTGCATCGACAGAGTTGCCCCTTCAACGGGTTATTCTTCCTCCTGTATGTTTCTTTTCCTCCCTTTTGAATGTCATTTATTAGTATATATGTTACTAAACCCTATTTCGCCATCCAGAATAAATCATCATTTGTCAAAGTTGTAACCATACCTTTTCTTTGCTGCTATCATCAGATTTTGCAAATGTTGCATGATCCTAATCATGGAGTGAGAGAAGCTGCCATATCATGTATCGAGGTAGTTAAACTGCTAACTTTTTTCAAATCTTGTGGTTGGGGTATCTTTAGATGGAAAAATCACCCTATTTCTCTGAAAAGAAGGATGATTTAGGAGATTTCTGGTTCCTTTTTGAATTCTAGAGTTTTATAAATTTGTGTCTAGTGTGTGTTTTAGCATTTTCTTTTCTCCTGATGGCTTGTAGTGCACAGGGAAACTAACTTCTATGCTATATTTACTGGAGTATTTATTGCATAAAAGCCAATAGTGGTTCATCAATGTCTAGTTGCCTTTAGAAATGAGTCATGATAAAAGATAGCTTTTTGGAATGGCTATAATAGCAAGCCTGGCCCTGATTCATAAGCTAATTATAAGCCACCTATTTGCCCAAAAAGGAGATACTTATTTGGTGATGCCAGCTTATGATGTAATGATTCCAAAACTTTTACTTTTGCTATAAGAAAGAGAAGGTAAAAAAGATGAAAAAGAAAATTCTGTGCTTGCGACCCAGCATTTTTGTGCAATAAACCCCTCCGGCCCAAGACTAGCAGTAAAAAAGAAAATACCAAGCACACCAGGGTTGGGCCTTATCAAAAAATCAAAGACAAAGGGGGTTTGGCTTTGGGATATTCTGATATATAAGTTATTTCCTAAGGTTTGGCATTGGCTTTGCGAATATACTTTGAGTTAATATGCAAAAGGAGCTGCTATACTTTGTTAAATTTATGGAATCTTCAAAGTAGAAACTATAGAAAGAAAGGAGCTTTGGGTTGGCATTCTGCAGGAATAAGATGTGAACAGAAAACTAGTGTGTCATTTTGAATCCACGTTTCAATATCCATAACATATTGTGCCTTTGTCCTCCTATGTTACTCGGACTCTTCACTTTTGGTGCCGCATCCGTGTCGGATCCGTACCTGTGTGGGTGTGTGATCCGTACCCGATTTGGTCAACTGATTTTTGGATTTTGACCAAAATCAACGGAGAAATTCTGGACAGATTCAGTGATTTCTTTAAACAAAACAAAAGGGGAAATTGAAGGAAATAGAATACCTTGTATTATTGTATATAGAAATTTCTATGTCCTAATTAATATTTTTTCTCAAGTTTTCCACAATATCTCATAATTTAGGTTTTATAACTCTATTTTTAGATTATTGAATTTTTTTAGCCGAATCCCCACGTCCGTATCCATAACTGGATCCGTATCCCCGAATCTTAAAATATAGATCATGAAGGATCCGACCTCTAGATCCGCACCCGTATCGGACACCCGCACCCGAGTCCGAATTATCAACTTCGGTCTGCATCTCTTGGCATTCTGCAGGATTAAGACGTGAACAGAAAACTAGTTTGTCGTTTGGAATCCAAGTTTCAATATCCATAACATATTGTGCTTTGTCCTCTTATCAACTTCGGTCTCCATCTCCATGGAAAGCATCCTTTAAATAAAAAAGGTGACATTTTTGTAATGAAACTGGCCCAAATAGACGGAAGGAGTTTAGAGGATTTATTAGCCAATCTCTATAGTTGTTTCGGGGGCATAGTTTGTATTAGGTCGTCCTGATGATGGTTGGAATATCTGGTGGTGGCGGGTATGTTGTCAGGTAAAAACAAGAACTATTGATACTGCTAGGGAAAGAGACATGGAAAAGCAGAATGGCTGTATAATAGGGGGCTGAGTCATTTAATATTTACAACTAACTCGAAAAAAAAGGACCCCGGGCTTGACTTCACTCACTAGCCAGTCTGGCTGAGTATCTTTGAGCTTGATGATGGATTTTGTGAGATTCAAGCTTGCGTGAGCTTGATGTTAAACGGGTGGTAAGTCAAGACTGACTTGCGGAGAGCTCCTTGTCAACCAAAAAAGAAAAATAAAAAAAGAAAGAAGACTGAGTTGCGTGGATCTTAATAGCTAATGAACCAGCTTGACTTGTTTGCAGTCCTAGAGGTTAGGCATCTAGATTTTGGATTACATTTGTCGATTGGTGAACAGAAGAAACTTCCTCATCCATAGATTTCACTTATTGAGTTTCTTTTGAAACATGTGATGCTAGGAGTTACCGACTCTGATTTATGTTTCAATGCCGATACCAACTGGACTTCTCTTCTAACTTTGGGTCCAAGCAAATTAGTGATTGCCCCAGTGTACATTTTACTTCAACAGAGTGCAGCTTAATAGTCTGGTAGATTCAAGTTATTCGGCACAAAATTGTTTATTAGCCTGTTCTCCTCTGTCTCTCTTTGACTTGTTATGGCATTAACCGCTGTATCGAAGTGATTAGTGCTATGCAAGTATTACTTTCTTTAGCTTGTTTAGGTTATAACAGGAGATAGCTGTTGCAGCATTGCAGGATGTTCGCAGATTATTTGTAGCCCACAGCTTTACAATACTGTCGCTCTCTAGTAATTATGCATCATTGATTGATTCTGCTCCATAATATTAAATAATTTATCATGAGACTTTTCCTAATTAGTTACAGTCCCGATAAACCAATTTTATGTTTTTAACATACTACTCTTCCCATTTTCTTTTGTTTGATAAAAACTGTCCTCTTATTTCCTCTTTGCAGGAGATGTATTCAGAGGGTGGAGCCCAGTTCCGTGATGAGCTTCAGCGCTATCATCTTCCTTCCATGTTGGTATGACTTTAGCTTTAGATAATTTCATTAAAGCAAAGGTATTCTTTTTTTAATATCCTGTGCTGTGAACTGATTCTTCTTCCAGCTTTAGCCTGTGCTTTACTTGGTTAATAAAATGTGATATGGTAAACAAAAGTTCTGCCCCAATCTTTGTTTTGACTTGTTAACTGACTGCAGCTAAAAGATATTAATGCCAGACTAGAGAAGATTGAGCCTAAAAGTCGCTCTGCCGATGGAATCTCAAGTAATTATTCAGCTGGTGTGGTGAGACCTGCTAGCCTAAATCCCAAGAAAAGCAGTCCTAAGGCAAAACGTTCAACAAGAGAGGTTTCTCTCTTTGGAGGTTAGCACATCCACCCATTATGCCAATTAAACTTTTGTTTCATGCTGTTTTTCTTGAGCCGAGGGTCTATCGGAAACAGCCTCTCATACCTCACTCAAGGTAGGGGTGTATGTGTACATCTCCCCAGACCCCACTTGTGGGATTATACTAGGTATGATGTTGTTGTTGTTATTTTAGCATTAGGTTGCCAATACAAGATGAGGTTTCATGGTGTATGCTATTTTTGAGGATATTTTGCTAATTGACGAAAACGATGAGGTTGCAAACAAACACTTGAAATATGAAGAAGCACTCTAGAGAGTAAGGGTTTTAAGTTAAATGGAAGTAAGCCTGAATATATGCACTGCACGTTTAGTCAACAGAAGAACAGTGAAATTGAGGTGAAGTTAGATGGGATTGCAATACCAAAATGCAAACAATTAAAATATTTAGGCTCGTTCCAGGAGAACGGGATGATAGATGAAGATACTATACATATAATCGAAAGCAAATGGTTGAAATGGAGAAGTGCTAATAGGTCTTGTGTGATAGGAAGATGTCTAACAAAGTGGAAGGTAAGTTCTAAAGAATAGTTATAAGACCAACAATTCTATATGAGTCTGAATGTTGGGCTAAAAAGTTAAACACATCCACGAGATGAGTGCTGCATAGCTGCGGAGCTGCAAGTTAATAACACATCCACAGGATGAGTGTCATGAAGATGTAGATGCTAAGTTGCATGTGCGTTCAGACAAGATTAGAATGATCAGATTCACAAGAAGGTTCAAGTCACACATTGAGGTTAAAGTGAGAAAAGGTTGCTTGAGATGGTTTTGTCATGCATTGCATCGACCTCCAGATGCACCAATACTTAGGTGTGAAACCTTGGTGAGCGAAGGGGTTTAAAAAGGACGAGGTAGACCTAATATCACATTGAAGGAAGTTGTCACGAAGGACCTCCAATTTTTGGGATCCATGTAGATCTAGCGAAAGATAAGGCGCAATGGGAGAAAAAGATATATGTAGGGGATGCCTATTAGTTGAGAATTTGGTTTAGACATGTTAGCACTGGGTCCTGTGTATTCTGCAGAAATGGTTTAGCCTTTTAGAAATTTATATGTTTAGAAGTATAAAGAACTTCAAGTACTTTTTATTATTTGCATAATATTGGCATATGATGAGTATAAATGGAGTAACATAGTCAATGTGGATTCATATAACCGACCTCAACTTGTTTGGGATTGAGCGTAGTTGTTGATTTTGTTGTTACCATGTTACTGAGCTAAAAATTTCCAAGATTCATTTGTGAGCCTTTGATGTTGTTTACTTCTTTACATGTCCTATGTGCATGTTCTTTCTGGTTTAAGGTTAAGGCTAATGACTGAACAGAAAAGGGGGGGGGGGGGGATTATAGTTGTGCTGGAGGTTATGTGAGTGAGATCATTTGGTCTGCGAGTAATTTTTGTGACGGAAGGTATTTTGAGCAAAGAAATGGAACAGAAAGAGAGACATTATGCAGTCAAATAATACAAATGAATAATATATGGTTTATACTTGTGTGATTTTAGTTTGATCTCTGTCCTTGTACAGGGGATGGCGATGTTACAGATAAACCTGTTGACCCAATTAAAGTGTATTCAGAAAAGGAACTTATAAGGGAATTCGAAAATATCGGCTCTACCCTTGTACCGGAGAAAGATTGGTCTATCCGTATTGCCGCTATGCAAAGAGTTGAAGCGCTTGTTATTGGAGGTATTTTACTACCTTCGCGCTTCCACATAACAACCTTTCCCTTCCTTTCTTGAAATGATGTGCAGCACTTATGATCTTATAGTGACATCTTCTTATGTTGTGTTCTCAGTACTGATTAATTAAGATAGGTCAGTTGGTAAAGCATGATGCTTTTATTCTGTTCCATTAGGTGCGGCTGATTATCCTTGTTTTCGTGGACTTCTAAAGCAACTTGTTGGCCCTTTGAGCATACAGTTATCTGATCGGAGATCCAGCATAGTCAAACAGGTATGGAATTCTTTATGCTGTCATATATGTTGCTCTTGTGACTGTGATATGCTTTTCAAAGAAGTATGTGCCCCCTGAGATACTGGTTCTTTTTATTTCTAGTTTGCTGAACTATGCCCTGCTACCTTTTAAATTCCTATTCCCGGATCCTAGTCCATTAACATAGCCTGCTAATGTCCATTAACATAGCCTGCTAATGGCTTATCCAAAAGAAAAAAACAAAACAAAAAGACTGGAGCAGCTTCTTTTGTCATTGCAGTTGCTTCGTTTGTAAGTAGCTCTTACATAATTATACTCCAAAGCTGTATGCTTAGTCCAATATACCAGATATCTCAATTATGCAGAGAGTACTTAGACTAAATGTTAGATTTGTATCGTCCTCTGCTCCTTTTTCTCTGAAAATGGAGATATTTGTGGTTAAATTATGATCAAATAAGTTTGAGCATGGCTCTGATTCATTTAATTCTGCACTGTATAGTTAACGTGGACGGGATATTGATGTTTATTATAGCATGTGATGTTCTCTGTGCCCAACAGTAATTTACGGTCCAGTCCATCCATGTTTCTGTTCTGGGAAGTACTTACGCATCTACAGAGGCCTCGTAGTAGTCGAAGAGACTCGCTCTTTCTTACTCATGCATTTATAATGGCGTTAGGTCCACACCTAGACATGCAAGGATTATATTCTAGTTCATTTTAATTACATTTCTCTTATCAGATAGTAAAGCATTTCAGTGAGTTTTGGTTAACCAATTTAGTGACAAATGAAAAACTGAACTGCAAAGTATAATTCATTATTACGTAGAAAGGTGGAAAAACAAGAGGAAGTGTGAGGCATTGTTTAAGTTTCTCAAATGGATGTAGTCATATATAGATGTGTATGCACATGCATGTTTTTACCATCCAAGCAAGTTGCTTGTTTGACCAGATACATTTGCTTATTGGCGATAGGTTAGTCTACACCTCTGTTTCAGATTGGTATTGTTATCCATCAACATTTACAAAAAGGATATGTTCTCACCCAAGAAGGCTAATCCTCTGTATTATCTGAATGGTAGGCATGTCATTTGCTTAACTTCTTATCAAAAGAGCTGTTGGGAGATTTTGAGGCATGTGCGGAGATGTTCATTCCGGTGAGAACAAGTTTTATAGTTTTCCATGTGCTTATACTTCTATCATCAATTAAAGAAAAAGGGTTACATTTGCTCTATCTTGCTCAAGGTTATGACATCCTCATTGAACTTCAGGTTCTTTTCAAGCTTGTCGTGATAACTGTTCTTGTAATTGCAGAATCTGCTGATAACTGCATAAAGACGGTAATGCTTTATGTACTGCTCGAATATGATTATCAGCCCTACGTGCTGCATCTGTCAATCACTTACTGCTGTTACTTATTTCAGATGTTGCGGAACTGCAAAGTTGGTCGAGCACTTCCTCGTATTGCAGATTCTGCAAAGAGTGACCGAAATGCAGTGCTTCGTGCAAGGTTTGATGCTGCTTCTTCTAATTAACAGGTCTTAGTTTTCATTTAATTCTCTATAATGTTGTTTCTTCTTCATCTGATTATTCACAATGACAGATGCTGTGAGTACGCACTTCTGATCCTTGAACATTGGCCTGATGCATCTGAGATACAACGTTCAGCTGAGCTTTATGAAGACCTTATTAAATGTTGTGTCGCAGATGCAATGAGTGAGGTATGCATCTTGAACTCTGGTATCTGTTGTTTAAGATACATTTTTGCATGTTGAATTATCTGCACGCATACCGTGCTCTTTGCATCCCACCATCTCCCCCTGCCACAACCCGTCTACTTTGGTTCAAGATCTCTTCTTCGCTATTTCATATAAGTTAGCTGTAACAACAGGTGCGATCAATTGCAAGAACTTTGTACAGAATGTTTGCAAGAACTTGGCCAGAACGTTCAAGGCGTTTATTTATGTCCTTTGATCCTGCTATCCAAAGGGTAGTCTCCTTTCTCTTATAAGTTGACCCTGGATAATTAGCGTCTTATTCAAATTAGTCTGTAAGGTCAAAGTTGTGGACTAAAGTGGAACTATTTTTGCAGATCATAAATGAGGAAGATGGTGGTATTCATAGACGACATTCTTCTCCTTCTGTTCGAGAGAGGAGTTCACACTTCTCACTTGCTTCTCAGACATCTGCTTCTTCACAACCACCTGGTTATGGAACATCTGCAATAGTTGCCATGGATAGAAGTGCCAATATGCCTTCAGGGACATCCCTGTCCTCTGGGCTGCTTTTGTCACAAGCAAAGCCTGGGGGTATGGGACGTAGCCTGGAAAGTGTACTTCATGCCAGCAAACAGAAAGTTTCTGCTATAGAAAACCTGCTCAAAGGTCTAGATGTATCTGAGAGAAGTCGCTCCTCTAGTTTGGATCTAGGTAACTGTTTCCTCTTCCATTATTCTTCTACATTCTTTTATTACATCTTGAAAGCTGACGTGTTTCAGTAATTACCGGTTGGATGAAAATAAGCTTGATATGGTTGAGTAACTTGGGTCATTGTGAAAGTTCGTCTGCATGCAGTTTTAAAATTCGACAAAAATTACATTTGAATTATTGCTGTAACTTTTGAGTTTTTATGAACAGTTCAAAATATTTGTATATTGCCCTTAGTGCAGGAGTTGACCCGCCCTCATCCCGTGACCCACCATTCCCTCTTGCTGTTCCTGCATCAACTAGTCTGTCTAATGCATTGCTGGTTGAAGCACCATCTTCTATGACCAAAATAAATAATCGCAATGGTCGGTTGGGTTTGTCTGATATTATTACTCAGATCCAGGCCTCAAAGGATTCAGCCAAAGCATCATATCGAGGTAGTGCGGGTCATGAGTCTTTTTCAGCACTCAACTCCTACGCTGCAAGAGGAACCTCTGAAAAACTACAAGATAGAGGATGTGTTGAAGAGAATGCTGATCTGAGAGACATTAGGCGGTATATGAACTCTCATGTTGACAGACAATACTTAGAGACACCATATAAAGATGCAAACTTTAGGGACTCCCATAATAATCATGTTCCCAATTTTCAACGTCCTCTCTTGAGAAAGAATACAGCAGGAAGAATGTCAGCTAACAGGAGGAGGAGCTTTGATGACAGTCAGCTTCCACTAGGAGATGTATCTAGTTATGTGGAGGGTCCTGCTTCACTAAATGATGCATTAAGTGAGGGTCTCAATTCTACTTCTGATTGGAAAGCCAGAGTTGCTGCATTTAGCTATCTGCAGTCTTTGCTACAGCAGGGTCCTAGAGGTATTCAAGAAATCATTCAGAGTTTTGAGAAGGTTATGAAATTATTTTTCCAGCATCTTGATGATCCCCATCATAAAGTTGCACAGGCAGCTCTGTCAACCCTTGCAGATCTTATTCCTGCTTGCAGAAAACCATTTGAAAGTTATATTGAGAGGATTTTGCCACATGTTTTCTCACGGTTAATTGATCCCAAGGAATTGGTGAGGCAGCCCTGCTCAACCACCCTAGAAATAGTTAGCAAAACATATGGTGTAGATTCCCTTTTGCCGGCTTTGCTCCGTTCATTGGATGAACAGCGTTCCCCAAAGGCTAAACTCGCTGTAATTGAGTTTGCAATTGACTCATTTAACAAGCATCCTTCAAATTCTGAAGGTGCTGCCAACAGTGCCATCCTCAAGTTATGGCTTGCCAAATTGACACCATTGGTCCATCAAAAGAATACTAAACTGAGAGAAGCAGCTATTTCGTGCATTATATCAATGTACACACACTTTGACTCGTCAGCAGTTCTGAATTTTATTCTTAGCTTATCAGTTGAAGAACAAAATTCCTTGAGACGTGCTCTTAAGCAAAATACCCCTCGCATAGAAGTAGATTTGATGAATTTTCTGCAGAGCAAGAAAGACAAACAGCGTTCCAAGTCTTCGTATGATCCATCTGATGTTGTTGGATCATCATCTGAGGATGGATACATTGGCACTTCAAAGAAGGGTCATCTATTTGGAAGGTATTCTGGGGGTGCAGTTGATAAAGATAGCATGAGAAAGTGGAACTTTCTTCAAGACACAACCTATATTACTAGTTCTATTGGTCACTCACTGTCTGGCGATACACATGACTTCTATCATGGTGTAGAAACTGGTTCCACCACTGATCTTCCTGTTTCAAAATTCAAGGATATAAAATTTGGGGCCCTTCCAACAAGTGAAAATGATGGATCACGGGCTAATAGACTTGAAAGCAAGGACAAGTGCTCAAACATTGAACATACCTCCACTCATCATCTGGACATCAATGGGTTAGTTGATTCAGACCATCTTCGGATTGCTCCAGGTCCTAGAGCTGATAATGGGTCTTCATCTGACCTGGCGCTTAATCACCTAGAACTTTCTGCTCTGAAGATTAATTCAACTCTAGAAACTGGACCAAGCATCCCCCAGATTCTTCATTTGGTGAGTTTTTTGTGATCCATCTGTACCGTTCAAGTTCTGCTATATTGTCACACTTCACTTCCCTTATAAAGAGTCTTTTAGGCACTTTCTCAAGTTTAATTTTGTAGGAATATGAGGATGAAAACCTTCAGAATTCTTACCCTGCCTTTTCTTCCACTTTTGGGTAGATTTGCAATGGTGATGATGGAAGTCCTTCTGCAAACAAGCGTGATGCACTTCAACAATTGGTCGAAGCTTCTGTTGCCAATGATCAATCCATCTGGAGCAAGGTATACTTGTCACTGAATTCTGTCTGATTAATTTAGTCAATCTAGATTTTAAGAATCTTAAACTTGGAATTATAGTCTAATTTCATTGCTGTTCTGTCAAGTAGTTGACTCACATTCCAGCTGGTTGGACTTTAATTATTTTTCCTTTGGAATAAGTTTGTCCAATGAAGTTGAAAAGAATATCGATTTCATGATGTGTCATCTTTGGTTTTGTGCAGTACTTCAATCAGATATTAACTGCTGTACTTGAGGTGTTCGATGATTCGGAGTCATTGATAAGGGAACTTGCCCTATCTCTGATTGTTGAAATGCTGAAGAATCAGGTGTGTTGGCCGTCTTTTCTGTGATCACATGTGGATGTCCGTCCTCTTTGATCATCCCCTTTTTATATTTAATATGAACTGTTGTCTTCTGTACATATCTAACCTTTCTCTCCTTTCCATTATCAACTGCTCAAACCAATCTCTGCTTTCCAGAAAGATGCTATGGAGAACTCAGTTGAGATCATAATTGAAAAACTGCTCCATGTGACCAAGGATGATGTTGCAAAAGTAAACTTCCACTTGGCTGAAAATACTTATCAAATATTACTCATTTCCTCCTTGCTTAATGTATTGTAACATCGTTCAGGTTGCAAATGAAGCTGAAAATTGTTTAACTACAATTTTGTCCCAGTACGACCCGTTTAGATGCTTAAGTGTAAGTGCTGGAGTGTGCTAAGTGAATAACCTCTCCTTGGATCATGGGCTGGTAGTTCTTGCCTTCTCTGATATTTTCTGGTATTGCAGGTTATTGTTCCTTTACTTGTCACCGAAGACGAGAAGACACTTGTAACTTGTATAAACTGTTTGACTAAGGTATTTTGCTGGTTAAATTTGTTTCAATTCGTCCAAATAATTTAATTTGGTGCTTTGGCTGCATTAGGTTTACTCATTTTCATCTTTTCGTCCAGTTTTCTTTGTTGTGCTTATAGTTGAAATCGCCCATACATGTTTGGTTGGCAAGGTTACCTTTTTTTTTTAATATATTTTTTATTCTTTTTTCAAAAGGGTTACTTTTTGATTTTTTGCTGCATTTTATGCTACTTCAGTCTATCTTGTTGATATCCAGTTAGGAGGGAAATTTTACAGTTTCTTTCCTCCTCTGCATTGACATGGCCATTCAGCATTTGTCTCGTTCCTAGCAGCTATGCCTGACTTTGTCCTTGTTCTTTGAAGCAAGGTGACCATATTATACTAAAATTATCATCTGATGGGCGGCCATTAGTTCTAAGCACGTGTATGCAGTATCATTCTAACTTTACATTCTTTACTAGCATGTGGTGAAATTTATTGGTTTACAAAGTTCAGAGTCGAGGTTTAATTGCATGTTAGGTTCTTATTTTATCTTTAACAAAGTTATGTTTTTTGCTTATACGTGCAAGCTGGGAAAGCTATTTGATTGGTTCTGATGTGGACTTGTTGTCTCTTTGTTCAGCTTGTTGGGAGGCTCTCCCAGGAGGAACTGATGTCTCAGCTACCTTCATTCTTGCCTTCCCTGTTTGATGCTTTTGGAAATCAAAGTGCTGATGTTCGCAAGGTGAAAATTATTGTGTGTGTGTGTTTTTTAGCAGTTAACCCAAATAGAGTAGTAGAATTCAGTAATTCTTCATCTGCTTCATCATAGTTTGAAGGTCAGGCAGTGTTATGTAACTTCTGCTGTATGTGTTTACGTCGATATCTTGCTGGCTTTCTTTTAAATTGTGGAGATAAGTAGATAGCCTGAAGGGTTACTCCTCTACCTGTCAGTTTGCCATTGAGTATGATAGGTTGCAGGTTGACGTATATTGAAGAACAAAATCAATTTTGGCAGGTGATGTTTTGTAGTACATACCTAGACCAATCAGGGATTCTAAGTTTCTACTAAGTAAAAATTGGACCTTAGTGTTCTTTCACTGCACTTACCCATACTTTCTTCTGAAATTCATGTTTTTAGTTAAATATTTGAATAAACCCATTTCCTTTTCAACTGTAGTCAACAGAACGTTCAGAGTCTTTCCCATCCATATTTTGCATCTGTTCAGCTCTAATGGTTGTTAAACGCTATTGAACCAGCCTATACTCTGTTTTATGTCCTTTTCCTGTTTATGGACTCAAAATGAGGTGACTATATGAACCTAGCTCCACAAGTCTCTAGGCTTCAACTATGATGGCTCATGTACTCGTGAAAGAGATAAAATACAATTTACCATTAAACCACGCCCAAACCAAGATATGTTCTTGTTTATGGTTTTATCTCTATTTAGCTTTATTTTAACGTGTGATTTTCCTTGGTTGGCAGAGTGTTGTTTTCTGTTTGGTTGACATATACATCATGCTGGGCAAAGCATTTATGCCACACTTGGAAGGGCTGAACAGCACTCAGTTGCGATTGGTGACAATTTATGCGAATCGAATATCTCATGCTAGAACAGGCACTCCTGTAAATACGAGCCATAGTTAGCTGGTGTTGGTGTGTGTTTTTTTTTTTGGTGGGTTGGGTTTTGTGGGGGGGGGGGGGGGGGGTAGGGAGGGGGATTTGTTGTAGGTTGACGTGTGTAGATGAATCTTGTGATTCAAATCTTTGATGTGTTCTGTATATCTGTATGAATGTATTCATGGCGGGTAGAGTTGTATTCGTTTTTGTATTTTTGTATTTTCCTTTTTTCTTTCTTTTAGTTAATTGGTTGGGAGCTGGAGACTGCGTGGTGTAGAAACAAGTGTGGTATTGTACAGTATGAACTTTGTGCTCATAATGAAAATTACAGTTTTTGGTAGTTGTTTATACGGTTGGAGTGATATCGTTCAAAAGTTGAAACAAACCGTTTTGGAGTGTATTTTGTTAAGAGTTTTACTCCTTCGGGTCCACGTTAAGTGTCACCTTTAGTTTGTGAAAAAAGATAGCAAATTTAAGTGATAACATTCACTAAATTGGTAATTTGACTATATTCCTTTATTTCTATTTTATTTTTATTTTTAAATATTATTATAGCTAGGGTAAAATAGGAAAATATAATTAATGCTTCTTAATTTTGTAGAGTGACACGAAGTTTGAACTATTTTTAAAAGCTAAAAGTGACACTTAAAATGGATTGGAGGGAGTAGTTACTGGGGGCTTGGGCATGACAGGACTTGCCAAGTCTTTTTTGAGTGGAAAAAGGCTCAAGTTTTAAACATGAAATCTAGGGTCCTCATTTAATTAGTGGTATTAACTATCTAACATTTTCACCCTAATGTTTTGTAAGTTACACAATAGTCCATGTATAAAAGCTTGTTTTTTGCCAAATTTGGCCATTGACCTAGCTGCTTCCCTCTCTCCTCTCACCCCCGTTTTTCCTTCATTTTTTTCCCATTCCATTCCCGCCGAAAGTTCCACCATAGCTGCCGAGCTTCCTTTCCTAGATCGAAATAATACCCATTCTACCATAGCTGCTGAGCTTATTTACAAAATATCCTTTCCAGTTTTAGCCAATTCAAGCTGAGACCACCCACATTTGGGTTATACGACATTTTGTTAAATCTGGTCGTTTCTTATCCATTAAAGGGGAAATGTTGTTCTGCTAATTTTAATCATATCAATCCAGTCATCTCCGGTAAGTGTACTAACTTTTGAACATGTTTTTAGCAGTTTTTGTTGATTCGAGGTTGTTACGGATTCAGTTCCTCCGAACAATCTGCCTGAAATTCCAAATATCATTTCGACGTTCCAATGGTCGTAATTGTAATTCCAAACATATAGCTAGCGTTTTACACGGCGTATGTATTTATTGGAATTTTTACAGATGATGTTCGGAACATCCTGGTAGATGTTTGAGCGTTGTATTAGCAGTTTGGAACATCTTGCATTAAGCAACGAAAAAGTGTAAGGTGATGTTCAGAACGTCTGAATCCGATGTTCCAAACGAGCGACATTGAGGTTTGGAACATCTTGCAGTAAGCAATGAAAAACTGTAACGTGATGTTCAGAATGTCAGCAGAGATGTTCCAAACGAGCAATATTAAGGTTTGGAACATACGGTATAAATATTAGCAATACTAATAGTTGGTCATTCCAATTTATTGCAGGTGACCATCGATGGGTGAGGTTATGTTAGGAGTTAATTATCAAGGTGAATGGGTGGAGCGTTCTAAATGTTTTGCTTGGGTTCCGAAGGTTAAAGAGTCAAGACCCATTCTTGTGCCTAGAGATGTTACGTATGATGTTCTACTTAACAAAATCATCGGAAGTTGGGGGATAAGAGACAATCCGAGGGACATTTGCATTACTTACATGCTGAGTGTTGCTGCAAATCAAAAGACTCCTCCCGTTACAATAAGAAATGATGATGATGTACGCCTTTATATGGCTGACGTTGATAGTAATTGATAAGAATCGAAACGCGGAAAGTAAAGATAAGAGGAACGAGACGCGTCTCGAACTCCCTACAAGGTAACCACGAAGAACTTGTTCCGTGATACCCTCGTATCGGTGTCGAAAAGAGCCTACGCTATGCAACTACCCTCGAGCCACACTTGGGACTCGCAAATAGAATGATCGGGTTTTCGGTTCAAGACTCAACTAGGTTCCACTAGTGAATTCAAGCAACCAAAGAAAGGGTTTCTTCAAATAAGAGATAAACTCTATTCATCATTCATAAGATTCAAAGGTAAGCTAATGGTTTGAAGAGGCTAAGTGAAGTATTTATAGACTTCACTTAGTCATACTAAAAGGTCTAAAATACCCCCAAAGTGGGTTAAAACAAATAAGGCCACGCAGGGCTAAAGTTGGAAGTTCAAGCCAAAAGTAATAAAATATCCCGCAGCTTGTCACAGGGGGAGGCGGTCCGCCTAGGGTGGGGAGGCGGCCGCCTGATGCTCTTCAGCTCTCTGGATTTTCCCTGAGGCGCTCCGCCTCTTGTCTGAGGCGCTCCGCCTCCTGACTTCCAGCTCTCTGGATTTTGGGAGGCGCCCCGCCTTAACTGGGAGGCGCTCCGCCTTGTTCTGGAGCCCCTTGGGGTGTCTCATTTTGTGCCTCTTGAGCCGCACCAAGCATCCTAGAGGGTCCTCCATCCATGGCACACCAAAGCATGGTCTTCAAGTCGCTCTTGGGGCCTTCTTCCATACCCTTCTATATCAAGTGAAGATGGGTATCTTGGATCAACTTGGCTTGACTCCGAGTGAAGGGTCTTGAGGTGGTTTGGGTCTTATCATCCTCCCCTTCTTGAGAGGATTTCGTCCTCGAAATCGAAGCATCATTCACGACCTCTTCATCATCATGCACGACCCCTTCATTACCTACATCCAAAGGAATCAAGTCACAAATATTGAAAGTATTAGAAACTTGATACTCACTTGGCAAGTCGACCACATAGGCATTGTTGTTTATCTTCGAGAGCACTTGGAATGGGCCATCTCCCCGGGGTGCTAACTTCCCTTTCCTAAGGTTTGGAAACCTTTCTTTCCGGAAGTGCACCCACACATAGTCACCCTTCTTGAGTTCCACCTTCTTGCGTCCTTTATTTTTTTTGGAGGCAACCTTAGCATAAGTTTCCTCCAAATTCTTCTTCGCCTTTGCATGTAGTTCAACCAAAGCCTTGGCTCTAGCTTTACCTTCAAAATTAACAACCATTTCCCTTGGCAAAGGGGTTAGATCAAGGGGAATCAAGGGGTTGAATCCATAGACACACTCGAATGGAGTCATGCCTATCATGCTATGCAATGTGCAATTGTAGGCAAACTCCATAAGAGGTAGACGATCAATCCAAGTCCTGGCCTTACCTCGGGTCATGGCTCTAAGAAGAGCTCCCAAGGTTCGGTTTACCACTTCCGTTTGCCCATCGGTTTGGGGGTGGTGGGACGTGGAGAACAAGAGCTTGGTGCCTAAAGCACCCCATAAACACCTCCAAAAATGACTTAGGAACTTAGTGTCCCTATCACTCACTATGGTTTGAGGCACACCATGCAACTTTAAAACATTTTCAATAAACAAAGTTGCAACATGTTGTGCATCATCATATTTCTTGCATGGAATGAAATGAGCCATTTTGGAGAACCTATCCACAACAACATAAATGCTATCATGGCCCCCCCTAGTCCTTGGTAATCCCATCACAAAATCCATTGAGATATCCAACCATGGACTAGTAGGTACGGGGAGAGGGGTATACAACCCATGGGGGTGGGCTTTGGATTTAGCACGCTTGCACTCAAGGCAATTGTTGCAAAACTTTTCCACTTGCACCCCCATCTTTGGCCAATGAAATTGTTCTTTAAGAATAGCCAAAGTCTTTCTTGTGCCAAAATGTCCCATGAGTCCCCCGCAATGTGCCTCATGCACAAGCAACTCTCTCCAAGAGGACTCCGGTATGCACACCCTACCATTCTTGAAAATATATCCATTAACCCATTGGTATTTGTCAACTCTCTCCCCCTTCTCTAGAGTGTCATGGATACTCTTTAGCTTTGGGTCATGAGCATACATCAATTTAATGCTCTCAAAGCCCATGAGCTTAGAGGTGAGAGTGGTGGCTAGAGCAAACTTTCTCGAAAGCGCGTCCGCCACAACATTGTCCTTCCTTTTCTTGTATTGGATCACATAGGGAAAGGACTCAATAAATTCAACCCACTTGGCATGTCTCTTATTGAGCTTCTCTTGGCCTCTCAAATCCTTGAGTGACTCATGGTCACTCTTGATTACAAACTCACAAGGCCAAAGATAGTGTTGCCAATGGGCAAGGGCTCTCACAAGGGCATACAACTCCTTGTCATATGTAGAATAATTCAAGGAGGCCCCTTTCAACTTCTCACTAAAGTAGGCGATGGGTTTGCTATCTTGCATTAAAACACCACCAATTCCCACCCCCGAGGCATCACATTCAACCTCAAATGCCTTTCCGAAGTCGGGCAATTGCAATAGAGGGGCGGTACTCAACCTACCTTTCAACTCATGGAAGGCCTTCTCTTGAGGCTCTCCCCAAACAAACGGTTGGTCTTTCTTCACCAATTCGGTGAGTGGAGCGGCAATGGAGCTAAAGTCCTTCACAAATCGCCTATAAAAGCTTGCGAGACCATGAAAGCTCCTTACTTGAGTCACGGTAGTAGGAGTAGGCCAATCACGTATGGCCTCTACCTTAGACTCATCCACCTCCACTCCTTGGGCACTCACAACAAACCCAAGGAAAACTACCTTCTCAACACCAAAGGCACACTTTTTAAAATTAGCATAGAGCTTTTCGGCTCTCAACTTTTCAAGCACTAGCCTAAGGTGATCAACATGGTCGTCTATTGATTTGCTATATATCAATATATCGTCAAAATAGACGACCACAAACTTGTTGATGAATGGCTTTAGAACATGGTTCATTAGCCTCATGAAAGTGCTAGGTGCATTAGAGAGCCCAAAGGGCATCACCAACCATTCATAGAGACCAAACTTGGTCTTGAATGCGGTTTTCCATTCATCACCGGGTTTCATCCGGATTTGATGGTAGCCGGACCTAAGGTCAATTTTGCTAAACACACATGAACCACTCAATTCATCTAACATATCATCAAGTCGGGGAATAGGATGACGGTACTTTACCGTTATTTTGTTCACGGCCCGACAATCGACGCACATCCTCCAAGTGCCATCCTTTTTGGGAACAAGGATTACGGGCACGGCACAAGGACTCAAGCTTTCCCTCACCAAGCCTTTAGTGAGCAATTCATCAACTTGCTTTTGCAATTCTCTTGTGTCCTCCGGATTGCTCCTATAAGCCAGCTTATTTGGGATTTGGGATCCCGGGACAAAGTCTATTTGATGTTCAATGCCCCTCAAAGGAGGCAATCCATCCGGCATCTCATCCGGGAACATGTCCTCAAAATCCTTCAAGACATTCTCAAACACACTAGGCAAAGGGTTAGAAGAAAAATCACAATTAGAGTTTAGGATCATACCTTTGTGCACTAGGCATAGGAGAAACTTGGTGCCATCATTTCCTTTTAAGATCTCGCCCGGTTGCATCATGGCACATATGCCACCGGTAGATGAAGAAGGTGGGATTGCCACCATACTTTTGGACAAAGGACTAGTCTCAATGATTGACTTAGCCTTTGCCACCTCCCTCAACTCCCTCATCCGGTTGTAGTCATCACTCACTTATTTGGGAGTTAGGGGTTTCAACACAAACTTCCTTCCTTCATGTTGGAGCGTGTAAGTGTTGACACGTCCATTATGAACCGCTTGTCGATCAAATTGCCAAGGCCTTCCAAAGAGAAGGTGGCAAGCTTGCATGGGCACCACGTCGAACAAGTGTTCATCCACATAACTACCCATTTTGAACTTGATCATTGCTTGCTTCACTACCTTCAACTCCCCATATTCACTTAGCCATTGCAATCGATATGGCTTGGGATGTCTCACGGTAGGCAATTTCAATTGGGTTATAAGAGATTGACTCACAACATTAGTACAACTCCCGGAGTCAATGATCATAGAGCACACAACATCCTTAACACGACACCTAGCATGTAATAGGTTTTCTCTTTGCAAGGCTTCACCATCCTCCACAATCATAGCTCCTAAGCTCCTCCTCACTACTAGAAAAGTATGAGGTACCTCATCCTCCACCGTGTCATCTTGATCATCCTCCTCTACTCCCTCATCTCCCTCTACTCCCTCATCTTCCTCCGGCTCACTCTCTTGCTCATAAGCACTATCACCAACAACAACCATGGTCCTCTTCGTAGGACATTCCTTAGCAAAGTGTCCATACCCCTTGCATTTGTGACATTGAATGGAAGAAGAAGTAGGAGTATTCAATTGGGTTTTAGAATTACCTCCAACATTGGGTGTATACCTCTCAAACGGCTTCTTCACATCTTTGCTAGCACTTGCTCCGCTAGGACCACTCGCATTTGGGAATCTTGCATTGGGAGTAGGATTTTTCCAATCCTTTGGTTTGTTCATGGAAGTAGAAGTGTTGCTTTTGTAGCGGTTGGACTTTTCCTTGTCAAGCCATTGCTCGGCTTGGATAGCGGCATCAAGGACTTCTTGAAGTGAAAGATAAGCATGCAATCTCAATTGGGAAGCTATACCATAGCTCAAACCATTCATGAAACGGATCACGGCTTGCTCCTCATCTTCGGTGTCCATATCCAAGGCCATTCGAGTTCTTTCAAACTCATCATAATATTCATGCACCGTCTTGACACCTTGCTTCAACTCATAAAGTTTCTTGAGTTGTTCTTGACGATATCTAGGAGTGATGTACTTGATACTCATGATACCCTTCAAGTCATTCCAACCCACATTCACGGGGATTCCCGCTCTCCTCCTTGATCTCTTGACGGATTCCCACCAAGTAGATGCATAGGATTCGAAGGATGAAATAGCATAAGTGCCTCTCTTCTCATCGGTCATCTCATTTGTGTCAAACAATCTTTCTATTTGTAGCACCCATTCAATGTAAGCACTTGGATCACAATTCCCTTTGAAGGTTGGGAGATTAAGCTTCACACTGTTGAGGTTGGTGTTGTCACGACCCCCATGGAAAGGCTCCGGTTGGCCCCCATAGTGATCTTCATTCACACCATACTCCCTCCTCGCATTCCCTCCAACATATCCCATAGGTGGCCCTCGACCTCGGCCCCTACCTCGATCCACATTTCGACCCCAATTCATACCTCGCCTTGGTTGAAAGTGATCATCAAACCCATACATATCATCACCATAGTCGGCTTCCTCCCCTCCTTGAGCCTCATCGACTTGCTCAAGAGGTTGCACGTTTCGGATGGGTCTTGGTAATGGGATGTTTCTTGGGGGATTATCCCAGATACGGGGAATGCCCGTTCGTTCAATCCTCTCTCGATCCTCCTTTACTCGTTGTTGATTGAGCAATTCAACAACTTGTTCCGGGGTAAAGGTAGGACTACTTGAGCCCTCACCGGTCTCAATTTGGACACTCGGGGTCCCCTTTTCAATTTGGACACTCGGGGTCCCCTTTTCAATTTGGACACTCGGGGTCCCTTGGTCACCTTGGGTACTTGAGGCACCCTTTTCAAGTAACTCAATCCTTTGGTTCATGACATCCATCTTGGCAAGAAGGCTAGCCAAGGCCTCCTTTATGAAATCTTGACCTTCGTTGGCCATTGTACCTACAAAGAAAAGAACAAGAGTTAGTCAAAACACCTCAGTCGCTCCCTCACTTGTGTTCACTCGGATCACTCGTATGGTGGTGATGGCTATTTCACTCTTGCTTGAACTCAAAGCTTCACGAAGTTGAATAGTAAACCTAAACTTAATCACTCGACTCAAAAGCCCAATGCACTCCGGGGTGAGTGGAGTTAATAGGACTCGATTGGAACGCTAAGAACTTTGAGTGAGGACTTGAGTCAAACGGCACTACGGGTCTTCTTTGAGTTCTAGTCTCTGTTTCTAAGGCACGATGATCCTAGTAGCTTGAAGTAATTAGTACTAATCAAGTAGGATTATACTCTAATAGTACTAATTAGAAGCAATGCAAACAACAAAATAAGAGAACCTAGAAGAAACTACCCAATTCCCAACTCTCAGGAAGTAGGCGCCCCGCCTCAGGATAGTAGGCGCTCCGCCTCAGCAGAGTACCAGGGGGAGGCGCTCCGCCTCAGAAAATCCCGAGTGCTCACCAGTTGGAGGCGCTCCGCCTCTTTGCTAGGCGCTCCGCCTCCTGCTGTTTCAGCACAGTTTCACTTCGTGTTTTCTTGGTTTTTCACCCAACAATCCAACTAATCAAGCGTTGTTTTAGCAATTCAAAGGTACCCCAATGTTGTATTAGTCACAAGGATCAAACCCCAACAACTTTTATCAAACCCCAATCAATATCAAGCAATCCACCATGATCATCATCTTCAAAGCTAGGGTTTAAAAATTTTCAAATTTTCAGAGGGTTTCAAATTCTCAATTCATGCAATACAACCCCAAATTGGGTGTTTAAGGTACCAAAAGAACGGGTTTCCAACAAGGAACAAATCCCAATATCAAGTTCTCAACCCCACAACAATCCAACCCAAGAATCAAGCTAAAATCATCAAGAACAAGTTCATCAAGGGTTTAAGGGGTTTTGGGGTTTCAATTTTTCAAAGTCCACCAATCCAAGTGTTTTAGGTATCCAAACAACGGGATTTCAACCACGGTCAAGAATCTATAACACCCAAATCATAAATCATCCAAACCAACAAGTTACACCAAATTTTTGGATTTTCAATTTTTCAATTTTTTTGTAGTTTTCTTCTTTTAATAACAACAAACAAGAACCTAAAGATAGAAGCGACCTAGGCACGAAGAATCAAGGGTCGGGGGTTTGTAGAAATAAAACCCGAGCCTTGCTCTGATACCAAGATGATAAGAATCAAAACGCGGAAAGTAAAGATAAGAGGAACGAGACGCGTCTCGAACTCCCTACAAGGTAACCACGAAGAACTTGTTCCGTGATACCCTCGTATCGGTGTCGAAAAGAGCCTACGCTATGCAACTACACTCGAGCCACACTTGGGACTCGCAAATAGAATGATCGGGTTTTCGTTTCAAGACTCAACTAGGTTCCACTAGTGAATTCAAGCAACCAAAGAAAGGGTTTCTTCAAATAAGAGATAAACTCTATTCATCATTCATAAGATTCAAAGGTAAGCTAATGGTTTGAAGAGGCTAAGTGAAGTATTTATAGACTTCACTTAGTCATACTAAAAGGTCTAAAATACCCCCAAAGTGGGTTAAAACAAATAAGGCCACGCAGGGCTAAAGTTGGAAGTTCAAGCCAAAAGTAATAAAATATCCTGCAGCTTGTCACAGGGGGAGGCGGCCGCCTGATGCTCTTCAGCTCTCTGGATTTTCCCTGAGGCGCTCCGCCTCTTGTCTGAGGCGCTCCGCCTCCTGACTTCCAGCTCTCTGGATTTTGGGAGGCGCCCCGCCTTAACTGGGAGGCGCTCCGCCTTGTTCTGGAGCCCCTTGGGGTGTCTCATTTTGTGCCTCTTGAGCCTCACCAAGCATCCTAGAGGGTCCTCCATCCATGGCACACCAAAGCATGGTCTTCAAGTCGCTCTTGGGGCCTTCTTCCATACCCTTCCATATCAAGTGAAGATGGGTATCTTGGATAAACTTGGCTTGACTCCGAGTGAAGGGTCTTGAGGTGGTTTGGGTCTTATCAGTAATGGTGCTAGGCCCACTCTAAGGATAATTGTGGTTTCTACGACAGAGGAATGTGTTGGTTCTAATGACCAAGAAATGCCAAATAGTGGAGGGCATGATTTTAGTCAGCGATTGGATGACTTACATGAAGAGGTAGAAGAAGTCAAAGGAGGAGGGGTAGAAGAAGACAGAGGAGGCGTAGATGTAGATGAAGAAAAAGAAGAAGAAGTAGAAGAAAAATATGTAGAGGAAGATCCTGCCATTTATACCCCTCTGTTTCCAACACAAAGCATCGAGCCGATATTTCACTTCGTCGATGGCACATGTTTTGAAAAATGTATGACAAAGCATTGAAGAATACTGCAAAGATTTTTAATGCTAGATGTTTAGATGTGAAATGAAAATGGTGGTTACGGGCAATGAGGTATAAAAGTAATGATAGGTTCTACATTAGCGTTTACAATAACTTGCACACATGCGGTGTCCAATATCATTCCAGTCATAATTCACACGCCTCTGCCCAGATAATTGGTGAGTTCATGAAAGGTAAATATTTAATGAAAAAAGGTCCAACCACAAAAGCTGTCAGGGAGTCCCTTAACAACGATTTTGGTTGTAAGGTTAGCTAGTGGAAGTGTCTTAGGGGCTGTCAATTTGCAAAAGCTTTGACACGGGGAACACATGGGAAAGGTATTGAAATTCTTGATGCTTATGCTTATATGGTTAGGAGTAAGAATCCAGGAACCAAGACAGATTTGAGGCTTTCTAGTACAGAGAAGTTCTTGTATTTTTTTCTTTCTTATGGAGCGTGGATCAGGGGATTTACTTGCGTGAGAAACGTCCTAGCCGTTGACAGTACACATTTGTCTGGCGAGTATGGAGGGGTGTTATTGTCTGCTGTTGCTCAGGATGCAATGAGTCACGTATTCCCTGTTGCTTTTTGTGTTGTAGACAAAGAGTGTGACGCCTCATATGAGTATTTTTTCGAACAATTACGCTGCATAGTTTCAGATAATGAAGAGTTGTGCATTGTTTCGAATAGAAATCCGAGCATCTCGAAAATGGTCGCCCAAGTGTTTCCTTCTACACACTATGGAGTTTGCATGTGGCACCTAGGTGAAAGCATCCGAACAAAGTTTCAGTTTGGAATCAGTCTTCATAAATACTACACTGCAGCGAAGGCATACAGGGTAGAGGAGTTCACTGATGCTATGAAGGAGATCAGAACTATTGATTGGAGGGTAGCGGATTATCTTGAAAATGTTGTTGGCTATCATAGATGGAGCAGATTATATTTCCCAGGAAACAGGTAAACTATAATAACAAAGTCTGATATTACTGTCAGCTTTCAATATGTTCCAAACGTCACACTACGCGTTCCGAACATAACATATATGTGCAGAACATTATGAGGAAATTTTCTTTTCTAGCGATGTTCCGAACTTCTTATTGCCCTTCTGAACGTATGCTTCATGTTAGGAACATCATGAATGTTCCGCACTTCTTATTCCTATATCTGCACTTGTGCTTTATGTTAGGAACATCTTTTGATTATTATAATATATATTCTTTTTAATATGTTTTAAGTTATGACATCAAACATAGCCGAGTCCATTAATTCCATGCTGAAGTAGCAAAGAGAATACCCCATTGCTGCCCTCTTGAAGGATATAGGTAGAAATTTTGCGGAAAAATTCCACACTAGGGCTATGAAGTTAATCAACCACCCAAATATATGCGTCCCAGACGTTGACATAAAAATAAGGAAGAATAAAGAAGTGGGAGACAAGCTAGTTGTCGACAGGAAGGGAACTTATGGTTTCGAAATCATTAGTCCAGGGTATGAGGCAGAAGTTGATCTATATGAGAGGACATGTACATGTAAGGAGTTTGATCTTGATCAGTTACCTTGTGTACATTCTATGGCAGCAATTAGGGGGTTGTATGGCGATGAATATGGAAGTAGAGTGTATGAATACACATCTGGATATTACACAACACAAGCATACATCCTTGCCTATGCAGAGCCTGTCAATGCAGTGCCTCCTGAAGAATCATGGGTCGTCCCTGCTGAAGAGATACTTTATCCAGTGCCTCCACCCCCAAAGCCGAACAACCGTGCAAGGAGAAGGGTTAACCGGATTCGATCTATTGGGGAACGTCTTCCAAAGAGGAGAAATAAATGTGGCAACTGCAAGAGATATGGTCATAAGAAAACTACATGCCCCGTTATTCGTAGTGAAACTGAGGCTACAAGTCAGCCTACAAATTGAGTTTGTGAATTGGACGAAGCATCGTCCTCGTTATAATTTCGATTATTTGAATTTCTATTTGAATTGCATAATGGACTTTTCGTCCTACTTGTATAATTTATATTGTGTTCATATTTGCTTTACTAGTTTCTTAATTTATGTTGTGCACATATTTGCTTTACTGCATCTTTTGCGATTATGTTGTGCACATATTTTCTTATTGTTCGCAACACATCCAATGTTGTTTAGGATATTACATTTGATGTTCCGAACGATGTCAAGGCATGTGAAAGCTTGTGAGGTGTTTATTTCACAATTTATAGTTGTAGTATTTACCAAGTGCTACCTTAGAGAAAATGTTCGGAACATCTTGTCAATGATATTATATTATAATTTTATACGTGACGTTCCGAACAAGCCATTCAAAATTTAAAAGACACAAACGGCTACAATGAACAGTTGGGATGCCCAAATACCAATACACTAAACGGCTAAAATACAAGTTGGTTGCTGCAACAGTCACGTCAAAACACATCCACACTTGTAAATATGCGTCCCTTCATTGCCTCGGCCATCTATAAATACCTCCTTGATGAATACCCAATTCACAATTCATTTCGCATTAACCAAGTTCAATTTTCACCAGTTTCTATCAAGGAAGAACAAGTTGAGGTATTCAAGTTTTTCATATTTTCTACGTTTTTCATAAAACAATTTCAAAATCTAATCTGTTTATAATTCCTTAAACATAACTCCACTTTGAATCTTTTCTAAATTTTAAATAACTTTTCATGCAGATGGCCAATAATGCATTTAACGATCCATGGAATAAGTGCCACCGAGTCTGAGAGCCTCCAAACAAGTCGCTTCCTGCAAGACTGCTAGATGTGCATTTTGAAGTTGTTGACATCAAGGAGGTAGCAGATAATTGCGAGAGGTCCAGTCAAACACTCGAGACAAAACTTGAGCAGATGCAATTGAAGTTAGATCGGATTGAGAGGATTTTGAAAAATCAATTCGGTGGAGGCCAAAACAATAACGAAGACGCTATTATATATTAGTTGTTTAAGTAGTTGTACTGTTTATGAATATGCTTTTGTTATCTCTTTTCAATTAATATTATTATGAAGGTCTTTAATTATTACTGTTAAATTGTCTCCAAACCATCATGTTTGCTTATAGTTCGCAACACATCAACTGTCGTTTAGGATACTAAATATGATGTTCCAAACGAAAACTTGTTCTACTCTATTTCTGGAAAAGTTAATAAATTTATACACCGCGTTCGGAAAATATATAATTTGTTCCGACACAAAATTTATGTTCGGAACGCAAATGATATGTTCCTGGTATAATGATAATCATTAACATTATACACGACCAAATATCCAGAATAGAGTGATAAATGATATTTATTTTAACTAGAAAGTACAAATTATATTTGTTCGGAACAAAAAGTGACAAATGATGCTTATTTCGCTTAAAAGGACCAAATATAGCTGGTAGACTAATTAGAGTAATAAATGTGGATAATTATCAGTAGTGATGACTAATTGAGTGACAAGTGATGATCATCTATCGTAAGGTTGTTTTAAACAACCTATAAATTCGTCGCATTATACGGCCGTTCGGATCACACAATTTTTAATGTTGCTATCTTCATCGTATGATGATCCATACATAAACTCTAGTTTCGAACATCAACTCGAAGTTTGTCACATTTTGTATGTCGTTCCGAGCGCCATGTTCGATTCTTTCTATCTTCATCATACTTTTTCACAATTAGAGTAGTTAGCGCGGCAAATTATGATGATTGTATGACTATAAGTGACCAATTATACTTGTAAGAGTGATAAACTCATCCACCTTAATCAGAAAGACCACTTAGAGTAGTTTGTGTGACAAATGATGATCACTATCAACTATAAATGACCAACTATACATATTAGAGTGAGAAATGATGATCATTATGAGTAGAAATGACCCACTATACTTGTAAGAGTGACAAATGATTATTACTATCACTATAAATAACCAAATATACTTGTAAGAGTGAGAAATGTTTATCCATACATATACTCTAGTTTCAAACATCAACTAGAAGTTTGTCACATTTGTGTGTCGTTCCGAGCGCCATGTTCAATTTTTTCTATCTTCATCATAATTTTTCACAATTGGAGTAGTTAGTGTGACAAAATATGATGATTATATGACTATAAGTGACCAATTATACTTGTAAGAGTGATAAATTCATCAAACTTCATCAGAAAGACTTGTTAGAGTGACAAATGATGATCATTATGAGTAGAAATGACCAACTAGACTTGTTAGAGTGACAAATGATGATCACCATGTAAAGAATTGACCCACTATACTTTTAAGAATGACAAATGATGATCACTATCACTATAAATGACCTACTATACTTGTTAGAGTGACAAATGATGATCATTATACCTATAAATGACCAACTAGACTTGTAAGAGTGACAAATGATGATCACTATCACTAGAAATGACCCACTATACTTGTTAGAGTGACAAATGATGATCATTATACCTACAAATGACCCACTATACTTGTAAGAGTGACAAATGATGATCACTATCACTAGAAATGACCAAATATACTTGTAAGAGTGACAAATGATGATCACTATACCTACAAATAACCCACTATACTTGTTAGAGTGACAAATGATGATTATTATACCTAAAATTACCCACTATACTTGTAAGAGTGACAAATGATGATCATTGTAACTAGAAATGACCCACTACACTTGTTAGACTGATAAATGATGATCATTGTGACTAGAAATGGCCAATTAGAGATGTATGTGTGACAAATGATGATCAATATGGTAAGAAATGACCCACTATACTTGTAAGAGCGACAAATGATGATCACTATCACTATATATTCTTGTTATAGGGAGAAATGATGATCCATACATATATTCTTGTTTCGAACATCCAATAGATGTTTGTCACATTATATGTGATGTTCTGCACGCAATGATCTATTGCTTCTATATTCATCAAACTTTCCACAGTTAGAGTGACAAATGATGATAATTATAACACTATAAGTTAGTGGCCAATTAACTTTTAAGATATATATATTCATAAACTTCCATCACAAAGAACACTTAGAGTAGTTAGACTTAGAACTGATGATCATTGTTACTACAAATGGCCAATTACACTTGTAAAAATTACAAGTGATGATCATTGTCACATTATAATTAAAAGGCGATGATCATTATCACTCTAAATTACCAAGTATACTTGTTAGAGTGACAAATGATTATCCATCTATCTTTATTGTCTCGAACATTCTGTTGATGTTTGTCACATGAACATCATGTTCGGAGCGCCATTTTCCGATGTTGCTATATTCATCGTATTGTTTTTGAAAATATTCAGAATAAAGAGCGATATAATTGAAACAAGAAGTAAGTCGTGCGGAACGACTTTGGGTACAATGGTAATTTACAGGACAAAATAACAATTTCAATTAAAATTTCTTGATCATTAGTACACAAATCATAACAATTGGAAATAAATAGAACCTAAAGTATGAACCAACACTTGATCCAAGTACAAAATATGAGAACAATTAGCACCACAACTAGTAGTTCCCCAATACCCAATTTTTCTGCCATAACCGTGCCTCTTTCCTCTCTTCTTCAACAGCTTTCAACTTCTTAAGTAGACCCCATATTACTCTCTTCGCTTGATCTGACATCTCTTCCTCATGCCATCTAAAGTAGTTGCAGCCATTTGCCTACATAAAAAAAGAAAATAAATACAACAAATAAATGACTACAAGAAAAAAATAAACCCATCGCCTAACCTGACCATATTTGCATCCATAAAACCTCCTTCCTGGGTTTAGTTGAGTCCACGATGTTGTTAACTTCGCATAATCTCCACATCGACAAAATGGTACTACACTGCCACTATTAACGGATCTACTAGACATTTTAATATAGATGTTTGATTTAATTTTGTAAACTGGTTTTATAAATAATGAACGGATACATAATGTGTTGGGTGGTGTATTTTTATTACCGTTGGTAAATAAATGTTGTTCACGCACCCAATATAATAATTTATCACGAGTTTGGGCTAGATCGAAATGATGTTCGGAACATCTTTTCACGGGAAATTAAAAAACGGCTACAATACCAATACACCTATCAGCTAGACTAGGTTGCAGGTAGGTAGCAGCTAGGTCGCAATGATGTTCGGAACATCATTTCAAGGATACGTTACACGAATTCTACTTATATAGGCTGACGTTCGGAACCACACGTTCAAAATTTGAAATACACAAACGGCTACAATTCAAGCCGCTCAAATACCAATACATACACCAAACGGCTACAAATGTTTCGGTTGCCTCTCTTTGCTTCTATAAATACCCAATAATTCAAAGCATCTCAATCAACATTCATCAAGTTACAATTCAAACCATTTCAATCCACGTTAAACAACTTACAATTCAAACCATTCATCATAAAAAATGGCACGTCAACCAAGAACAAGAGGTGGCAACATGGCCAGAGGAACCTTCACGACTAGAGGAGCCTCCACATCGAGGCAAAACACAGCTGTTGCATTATCATTTGCAGACGAACCACAAACTGAAAGAGCTATTGACATATTGGAACAACTAAGGGCAGAAGTGTGGGGTTGGAAGTTCCAGTTTGAGGGCTTCCTACATGGCTACAGAAAGGACGTCAAAAAGACGACGAAGGAAATGCGAAGGATGAAAAGAATGCTCAAAGGGCTGCTAGCTGATAAGGGGATGCATTGCCTTGACTTCTACTCCTCTCCTTCACGCTACATGTGGATGTTCCTATTAATGTTTATTATATAATTTCTTTTTGAATGTTTATAATCTAGTATCTTTTGTTAGAATGTTAGTATAAGTAGCATTCCTTTTGTAAAGCACTGACAGTGATGTGCAGTTTCTCCATTTGAATGCTAATATAACTAGCATTCTTTTTGTAAATCTCTACAATGATGATCAATGAAAAATATATTTTAGTTCCTGTAAGTATGTTCAGAACATCTTGATAACGTTCAGAAAGTTAAACTGTCGTTGTGGAACAAAAGCAACCTTTATACAATGAGATATTCATGTTTCGAACATCAACTTTACGCACAGAACATAAGACTGTCGTTCTGAACAAATAATGAACAATTTATATGCTCTGTTCATTTTCTAAAAAACTAATCCATCTATAATTAAATAAACACAATATACCGAACGACTTTCAAAATGTTCCGAACTGCATGTTAAAATCTAAAAGGCACAACAGTTACAATTAGTAGTTGCACTCATTTGAGTAGTACATAACGGTGACGAGTTTCGTCAAAAGTCACTTTCCATAAAACCATTCCCAACAGACTCGTCGATTGCCATGTTACTCTTATAATTACCCAACAGTCACACATTGATTCCACATATTTCAAAATGCCTCGTCGTCCAAGAACAAGGGGAGCACCGATAAGAGGAGCATCGAGTTCAAGATGGCTTGGACCTTCCTCGAGTTCACATTCAGATTCTGAAAATTCGAACGACGGCTTGGACCAGCTGAGGTATGAAGTGTGGGAATGAAAATTCAAATTCGAAGAATTCTTCTATGATTATAGAAGGGACATAAGAAGGATGGAGAGAATGCTTAAAGGGCTGCTTGCTGAAAAGGGAATTGATTATGTCCCGTACTCCACACCACCAGGAACACCACCTGAAGCACCACCACAAGATCCTCAACATGCACCCTAAGTTCGATTGCTTGTGATTATTTTAGTTATAATTTTATATGTCAGTGGTTATATTAAGGAACGACTTGTCGTTCCAGAATGAAGTAGTATTGTTCCAGGGTAAGCTTAATTAAATGTTGCTGATGTTTGGAACATCATCTTGTTTTTCAGGAACAATTATACGTGTCTGGAGCTTATGTTGGTAATCATCTAAATTTTACTGTCATTTTCTGTTGAATGCTGAACAACTGAACAATATATAAGAATGTTTGTTTTAATTGCGACTAATTATGCTATCCTTTTAAGCACATCAAAAGCTATTACTTGGCTAAGAAAATAAAAGTCATCCATACCTAATTACATAACCAAAATAAAAGTTAAAAGATTATCCAAATATTACATATTACCCAAATCAAGGCTTCATTTTGCCGTCAAAAATACAAACGGCTAAACGTCGCCTCCACTGATCAGCCACATTGTCACAAATTTTGTCCATGGGGGGTGTTTGTGATGAGATGCTCAATGTACATCAACGCGAACACTCCACAGGATTGCCCTGTTAGATTTTGTGGACAACGTGATCTTGGCACTCTCTCAAACGTCCGCATGTCTCCTTCCTTACGCATCGGATCCAAGTCTTTGAATAACTTAGATTTTATGATATAGATCGGGAACATGTAGAGAATGGGGACAATTATTGGCAAGAACTTTTCATCATCATTGCAACAATGATTGCAATCATACACCCAAACCTTCGCTTCAACCATGTCAAACACCACCATCACGTAGTGATTGTCGTTGATGTTGAAGACGGCGAAGATCCTCTTAGCACCAGCCCAACACCTACCCCCTGGGTATGGTAGCTTTCCATGTGCATACTTCAGATAATCCTCATCAAACTGATACGCATTCAACGCCTCATCAAGCGGTATCTTATTATCTTGCGCCTCTTTTTCCAGTTGGTAGTAGCATTTTTTCATGCTTGTCAAGAATGCCATATCCAAAATGAGGTCACTTTGATCATAATGATCGGGGTAATTCAAATGCCTCTCCCACATCATTGTCATCACAGCTTCTACATACTGCATAACATAGAAGAGACAAAAATAAATTGGAGTATAAGTGAGTGAAGGAAAGGTCTGTCTTTCCGAACATTCCATATTCGGAACGACTGTGTGATTTTCTAGAAATATATGAGAAGCTAGAAATGCTTGAGTTGTTCCAAGCATAATAACGAGGTTCCGAACTCAGTTAGTATGTTCCTTACAACGACGTGAAGTTCAGAAAATCATTCAAAAATAAACTTACAATGTCCCACAGCCACACAGTCTTGTTCATTAGATTTTTGAAATCTAGGTAATTCATCGGCAATCCAAGAAAAACATCTTTTTGTTTCTTCCTCTTTTTGATAAATGCGTTCAACGCCAACACTTTTTTCCGCTTCAATGGCTTGTAAATATCCACTGGAAGCCTCGGACCAACTTCTTCCTACTTCTTCTTCTCTTCTGTTTGTAGTGATTTCACAGCCTTTGCAGGTTTTATAATCGTTTTGCTCTTCAACTGCTCAATCGTCTCCTGCATTGCCGCCATCTCCATCTCCATGCCTTTACGCTAATCGTCACAATCTTTGCAATTGCAACTGCTACATTTGGGGATGTCGAATCCATCACCACTAGAAGAATCACCTTTGATTTGCTCAGAAGCACCATCCTTTGTCTCATAAGGCACGATATGTTGCTCATAAGCCACCATCCTTTTCTCATAAGCCACCATCTTTTGATCATAAGCTAAAATCTTTTGCTCCATTGCTTCCCTCCATCCGCTGCATTCATCACATTTGCAGCCTCTGCAATTGGAGCTCCTCTTTACTATACCAACTTCAGTGATACCAGCAACTTCAAACTCACCGCCAACTTCATCACCATCAGCTTTGTTTCCAATGTCAATGTTTACATCTTGCAGGCCACCAATTTCCTCTTCATTGTATTTACCATCACTTCCAAACATCATCGTTTCTGGGGCTTCCATAGCTTTAATTTCTACCACTTGTCTTGGAGGGGTTGCAGGATTGTTCTTGAAGATACAAATTGTAGTGCCACCAACAAGACCAACGCTGCAAGCATCCTCAAACACTTTACAAAAACGATCTATTGTGTCGTCCTCGGAGTCTTCAAATGGCACGAGGTCTAGAAAGTAATCCATGTCCAGCTCTTCATCAGTAGGAATGAGGAAAGGGTGAACAACTTGTTAATATACCCAAAAACATTAAATAAATATCAACTAAATTTTAAAAATCTTTTAAGTTGTTTGGAACAAAGTCATGTTGTTCGAAAACATCAAAAAGAGATGTTCCGAACATCGTTGACTGAAGCAGTTGACAGTTCTTCATGATGATGTTCCGAACATCAATTAAAAATATCTCAGCAAACACGAGGTTGTTCCAAACATTACGTAACATATATGGTAAAACGGAATACTTACAGGAACATCATGTTGGTCAAACAACCTGTCCGTATCTCTTTCACAAATTTCAGTAAGCCTGTTTATGATCCTTGGCATTGTTTTTCTTTTGGAAAATCCTTTGGTCTCAAGGCAGGAATAGCTTCATGAGCCCAAGCCATGAATGCCCATGGAAAGCCATAAAGATTGTAAGCCTGGCTTCCTTCTGCACGAGGTTCCATTGGCTTGATCAGATATTCCATTGTTAATTCAAAACTCATCCTACCCCAACGATAACGCTGGAATGCCTCTAGATCGGCGGACAAGCACACCACCCATTCCTCTATTCCATATTTGGAATCCCTCGCACAAAGAATAGTATGAACAAACCAAGCCATGCACAGATTTAAATACCACTTCTTGGGACAGGTTCTAGAACATACCAACTCAAGCAAGTCACCAAACTTCACAACTTGCTTTTTTTTCGGTTGTTTTTATTTTTTGGGCTTGTTGAACTTCCTCTTGGCGGGTAAAGGTGAGGGTGAGGGTGACTCCTCCACCTTCTTCTTCCCCTTCCGCTTCCCACTACCCTTCTCTTTCTCCTCCTTTTCCTTCTTCTCCTTCTCCTTCTTTTCCTTTATCTCTTTCTCCTTATCCTTCCTCTTTTTCTCCTTGAAATAATCAACAACAAACTATCACAATTCCTTCCCCTTTTTATTCATTTTTTCCATGTACTGTTTTACTTGGATAGGCACCACAGTTTAGCCCTGTCATTAGCGCAAACTCGGATAGGCCAAAACGTGCTGGCAATCCATTGAAGGATATCCAAACCTCTTTCTGCTTCTTGCAAATAATCTTTCGCATGAGGAGGTTATGCACCAACTTGGTGCCAAACAATGGATATTCCGGTAATTGCAAGAAAGGACCGAAACAGCTATAGCAAAATCCCCTTCTCACCTGTAATTTTTTCAGAACCTCCTTGAACTGTGTCATACCCCTAGCCAACGAAGAACGAACAGTAATCTTCCCATTAAAAGGTTCATTGTTGGTCAGGAAGGTCTCGAAGAGACCCTTAACGTTACTCTTGAAAGTAGCATGACCAACGTCTTCATACTGCACATAATTTTAGCATAAAATTAATAAAATGAATCACAATGATAGTAAATCACATTAAAGGAAAAACATAAATGTTCGAAATATGTTTATTCTGAGGTTCTGAACGACAGTAGCAACCGTTTGGAACAACACGTACGTGTTCCGAACGAGAGCTACCAGCCTTAATGCTGATGTTGGGAACATATAAATGTCGTGTAGAACATCAACATTGGCGTTCTGAACAATATGAGTTTCAATTCAACTATTACCTGGTCTTCCTCCAGTTTCAATCCAGGTGTTCCTTCAGCAGTTTCCTTCTCTTCAACATTTTCACCTGCATTATTTACAACTTCCCCATCTATTTTAACTCTTTTTTCACGATCCTTCAGAAAGTTGCTTTTTAAAATTACATCATCCACCTCTCTTATACTTCTTTTACTGCTTCTTGGACTCTCCCCTGTTTTATCTGCTTCACCCTCTACTTCTTCTCCTTTTTCTCTACTTAAATCATCAGCTTTTTTTTTTTACCACCATCTTCCTCTTCCTTTTCACGATCACTGTCTTCCACTCCAGTCCTCAAAAAATCACTTTTTAACAGTTCATCAATACCGGTATCATCTAAATCCACCCTTCTTTTACCCTCATCTGCAGCCCTCTCCAAATCCGCCCCACCTTTACTTAGATCATAACTTGGTGCTGGACTTTGGCTTTCCTTTTGTTTATCACCTTTGTTCCGGGGACCTACTACTTCTCCTTGGCTATCGTCGTCACTCTCCACAACTAATTTTCTTTAAGTTGTTCTAGTTGTTCTTGGGCGTTTAGGAGTAGTAACTAAATCTGTAAGAGTACGTTCTGAATCTGAAGTGGTAGGCTTATCAAGTTTCTTCTTCGGCGAAGGGCCCTTTCTTTTAAAAATTGCCTTCTTGGGAGTCTTTGTAGGCTGCTTCTTCTGCTAATCTTCATCTTTATTTTTCAGTCTTAAATTTACCATTTTTCTGCAAAGCAAAACAAGGGGATACAAAATTTAGTTACAGAAAATCATGAACATCCTATTAGATGTTTAGAACCTCAGCTACTATGGTGTTCGGAACATCAAGACACATAACTACAATAACTTCAATTTGCAACTAAATAAAGCAGCGTTGGTTCCCAGAAAATCCTCAAATCGTCACAATTTAACCAAAAAATATAAAAAGCTTAAAATTTGCAGTTGAACATCGAAAATCTCCTTTGTAGTTCGGAACTACTTTACCCATTAAAACATATAATGCCATTTAATTTCAACATAATATTACACCTTTTGTACAAAAACAAACACCCAAAGCATCGTTAATCACTGTCGACGAAAAAATTAAAAACAAAAACCTTGGTTCTACATCTACGCCACTGTTTAAATGATAATGACATTGTTTACCTTTTGTTGTATTGCTGATCGGATTGCTTGAAAACCAAAGAGAACTTGGAGAGTATTTGGTTTAGAATTGGCGTGACTTGGGAGATGAAGTGAAGTGAAGGAGTAGTTCAAAAGGCCACGCGGGGGGTGGGGAGGGAGTTTAATGGTATGTTGTTCCCAATATTTGAAATTATTATGTATGTTTTAAGAAAAACCCTCAAGTTTTAAAACTGTTAATTTGGTCCATGATTAGTGTTAATCAGACTTAGAAAAAAAAATGGAAAAGAAAAGCAGAGGACCTTTTCTGCCAAAAAAGACTTGTGGAGTTCTGGAACGCCACAAGTCACTAGTTACAGCTTGCAGTCGTTCATGTAGTAATGTTAGTGCGTTTCTTTAGCCCCGTTTCCTCCCTACCCTCCCATTCTCTCCTCTCCAAAGCAAGTATTTCTAGTCTCTATTAGGGCTGGACTTATATTAATTGTTTTTTATACTATTAGTATTTACCCAACCTACCCATTTATTAGTATATACCTTTGTATATCTTATGGGTGTATATCTTTAAGATATACTGCATAAATAATATTATACAAGTCTAAATGTGGGTCTATACCTTTAAGGTATACTGCATAAATAATAGTATACAAGTCTAGATGGATAGAATATGTAAATAGTTTATGGGTAGGGCTTGTAAATATGAAACTTATGGGTAGAGGTGGGTAAATATTTTGATTTTGATGGGTATTTTCGTAAACCTCCCTATATTTATTGGCGGCTCACTTCAGATGTACTAGTAGCTAGTCCATTTAAAAGCTTTTCAAAAGGACAATTACAAAAATATACAATCCTAATATCAAAATTACAAAAATAACTAACACTACCACTTTATAAAAAATACCAATACTTTTTTTCTTTTTTACATATTATACAAAATCCATTTAAAAGCATACAAATTAGGGTTTTACCCTCTCCCCTCCCGTTGCTACACTAATTCGTTGCCGCCAGTCAACGATAGTCGATTGCCGGCGACTGCTGGTGATCGAAATTATTATTATTATTATTATTATTATTATTATTATTATTATTATTATTTATTATTATTATTATTATTATTATTATTATTATTTTGAATTTGAAAAAAGTTGTAGATGCATAAACATACAAAAAAACACTTTAAAAAGGTAGATTTGACATATAAAAATATACATATATATACACCACATACAAATACATACAAAAAGGATTTATAGTCATACAAAGGATATATGGACATACATTTAACACACATACCTACACAAAAATACAAGTTTATATAAAAAATAAAAATAAATTGACATACAAAAATATGTAGGTTGCATTACACACACAAAAATACAAAAAATTTACGAAGACATACTACTAGACATTCAAAAAAGTTTTAGTTGTATTTATGCACACATACACATCAATACAGAACCTATACATATACAAAACACAAAAAAAGAAGAAGAAGGGGGAAGCAGATCGCCGAAGGCGTCAGATCCGTAGCAGATCTCTCTTTCTCTTTCCAGCAGCTCCTACGATGTCAGCTTCGTAGCAGCAGCAATGTCGCTACTCCGGTGATGGAGCAGCGACGACGGGACGGCACGAGGAGTATAAAACGAGCCGTGGCAACATCACTCCGCGGTGGTTCGCCGGAGGAACATATCACCGGCGATGGGGGATGACGACGGTAGGGTAGGTGGGTGGGTGGGTAGAGGAGGGGGAGAAAGAGAGAGAAGGAGAAATTAGGGTTTTGGTTAGAGAGGAAGGAAATGAAAAATGGTATATTTTTTAAAAATGTGGAAAGTATTGTTACGTAGGGTAAATGTTTAAAAGTATTGGTATATTGTGTAATTAAGCAGTTTAGAATATCTTTTAGTATAATTTTATTTAAGCCAAATTGGGAAACTTTGTTAGCCCAAACTGATCTTATCAAAACGTTGAAAATAATTTCCTCTGTCCTGCTTGTCAAGGTATTATATTATTGTAAACAAGTCTCAAAGTATTATATTATTGTAAACAAGTCTCAAAGTTCGTTCCAACAAGATTCTCATATTTCTAAAATTGAAAACAATCTAATTTCAACATTCTCATATTACTTATTTATAGTTATACAACTATCTATGACTTATTTTAGACCATAAGTTTCAAAAGTATTTCTTTATTAAACTTTGTACCAAATTTAATTATGACAAATACGGTAGTATGAATGAAGTAATTTTTTTTTTTTGATTTGGTTAGTTAAATAATGTCATGATAAACAAATATGCAAAGCAATTGTTAGTTTGATTTGGTTTTTAAATAAATTATTATAGAACAAGCAAGCAAGTGAAAAATGATTTTGAATTGGGTGGGTTGGAGTATGACATATTTATTAGCCTAAACTGACTCGCTCATCTTAACCCAGGTAAATTCTGGACGATTATGACACAACCTACTTATCAATTCAATCTGTTCAAATTGAGCCGGCCACCCATTTGACGGCTGGGGTTATTGGGCTTTCCCTTCCTATGTGGATAAAAAGCACCTTTGGACCAAGCCCACTTTATGCTCTAAAGAAAACTAATATTACCACATATAAAAAACTAATTTTAGGTCTAATTTTGAGATATACAAGAGAAAGACAACAACCATAAAGAGAGAAAAAGTGAGAGTATAGTGCACAAAAACAGCACGCTGCAGCTGACTTTAAAAGACGAATTCTGCTTCGTTTCTACTCCGATTAATATAAAGAAAACACAAGGACAAATAGGGGTGAGTCATGAGGACTCAATAAGTGCGAACAAACTAGAAACCTCGAAAAATAGATACGCTAGTCAGGGAAACGGAAGCAGACAACAATCAACAAATAAGCAATGCACATATAAGCAGAACATTAGTCATGTACAGAAAATCTACACAATAGTATGAAATGAAATGGAATGAGATGAAATGAAATTAAATGAAATGGGATGAAATGACATGAGATGCAAAGGGTCACATGTGCCCATAATCCAAGCCCGAAGCGGAATAGTCCTGCATTCGAGGGGAATCCAATCTGCTAACCAACTGGAGCGGAATACTCCTGCTCCTGGGGCGGAATACTCCTGCACCCGATATAATATAAACCAGAGGCGGAATACTCCTGCACTCTCCTGGGGGCGGAATACTCCTGCACCCGATAAAATGTAAAGCTGAGGCGGAATACTCCTTCACTCAGTATGATATGCAATGTAATGCATATGAATACAAGTGATGCAATAATAACCCTTCACCGGCATAGGACTCTCATCGATAGCCGGGAAGCAGATGCCAACTCCAAGCCAAAGTACAATACTCAGATTCCCAATACAATATCAATAACATGACATAATATACAATATAGAATGTAAATCCAAAGCTAAGGCGTAATGAGTACGCCTATCGGCAGCTACACACGTAAGGAACACGTGGTAGAAAATCCACGAGGCCAAGTGCCTCCAAAGAAATAGATATAAACACTTACCGTATCCCAGAAGGTAGTCCTGTTACTCAACCGCTGACTTTTCCTTTGTATTAGTTGCCAAATGATCCCTTTCTATTCAATAAGCAGAAAAATTATATCAGATAAAGCTAAAGGCTTCATTCCTTATGTTTTAGAGCAATCCAGTTAGGAACCTGATACCCTATTCGCATACACAATACGCAGGCCAGGCCTATATACAGGGTTCAAAGTCCCATAACCAAACCCTAAATAAATTATATTTATATGTTGCCCATAACTCACTGAGTATGAATATATAATCCTTTCCATCATCGGGGTCCAATTGACCCTTTAAACTATCAATTTACGTCATTAGGGCGATGTCTAATATCCCTACTTTTACCGTAAAAATATATTCAAACACACGTAATAAGCTAAGATAATGAGTTAACATCATTACCTGAAGATTTGGGGTAGAAACTCCACTATTTTTCCACTCCTTTTCCCTTTTTCCCCTCTCTCTTTTCTAATTTTTCCTTTCTCTGTGTAAGTTGTGCGTTTCTGATTATCTATCATGGCTACTGCTTAATTGCTTATAAGGGAGTAATCCCTTAGCCGACTTTCAATTTTTTTTTTTTATTTTTTATTTTTTTTTTATAATAAATTCGCTACGACGATAAAAATTAAAATGGAACCCTAGAGAAGTCGAAATGATCCCAAAATTTTCAAGTAAGCTATACAAAATATATGTAACATACTCGCGAAGATGGATCTCAAATCCGACTCCCGAAACTCAAGATGCGAATTTAAAGGAAAAAGGTCAAATTATTTAACTTTCGGTATTTTTGCGGAACTAGCCGAACAATATCGGAATTCACTTTCGAAAAATCATAAAATTCACAAATAATCATATGAACCTAACGGCGCTTTCGGATTTCGAATCGGAGCTCATTCGCCCAAACCGAGCTCAAAATTCTCTTTTTAATATTTATTGACAATAAAAACTGAAACTTTCTTCCGATGCCTACCAAACGAGGTCTGATTTAGCTCAAATTTTACAGACAGGTCCTAATGGACCTTACGAATATTTTAAAATTATCGGCACGCCAATCGGAGTCCTAACTTCCGAAACGACTGACCGAGGTCGTTTCATTCTCCTCCACTTAGACTCTCGTTCGTCGAACGAGCAAGAGTCTAAAATAGATTTCATACCTCTAATAAGAATGCTTACAGGAAATTTTCAATGACATTTATTACGAAACCAAAATTATATACAATAATTAGAACTTTTAGGCTTTAAAGATCAAGATCGAACCTGAATCGGCGAAGAGGTAGGGATACCTCACACGCATACTGGACTCAAGCTCCCAAGTGTCCTCCTCATGTGGACGATTATTACATCGCACTCGAACCATCGGAATCTGCTTGGAACGAAGCTTCCGGATATCACGCGCTATGATAGCTACTGGGAACTCCTCGTAAGCCAGATTCACATCTAGCTGAGCAGGGTCTAATTCGATCACTTCGGAAGGATCTCGGATACACTTTCGAAGCATCGACACATGGAAAACTGGGTGAACTGGCATAGCAGCTGGCAGGTCAAGCCGATAAGCTACCTTACCAATACGCTTCTCGATACGGAAAGGGCCAATGAACCTGAGACTAAGCTTTTCTTTCCTACCAAATCTCTTTACACCTCGCATCAGCGACACTTTCAGAAATACCATGTCCCCAACCTCGAACTCTAACTCCCGGCTCCTCCGGTTCGAATATGAAATCTGCCTACTCTGGGCAGTCCGTAAACGATCCTGAATAACACGAACAACCTCAAGAGTCTGACGAACCATATCAGAACTCATCACCTCGACATCTCGAGACTCAAACCAGCCAATAGGAGAACGACATCGACGACCATATAAGGCCTCGAATGGAGCCATCTGAATAGAAGACTGGTAGCTATTATTATAAGAGAACTCCGCTAATGCCAAATGATCATCCCAATAACCCCCGAAGTCAAGTGCACAAGCTCTCAACATGTCCTCCAGAACTTGAATAACCCGCTCGGTCTGACCGTCAGTTTGAGGATGGAATGTTGTGCTAAGCTGCACTTGGGTCCCCAACTCTCTCTGGAAAGACTGCCAGAATTGAGAAGTAAACTGGGAACCACGATCTGAGATAATGGATACAGGAGTACCATGCAACCTAACCACTTGCTCAATGAAAATCCACGCCAGTCTCTGAGCTGAATCAGTAGTCTTTACAGGGATAAAGTGAGCTGATTTAGTCAGTCGGTCGACAATGACCCAGGCTGAATCATGGCGCCGCAGGGTCTTTGGCAGACCAACTATAAAATCCATCGTAATGTGCTCCCACTTCCACTCGGGAATGGGCAATGCCTGAGCTAGCCCTGCTGGTCTCCGGTGCTCGAACTTAACCTGTTGACAGTTCAAGCAACGAGATACATAATCAAATACATCTCTCTTCATCCCCTTCCACCAGTATAGCTCTCGGAGGTCCTGATACATTTTTGTAATACCAGGATGAATAGAATAACGCGAGCTATGAGCTTCACCGAGCACTGACTGCCTCAAATCCCCGACATCAGGAACACAGAGTCGACCATTAAACCGAAGAATTCCATCTGAATCAAGCTCGAAGGAGGGAACTCCTCCACTTAGGACACGACCACGCAACTCCTGCAGATGAGGATCCTCGAACTGTCTTCCCTTAATCTGACTGACCAAGGAAGACTGAGCTGCAATATACGCTAAGACTCGACTGGAGTCTGGGAGAAGAAATCTCACGCCAAAGTCGCCAAAGGACTGCAATTCTCGGGCCAATGGTCTCATGTCAGCATAAAGAAAAGCCATGCTGCCCATGGACTTCCTGCTCAAAGCATCTGCTACCACGTTCGCCTTCCCAGGATGATAATGGATAGTGAGATCATAATCTTTAATCAATTCAAGCCATATCCGCTGTCGGCCGTTAAGATCTTTCTGAGAGAGAAGATACTGCAGACTCTTATGATCCGTATACACCTCACAAGGCTCGCCATAAAGGTAATGCCTCCATATCTTCAAAGCAAAGACCACAGCTGCCAATTCTAAATCGTGAGTCGGATAATTCTTCTCATTCGGCTTCAACTGTCTGGAAGCATAAGCAATTACCTTCCCGTGCTGCATAAGAACACAACCAAGGCCCACACGAGATGCGTCACAATACACTACAAATCCACCGGTGCCCGAAGGAAGGGATAACACTGGAGCTGAAGTCAATAAGGCCTTAAGCTTCTGGAAGCTGGCCTCACACTCATCGGACCATCGAAACTGAACCGCCTTCTGCGTCAAGCGAGTCAAGGGAGCTGCAATAGTAGAGAACTTTTCCACAAACCTCCGATAATAACCTGCCAATCCAAGGAAGCTGCGAATCTCCGTCGGAGTGGTAGGACGAGGCCATTTCTGCACTGCTTCAATCTTCTTCGGATCAACCTTGATACCTTCACTTGATACTACGTGACCCAAAAATGCTACAGAATCAAGCCAAAACTCACATTTCGAGAACTTGGCATACAACTTACGATCACGGAGGGTCTGAAGAACCACCCTCAGATGATAATCATGCTCCTCGCGACTACGAGAATAAATAAGAATATCATCAATGAAGATAATGACAAAGGAATCAAGGAATGACTTAAACACCCGATTCATGAGATCCATAAAGGCTGCAGGGGCATTAGTCAGCCCAAAATACATAACTAGGAACTCATAATGGTCGTAACGAGTCCTAAAAGCAGACTTCGAGATATCTGACTCGCGAATCTTTAGCTGATGATAACCAGATCGCAGATCGATCTTAGAAAAGAATTTGGCACCCTGCAACTGATCGAACAAATCATCAATGCGAGGCAAGGGATACTTATTCTTGATGGTGACCTTATCTAGCTGACGATAATCAATACACATTCGCATAGTCCCATCTTTCTTTTTCACGAATAGAACAGAAGCACCTCACGGAGAAATACTCGGCCTGATAAACCCCTTATCAAGCAAATCTTGCAACTGCTCCTTCAGCTCCTTCAACTCTGATGGGGCCATACGATAAGGAAGGATAGAAATAGGCTGAGTCCCTGGCACTGTATCACTGCCAAACTCGATCTCTCGATTAGGAGGAAGTCCTGGCAAATCATCTGGAAACACATCAGGGAACTCCCTAACGACAGGAATAGAATCAAGAGATGGAATCTCCACAGTGGTATCTCGAACCATGGCAAGATATGCTAAACACCCTTTATCCATCATTCGTTTTGCCTTCAGGAAAGAAATAACATGCCCCCTGGGTGGAAAATAAGAACCCTGCCACACCACTGGTGCTGAACAAGGAAGAGACAACTGAAGAGACTTGGCATGACAATCTAATGTGGCATGACACGACGCCAACCAATCCATGCCAATAATAACATCAAAATCAACCATATCTAGGATTAGAAGATCTACCAGTGTCTCACGACCCCCAAAAGATATGGTACAAGCTGGATAAACTCGATCCACGATGATAATGTCTCCAATAGGAGTAGAAACACAGAATGGATCACGAAGACACATATAATCAACATGGAAACCCGAAGCAAAATAAGGAGATACATATGAATATGTAGATCCTGGATCCACCAAAGAATATGCATCTCAACCACAAATAGATAAAATACCTGTCACAACAGCTGGTGATGCCTCGGCATCCTGCCTGGCCGGCAGTGCATATAGCTGTCTCTGCGGCTGAGCTAAGCCGCTACCCTGACGACCACCTCTAGAGGGACCACTAGGACCACATCCATGACCTCTACCGGGTGGTGGTGCACCTCTAGCTGGCTGAGACCCTGGAGGGGCACCCTGAGGCTGCTGCTGCATAGGCGCTGGAAGGCGAAGGAAAGGGCGGCTACTACCCTGCTGAAGGAGATAAGGGCAATCCTTCTTATGATGCCCTGGATCCTGACAGATAAAGCACCCTGGAGCAAATCTACGCTGATCAAACTGAGACTGATCTCGCGGGCGAAACCAAAACTGACCCTGAGAAGAAGTAGGCGCGTTCTGAGAACCACGCGCTGGAAACTGAGCTGGTCTGACAGAAGGCCTACTCTGCTGCTGATAACTCCTACCTCCATGTGAGGTACTAGAATGCCTTGGACCACGAGATCTCTTACTCTCCCGCTCTAACTCCTCCATCTCCAATCTATGATAGGCCTCATACCTCCTGGCAATATCAACAGCAACATCAAATAGAGTACCAGCCTCAATCTCACGAGCCATCTGGGACCGCAAATGAGGAGAAAGCCCATCAATAAAACGTCTGACCCTCTCAGAGGGCTCCTGCACAAGATTTGGAGCATAGCTGGACATCTCTGAAAATAAAAGCTCGTACTCCGTGACTGACAGGTTACCCTGTCCAATCCTCTCAAACTATCTCCTCTTCTCATCCTGCTGACTGCAAGGGAAAAACTTCTCCATGAATCGATGGGAGAACTCACTCCAGGTCAGCTTAGGTAAGCCCTGCCTACACTACAAGAAATCTGCCTTTTAGTAGCGACTAAAATCGCCACTAATTCTTCAAAAGTCGCCACTAAATGCTTATAGTGGCGACCTAACAGTTGCTGCTCTACAAGCCGAAACTGAATGTTTTTAGTGGCGACTATTTGGGGTCGCCACTACAACAACACATTTGTGGCGGCTTAGCTCGCCACAAAAAGGAAACAAATACATGCTACCAAAACAAGTTTTAGCTTCGTCGCCACTGTAAGTGGACTTTCAGTGGCAGCTATAGTCACCACAAAAACCACAATTCCCTTTTATGGCTTTTTTTTGAGTCCACATTCAGTGGCGCCCAAGGTCGCCACGAATAATTATTTTGACAAAATAAAAAATATATATATTACTATTAGTTGCCCAGGAGTAGAGCAGTAGTCCATTATGAATGCAAAAACAACACCAAAGTCATTTTATAAAAAGATCACATGCTTTCATTACATTTAAAGTCATTTACATACATACGACTTCCTTTTATGTAAACTAACAATTTTATTAATCACCAACTAAACTACAAAACATAGCTGCTTTTACGGCTCACACAAGTGGAGAAATTTCCAATGCGATAATTTTTCATTCCCTCTCCTTTACCTCAAATACTCTGACCATTCCTTTCGCTCCAACAATAAACAAACTCTATATAGACCATCTTTACAACATTTAAGTGTTGTTCTACCTTCTGTTATTCTCATTCTTTTGTCTTCACAGCTCAGAGAACAACAGTAATTTGAGAATAAGCTATGCTTGCAACCTGTATGGTCAGTTAAAGGATAAAATCAGGAGTTTACGAAATAATTCAGAATATTTGTTGGATGCATTTGATTTCACTTACTTTATCAAATAGCTTTAGTAAGAAAGATGAGTAGTACTGATGTTACCAAAGCACTACATACTCTTCAAAAGCAAATTGGCACGTTTGATTTCTATACCTACTCTATATCTTAATTAGTATCAACTATATTTCTCTCTTAATTTTTAAAATGGTTAAACTGAACTATATTCATTAAATACCAGTACATAAAAAAACAAGTTAAATTAGACATTGTCAAATGGTAACTATGGAGGACACAACAACAATCTAGTAAATTGCCACATCTTCAGCCCCTGTGAAATATGCTACTAACAGCAGAATGTGATCGAATGCATCATAGCCAGTAAACAAGCTCCTTTTCATCTAGATCTCTTATTCTCTCCAAATCAACCAGAAAATTCAGCCAAAGAGTCATATTGCTACATTTACATTTTATGTCAGGACTCTAGAACATTGTCGTACAACAGTGTGTTGCACATATGAAATTTAGATCATAATTAATCCAACAACTTACAAAAGAAATAGATTCAGACATAACAAACACAGTTGTAAGAAACTAGAAATGAACTTTATTTTTTATTCTCTTATAAGATTAGATCTCAAATAGCACAAAAGACAAAACTTGCTAATTGTTCATATAACTTAAATATTCCTTAGAGATACATGAAACTTTTAAGTAGAAAATATTACCTTTTTTTCTTGAAAACAAGATTAAGTGTATCCTCAAATTGTCTCCTTATATGTTTTCTTGCTTTGTCTAGAGTAACCCGCCGCAACCTCTGCATATATTGAGTACCTTCATCCAACTATACTAAAAGAGCCAATCTCAAAAGCAAAATATAAAAGATCATTTTGCCCCAAGTAAAAAATCAGATTACATGTACATAATGTAAATACATATTCTAATAAATATTATTAGATAAGAAAAATCCATAATCAATAATAGAGGTATATTAATCATAATAATGCAATTACTATGAGGCTAACTAAGCCCAATATAATATCCTATAATCCAACACTTTTGACCTTTACTTGAACACAACTTCTAATATTTTTAATAAATAATATAAAAAGAATTCTTCCATGCATTTACAAGTACGGGGTACATAGAAAGACGAATCCTTCGACTTCTGTGTAGCAACTTACTACGGCTTTTCCCATTCAGTTTAATTGCCTTCACCATGCTTATTGAAATTTATTCCAACCTTTGGAATGTCCTGCTATTCAATTTGCAAACGTTATTGCACATTCATGCATGTCTGTCTTCTCCTCTATTTATTTGTTAAATACTGTGGACAATTTTGAGGAACATAATTTTGGACAATGTCCAAACTAATTCAATAATTCTTCTGGTTCCATCTCCAACAAAAGAATTATCGGTGTACACCAGCCACATTAAAGCAGGTAAAACTATACTCTATATACATTTTTTAAATCTCCCGTTACTTTTTATCTAAGCTTTATTAACATGTACACTATAACTTTTCTTGTGTTCTTGTCTATCACTTGAATATATATGATAGTTGGATAGCTTTCATATTATAATGAATTGATTGTCGTATCAAGACAATACCTTTACATAGCAAAAAAACAAAAAAGAAAGAAAAAAGGCGACTTAATATTTGGCCTAAGCAGTTAATAGACTATTCAAAAATTTCCCTTAAGCATTAGGCAACTTAATCTCAATGTTGATTGTTTGCTTATGATAATTATCCTCTAAAATGGTTACAAGGCACTTGCGAGAAAATAAATATAGGTGGGAGATACAAGTGTTTTCTATTCAACTTGGGGAATTAATTTTCTGAAGAATCTTCACCAATTTATCTTTTCCAGTGCCAATTTCGAAGAAAATTTTCGTAATGGTCATAAATTCAGTATAGCTATTATCACAAGGTTAAGCTTCTTTATTGGCCCTCTGATCTTCTCATAAGTTGTGTTACTGAACCTCCGCTTTAGTTAATTAGATATCCAAGAGCATACCTCTCCAGGATATCGCAACAGATCATTTATAGATTTTACTGTTAATGGATTGGTTATGCATTTGTCTAGAGAAAGGACTTGGAACAAATCATTAAGTTTGATCGACATGAGGTGACTGTATATTAAGATAAAATTTCTACTTTGTATTCCTCTTTTATAAGTGCCATTTTAATTTCTCTTCACATTTTATAAATGTCTATTTGATGAATTTGTGTTGCCTTTATCTAAGTCTCATTCAGTTTAATGGATAAAGAAAGGAGAGTTCCTTGTTGTGACAATGCCAATTTGAAGAAAGAGCCATCATCGACCAAGAAAGGTTTCTAGCTCTTTATGCAATTCAATCGTACCCATCGATGAGATTCGAATTTTAGAACTTATCAATTTATGAATACATTTGTTTTACTTATAGGTACATATGAAGAAGCTGTAGATTTTGGACAGGACAAATTCACTGAAATAGAAAAAATAAGGCTTGAATAATTCAGAAAAAAGGAATCAACCTTGAGAAGAGAATTATTTCAAGGCACAATTGACGTAGTTCTGACTGAAAAAATTAGAGATGATAAAATTGATAGAAGAGTTCTGCTTCCGCCATCATCTATTGGAGCATTCAACTTTCAAAAAAGAGATGTATCAAATTTTAATTGACAACGTGATGGCTACAAAATTGAAGATATAGTATATTGGAGAGTATGTCTTTTGACTTTTACTCAAGACATCTTAAGTTTATGCATGAATAATAGCTTTTGGTATTTAGAATTGTAATTTAAAACTCAATCAAGTATGTTTCGAATATGTATGCCTTACTATTTATATTTGTTCATAAGAAAATAACACTTATTAGTCGATTTCCAAGATTTTTTTCCATACATGATCTATTCTTTTGAAGAACAATAAGAATAGTATTTAAAATTCCTCCACCCATGGATTTGAAACTAAATTTGTTGAAAATACAATTGTTTTTTAATTTGAATGTTTCATACTATAATATTAAGAGAAGCATAGGCGTGTATATTATATACAAAATGTGTAGAAAAGCGGGAATCCTAAAGTAAAAAGTGAAAGACGAAAATGCCCCTAAAAATTAGAGTAACTATAATATTTTTAAAAAGTAAAATTTTCCTCATAAATTTGTATATTAATCAAACTAACATTAGACAACTACTTAAACGTAAATTGGAAGCAAGAGCAGTGATCAGATGGTCAAGCGTGTGTTCAAGTGGATTGCTTTCAATAAGGGGCCTTAAAATGCCTCTCCATATCCCCTACATTCAGTTTATAGTAATGCACTTGAGTTTGTTAGAAAATACTGAGTGTTGCAATTAATGATCTACTAGCCCACATTGATTACATAAAGTAATCTATGCCTTTTATATCCCAAGTTCAGTTTATGCTAATGCATTTTATTAGTTAAAGAAATGTATTGAGTACTACTCATTTATCCAGGAATGAGAATGTAGGGAAGCCAGTGAACATTTCATCCGTTGAAGAAACTGCTCATATACTCAATTCAATTGCTACTAAATCATTTTATCTTAAAGAGGATTCATCAGATAGCCACAAGATATAATAATATGTTCCATAATAAATAAGCCAAATTATTTATATAATAATGCATTGAATCTGTTACACTTCTACCAACTATCGAAACTCTTCTGGAAATAAGTAAACTTAAATAGTTACACATTAATTCAAATAATGTGTTTAGAGCAAACGAGGAAAAACACATTGTGTCAATATATATAAAAAGCCTTCCCTCCTCTTCCCTCATATGGAATCATACTTATTGGCACACAATAATATTTTCTTCCGTTGCAAATGAAGCCTGGGTACGTCTCTCTTTATAAAATGTCGAACTTTTTTCTAGAAAAGACTTTAAGGTATGACTTTAAACATGATATATACTGAATATATTGCCAATGAGCTCTCTGTTTATGTGCATTTGTGTGTCTGTTAATGCTACGATCTCTTTAACTTTTTTTTAATCAACTAATTTATTGTCTAATAATACTATTTGAATATTGGTCATGGATATAGGGTTCACGCGCAAAGCGCGTACCCAAAAACTAGTATCAATATAAAAATAAGATAAACACAAGAAGTACCACGAAATTCTAGGTACAATCCAAGCTGTAACACCTTTTATTTATTCTCTTATTCAGTAACTAAACTTTCATGAAATAAAGATAAAATCGGATCAAATACTACTTAGAAATAACAAGAGAAGCAAAACTAAAATCCTATGCACCAATACAAACCTCTAAATTATTAATTTAAGCTCAGAAAAATCTATTTCACTTTAATGAGTAATAGTTTTGGAGAAGAGATGTAGTTTATTCTAACATCAACAAGTTTGAAAGATAAACTTATTGATATTGCTGCAAAATCCAAAAAGAAATGTGTAAATACTAATGTCTCCATCTACATGTAATAATAAAAGAATATAAAAGATAATATGTCACTCAATTCTTGTAATGAAAGGTAAACAAATAACAAGAACATTACTGAAAAAACATTATTCTTCTAATTTTTTGAACATTTATGCAATATATCAGGATGCAAGTTTAGGCGGAAAACAATGAAAAATAGCAAACCACTCTAAATAACAAGTATAATACAGATTATGAACTAACAAAATGAACCAGATTCCAGGATTCTTCAATCGGAAGCAAACATACATATAAGACATGAATAGACGATATTAACTTAGTGCTCCTACATAACACTAGGGACACGTCTCCCCTAGAGTCAGTATCCTCTCCAGTGCCTGCCGTGCACATATAAAATTGTGACATCTGTCAATTTTAAACTCCAATGATCTAGATTTAGTAATCTTAACCCTTTTACTTACTATAGTTAAAAACAATCACAATAATTCCTAGTAATCAGCTACAAAACCAAGAACCCAAAAAAGGAATCTTTGTTCAAAATTGAAATCCTTTTAAATCAAAATAAAGCCTTGAAATGGAGTATCTCAATTCGGTAATCTTTGATGTTTCGATTATTTTTATTAAAGAAGATAGTAAAATTGCAATAGAGCAGGAACACTCAGTCTGTAAATTAGAGAAGTCAATTAGATTTTGCGTGTGCTAGCTGGGTCTCAATTTCATCTTCATATCCTAGTAAATTGTTTTCCATGGGAGTAAATAGAAATTATCTATATATTCTCTTTTTTTATTTTTTGAAAAAAGAAATCTCTTATACCCATCCCACAAAAGTCAAACAATTTTTAGTTGATAGACACTGTAATGCTATTTCTTTTTCATCAGCTATAATGGTGAATAAGTAATTGACGTTAATGCTAAAAGGCAAGAATAATAATGTTATAATGGTGGAAAACTCAAAATACATACCCATTGCACACTCTTGTCTATGATTATGTTTATAATTTATGGGGAAGTTGAGTTTTTAAGTACGGCTAGGTGAGCAAGGTTAGTAGAGTTTAAGTAGATTAATCTAGACCATAAGAACTTAAAGTGGACAGATATCACAAATTAAAATGTGTACCGGAAGCACTGCACAGGATCTTGACTCAGAGGGGATCCTCGTCCTAAAACAACATAAAGATTGAGTTTTTATTATCATCTAAACTTCATAGCCAACAACATCACAAGAAGACAGTCCGAACAAACAGAGCTAAAACCATGCTTAAGGTCAGATTGACAAAGCTTAAGCGCGTACTAACATGATTTTGCAACCCTAACAGAATACCAATTCTAGATTAATCATGCAATTGATAAATTATCTAACTTTACATATAAAAAAAAAGATTCAAGCAAAAACAATGAAAAGAAAATGATACGCCTCGGAGGATTACCTTTACGAGAGCTGTGACTGAGGTCCAAGATCTTGAATCCACACTCGGAGCAGACCAAGAACTCAAGAACGCGAATGGGTCTTAAATTCTTGTCTTAGAGACAATAGGGAATTGCTTGCAAGAAATTAGAGAAACAATAAGAACTTGAGGAAATCACAAAATGGAAGAGGGTTTATACAACCAGAATTCTAGGGGCAAGATCCTATTAACCCAAACAGATCTGAATGGATAAGAGTGAATTCGAATTTTTGTACCAAAAGAGGGAAAATTCCATGAAAAAGCAAGGGCTTTGAAAGAATATACCTCCAAATATTAGGATTCAAACATTGAGAAATAGTTGGATCTCGAACTAGATTGTTCCAAGAAGTAAAAAATCAGAGGAATTCCATTAGTCCAGCGGAAGAGGGGAGCACAGCGTTGGGAGATTTGAAGGAGGAGATGGGTTATGAGGGTTTTGGGAGAAAGGAGATATTTGGGGGAAACGATTTGAACAAACAAGGGCTGGAAGAGTGGAAGTAGTATGTATTTTTATTAGTAATAATTTGAGAAAAGGAATTAGTGGCAATAGTGAAAAAACGTCACAATAGCTTAACTATAGCTGCGACTACATCGCCACAATATCTATTTTGTGGTGAAACACAAAAAGTCGCCACAAATACATCTCAGCTAAAATTTTATCCAGCGTGGCGAAGAAATTTAATAGTTAATAGTGGCAATTTTAGAAAAGTCGCCACTAACATATAACAATTTGTGGCGAGTATACTGAAACTATCATATTTTGTGGCAACTTTTTATAGTCGCCCGAAAACCATCACATTTAGTGGCGATTAAGCTTGTCGCCACAGAAAGTTGCCACTGAAAAGCTGATTTCTTGTAGTGCTAGCTGATCGGAGTGCGGTCCACCAAGCTAAAGCTGGACCCTCAAGCTGGAAAGCAGTATAATCAGCTCCATACTGTTCAAGATATCCAAGGGCCTCTAAGATACGCTGACATTGATCAAGAAACTCACGAGGCTTAAGCTTATCTGATTTCTGACCAGAGAACTTCGGAGGATTAAGTCGGGTAAAATAATGCAATCTTGCCGGATCATCAACCTAACCAGCTACCTGGACTGGCTGACCATCCTGAACAACTGGAGGTATAACACCCGCTACCTCTGGAACATAACCACCTAGAACATGAACTGCTGGGGCTACCTGTGGAGCTGGAATGGGGGCTTCCTGAACCTGAGAACCAATATCTACCGCTGCCTGAGGAATAGGAGCATCTACGACAGCCTGAGGAATAGGAGCATCCACAGCAGCCTGAGGAATATGAGCATCTACGGCAGCCTGAGGAATAGGAGGTCCCTGGGGCATCTGTGTCGCTAAAGAATCTCATAAAAGCGTCATGAAGTGCGGGGGGAACGAATAAGCCCTGCTCCCCCTGCCCGGCAAAAGCTGGCACTACCGGAACCTCTGCAGCAGGATTAACACGATCCACCATCCTCGCGGCCTGGGCAACTCTACCTCTGCCTCGACCACGACCTCTACCGTGGCCAACACCGCGACCTCGCGGAGCAGCAGGCATAGGGGTGACCGCTGGCTCCTCCGCCTCTCGCTGAACATTCGCGCGCGTCTCACCATACTGCGGAAAATTAAAAATATTTAACTTCAGATAAGAAGACTCACGCACGACAGGGAAAAAAAGAAGGGAAACTGCCTAAATGCCATCATAGCCTCTCGTAGATAGGTACGGACGTCTCCGCCCGATCAGCGAGACTCTATTAGACACTGTCATGATCTGGAAAGACTCTAAACCTGGCTCTGATACCAACTGACACGACCCGAATTCTCGGTTAGGCCGTGCGGGCACCCGACCACCTCCCCTAAACCTGTCGGGCGAACCCTATTGACTGAATCGATAAAAACGGCACACCATTACCTTGAAAATGAAATTAAACATGACCTTAACAACATAAAATAACTCTCAAGGATAGACATATATACAAACTGTCTGGACAAAACAACTAACTACCCAGAATACACAAGTTTAAAGGTTTCCAGATCAGACATCTAAGAAGGCCAAAAGATATACACATCTCCCGAAGGGAGCAAAAGTAAGGAAAACTGTAATATCTGAAGTTGGTGGCCGCAATGAACAGGATGGCTCACCGTAAACAGCGGAGAACGTACTACTCCTCAATCACGGCGCGACTGGCTGGGTCCTGGTGCAGAATCTGCCGAACGAAAAGAAAACACAAGGACAAATAGGGGTGAGTCATGAGGACTCAATAAGTGTGAACAAACTAGCAACCTCGAAAAATAGATACGCTAGTCAGGGAAACGGAAGCAGACAACAATCAACAAATAAGCAATGCACATATAAGCAGAACAGTAGTCATGTACAGAAAATCTACACAATAGTATGAAATGAAATGGAATGAGATGAAATGAAATGAAATGAAATGGGATGAAATGACATGAGATGCAAAGGGTCACATGTGCCCATAATTCCAGCCCGAAGCGGAATACTCCTGCATTCGAGGGGAATCCAATCTGCTAACCAACTGGAGCGGAATACTCCTGCTCCTGGGGCGGAATACTCCTGCACCCGATATAATATAAACCAGAGGCGGAATACTCCTGCACTCTCCTGGGGGCGGAATACTCCTGCACCCGATAAAATGTAAAGCTGAGGCGGAATACTCCTTCACTCAGTATGATATGCAATGTAATGCATATGAATACAAGTGATGCAATAATAACCCTTCACCGGCATAGGACTCTCATCGATAGCCGGGAAGCAGATGCCAACTCCAAGCCAAAGTACAATACTCAGATTCCCAATACAATATCAATAACAGGACATAATATACAATATAGAATGTAAATCCAAAGCTAAGGCGTAATGAGTACGCCTATCGGCAGCTTCACACGTAAGGAACACGTGGTAGAAAATCCACGAGGCCAAGTGCCTCCAAAGAAATAGATATAAACACTTACCGTATCCCAGAAGGTAGTCCTGTTACTCAACCGCTGACTTTTCCTTTGTATTAGTTGCCAAATGATCCCTTTCTATTCAATAAGCAGAAAAATTATATCAGATAAAGCTAAAGGCTTCATTCCTTATGTTTTAGGGCAATCCAGTTAGGAACCTGATACCCTATTCGCATACGCAATACGCAGGCCAGGCCTATATACAGGGTTCAAAGTCCCATAACCAAACCCTAAATAAATTATACTTATATGTTGCCCATAACTCACTGAGTATGAATATATAATTCTTTCCATCATCGGGGTCCAATTGACCCTTTAAACTATCAATTTACGTCATTAGGGCGATGTCTAATATCCCTACTTTTACCGTAAAAATATATTCAAACACACGTAATAAGCTAAGATAATGAGTTAACATCATTACCTGAAGATTTGGGGTAGAAACTCCACTATTTTTCCACTCCTTTTTCCCTTTTTCCCCTCTCTCTTTTCTAATTTTTCCTTTCTCTGTGTAAGTTGTGCGTTTCTGATTATCTATCATGGCTACTGCTTAATTGCTTATAAGGGAGTAATCCCTTAGCCGACTTTCAATTTCTTTTTTTTTAATAATAAATTCGCTACGACGATAAAAATTAAAATAGAACCCTAGAGAAGTCGAAATGATCCCAAATTTTTCAAGTAAGCTATACAAAATATATGTAACATACTCGCGAAGACGGATCTCAAATCCGACTCCCGAAACTCAAGATGCGAATTTAAAGGAAAAAGGTCAAATTATTTAACTTTCGGTATTTTTGCGGAACTAGCCGAACAATATCGGAATTCACTTTCGAAAAATTATAAAATTCACAAATAATCATACGAACCTAACGGCGCTTTCGGATTTCGAATCGGAGCTCATTCGCCCAAACCGAGCTCAAAATTCTCTTTTTAATATTTATTGACAATAAAAACTGAAACTTTCTTCCGATGCCTACCAAACGAGGTCTGATTTAGCTCAAATTTTACAGACAGGTCCTAATGGACCTTACGAATATTTTAAAATTATCGACACGCCAATCGGAGTCCTAACTTCTGAAACGACTGACCGAGGTCGTTTCACCTGTGCTCGCTTCTAATAAACCGAGACTATGTCTGATGAGGATTGGAAATTTGAGCACTTACAGGTTTGTGGTTATATTAGACAATGGGTTGAAGACAATGTTCGTAATCATATTTTGAATGAGACAGATGCTAGAAGTTTGTGGGAGAAGCTCGAGACACTTTATGCTTCTGGAACTGGCAATAATAAGTTGTTCCTGCTGAAGCAATTGATGAATATTAGATACAAAGAGGGCAGTCCTATTTCTGATCATATTAACGATTTTTAGGGTGTCCTTGACCAGCTATCCTATATGGGTATGAGATTTAATGAAGAAATTCAGGGACTTTGGCTTTTGAATACTCTTCCTGACTCGTGGGAAACTCTTGGAGTTTCATTGACTAATTCTGTTCCTAGTGGTGTTGTAACAATGGAATATGCTAAGAGTGGTATTTTAAATGAAGAAATGAGAAGAAAATCTCAAGGTTTATCTTCTTCAGCTTCACACTCCGATGTAAGTCGAGGTACAGGTATAAAAATCTTATATGTGATCATTGTGGCATTTGAGGGCATATTAAGAAGTTTTATTTCAAATATAAGAAAGAATTGAGACAACAAAAGAAAGAGGGCGACGATAAAAATCGTGTTGCTACTGTTGTTAAAGCTTATCTTCTTTTTGCTTGTGATGATGATGTTATTAATTTGGTTTTCCATGAGACTAGCTGGGTGGTGGATACATGTGTCTCTTATCATGTCACGCCGAAGAAAGAGTTCTTTTCTTCTCATACTCATGGTAATTTTTGGGTATTGAAAATGGGCAATGATGGTGAAACTGAGGTTATTGGCATTGGTACTGTTTGCTTGGAAACTAACAATGGTTCGAGGTTAGTTCTTAAAAATATCAAACATATTCCAGATATTCGCCTGAATTTGATCTCCGCAGGAAATATTGATGATGATGGCTACTGTAGCACATTTTGTAATGGCCAGTGGAAGCTGACCAAAGGTTCTTTGATTGTGGCTCGAGGCAACAAGTCTAGTAACTTGTATTCTATGCAGGACTCTATTTCTAATAACTCAGTAAATTTAGTGGAGAGTGATTCTTCATCAGAGTTATGGCATAGAAGACTGAGTCATATGAGTGAGAAATGGATTGATTGTTTGGCTGAGAAGAATTTGCTTTCAGGTGTGAAACAAGAAAAATTGAAGAAATGTGTTCATTGCTTAGCCGGTAAAAAGAAAAGGAGTTCTTTTCAGAGTCATCCGCCTTCGAGAAAACCTAATTTTGTGGTGCACTTTATTTTGTGACTTTCATTGATGATCATTCTCGCAAGCTTTGGGTGTTTCCTTTGAAGACCAAGGATCGGGTACTTGATGTGTTCAAAGATTTTCAAGCCTTGATTGAGAGACAGACAGGGAAGAAATTGAAATGCATCCGCACTGACAATGGTGGTGAATATATTGGTCCTTTTGATAACTATTGTAGAGCGCAGGGTATTCGGCATCAGAAGACTCCTCCTAAGACTCCTCAGCTAAATGGTTTAGCAGAGAGGATGAACAGAACACTTGTTGAGAGGGTTAGATGTTTGCTTTCAGAGGCTAAGCTGCCAGATTCCTTTTGGGCAGAAGCACTTAATAATGCGACTTATGTTATCAATTTGTCTCCTACTTTTGCTTTGGATGGTGATGTCCCTGAAAGAGTTTGGTTTGGTAAGGATGTTTCCTATGATCATTTGAGAGTCTTTGGCTGTGAGCTTTTGTGCATATTCCTAAAGATGATAGGTCAAAGCTGGATGTTAAAACTAGGCAGTGTATCTTCATTGGTTATGGTAAAGTTGAATTCGGCTATCGTTTCTATGCTCCAGTTGAGAAAAAACTTGTTAGAAGGCGTGATGTTGTGTTCTTTGAAGACCAAACAATTGAAGATTTTGACAAGGCTGAGAAAGTTGATTCTCAGAGCAGTGAGAGCTTAGTTGATCTTGATCCAGTTCCTGTGACTGTTGCACCTGAAGAAAATGTTGAAATTCAGGTTGATGATGATGTTGATGATCATGTTCAGAATGACCAGCAGGTTGATGATATTGTTGATGCTCCAGTTCTTGATAATGTGGTTAGCCAGCAACCAATCATTGTTGATGCTCCAGAGAGTTCACTCAGAAGATCTTCTAGAGTGAGTGTACCTTCATCTCGGTACCCTCCCGGTGAGTGGGTGCTCTTGACTGATGGGGGAGAACCTGAATGCTTTGAAGAGGCCATGGAAAGTAAAGAAAAAGAAAAGTGGTTAGATGCTATACAAGATGAGATAAATTCCTTGCATGATAATCATACCTTTGATTTGGTTAAGTTTCCTAAAGACAGAAAAGTTTTGAAAAACAGGTGGGTTTTCAGGGTGAAACATGAAGTTGGTAACCTATTTCCACGGTACAAGGCTAGACTGGTCGTCAAGGGCTTTAAACAGAAAAAAGAGTTAATTTTAGTGAGATATTTGCTCCTGTTGTGAAGATGTCTTCCATTCGTATTGTTCTAGGCTTAGCTGTAAGTCTAGATTTAGAGGTTAAGCAAATGGATGTTAAAACTGCTTTTCTCTATGGTGATTTAGATGAAGAAATTTATATGGAGTAGCCTGAAGGCTTTGAAGTCAAAGGAAAAGAGAATTATATTTGCAGATTGAAGAAGAGCTTGTATGGCTTGAAACAAGCTCCCATGCAGTGGTACAGGAAGTTTGGGTCTTTTATGCAGCAGCAGGGTTTCAAGAAGACTTCTTTAGACCGTTGTGTTTTTGTGCAGAAATTCTCTGATAATGATTTTATTATTTTATTGCTTTATGTTGATGACATGATTGTTGTTGGTCATAATGCTTGCAGGATTCGGAAGTTGAAGCAAGAGGTGAACAAGTCTTTTGCCATGAAAGACTTAGGACCAGCGATTCAGATTCTTGGCATGCAGATTTTCCATGACAGAGAGGCCAAGAAGTTGTGGTTATGACAGTAGAAGTACATTCAGAAGGTACTTCGCAGATTCAACATGGATAAAGCAAAGGCTGTCAGTACACCTGTGGCTATGCACTTCAAGTTGAGCAGAAAGCAGTGTTCTTCCAGTGTTGCTGAGAAGGAAGATATGAAGAAAGTTCCTTATGCTTCAGCCGTTGGCATTTGATGTATGCAATGATTTGCACGAGACTTGATATTGCTCATGTTGTTGGTATTGTTAGCCGTTATCTTTCTAATCCATGAAAAGAGCATTGGAATGCAGTGAAGTGGATAATGAGATATCTTTGTGGCACTACTAGTCAGAGTTTGTGTTTTGGTACAGGGAAACTTGTTCTTTGTAGTTACACTGATTTAGACATGGCTGGTGATGTTGATACTCGTAAGTCTACTTCTGGCTACTTGATTACTTATGCAGGGGGAGCTGTTTTTTGGCAATCTAGGTTGCAGAAATGTGTTGCTCTATCTACTATAGAAGCTGAACTTATTGCTGCTGTTGAAGGCTATAAAGAGTTGCTTTGGATGAAGCGATTTTTGAATAAAATTGGCTTTGCTCAGAAGAAATATGTGCTTTATTGTGACAGGCAGAGTGCTATTCATCTTGGCAACAATTATACATTCCATGGTAGGTCGAAGCGTATTGATGTGAGGTACCATTGGATTTGGGATGTGTTGGATGCTAAACTCCTTTCACTTGAGAAGATCCACACATATGACAATGGTTCAGACATGCTTACTAAACCTTTGCCAAGAGGGAAGTTTGAAGAATGTTGTTTGATCGCCGGGACGGCGGTCTCCTCCACATAGTCGGGAGGGGGAGAATTGTTGGGGTCATTGGGCTTTTCCTTCCTATGTGAATAAAAAGCACCTTTGGACCAAGCCGACTTTATGCCCTAAACCCCACTAATATTACCATATATAAAAGATCAATTTTAGGTCTGATTTTGAGATATACAAGAGAGAGAAAGCAGTCATAGAGAGAGAGAAAGTGAGAGTATAGTGCAGATTTTTTTGCACAAAAACATCACACTGCAGCTGACTTTAAAATGCGATCCCCGCTTCGTTTCTACTTTGATTAAGCTAATTTTTGGACAGCACGTTCCTCTCAACTTGATATTTAATTGAGAACTAGAGGGAATCAATTTAGAGCTCTGTAGCATCAGATTTTAGCTCGTGAGCAGTAGCTGCATTTTTGGTGATTTTACTCCTTTCTTCTCTAGTTTTGGTGCTTTTGGTATATGTATTGTTGCTCCGTATTTGGCACTTGTTGTGTAGCCTATTTGGAGAACTTTATACTCTTGTTATTGATTAGTGGAGCTATGGTGAACTTTGGTCCCGTGGTTTATTATCCCTTCACATTGAAGGGGTTTTCCACGTAAATTTGGTGTCTCGTATTCTTGATTACTTTGTTTGCTTGCCTTGCTATTTTTTGTTGTTGGTGGCTGCCCGTGTATTCCATTTGTGCTTGAATTGGTTTTCTCCTCGTGTTCAAATAGTGTGGGAAGTTTTGACTTGGGTACTCTTCCGCTTTTACTTTGTCGTGCAACTTTGGTATTGCTTGGTTTCTTCCCAACAGTGACACCCTCGGTCTCTCGGACAAGAAGTGATACAAATACTTTGGCAGTTGGTTCAAGTGAAGAGAAACTCTTTTGACAGTGTAGGATATGTACCAATATATATTCTTGTGTAGCTAGTGGGAGTTATTTAAACTGTTTTCAGAGTAGAATATATGTGAATCCAAGCAAAGAAAATCTATTAATACTATTTTCTTCTTTCTATGTACAGGTTTCTTGAATGAAAAGAGAATAAAAAGGATTTGTAAAAAAAGAAAAAAGAAAGCAGGGTGAATAGACAATTCAACCAGGCAAAAGAGGCTATAAGAACAATCATAAATGATTAATACTATAAAAGAAAAGATCAGAGTGGATTTCAAAATGATCAAACTATTTTGACTATAGAGTTCACAATCATTTCAATTGGAATAGCTCTCATCCATCTCCTTTTGGCCGCATCTTACAATAATATAATATTCTTTCCTGGCAATGGAGATGCATCTTTTAAACTACAAACTAATATATTGGACTTGTCATTACCAAAATTATGGTAAGGATGAATATATATGATGGTTAAGTACTGTGTAGCTAGCTGCACATTTTAGTTGGATCACTTCATGGTTGTTTAATAGTGAAATTCTAGAGTTGGTATGACAACTTTAATGAACAAGTTTATTTTTATGCGTAGGGTTTATGGGCTACAATAAATTAGGTTCTAAATTAGTTGAGATAGTTCAATATCAGATATAACCACTATTATAAAGAAAAATACTGATAATCTCCTGAGCTGGCGCTTCTAAGATTTGTGATAACGGTTTCTATTCTATGGTCATTCGATGGGTTTCATTTTCAAGACTTGGATTGTAGACATCTAAATTAGATTTTACCATGTACAATATGCCCAGGGAGGTACCAAAGAAAGATATTATTTTAACAAAAGTGACCTTAAAATACATGTATTTAGTTGAGGATATAACTTGTGTAGCACGTCATGTGAATACTGATGTCACAATACATAAATGAATAAACAACATGCTAAAATAGGGGCATATGCATTGCATAAAAATTGAAAATGGGGCCCTGTTATTACGAGTGCTCACATTTGAAGCTCTCGGCAAGACAAACTATACGGGCCAAGGCGTCACAATTTGCAAGAAAGCTTGAAACTCTCTGATGTTATAGATTCATTGAATTCGAATCATAAAGCATCGATAGATTTTTTTAATTAGAATACGGCCACATTTACCCCTCTAATATCAAATATTGTCTGGACCAATCTTTAGTTATACTATCGGGACAGATTTACCCCTGCCGTTAGCATAGTAGCATATATACCCCTATTTTACACGGCCAGTCATGATGGAGTCAATGTGGACGCCATGTCATTTCTCACTTAAAAATTGTTGACTCAAATTCGTTAAAATTACCCGACTACCCGTATACCCCGACCCATTAATGTCTTAAAATATAAAAGGCCAAACCCTACCATTATTTCCATTTTACCCCTATATTCTCTCCATTATTGTTGGTGTCGACAAAGTAGGAAGAAAAAACGGTTCCGCCATTACAATCAGGTTTCGACACTAAAACTTTAAGAGGTACACTTCTTCTTCTTCATAAAATCGTTTGTTTTACTTGTTATTTTCAATTTCTTTTTATATTAGTGTAGGGTTTCGTAATTTCAATTAGATTTTTCTTGACAGCTGTGTTAGGTGATAACAGTAGGGTTTGTGTAAATACCATGTGTTGGTTGTGTTGGTGTGTATTCTAATGCTTGATTATCGTTTGGTGTATTATTGTAACTCGGTGTGATTATTTTAGTCGTCTTTAGGGTTTCCTAGATAGTTTTATGGTTTAGGGTTTGATGACATGATCTACGATAGTGTATTGATGAATCTGGTGGTGGTTTTGACTATTTATTTGGTGAGTTGGAATTAAATGATATGTGGTCCCAATTTTGAATGCATGTGACTTCAATAACAGATTTTTGGCCCTTTTATGTTAATTAGTGTTTAATTTTGGGGAACATACTTTAATATGGGGTCTCCTAAAACTATATAATATGCTATATATAGGATTATGTGACTATTCTTGTTTTGATTTGTTTAAACTTTAATTAAATGTAGGGCCCGACTTTAGATTTTAACTTAATCTTATTTTAATGATGGAAGTTTATGCAGCATGGTGAAGGTTGACCTGATATTTCATCATATGCTAGGAAAGAGATGCTAATCCAGAAAGGGCATGAATTTGGTCACCTCTCTTTTATTGATATGGTTAATGAATATACTTTACAGTTAGGTTATGTTGGGGTTCAGCAATTGTTAGTAACACTGCCATCTGGTAAATATTATGAAATAGAAGGGGATATGGGTATTATGACACTACTTGACATGATTAGTAATAAGTTTAATGTTATTAACTTGGTTGCAATTGAAGATAGTGAACCTCCTGTGTATGTGCCTAATATAATCCATCGTTCTGAGTCATTTACTGTGGACCATTCTACTGGTACTGATTGCAGCTCCTCTAATGGCGAGAGAAGTGACTATGAGTCAGATTTATCAGGTTATGATTTCGAAGAGTTAGAGTTACTTATATCACAAAAGAGGAGAGAAATTAATGAAGATTTGTTTGACTATAGGGTGTTGCATAAGTCTATGACTTGGAAGGATATACCTGAAGCAAGCAAAAAATATGAACTTGTATTTCCTGTCTAATGGATATGGGTTAACGCTTATTAAAAGTGACAAAGTTAAGCTTAGGTATCAACATGTCATTGGCTGTCCTTTAAGATACTGATTTCAAGGGATGGTAAGTAGCCTGGGGTTAGGGTGAAAATATTTAAGGATGAACATACTTGTGACACATCATATGACAACCCTAGGGTAAGACTATAATACTATAGCTTACTATTTCAAGGAGAAGCTTCAAAGAGAGCCTAACTTTAAAGCGAAAGAGATGAGGGTAGAACTTAAATCCAGATTTGACCTTAATGCTAATCACTCTAAGTGTAAAAGAGCCAAAAGAATGGTCTTGGAGGAACTTCAAGGAAGTTTTACTGATGGCTATAAAAAATTAGAACCTTATGCAAATGAATTGAAAATCAGTAATCCAGGTAGTGATGTGGTGATTAACATCTCCAACATGCACTTGCTGCGGGAAATAAGAGGTTTTAAGGATGTACATATGTTTTCATGCATTGAAAATGAGTTTCAAGTTAGGGTTAAAACCTTTTATTGGGTTGGATGGAACCTTTTTAAAAGGTAAATCAAAGGGTCAAACACTTGCTGCAGTAGCTCAAGATTCTATGAATCAGTTTTATGCTTTAGCTTGGGCTGTTGTGGATAAGGAGACAAAGGTTACTTGGAAGTGGTTTATTGAGTCACTTCAACAGTCATTGGAGCTGAACATGGGAGAAGGATTCACTTTTATTTCTGACATGCAGAAGGTAATGTGCTTTTACTTGTTTATTGTAATTTTATTTTTGTTCTTTTACTTGTTTACTTTAATTTCTTTATGTCCTTTTATACGTAGGGACTAGTTGAAACTATTAAGCACGTTCTTCTAGAGGCCAAACATAGATACTGTGTTAAACACATAGAAGCAAATTCCTGCAGGAAGTGGGGTGATGGAGAGTTCAAGAAGCTGTTTTGGTGGGCTACATGAAGTAGTTATGAAGAGGACTTCAATGGCCAGCTTGACCAAGTGGGAAAACAGGACAAGGAGGTTGCTGAAGACTTGGTAAATTACCCAGTAACAACATGGTGTAGAGCCTACTTTGACACTGTGTGCAATAACCAAGTTGTGGACAACAATTTTACTGAGTCCTTCAATACTTGGATCTTGGAAGCTAGATACAAGCCAATTATCAGGATGCTAGAGGACATAAGGATTAAGGTGATGACTATGTTGGGGGACTATGAGTCCAAACAGTTAACATGGAATGGAAACTAAGGCCCAAAGTCAGTGAAGCTGTACAAAAAATATCTCAAGATTGCTCATAGGTGCAAGGTTGTTTTTAATGGTGACTTTGGCTTTGAAGTGACTGAAGGAAATGACACACATAATGTAGATCTGGAGGCTAGGAAATGCATTTGTAGGACATGGGACCTTAGTGGAATCCCCATGTGCACATACTATCAAGGCATTGATGTGCATAAATATTGACCCTTTGTTTGCTATGCACTAGTATCACAGTAAAAATACATACCTCTTAGTCTACGAGCATAAGCTACAACCCGTGAGAGCTAAAAAATTTAGGAAGATAGAACCATCTCAATCTATGGAACCTCCTGCATTTGTGAACATGATTGGTAGGCTAAGGATAAAGAGAAAAAGACAGAAAGATGAGGCAACCTTGAGATAAGGGCCACATGCTGCTTCAAGGAAAGGTAGAGTGATGTACTGTAGCACTTGTGGAACACAGAGATCCCAACTCAAGAGGATGTCAAAAGGTACCCTCCCTTACCAGTTTAATTCTTGTTCCAGTCTTATATTTCTAACCTTAACTTAACTTTGGCAGGCCTCTAATGCCAAGAAATCAGTCAAAGGAAAGGGTAAGGGAAAGGGAAAGTCAAAGACAGAGAGTAGAAGAATACTTGTGGATGAAGGCAATGAACCAAAACCACTTAGATCCCCTCCCAGATCCCCTACTGCTACTATTCTTGATGACGAAGATGTGCACCTGTCAGCACCCAAACCATCCCAAGCTAGTCAAGGTGGATTTATCTTTGTACCTTCTCATTGTGTTCCTAGAAAGGAGATTGGCTCATCTGCTCGTGGTTCCCAGCAGCATGCCAGTAACTATGCCAACAACTATGCTCCTTTTGATACCTTGTTTACTTTCATGCAAACAACTAAGTATTGTAACTTTAGTTTGGTGTTTTGAGTAACACATATTACCCATCCCTTAGGCGCTTCTTCAGAATTTGGATTTACTGAAAAAGCTGAACTTGCAAATGATGAAGAGGCACCTATAAGGCCAAATAGTGTATCTGAGCCAAGGACAAGACTACATTTGAGGTAGCAACAACTACACATATCATCTACTGGAAGAAGCATTAAGTTTGTTGGAGATGCAAGTGATGTGAATTAGCCAACACAAATTTCATTCTCACCTAAGGGACTCACATAGAATGTGAATGTTGCTGTAACAGTTAATCAGTTTCAAAATCAAAGGCTTAAAAAGTTGAAGTCAAGGAAGGCTAATGGCAATACACAAGCTGATGTGATTTCAGTTCAACTGAAATGTCTTCTTATTTGTTTTTGGATTACTAAGGCTACTGTAATGTACTGCTTGACAGTTTCATTTTGTGTTGGTTATTGGTTATTTGGTAACGTTATTGGATGTCATATTATCACTAAGGTGGTGTATATTTTTGGGGTAATAATATGACATCCTTTGTCCTTAGTCAGTACCAACCAAGTATTGATGCTTAACTATGATGGTGTATTTACACCTTATCTATTAACTATACTTTTTTTTATATATTGCATTTTGCTCATTATGTTCACTTGTTTTATGGATTGTATTTTTCTGGATTGTTTTGGCATGATAGTTTCATACGGTACAACATAAACACAAAGATGTTCTTACACAAAATATTGTTTCCATTCACAATAAATAGATAGATAATAGGTGATACATTATGTTACACTTCAGTGCAAACACTAACACCGGAATTACTTAATAAAGCTACAGCCTAATCAACTAATACAACCTAAGACAAGTATAAATTAACACAAGTTCACCAACAAATGCTGCCACAAGGATTCACTTCATAACTGTGGCAGTTGCAAATCCAACAAAAAGAGCTCATGAAATCAATACGACCATCTTCATCTTGAAGAATTTATCTTCAAGTATCTTGGATTTGTTCACCTCGGACGTATTTATAGTCTCTAAGATATTAACTTTTTCTTTAAAGCAAGATAATTTCTTGACTATGTTCACAGTTAGATTAATGGTACTTGTGAATGCATCTAGCTTTTGCTTCAAATTGTCTCTTTCAACTTAAATAGCATCCAATGTTGCCTTCAACTCTCTAGTAACCACCAAAGCTCTATCTGGGATGATATCATCTTCCCATTCAAAGTAACCACATGAATCAACCTAAAAAACAATACCGAAACAATTACGGCCGAGTAAAAAAATGAAAAAAATAAACTAATCTCCACAATTACACAATTTTGAATAAAAAAATACTTACACCAACTCTAGGACACCTCCAAAATCTCCTACCATCATTATTTTCGGTCCAAGCAGTGAAATGATTGGGTAAGATACCACAACGGTACCTCCTTTGAGAGGACCAACTTCCTTGCGACATGTTAACAAATGTGAAGAAGAAAAAGGCTCACGGCTAATTAGAGATGAGAGGGAGAGGAAATTGGAAATTTTTATAATCCTAACAACTGCGGGGAAGATGGACTACTTCAAAGGAGAAATTTATTGTTTTGGCTATAGATAGAAATGAAAAGGACTAAACTGTGGGGTCCAACATGGAGGATGGAAAATGACATGGTGTTCACATGGACTCTACTGTGGCTGGCCGTGTAAAATAGGGGTATATATGCTACTATGCTAACGATAGAGGTAAATCTGTCTCGATAATATAACTAAGGATTTGTCTAGACAATATTTGATAGTAGAGGGTCTACTATGGCCTTTTTATTTTTAAATCACTTGTACGGAAGAAATAAGAGATGATCGTAATAGTCCTCTGGTTAATCGATGAAGAAACTCTCATATAAGCCAAAGAAAATGAAAAACGAAAAAACATGAATTCAATCTTCAGCTCTTAGCATGAATCTCTCTTATGGTAATATATCGACATTTTTTCTTTTTCCATTTATATCTAAGTAAAAAAATTACTCTTTAATTGTTTTTATTTGCGGTTTTAATGGCAAATGTTTGTAGGAGTTGATCATATGCCTGCTGGTCAGGGTATTTCTTTTGTAACTTCCTCTTGTTTGACTAGAAAATGAAAATACCGCTAGAATTGGGGTTTTAAGTATATCATGATATTTTTATTACACCATCCATCGTATTTTAAGTGTATGGTTTGACTGGGCACGAAGTTTAAGAAATAAGGAATACTTTTAAATTATGCGGCTAAAATTTAAAGGTGAGTGTGATGTGGTCCAAAACAAATATGAAAATTAAAGAGTTACCAAATTTGGAAAGATACACTCTTGTTGGGACACCCTAAAAAGTAAAGGTAAATATTTAAATTAGGACGGATGGAGTAGTATAAAAGTGTATTATTAATGGGAACGTGGGAACATTATAGTTAATTAATCTTATTTTTTTTTTTAAGAAAGTCCAATTCTAATTTATTAAACAATTAAAAATAACTAGTGCTACATAAAATGAAACATTACTTCATAAATATTTAGCATCGTTATCGACAATCTTTATTTCTTCGTATTTAAAGAGTTCAGTCAAATATTTGGAAACAAATGGAGCACATACAATAATGAGTTGAATATCTTTGTTCTCAAGGGGAACGTGGGAACTTTATATTTAATTAATCTTATTTTTTTCAAGAAAGTCCAATTCTAATTTATTAAACAATTAAAAATAACTAGTGCTACATAAAATGAAATACTTTATGAATATTTAGCAACTTTATCGTCAATCTTTATGTTTTCGTATTTGAAGGGTTCAGTCAAATATTTTGAAATAAATGGAACATAAACAATAATGTGCTGACTATCTTTTTGAGGAATTTTTTACTTTCTTCCAATAGAGGCATAAACCCTTCCTTCAGCTTTCCTTCTAATTTTATCTGCTTTTCTCACTAGAAAAGTTTTCTCTACCTTCTCTCTAAGTTAAGCAAAAGTAGAATCATCTATCGTGCTCCTTTCTATGGAGAGTGAAAAAAAATTCGATTGGTTGGAAAACAAATATCCCACCAAAGCCTCCAGACAATTTCGTTTCCAATTCCACCAAATCATCCTTCATGAAAAAATTAACTTCCACAGTTCCAATGTAAACACAATCATCACCCTCTTTCTTGGACCCTTATACTCAAAATGCAAACAATCTTTTTAGAAATTTATGATACGGAAAATCTCATTAGTCTTACTAATTATGACATGGAAAGATTATATCGGCCATGAAAATTTTTCCTTATTGTAAAACTATTTGGCAAAAGAATAAATTACCAATATCTTAGTTCAAAAATCACTCAATTATGGAAGCCAACTGAAAATTTAATTTTGATTGACTTAGAATTAGACTACTATATTGTAAAATTCTTAAAGGAGGAAAACCTCATTAAAGCTCTACAAAATGGTCCTTGGTTCATATATGATTTTTTCCTATCAACCAAAAGATGGGAGCCGAATTTTATAGTCTCTACAGCTAAAATAACTTATTCAACCATTTGGTTACACCTACCGGAATTGTCCACGAAATTCTATGATGTAGACATTCTATCAGAAATTGGTAATAAAATAGGTCGTTTATTAAAAGTTAGATACATATACTTCTTCAACTCTTTACTCTTAGAGGTCGTTATACACACATATGTGTGGAAATTCCACTAGAGATCTCAGAGGAAATATTCATAAGACAACATAAACAAAGGATCATTTATGAGGGAGAAAGACATTCTTTGCTAAGAATGTGGTAGGCTAGGGAACAAAATATTAATGTCTGCATGTAAAAAACAAAAGGTAAACTTTGTTTAAATTCAATTAATACAGTTACTACTACTTCTAATTCTATCACTCTGCAGGAACTAGAGGATGATAGAGGCTAGCAAAAAGTCAGGTTTCCTGGGAAGAATAAAGGTGCTCCAACAGATAAAGTCCATTAATTCCATGTCCAAGGATAATGCACAACCGTCTTCTACCATTAATGTTAAATTCTATGACGCTAAAAATCAAAAATACCTTGAAACTCACTTAAAAGAACAAATCTACAAATATTAGTTTACAGAAAAATAATGGTAAAAATAATTATACAAATAGTTTTTTATAAATTTGCAGATTTTTCTAAAAATTTATATAATATGAAAAATAAAAATTTAAGCTCTCATGCAAATGAAAGCAATAAGCATGTGCCACGTGGTGATACCCAAAATTTGCAAACAAAAAATTTGCAATCATTACCCGTCCAACCAAAAACTATCTCGCCAATTGCCACTTCTTGCAACATGCAAAGCATTGGCCAATCTGAAATAAACATTTTTAGCACACCGTTCACTTCCACCAATCAACCAAGGAAAACAACTCCTAATCATTCCATTTGTCCCTCCTCTCCAGCGCAGCCAATGCATATACATGTATTAACTATCTTACCCACTGTTAGCTTGGATAAGCTTGGAGTTTTGACTGATGACTGAGGAACGGATTCAAAGGACCTGTTCCTTTGAATCACTGCAGCTAAATAGATAATTCATGCAAAATCGTTTAAGTTGAGATATTATTAATTATCCTAATACTAATGTTTATCTTGATAATTATGCAGGTCTAAATGGATACGAAAAGATTGCGTAAATAAAGGATAAAGGATAGAAGATCCGGATTCTAAAGAGTAGAATCCAATTAGGACTCAAACTCAAGGGAGCTTTGGAGTTTTAATTGATCAAGACTTCTTGGCTGCTGGAGCTATAAAACGTGGAGCATATCAGCCATAGAAGTGGGCACAAATACAGAGAGCATCGAGCAAAAGTTTAAAAGAGTCATTAGCTTATTTGTGTAATCAGTTAGCTACAGTAGAACTAAGTTAGAACCTGTTCCTTAGATTGAATATTGTAAAAGTTCAAGTCTTAGTTCAACTGTAGTAAGCAATAATCGAGTTGTAAACTTTCTGGTTCAAGTCGTGGACTTGACATAACTTCACTGATCGTGAGAAAGATCACTAAAGGATTAGAGTTAGTCCTAGGTTAGTAAGAAGGAGTCTTGTAACCAAGTGGGTCTTTTTACATAGTGAAGTTGAAATCCTACTTGAGAAGTAGGTCGTGGTTTTTTGATCCCGTGTCTAGGGGTTTTTCCACGCTAAAATCTGGTGTTCAATTACTTACAGTTTTTATTCCGCACATCGTAGAGTGGTTGGACAGTGGTTGCTCAAGGCACATGACAGGACATAAGGAACTGTTCCTTTCACTCTCAGCCTTCCAAGGAGGAAGTGTTTCCTTCGGTAATGGTAAGAAAGGGGAAATTATTGGAATTGGAAAGGTAGGTAGGTCTGATTCACACTGTATAGATAATGTGTTTCTAGTAGATGGGCTAAAGCATTGCTTATTGAGCATATCTCAATTGTGTGACAAAGGCAATAATGTAAATTTCTCATCTACTGGATGCACTGTGACTAACCAAACTTCTGGAGAGATTATTTTGCAGGGAAACATGCATGGAAACATCTACAAAGTAGACTTGCTGACACTATCTGATGGAAGCTTGAGTTGCTTAAGTGTGGTGCAAAATGATCCCCTCCTATGGCAGAAAAGACTAGGACATGCCAGTCTTTCACAATTGAACAAACTTGTGTCCAAAGACTTGGTGATAGGTCTTCCTAACATCAAGTTTAATGATGAGAAGGTATGTGAAACATGTGTCAGGGGGAAGCAGGTAAAGTCCTCCTTCAAACCGAAGAAACAGGTAAGTACCACTAAACCTTTGGAACTGGTCCATCTGGATTTATGTGGTCCAATGAGAACAATGAGTCGCGGAGGTAAGAAGTATGTTATGGTATTGGTGGATGATTACTCCAGATTTACATGGACTATATTTCTTGCATCTAAAGAAGAAGCATTTAATGTATTTTCAATTTTTGCTAAGAAAGCTCAAAGAACTCTAGATAATCATATTGTTGCCATTAGGTCAGATCATGGAACTGAATTTGAAAATCATATATTTTTTCAATTTCTGTAATGAAAATGGCATTAATCATAATTTCTCTTCACCTAGAACTCCAATACAAAATGGTGTAGTGGAAAGGAAAAATAGGACTTTAGAGGAAATGGCAAGGACTATGTTAATATCTGGAAATCTTCCACAAAACTTTTGGGCTGAGGCTATTAATACTGCATGCTACATAGTAAATAGATGTATGACAAGGCCATTAATAGAAAAGACCCCATATGAATTGCTTAAGGGAAGAAAATCCAATATCTCTCATCTTAGGACTTTTGGTTGCAAATGTTTTATACATAACAATGGGAAAGATGCCTTAGGAAAATTTGACCCTAGAAGTGATGAGGGAATATTTGTCGGTTATTCTTTAAATAGTAAATGTTATAGGGTGTTTAACAAGAAAACATTAAAAATTGAAGAAAGCATGCATGTTAAATTCGATGAAACTGACAGTCTCACTCAAGAACATGTACAGGAGGATGAAGAAATTGGAATGCTGAAAGAGTTTGAACTTAATCCTCAAATGCAGATTCTGGATATGAGAAGTGAACTGCAAGGAACTGTTCCTCAGGACAGAACTGAAAAGAGTGGCACAGAAACAGGGGGAACACATGTTGGTTCCACCTCACAAACTGGTAGTGCTACTCTATCAGGAATTGTTCCTCAGCAAGGGACTTCTGACAATGGATTGACACCCAAGCCTTACAAGTATCAAGGGTCACATCCTGTGGATAAAATAATCTCAGATAAGACTGCTGGGGTTCAAACTAGATCAGCAGTCAAGAATCACAATCTGTGTGCCTTTAGTGCTTTCTTATCTCTTATTGAACCCAAAAATGTGAAAGAAGCACTGAAGGATACAGATTGGATTAATGCTAATGTAGGAGGAATTGAATCAATTCCAAAGGAGTCAAGTTTGGCATCTGGAACCCAAGCCAAGGAACAGGTCCATAATTGGAACAAAATGGGTTTTCAGAAACAAACTTGATGAGGATGGCATGGTAACAAGAAATAAGGCTAGGCTAGTTGTTCAGGGATATAGTCAAGAGGAGGGCATCGACTATGATGAGACTTTTGCTCCAGTTGCAAGACTGGAAGCAATAAGACTTCTTATAGCCTTTGCTACATACATGAAATTTACTCTACATCAAATGGATGTTAAGAGTGCATTTCTGAATGGTTACTTGAAAGAAGAAGTGTATGTCAAGCAACCTCCAGGTTTTGAAAGTGAACAGTTCCCTGAACATGTGTACAAGTTGGACAAGGCCTTGTATGGGCTCAAGCAGGCACCAAGAGCATGGTATGAAAGACTATCAAAATTTCTACTCCAGCATGGATACAAGAGAGTTAAAATTGATAGTACATTGTTTTTAAAAGAAAAAGGTAAGCATCTCTTAATTGTTCAAATTTATGTAGATGATATAATCTTTGGTGCTACTTGTGAAAATTTAAGTAAGGAATTTGCAAACTTGATGGGGAGTGAATTTGAGATGAGCATGATGGGTGAACTCAATTTCTTTTTGGGTTTACAAATTAAGCAAACCTCAAATGGAACTATGATCCATCAACAGAAGCATGTTAAGGAATTACTTAAAAGATTTGATATGGATAATGCTAAGGAAATTGACACACCTATTGCCACTGCCACAAAATTGGATCTCGATGAACATGGAATATCAGTTGATCAAAAATTGTATAGGGGTATGATAGGTTCTCTACTTTAAATAACTGCTAGTAGACCTGATATTGTGTTCAGTGTTGGTTTGTGTGCTAGGTTTCAATCAGATCCTAAGGAATCTCACTTGAAAGCTGTTAAAAGAATATTGAGGTATCTGAAAGGAACAGGTCCCTTGGGACTTTGGTATCCAAAAGGTGGTAGTTTTAATCTTGTTGGATATACTGATGCTGACTATGCAGGTTTCCTTGTTGATAGAAAAAGTACCTCAGGTATGGCACATTTTCTTGGTGAGTGTTTGGTTTCTTGGGGAACTAAGAAACAAAATTCAGTGACACTTTCCACTGCTGAGGCTGAATATGTGGCAGCTGCTTCATGTTGTTCACAGTTGTTATGGATCAAACAACAATTACAGGATTTTGGTGTTGATGTAGGAACTGTTCCTATCTATTGTGATAACACTAGTGCTATTAATATGACAAAGAATCCAGTGCATCACAAAAGGACTAAACACATTGATATAAGACATCATTTCCTAAGAGCCAATTATGAAAAAGGTTTAAACACCATAGCATTTTGTCCCACTGAAAAGCAAATTGCTGACATTTTTACAAAAGCTCTAGGTAGAGATGATTTTGAAAGAAATAGGTTGGAGTTAAGGATGATTAAATTCTCATAAAATCATCAATGCTTTACTTCATAATTGGCTAGAAAATTGCACTTAAAATGAATTTTATTCAAGTCATTATGAATGATTCAGTCCAGGTTAATACTTAAATGTATACTCTTATGCCATATTTCTTATTTAGAGTTGCTAAAATTGAATGATGTTACCCTTATGCTCTTAGAATTTCAGATTGATCAAAATGTTGCAATTTGGAAGGACACAGAATTTTTGTGTTAAGCTCAGGTATGTACTCGTTATTATTCAGTTAATTCAGAAGTGCAAAGGCTATAGGTAACTTGTTATTAGAATAAATCCCACTAAGTTTCCTAACCATATCCAAATTACAAAAGAGTCCCATCGGAGGAACAGTTCCCACTCTGAAAAGGTAACCTGGCAGCCCAACGGCTCTATTTCTCCGGGAGACTCTCAAGAGTCCATAACGATTGCATGTTGTGCTGAGGTAAGTGTGATCGATTCCTACTCTATTTCTACTACTTAATTCATCCTATAAATACACTCCTCCACCCCCATTATTCTTTTGCTTTGCTCACAAATTGAATTCTCAAAATTTCAGAAAGAATAATAAATTATCTCTTAATTCAAATTGCTAAGATGTCTCTTTCTCCTGAAAATTCTTCAACTGCACCCACCTCTGATCAACCAAAAAATCTCAACCCTTCTTCACCCATGGATACCACTGACCTAAACCCTGAAATTCCTGAAATAATCCCAGAAATACCAGAACCTGAAATTCAGGGGGAAGGACTAGTTCCCACGGCTGAATCAATTGCTGAGCAAGTTGAGGATTTGTCACGAGCTATGGTTCTGTATCAGTATCAGGTAAATTTTACCTATCCTCTGAATGTTGTGATAGATGAGGAAGAAAAGGGAGAGGGGTCTGAGGCTGTTCTTGAGGGGGAAGAAGAAACAGTTAAGAGGTTGGAAGCACCCATGCAAGGGTCATCGGGGTCTCCAGAGGCTGCTTTTAGAGCACCTATGGAGGATGTTATAGATGTTGATGAAGCTATAAGTGATAGTGATAGGCCCTTGGTGGATTTGATCAACATTAGGAGTCTGAAAAGAAAATTAGCTAGAAAGGGACCCATTGATGACCATGTGACTGCTGAAATTGCTGCTAAGTTGAAAAAAATAGGTGATAGTTATAAGCCCGGAATTAAGAAGAAAGCTGAGAGCTCCTCCAAGGCAAAAGGACCTGTTAAGGTAGAAGAAAGCTGACTGTTAGGAGGACAAGAAGTGCTGCTAAAGCTGCCGATGAACAGTTAGCTGCTGCTTTAGAAAGAAGCAGAAAAGGGAAAGGGAAACAGGTTGTTGACCATGTAGGAGAGGAAGAACTGGAGGATATTGAATTTGATGATATTGGTGAAGATGATGAGATGACAGATGCTGAGGAGGTTGCTCCTACATCTAAGAAAAGAAAAGTTGTTCAAAGACGGGTAACAAGAAGTTCTGTTAAGGCTGCAGAAAAATCTGCTAAGAGGACCAGGTCCTCTAAAAGAGTTGTTGTAACTGAAAGTTCTGCTAGTGACAGTGATGAGTCTTTTGCTGGGGATAAAAGTGATAGTGAAGCTGAAGGTGATGAGTCTGTACACTGTGTTCATGATGACATGCTTACCAGGAAGGTGTTGAAAGGTAGAGTATTGTCTGATGTGCAAGAAGCAGGGATGCTATGGTTGCTGCAAAAACTGCATGCTCAGGGCTGGAGGGACATAGTCCTTCAGATCTCTGGCAGGTGTGCAAAGGGGATGGTGCAAGAGTTCTACAAGAACTGCTCCATCAAAGATGACAGGATTACTACCTCTGTTAATGAAAATGTGATAATGTTTGATACCAGGGAATTTGGTGAGCTGTTGGGTATTCCTTTTATTGGGTATGACAGTTATGTCAAGAAGGTTTGGCCTGACTTGACAAACTTGCCGACTGATTTGGAGATCACTAGGAAGTTTGCTGAGAATGAAGGGGAAGAAAAACCAGGGCTATGCAGAAAAGTGAGATGCACCCACAGTACCAAGTACTGTTCGAATTTGTAAACAAGGTTGTGATGCCAAGGCAGGAGAAAAGAGGAATTGCCAGTTTCATGGACCTGGTCCTTATGGAACTGTTGGACACTGAAAAGCAGATCAACTGGCCCAGTTTTATGATCCACCTGATAAAAAGGGTGATAGCTGGGAAGAGAAAGCACTCCTTGCCGTTTGGGTTCATCTTAACTGATGTGTTTGCAAAATTGAAGATTTCCTTGGAAGGGGTAGTGAAGGCTACAAAGAAAGAAAAATTTGGCTGTGCCACATTGATCAGTTGTGATTTGCCAGTTCAGGCTGATCCTCCACAGGCTGGTGTTGGGAGGCAGCCATTGAACAACAAAGTGAGGACACTTAGGCAACAGGTTGCTATTCAGGCTGCTGAAATAGCAAGGTTGGAAGAGGAGAAGAATTACAGGAAGGCAGAGGCCACAAAGGCAAAAGAGACCAATGAGGGAATGCTCAAGCAGATGTTTGGTTTGCTTAACAAGTCTCAGGGACCTGGTTCTTCCACATCCTGACCACCTTAGCCTTTAGCCACCTTTTGTCCAGTGGGATTTAGCCTAGTCTAGTGCCTTAGTCTTTTCCTTCTTTAGTCTTTGAATAATTCTGTAGTACTTGCTTGTATCCCCTGGTTTCATCTTTTGGTTACATGAATTGTCTTTGATGGCTAATATCATTGTCTTGCAGTTGCTTTAATCTGATTTATGTTTGCATTTTGAGTTGTCTCAATGGCCATGTGCTGATTAATTCTAACCTTGAGTTATATTTTTTATGCAACCTTTTCAATGATGCCAAAAGGGGGAAGAGTAAGTCTGATTTTGCGCGAACTTATACCTAGTTGAAAATCTGTTCCTTAATGATGAATAAAGTCTCTACTGACTGTTTTTTGAGCTTAAGTTATACTTCAGGACATTAAGGATATGAAGCTATGCTTATGAATTTGTCATCATCAAAAAGAGGGAAAATGTTAGCTTGGATAAGCTTGGAGTTTTGACTGATGACTGAGGAACGGATTCAAAGGACCTGTTCCTTTGAATCACTGCAGCTAAATAGATAATTCATGCAAAATCGTTTAAGTTGAGATATTATTAATTATCCTAATACTAATGTTTATCTTGATAATTATGCAGGTCTAAATGGATACGAAAAGATTGCGTAAATAAAGGATAAAGGATAGAAGATCCGGATTCTAAAGAGTAGAATCCAATTAGGACTCAAACTCAAGGGAGCTTTGGAGTTTTAATTGATCAAGACTTCTTGGCTGCTGGAGCTATAAAACGTGGATCATATCAGCCATAGAAGTGGGCACAAATACAGAGAGTATCGAGCAAAAGCTTAAAAGAGTCATTTGCTTATTTGTGTAATCAGTTAGCTACAGTAGAACTAAGTTAGAACCTGTTCCTTAGATTGAATATTGTAAAAGTTCAAGTCTTAGTTCAACTGTAGTAAGCAATAATCGAGTTGTAAACTTTCTGGTTCAAGTTGTGGACTTGATACAACTTCACTGATCGTGAGAAAGATCACTAAAGGATTAGAGTTAGTCCTAGGTTAGTAAGAAGGAGTCTTGTAACCAAGCGGGTCTTTTTACATAGTGAAGTTGAAATCCTACTTGTGAAGTAGGTCGTGGTTTTTTGATCCCAAGTCAAGGGGTTTTTCCACGCTAATATCTGGTGTTCAATTACTTACAGTTTTAATTCCGCATATCGTATAGTAAAGGAACACATTTTAAGGAACTGGTCCTTAAAACAGTAAAGTGGTGTATCGTTGGAAATAACACCCATGCTACCCCAACCATACACCATGGATATAGACCCCATTATCTCTAACCTAGATTCACATCTATCACTTCAAAAGTCACTAAACCTTTCCAGTTCCCTACTAAAGCATGCCAAGGATCATGATCAACCCAGAAGGAGAGTAAAACTTCCAAGCACAACTCAAAGACTGATCTTGCATCTCCCCCATCTCTCAAGAACGAATCAAAAAAATTTTCCACAAGCCCCAGCCAATGCACAACCAAACAATGCACCACCAAACAATCATCCACCACACCTAATCTTCACTATGCCCCATCGGACAACCCATTACCATAATCTTGGATGAAACAAACCTTAATGGGCCAAGCATTTATGTTTCACTTCACTGTGAACAATCAAGAAATCATTGTTGCAATAGAATACCTCGCTCGAGCCCTAACAAAAGCCATGAGGAGGATAACCCAGAACTTCATAAACTGTCACATGAATCAGAATATACTAAACCCACTAGCCCAACACAACATGTAAGATCTTCACAAGAAACACCTCCAAAACCTTCCCTTTTATCATCCAAAGGATAACAACCCACGAATTCCAATCTTCAACCAGTGGCCACCACCTCTACACATGGACCAAGCACAAATGAACATGAATCAAGCTGCTCCACAAATGAATATGAACCAAGAAGAAGTGAACTTCAACCAAGAAGATGTGGAGGAGATAATACCTCACCATGCACCACCATCAAACCCTTAGAATCCCAATGCTTAAGAACCTGAAGTAGAAATACAACAACAAGATGAGGGAAAATAACATACGGGAGGACCTACAAGCTAAATATTCAAGCCTTCGAGAGGTAACCATAATGCTTTTCAAAGAAACGATGGAAAAAATACGTTTTTTGTCCAAACGTTCTTTACAAATGTTCAATTGACCTACGGTTTCCATGTAACTAACAAGTGGCAAAGTATGCCATGATCATGAGCCCCTCCCTAAGGGAGAATGTGAATTCTTAACAGGAAAATCAAATGAATCAACCACAGAACCCAAATGCTCCAATCAATAGGGTAGTGTACTTTATGATATGGAATGTGTGTGGTGCAAATAATGCTAAATTTAGGCACAACTTTAGATCTGCCTTAAACTACCATCACCCTTGTTTAGTTGTACTCCTTGTAACTCACATGAACGACCATGCTAGAATTAGAGATGAATTTGGTTTCAATGGCATGATTGAATCTCCTGTTGATGCTCGATCGGGTGGCATTGTCATCCTTTGGGACAATGCTTTTGTGTCCTTAGAGGACATGTACATGAGTGGGCAAGAAATTTACGCCATGATGAAGGAAATCCATAATCCTATAACTTTTTTATTCACTGCAATTTATGCTAGCGATGAGTATATTTATAGATTAGCCATTTGGAATAGTTTAATTAATATTAAAAAGTTATACAATATTCCTTGGTTTATTAGTGGTGACTTCAATGAAGTCTTAACGTCTAGTGACAAGGGGGAGGGGTCGTCCAATTAACACAAATCATAGTACCTCCTTTGGAAACTGCCTAGATGAATATTATCTTCAAGACCTAGGGTATAAGGGCAGTAAATACACGTGGACAAATAAGAAAAATTTTGGAAAATTGATCTTAGAGCGATTAGATAGGTGTTTTGCCAATGAGGATTGAATAAAAAAAAATTCCTAATGCTCTAGTTTCACACCTTCCTCGAACTTTCTCTGATCATGCCCCGTTATTGGTGCAACTAAATAGACCTCACATAAATAATTCTGAAATACCATTTAGGTTTGAGAAGATGTGGTGTAATCACCCAGGTCTAATTAATGTGGTGTCTAATTCTTGGGCTTGTAGTGTTGATTTTTATGGCTGGGTTAAAAATTTCCAATATAATATTAAAAAATAGAATGAAGAATATTTTGGTAATATTTTTAAAAAGAAAAAAAATTAATTCTTCCAAAGCTGAAGAGTATTCAAAACTCCCCTAGTTTCCCTACAAGTTTTTTCCTCCAAAACCTTGATAATAAGCTTCAGAATGAGTTTAACAATATTCTTAAAAGTGAGGAAGACTTTCGAAAAATGAAATCGTGCATTAACTGGTCAACTGAAGGAGATGCTAATACTCTTTATTTTCATATTAGTAATTAAATAGGCATAGAGTTAATCGTATTGTCTATATTAAAAACAATGAGAGGAAACTGCTCTTTGATAAATCTAAAATAGAATCCCACATTACTCAATATTTTCAAAACCTTTTCACCACAGATCACCTATTTTCCTACGATATTCATGGTTACTCGAACGATCAACCCCTCACTATACATGATGTAACCAAAATAGGTTCTCCTGTGAGTGACAAAGAGATCATTATTGCTCTCAAATCCTTTAAACCTTTTAAATCTCCAAGTCCTGATGGATTACACCTTTTTTTTTTTTTTTTTTTACAAAATATTGGAGTATAATTGGTCCATCATTCCTCAATCAATGTCATGACATTTTTAATTCATGTTACATGCCAAAATCTTTGAACGAAACATACCTTTTCTTAATTCCTAAATTTGAAAATACGAATGAGATCAAAAACTTTCGTCCAATTGACTTATGTAACAAAATTTACAAGACCATTACAAAGATCATTGAAAATCGTATCTAGCCTTACCTTAACAGTATCATTAGTCCATACCAAAGTGGTTTTCTAAGAAATAGAAAAACTTATGATAGTGCCATTATCATTAAAGAAGTCATCAAATAATTCATGAAGAAAATAGGTACCATTGCCAATATGATCCTTAAAATTGATCTTGAAAAAGCTTTTGACAGAGTTGAATGATCCTTCGTTCATAAAACCCTAAAATACTTTATATTCTCAAATAACATTATTTCTCTGATCATGTCCTGCATTTCTACATCCTCTATAGCAATTCTAATCAATGGAAAAAAACTCCCTTTTTCAATCCTTCAAGGGGCATTCGACAAGGTGATCCTCCATCACCCTACATATTTATCCTTTGCTTAGACATGCTCTCCAGAAATATAAACAGTGAAGTCTCTGCGGGTAAATGGGATGCCATCAAAATTTTAGAAATGGCCCTCATTTTTCCCACCTATTTTTTACTGATGACCTTACTTTTTTCTATAGAGCTAATAGTAAGAGTTGTGAAGCTATAAATGATACCTTGTCCTCCTTCTGTAAACATTCAAGGCAAAAAATTAACCTTGTAAAATCCAAAATTATTTTCTCTAACAATTGTGATCTTACAGTTAGAGAAATACTCTGTCATAATCTTAAATTTAAACAAAGTCCTACCTTTGGAAAATACCTTGGATTCCCTATATTTGACAAAAGCCCAAAGGAAAAATACTTTCAGTGTATTATAGACACTATGAATAATATGTTGGCTAGCTTGTAAATAAAACACCTAAACATTGTTGGTCGCACTACCCTAGCCAAAGCAACCTAGAATTCCATCCCAAACTATGTGATGCAAAACCATTAATTGCTTAAAAATGTGTGTAATGTCATTGATCGAACCCAAAGAAATTTTATATGGGGATCTACTCCTGTAAAGAAAAAATTGTACCAACTAAATTGGGATACTCTAACCTTACCTAGAAATGAAGGAGGACTAAGTATCATTAAAGCTGAAACTAAGAATTTAGCTCTACTTACCAACCTAGCCTGGAGACTTACCACCAATACTTCAACTCTCTGGGCCAAGCTTCTTATATTAAAATACACTTATGTGAATCCTGAAGCTGGCACAAATCACACAAAATATTCTCACAATGGTATTTGGAAAAATATCTTATTAGGCTTTGAATATTGTCAGAAATTTCATTTTGGACCCTAGGAAATGGCCAAAACATAATTTTGGGACAATGAAGGGATTCCCAACCTTTCGATCAGAAAAATTATTCAAGGACCCTTTCACAAAGATGAGGATCGGTTAAACCTGGAAAACCTAAATGATAAAGGTAAATGGAACCTCGACAAGTTATCCTTAAAATTCTCTAATGACATCTTTAACAAAATTACCTCTACCCATCTGCCATTATACCCCGATGGAATAGACAAACCCCGATGAAAATACACAAAAAATGGTCTATTTACTACCCAAACTGCAAGGAGATTGTTGAGGGAAACCTAAATTACCATAGTAAGGGCTTCACTTGGATTTGGTAGCTTAAAACTCTTAGCAAAATAAAATATTTTATTTGGCTTTGCTATCATGATCACTTACCTATTAGAGCTTACCTCCATCATATAGGAATAAACATAAACCCTAAATGTTCTTCTTGCCCTATGGAGGATGAAACTATTCCTCATATATTTTGCCACTGCGCTCATGTAAAACAAATTTGGAGAGACCTCCAAATGAATACTGCTCCTCTCCTCCTTCCAAATCACCATTGGCCTGATCAAATTCATAAAGCCACATGTGACCTAAATCATACTCACTATGATTGGAATGACTTATTCCCTTTCCTCTTATGGAAAATATGGATCAAAAGCAACAATAATCACCACAATAATTTATAGGATGATCCCCTCTCTCTTTGATTCACAAACGCACAATGGAATACATTTTGCTAGCTAAGAACAACCCAATAGCTAGTAAAACCCTAAAACATCATCTCAAATGACACCCCCTCCCCTGAATTGTTATAAACTCAATGTTGATGGTTATGATAAAGCTAATAAGGGTGGCATAGGAGGTGTAATAAGAAATCAGATAGGAGAATGGATCCTAGATTTCTATTCTCATATTCCTTGCTCAGATCAAGTGAATGTTGAGCTCTTAGCTTTTGGCATGGGCTCCTGTTAATAAAAGAAAATGGTTTTCTACCTATAAGAATTGAATCAGACTCTATGGAAATTATTGCACAATTGTTAGACTCTAATACTCATGTTTGTGCTTTATTAAATGATCGTAGAAAATTGATGGTGGAGCCGGGCCAGTTGGAGCTTAACCATTGCTTCAGGGAGCAGAACAAGGTGGCTAATCTTCTAGCCAAAGAAGGAATATCATGCAGTACTAGCTCTAGGGTTTTATATTTTTCCGCAACACATACTAGTAGTATTTTATCACCTCTTTTGTTTAATGCAAACGGGTATACTTGACCAAGAGATATCTCCCATGAATGTTGTAACGTCCTTGCCAACTATTACAATTTTGATGCACAACAAGCCTCAGTACCAGTTGTACACATTCTCTAATATTTATAATATCTCGTAGTTTACCAAAAAAGAAGCTTGAGCCCTGTCATGTTATCCCTTCCAAGATCGATCTCTCAAAGGACTTTGTCATGCAGCTTCAAACCGAGTCAGATATTAGGAGGAAGAGAAACATCCTCGTCAAGGACACACCAAGTTTGATTACTCAGGCGAACATCTATTTGGTGTGGTCTGATTGTAATTGGGGTCCCGAGGTCAGAGTTGGTATTCCTGCCCTCGACAGCCGAGTATGTGATAGAGTCAAGGGGCGCTCTTTCATTTTTATCTACCCCTTAACAATAGGCTTTTTCCCTACCTATCCCAGAGGTGTTGGACACTTTTTGCCACACCTATCATGTATGCATAGCCCAAATCGGCCATGGGATGTGGAGGCACGTTCAATGCCTCGAATTTTTGAGTAAGTTAGCTGGAGTCACCTTCAGTCTCGACCATTTTTTGTACCTCTTCTATCCCTCTCTTCACATGGACATAATTGTCCAGCTCAACAAACGAGGCTCGCACTAGCTGATTATGAAGAGAGAGGATATTGAGGACCGTGGATGGAACGAGCGCTTCGTTCTCCTGCCCACGGATCTTTTGTCCTTGAAGCCTGATTTCCCCGAGCGATGGAATCAAGCATGTGAGTATTTTTCTCCGTGTTTATTATTGCTTCGATCTTTCCTTGTTTAACTCTTTTTTTTGACCTTTTAGCCAAGGTGGTCCCGCTTGTCCGTCCGAATGATTTGACCCAATGGGTCCAGGCTATTATTGATGCCAAACCTAGATCAGAAAGATCATGGATGGTTTTGGCTGCTTTGGACGAGAATCGATGGGCATGCAAACTGCATGATGAGTTGTTCTTTAACCAACTTGCATCTTGTACATTTCCCTCGAGTTGCTTCATTTCGGTGGGTCATCGTCTTTCTTTTTTGTAGGTCCCCCAAAGAGGGCGATCACCGCACCGAGGGATAAAAAGCGAAAGAAAGAGAAGAAGGATGAAGTCCCCGAGGCTGGGGATGCTTTAAGTGCCATTCAAGGTTTGACTGGGAACCTTTTGAAGGGGAAGGGAGAAAAAGGGAAGGAGGAAGAAAGAACTTTCTTTATTTTCTTTCAGTTTTAAAAAAGGAGTTGTCCTCGAGGAAAACTTTGGAGGTGAAACGGGATAGATTAGAGTCTGTTCCTTTTTCCCGAGCTTACTCTTGCCGCTGAGGTGAAGAAAGGTTAGGAGAAGGTCTTGGTTTTTACTACTCATGAGCCTGAGCCGGTTCAGGTTGCTGATAAAGGCAAATGGGGAGTTCAACCTTCATCTGTAGTGGCAGTAGAAATGGATGATGCTCGGCCATCTCGAGTGGAAGACAAGACTCCTTGAGCTACTTCTAAGCCTGCTCCTAATGGAGCTTCTTGGAGGCAGTTTCGTTATATCAAAATTTCTTCCTAGCTTTGTCTCCTAGATGGTGTTATCTAGGTCCCAATTAGTCTTTATGGACTCTTAGGTCCCAAGGAACATGATCGCCTTGGGGAATCCCATATTTCATATTTGATGGATGATGCTGCTTGATGGATATAATTTATTGATATATTTTTATAGTTAAATATTAAGTATTTTAAATAAAACGTGAATAAATATATCCATCTCTCGCATATTTTCTAACATATTTTGCAGGAAGAAGAAATTATCCAAGGTGAAGAAAAATAAGGGATGACCATTGATGATTACATTATTCATAGTGTGATTATAACACTGATAGTAATGTCCGTGAATTGTTTTATGCTGAAGAATAAAAGTGCAAGCGGAAGAAAGTTCATGAAAGGAAGCTACGTATGAATATTTGAAATTGTCATCTAAACCCAACTCACCTTGGCCATCTTGAAAATTTTCCTACCACCTTAGGATATGCCATCTTAGGTAGAACTTTGGCTTTGGAATTTATCTATAAATAGGTAGTAAACTTTGTATGGAAGATCATCAAATTTTCATCTTGCAAGAACTACTTTCTCTTGCTCTTTTTCTTTCTTTGTCTTTTATAACATTAAGCTTTTGTAGTTTTCTTTTGTAGAAGAAATACTACTTCTTCCTAGTCTTTATATTTTTAAAGTTTTTCTTACTCCATAATGGAGTAATCTCTTTTGTTGGGATAGTTGATGAAACTCGGTAATATTTATAATACGTATCTCAGTTTTAATACATGCTTAGCCTGAAGTTTTTAATCACATTTTAACACTGTGCTAGAATTATAGTTTTTACTAAATCTTTATTTTCACATCCGTCTATTTTATATCTAGATTATTGTTATATTAATTTTGTAATTCTCACGGAGCAAAATTAATGTATAATAACTGATGAATAAAGTAGTAGAGTAAAAACTATTTTTCCAAGTCTGTAATCTTGTTTACCTTAGTTTTAATTCTCACGGAGGAATTGTTGTAGGTAAGATTATTGATTTTCCGTAAAAATATTCTCACGAAGTTTTTACTACTTTTTTAGCACAATTCAGGCAAGAAAAATATTTCGGTTTAATCGTCACTAGTTATAATTTGATTAATATGCATAACCTCACGGAGTGTTATTAATTGATTATTTTCTTAGTGAGCAAAATATAATTGAATTAGCAATAAGCAATTATTCTTAAGAGAAATACATGTCAAAACTGAGATATTTATTATAAGTATTACCAAGTGAATTCAACGATTCCCAACTCCTTTTAAATTTGAAATCTTCCGGAAGTTCTTTCTTTTAGTTTAAGTAAATTTAAATTAAAAACTCACTTTTCATCAATTTGATTCTCTCAAATAGTAATTAAAATACTACAAGTCCGTAGCATAGAATACCCAATCTCTGTGGGACGATATCTTAAACTATATTAGAATTTGACAAGAACGAGAACACAATTCCTATGCACTTTGGACCTCGTCAAATTTTTGGCGCCGTTGCCGGGGATTGGCGTACATCTACTTCGGACTAAATATTTGATTACTAATTTGAGGACATATTAATATAAGTAATATTAACATAATCTACTTAATACTACTATAACAATAACTATTGATTACTAACCTTTAACCTCTAATAATATTATATTTGCTTCTAACATTTTTATCTTTTCTAACACTTTTATTTCTTTTAGTATATCTATTATTGTTATTAATTTTCTTTACTGTCACTACTAATATATATATATATATCCTACTTTATTAGCTTTTCATTGTTATTCCTTCTATTTACTGTTTTTGATCGATTACATCTCTTTTATTATAAGTAACATTGTTAATACTTTTTGTTCTTTCTCTTTCTTCTATCTATCTTATACTTAAAAGTCTTATTTTTAGTACTTCTACTTATAGTACGTTTTCTTCCTCAGCTATTTCCGTCAGCTTTCTAGTTTTTCTCTTTTCTTTCTTTTCTTTACCATCAGTACTAGTAATACTATTACTTTATCTATTATATCATATAAGTATTATATTTGACTCATTCCTTTGTAATATCACAAAATGTTGTTGTAGTAATTATAAGTTTCTTTACTAGTGTCACTTATCACTACTACTATTAATATAACTATTGTTTTAGTATTATTTTTATTTCTATTTCCTTCTTCCCTCTCTTTCATTCTGAGCTATCACTACATTTTTATTTTTATTTTTTCCTTTTCTCTTTGTTACTTTCAGTAGTACAACCTTATGATATTATAAGAATTACCATCTTGTCTATCTATCTTTTTAACTACCTCTGTCAAAACTAATACAACTTATTACTTTATCTATATACTAACTACTACTACTTACTATTCCCGTGTCAGTATCACTATATGTTGTTTTGTCATTGTTGTTTCTTTCATTACTAATGTTATTTTTATATATTACCGTACCATTTTCTTTGCTTTGTTACCAAGCATTGCTATTATAATTATAAAGTTCTTTACTATTTTGTTAACCACTTCTATTATTACTACTGTTATTATCTAGTAGTCAATTTTTTTTTCTTTCATTTCAAGATATTATTATTATTATTATTATTATTATTATTATTATTATTTACAGAACTTCTATTACTAATTATTTCTACATTTTAGTATTTTCTTATAATACTTTTATTACAAGTACTTTTTTTTTTTTAAAAAAAAAAAAAAAAAAAAAACTTAACAATTTCAAGTAGTTTATGACCCGCTCTTCTAATAAAGAGTTAGTCATTTACGATCCTGAAATTGAAAGATCTTTGAGATTGTGCAGAAAAGGACAACCATCATCTTCTAAAAGCATAATTTGTGACAAAATGGAACACCAATTAGGAGATAACAATAACCCATTAGGAGTCGCACCACAAGTAGAGGATCAGTTTGATGAAGTAGCACCAAGACCAGCAAACAGAATTCTAAGGGATTATGCTAGACCAGATCACTTCAATTGTGAATCTAGTGTCAGGAACCCACCAGTAGCAGCCAATAATTTTGAAATTAGGACCGGTCTAATTCAAACAATTCAACAGTCTTGCACCTTTACTGGTGATTCAAGTGAAGATCCACATAGTCATTTAATTGATTTTCTGGAACTAGTTGAAACTGCCAAATATAATGGAGTGCCCGCTGAAGCTATCAAGTTAAGGCTATTTCCTTTTTCTTTAAAAGGAGATGCCAAGACTTGGTTGCGAAGTTTGCCTCGAGGTTCTATAACCACATGGGACCAGATGACACAGAAGTTTTTGAACAAATATTTTTCTCCTGCTAAAACAACAAAGTTAAGACAAGATATTTCTAATTTCTTGCAGACTGACACTGAGTCAGTTTATCAAGCATGGGAAAGATTAAAATCAATGTTAAGAAAATGTCCACATCATGACATTCCTGAACATATGCAGTTGTATATTTTCTATCACGGATTAACACGCTCTTCTAGAAATGTGATAGATGCAGCTGCAGGAGGTTCCATCATGGGAAAGACCACAGAAGAAGCATTGCAATTGTTGAATGAAATTTCTGAGAATGCAATCCAGTGGCCATCTGATCGTGTAACCATCAAAAAGGCTGCCACAGTAAACCAGGCAGATGCATTTAATACACTAACACAACAGATTGCCTCCTTGGCACAAAAGTTTGAATCTTTTCAGGTGAATGCACAACAACCAAGCCAGTCTGAGGCTTGTGACATGTGTGGAGGAAACCATCTTAACCATGAATGCCGCGCAAACAATCAGAATGATGAGCAGGCTAATGTCATCGGTTACAAGTCGTACCCTTTTGGAAGCCCAATGGCCCAGATACATCCAGGATTTCAGTGGAGCAATCCAAATGGTGCTGAGAACTCTCAAAGCTTCCAGAAGCAACCAGCACAGGGTCCACCTGGATACCAAAATCAAAATCGTGGGCAATCGAATTTCAGGCCATATCAACAAGCAGCTCCATATCAGCAAAGGCCTCAACAAGCTCATTCAAGTCTCGATGACTTGTTGTACAAGTACATTAAGGCCACTGATGAAAAGATGGAAAGCCAAAACTCAACCCTCAAAAACTTGGAAATTCAGGTAAGCCAATTGGCAACTCTTGTTTCAGAAAAGATTCAAGGTCCCTTACCAAGCAATACGGAGAAAAATCCAAAGGAACACCTTAAGGCCATCGCCTTACGGTCAGGTAAGAATCTTGATGATCCATATGCTGATAGACAGGAAAAGAACCATTTTGAACACCAGGCAGCAAAGGGTAAGAATGTTGAAATACAATATGATCCATCAGAAGAGAATGAAATCAAGAAAAAAGATGAAAAGAATTTTGAAAAAATAACTCCTCTCCCTGTGACAATCCCTTTTCCAAAAAGATGAAAAGAGAAAAGCTTGACAGTCAATTTGCAAAGTTTTTGGAAATTCTGAAACAGATTCACATTAATATTCCTTTCACTGATGCTTTATTGCAAATGCCTTCATATGCTAAATTTTTGAAAGAAATTTTGTCAAGCAAAAGGAAGTTAGAAGAAGTTTCTGTGGTAATGCTTACTGAAAAATGCAGTGCTATACTTCAAAATAAGCTACCACAAAAGCTTGGCGATCCAGGCAGTTTTACGATTCCATGCACTTTGGGAGGAGTATATTTTGTAAAAGCACTTTGTGATTCTGGAGCTTCAATAAATCTGATGCCATTTTTTATTTTTAGAAAATTGGATCTTGGTGACATAAAAAATACTGTTGTCTCTGTTCAATTTGCTGATCAAAGTACTAAGAAACCTAAGGGAATTATTGAAAATGTGCTTGTGAGAGTAGATAAATTTGTGTTCCCTGTAGATTTCATAGTACTTGAAATGGAAGAATGTCCTGATGAGCCAATAATTTTGGGTAGACCTTTTCTTGCTACAGGTAGAGCAATCATAGATGTCCATCAAGGACAACTAATTTTGAGAGTAGACGAAGAAAGAGTCATTTTTGATATGCACAAGATTCTAAAATTTCCCGAAGATGAGACATCATCTTCTTGCTTTTCAATTGACATGATTAGTGATCTTGCAGATGAATTCAAAGATGACCAATTGATTTCAGACTCATTGGAAAGATGCTTGGCCCAATCTGGCACAAGGCAGGATGATGATCCGACAATTAGAAGTGAAGCTGAAATATTGGAAAATGATTCTGAAGAAGAGGGAGAAATGCTATCAGAAAATGCTCGACCAAAAATTGAACTCAAAATTCTCCCTTCCCATTTGAAGTATGTTTATCTTGAGCCTGAATTATTTCCTGTGATAATTTCATCTTCTCTGACTGCAGAACAGGAACATAAATTGATTGAAGTACTGACAGCACACAAAGGAGCCTTAGGGTGGACTATAGCAGACATCAAAGGCATTAGTCCAGCTATTTGCACACATAGAATTCTCATGGAGGATAGCTACAAGCCAATAGTCCAACCCCAAAGGAGATTGAAGACAGCAATGCAAGAAGTTGTGAAAAATGAAATAATAAAACTTTTGGCTGCAGGTATTATTTACCCCATTTCTGACAGCCCTTGGGTAAGTCCTGTTCAGGTGGTACCAAAGAAAGGAGGCATGACAGTTGTAAAAAATGAAAATAATGAACTCATACCTACCAGAACAGTAACAGGATGGAGAGTCTGTATTGATTACAGGCGTCTCAATGATGCCACAAGAAAAGATCATTTTCCTTTACCATTTATTGATCAAATGTTGGAAAGGGTAGCAGGTTATGGTTTTTACTGTTTTCTTGATGGATATTCAGGGTATAACCAGATATCAATTGCACCAGAAGATCAGGATAAGACAACTTTCACATGTCCCCATGGAACCTATGCCTATAGGAGAATGCCTTTTGGTTTGTGTAATGCACCTGCATGTCAGCTATTTTCTCAGACATGACTGAAAAATTTTTGGAAATTTTTATGGATGATTTCACCCTTTTTGGTAAAACATTTGAAGATTGTCTTAATCACTTGACCTTAGTTCTTAAGAGATGTGAAGAGACAAACTTGATTCTTAATTGGGAGAAATGTCATTTTATGGTTACCGAGGGAATTGTTTTAGGACATAAAATCACTGCTAAAGGGATAGAAGTTGATAAGGCAAAAATTGATCTTATAGCAGGATTACCCCCTCCCATAACTGTTAAAGGTATTAGAAGTTTTCTAGGTCATGCAGGTTTTTACAGACGGTTCATAAAAGATTTTTCAAAGATTTCAAAACCGTTGACTAACCTTTTGATGAAAGATGTTAAGTTTGATTTTTTAGGAGATTGTATGAAAGCTTTTGACACTCTTAAGGAGAAATTATCATCTGCCCCTATAGTTGTGTCCCCTGATTGGAACCAACCTTTTGAGGTCATGTGTGATGCTAGTGATACAGCTGTTGGAGCTGTTTTAGGCCAGAGAAAAGATAAAATTTTCCGTCCCATTTACTATGCCAGTAGAACATTGAATGAAGCTCAGCTCAACTATGCCACAACAGAAAAAGAACTACTGGCAGTAGTATTTGCTTTTGATAAGTTCCGTTCCTATTTAATAGGAACCAAGGTCACTGTTTTTACTGATCATGCAGCTTTAAAATACCTCTTAGCAAAGAAAGATGCCCGCCCTAGATTGTTAAGATGGATTTTACTTCTCCAGGAGTTTGACCTTGAAATAAAAGACAGGAAAGGGACAGAAAATCAGGTAGCTGACCATTTGTCTAGATTAGAGAACCCTCCTCTTGAGTCTAGTGATATAAAAGAAGAGTTTCCTGATGAACACATCTTTTCTGTCAGCTCAGTAGTGACTCAACCACCCTGGTTTGCAGATATTGCAAATTACTTGGTTGGAAAATGGACACCTCGAGATCTCTCTTACCAACAGAGGAAAAAACTTATATCTGATGCTAAATATTATCTGTGGGATGATCCTTACTTGTTTAGAATTTGTGCAGATAATATCATTAGAAGATGTGTACCTGAAGATGAAATGTCAAAGATTTTGTATCATTGTCATGATGGAGCAATTGGAGGACATTATGCTTCAAACCGAACTGCTTTCAAGGTTTTGGAAGCTGGATTCTTCTGGCCAACACTTTTTAAGGATGCCCGTGTGTATGTTGCACAATGTGACAGGTGTCAGAGAACAGGTAATATCTCAAAGAGAGATGAGATGCCATTGCAATCTATTCAGGTATGTGAAATATTTGATGTCTGGGGTATAGATTTTATGGGACCTTTTCCTTCATCTCATTCATTTGAATATATCATTGTGGCTGTTGACTATGTTTCACGATGGGTTGAAGCCATTCCCACAAGAAAGAATGATGCTCGAACAGTGTGCAATTTTCTCAGAAAAAATATTTTTACCAGATTTGGCACACCACGAGTCATCATTAGTGACCAAGGGACTCATTTCATGAATAAGCAATTTTCTGCTTTATTGTCAAAATATAGTGTGACTCATAAAACTGGAACACCGTATCATGCTCAAACTCAAGGGCAAGTTGAGGTTTCCAACCGTGAACTAAAAAGAATTCTTGAAAAAACTGTTGGAATCTCAAGAAAAGACTGGGCTTTAAAATTAGATGATGCATTATGGGCATACCGAACGGCGTTAAAAACGCCGATTGGAACATCCCCATATAAATTAGTCTTTGGAAAAGCTTGCCATTTGCCTGTTGAATTGGAACACAAAGCCTTTTGGGCACTGAAAGCATTGAACTTTGATTTAACCTCTGCTGGTAAAAATAGATTTTTGCAGGTTAATGAGTTGGATGAACTGAGGATGGAAGCCTATGAAAATGCCAAGATTTACAAAGAAAAAACAAAAAAATGGCATGACAATTTGATCCGACCAAAAAATTTTAAAATTGGAGATCAGGTACTTCTTTACAATAGCCGTCTCAGGCTATTCCCAGGAAAACTGAAATCCAGGTGGACAGGTCCTTACAATATTACAAATGTTACTCCGTACGGAGCAATTGAAATTCAACAAAGCAATGGAGGAGAAAAATTTAAGGTCAATGGTCACAGGCTAAAATTGTACTTTGGAGGACATTTTGAACAACACCCTTCAGTAACCATGATAGTATGATGAGTGCCGCTGTTACTACGTCGAGCTGACGACGTTAAACTCAGAACTATGGTTCTTTATCCCGTAGCCATTGAGGGTGAAGCAATGGAGCCTCATAAGTCCCACTTAGATCTGACTAATTAAATGCTTAACCAATTGATCTGGTCAATATCCAGATTATTGTACAACCGGAACATCTCATGAAGGCCTCTACAAAAACAGAGTCACCTAGACAAGAGTAACTCCATGTTGATCGGTATGCCTAAGTTACTGGTTGGTTAACCATTCCATTGTCCAAATCTAATGTTGGCACAGGTAAATTTCTAGTTTATATTCAAACTAGGACCTAATGACTGATAAGGTCTAAAAATAATCCAGTCTATTACACATAGAACATGTGTGGTCACAGTTTCTTTCAAGCTTTCTTCTGTGATAGTATATTTGAAAGCCAAAAAGATTTTTATTTTACTAATAAAATAGTATTTTTATATTAATTATATTATATTTATATAATCCAACTACCACTTGATCCTTCTTCATTCTTTTTTTTTCACCCTTCTTTCTTTCACTTATCTTAAAAAGCATTTTCATCCAGGAGAATGAAATGTTCAAGTATGGGGGAGGTTATTTATATATTATATACTATTTTCCTCTTATTTATGGTCTTAATTGTAGGTTTTTAATTAACAATATAAATTTTTGTTCGTTCTGTTCAATATTATTTCTTTTTATATTCACCATATGATTTTTCATGTCTATGATTTTGACTTTGTGAAAGCAAGAGCAAACATCTTCAACTCAGAAAATCATTGGAATTGAGAAAAATTATGATCACAAAGAAGGTAGAATCAATGAACTTGGCTAGAACTTGCTCTGAATGTTCTTCGAGGCGAAATAATGGATGATACTGATTTTTGAAAAATGAAATTAGGCCTTCTTTGATACACAATTCAAGCCTCTCAATTTTCTATCCAAATATACATATTTTTATCTTTTCAAACCCTTCTTTGAGCCTTAATCCTATTTTTTTTTTCCCAACACCATGATATATTACAAAAAAAAAAAAATGATATATATGATATATGTATATATTGTTTACATATATATAAAGAAAAAAAAAAGATTTATTGTTTCTTCCAGCTTTGAATGAGCAAAGATTAAACATCACCAAAAGGAAGAAATATTACCAAAAGAAGCAATGTTGTGAATATATGAATATATATGATATAGCAAAAAGAAAAAAAAAAGGAAAAAAAAAAAGTATTACCGAATGGAGAAAGAATTGAGAAATGTGAGCTCCAAGCTGGAAAAAGAACAGTCACTATCAAATATCCTTATCCTACCAGCCTGAAGCCTAACATTACAAGCCATGAAAAGTCCTAAAAAGATTTTGAAAGTCAGTATTGTATCTATATTAGTGGAGATGAACATGACGAGCAAGCCTATGGACAAGACAATGATACTTACTGAATACATGATCATAACTCTATCAATTTTAAAAGATTCAAGGGGAGAAGGCTGCAAGTTCTTGTTGATCAAGTCAAAATTCAGAAATAAGGTAAAGAATTTGGTGAAGTAAAAAGAATAATTGCATTGAGCATGATGAAAGAAGTTTATCTTGAATAAATTTTTTATCCTACAAAGATCATAAGTTTGAAGAAAATATTCTTATTTAAAAAAAAAAAAAAAAAGAAGATCTTTTTCCTCGAGGACGAGCAAAGATTCAAGTATGGGGGAATTTGATGGATATAATTTATTGATATATTTTTATAGTTAAATATTAAGTATTTTAAATAAAACGTGAATAAATATATCCATCCCTCGCATATTTTCTAACATATTTTGCAGGAAGAAGAAATTATCCAAGGTGAAGAAAAATAAGGGATGACCATTGATGATTACATTATTCATAGTGTGATTATAACACTGATAGTAATGTCCGTGAATTGTTTTATGCTGAAGAATAAAAGTGCAAGCGGAAGAAAGTTCATGAAAGGAAGCTACGTATGAATATTTGAAATTGTCATCTAAACCCAACTCACCTTGGCCATCTTGAAAATTTTCCTACCACCTTAGGATATGCCATCTTAGGTAGAACTTTGGCTTTGGAATTTATCTATAAATAGGTAGTAAACTTTGTATGGAAGATCATCAAATTTTCATCTTGCAAGAACTACTTTCTCTTGCTCTTTTTCTTTCTTTGTCTTTTATAACATTAAGCTTTTGTAGTTTTCTTTTGTAGAAGAAATACTACTTCTTCCTAGTCTTTATATTTTTAAAGTTTTTCTTACTCCATAATGGAGTAATCTCTTTTGTTGGGATAGTTGATGAAACTCGGTAATATTTATAATACGTATCTCAGTTTTAATACATGCTTAGCCTGAAGTTTTTAATCACATTTTAACACTGTGCTAGAATTATAGTTTTTACTAAATCTTTATTTTCACATCCGTCTATTTTATATCTAGATTATTGTTATATTAATTTTGTAATTCTCACGGAGCAAAATTAATGTATAATAACTGATGAATAAAGTAGTAGAGTAAAAACTATTTTTCCAAGTCTGTAATCTTGTTTACCTTAGTTTTAATTCTCACGGAGGAATTGTTGTAGGTAAGATTATTGATTTTCCGTAAAAATATTCTCACGAAGTTTTTACTACTTTTTTAGCACAATTCAGGCAAGAAAAATATTTCGGTTTAATCGTCACTAGTTATAATTTGATTAATATGCATAACCTCACGGAGTGTTATTAATTGATTATTTTCTTAGTGAGCAAAATATAATTGAATTAGCAATAAGCAATTATTCTTAAGAGAAATACATGTCAAAACTGAGATATTTATTATAAGTATTACCAAGTGAATTCAACGATTCCCAACTCCTTTTAAATTTGAAATCTTCCGGAAGTTCTTTCTTTTAGTTTAAGTAAATTTAAATTAAAAACTCACTTTTCATCAATTTGATTCTCTCAAATAGTAATTAAAATACTACAAGTCCGTAGCATAGAATACCCAATCTCTGTGGGACGATATCTTAAACTATATTAGAATTTGACAAGAACGAGAACACAATTCCTATGCACTTTGGACCTCGTCACTGCTCAGCATGCCATTCATGTATGTTCTCTTCCTCTTAGCTTTTCCCTTTCAGCCTTGTATTTGTTTCCTTTTCTAATTCTTCAAAATTTTCCTTTGTAGTGTTATATCAATTCCATCAGGGCTGCCGAGACCGAATGCCACCGAGATGAGTATCTTAGGCAAATGAGGGCAGGATGGAGGCGAGAGCGGGCAGGTCTCGAAGCTCAAATGAGGGGTCTTGAGAAAGAGTTGTGCGCGAGGCTTGAGCTTGATCAAGCCAAAGATGCTTCTGAAAAATCTGATCTCGAGATGGTCAAAGCCCTTGAGGCCAAGTCTGCTGTTGAGAAGAGGATGTCTCATTTGAAGGAGCTCTGCGATGCCGAGCTAAAGAGAGTGAGAGCCGAGGCCCAATCAGTTATTAATGAGTGTGCCAAGAAATTTTATGTTGACTTGAAGCAGAAGATGCTCAAGATGAATGAGAACGCTGGAGAGAAGGAGCAGCTGGTAAAGGAGAGAGAACGGCTCAAAAATGAGGTTAAGATCTTGAGGAGCATAGTAAATTCTTTCTCCTCGAGACGTGGGATGAGGAGGACTTGGGCCAAAGTTGATAAGAATTGGGCCGTTATCCAAACGAGGCTAAAGGCTCTAAAGGACTGTTGTAGCGGCGTTAACCTCGATGCCGAGATTGCCAAGGCTGAGAGCGATACTGCCACGACTCAAAAATTAATGGAAAGTCTTCCTTCGAGCAGTGAGAGCTTAGATGAGGAGGAAGATGACTTCGAGGCGGAGGGTTAGAGTAGTATTTTTATTTCTTTTTGTCGATATATTGTTAAGGCCTTCGGGCCACTTGCTTTGCAAATGCTTTGGCCTTTGAGCCTTTTTCTAAATGGAAATTCTCTTTTCGAGAATATTGAATTTGCTTGCAAGGCTTTTAGTATTTTTCTTAGTTCGAGCTAGCTTAGGACGACGTAGGTTTTTGAAACCAGAGCAGGTCTTTATTTTCATTTTTTTGATCAATATCAAGCAGTTGCAATTTATAATTTTCTGGATTCCCCTTCTTATTATTATTCAGATAAGAATCCTCTCGCCCACGAGTCGGAGGCTTAACTTACAATTGACTATGCATATCGAATGATAATAAAAAGATATTGAATCAAAGTTTATTTCATTGATAAGTTGCATCTGCGAGCCTTTATTACAATAAATGCCTGGCCATAAAAGGGCTTTGGCTGAAAAGCTAGAAGATAAAAAATATGAACATATTGAACGTATTGAGCGAGTTTCCAAGGGTAGCCCTCGGTGAAGTGATCGCTCGTTCTCCGAGGATCTTGTCTGGTGGAGTCCCCGGTTGTTGAGTCCTCGTTTATTTGGAAAAAAAAAAAGAAAACTTTCACTCCAATTGATCAATCAATTATTAATTTGGAAAGTTCCTGTTTTCCCCTTCTCCCCTTCCCATAGTGATCAAGTGCATGAAGCAAGGCTTGATTACTAGATCTCATTTTCTTTAGGAGAAACAGATAAGGGGTCTTGTCAACTTGACCATATCATTTGCTTGGCCCGATCGGGGCGACTGTACTCTTCATCGCAATTAAATAAAATTCTCGCGCTATTCGCTGCTCTCCTCGGATGGCTATTACTCCCCACTGAGTTGGGAACTTGATTACCTGATGCAGGGTCGATGGTACGGCTTCCATTTCGTGCATCCAAGGTCTCCCAAGAATGGAGTTGTAAGCCATGTCCTCGACCATCACTTGAAAGGTGGTTTTCTTATCCACCCCTGCAGTTGTAGTGACGGTTATTTCTCCCAAAGTTTTTTCGGTGGAATTGTGGAAACCTGTTCATATGGTTGCCTTTGCGACGTGGTCTTTAAACCACATTTTCTTGATTGCTCCTCAGTTGGGTGCCCAATATCCATGTGAAATTCGCAATGTTGAGTTTGGTTTCTCTTGGTCGGGGGTGTTCTAAATGTCTTTGGGAAACCTCACACCCTGATTAATCATCCCTTTGATCGCATTTACCAGCTCGTTGGTCGATATGCTAAAATTATACTCAGATATCCGAGGCAAATCTTTCTCCTTGGACACCATGCACGGGCCCGAGGACCTTTGATTGGAGTATGAGCCAGACTTTCCTCTAAGCCGCTGGCTCACATGCTACTACCCTCTAAGGGGTTGACTAACGTGTTGCTTCTAGGCCCCGTTGTATGATTCATATTGATTTTTCGAGTTCCCTCATGGCGCATCGGTGCGTCGAGAGGACTCAGATCGACCTTAATAGGAATGGTTCCTACCTGTCCTTCTCCATTCTGCTTCCTCGAGCCTAATTTTTGTTGTTGCCCGATCATGAAATACATCCCAAGTTCGACCTTGACATTGCTGGAGCTCTTTCTTTAATTCAGCTGCGGCCTCGGAATTACTCACATTGAGATTCTTTTCGAAGGCCATGACTGCCAAACTGTCATCCATTTTCGGTAGATCCATTCTCTCAGCCTGAAAGCATTTAAGGAAATCCTTGATTTGCTCGAGATATCCTTGTTTTATGTCGAAGATGTATTGGGTAAAAATTGGCTCGCCTACGTGGCACCTCGGTAACACGATCTGAGGGTGACCGAGCAGATGTTGGTAAGTTGTGAGCCGAAGCAAGACGTAAGTCACCGAAGTCAAGGACCAAAGCTAATGACCGAAGGAAGAAAGCAAGACGTTTGCCTCGGTGAAAGTGTCACCTCGGTCGATCGATTTGTGATCCTAAATCAGTTTAGGCCCATACAAATTGGCGCCGTCTATGGGGATACGGGCATAAATGCTTGGTTCCAAAGTTGAATGTCTTCGTCATTTGAATTCACGTCACTTACTCGACGATATGGCTGACAATAGTAGAAATCCTACTGAACCGCAGTTAACTCTCAATGGACAGACTAGCATTCAGTCGAACCCAAACTCTTCATCTTCGATGACAACCGAAGCTTTTCAGGCTTATGTTGTTGCCACACTAAAAGCTCTTCAAAATCAGTAAGCCGAGCAGGCTAACATTAATGCTGAATTTTGTGCCTCATTAGAGGCGAGGAACAACTCAACGCCGAATGGAGTCCCACCTGTGGCTCCAAATGGAGGCATCCCGCTCTTCGTTTCTACGGGTGCGATAGCATGGGGACCTCAAAATGGGGCCACATCTGGGGGTTCGGGTACCTTACCGAGCACCACGCCACACTTCGGGACGATTCCTACTGTGGCATAAACTACCTCCTTGGTAGACGGTGAAAAACTAACCAAGGAGATTGAAGTCCGAGTCAAGGCGCGTGTGGAAAAACGCATCGATAGCGTCCCAGGGGTGACTAAGGCTCAAGATGCTCTTGATATGGATCAATATAGGCAGTTGCCGTTCAAGCCCGAGGCTGCTCCAGGCCCAACTCCAAAAAATTTCAAGCTCTTCTTTTTGAAAAAATGTGATGGGACCATTGATCCCAAAGAACATATGACCGAATACATGTCAATGGTATTGAGAAACGACTTAACGGATATAGAGAAGGAGTCGATGTTCTTGAAAAAATTTGGCGAATCTCTAGAAAAGGGAGCACTATGTTGGTACATGTGTCTATCATCGGGGTCGATTTCCACGTTTAAGGAGCTGGTTAACGTATTCGTTAAATCTCACACCGGGGCACAGAAAATCCTCCAAAGGAAGGAGGATATCTTCGAATTCAAACAACAGCTCGGTGAGCCACTCAAGGAGTTCCTTGAGCGCTTTCATGCTGAGCGCATGGAGCTACCTCCCATGGATGATACTCTAGCCATCATGGCATTTGAGAAATGCATCAATGTTCGCAATTCTGAGGCTTCTGCTGAGTTGCGAAAATAGCACCAACAATATCAAACCCTAAAGTGGAATGATTTTCACAATAGGGACTACACCAAGATCAGGCTGGAGGAAGCCGAGTAATGGCCGAAGCCACAGCTACAAGAACCGAAACGAATCCTCATATCGCATCGAGGCGCCGCGAGGAAACTCAAAGGGGAGGTATGAACCATACACTTCATCGAGGCAGCCTGTTAGCCAAAGGCTGGGAAATTCGCTTGGAAACTCGTTTGGAAACTCGCATGTGAGCCAACGGCTCGGAGGAAAGGTATTCCCCAATACGAATCAAAGGAACTCCTCGATCCCAGCTCTGGTCTCAAATAATAAGGAGCTACCTCGCATCCCCGACTACAACTTCAGCATATGACCTCGGAGCTGGTCAATATAGTGAAGGGGACAGTCGGGGTGAGAATACCAAAGGACATGAGAACTTCTGCTGATAAAAGGGATCAAAATCTACACTGTGAGTTTCACGCAGATTATAGTCACCGCACCGAGGACTGCAAAGCATTGCACCTCGAGGTAGCACACTTATTGAAGAAGGGCGTGCTAGCTGAATTCCTCACTGATAAGGGGAATGAAAACTACACAAAGAATCGAGGTGATGGACAACCATCTCGGGCCTCACCCCCCGAGAGAGTCGTGAATGTTATCACCGGGGCATCAGAGGTGAATGGGGTGAATTTTGCAGCTGCTAAGAAGTTCGCCAAGCTGTCAATCACCATGGAGAAAAGAACTCGAGTTTGAGGCTCGGGTAAAGAAATTTTATTTGATGATGACGATTTTGATTGTATGATGTTCCCTCACCACGACGCTTTAGTCATCATGTTGAGAATAAATGACTCGGATATCAAACAAGTCCTGATTGAACCCGGTATCTCGGTCAACATAATCAGCTACGGGGCCATTAAAAAGATGTGGTTGAAGGGAGAAGTTATCCCTAAGGCAACTGTGTTGACTGGCTTCAACAACTCCACTGAAAAGACATTGGGTAAAATCACACTCAAAACGTTCGCCGAAGGAGTTTGCAAGGAAACACTGTTCCAAGTTCTACCCGAGGATATGGCGTACAATGTGATCCTCGGTAGACCATGGATTCATTACATGGAAGCTATTCCATCCACTCTTCATCAAGTGATCAAGTTCCCTACCCCATGGGGAGTTCGGTCAATAAAAGATGAGCAACAAGTAGCAAGAGAGTGCTATTCGGTTGCATTGAAGAGTGGAGTCGTCCAGACTGGACCAAAGAAATAGCAACCAATGCAACCGAGGTTGAACGAAGAAGGAGGATCAAGTTCCCAAGATGACCACCAAGGAGAAGTGGAGAAGATCCCGGTGTGCATACAAGAACCTCGAAATCAAAGAGCCGAGGACTCCACCATAGAAGAGCTGGAATCTTTCATGTTATCGAAAGATTTTCTAGAGAGGAAAGTGTTTGTCGGATCGGAGTTGGACCAGAGTCGAAGAAAGCTATCATTGAAGTTTTGAAGTCCAACAACGATTGCTTTGCTTGGTCCCATTCAGATATGATCGGTATCCATCCGAAGATCATGACCCATAAATTGAATATGGACCCCCAATTCAGCGCGGTGAAACAGAAGAAGAGACCACACGCTGGAGTAAAAAAGAAAGCAATCGAAGATGAAACTATGAAGCTGCAAGAGAATGGCTTCATAAGAGAGGTGAAATACCCCGAATGGCTGGCTAATGTCGTCGTTGTGCCTAAAAAGAACAACAAACGGAGGATGTGTGCAGATTACACTGATCTAAACAAGGCTTGCCCCAAAGACTCCTATCCATTGCTACAGATAGATAGGTTAATAGACTCCACGGCTGGACACAAACTGTTAACCTTCTTAGATGCTTATTTGGGATATAATCAAATCCTCATGGATCCGAAGGACGAAGAAAAGACCTCATTCATCACTGAGCGAGGCACTTTTTGCTACAAGGTAATGCCCTTTGGTTTGAAGAATGCTGGGGCGACATACCAAAGACTAGTGTGTCGCATGTTCAAAGAGTACATTGGAAAATCTATGGAAGTCTACATAGATGATATGCTGATGAAGTCTATTCGAATGGAAGATCATCTGAACAATTTGAGAGAAGCTTTCACTGTTCTGAGGCAATATGTCATGAAATTGAATCCTGAGAAATCTGCCTTCGGTGTAGGGTCGGGAAAATTTTTGGGATTCAGAGTCTCTGAACGGGGAATCGAAGCCAATCCAGACAAGATCAAATCCATCGAAGAAATCCCTGATGAGTTAACCTGGGTAAAGAAAGTTCAACGCTTGACTGACCGAGTTGCTGCCTTGAGTCGATTTATCTCAAGGTCTTCGGAGCGATGCCACAAATTCTTCTCTGTCTTAAGGAAGAATAATCACTTCGAGTGGACACTGGAGTGCAAAGAAGCGCTAAGGGAGTTAAAACGTTATCTGGCTAACGCGCCGTTGCTCGCCAAGCCAAAAGATGGTGAAACTTTGCTAGTTTACTTGGCTGTATTTGAGTTGTCAGTTAGTGCTGTGTTAGCTCGAGAAGAAGATGGAAAGCAACAACCTATCTACTATGTGAGTAAAACACTCCTCGATGCTGAAACTAGGTATCCTCATTTGGAGAAACTATCACTTGATTTAATTATTACTACTCGGAAACTACGACACTATTTTCAATGTCATCCTATAGCAGTAGTTATCACCTTTCCCTTGAGAAGTTTATTGCATAAATCGTAGTTGTCGAGGAGGCTATCCAAATATGCAGTAGATTTAAGTGATTATGATATCACCTATCAACCCCGAACGACCATTAAATCTCAAGTCTTGGCCGACTTCGTGGCTGATTTCAGTGTTGGGATCATACCCGAAGCTGAAAAGGAGAACTCGATGTTGAAGGGTTCGACTTCGGGGCTATGGGTACTCTACACCGATGGGGCGACCAATTCTAAGGGTTCGGGATTAGGCATAGTGTTGAAAGCATCCACCGGGGAGAAAATCAGGCACTTAGTTTGGTTTAAAAAGGTGACCAACAACGAGGTTGAATACGAAGCAACCTTAGCAGGCTTGGAGTTAGCAAAGAAATGGGGGTAGAGAGAATTAAAGTAAGGTGTGATTCGCAACTGGTGGTAAACCAAGTGCTCGGTGAATATACGACTCGTGAGCCCAGAATATAGCAATTCTTGAACCAAGCACAAAGAATCTTGGATCATTTCCAAGAATAAATCAAACAAATACCTCGGGAAGAGAATACCAAAGCTGATGCCTTGGCGAACTTGGGTTCGGCGGTTGACAAGGCACACTTGGGGACTGATTCAGTGGTTCGGTTGCTGTCTGCGCAAATGAAAGAAATGAATTTGAAAGTCAACTCGGTGGACCACAAATGGGATTGGCGGAGTAAGTTTATCTCTTACTTCGACTCAGGGACTCTCCCCCGAGACAAGAAATAGGCAAAAATGTTAAGGACTCAAGCAGCTTCGTATTTTATGATTGGGGGAAATCTATATAGGAGATTATATAGCGGCCCGATGGCCAAATGCTTGGGTCCAGATGAAGCTAGATATGTGATGGCAGAAATACACGAAGGCGAATGTGGCAACCACTCGGGAGGAAAGTCCTTGGTGGGAAAATTACTTCGAGCTGGGTACTCTTGGCCCACTATCTAGCGCAAATGCAAAGGCCTTCGTACAAAAATATGATAAGTGCCAATGCCACGCCCGAATGATTCATCAGTAAGCTGAACCCCTGCATTCGGTCGTGTCACCATGGCCCTTCATGAAGTAGGGAATGGATAATGTTGGCCCCTTACCGAAGGGAAAAGGTGGTGTTCGATTTATTCTTGTTTTAACTGATTACTTCACAAAATGGGTGGAAGCAGGAGCTCTCACTGAGGTTAAACAGAAGGAGCTAATCGATTTTATCAAGACAAACATCATCTACAGGTTCAGCGTCCCAAGAGAGATCACTTGTGACAATGGTAAACAGTTCATGGGAGCAGCTATCACTGATTTCTTCAAACAATGAGGAATAAAAAGAATAGCGTCGACCCCATACCATCCAAGCGCCAATGGTCAAGCTGAATCCTCAAACAGAATGATAATTAAAAGTCTCAAGAAGAGGCTTGATGAGAAAAAAGGCCCTTGGCCCGAAGAGTTTCCAGGTGTGTTGTGGGCTATGCTAACAACAGAGAAGAACAACACCGGTGAAATCCCATTCTCCCTTGCCTATGACATTGATTCACTTATCCTTGTGGAAGTGGGCGAACCAAGTCTTCGGTACGCTCACACCACTGAGGATGCCAATCAGCAAGCCACGCGCATAGAGTTGGACTTGCTCGAGGAGAAAAGAGAGTTGGCTTTGATTCGGTTAGCAGCACAAAAGAGGCAGATCGAGGCATATCTCAACAGGAAAGCCAAACTTAGGGATTTTAAAGTTGGCGATTATGTGTTGAAAGCTTCGAATCAGTCAACAAAGGAAAAAAATAGGGGAAAACTCATTGCAAACTGGGAAGGACCTTACAGAGTCAAAGCAATTTTTGGAAAAGGATCCTATCAGATCGAAGATTTACAAGGCAAGCCCGAACCTTTGAATTGGAACATCTCTAATTTGAAGCGGTACTACTTCTAAAATCAAGGTAAGCATTCCTTGATTATTTAAAATTTACCCACAGCCTCCAACCGAAAAATGCTCCTAGGGCTTCGGTCGAAATGTACTAACTTGCTCCTCGTTTCATTTTACTTGACCTTTTCAGGAAGCGGATAAAATGATTTCTAGTGCTCGGATCTTTATCAAGATTCAAACTCGAACACGGAAGGGGGGAGGGGGGGAGGGGGGGGGGAGAATAAGGGGCGGGTTGCAACCGAGGTCGATACTGAGCCTCTCAACCGAAGTCTATTTATTCAGCAACCGGGGACTGACACCCAGGAGCGCCCGATAGTGGCATGTTGTTTTTTGCGCCTAAGTTTTACTTCGACTAGGCCCTAGGTAAAAATCTGATTGTGGCTCGTTGATATCATCAATGAAATAAACTTGATTCAATATCTCTTTGTTTCTATGATCTTGCACGCTGAAGTTACACTTTAAATGCATTGACTCGAGAGCGAGACGTCGTTCTAAGTTTGCATCGATTTTATTTGATTAAGTCTTGCAAGCAAAATACTTTAAGTGTTCGGCTCAAAGTCTCTCAAGAGGCAATACAAAAGCTAACACTTAAAATAAAAAATACGAAATCTATTCATTGAAAAGCCCGAAGGCTATGAAATTATTTACATAAAAAAAGGACCCGGAGGTCCAAGACATATACATCAAAAGGCCCGAAGGCCTACAAAAAAAAAAAAAAAAAAAACAAGAAGTGAAAGTAGGAACTCTAGGCCTCGAGCCCATCATCTCCCTCCTCGGAGACCCCCTCCTCGGTGTCTTCACCACGTTCATCTTCGTCTTCTTCTTCATCATCTTCGGCATACTCCTCGCCCGAACCTTCACTTGAAGGTAGATCATCAATAATGGCTTGAGCTTTGGCTGCCTTGTCTTCAGTCTTAGCAATTTCTTCCTCCAAGTTGAGCTCGCCGGCGCGGCATTGCTTGAGCAGCCTTAGCCGAGATTTGATAACTGTCCAATGTTTATCCAACTCTGTCCTTTGGCCTTGACCTTGGCCCTATCTTTGCGGTTAGCAACCTCTTCCTAAAGCGATTTTACTTCGGCCTCAAGAGTTGGAATCCTGGAGTTTTTGCCTTCCAGCCTTTGAATGTGAAGCACATGGCTTCTTAGCTACTCGTGGTGCTTGTTGGCCATTTCCTCAAATTTACCCCTAGCTTGGGCTAACTCTGCACTGAGCCCTGCGACCTCGGCATCCAACCTCGCGCATTCAGCCTGGAAACCATCACCGAGGGCCTGAATCTTTGCTTCGGAGGAAGCCTCGGCTTCGCGCAAGTCGGAGCAGGACTTGGACAACTTAGCTTTCAATTCAGCTATTTGGGCATTAAAGCTGTCCTTTTGCCTGTCCCAAGCGCGAACAACGCGCTGAACCTCTTTGTGCCTAGAGGTTTCATGTTCGATGGTCCTCAACGATAAAACGAAGCCCTGGGTGAAAATCATCAAAGAATCAATATGAGAACACAACCGAAGGCGGAAGTAAAATTGAGGGGGCAAGGCTTACCCTGAGTGCATTGGCAGCGAGGTTGTTGGCTAGCTGAACTGGAGGAAATTGCTGCACGACGGCGTCCTCCGTTGGACCGAGCAAAGGCATAAGGCTCAGAATGTTACTTCGGGTGCTCGCCAACAGGTTCGAAGAGGTCAATACCTCGAGCTTTCGCAAGGATCCCGCCGAGGATGAAAGCCTAGCAGGTTCAGATTGCGCCCTAACATCGCCGATATCTGCCTCCTTCTCAATAGCAGTAACCCCGGCTTCCCCAACTTTGGCTTTGCCTTTAGCCTTGGCAACTGCCACTTCGGAGTCATGCACTTGATCTTCAAGATCCTCCACTTCAATTTCCCTATTGGACTCCAAGCCCTCGATGTTGTCATCGCTAGGCTCATTGATCAGCCTTCGACGTGTTTCGATAATCGCCTCGGGCCGAGAGGAAGAAGCAGCCTCGATGCGAGGATTCACCGAGCGGGATGGCTTCTTGGCAACCGCCCTCTTCCTCTTCACGCCTACAGAGGACGATGTAGAAGAATCATAAACGTAAGAGCGAGGAGAAGTAAATACAATTGGATTAATCGAAGACAATGTTACCTTTCGAGGATCCTTGGCCCAAGGATCCCTTTGAAGGTTTTGAAGGCTTTGAAGCCTTGAGTTCTTTCAGGTCACCAACAAGACCTGCCACTGAAGCCAGTTCATCATTAGACTCGGTATCTTCTTCACCCTTTTTCTTCCATTTTCCTTTTTTTTATTATCCTTCTTTTTATTGGTGGCTCGATTTGGAAAACCTGACACCGAAGAAAAGAGGATTAATGGCAAAATCAAAAGCTTCGAATAACATCCTAGAAAGAAGGTTGTAAGAAACTTACCATGCCTTTTACATTTCCAACCGAAGTCAGCAGCCATTTCCATCCATGACTGAATGGGACGTGAACGGGCTCCGGTCATAGCTTTGACTCATTCGATCAAATGCTCAGGAGGGACAACAGCAACCTTGTTGGCTAAGGAATAAAGAATATGTTGAGGTTAGAAAAAGAGAACGTTTGCCAGGAAAAAATTAGGAACGAAATAGCACTTACGTGTTTTATTCCACTTTTCTGGAAAATCAGGCTCGGTCGATAAAACGCTAGTCTCCAAGAGAATGTAGCGATCACACCATCCTCGGTCTCCGTGATCCTCACTTTTGTGGAGAAGAGCGTACTTTCCATGGTTGTTCAAGGCCACGACCTCAGCATTGTGGAAGTATGGATAGTATAGAGAAATAAGATGTTGCAGGGTAAAATCTACCCCGTCTTTCATACTCACCCAATCAAAACACTGCACGACCCTCCAAACACCGGGCCCTAATTGAGCCAAGCATAAGTTGTATGCTCGGAAGAAGTCATCAATCACCCTATGAACGGGGAGAGTGAACCCAATAGTGAATGGATAAGTGTACGCAAAGGATAACCCCTCCACATGATCGCAGACTCTGCTAGCTGGATCGGGGATAACTATCTTCACCTCAGGCTCAAATTTACAATCCTTTCGGACTCATTCCATGTGAGCTTGGGTAATACGAGTTGGCGTTGTATGCACTGGTACATTCCTATTTAGCTCTTCCTAGTCGGTAGATTGCTTTTGTAGCTGGAGATCCTTACTAGTATCGAAGTGTGAGGGAATGATATGATGAGGCTCGAGCTCCTGCTCGAGAGGAATTTTTGGGAGCTTCTTTTCAGGACCCGAAGGTCTAGCTTCGGCATCGTGCCCACCCTCGGTAGCGGGTAACTCACCCCCGGTTTCTGTAGTGGCTTCGACGTTGTCATCTTCGTCCTCGGCGTCATCGCCCTCACCACCGTCATCCCTATTACTGACCCTTTCAGCGTCAGCAGCAACCACAATCATGGCGTCATCCCCTATGACGCCATCTTCTACCTCTACATTGACGCCCTCGCTCACTTCAGCTCTATCGTGCCCAGCTCTCACCTTGCGCCGCCTAGAGCCAGTGACGCCTGACGTCGCTTCCCCACCGCCCTCCGCCTCGATAACTTGCAACGCCGGCACGGTAGCGATGACGTCGCCGCTAGCTATTGCAGCGGCGAAGCATGAAATCCTCATCCTGTCACCTGAGTCGCCGGAATCTTGTGTAGAATGTGTTGCAGACATGATTATAACTTTGAATGCAAAAGATTTCTTAGGAACAGAGGCTGATCAAGATGAAACTGGGTGTTTTTTCTCTTCTTGTCATTGTTGCTTGCAGATGATGAAAATGACGAGAGAAACTTAGAGTGGAAGTTTTTTTAAGTTATTGGGAAGACAAGTTGCATAAAGGCCATCATTGTAACGTTGGAAAAAGCAAGAAAAACGGCGTGACCGTTCAAACGACCAATGAACAGTCGCCACGTTTCAAGGAATAGTGACTTGAAAGGACGCGCACCGTTGACAAAATTTTGAAACGCTTGGATAGGTATCGAGCCACATCATTTTCCCACGCAATTTTATTCCACTCCTCGGTAACTTCGGTAATTGCCCGAGGAGTGGGGGGACTATCTATATTAGGTAAAAATCAGCTCGCCTACATGGCACCTCGGTAACACGATCTGAGGGTGACTGAGCAGATGTTGGTAAGTTGTGAGTCGAAGCAAGACGTAAGTCACCGAAGTCAAGGACCGAAGCTAATGACCGAAGGAAGAAAGCAAGACGTTTGCCTCGGTGAAAGTGTCACCTCGGTCAATCGCTAAGTCATGCCCCGAGGTTAATGGCTTAAGCCTCGGTGTATGAAGCCATCCGCAGTCAGTTGGTTTCTTTATATTTCGGCCCATTAACCCCACTATCTGAGAAGTGGGAGCATGCAGATCTTGGTGGGAAACGTGAGATCATGGCCTTGTATCATTATTAGCGTATAAATAGCTTCTCATTTGGAAATGTACTCTGGCAAAATTTGTACTCACAAATATATATTGGAATCACGTCATTCTCTTATTATTCGTATTGTCTCACTAAGATTTGCTTGTATTCGCTACCTAAATTCGCTTTATGATCCTAAATCAGTTTAGGCCCATAAAGAAGATATCCTCCCTTCTCTTGAGGATCTTTTGGGCTCCAGTATGAGCCTTGATGAACATGTCTGCCAGCTCGTCGAAACTGCAGATGGACTTGGAGGGGGGGGGGGGGAGCATGTACCAACGTAGTGCCCCTTTTTCCAAGGTATCGGCGAATTTCTTCAAGAACATGGATTCCTTCTCAATTGGGATCAAATCATTACTTTCGACCATAGCCATATACTTGGTTATATTGTCGACTGGGTCCGTCGTCCCATCGTATTTCTTCAAAATCTGTAGTTTGAAATGTTTTGGGACGGGTGCTGGAGCAGCTTCAGGTTTAAAGGGTAGCTGGCGATATTTCTCAATGTCCAGCACTCGTTGAGGTTTTCGGACCCTTGGCACATTTTCGAGCCGTCTTTCCATGTTGGCCTCGAAATCTTTCTTCCACTTCTCAAAGTCAGACGCGACGCTTGTTTGAGATATTACGGGGACTGTAGTCCCCGAGCCCCCCAGACGTGGCTCCATTTAGAAAACTTTCCATGTTGGTGCCAATGGGAATAGAGTTGGGATTTCCTCCATTAAACATCAGGAATGGAGTATCACCGAGGTTGGGAGGGACCCTTCCATTCCCAGCGAGAGCCTGCAAGGAGCTTCAAAATTGTTCATTAAGTTGAGCATGTGCTGCCGCTTGAGCGGCTGCTTGTTCTTGCATCTGTTGCAATGAGTTCACCATGAATTGGTGATAGATCAACTAAAACTTCTCATGTGGCAGGTGTTGGGCCGATCAAGGGAGTGGATCCATTTGGTGGAGTTACCAACGGAGTGGAGTTATTTATTGGAATGAGGCTAACAGGAGGTGTCGAGCCAGTTAGGGGAATCAGGACCCCTCAATTGGTTTCGGTGGCTCCTACTGTTTGATCTGGTATTTGGATAGAAATATTATCATTGACGATGTCGGCCATTTTTTACGCGAAAAATCGAAGCTGCAGATTTTGGAACAAACATTATTACCAAGTCCCTACAGACGGCGCCAATTTGTGTTGGCCTAAATCGGGATAAAACAACAAATTAAATTTATTTTGGGTTTTATTGATAATCTACTTGTATCAAAGTCGTGCTTAGGCTAGGATCATATTTAAATGAGATGAGTGCTATAAAGTACAACGAGGCAAGAAAAAAGCTAATTGATAAATGAAACAAAGTGTAAAAAGTATAAGTCAAGTATTGTATTTTTGAATGTCCCTGTTGGATTTGCCTCATAAAGTAGGCTTATAGGGCTCGAGGCCTCAGTGATTTTTCATCTAATACAATACCTCTTAGTTGTCACTAGCAAAATTACTCTAACTTCCTCTTTTCTATATATATATATATATATATATATATATATATATATATATATATATATATATATATATATATATATAAAATGCTGGACAATAGTCAAATGATGTGGCACCGCTTACTAGCAAGGATTGTCTTTTATCTATTCTCTCCTTTTTTTCTTATCTTTTTTTGAAATTTCCTCCTATAATTTTGATTTGTGTTAGCTTATTTAAGAATATAACAACTCCAAAAGTCATTCTTATGGTAAATTATAATATCTTCTGAATTTCAAATTAATTGCCTTCCATCAGAATGTCCAAGGGTTACCAAGATACTAGGCTGCCTCCATGATTACTCATATAGTAATTAAAATGCCAATAAAAACAGTAAAACATAAAGATGTTAGTAAATTTACAATTTTGTTAATACCTCTTTAATTGTCACTAGCAAGATTACTCACTTCCTTATAAATTTGCGCACACAATCAGATTTCTTAGGCACGATTCCACGTTTTGAATGTTTGTGAAGGCTTATCCTTTCGCCTTATTTTTCTTTTGCTCAGTTTGTTCGCTAGTTTAGTTTCAAACCTTCATATTTTGCTTGATTTAATTTGTTTGCTTTGTTTATCTTTTTTTTTTTAAAAAAAAATATTCTCATATGTACTCAAATCCTTCCTTCAGTTTCCTTTCTTTTAAGATGTCTAGTGGAAAAAGCCCGGTTTTCATTGATTGGTTTGATTTTGACTATTTAATACTTCTTCTGTTTCAATTTATGTAGCAACATTTCCTTATTAGTATGTTCCAAAAAAATGACAGCGGCTAAACTTGATAAGAGTTTAACTTCAAAATTATTACCTTACAATTACTGGAATATTATGATTTACAACCACCCAAATATTTATGTCTTATTTTAGATCACAAGTTTCAAAAGTCTTTCTTTTATTTTTTAAACTTAAAGTGGTTGAGAACAATTCTTCACAGCTTTTACCTCATTAATTTGGTGTTGAAATTTTAGTATTTATCCTAGAAATGGTGGTTTTCTCTTCGAAGTAGTGAGATATTAGTTCGGTGTATTTTCTCTCCTACTATTCCTTTTCTTTCTTCCTCTATTTCTTTTGCACTTACTATCACATTTTAGATTTTAAATTTTACTTTTTTTGTTATTCTATCTATGGAATAGTTTTTTCAGGATTTTACTAATATTTTTTGGTACGTATCAGTGCTTAATTATTGTGTGATGTCTCATAATTTGACAATGTATCTATGAGATTCTTACGGCACTTTTTGGTGTGTGCTGATGTGATTTTCATATAGTAGAGATAATTACTGTCAAAAGCTGATTAAAAGACGTCATTCTGCCGTGTAGGTTTTGTTTAGTGTCATTAGTGAACAGTTCTCTCTTTTTACGTATCTAAAGAAACAGTTCTATCTTTTTACGCCTAACTACATCTCTTTTCCTTTCCTTTCATTCTTGCACAGTAGATATTTCTTTTCCTACTGTATTTTTTCTGGGTTACGTTATTTTATTCATTAGTGATTGTGATTGGTAATTTACAGTAGAGTATTTCTCAAACAGATTGAAATTTGGAAGTTATGTCTGATTTTTGTGGATTCCCTCCCTCCTTTTTTTGATGTGTATGTTGAACTTAATAAAATAACTAAGACTCATTTTTGAACAAGTTGGAGTCTGATTATATATCTTATTAATCATGTATCTCCATTTTAGTTGATTTCATGTCAATCATGATACCATAAAAAGAAATGTGTACATTGCTGACATTTTGTTGATTCATGTAATGATGCTGACTTGCTGAGGATGGCAAGGAGGTTTGGGTGATTTTGGAAGGTGACAAAACTATAGAAAAAGAAAAAGAAAAAGAAAAAGAAATGGCAGATGAAAAGAAAGAGCAATTTTTTAGAAGGATACATAAAAGTGACGTGAAAACAGGGAAATTATTGAGACTAATAGCATGTTCGGCCAAGTTTCTCGAAAATCAAAAGTGTGTGATATATATATTTGTAAAAAGTATTTTTGGAAAATTTTTAGATGTTTGGCCAAAATTTAAAAGTACTTTTGAGAAGAAATATCTAATTCATTCTAGAAGCATAAACAGAAGTTTAAGACTAATATATCCTTACCAAGTTTTTTTATGGGTGAATTACACAAATATACAACCCTAATAACAAATTTACAAAAAATACCAATACTATTCAATTTTACAAAACATACCAATAGCTTCTTTACAAAACATATACAAGTTACAACAAAATCATGGAAATGAAGCTTTCTTCTTCTCCCCCAAGCCACTGCTTCAGTTTCAGGTATGCCGCCGGTGGCCGGTGGCCGATCACCGCCGGCCGCCGGCGGCAGGTCGCCGGAAATTTTTTTTTTTTTTTTTTTTTTTGTAAATCTGGAAAACAAGCATAAAACATACAAAAATACAAATTCATACTTTAAAAAAATATATTTAACCAATAAAAAATACATAAACATACATAAATTTTAAAATATACAAAATATACATTTATATACACTCACAACATACAAAAGCTATACAAAAATGAAAATGCAAAAAATACAGAAATATACAAAAATATACAGATACACAACAAAAAAATTCCAAACATACAATTGAAAATGCAAAAAATACAGAAATATACAAAAATATACAGATACACAACAAAAAAATTCCAAACATACAATTGAAAATGCAAAAAATACAGAAATATACAATAACAATACAAAAAATTAAATAGCCATTTGAAAAGATTTTAATGTGTATTTTTACACAAAAAATACACATACACATTAATACAAAGGTATATACATATATACACATTAATACACTTCCAAAACAAACAAAAAAAGAAAAAAAAAAAAAAGAAGAACAAGAGAAGCAGATAGGAGCAGAGATCTGCTTGGCCGGAGATGGAGGAAACAGCAGCAGCTAGTCGCCGGAGATGGAGGAGGAAGGACGACGGGAGGTTCTAGTCGTCGGAGATGGAGGAGGGACGGCGGCTGGGTGGGTGGTGGGTGGAGGAGGAGAAAGAAAAGAGAGAGAAATTAGGGTTTGTGATAGGAGAAAGGGGGAAATGAGTAAATGGTATGTAGGGTAATATATTTAAAAGTATCGTTATTTAGGGTAAATGTTTAAAAGTATCGGTATTTTTTGTAATTTAGCTATTAGGATTGTCATCTAGTGTAAATTTTCCTTTTTTTTATTTACCACACTATTTCTAATTATTTAACCAATTTATCTCTCAAATACTAACAGAAATTTGTTCTCCTCTTCTCTTTTTAATTTAACTTTACTAGTATAATACCTGCGCGATGCACGGTTGATATCAATATTGACTAATATAGTAGATTTTATATATCAAAATAGCAAATCTAAAGTTGTCATATGATTAAAATGTATACTATTGTGGTTCCTTTTTTTTTTAACCTCTTTTGGTTGAAATAGAACAATAATAAATATGAAACCAGCTAACAATACATTTATTCTAAAGACATAAAGTTTGAAAAAAGAAAAGGAATAATTATACAGTTGGTGATACTAATAATTTGATGACCATATAATTTATAATACAAATAATACAAATTAAAATAATGATACAATAACAAATAGTATTTAAATGAAAATAGATTCAAAATAATATATAGTCAAGATGTAATACATCTCTTTTCGAGAAGATAACTGAAAAAATCATGTACTTTTGTATATTCTGCTTTTGTTGAACCATCTAATAGAAACTTGAATCTTTCAGCTTTTGCTTTAAACATCAAACATGATGACAATAAATGACAAAAAGTGGATAAATTCTCAAAGTAATATTTGTTGTTAGATATAACCCATGATAGCTTCTATGAATAATTAAACTAAAGCTACACATTTTATCTAATCATGTGATAAGAGGAATAATAGAAGTATCAAAACATCAATAACATAAGGGAAATAACTTGATCTTGGACCATTGCATATAAAATTAAACGCAAACCTTCCTGTCTCGTAAGTAATGGACACACACACAAAAAAAAAAAATCACTGTCAATATAATAACATTGCATATTATCCATATCACACCAATTATTACTAATACTGCTCTCTACGGATGCCTCAGCGAAAGATTGGTTGTTGTTGTCTTCAATTCTTCACCACCATTACAAATATTCTTGCGTAAAAGTTCATTTGGATAACAAAGCAAGTTGGGATTACTCACAATTACTTAGAGACTGCAAAAAAAAAAAAAAAAAAAAAAGTAGATACTATTATATCCGATTTACTTTCGTTGTCAAAAATAATTACTTCATCATATCTCTCACTCAAGTGTAATGTGATATTGAAATTACCATATAATATATCAAATATAGTTTCAATATTTTTATAGCTACAAAAATGTATTTTGGAATGTTCCCTGACATATAGTTGTATTAATTGACAATAATGTTCATCTCATCGCGTTCTTGAGTTCTCATTCATTGACATCAACATTTAGAATAATATGTCATTCTGCTAGTTATTCATGCTCGTCGTAAGTTGATGGACCAACAATTTGGAACTATAAGTTATTCACGTGGGAATTTTTAAAAGTATACCTTAAAGGTTGAACTTATGTTCGAATGATCTAACCTAAACTACAAAAAGACTCATAACACTATTACTTTTGTCCTGATCTCTGCGTTCATTGCATTGAAGTTACTTTCAAATTGAGTACATGAGAGGACATGCATGCTCCTTGCTTTAAACGGATAGTTCCTTCACTGTCAATTATATGTAGAAAAATATTATATGATAATACATTTTTTTCATTTACTTGAATCAACACATACTCCGTGGATCGTATGAAAAAACTATGGCACATTAATCGTCTAATTCGACATAGATTTAGTACATATGTATTACAATCATCACACCAAATATTAAGAAAATATTAGATAAATTGAAAAGGTTCATATAAAATGAAGTTCATTTAATAATGTTGAATTAGATCGTATTATTATATTGTATAAAATTTTAATTGACCTATTTTTTTATTTCATTGTACCTAATAGGCTCTATGAAATTAAAGGAAATGAATAATATAGTCATAGAAATGAATAATAGAATAACTATTATAATATTTTTTATATGATTATTCATTATCTTATCACCCAACTTAATATCATTTATATAAAATAAATATAATTTGTTTGTACTCCTAAAATATTTTTGGACGATATTAGAAAATACTATCATATTTTAAATTCAAGCAGGCCTTAGCCTTCTATTTAATAATAAAGCTCCTGTCTTTTTTATGTTGCGGCTTTTCATTAGCACATCCATACATAGTAACCCCAATTGATATTATATTCTTGATATGAATTTTTATTAGCTTATCACCTAATTCTTACATTCAGTACTCATTTTTTTAATCTAAAATAAATCTATACTTTTGTACTCCTAAAATATTTTTGCATTAATATTTGAAAATATTGTCATATTTTAAATTCAAGTAGGTATTAGCCTTCTATTAATAAGGAAATTCTAGTCTTTTTTATATTGGAGCTTTTTATTAGCACATTCGTACCCACTAATTTCAATTGATATTTCACAGATAGGGATACATATATTTAACTCTTAAAATATATTTTAGTTTTTTTCAAATTTATTCTGTTGCTCTGAATTTTTAAAGAACTTTTTTCAGTAAGTACTTTTTGTTCGATATTACACAAACTTGAGAATTCATAAGCCAAATACATTTTTCTGTATTTAAAGTAAGCTCTTAGTTATTCCATCTAAACACCTATTTAGACTCTCAAAATACTTGTGATAAAAACCTTAGGCATGATAGATCATTATTTGACTTACAATTCATGTGTGTGTGTGTGTATATATATATACAACACAAATAAGAAAAATATTTCAAAAAATTAAAAGTAGTAGTAGTCAAAGTTCATATCTTACTATTTGTGGCGAAGAAGCTGCCTTGTAAAAAGTCATTGTAGCAGGTTGAGTAATCTGAGAAGATATAATAAAGTGAGTTAATATGTCACTAAAGGGTATATATAAGAGTTCAAAAAGTCGAAACTTTACTCCATTTCAGATTCCATTTAAACTCTATTTCTTTTAGTGTATAAAGAAAGCAAAATTTAAAGAATGAGTAAACATTCATGAGTTTATAAAGGTTCTGAATCCAGCAATCGTAGCAACTTTTGTGACCATACAATGTTTTTCTCTCATCACTCCCATACTGTCATATAAAGAAATAACTAAAAAGTGGATTGAAAGAAAAATGACAAATCTAATAGAAGAGATTACTCACTCGTCCGTAATATGCATTTGTAGAAAACTGAAAGTTTTATCTGGACAAAATAAAGAGTAAGCTTTTTCAATTAAAGAACACACAAAAAAAAAAATACAATAGATATTATAATGTGCTAATTCAGCCTAGAGTGGAAAAAAATACAACACTACATTTTCAACAATTAACATTACCTTTAAAAGGTCAAAGCAGGCACGGCCTGATAAGTAATCAATCGAAGTCTCATCCCTCATATCACAATCATGTAATCACTACTTTTTGCTCTCAAATTTGTGAAAGCTCTGTCGCAAAAAAGCTAAAACAGCATGTATGGAAAGAACCAAAATAATTGAAGAAGAAGAAGAAGAAGAAGAAGAAGAAGAAGAAGAAGAAGAAGAAACAACGTAAAGATTAGGCTTATTAATACAATAGAGATGCAAATGGAGGGCTTCGTTATACCTGATGAGATTATTTAAGCGAAACAAATTTTAGAATTGAGAACTGTATTGTAAGATTATATATATTTAATTATATAGCTTGATGAAAGTTATTCAGGAGTGTGAGAAGGGAGGGAGAGAGAAGGACTGATATAAGAGTACAAAATATTGAATTTCTTCCGTTCAAATCTTGTAATGATGTAAAATTCAAATATGAAAAATTCCACATTGGAAAGAAGTCATTCTAGAAGTTGGAGTTAGTGGATAAAAGCAATTCATCTGCAAAGGAGTAGTTTTGATTCATGCTCCAAAACCGTTTTTCGCATGGATTAGAATTGGAGGTTTTCCGAATATTGCTAAGTGTAAAAATACAGTTTTTAAACCTTGCTGATTAATTTTTATTTAAATTCAAATTCAAATTCAATTTAAAATGTGAAAACTAATTTTATCCTGACATAACTACCTTAAAAACTAACAACTAATAGAGTTGTGCCACTTGTTAATATTTTAACTAAAATTAACTAAATTTCAAATGTAGTAATTAATAACTAATTTTTATTAGAATTGCCATGTGTCATTTTAATTTATTGCCACTTGGCTAATTATTAATGGCTACTACTTTCCTTTTAATATATATATATATAGATTCCTTTGGATTAGAAACCTTAATATATATTTATTTTATATTTTATATTTTAACTAAAGGAAAATGAGAAATTAATTGAAGTCTTTCATAAAGCATATTAATATCTTTCTAACATTTAGGTAATACTATTCACGAAATCAATCTGAATTATGTCATTTTCCGTAATCTGACACTCAAAAGTACTTTTTATTAATGATTATTCCAACACAATTTATTTAAAAAAGCACTTCTCAAATGAGTTAGTCAAACACAAACTGCTTAGAGTCTGTTTAGTCAAGCTGCCAACATCAGCTTATTTTAAAAAAGTGATTTTTATCAAAAGTGCTTTTCAAATAAGTGCTTTGCGAGATAAGCAGTTTATATTTGGCCAAATTTTAGAGAAGTGCTTTTGTTATTAATTTGTGTTTGACCAATATTAAAAAAATTATCAAATTACGAAAATGGATATGTGTTATATTTATTTTATTAAATATGGAATTTTGAAATGGGTATTCTTGTCCCAACTAATCCTTATTTTTACAAAAAGCTATTTTTTTCAGCTTCTTCCCCACAACAGAAAAACAGCTTCAGTTGCCACTCAAAAGCACTTATTTTCCCTAGAAGCTAGGCCAAACACCCCAAAATTTTAAAATAAGCAAGTGCTTCTGGCTCCCCAGAAGCTTGGCCAAATCTTAGTCTTCAAAAGTGCTTATTTGAAAAGTACTTTTCAAAATAAGCAGTTTTTTGCAGTTTGGCCAAACAGGCTCTAAAACTCGAGTTTTGGTACCGAGGAATTAAACTGCAAGCCAAGAAGTTAGAGATGCATTTTAGTAGTTGTGTAATCTAATGAAGTATTTAATATTTTAAAAGTATTTAATATTTGTTAGTATAAAAAATACACATTTTAGTAAATTAATTGGCGTCTTTCATCCTCGCGAAGCGCAGATAATTTAACTAGTAATGAATGTTATACTAATATTTCAAGTATGATACTCCTTCCATTCTAAAATGGTTGTCATAGTTCGGATTTCGAGAGTCAAACGAGTTTAACTTTGACCGTAATGTTTTCATATGTCTTTTAAATATTTTGAATTATTAATTATTGTGACTTATAGTACTTTTTATGTAGTTTCTAAAATATAAACATCGTTACAAAAAACTTAAAGATTATATGTTTAAATTTACGGTCAAAATGAACGCGTTTGACTCTCGAAATCTGAACTATGACAACCATTTTGGAACAGAGGGAGTATTTATAAAGAACATCCCAAAACTATACAAAGGGTCCTCTCTTCCACTATTTACTTTAATGTTTTGAATCGATTGCTCATAATTTCATATCAAATATTGAATTATATAATAAATCAATAGAATTATTACGTCCCCTCATTTGGAACTTGGAAGAATGTAGGAATAAACTAGTGCCAAATTGAGTAAACTTAGGGCTCATTTGTTTGCACTTAATGAGCCTCTTAATTTGAATAGGACAGATTTAGGCTCATTAAGTCCATTTATTTTTTAATTTTAAAAAGCCCTTAATGAAACTGAATACCTCTTACCGAATAATATCTGTGGCCAAGTCTGTATGACTATACAGATCTTTAAACATTGCACGCCACTTTTATCAGAATAAAATTACACAAAAAAAGGAACAACTTTCTCACCTTGTCCTTATAGCTAGTTTGGGTGAGCTTCAAAGTGAGTTATAAGCTTATAAGCTCATTAATATATATTTGATAACTTAAAAAAAATTTAGACTTATAAGCCATAAGTGGCTTAAAAATTACTTTTTGAGAGGTTAGATAATCCTAACCTCTCAAAAAATGGTTTTTAAATAACTTTTTGACTTATAAGCCACTTAAAATAGGAGGATTTACAAAAATACACATGCATTCTATTTTATTTACTTGGCTCTACCCATTACAGTTATGGACATAACTTATTTACACTCTATACCATTAGTTAATTATCTTCTTATTTTGAGGCATAAACAAGAAACTCAAGTTCCTCTCTCTCCTTATATCTTATATTATTTTTTTTCTTATTTTTGCCATTTCTTTTATTATTCTTTTCTCTTTCCCCGTTTTCAGTATTCTTGTTTTTTTTCCCTATTTTTTATTCTTTTTTCTTTCTCCTATTTCTAGCACTATTCATGTCTCCCCATGTTTTTATTTTTAATTTATTTTCTTTATCCGTTATCTTATTATATTAATTTTTTTATGTTTTTCTTTCTCCAAAATGGCATACTTGTTCACAAACACAAAAATTGAAATATTTTATTTGCTCGATAGTATCTCACACTTTTATCCAAACATAACAAGGTATACCAAAGAGTATACAGTATACCAAAAGGTATATTCTGTTCAAAATAACAATAATTGAAATACTCATTTGCTCGATAGCATCACATACTTTGATCCAAACACAAAAGGGTATTCCAAAAGAGAATACAATATATCAAAAAGGTATACTTCTATAAAAATAATAAAAATTAAAATATATATGTCTTCTGAAATATTTTGCACTTCGATTCGAACACAAAAGGGTATACCGGAAGAGTATACAGTATACTTTGTTAAAAACAACAAAAACTGAAATATTTATTCGCTCGGTAGTAACATATACTTGGATCCAAACACAAAAGGATATACCGAAAGAGTATACTGTATACCAAAGGGGTATAATTTGTTCAAAACAATAAAAACTGAAATATTTATTCGCTCGGTAGCATCGCACACTTAGATCCAAACACAAAAAGGTATCCCTGAAGAGTATACAGTATACCAAGATGGTATACTTCGTTAAAAAATAACAAAAACTGAAATATTTATTCGCTCGGTAGCATCACACACTTGGATCCAAACACAAAAGAGTATACCAGAAGAGTATACAGTATACAAAAAGGGTATACTTTATTAAAAACAACAAAAACTAAAATATTTATTCGCTCGGTAGCATCACACACTTGGATCCAAACACAAAAGGGTATTCCAGAAGAGTATAGAGTACACCAAAAGGGTATACTTTATTCAACACAACAAAATCTGAAATATTTATTCGCTCGATAGCATCTACACTTGGAGCCAAAAACAAAAGGGTATACCAGAAAAGTATATTGTATACCAAAAGGGTATACTTTGCTCAAAACAACAAAAACTGAAATATTTATTCGCTCGATAGCATCGCACACTTGGATCTAAAGACAAAAGGGTATACCATAAGAGTATACAGTACACCAAAATGGTATACTTTGTTCAAAACAACAAAATCTGAAATATTTATTCACTTGGTAGCATCGCATACTTGGAGCCAAACACAAAAGGGTATACCGGAAGAGTATACAATATACCAAAAGGGTATACTTTGTTCAAAACAACAAAAACTGAAATATTTATTCGCACGGTAGCATCGTACACTTGGATCCAAACAGAAAAGGACATACCAAAGAGTATACAGTACTCCAAAAGGGTATACCTTGTTCAGAACAACAAAACCTGAAATATTGATTCGCTCGATAGCATCGCACACTTGGATCCAAACATAAAAGGGTATACCAGAAGAGTATACAGTACACCAAAAGGGTATACTTTGTTCAAAACAACAAAAAACTTAAATATTTATTCGCTCGGTAGCATCACACACTTGGATCCAAACACAAAAGGGTATACCAGAAGAGTATACAATATACCAAAAGGGTATACTTTGTTAAAAAACCACAAAAACAAAATATTTATTGGGTAGCATCGCACACTTGGATCCAAACACAAAAGGATATACCAGAAGAGTATACAGTATACCAAAAGGGTATACTTTGTTCAAAAACAACAAAAACTAAAATATTTGTTCGCTCGTTAGCATCACACACTTGGTTCTAAACAAAAAAAAGGTATACCGGAAGGGTATTCATATCTTCTTCTACATAACTTTCTTTCGAATAGTTCGTATTGTGAAAGTTAGTGGCTTATTATTTCCTAGCAAAAGTAGCTAATTGTAAAACGTGCATATTGTAGAAGAGTTGAATTTTGATGACTTGTAACATTTTGTGGTATATTATTTTCCATCTGCGTTTTTTCACATTTTCTATTGGGTAAAGTATGAAATTTGAAGTACTAATCTTGGCTTGGGTAAGAGTCAACAATAAAGTACTGAGCTTTGGTATTTCTTAATCTATCTATATTAAATATAAATATAACAATAAAAGAAAGCTAACTAGCTAATTAGATGGAAATAAATCTCTTGCACGAGCTTAGATATAATAATTAAGCCATCAATATACATAATTACATGAATGGAATAGTGAGGAAGCACCAGTATGGAGCCATTAAAAAACCAACAAGCCCCCTATTACTCGGAGAAAGAAGAAAAAATGAATAAATATAGCTGCTCATTATGCAACCTGAATGTGTGACCTTTAACATTTTGTGAGTTGTAATTTTTACAACTTTTCCTTCGTATTGAAAGTTGAGACAAAAAGAAAAAAATTTCGGTCAAAACTGTTGCCTTTGGTATTTTTTTGACTATTTAAAAGTAGTCCAGAAATGTACATAAACTAAGAGCAAATATGCAGGTAAATGAATTCACACTAGATCTTTGTAGCTAGAAATTTTCAAATGACAAATATAAGGGTGAAACTCTAACATCATCCTCTTTCTCCGCATCTCTATCAATGTCACCATCGAGCTCAACCAGATTTGAACAAAAGTACAACATTTGAATCCAAATAGAAGTAGGAAAAGTGGTTCGTCTCATGAGTGATAAGTCACAAAAGAACCAAAGTTTATTCCGACAATGCAATGTCAATTTTTGCATTAATTTCTTATCGAACTCCTCTTTAATCTGTTATGCTACATCCTTTTCTACATTGTGCTTCTCAAACACACCAATAGCAATATTTCATTCTGCTTCACCAGAAAAGGACAAGTAGTCGCCGGCAACTATCGGCTTAGATCTATGCCAATTAGAGAGCTTTTTGAGAAACAATTGTAGAAACAGAGAGGGGAGGGTCAGGTGAGTTTGGGGCTGTTTTTTCGTACTTTTCTGATGGAGGCCGACAGTGGTCCGGTGGCGGAGATGTGGCAGTGTGTGGGTGGAGGAGATTCCTGGTGGTGGAGCAAAAATCATAATATACCTAACCTAGACGACTAGGGTTTGAAATGAAGGGTGAGGGGAGGCTTATAAATGTGGGCTAATGGGTATGTAGTGTAAATAAGTGAGCTGGATAGGCATGGAATGTAAATAAAATGGGCTGAAAGTGTATTTGGTGTAAAGCAACTTTCAGTGGGCATAGAAACGTAAATAAATTATTTTTATGGGCATGTGGCGTAAAAATCCTCTTAAAATAAGCTGTTTATAAAGCCACCCAAACAGGCTCGCCTCCAGCCTCACAAATCAGAAACTTTGTGCCTCTTTTTCTAAATTATCAAAGATTTTCTCTGAATTGGTATCTCTGAACTTCACAGCTCTTTCTCTGATATGGTACGTATATTTGGGCTGAAACTTTTCTATTATCTTGGTAGTTGTACATCTGCATCTACTAATTCTTTATGTTATAAAACTCCATTTTTTTAAAGACTGTTTCTTGACTGTTGTATGCTTGTACATTTGTTCCCAAGTAGAGCTTGTTTACTTGTTCATTTGGGAAAAGTTTAGTGAAGTTCCTGATATCTATTAGTATTTGGTTTAATATTTCAAACTTAAGTGTTTTGGTTTTACTCGCAGCTGTAGTCTTGACCGTATACTATGGTTGACATATGTTATTGTCAATTTAAAAGAGGACTCACGAAACATGGGACAGGTCCTACATGAGTTCATATGATTATTGACCACTAATAGTTTTAATCCCATTGTCATTTCAGGGTTCAATAATAATAAAGAAAATTTATGAATCTCGTTCATTGTGCTTAGCACTGTGAAGAAGGTGTTAATTTTGAGTGTGCTGATATTCAATGCGTTAAGCCAATTATATGAGAAATTGAGTAACAACTAGCTGATGTCTCCATCTTTTAAGCTAATTGCTAAAAATGAGTTCAATTACTCCTATTCTTTTTCTTCATTTTAATGTAGGATATGACAAGAGGTAGTGGAGTGGGCAGATAAGAGATAGGCCTCCCAATGAACATTTTCAATGGATTGTTTTATGATTATTTTCCATTCTTTAAAGACTGTTTATTGATTGCTTATGTTGTGAACCTTGTTACTTGATATTTAATACTTTTACAGATTGTTTATGCCATAAAACTCTTTTAGTTTCTTGATTGTTTTGTTCCTTTTACTTTTATGTGAACTAGTCCGTGTGCTATAATTATTATAATTTGGTATTTCAACTATAGAACAGTCTAGTGAAAATTCAAGAGTGAGTTGGAGAAATATGGATGTTGTTAGAACCTTTTTAGAAACTTGTATTCAAGAAGCATACTTAAACGGATGACTTGGAAGTAGTTTGAAGCCCGATTCATAGAACAAGGTTAAAGTAGCTTTGCAAACATCCCATGGCTTTATAGTTACTCAAAAGACTGGAAATATTTATGATCCAGTAACCAATACCATTTCAATGACTAATAGTGGGTGGGATGAGTACATAAAAGTTAGTTCATTATACTAAAGTTTATTTTAGTTTATGATGTAAAGAAAAAGGTTTGACGTATATAAAAAAATTATTATATTTTATTTGGATATAGGCTCATCCAAAAACAAATACACTGAAAACTGCACCTCTACCTTTTCCAAATTTTTGTACTGCACTTTTTGAGGGTTCTACTGCAACATACATTTATGGCTGGAGTCCAAGTTGTACATATCCTTGGCCTGGTGCTCCTTTTGTATCTACTAACATAGATGTAGATACACTTGATGGTGTTGAAGAATTACTTGGTGATAAAATTGGTGAAGCTCCTAACAATTATGCATCTCAATCTTCAGTTCCAATAGAAAGGAAAGATTCGAGAAGGAAAAGGAAATCCTCATCATCTCATTTGGAAATTGATGAGAAGATGAGCACTCCATTAGAGTTGCTGATTAAACAAGCTAGCGGACCCGATGTTGATGAATGTATGGAAAAACTAGACGGTCTTGGATGGGAAGAACCACTATATACCACAACTGCTACTATACTTTGTGAAAATGAAAGTTATAGGAAAGCCTGGATGAGAATGGCAGAGGAAAGATTAGAGGGTTGGATTATAGGCATAGCGAAAAAATAGGACTTATTTGAATTTGATGATTAGCTGGATATGCATTAGATGTTTTTGATCCTGTGAAATCTTTTTTCAATAAGTAGTGATTATGTTTATTGATCTTTTTGATATTATTGAGCTTGTGGAACATTCTCTATTTGAAAAGATCTCTTTTTTCATGTCTTTTTTATTGTGATTGTGTAATTGTTTAGTTTGTCAAATATATATATCTTACTATGCTTACTTTTGCTTCTTGAATATTTGATTTGTTAAGACATTTTTGACATGGACGCTAAAGCTCGAAAAGTATGGTTGTTGTTCTTATATTGGTATAGCAATCGATTTAGACTCAAGTATGCTCAAAGAAATAAAGATTTAACGTCATCTTTATCCGAACAAAACTACACGTTAGAATTGTTGTATGGCCCTAATCGACAATGCGTAGAGTTAATGTGCATGCCTCGTGATGCATATGCTCGCCTATGTGTACGTTTTAGACAGAATGGGTGGCTCACAGATAGCAAGCATATATCTGTCGAAGAGAAGCTAGTAATATTTTTAACCATCATTGGACATAAATATTTCGTGGTTATCAAGAGACGATTTCAACATTATTTACAAACTATTCGTAAATACTTTCATGAGGTTTTTGAAGCGATGATAAATTTTGCAAAAGAGATGATAGCACTCACAGTATTTGATTTGAATTCAGATATTTCCTATGCTCACAAAAGGCTATGGAGAATTTTTAAGGTACTTTTTCTATTCTTTTATTGTAGACCTTCATAATAAATTTTTTGCTTTAAAACTTTAAACATAATTATATAATTTCTTGTAGGGAGCAATAGGTGCACTTGACGGTACATTAGTAAGTGCAGTTGTTCCAGCTAATCAACAAATTGTTTACAGAGGAAGGGGAAAGGGTGAATGTTATCAAAATGTTTTGGCGATATGCAATTTCAATATGATTTTCACTTATGTTTTTGCTGGATGGGAAGGGGTAGCACACGATGCGCCTGTTCTAACAGGTTTCATCTAATCCACATAATGGTTTCCCATTTCCTCCACCTAGTAAGTGATACAACTTAAACTGCTGAAATGATAATTTATTTTTATATTATTATTGTTAAACATTTTTATCTTAATGTCATGTAAGTACTATTTATGTGATGCGGCATATCCTAATACTCGAGGATTCCTAACACCATATCGTAATATTCGATATTGGTTAGGAGATTATCAACGTAGGCGTGCCATAAATAAGGAGGAAAAGTTTAATCATGCTCATGCACAACTCAAGAATTGTATTGAACGTGCTTATGGAGTTTTAAAAGCAAGATTTTCGATATTGGGCAAGATGACTCCATATCAACTTGATGTTCGGAGAGATGTTGTTATTGCTTGTTTTGCGGTTCAGAATTTCATCAGGAAGTAGCGCATAAATGATTACTTGTTTAATCATTTTGATTTGCCTCAAGTAATATTTGAAGATGAAGGGCAACAATGAGACACATTAGATGATACAAATGGACCAAGTTGGACAGCTGAAAATTTACAAATGATGAACAATTTACGCGAGCAACTTGCAAATCAACTTATGCAAAGATGATGAAGTACGTGAGAGTTTTATATTTTAGTGACTTGATAGAGTTTTTTAGAGTTTGAATGTTAGAATTTGATTTTTCTGGTACAAATTAGACGTTAATTTGATATTTAATTTTTAATAAACAATAATTTTATTTTTGATTAATGAGAATTTTTATTATAATATGTTAATATAGTATTTGATAATTATTTTATTCAAATTATATAATATTATATTTAAATATAAATAAATTACTCCCATTCAGATCTTGTAAAAACAAACAATCTTAATAATACAGTATTCAGATCCAGAGAAAATATCTTAATATTCAGATCTGCATTTAGGTTTAGGCCTCTTTGATGCAAACTGGATTGGCGCTCAGACATTAGCGGATTTAGAATTAACATTAAAAGCTTGGAATGTTTCAAAAGAGCTTGGAAGCCAAGAATCAAAACAAAGATGGCCAAAGTGAACAAGTAAAGCATCTGGGGCAAATATTGGAGGTTGCAGTGCCTATTTACAGGCTCACTGCATCAGTCACAGAATCAGCTCATCGCGATCACGAGTGCACATCGCGCAAGGCTATGAAACCGTTCAGTGCGATCGCAAAACTACCGACGCGATCACGCAAGCTGAAAAAGGGTGATAAGAAGATGTTCTTCGCGATCGCGTGACCATAGCCGCGATCGCGAAGCTTTGGCTGCTCGTGGGACGTGAACGCGTGGCTTTGGTCACGAGAGCACAGAGACGACAATCAGACACCTATTTTTAGTTTGATGACTTTGTGGCAATCCACTTTAGGGGCAATTAAGGCAATATTATGCCATTATTAGTAGATACTATATAAGCTTCCTTATCTTATTATTTTAGGTTCGACTTTGATAAATATTATTGAGAGTAAACATTGGCTAAGCTTGTTGCTTGAGCACTTTCTTTCCTTGGTTTGCAATTGAATTAGATTCAATTGAGGATCAATTAGTATAGGTTCTTTTTGGCTGTTGTTTTAATGAGGTGATTAGGCCTCACCTGCTAATCCAGTTCCTTAATTCCAAATCAATTCAAATTGGGTCTTGCTTTTATCATTTTATTTCTTGTTATTTTCCTATTCCTAGTTAGGATCATAACATTTGGTATCAGACCTCGGACTAGTGTTTGTTCCTACAAACACTAACTAGATTTTTGTTTATCAAATCTGAAAAAATCATAAAAAAAATTAAAAAATCCAAAAATCCAAAAATTGAGTCATAGGTTTAGGTTTCTTTTGGATGAAATCTTTGTTACCAATTGTTGGTGATGATTCTAGAAGCTGTTTCTTGAAGGAATCGAACAACAAACAACATTTGAGATTTCTATTTGAAGATTTAAAAGTTAGGGTTCTTCAACAAAGAATTGAGGCTTTTGCATTTTGGGTGTTGATTTTGAAGAATTGATCATTAGGGTTTGTTCACGGACTTATAAGAGCTTATATCTCAAATTTGGAGCAAAAATAAGTTGATTAGTGAAGATTCAAGTAACATTTTTTTCCAAAAATTTGGGCTTCAAGTTCTGCATCAGATCCAAAATTTATTCTTCGTGATCGCGCGCCTTTTATCGCGATCGCGAAGGCTTATTTATTTATTGCTCTTCACGATCGCGAGGCGACGACGCAGAGTAGTTGATTCTTCTTCGCGATAGCGCCCCTTCTCACGCGACAGCGCTGAACAAAAAAATCAGTCACTTCACAGATTGCTTGGAACAGTCCCTAAACAGTTTTAGATCACCTAAACCTCATCATATCATCAAATACAGTGAGTTTGTAGATCCTAAACAAAATTTCATCCAAATCCAAATTCGTTTCGTGCCAATTCGATTCGAGCCTTTCTTTCTTCATTTCCTTGACTTTTTCTAATTCCGTCCGATTAGCTTTCATTGTCCATTCTTTGCCACATCAACTCCATTCCATCCCGAATTGGATTGAGTTCAATTGTTAAATCAAAATTGAGTGCAAAAAGTAACTTGACTTCTCCAGCGAGAGGTAAAAGGCAAGAGTGGTGAGAACATTCAAGAGAGTAAAAGCCATCCATTGAGTATAAATACGGGTGGATTGAGTGCAATTAAATCGAGTGTAAATACTTAGGGAGTGCATTGGTGAGGAATTTTTCTACTAACCGTTTGCTTTGATTGTTTGTAGGTACCATGGCTAAAAAGAAAATCGAGGTGGATATGGAGGTAAAAACCATGTTGCAAGCCTTGATGGCGAGTGTTAATTCAATGCAAGATGAATTCAAAGGGATGAAGGAGACGGTTGATGACCTATCCCGAAAAGATAGGCTTCGAGAGATGGGAAAGCAAGTGGTGGAGACACCTCCGACCGCGGGGGTGCGCGATGATGGCCCTAGTAGGCTTACTCGGGTGGGTGACCGATATTCCCATATGATAGCCCAAGACGCATATTCTCCAAATGACTCTCCACAAGCAAAGGATCCCATCCAATACCCTCCAAGGCATGATCTTCCCAAAAATGAACCTCCAAGGCGTGAAGGTGTGGTGCTTCAACAAGTTGGTCATCAACATGATGAAGAATCCTACTATTCGCTTGAAGATTATGATGATGACCAGGATACCTACTCTCCAAATGTCATTTCGCAAGCAAAGGACCTATCTCAAGATCCTCCAAAGCAAGTTCCACTACCTAATAGTGGAAATGGCTTATCAAGCAAGTTGTGGTAGTTGAAGTCTCGGTACAAAAAGATGGCACCTTTAGAATTTCCAAGAGAAAGGGCTAAAGTAAAATGGATAAGAAGTATATAGAGTTGCCTAAGTTGCATGCAAAATATAAAGAGGGGCTCTATGTTCTTGGAAATCTCAATTGGAGGAATCTTTGTACATGAATACATTTGCAAGGAGTTAGATAAATTGACTTTGTTTGCATGGGCTCTTCCCATATACTTGAGAAACTATTATAATCTAAGTCGTGGTCGGCTTTGGGAACCTCCTTGGAAACCGAAGCCCACTTGGCAAGATCTTAAGAAATATTTAATGAGTCATTTTGGGATACAAGAAAAGCTTCCCCGGCGATGATTTATCTTGTAACCTTGATACTCCAATTAAAATAAATTGTAAGAGAGAAAATATTGAGAGGAGTAAAGGTGAGCAAAGTGGCAACTCAAGAGAGGAAAAAGGAGAGGATGAGTTGGAAAATGAGAGTGAGATATCACCAAAAGAAAATGAAGAGGGTGAGGAAGAAAAGAACGAAGACAGTGAGGGAAAAAATAGAAAGTCAAGTAAAATAAGAGAGCATAAGAGAGGCTACTCATTGCTTTAACTCTAACCCCCTCACTACTTCTTTTAGTAGTGATGTCTCTTTTGTAGGTTCTTGTGTAATAATTGCAAAAATGAATCATCATTGGAAAAAGATTCTTTCTTGGAAGAAATGAGGCTGAAAATACTTCTCCAATTGGTCAAGTAAGCCGTAACTTTGAAATTCAAGGTAAGGAAAGTTCTTGGGTCCTTCAAGGTAAGATAGCTAACCCTTAACTCTTGTATTTCTTTGGGTGAGCTAGATAGAGAAAGTGGTCAAATTGGTGACCTTGAAAATCGAGAGGGCATGATTAAAATTCATTCGTTATTTTATTTCATGAGTTCCATAAAGAATATAGGATTGGATGATGATTGTGCTAATTATTCTTATGATGACAATGATCTTTCTCTTGTGAATAAAGAAAAAGAATTGCTTAGACCTTGTGATACTTTGAGTGGTAGCATTCTTGATGTTGGTATTGGTGGTTGCTTTTGTCAAGTTGAAAATAGTGATGGATTGGAAGGTGTGCACTTACTTGAAGGAAGTGAAGAATTGTATTTGAAAGATAATGAATTGTCTTCCTTTTTATTTGAAATTGATAAATCATATTTTGAGTTGTTAAGTGAGTGTACACATGAAAGGTGAAACGTTCTTTGGATTGTCCTAGTTTTGACCTTGTGCTTGATAGAGATTCTAATTTGGAAAGTGAGCTTGAATATATGGATACCATTGATCATGTTTCCTTGAATGATACATTTCTTTTCAACTTGTTTGCACTTGATGAAAATGATGAGTCAATGTTTAAAGAGTGTATAATTTGTGAAATGATTCTTGTGACTTGCTTGAAAGTGCTAATTATATGGATGTTAGAAGGCTAACTCCCAAAAAGTTTATTGAAAGCTTATCTTATGTTGGTAAGTCCTCCAAAAATGAAAATGGCCTTTTAAAGAAGGAGGGAGACACTAGAGATAGTAGTAGTAACTTGCTTGATGCTAATGTTACTGTCATGTTCTTTACTTCCTCTATTCCTAGTTTTGAGGATTTAATTTGGAGGGATTTTGTGAATGCTTCTAGAAAGAAATGAAAAAATAACACATTTGAGGCATTTCCAAATGTCCATAGGTATAATTGTGATAATCCTTTTCTTGATGAGTTTACTAACCCTCTTGGTCTATTTGTGAAAGACTATCAAGAGAGGATCTGCAAAGAGGTAAGACACTTGCAAGCATCTTCTTGGAGTACAAAAGGGTTTGACGTGTGGTTGTCTTTTAAAGCCAAGAATGGTTTGTTTGAATGGCTAGTTCATATTTTTGGGCTTTCCAAAGTCATTGAAGTATGAAACTTATCTTTTGAAACTTATAGTGTCTTGGATAGTAGATGTATGTTATTATGTGTTAATTTCTTGTCAATAATATTTGGTTGGTTTGATGATGTGATGTGTAGAATTTTGAAGGATGTTTTGGATGTGAGGGTAGTGTTTGACCCCGGTGATAAATGTTATTGTTGGATGATTAGTGATCTTAGTGGTGTTATGCTTAAAGGATCCAATTGCAATCTACATTATGTATTCATTAAACCTTTTAGATTCCTTGATTTCTCTTGTGCATATTTATCCTTTGGCCAACTTCTTAGAATTTTAGTGGTAGAATTGATCTTCTTTGAGTCATTTGACTCTTGGCTCTACCACAAAAGTGTGAGGTTTGAGTGGGAATATTCAACTCCATCATCTTTCTTATGCAAAGTCTATAAAGCTTGTGACTTGGTGCTTATTCCGGTTATCATTTTGCTATGTCCAAATTCGAGGACAAATTTCTTTAAAGAAGGAGGGAATGATGCAAACCGGATTGGAGCTCATGACATTGGCGGATTTAGACTTAACCTCAAAAGCTTGGAGTGTTTCAAAAGAGCTTGGAAACCAAGAATCAAGGCAAACGATGGCCAAAGTGAACAAGTGAAGCAGCTGGGGCAAATATTGGAGGCTGTAGTGCCTATTTACAAGCTCACTGCATCAGTCACATAATCAGTTCATCGCAATCATGAGTGCACAGACACGATCGCCCAAGGCTATGAAACTGTTCAATGCGATCGCAAAACTACTGACGCGATCACGCAAGCTAAAAAAGGTTTACAAAAATATGTTCTTCGTGATCGCGTGACCATAGCCGCGATCGCGAAGCTTTGGCTTCTCGCGGGACACGAACGCATGGCCTTGGGCGCGACAGCGCAGAGACGACGGTCAGAAACCTATTTTTAGTTTGATGACTTTGTGGCAGCCCACTTTAGGGGCAATTAAGGCAATGTTATGCCATTATTAGTAGATTCTATATAAGCTTCCTTTTCTCATTATTCTAGGTTAGACTTTGATAAATATTATTGAGAGTAAATATTGGCTAAGCTTGTTGCTTGAGCACTTTTTTTCCTTAGTTTGCAATTGAATTAGATTCAATTAATGATCAATTAATATAGGTTCTTTTTGGTTGTTGTTTTAAGATGGTGATTAGTCCTCACCTCCTATCCATTTTCTTAATTCCAAATCAATTCAAATTGGGTCTTTCTTTTATCATTTTATTTCTTGTTATTTTCATGTTCCTAGTTAGGATCATATCACTCTTAATATTAATAAAAACAAATAGCCCCTTAATGTCTCAGAGCTCCATATATAAACCATAGTGGATGTACCTGTCCTATACATGACGCGAACTAAAAGATGTATGGTATCTTTTTAACCATATTGTCCCTTAAAACAACTACCAGAAAGCCCGATATCTTTCATACGAAAAGCTTAATAATGATATGAAGCATCATTATTAAGCATTCTGACAATATAAGACAATAATCCGGCTCTCTTCCAGGCTATTAGTTAGTTACATTTCACAACTTTTTCATATTTCTTCTTTGTTCCTAAAATTAGAAGAAACCTTGTTAAAAGATGTTTCTTTATGCTTGAATATTAGGTTTAACTGAATGTTTTATGGTCTTGGATTCTAATTTTCTCTAGTGTCAAATAATATCATCAACAATATAATAAAGCCTTAACCTAAAAAAATTAGGATCACTTATAAGAACGACCATATGTATATATTGACTCCATTTTGAACTCATTTCTGACCAATATATACAAAAAAAAAAAAAAAAAGTACTATGGAGTTCTCTATTGAGTAGGCAGTTAGTTAGTGGTTAGTTATTAGTTAACTGTAGTTAGTTAGTAGTCGACTACAGTTAGCTGGTTGTTAATAGTTAGTTAGATAGTGGTCATAACTAACTTATCTTAGCTAGGATGTTATTGATTTGCAATTATAACTAACTTACCAACACAAAAGGGATATAAAATATTTGATCTACATTCCAAGAAAGTTATAATGAGCAGGGATGTGATTTTCAAGAAAAATATTTTTCTTTTTAAACATATAAGAGAAAGTATTGATCCTCTTTTCTGGTACTAGAGCCTCTTAGAGTAGAAGATCTAAGTGCAGCTTCTATGCCTCATTTGCCATGTGATCCATAGGTTCCTATGCCAACTTTTCCTGATTATATAAATTTAGCCCACATGACTCCTGATCATGATCATGGCAATCCTTATTCTTTTGACTTCTTTGAAGGTCAGCATGATGCAGATACTGAAAATGATTCAGCACCTCTGACTCATACTAACACCCTAAATGATTCAGCTTCTTCTACCTCTGCTGTCATTACTCGACCTAAGAGGTCTGTAGGTCCTCCTAAATAGTTATAGGACTATATTGTGAACCCCAAGGCACAGAGTGCATGTCCTTATTGTACTTATGACAATGTCTCACCCGCCTATGCTACTTACTTACAAGCTCAATCAGTTGCTGTTGAACCCAAACATTTCATGAAGCAACTCAAGATCCTAAGTGGATTGAAGCTATGCAGCAGGAGATAAAGGCTTTACAAGACAATCACACTTGGGATCTAGTCACACTGCCTAAGGGAAAGCATGTTATTGGCTGCAAGTGGGTGTTCAATATCAAGTACAAGTCAAATGGGAAGATTGAAAGATACAAAGCCAGGCTAGTGGCCAAGGGATATAGTCAACAAGAGAGGCTAGATTACAGGGAAACTTTCTCCCCTGTGGCCAAAATGGTGACTGTCAGGTCTATTATAGTTTTTGCTGCTTCCAAGCATTGGCACATCTATCAAATGGATATGTACAATGCTTTCTTATAAGGTGACCTCTATGAGGAGTTCTACATGCAGATTCCTCAGGGCTGTGGTTCCAAGGGGTAGTGTTGTAACAAGGTATGCATGTTGAAAAATCATTTTATGGCCTTAAGCAGGCCTCTAGATAGTGGAACGTAAAGCTAACTGAGGTATTACTTGAGCTTAGTTTTACTCAGTCACATTTTGACTACTGTCCTTTCACTCTAAAGATGGGTTTAGACTAGGTAGTAATCCTAGTGTAAGTGGATGATTTACTGTAACTGGTTCAAGTGAGCAACTAATAAAAGAAGCAAGAAATAATATGTAGAAGAAATTCAAAATGAAGGATCTTGGAGAGTTGAAACTCTTTCTAGGAATAGAATTTACAAGAAGCAAGGAATAAGTCCTCATGAATCAGAGGAAATATGCTTTAAAATTGATCTCACACTCAGGGGTAGGGGGAGCCAAACCTACCTCTACACTACTTGACTTCAACCAGAAATTGACCTCTGTAGTATAGGATGAATTCCTGAGGAAGCAGAGAATCAAGGAAGGAATTGGCAACACAAAGTCAAAATGTGTTGATAAGGCCTTAGAAAGACCTGAGTCCTATCAGAGGTTGATAGAAAGGTTACTCTGCCTTACTATGACTAGACTTGACATAGCCTACAACACTGTGCAAGTGCTCAGGCAGTTTATGCACAATCCTAAACAGTCTCACATGGATGCAGCTTTGAGAGTTATGAGATACATGAAGGGTGCACCAGGCTTGGAATTATAAATGAAGGCAGAAGCAATAAATGCATTGAGTGTGTATTGTGACTAAGACTGGGCAGCATGTCCTTAAACAAGGAGGTCTGTGACAGAGTACTTGGTGAAATTTGGTCATTCATTGGTTTTATGGAAGTCCAAGAAACAGGACACAGTATCTAGAAGTTCATCTGAAGCTGAGTATAGGAGCATGACTTCAGCTCTAGCTGAGATTTGTTGGTTAACAAGTCTGTTTAAAGAATTAAAAGTCCTGGTGAAGCAGCCTAGTGCTATGTTCTGTGACAGCAAGGCAGCGATACAAATAACTGCAAATCCAATCTTTCATAAAAAGACAAAGTATATAGACATTGATTGCCACTTTATGAGGGAGAAGCTACAGAAAGGACCGATATGCACATATCACATTGGGACAAAGGAACAATTAGCCGATTTGTTGACAAAAGTTTTAGGCAAGGCACAACATCACTATCTGATGAACAAGTTGGGAGTAAAATATGTCTTTTTACCCTCCAGCTTGAGGGAGAGTATTGAGTAGAAAGTTAGTTAGTGGTTAGTTATTAGTTAACTGTAGTTAGATAGTAGTCAACTACAGTTAGTTGGTTTTTAATAGTTAGATAGTGGTTGTAACTAACTTATCATAGCTAGGAAGTTAGTGATTGGCAAGTATAAGTAGGATCATTTTATATGTATGTTTATGTCTAAATTTTTACGTCTAGGTTAAACAATTAATTATGAATCAGGTCACAAGCAATACGGTAAATTACGATGGAAAAAGTAAGTAAATACGATGAAAGCAAAGACTAGTAATTGAACAGAAAATAATAGAGAAAGCAAAGTAATTATTATTCCTTGAGAGTAACCGACTTCGGTGGCAAATTGTGTCTTGTGTACAATACAATGTAAGGAGGGGTATTTATAATAGCGATACCTAGTCCTAAATAAGGTAAAATACAAATACTAATAAGGCCATGGGCCTACAACTCAAGGCGGTGGTATACTAAACCCTAACTAGGAGACTATAAGCCCTAGGCGGCGGGATGTGTGCCTTACGCCCTATGACCAAGCCGCCTAAACGGTCGTTAGCTCTAAGAGCAGGCGTATATCCTTAGTGCCCGGTGACTTGTAGGATAAATCTAGTCTCGTCAGCTGGACTCGTATCCCTGTAACAATAGGTGACGTATTTTTTCCCACACAGTCAGTCCCCCCCACTTGCTGAGTTCTAATGCAAGCAGTCAGGAAGTGAATGCGGCCTTATGTGAAAGATATCTCACTGACTCCTTGAGACTCGCAGTCTCTCTGACCAAGAATGATATTGATCTCTTCGAGAACTTCGCATGCTTCCTTCTGTTTGGATTATACCGATCTCATCCACCTTTTCAGGTAACTGCCATTTACTGCCCCAAATCGTTTTCATATCTTCAGCAATAATGATGCTTTGCCATATCATGCTCCATCCTTATCTTTTTCTGCCTATAAATAGAGACTCACGACAACGGAAAATTTACAAACTCTTCCTCAGAAAATACTTCTCTTCTTTAGCAATTTCTTATGATAGCGAGAAACTTTTCTTCCTTAAAAATTGTTCGCCTTCGATCCTGGTTCGATATCCCCTAATAACCTTCTTCATACTGAATGGATGTTACATGAAGGAGGAAACTCGCCTACGATTACCTCTTTTTCTTTCTTTGTCTATGAGAAAACGAATGAAGTCCCCCGAATCATGAAGTTTGATCGGGATTCTAACGATATCTTTGGGGATGTCTTTATTGTTTTACATGCACTGATTACGGTGTGCTCATATTCTAACACAACGGTTGCTGTGATATTCTTCTTGTTATGAGGGGTCGAGATGCTTAGCCCTTTCAGCTTCCATGTAGCGTCTCCGCTAGGATACCTCGCTTGTCCAGGCCACTCCTTTAATGGCACCGGGTTGGTGATCCACTGCTTGGCTCTATTTCATGGCATGCAAGAGGATTTAGCTTCACAGCAGTGGGTGACTAAAGTGTTACTGAGCTTCGGAGTCCTCCGTGGTTCATGGCTTTCACCTTGGTTATCTGCTTCAGCTGAACCGCTATTGTAGCGGTCCCTCGGCCGTTAATTGTGGGACACCTGAGGAAAGAGGCTCCCTTGTGGTAGGTTCCTAGCTCAAGCCTCTCTGTCGTTGGCGAACTCCTATTTGTGCTTGAAGATCTGCGGGGATATGCACTCCGGTTTGACCAATTGAGGTTGACACGGATGGTCAAGCTTCATTGCTAGTCCTCTAGTTTCTCTTCAAGTTCAACGGACGAGATGGGGGAAGGCCAGGCCTGTACTAAGGTGCTTCCGGGATCCCTTGCTTTGATCAAGCAGACGGGCTTTGGCTGTTTCAGCAGCCATATGCTTTACAGGAATGCTCGAGCCGATATATCTTAAGCTGCAAAAAAGAAAAGAAGAACTCCTGACTGTTTACGGCTTGTAGCTATAATCCAGATGAAGGATCTTCAGCCATGTTAATCCTGCGGAGCTCTTTATTTTTAGTCTTCCCTTTTTTTTTTCCCCTACAATATCTATAAACAAATGTTGTATTCAGAAAGAACTAAATGTATATTATGAGCCTACGGGCTGTTTGTTATTAATGAAATGAATGTTCACCGATATTTCATACGTACTTTTGTTATTATGCGTTTCATGTGTAACCAAGAAGTATGTTTGTGCACCTAGATATTATATGGCTTTCGGTCATCCTGGTCTTTCTAGTTGTTTAAAAACGTGTGTCAGTGTGTCTACCTTGAGCAATTACGTCCGTTGTGCACCGATAGACGGGGGTTAGGTTGTATCCCTAGCAGATTGCTATTTGTGCCCACAATGGGACGACTTTAGCCCGTGTGGTAACGATCCTTTTGCGTTCTGAGACAGAACGTCTTCGCTTAGTTAAGTATTTAAGACTTTTTACTATGCGGACAGGTGTCCCCATCAGCGTGTAGGTGCAATTGTTGATTTAACGAAATCAACGCTCGATTAATGCTTGGTGGCTGAGTGGTCTAGATCTAAGCGAGTAGTGTACCATATTTTATAGCAAAAAGTGAGTGCATTACTTCAACTTAGGTCTAGCCGGGGCTATGCATAGTTGGATCATAGATGGATCTAAATATATGAGTAAAACTGATTAAGTAAGATAGTAGTTTTATTGATAAAAGAGGTGCAGAGCCTGAGATGCTGTGGGTGAAAACCCATAACATGTCTGATAAATGCCGTAATTAAAAAGAAATTATATAAGAAAATTAAATGCTTTCTTAAGCAAAAGTACTTCATGTTTGATCCTTGAAAGATTCGGGCCCATTTGGTTGGGCTTCCTTGTTTAAGGGTGCTGAGCCTTGAAAGTCATCCACCGGGTCGTTGATGACCATGTGGTACAACCCCTCGCCGATCAAGCAATAGTGAGCTGCATGTTTCCGCAAGTAGATGCTTTCTGACTTGTCTCCACGAAGATCTCCTTTGCTTAGATAGTTGACCAGTGCATCACGTTGCCCTGCGAAAGATCCTGTATCTAGAATTTAAAGGTTTTCAAGCTTGCGGGGGTTAGCTTAACTATCGTCTGCCGATCGTATGAATCCTCGGATGCTTCGGCATCTCTTGAGATCTCTTCTTGGTAGATGTATTCCCACACATAAAAATTTTTCAGGATTGCCCTGATTTTCTTCTTTTAATCTGGCTCGCAGATGTCTTCAGCGACGAAGATTTCCCTTAGTTGATTGACCATCAGCTGAGATTTATTGTACATGTTGATCTCCCTGGGCCCCAATTTGTAGGCTAAGTCAAGAGCTTGAATTATGGCTTCACACTCTGTTTCATTGTCGTCAATTTTTGTGGCCTAATGGTAGACCATTCCCGACGGCGTTCTGATCCATAGATCAACCTCCTCCTCGTTGGGATTCATTCTCGTGCGAATCTCCTAACGTTCGTACTTGATCACTGCTTCATTCTTGAGTGACTCTTCAGCCTTCTGTTCCAGTTCTTCTGCAACATCTGAGTTAAAACCTTCAAACTCCTGCGACTTGACATCTGTACGGGGTTGATAGATGACATCGTACTCTCCCAACTCTTCAACCCACTTTACCATATCTTTCGATAGACCGGGTTTATGCAAAATGGCTCGCACCCATGTCGAAGAGACTAAACTGAACGAATGTTCATGAAAGTATAAGCGCAACTCTCGTATGGCCATTACCATGGTTGCTATGAACTAGAGTGGAAGGGCAAGAACTTGTCTATGCACTGCGGCATCCTGCTAGAGTATTTCACGGGAAAATACTTCTCGTTCTTTTCTCGTACAAGCACCGCATTCCAGGCTATCTCAGATATTAAAACGTATAATAATAGGTGCTCACCTATCTCTGGTTTGGTTATCACTGGAATCTATAGGAGTTGAATTTTCGTCCGGGCTATTATTAAATAACTTTGTATCAAGCACATGGGTCCTCCTTTCTTCCCCAGAATCTCAAAGAGATGACATACCAACTTAGTCGTGCTTGGGACTAGTTGATCCATTACCGCCAGTTGATCCTGCAGTTTGTTGCGTTCCTCTCTAACTTCTCACTCTATGGCCTCAATAGCTTCTAACTCGGCAGATGTAACCCCATCTGACGTAAGGCGACATTCCTTAAGGAGAGGCTGCTCATCTCGTAGGTCGGCGACCCCATGTAGGGTCAAGTACTTGAAGACCTGATGAAGTGTTGAGGGCACTCCCTTGACGTCGTGTCCCAGGATTACATCGTACGAGAGATTGCAATTCATCTCCTAGAAAATGGTTGTGCTCATCATGCCCGGTATATAAACCGATAGAGCTAGTTCTCCAGTAGATGTTTCCCGAAATCTGCTGAAACCCATTATGTTTCGAGTACTCGAGGATATTTGAGGACAATGGCTGAATTTGTGCAACACCTCATGCCGGATAATATTAGCACCACTCCCCGGATCGGTAAGAGCCCGCTGGATATGTATGCCGGATACTTCCACAGATACAACGAGGTCACCTTGTTGCTCTGCTTGCTCTTACAGGTTGAATTGGATGAACCCGAATGCTATCCCGGTCATTGCAATCCCCCTGGTCGTGTCTGGCAGTTAATCCACAAAGATTGCATTGATGGTCTTCAGATTCTTAAACTCTGAACCTTTAAAACTGAGGGGTCCTTCTTCCAGCAGCTCTTTGAGATGTCCAACCTTTAGTAAGCGCTCAATTTCGATCATCAAGGCTTTGCAATGGACTGTTGCATGGTCCCCACTGCGATGAAAATCACAATAAGGCGTTATGTTTCTTCCTGTAGATCCTTTCACATTAAGTGGCCATCAGACCCTGGGGCCCAGTTTACTAGAGTGATTGGCGACTAGGTCCACAGCATTGACACGAAGACCGAGGTCCCTAAAATTTTAGGGTTCAGTCTGCTTCTCCTGGGATCCAGATGCCCGAGAATTATTCTGCTGCCCGGGGCCCACTTGATTTTTAACCTTTGGCTTCACCCTTCTACCATCTCCCTCACCTTCTAGGGACGGGCTTTCCAGTCTCTTCTTTCGCTCGTTCTCGGGGTTATGAGAATGATCTGTTTCCAAACAAAGTTTCTTAGTATACTTTTGATATAATGCAGTCCATGTGGATACTGGGTGTTGAGTCAAACTCCACTGCAACTCTCGGGTAGCTAAAGATCCCTTTGAATTTAAAATTTTTTTCGAAAGCTACCACAACAATGTTATTAGAGACTGGAGGGAGCTCTATGCATATCCTCTGGAACCTGTCGAGATAATCTTTGAGCAGCTCTTTGTCTTGCTGATGGATATCAAAGATATCCTCCATGCATTTTTCTCGCTTGCGAGCTCCAGAATGTGCTTCTTGAATAAATCCTGCATCTGAGTGAATGATTCGGTTGAACCCCTTGGTAGCTGAGTATACCAAGAAAGGGCTTCTTTGGTAAGAGTTTAGCCAAACCTCTTCACTAGAGCAGACTGATTTCCTCCTAAGTAATCTAAATACTCTTCACAGCCATGTAATAAGCAGCGATGTGCTCGTCCGGATCGGTTGTTCCGTCGTACTTCAAGTTATCCGACAAATGGAAGTGCTTTGGTATGTGGAGCGGTGCAACACTTGCTTTGTAAGCATGTCTTTAGGACTTCTGCTCATCTATTGTGGTAACTTGGTGTGGAGCATCCGACACGTTATCGATCCGGTCATGGATGACCTTCATGAGGTCACAAGCCAATGAGGTCACAAGCAATACAGTAAATTACGATGGAAAAAGTAAGTAAATATAATGATAGTAAAGACAAGTAATTAAACAGGAAATAATAGAGAAAGCAAAGTAATTCTTATTCCTTGAGAGTAGCCGACTTCGGTGGCCAATTGTGTCTTCTGTACAATACAATGTAAGGAACGGTATTTATAGTAGCGATATCCAGTCCTAATTAAGGTAAAATACAAATACTAATAAGGCCATGGGCCTACAACTCAAGCCGGTGGTATACTAAACCCTAACTAGAAGACTGTAAACCCTAGGCGGCGGGATATGTGCCTTGCGCCCTATGACCAAACCACCTAACCGGTCGTTGCCTTTAGGAGCAGGCATATATCCTCAGTGCCCGGTGACTTGTAGGATAAGTCTAGATTCGCCAGCTGGACTCGTATCCCTGTAACAATATGTGGCGTATATTTGCCCACACAATGTAAAGATACATAATTAACAGAAGATATTTTTCCCAACTTTCTCTCTCAACAATTAACTTCCTCTTCCTAGCTCATCTTAGGTAAGTGTACTTTATCTTTCTAGAATAGTTTTCTAGACTTGTATTCATTGCTGATTCTTTGATCGAGTTGCAAACTTCACATTCTCTATATCTTTTTTACTGTATTAATCTTTGACTAGACCGAAAAACTCCTAGAAAACATATGTTGACTAGACCAAAAGTAAACATACGAACATATGTTGACAGTTCTTCTTGAAATATGAATTTATTTTTAGACCTTAATTTTGATAGTGAGTATTTGCATATTTAGGAGCTAGAAGAAAAGATATACATTTATACAGTACACCATGGAAGAGAAAGAAGCAAAAGAAGTTGATAGTGTTGGACATTGTGCTATCGTACTTTTTTTGTTAGCTTCTTTTTATTGGAAGACTTGATTGTGATGAGAAGAGACAGCTAATTTATAGAGAACTTTTTATGGAAGAGAGATTAACGAAATCTAAATAATTCCTACATAATCGATACAACAGAAAAGGGTCGTATTTACCCCTCTACTTTTTTTTTTTTGGCTAAGAGAGGAAATATATATATATAGGAATCAAGTTTGGTCAATATTACAAAAGTTTTCCTTTCTCTCCCGAAGACGAGAGGAGGAGTCATACTCCAGTTCTAAAATAACAAAAGTAAGTGCAGAACAAAAACATAGTATCCAGTTCTAAAACAACAAAAGTAAGTGCAGAACTAAAACATAGTAATAAGATTTAGCATTACAACCAAATCAGATAACATATCAGCAACAAAACTCGCTTCTCTATGAATATGCTTGACATAACTACATCCTAGATTATATAATAAAAACCTGCAATCATTTAGAATAACATTAATATAATAACGTTATTATCTGTTTCATTATACGACTAGATTTACCTTTCCCATTATATGTTTTTAACATATATACCCTCTTCTTAACAGAGGAGAGACGTGGGTGCCTTCGAAAGTAAAGAAGACACCAAATCCATTACCCATTCCTCATTTACCATTAGCCACTAACCCATAACCCAGTTGCCCCTTCACATGAATTAAATTACAAAAGAGCACAGTGGAGTTGACCGAAAACCTCATAGGAGTAGTTAGTTATCATTTTCACCGGACTGCCACCATCAATTTTTATCAAAGTTTCTCTACAAAATGTGTTCTATAAATTAGGTTTGCTTAATGAGTTATCCTTGATGAGTAGTTTGATAAATTGGTTTTGTTGGCTGGCCAGCTGATATAATCCGAGACACACAAGCAATGGAATATTGAAAAATAATAATATGATTGCAAGGAAAACTGAGGATAAATTTTGATTAAAATAATCGAAGAATATCTGAAAAGTTATAGAACAAGAAGAAAGAAATCTAGAAGCCTAAGTGGACATCTTAAAAAACAATCAAGATAATACACAATCGCCTCTCAAGAGCGACGAAATAGAAACTCTAGATATAAAAAAATAAAGGAAGAAGATTACCTTCAAGAATATCAATTCTTGAAAACAAGTAATCTGTAATTCAATCTTAATCAAGAGGTCCAATTCTCTCTCAAAGTGTTTTTCTCTCATCATCAAAATCTACCCAAAAGGATAAGTATAAGGTTCTATTTATACTAGGCCTAAAATTAAGCAAAAGCCCTAAAAATAAAAAAAATAAATATTTTTCTCTAAATTCGCCATGCTATGGCATTAACCTAGCATGAACTTTGCACAAGATGTTATTTTTTGCCATGCTATGACTTGAACTTAGCATGAAGACAACACAAGTTACGAAATGGGGTCTATGGCATGAACTTTGCATGGAACCTGTACTATCATCATACTATGGCATGACTGTTGGAGGCCTAACCAACATCTAATTCTTGACTCTAAACTTGTCCTAAATCAACTCCAAGCTTCCAAACATGGTATTCCTTACATGAATCATGAACATGACTCTTAAAACATCTTTAACATCAACTTTCGGTGATCATGTAAGTCTTTAATGTGCAAGCCATGAATACTCATAATCTTGGAACGAGTCAACGGTCAACTACACATATCCAGGTCATATCATCTGGCTTTTTCAGGGGCATATCAACAGCCATGTCACAAGAAGGAGGTTCTTCAGCCATACTTGGTGTTTTTCAATATTTTCTAGTTTTTCGTTTAAATTTTTCAATCAAACACCTCAAACCTTCACCAAATGTGTTAAAATTTAAACACCAAACTCCTAATCAAGAATAAGCAACTAACAATCGATTGAATAACTGACACGACCCGAAATTCGGTTAGGCCGTGCGGGCACCCGACATCCTCTCCCAGACCCGTCGGGCGAGCCCTTACCATTTAAATTAGGAAAATAACTATAATAATTCATAAATAAGAAAAAGACTTTTAAAAAAACACAGACATACTGATACCTCTAAGCTGTACAAAAGAAATTAAAGCTGACTACCCAACATACTAGGTTTAGGGCTATCCAGACTAGACATCTAAGAGCACAAAGAAAATAGATACCTCTTGAAGGGAGAAAAATACAACTGAAATAATAAACAATAAACTGGTGGCCATCCGGAATAACGCTGGCTCACCCTGACAGCTGAAGTCGTCTTCGCTCCTGAACAACGCGGCGAACTCAATCCTAGAGCGAACCTACCGAAATGAAACAGATACAGAAGAAACAAACAACAAACAAGGGTGAGTCAAAATGACTCAATAAGTGGGGCAGACTAGCCACCTCAAAGAAAGCCAGGGAGAAAAGAAACAAATAGACCAAATTCCTCTTATTTAAAATATAAAAATGCAGGGCTACATAATAACCGGAAACATGTATGAAACCATAAACTCAACAAGGAATACGAGCCAGAAACATGTTAACAAATAAGCAATGCACATATAAGTAGAACAGCAGTCATGTACCGCAAGTTTACACAATGGTATGAATTGAGATGCAATAAAATGAAGTGAGATGAAATGAAATGAAATGAAATATGATGCAAAGGGTCACATGTGCCCGCCATCCCATCTCGAAGCAGAATACTCCTGCATTCGAGGGGAATCCAATCTGATAACCAACTGGAGCGGAATACTCCTGCACCTGGGGCAGAATACTCCTGCACCCGATATAATATAAACCAGAGGCGGAATACTCCTGCACTCTCCTGGGGCGGAATACTCCTGCACCCTATATAATGTAAAGCTGAGGCGGGATACTCCTGCACTAAATATCTGACATAAGAGCGGAATACTCCTGCTCCTGGGGCGGAATCCTCATACCCTCAATATGATACAATGGAGCGGAATCCTCCTGCTTCTGGGGCGGAATACTCCTGCACTCAATATGATATGCAATGTAATACATATGAATGCAATGTGATGCAATAATAACCCTTCACCGGCGCAGGACTCTCATCGACAGCCGGGAAGTAGATGCCAACTTACAGCCAGGGTACAATGCTCAGATCCTCAATACGATACCAACAATGGGACATAACATATAATATACAATATAAATCCAAAGCTAAGGCGTGATGAGTAGGCCTATCGGCAGCTACACACGTAAGGTATACGTGGTAGAAAATCCACGAGGCCAGGTGCCTCCAAAGAAATGGATATATACACTTACCTTGTTACAAAGTTAGCACAATTACTCAACAACCGCTTTGTCCTTTGAATTCATTGCCAAACAATCCCACTCTATTCAATAAGCAGAAAAATATATCAAATTAGGCTAAATACTTCATTCCTCACATCTTAGGGCAATCCGGTTAGGAACCTGATACCCTATTCGCATACGCAATACGCAGGCTAGGCCTATGTACAGGGTTTAAGGTCACATAACCAAACCCTAAATAAATTATATTTATAAGTTGCCCATAACTCCCTGAGTACGAATATATAATTAATTCCATTATCGGGGTCCATTTGACCCTTTAAACTATTAATTGAACTTATTAAAGCGATTTATAATATTCCAAGTTTTACCGTAAAAACATATTCAAACACACGTAATAAACTCAAATAATATATTAGGATCATTACCTGAATGTTTCAGGGTGAAAATTCTATCTTTTCTCCGGCTCTTTTCTTATTTTCTGGCAATTTTTCCCTGTGTTATGTCTTGTTTTTTTCCTTCTGCATTTTTCGTTTTTCATGTTCCTGTACGTATGTTTTGTTCAATTATCTAAAATGTAAGGACAAAAGTCCACCGCCTAACTTTTGTTGCTTTTCCCCTTTTTTTTTCCTTTTATTTTATTTTCTTTTCTTAACAAAAATTAAAACGGTGCCCTACGATATTTGAAATAATCTCAACTTTTGCATACAAGTTATAAAAAATATATGTAACATACTCGCGAAGGCGGATCTCAAATTGGACTCCCGAAACTCAAGATACGAATTTAAATAGAAAAAGTCAAATTATTTAACTTTCGGCATTTTAGAGGAAACTAGCCGAAAAACATCGAAATTCACTTTCGAAAGTTCATAAAAGTCATAAATAATCGTACGAACCTAAGAGCACTTTCGGATTTCGAATCGGAGCTCATTCGCCAAAACCGAGCTCGAAAATCTCTTTTCAATATTTATCGACAATAAAAACTGAAACCTTCTTCCGATTCCTACCAAACGAGGTCTGATTTAGCTCAAATTTTACAGACAGGTCCTAATAGATATTACGAATATTTTAAAATTATCAGCACGCCAATCAGAGTCCTAACTTCCGAAACGACTGACCGAGGTCGTTTTATTCTCCTCCACTTAAATTCTCGTTCGTCCTCGAACGAGCCTAAATCTAAAGAAGAATTCGCACAGATAGCAAAAGAACTTGCACGACCTTCATGAGCTACTCCACGGGCATTATTCCCTGATTACAGGATCAGAATTATATTACGCGCATTGTACTTTTGGAATAAAATATATCTGGATAATATCATCACATCATTGCCCAACTTATTCTGATTAAGCTGACCCTTCCTCGATCATGAGAGAAGAATTCTATATTTTCAAAACAAAGATATACGGAACTTTGAATGGGTTAACATGATTCAGCTGATAATTACCTCCTCGATATATCTTTCGATATAGAACAAGTCGATAGAACTAAGAATTAGCTCACGCTTGATACAATAGGGGAAACTTTTGAAGTACCTCTTCACTACAAACTATAGAAAATTTGATGCAGGCTATATCATTTCTATGAACGCACTATGCAACACCTCAATTAATGTTAGGGTTGGTCCGCAAGCTCCTTGTGGGAACGTAGATACTCATATCCTAATGTATGTCAAAGGTTCATCTGTACAGGGTCTATAATATAAGGATAAAGGTCATGCAAATACTACTGGATAGTATGATGCAGACCAGGAATAATCTTCAGACTGAACATCTACTTCAGGGTATTGTCTTTGAATTGGAAATATTATGACTTGAAAAAGTGAAAATAAAAGAGACATGTAGTTGGACCATGGACTGAGGCAGAATACCAACAATAAAATTGATTACATGCACACTTATAACGCTAAAGTAACTTCTCAAAGAGTTGAGGTGTGAAGGAGATATGCCAATGATGGATGGACGATAAGCTGCACTAGACCTTTAACTCTAAATTTTCATGAAATAAAACAGCATCAGTATGAGGACCCCGTCCTAGTTGAATACAGACAGATAGCCAGAGGAAAACCGGAGTCACCATACAAGGTTACTATTCACGGTGTTCTCATGTATAAAGATAAACTTTGTGTCCATGATGTTACAAATTTGCGTGGACAGATTATGATAGAGGCACATTATTCCAAATACACTGTTTATCCAGGTTCGACTAAGATGTACCATGATCTTAAGCAAATTTATCGGTAGGACGGAATGAAGTGTGACATAACAGAATTTGTGGTTCAGTGTTCTAATTGCCAGCAAGTTAAAGTCGTGTCATCTTTCCAGATTTTATGCTTTCAGCAGATAGGTACGTATATATGATCAGGTTGCCAGCTTATCTTTGTCATTAATAGATTATTAGTGAGTTTAGCAATGATCGACACTCATTGTAGGTTTCTGTCGTGGCCCTAGGTTGGGTCGTGACAAAAGTGGTATCAACGCCTAAGAGATTTAGTATTACCATTCAGTATTCGGAGGAAGACTCCTCCACTTAAAGCACAAACTCATGCAGCTATTTGAATAGAAATACCCATCTCCGCACAGTCTCCTAGACTAAAGAAGATTTAGCTAAAAGCTGAACGTAGGCAGACCTAAGCTACCAACTACCCTTTTGGGTTTCCAAACAGCTGCAACTCTCGAGTCACAACTCCATACATTTTCTATAAGCACCACCGCCTGATGGATCAACTCAGAGGTCAAATGACGCCTCTCATTACCACTAGTAGCCTTAAAACACAACAATGTGCTTACCCGGCTACCTTGGCACGCACTCTGGCTCAACGCAGGGAACATCACAAGCGACTACTAGCCGCCCAGCTCACTAGTACCGGAAGAAAAATAGATGGAAATGAACCGAGGATAGGAATATTTAAAGCTTTAGGAATCTCGTCTTCTTATTTTCTTGGCTACCAAAGCTAGACTACTTACGAGTCAAAGTAGCCCAAGAATCGCAATTGAAGAGATGACATTAAATAAGCTTTATGGAAAACATCCATACCAATTTAACCTCCCAATAAGAAGGAAACTCTGACAACTTACCAGAATACCCTTTTATATCTAAGACCACCTCATAGAATAACATGACTCTACTAGACACTGTCTTAGTCTGAATAGACACTAAATCGGGCTCTGATACCAACTGACACGACCCAGAATCCGGTTAGGCCGTGCGGGTACCCGACATTCTCTCCCAGACCCGTCGGGCGAACCCTTACCAATTAAATTAGGAAAAAAAATATAATAATTCATAAATAAGAAAAAGACTTTTAAAAAAATACAGACATACTGATACCTCTAAGCTGTACAAAAGAAATTACAGCTGACTACCCAACATATTAGGTTTAGGGCTATCCAGACTAGACATCTAAGAGTACCAAGAAAACAGATACCTCTTGAAGGGAGCAAAATGCAACTTAAATAATAAACAATAAATTGGTGGCCATCCGGAATAACGCTGGCTCAACCTGATAGATGAAGTCGTCTTCGCTCCTGAACAATGCGGCGAACTTAATCCTGGAGCGAACCTGCCGAAACGAAATAGATAGAGAAGAAACAAACAACAAACAAGGGTGAGTCAAAAGGACTCAATAAGTGGGGCAGACTAGCCACCTCAAAGAATAGGATAGCTAGCCAGAGAGAAAAGAAACAAATAGACCAAATTCCTCTTCTTTAAAATATAAAAAGGCAGGGCCAGATAATAACCGGAAACATGTATGAAACTATAAACTCAACAAGGAATACGAGCCAAAAACATGTTAACAAATAAGCAATGCACATATAAGCAGAACAGTAGTTATGTACCGCAAGTCTACACAATGGTATGAATTGAGATGCAATAAAATGAAGTGAGATGAAATGAAATATGATGCAAAGGGTCACATGTGCCCGCCATCCCATCTCGAAGCGGAATACTCCTGCATTCGAGGGGAATCCAGTCTGATAACCAACTGGAGCAGAATACTCCTGCTCCTGGGGCGGAATACTCCTGCACCCGATATAATATAAACCAGAGGCGGAATACTCCTGCACTCTCCTGGGGCGGAATACTCCTGCACCCGATATAATATAAAGCTGAGGCGGAATACTCCTGCACTCAATATCTGACATAAGAGCGGAATACTCCTGCTCCTGGGGCGGGATCCTCCTACCCTCAATATGATACAATGGAGCGGAATCCTCCTGCTCCTGGGGCGGAATACTCCTGCACTCAATATGATATGCAATGTAATGCATATGAGTGACATATAATGCATATGAATGCAATGTGATGCAATAATAACCCTTCACCGGCGCGGGACTCTCATCGACAGCCGGGAAGTAGATTCCAACTTACAGCCAGGGTACAATGCTCAGATCCTCAATACGATACCAACAATAGGACGTAACATATAATATACAATGTAAATCCAAAGATAAGACGTAATGAGTAGACCTATCCACGAGGCCAGGTGCCTCCAAAGAAATGGATATAAACACTTACCTTGTTACAAAGTTAGCACAATTACTCAACAACCGGTTTGTCCTTTGAATTCATTGCCAAACGATCCTACTCTATTCAATAAGCAGAAAAATATATCAAATTAGGCTAAATACTTCATTCCTCACATCTTAGGACAATCCGGTTAGGAACCTGATACCCTATTCGCATACGCAATACGCAGGCCAGGCCTATGTACAGGGTTTCAGGTCACATAACCAAACCCTAAATAAATTACATTTATTAGTTGCCCATAACTCCCTGAGTACGAATATATAATTAATTCCATTATCGGGGTCCATTTGACCCTTTAAACTATTAATTGAACTTATTTAAGCGATGTATAATATTCCAACTTTTACCGTAAAAACATATTCAAGCACACGTAATAAACTCAAATAATATATTAGGATCATTACCTGAATGTTTTATGGTGAAAATTCTATCTTTTCTCCGGCTCTTTTCTCATTTTCTGACAATTTTTCCCTGTGTTATGTCTTGTTTTTTTCCTTCTGCATTTTTCGTTTTTCATGTTCCTGTACGTATGTTTTGTTCAATTATCTAAAATGTAAGGACAAAAGTCCACCGCCTAACTTTTGTTGCTTTTCCCTTTTTTTTCCTTTTATTTTATTTTCTTTTCTTAACAAAAATTAAAACGGTGCCCTACGATATTCGAAATAATCCCAACTTTTGCATACAAGTTATACAAAATATATGTAACATACTCGCGAAGGTGGATCTCAAATTGGATTCCCGAAACTCAAGATACGAATTTAAATAGAAAAATTCAAATTATTTAACTTTCAGCATTTTAGAGGAAACTAGCCGAACAACATCGAAATTCACTTTCAAAAGTTCATAAAGTCATAAATAATCGTATGAACCTAACGGCGCTTTCGAATTTCGAATCGGAGCTCATTCGCCAAAACCGAGCTCGAAAATCTCTTTTCAATATTTATCGACAATAAAAACTAAAACCTTCTTCCGATGCCTATCAAACGAGGTCTGATTTAGCTCAAATTTTACAGACAGGTCCTAATGGATATTACGAATATTTTAAAATTATCGGCACGCCAATCAAAGTCCTAACTTCCGAAACGACTGACCGAGGTCGTTTCAATAACAAGCCACCAGCAATATGCAAATTTTTAAATCGATATTCGATATTACCCAAATTTAGTTTAGTAATTCAATCACAACTAGCCGGTAAAGGAAAATTTAAGGTTGAATACATACTTTACCCCATGTAGTTGAGCCAAAATCCCTTTGACACGCCTATTGAAGGTTGAATACATACTTTACCCCATGTAGTTATGCCAAAATCCCTTTGACACATCTACTGTTCACGGCGTGTCTTTATGCACAAATGTTTGTAAAAGTGTGTGTAAAACACACCTCTTTTATTTATGTGATTTTCACGTATTTTCACATAAATAAGGTGCGTGAAAAGTGTAGAATATTTATCTCAAACCATATCTAGGTGACATGTGTCAAAACTTATATATTATCTTTTTTTAACTAATTCAGTAATAATTTTATCAAAAAATATAATTGGCCACATTGATTGTGGCCCAAACGTCCCAAATGGGGGCATTGTAGTTATTTCACGTCCTTTTTTGGTTCATTTCTAACCCTCAACGGATTGTAGCTTAATTTTGAATAGTTTGTTTAACTCTCTCTCATAATATTAATTCCATGTCAATTTTTAAAACACTTTCACATCTACACATGCACTTGATTATTTCCCATAAAGTAATTAATGATAATAGGTATACCATAAAAATACATACAGAGTACATACGAAATACATACAAAATACATAGTACTAGCATACTATACTCCATTTTTTGTGTATTTACAACAAAATTTTATACTATACTTACCATGTATATACCCAACTCTTATTTTTGATTGGTCATTTTCTAACCCTAGTACTTTGAGCAATATATATATATAAACCTTTAATTATTGATTGCCTCACCTAAACTTGTTCCGTATCTACTTTCTTCCTATCTTCACTTCAATAGAGTACGGAGGACAATTGAACCATGGTCAATGTGAATGAGAATAAATCATCACAAATATATGTGGTATTTCGTGGTAAGAGGCCAGGGTTATACAACTCTTGGTGTGAGTATGCCCCTATGGTTAATAGAGTCAAGGGTAGCATTTTCCAATCTTTCAAATGCTATGAAGAAGCCATATCAGCATTCAACGACTTCCAAAAGAATGATCAAGTTAAGAAGAAGCCAAATCCAAGGTGTATGTGGTGTTTCGTGGTAAGAGACCCGGATTATACAATTCTTGGCGTGAGTGTACTCCAATGATAGTAGGTTTCAAGGGTAGCATCTTCCAGGCTTTCAAGTCTTATGATGAAGCCAAAGAAGCTTTATATGATTATAAAAAAAAATAATAGTGGCCATAAAGAACCATCTTCAAGCTCGTTTGTAGATAAAAGTGTTGTAGGGTTTGAGGGTGACAATGATTCAAGTGCTATTTCTTCTGCTTTATTAGCTGAAATGTTTGTAGGGATGAAGTTATCAGGAAGTTTATCAATTTGATTGTAAAAAAATTAATGTGCAATCATGAAATGACTGGTTTGGTTTTATTTTTAGTCGATAATGGAAAGTTTAGTTCTAAATGAATCAGGCATATCAATTGACTTATTTTTTGATAAAGTATTCTCAACTAGCAGTTAAAAATTTGTTTCCATTAGTTTACATTTGTCTAATGTGTCACACATAGAAATTCATTTAAATTCATTAAGTTATATGAAATTGGAATATTTAAGTTGTTTGAAAAAAAAATTATTTTTGAATTTTGAATCCATGAGTTTAGCCTTTTGAAGTTGGATTATACTCCATCTGTCCCAAATTAGTTGTTGCCTTCAGTTTTTTTACGCCCATCAAGAAAACTATAAAATAGAGTGTGTATTTTGCTATATTACCCGTATTTAATGTTTGACTGTTATATTTTATTGATAATTTTTTAATTATTAAGGGTATAGTTAGAAAAGAGTAACAATTTTAGTCTTGAAATCATAAAGTGTCAACTAATTTGGGACAAATAGTTATTGCTAAAGTGTCAACTAATTTGGGACAGATGGAGTAGCATACACTTAGACAAAAGAAAAATTGTAATGCAAGTAAAGTTTGTAATATTAATAAGTGACAACACCCTCATTATGGATTTTGACCCATAATGTAAGCAATTGGAAGGTGGATTATTGTTGAATAAAACTTGAAAAATTCACTAGCTATATTGTCCAATATGGTGGTAGTTTGGAAATTGGCATCACATATAATCTATTTGAATCAATAATTAATAATGAAATGCTCATTCAAATTTATAAGGACGGAGTCATTCTTAATGAACGAGTAGAAAGCAAAGAAGAATTGGAGAATAATTTAACCATAACATAAGATTCATTAATAATTCATGAAATGATATTCCATTACATAAGTCCAGTAAAACACGACCAATATAAGAGAAGAAAAAAACTAGACAACCATAAGCAAAACCAATTAAAACACCAACACTAGCATACCATGCTATATGTTCATGCACAACAGACAGCTTCATAATGGACTACTCATTTTTTTGGGTAACAGAAACAGACTTAGAGGACTTGGATGCACATTCAGTGTCACTAATGATAAGGATAACAGAATGCTCCTTAGGCGCACTTTCGATGGATGGTATGGGCATGTCATCAAGTACGGTGTAAATTGTGGTTAGGGGTGGTCTTCCAATAGAAGACTTTGGATGTAAGCAATGTGACTCTTCTTAACCAACCTCCCTAGCAACTCATTAACCTCACTCTCCAACTTCTTATGGGTATTCTTAAGTTCTTGATACAAAATGTTATGGCTAACTGGTGAATCATGTAGTGGTTCGCCAACAATGTTCTTCTTTGGGGTCCTATCCATTGTAATGCTTATAAAACGTAGTTGTTTAAGCTTACTTTTAAGTTTTCTATGTAGCTATTTAACTTCTCTATGCAGCCTTTCCACTCTTCTGTGCAGCCATTACACTTCCCTGTAGGACACGCCTACCTACAATCAAATGACTTAGCAAATCTTTTGAGTTGCATTTCTCTATCATGAACTTTAAACAATTTGTTAAATGTTGTAACCTATATTAATAGAGTTTGCAATTATATGAGCCATAACGTTTTGTTAAGTGTAGGAACACAAACTATAAGTTTTCTTGTGTTTAACAGTCCGTATTATAAATCACAATATAATGACTAGTTGATTTGATAAAATTGAAAATGAATAATACAAGTTCAACACTGATGAATTTCGCAAACTTATTGTTGTTTCACTTCAACATTGAAGATTATAATCGTAGTTGTAGCTTGAACAAGTTCAAAGAAAAGAACATGTCCTTTTTCAATGTTATTGTCCTTGACAAATATTTTCCATCCCTTCACGAATCTTTGCCAGACACCACTACGCAGTGTTGTAGTCTATTTTCTTCCCCTTATATTTGATCATTGTTTCAACTGAAGTAGGAGGAAGATAGTGATAGATGCTCTTTGGAAGGTACTGCGTAAACATAAGAAAGAGTAATACTATTGTCGTAGTTAAATTCATATATTAGATTAGAGTATGAGATAAGAAATAAAATAACGTAAGGCTAAAAAAGATACCAATTCGTAACGACTAATGTATGAATAGGGGATCTCAATCTTGAACCATGTTATGAAATCCTTTTCAATCCATCCGCATTCCATTTAGTTTAGATTTGATTTAACTATGTTTTTGATTTAATTGTGCTTGTGACAATGCATGGTGCAAGTATTTAAACAGTCCAAAATAAAACTAAACCTTTAATAATTTCCTTCTCTTTAATTTTTTCTCCACAAATTTTATTTGGCATTTTAGTTTAAAAATCTATGCCTACATTTTTCCCTCCTTGAATTCCCCCTAAATATAATAAGCTACATCAGTAAATAAATAAATAAAAAATTAGTCATATGGCAGATGATGCTATTCTAGCAAAGTGGTAATGAGCATATTAAATGAAGTGGGGGTCTAGAGTTCGAGTTTGGTTAGGCTTCTTTTTATTATATGTGCTTTTTTAAACCCTATTCCCTAATCAAATTGTTTTTCATACTGTTACAACCTTTATTGTTTGGTCTTTATGGAAGAGAAGAAATTCTATTAGACATGGTAAATCTGCCTCATACTCAAGGATGATATATGAAGTTACTAGTAACATTTTCCTCTTTGCTAAATTAAGATTTCCATACGTTTCTTTGAGGAGTCAAACATGGCCTGATATAGTGAGTGCTTTAGAGAACTATTTACCAAGATTCAAATATATTAAAGTGGGATGGAAGGAACCAAGTCCAGGATTTGAAAGTCAACAATGATGGTGCTTCTAAGGGCAATCCAGGCCCAAGTTCCCTGTCATTTTGTGTAAGAAATTGTGAGGGTGATGTTGTGTATGCATTTGCAAAGTTGATTGGTGAGCACAATAATATGGCAGCAGAAGCTATGACCATCAGGGAAGCCATGAAATACTATGTGGAGCATTCATCGGGACCTATAATTATTGAAATTGATTTTTTGGTGGTAAACAAGGTGGTAGAGGGCTTGTGGAAACCTTTGTGGTCCATAACTGCTATTGTCGATGATATTCAGAGTATGCGGCTTGCTTGGAATTTTTTGCTAGAACGCACAGTGTAGCAGCCGAAGATTTGATGATCTTTTAGTTGAGCAAAGAACTTGGCTTCCAATGATTTAATTCTCATGGATTGAAGTCGTTGGAATTGTATTTACTTGTAAGGAATTACTTGTATCATAACTGCACATGACGAGGGCGAAGCTGGATGGTTCGTTGTTCGAACGTCATCAAGGAAACAAAATTGCAATATAAATTTGCTCGCTGAGGAGCTCGCTGAAGTATCTATTTTTTGAATTTACTGATGGTTCCAGTAGTATTTTTCGTTGTTCTAGAGAGTGTTCCAATGGTTGTTCTAACAACTGTTTCAACTAGCACAATATGTGTATGCTTGGAACAGTTCTTCCATAAATTTTATATACAGATTCCTTTGGCTCGCTGCATTGTTTCATGTGGCGTCAAACATATAAAATATAGGCAGCTCATTACACGGGGGCTAGATTTTTACCATCTGTGCTTCAGCGTTAACACCAGGATGTTCTTTTTCTAGTTTAGATTGTTGTGGAATTCGCTGCTTTTTGATGGAACACAACTTACATTTTTCCTTGCTGAAGCAGCTGAATTTCCCTCATAGAATTAGCTCACAATGGAACTTGCTGATGCGACCAAAGCTGAGGCTTTTCTACAGTTGTCTTGCTGAAACTTCATTGGAACTTTGATCCCTTGACATGCTGCATAATTACAGGGGTATGGATACAAGCGTTGGAACAGTCTCCTTGTTCCATACGCTGTTCCAAGTCCTATAGCCGTACTCTCTCCTTGGAACAGTTCCTCTATATGTTCCAACTTTCAGTTTTTTTACTCAATTGATGGATGCATTTTGGAAGCAGTTAGCAGGATGGACAAATCATGAAGATGGACATCAAAGCTGCAGCACACAAGAAGATGATTAGTTTAGTACAAGACATAACAACTCTTTATCATTTAATTAGTACACTAGCTAGTATTTCATATTATATAAAGTACCATGGCTATGTATTATTCTTATTTCACTTGGTGATATTAGTGCCAAATGGTGCTCATTCCAAGGAAGAGAGTGTAATATAAGGACATGGTACTATTTTCTTCCTAGCTAGAGTAGTTTTAATTTTGCACTTATTATCCAACCAAGTTGTAAAGACAATATTATTTTTTAATTTATTATTAATAAAAAAAGGTCATTAGACAATATGTCTAGTTGACTCTTTTTTTTTTTCCAAAAAAAAAACCTAAAACCTACCCAAACCCCCAAAACCTGTCACGGCCCAACCTAGGGCCGCGACGGATAACCGACACTAAGTGTCGATCATCACTAATCCTTCTGATAATCTGTTAACTATGAATATAACTGATAAACGGAATAAGCATAAACCTAGCTGATAAGAATTATTTAATGCAAAGAGCTGACAAGGCTAACATAAGCTGACATACAAACATACTGACAGAACCATATAGGGGCATATCTATAGGCCTTTAAGAGAAATGAGCTGAATATACAAAGGACGGGACAAGGCCCCGCCATACCCAAACTGGCTGACTGTACACATACCAAAAGATAAGTAACTCCGGGAGTAAGCGGAGTGACTCCAATAGCTGATAGATGGCCTACTATCGTGGTCCCAGCGTTGATCTATCTACAACTGCGCGGCATAAAACGCAGCGCCCCAGAAAAAGGGCGTGAGTACGATACGTACCAAGTATGTAAGGCATGAGCATATAATATATCATAGCTGAATGAAACTGCACGACTAGAATATAAATATGTAAATATGAGTTGGATTATAGCAATATAGCTGGAAATATGAACACGTACTAAACATGATCTGAATATAAACTGAAGTCTAGCTGAATCTGGAACTGAAGACTGAGCTGAACTATACTGATAAATAACTGTAATATGACTGATAACTGGTTACTAGAAACTGGAATTGATAGCTGTCAACTGATACTGACGCTAAGAACTGGTGGCTGATAACTGAGAACTGATAACTGGTACTGAGCTAAAACAGGACTGTTATCTGAACTGGTACCTGTCTGGTGTTATGGGCTATAGCCCCCCCCCCCAAATCAGGTAACTGAACATCTGAACTAGTACCTGTCCGGTGTTATGGGATGTATCCCCCCAAATCAGGTAACTGAAAAACTGAACTAGCCTCATGTATAATCATGCAGTGCATATTGTGGCTATATACGCGTATATAACAAACCTGGCGGGTGTTATGGGCTATGTCCCCCCCCAGCCAGTAATATCTAATCTCTCTGGTCAGAGTGTGTGAATGACACCCGGTCACACTAGGTGTTTCAACTTTCGCCTGAACCAGAGGGGCTATATCCCCCAGACGGATAGTATCACACGCGACCGGACTGTGTGTCCAATGTCCAGCCTCTACGGGGTACTTCAAATCACATATAACATGATCACAATATAAGCATAAGCATGTATGAGGCATAACACATGTGGAAAAAATAGATATGGACTCAAAGGAATGATAAGAAAACTCTGGATGGAATTATCGACAAAACCTAGAACTCAGAATTTGTCCAACTCTTTGAATTTCTATAAAAATTTCGGCAGAGTTTCCCTTGAAACTGGATGATCCGCAAAAACAGAACCAGTACTATACTATACATGGGAATGGATACCGGGATAAACTGATAATATAAACATGTTTAACGGATAACAAGATGAGACAACTGTATGACATAATAAATCCGCAGATAGAATGTCTGGACAACACCACTGTCCTGCCTTTCGACCTAATTTTCAGAGATTATATCAAAGATATAGACTTCATGGTCTTCATGAAAGTTTTAGATATACGTCTTAGGGTTCTGGGGATTCTTAAAGAATCTAAATATCAATTTTGTACAAGGAATTATGATCAATATACTAACAGCTGTCCAAAGATCAACATGATTTTCCAGATTTTGAAACGTTTTGTCTTGCTGATTAAGACATCTTTCACCTTGGATTTTAGTACCAAATTAAGTATATACAAGGTTTACTTGATACCATACAAGTACCCAACAAAAAACACCATGTTTGGAATAAGAAAAGCTTCAAAAGCAACAAGATACATGCCTTGCCAAAACAAAGGTTTAGTCTTACATACCTTTGATGTTTCTAGCTTCTAAATTTTGTTTTCCTTGAATTCCACACCTTCTAAAGCTTAAACAAGCTATAATACAGCATTTAGGTACTTTACTTAGCCATGAAGTAATTCTAAAACTCAAACAATAGACGAAATTGAAGGTAGCATAACGTTAGCTTAATCGCGTAGAGTGTTTTGACGCGATCCGTCTTCAATTTCGAGCTAAGATTGACGTCTTTCCGTCAAAATCATGAAATTTGCTTAAAACTTAATGAGAGCACTGTTTCTCTCTTTAGATTTCTGGAAATGACGAGATGGAGGCGAATTTTTCCTTTTATACTTGAAACATTTCAGTTTTAGTCCTCTTTTGCGCTTATGTCCCTTTTTCTGGCATGACTTCTGACGCTCATATCATTTTATCCAGATATTGTATGAACAAACCGTTAAAAGTGTTGGAAACTAAATTCCAAGACCTTCAATTTGGTATATGATATGTCCCCAAAAGACCTTATATAATACACAAAATTAATTGCTGAAAAAGCTCTGTTACAAGGCAAATCCTTAGTCGGTTTTTCCGCAACTTAAATCTGATTTTTTCCATCCTTTATATTCAATATATAAACGTCATATATGGTCCTGTTATGACTTTAAAATCACTTAAATCATTCTTAACATGTCATTAGAATTATATACGTCACTTTAGACTTACGGGGTGTAACAAAACCCCACCCGCTATTTTCTCTCTAGGCGATTAGCGATTTGGAGAAGAAACACTCGAAGCTTGCTTGGCCTCTTCTATGGCCACTTTGGCCACTGGACAGCCCCCTACTGGGGATGTCCAGTCCCCTACTAACACTACACAGCCTATTCCACCCTTGCCACCCCCAGATTCTTAAGTATCTAAACTAAAACCTTCAGCTGAACCTTTTGTCATGCCTTCTTTACCACTGCCAGCTATGGATTTTCACCATTGGGAACCAAAATTTATATGGATTGATAAAGATATTGATAATATGGTTGTTAAGGAGGAATTGCAATATGCAGTCGTGGGAATATATGCCTATGGCATGCCTGATTATCATGAAGTGAAGAAAAAAGTTACATTACAACTTGAGATTAAAGGAGAATGCACTATCGGTTTCTTTGACCCACGACATGTGTTAATTAGGTTATCGTTGCTTGAAGATTATGTTCACCTTTTATCACGCCTAGCTTATTATATTAAGATTGGTCATGTGTTTCATCAGATGAGGGAGCTTAAATATGATGTATGGTTTGATCCAAAGGAGGAAACATCAACTGCAATAGCGTGGATCTCATTCCTTGGGCTCCCTCCAATTTTCTTTGTGAAGGAAGCTGTTTTTGCCCTAGCCACAGCAGTAGGAAAACCCTTGCAACTTGATGCTGCTACCAAGTCAAAATCTAGACCTAGTTGTGCTAAGGTGAAGGTGGAAGTTGATTTACTAGGCCCTAGACCTCAGCGTGTTAGGATTGTTATCATGAATTCGATTACTGGAGCAACAAGGTTTAAATAGGTGCGTATTAACTATGATTACATTCCTCAATATTGCAAGGTGTGTAGATTATAAGGTCATGATGAGGAGGGCTGTTTTGTGACATATCCTGAATTAATACCACATGGTGAGGCAGATGAGGGTGAGGTTGTTAAACAAAACCCTATCAAGATCTTTAAAAGTGGGAAAGTAGTGGGCAATGTTTCTAATGACAAGGTCGAAGGTGTTAAACAGATACAAGATGTGCAAGCTCAAAAGAAACCTAGAAAACCTTTTAAAAAATTTGTCCCACCTAAAAGGAACCTAATGCGTGGACTGGGGTTGAAAATAGGAAAAAACAAGGCAAGGAAGCTGAAAAGGGCAGTGGAGAAATTGTTAATATGAATAATTCTTTTGCCTTGTTGAATGAAGAGGAGGAGGATATTGTTGAAGTCCAATCAGACAAGGAGAAGGAACCAATTTCAGCTAGGGTTAGCAATCCTACATCTACGAAGGATTGGGTTTCTAATGTATTTAAAGATCATCCTAAAAATGTAGTTGATGATGTACCTATTATGTTAGAGAAGGATGTATTAAATAGCAATGTTGCTAAGGTGTCAGGTGCTCCTAGGGTTAATGCACAAGCTGAAAATATTATCGACATGAAGAATGTTGAATTTATGGGTAATGATGTGAATCAGGACATTGATCGTGCTCTAATTATTGCTCTTCAAAGTGCTACGTCATTAAATGAGGCAGATATGGTCAATAAATTCAGATTTATTAATGATGCAGTTTTAAATGAGCTGAAGAATTTGAATCCTGAAGCTTGCGCATTAATAAAGCAGGCATTAGGGATAATTAATTCCCGATCTCAAGCTATTGGTAAGGAATTGGCTTATATATTACCACAGGCCCAGAGGTTCCCTCAGTCGATGTGGGAGAAAAGTTAATACGTAATACCCCAATTTGTGAGCTAAATACCATGGCATCTACAGTGCCCAGTCAATCTCAAGGTGATGAAACTGCTCGTGGCTCATCATTGATTCCTGCAGATATTGCATGCCATACTAATGAAACTGATGATGATCTTATATCTAACATGCCTTTGCAGCCATTAGTTAAGGAGGTACAAACACAAGAGGGTATTAAATTGGTGGATGGACCTTTGAGTCCTGGAAGGCTTGCATATGAAGAACTAGAAGAGGACTCGACTGCACATAATTTTGAACAAGTGTCTCGTGAAGTTGATTTGTCTCCTAAAAGTGTGAAATCTCAGAAAAAATTGCTATCATCAGCTCCTTTAGATCTTGACCAATAAAAGCAACAAAAGAGAACCAAGAAGAACTATAGCCAAGATCCTAATAAAATCCAGTCGTTGAGGTCCACCTCAACAAAGAGAAACTAAATGGATAAGTTGTTCATCTGGAATAGTAGGTCAGTGAATACATAGGAGGCCTTTATAGGCTAATCACATTGCATCAAAGGAATCACTTTCAAGTTATAGGGCTTATGGAACCATTCCAGGATGTGCATACAGTAGAAAGCTATAGAAGAAGACTAGGGTGGAGCATAGCTTTCATAATGAAAATGGTAAGATTTGGGTGTTTGCCACAGCTGATTTTGAGATTAATGAAGTGATGAATGATGAACAACAGCTTACACTATCCTTCCTGAACCAACAGTTGTAAGAGGAGGTGGTCATTACATTTGTTTATGCTAAGACAAACCCTGGAGATAGATTCTTCTTGTGGGAAGCTATGCAATACTTTGCTAGTGATAACTTGAGGCCTTGGCTTGTTGCTGGGGACTTCAATGTGATTCTTTCAGAGAATGAGAAGTATGGGGGAAGGCCAATATTCATGCCTGAGTATGAGGAATTTGCTTCAACACTTGCTAACTGCCAGCTCATGGACTTAGGTTTCAATTCAGGGAGCATTTTTACTTGGTGGAATGGTAGAGTTGAGGAGGACTTTATTCTCAAGAGGTTAGATAGGTGTTTGGAAAATCAGCAATTCCTGGATATGTGCACAAAGATTGAAGTTGATCATCTTGCTAGAGTGGGATCAGACCATTCTTATTTTCTTGTCAGCTTCTCACAAGACACTACCCCTACTGTAAAGCCATTTAAATTCCTCAATTTCTGGATTTCACATGATGAGTTTCTTAACTTAGTTAGGGAACACTTGGATGTACAAGTAAATGGAGATCCTTTTGGAGTTTTGAATACAAAGCTGAAAGCATTGAAGAAGAAGCTTTCTGCCTGGAGTTAAGCAACTTATGGCAACATCTTTCAGCAGGTTTCTACTTTGGAGGATATAATTTTGGCTCATGAGTTTCAGCTTGAAATTGCTCCTACACCTGAGAATAGGGAGGCTCTCAAAAAAGCAGAAGCTGAGTTAAAAAGATACCTTTATTTGGAAGCTGAGTTTTTGAAGCAAAAGGCAGGCATGCAGTGGTTAAAGGAGGGTGATGATAACTCTAAATTCTTTCATTATCATGTCAACGGTAAAATAAAAAAGCTTCATGTCAACAGGATTCAAAATAAAGAGAGCAACTGGATCAATTCACAAGAAGCTATGGCAAATGAGGCACTATGGTTCTATGAGAGGCAGTTTGCTACTGAAGAAGTGTCAAACAACTATGATCTTTTGATGAATGTTCCAGTTATGATCTCAGATAAGCAGAATGAAGAATTTATAAAGGTTCCTTAGGAAGAGGAAGTGAATCTGGCAGTCTTTGGTCTCAATGGGGACAGTGCTAGTGGACCTGATGGCTTTACATGCATATTTTTTCATGTTTCTTGGGATATAATTAAAGATGACATGGTGAGGGTGTGCAAGTATTATTCAGTGGAAGGGCAATACCTAGATATGCACACATACTAATCTGGTATTGATTCCTAAGAAGCAAAGTGTGACAACATTTTCTGACCTTAGGCCTATCAGTCTTAACAACTTCATCAACAAAATTCTTTCAAGAGTGATGCATAACAGGTTGGTTGAAGTTCTTCCTTCTCTTATCTCTCAGAATCAGGCAGGTTTTGTTAAGGGAAAAAGCATAGTTGAGAATGTGCTACTTGCACAGAAAATCATTCATGACATAAATGAAAGAGGAGAAGATGCCAATGTTGTCATTAAACTAGATATGATGAAGGCTTATGATAGGGTGCCTTGGCCTTTCTTGACTATGTTACTGAGAAAAATGGGATTTTGTCATTAATTTATAGATGTTATCTTTCAGTTATTATCCTCAAACTGGTACTCAATTCTCTTCAATGGTCAGAGTTATGGATTCTTTCATTTAGGTAGGGGGTTGAAGCAAGGTGATCCATTATCATCAACTCTCTTTATCCTCACAGCTGAAGTCCTATCAAGAAGCTTTAATTTACTGAACAATCACAGCTTCTTATGCTATGCCTATGTGGAGTCCCTATCTCAACCACTTAGCATATGCTGATGATACCATATTGTTCACTTCATCTCATGAAGACTCTTTGAATCTGATCACTGGTGTTTTACATGCTTATGAAGCAGTTTCTGGACAGAAAATTAACAAGGACAAGAGTGCTATTTACTTGCATAGTTCAGTGGAGGATGATGTGGTAAAGAGGGTAGAAATGATCACTGGAATTCATAGAAAGGAGTTCCCTTTTACTTATCTAGGATGCCCTATCTTTTATGGTAGGAGGAAGAAGGTACACTATGAAGAGTTAATAAGGAAAGTGACTGCCAGGCTGCATAGTTGGAGTGCAAAGATGTTGTCTTTTAGTGGAAGGGCTATACTTATCAAGCATATGCTTCAAAGCATGCCAATTCACCTTCTCTCTGTAGTTAACCCCTTGGACAGTGTTATCAATCAGCTTCATAGGTTATTTGCAAAGTTCTTTTGGGGTAACTCATAGGAAGGATCAAGCAGATATTGGTCATCTTTGAAAAACTTATGCCAGCCAGTTGATGAAAGAGGCATGGGGTTCATATCCCTTTTTGATGTATAAAATGCATTGTTTGCTAAGATTTGGTGGAATTTCAAAACTGGTGATTCATTATGGGTAACTTATATGGCTAACAAGTATTGCAAGAAACTGCATAAAGTCATTGTTCCATACAAAGAAGGCTCTTATGTGTGGAGAAAAATGATATAAGCAAGAGAGGAAATTGATCATGAGATTTACTGGCAGGTTAGGCAAGGATCAGATCATATATGGTATGATAACTGGACAGGCTTAGGTCCATTGTATTTTGTAGTGGCATAAACATTTGAGTGTGACTTGTGGTACAATAGTGTGAAGGAGCTAATTGAGGAGGGGCAATGGAATATTTAGTAGCTAACTCAGCTGCTACCAGATGATATAGTGGACGATATTGTTCACAATGTTTCTTTGCTAGGAGATGATCAGAGAAGAGACAAGCCTTGGTGCTGTTTAACTTCAAATGGCAAGTTTTCAGTGAGTAGTGCATGGAATTACCTGAGAGTGAAGTAGCATAAGGTGCCAATTTGTAAGTTTCTATGAGTTAAAGGTATGCCTATCAAGGTGTCATTCATGATGTGGAGAATGTGGAAGTTCAAGCTTCCTCTTGATGATGAATCGAAGCGAATGGGATATCACTTCCCTTCTAGATGCTGGTGTTGTGTCATGCCTAAGGTAGAAACTAGGGAGCATTTATTCTGGACAAGTTCTGTGGCAACAAGCTTGTGGAAATTCTTTGCTCAACCTGTTGGGATCCAGTTAGACAATTGCAACTTGCATCAGGTTTGCTTTAAATGGTGGAGACAATGGCCTAAGCCATGGATTCAAGTTGTTTTTCACACTGTTTCCTCCTTTATTGTTTGGTCTTTATGGAAGAGAAAGAACTGCTATAAGACATGATAAAACAGCTTCATACTCTAGGATGATTTCTGTGATTACTAGTAACATTTTCTACTTTATTAAATTGAGATTTCCTTACATCTTTGTGGGGAGTCAAACATGGCCAGAGATAGTGAATGCATTAGAGAATTATTTGCCTAGGTTTAGATATATTAAAGTGGGGTGGAAAGTACCAAATCCTAGAGTCTTGAAAGTCAACACTAATAGTGCTTCTAAGGGCAACCCAGGCCCTAGCTCAGTGGCATTCTGTGTGAGGAATGGTGAAGGTGATGTTGTGTATGCATTTTCTAAATTGATTGGAGAGCATAAAAATATGGTGGCTGGGGCTATGGCCATCAGAGAGGCTATGAAATACTGTGTGGAACATGCTTTGAGTCCCATAATTATTAAAACTGACTCCTTAGTGGTTAAACAGGTGATAGAGGGCCATTGGAAACTCTGTGGTCTATAGCATCTATTGTAGACATTCAAAGATGGAGGCACTTAGGGGAGTTTCAATTTCAACACACTTTGCGTGAGGGTAACAAACTAGCTGATTGTCTTGCTAACCTTGCCTATGATTTGCCTAGTGTCAGTTTTACATCATATGTTCAGTTGCCTATCAAAGCTAAGTTGATTGTGAATTTTGACAAACATCATTTTGTGGAGTATAGAGCTAAGCCATGGAGAGGAGCATGATGACAAAAAGTAAGGGGGAAAGTAGGGAAGCTGGAGTTGAAAGGAATCTGGAGAATGCTCCATATGATCAAGACTGTATAGTGGAGATCATAGGGGTTTATTTCACTAACTTTCTTTTCTTTTTTGCAGGTACAATCTTAATAAAAAGAAACATGACATGCTGGAATTTGTGAAGCATAATGTAGTAGTACAAGCTGAGATTAATGTTGAATTGTTGCTATTTCTATTTCAGCTTGAAACTGTTCCTTTAATTACTACAACATATAACAGACTGTTTTCTCTACTTTTCCATCTAAGTGACAGTCTTCCTAGCTCATTCTTTGAGATGCTACTTCAGTTGCTTCCATTGTTGTTGGTGTCAGTTCTTCAACTCATTTTAGTACATCTTCGGAGTAAAGCTGCTTTAATGCTTGTCTTCATGATTCAACTGGTTGCCTCAATGAATGCTCTAAGATTCAGCCTTATGATTCAATCGAGAATCAACTCTTATTTGCCATGGTCCAGATTTCACTTATTGAGATGTTACTGGTGTGATTGGGTCAATTCATCCTGGAGGCATATAAGATGCACAAGAGAAGTTAGGAAATTATTCCTATTTGCAAGTTATACTTTAGCAGTTCATAGTTATAGTATGTTAGTAGCTTATAGCTCATTATTTGTAAAGTACCAAGTTTACCTGTTATCTTTATATTACTTGGTAGTATTAGTGTTGAATGGTGCGCAACCCAAGAATGTGAAGATAATAGGTAAACAAGGTGCTAATTTAGTTCGAGCTATTTTTTTTTTTTTTTTTTTTATAGAATTGCACTTGTTAGGTGCACATCTTGTAAAGACAATGTAGTTTTCTTGCTTATTATTAATAAAAAGGTTCACTAGGTGTAATGCCTGTTGAACCCCCAAAAAAATTAACCCTGAAAGGCTAAATTCAGGAATATCGACAAGATGGACTAACTCTTTTGGAGTTTTTGGAGTCGCCACCCAATTTAAGGAAAACATGGAACCAAATAAGCAAATGCGTGCAAAACTCCGTTTTTTAGAAAAAAGGCAGTCTTTCAGATATTCTAAGTAAGAGGTTTTTCTAATTTTGAAAGAAGGTTTTTAAGGCACTTTCGAAATTCCATTAAAAAAGATTAATCCGACATGTTTCCATAATATTTGCAAGTGCTATTTATGCGCTTTTCTAAAAATAATTAATTGAACTATTAATTAATTCAACTAATTAGATTTAGTAAGTTCTCAAAAGATTTGCAATTTATTTAAAAGCTTTAATTATTTTTCAAATAAAATAGAATCAAATAAAAGCGCATTTTCTTTTGAAGAAAGGAACGATTTGATCGTCCTAAGTTCTTTGCCAACTTGTATGTGATGACGCATAAATGGCACTTGCGTAATTTCAACTTTAAAATCCGAGTATCTCACCATAAGATGGAACTTAGATTTCAATTCGCTTTATGCAAAGTGGTTTCGGGACATTTAGAAGTTAATTTAAACTTCTTTATAACTTTTGACTTTTTTAAAAGAAACTACTTCGTATCAATAAGATAGAAGTGTTTTCTTATAGTCACTTATTAATCGCAGCTTTTTGAAAATTTATGAAATTTTGCACGCATTTGCTTAAATGGTCTGATTTGCAACAAATTAAATAACGACTTCAAAATAAAGATAATGAACATAAAGTGAATCAAATAACCCAAACAAATCATATATATAGTAAAATATTTCTACAAAGTTTACATAAATATTCTAAAGGGAAAAAGGAAGGATAAGAGTTAAAAGATAAAATCCGGAAATTTGACCAACTCGCGGGAGCCTTGAATTTTCTAAAATTTTCTAAAGTCTTGAAACTTGAGCCCGAGCTTGACCCCGATACGACTCCAAGCCAATGAGCCATCCCAATTTAGAGTTTTAGCCGAACTCATCCCCAAGTTGAGGTCATGCAATAAAAGAGATAACGATTAGATGTCATGAAATATAGCCGAAAATCATCAAAGAGTAACAAAGCAAAATAAATGTAGTAGCAAGATATTAAACTCCAAACAAGACATTAAATGCCATGTAAAATACCATCTTTTAGTATTTCCCTAAGCCCCAAATGATAAACTAGCAGAGCAAATATTAAGCGATTGCACATTTGAGCTTATGCACATGACTTCCACGTATAAAAAATGAACAAAGAAAGTTCAAGACAAGACTAAAAGGAAAATCCAAATGATATACCATCATTAAATCACAAGAAATGAGCTATCTTGAAGAATCAAACAATTAATTTCACCTTGCTTATTTCTGGGAGGCCTACAACACACAACTAAACAGAAAAGATCCAAAGGAGTCCTACCTATGCAATGTTTCACCCAAGTAATTAACAGTAAAAACGAAATTCAGTTAGCGACCTTATCAACTTCATCAGATGCATACAATCCAAACTGTTAAGACAAGCACACACATAGCAGAAAGCTGGACAGAATGACCAAAGCTGGAGATTGAGAAAAATTCTGAGAACCTGGAGTAGGAACTTTATATAACCTGACTTAACCCCCTTCTTACTCCACTGAACTCTCTCCTACCGCCTGAACTACCAGGCCACCTAAACCAATGCAAACAGCCCCTATACACACACCTGAGGCCATCAAAACAGCCTCCAGCAACTACATTCTAACACTACTTAAACAACAAGAAACAAAGGAAATGCTACTAATACTAAACTTGATACAATTAAACGACATATGAATTCTTTCAACACTTCACACAGATAACAAGACCACAGACATCTCCACACACCTCTGAAACCCTGAAACTGCAGCATCCAGGCCTATATCCTAGCATACACACAAAACTCCAGCACTTACACCTACTCTTGGTTCAACCTAACAGACCTCCACACTACTGAAACTCCCTCTATCCAACCCCTGCTACTCTTCAAAAACTCACAGCACACCTAAGCTACTACCTGAAACCAGACTCCACTTACCAGGACCATCACCCTTCTCCGTAGCACCAAATATACCTCCTAAACAGCCCTCACAAGTCCTGGAACTCCATAACACACATACATAGAGACATTCCAAACGATTTTTTCACCCAAGAAACAAACTTGCTTCACCTGCAGAAACCAAACATACACTCTACACACAATCACCTATAACCTTTAACATCTTGAATAACAAAAAGAATGGGTTAACAACTTAGACACGAATACTAATGAAAACTGCAGAGAAAGCAATGCAAGACACTTATATCCATTACGCTAGACAACAAATAGAAAGCTTAAAAAATTCCTAGAGAAACAAGCATTTTCAGATTTGTGCAAAGGTAAAAAAAATGAAGGAAAACGTACTTTCTTCAGATAAAATGAAGCACCAGGCCAGAGAGAAGACATGTTATATGAACTAACAAAGGATGGAGGCTAAACTTACTGTTAAACAAGTTGTATAATGAGCACTAAAATTTACACATTACAAAAGGAAACTTTGATACCTTAAGGTGCATTTATGACTATCGACAAGAAGGAGAATACACAAACCAAATCTTAAACCCAAAACAACATTATGATCGGGCATTAAGCTAAACAGAATGAGCAAGGAAATAAATTCTAGAGTGAAAGAATTTACCTCTTTGAGGGCAGTGAACGAGGGTAAGGACTGAAGACTATGTCTCAAACAAGATCAACAACTCGACAACAAAGAAGCGACTTGAAAATGTAGCGATAACGTGCGCCCACACAAGAAATCCCAGAAACAGTCACATTATTTTGTGAAACTTCCAAATTTAAAACACATGAAAAGAAAGCTTATATATGTTATGTTCTACCATTTCTCCCTCTATGTTTTTTGCCGCTGCTCTCTTCTCTATTAATGGCTGCCCTCTTCTCCATCCCCCCTACTTTCAATTTATAGGAAAAATATTAGGGTTCTCGGATTGAAGGAAAATACCCAAAGAACCCTCCAACGGTACAAAAATGGATAAGATTTTGGACACATCCGCTGAGCCCAGATAGAGGGACCAGGAATTTGAACTTTTTGCGTGAATTTGGGGGGAAAATAGGGTGTAAAAAATGGGTTGCGGGTTAAGGTTAAAAAAAAAACGGGTCGGGGATTTGGGTATTGGGTTCTCGGAAGCTGATAGGGGTTGTACAATGAGTTATATCTATATGTTTGCACATGTAAGCTGGATTTAAGGTATAGGAATGAAGTTAGCCTTTTAAGGTAAATTATTAGATAAGGGGTGTTACGCGAATAGGATGAATTTAAAGCTAGGGATTGCAGATTTAATCCTTCTTTTTCAAACTTCAATTATTTCATTTTAATTTTAAAATTGACCCTTTTTAGAAAATAATTAGATATTAATTAAAATGTTTCGGGACAAAATTGGGTGTCAACAGCTGCCCCTCTTTACCCAGAAAAGGATGGAGGAGTTTTTAGGATAAAGAAGTTGACATAAAGCCAATTTTGTCACGATAAAGCCAAAGACTTTTGATTTCATGGACCAAAAACTGAGACTTATGGATATGGCCGAACTCCGGTTTCTGAGTTGCCTACATATCTCGGGCTGAAAGAGAATCAGGCCATATGTAGTTCAATGATACTTAGATACGAAGACTCAAATGATTGGCAGAAAAGGACTCACGAATAGAAAAGAATTCAAACTAACCCCTAATCTGGAATGAAAGATTAGGTAAGACTTGCTTGTTCGAGTGCGATTCTTCAGATCCTCGTTGACGAGTCTAGCTCATATCAACAACTGCCCCAGTTCACTGCTAAGAAAGAGTTCCACGTTATGCTCCAAATGCTGCTGCAGCGCTGCTAAAATCCTGTAATAAACTTGACAAAAAGTAAGCGAGTAACTGCAAATAAAGCTTAATAAATGAAGTAATAAAAGAATAACGACAATAAAACTTGTAGGTGCTGGTTGCAATATCAATGATAAGCTTGTCTCCAATCGACTAACGGAGAAATCCGGCTTTGTGAGGCAAGATGACTTCGGGACAGTTGGTAGACTGAAAACAAAGCAATAAAAGCTTCAATTAATAGGAACATAAAGCGAACTTTAAACTCTAAATAATGAGGATAAAAATGCCGCATTTTCGGCAATAACCAGGATAAAGCATAAAGCTTTAAATCATGCAGAGGCAATTTGAAAAGCAATCTTGGATAGGGCTCCAACCCAAAGTACACGTCCGAAGTAATCTCATTATCCTACAAGTCTTAACAAACTTATTAGCAACATAAGGTTATTAAAATAGGTATAAGGAAATACGCCATAGAGGCATTCAAATGATTAATACCTTCGAGGTTATACAAATACGCTTATCGAAAGCGTGAACAGATAAAGATGCTTACTGAAATATAAAAACGCTTATCGAAAGCGTAAACACATAAAGACGCTTACCGGAAGCGTGAAATAAAGACGCTTATCGAAAGCGTAAACTCATAAAGACGCTTACCGGAAGCGTGATATATAAAGACGCTTACCGAAAGCGTAAACACATGAAGATGCTTATCGGAAGCGTGAAATATAAAGACGCTTATCGAAAGCGTGAAATATAAAGACGCTTACCGGAAGCTTAAACACATAAAGACGCTTACCGGAAGCGTAAACACATAAAGACGCTTACCAGAAGCGTGAAAGATAAAGACGCTTATCGAAAGCGTAGACACATAAAGACGCTTACCGGAAGCGTGAAATATAAAAGACGCTCTACGAAAGCGTAAACACATAAAGACGCTTACCGGAAGCGTAAACACATAAAGACGCTTATCGAACGCGTAGACACATAAAGACACTTACCGAAAGCGTGAAATATAAAAGACGCTTATCGAAAGCATAAACACATAAAGACGCTTACCGGAAGCGTGAAATAAAAAGACGCTTATCGAAAGCGTAAACACATAAAGACGCTTATCGGATGTGGTAAATATAAAAGACGCTTATCGAAAGCGTAAACATAAAGACGCTTACCGGAAGCGTGAAATAAAGACGCTTATCGAAAGCGTAAACACATAAAGACGCTTACCGGAAGTTTGAAATATAAAGACGCTTATCGAAAGCGTAAACACATAATGACGCTTACCGGAAGCGTGAAATATAAAGACGCTTACCGGAAGCGTGAAATATAAAGACGCTTATCGAAAGCGTAAACACATAAAGACGCTTACCGGAAGCGGGAAATATAAAGACGCTTATCGAAAGCATGAGATATAAAGACGCTTCTCGAAAGCGTGGAATATAATGACGCTTCTTGGAAGCGTGAACACGTGAATGCGTTGCACTCTTTGAACTCTTCCATGGAGGAATGGCCTTGACTACAAAACAAAGTGAGCCCCCAGGATTCGCAATATCTGTAAATCATAAAAAGAAATGGAACGTTAGTAAGTGTTCTCATAAAGCGAAAGTGAAATGAAATAGATATTCTTAATAATTTGCAAGAGTTATGGGAAATAGAAATGCCGCCTTTCGGCAATGACTCATGTTCGAGTCTCCAGTTTTCTACCGTAGGTTGCTTGACAATAGCGCCTTCGATTTTTTATGATAGAAGGCCTCCAATTATATGGTAGGCATCATGATAGTGACGTCTTCATTTGTCACGAATAGACTTGATGTTGATACTTGTAAAATAAATGGTAGAATAGTCTGCGAAATAAAGTTTTCATTAAATTCATATAGACAGGAACATGTCAAAGATAAAGGAGATATAAAGTGAAAGTTTAAGCCGTCCGGCTTATGTTTGGTGAAGCCATAAAGAGTTGAGTGTTGTCCTTGAGCAAAACCAGAGTTAATGCTTAATTCGTGTATGCGATGAATCAGATAACGCTTCCAATCTCGGTCATCTTGGCAACATTGTCCAATGCGTATGGCAAATAATCTCCAAGTAATCAATGGTTGCTAGTTTTCCTCATTGTGCTGCTTTGAAAATTCCTGCGCTCAAAGAAAAATTGTTAGTTTTGGGAGGGGGGGGGGAGCGTTTGATTCATGCTGACTCGAGCCTTCATCTTGCAACTGCTTCCTTCTTCTCACTTTGTCTAGATTTACGATCCGTCCTTTGAGACTTGGCCAATGAACTAATAGCACAATTAGTTTCAAATAGTTGAAACAAATACTTGCATAGTTAAAAAGGATTTTCATGTAACATTTATGTTGATTTAAAACCTTTGTTGTATTTCAGATGGTGACACATGTTGAAACAAAGTGAACATCCTTTATCTTGCAACTTTGTACCATTCTAAAAAACACTTTCAGAATTTTGCCCATTCATCTTCTATCGGGAAATACCACCTTTTGCAAAAATTTGCCCCACTTATGATCTTTTACATCTTCAACTCGCTTTGCAATATTTTGCCCCAGTTATCATCTTCCATATCTTCAAATTGTTTTGCAAAATTTGCCCCAGTTGCTTGCCTTAGGAGAAACTAGAAATTTTAATATTATAGAGTCGAGCCCGTTAAGAGCTCCTACGTATCCCTCCACGGGAATCAGACTGTGCGTAGTTCTGCTTTTATAAAGTTTGGGGAATATGTCAATCTAAGTGCGAAGCCGAATCCGAATTGGAATGCCTACACATCTGCCCAGATGCATAGTTCGGAGTTACATCATCAAAGATAAACAAGCCTTAAAGCATTACAAAATCTGATCGAATCCGATGTGGATTGCTTACTTATCCTGTTGCCATTCCAGGAATCAGACCAAAAGTAGTTCAAAATTACATAAAAGAGGAAATAGGGGATTCCTATGCTAGTGTAACTGAGCTCTATGTGAGTTGCTTACGTATCCCGCCTTGGGAATCAGGTTACGCGTAGTTCGCATTACAATCAAATTTACATGGAAATGAGAAAAAATATTTTCTTGAGGCAAAATGATAAAGTTTGAACCAGCATGATTCGGGGCCTCAATCTGAATCGAAATTATGCAAAGTGCTTTTGGTTCACAGCCAAGTCTCCTGCGTTGGTTCACTCAGCTGGGTTGTATTGTCTTCAATCAAATCTTGGATTTTATGTTTAAGAAGGACACATCCCTCAGTGTCGTGCTTGGCAAATTCTGCATGGTAAGCACAATACTTGGTCCCAACAACACATTCTGGGGGAGGATCAAACGTACCATCTCCTGCTAAAGGGTTTAGCACTCCCATATCCTTTAATCTTTCATACAATTAAGCTTGTGGTTCACTTAAAGAAGTGAATTTTCGGCGCTGTCTCTTTTCATATTTGGGACGAGACCCTGCTGGCATAGACTGATGGGCTGAAGGTAACTGGTCTTGTTGAGGGTAATTGTATGCTTGCGGTTCTGAATAAGGCTAATAAGGGGGTATTCTAGATTGATGGTAATTGGGTTGAGTATTGTAGACGAGATATGGAGCAGGTGGAATTTGATATTGACTTGGGTAAGTTGAGTATAGTGTGCTTTGGTGAGTGGGCTGGTTTGCTGAGTTTCTGAAGGTCGGCTTCTTGTTTGGCCTTTGGTCGATATCAGCCATATCAATACCAACTTCATCTTCCCTCTTTTTCTTCTCAAAATTGCCCATGCCAGTCTGGATGGCTTGCGTAGTTGCCTTCGCTACAGCAAAACTTACAGTTCGCCCTGTCTTAACCCCTTCTTCGACCATCTCTCCCATCACAAGAAGTTCAGAATAGGGTTTACCCATCATAGGGAGAAAGTGCATGTAATAAGAATCATCTTGGGCTCGGATGAAGTATTTTACCATGTCTTCCTCAGTCATTGGTGGTTGCACCCTTGCAGCCTGTTCACGCCATCTCAATGCGTATTCCCTAAAGGTTTCTGTTGGTTTCTTCTTCAGATTGGACAAGGTTATAAGGTCAGGAGCCATCTTGACATTGTACTTAAATTGCTTTGTAAAATCATTGGTTATGTCATCAAACTCACGCCACTTGCTTATATCCTATCTGGCAAACCATTCAGCAGCAATACCTTCCAGACTATGACTGAAGAAGGCCATCAGAAGTTCCTCTTTACCTCCCGCAACCCTCATTCGATTGAGATATTTGGTGAAATGAACAAATTGGTCACTATGACCATCATACATATCAAATTTTGGCACCTTAAACCCGGGAGGAAGAGTAACGTCAGGGTTTTTTCAAGATAAAGATTGCGGTAGGAGATGCTTTGACGTCCTCTAGACACTTGCAAATCCTTGATGGATTGCTGCATGATTTTCATCGTTTGGATTATCTCCCCTTGCTCAACTGTCATTCCCCGCTTTTCCACAGTTACGGGCACTTCACTTTGTGGCACATAGTTAGTGAAATCCATGTTCTTACCATTGGTGTCATGCTCATAGTACTGGGCTTCAGGATATCCTTTCCTTGTATCATTGGCATTTTGAGGAACAACAGCCACAGAAATGGGTGCTTTGGATTGTGGAGGACGAGGAGTATCTTTGGAAGGTAAATATTAATAGTGAGGCAAGTTGTTCTGATTAATGAATGCATTCGGGATGTTGTTAACTGATGCAAGCATATGAATGACACTGGAATTTAAATGCGTGTTCAGATTGGCAGTTTCAACATTGGGGTTTAGAGTAGATAGCACGGCTGGCGCGTTTTGGTGGCTCGACCCTTTCATTCTTTCTAGTTCAGCTTGCATACACTCAATCTGCTTAGCCATTCTAGCAATTTGTTCATCAGGAACAACAATTGCTTGCTCATTAGAAGATGCGGGGATACCAGTCTGATTATCAGTCATCGCTTGCTTCACTTTAGATTAGACACTTAACCAACTCGGGAGTCAGCACAAATCAAACTCTCTCTTTTGGGGAATAATCAAACAAAAGAAAAATTCAAAAGGTAAACTATGTTAGTTTTTGTGTCATTAACAACATTGCATACAATCATGTAGCGCGCGTCACGTATCGCTTTGCATTTTAAACAAGTTTGACATGTGGAAATCACAATTAGTTGAGCATAAATTAAAATGCGGGCGCGTCCTACCCTGTAAGGTGCCTCTTTGTGCTAGAGGTAAGCCTAATCGTCAAGTTGCACGCACATGTGGTTATTATAACGACACAAGCCGTTTATCAATACAACATCTGAGATATAAATAAACCGACATAATTGTCAACTTCTCAAATTTGACATGGCAAATGGTTTGGGATTCGTTATAATATCCACACGATCGCATAATATGCGGTGTCGTTGGGATTCAATAACCCGTCAACAAAAGGGCGGTTTCTTAATTCCTGGAAACGGTACCAAGAACCGGGTCCAAACTAAGGTGTATATGCATGCATGTCCTAAAATCTCCTACTAAGAGTGGGCTAACGGTTGAGGCTGACTCGACCTATGCGGGATAGACCTGGCCTCACAACGCAGTAGAACTGGCCATGACAAAACCAGGCAACATCATTATCCCGAACTAACTTTTGGTGACATGAAAGAAGTTTCAAAGAGTGAGGTAAGGGCAATGCCCTTCCTGCGTAACTACCCGTCAAGCGGGTGCCCCGTGATGAAATCGAGGAGGTGAAAGAGAATTGACAGGCTCCGTGAGGGAGAAAATACGAATGGAATGCGGACTATGCACAAATAAAATATAATACATGCTTTCGATAACAAACCAAACAAACAGATATAATAAAGCAAATAAATTAGGCATGCTAGTTGCAAATAATTGGAAACCTTTATGGTAAAAAACTTTATTGCTCCCCAGCGGAGTCGCCATGTTGTTGAACCCCCAAAAAAATTAACCCTAGAAAGGCTAAATTCAAGAATATCGACAGATGGACTAACTCTTTTGGTTTGGAGTCGCCACCCAATTTAAAGAAAATAGGAAAATAAATAAGCAAATGCGTGCAAAACTCCGTTTTTTAGAAAAAAGGCAGTCTTTCAGATATTCTAAGTAAGAGGTTTTTCTAATTTTGAAAGAAGATTTTTAAGGCACTTTCGAAATTCCATTAAAAACGATTAATCCGACAGGTTTCCATAATATTTGCAAGTGCTATTTATGCACTTTTCTAAAAATAATTAATTGAACTATTAATTAATTCAACTAATTAGATTTAGTAAGTTCTCAAAAGATTTGCAATTTACTTAAAAGGTTTAATTATTTTTCAAATAAAATAAAAGCGCATTTTCTTTTGAAAAAATGAACGATTTGATCGTCCTAATTTCTTTGCCAACTTGTATGTGATGGCGCATAAATGAAACTTGCTTAATTTCAACTTTAAAATCCGAGTATCTCACCATAAGATGGAACTTAGATTTCAAGTCGCTTTTCGCAAAGTTGTTTCGGGACATTTAGAAGTTAATTTAAACTTCTTTATAACTTTGACTTTTTTAAAGAAACTACTTCATATCAATAAGTTAGAAGTGTTTTCTTATAGTCACTTATTAATCGTAGTTTTTTGAAAATTTATGAAATTTTGCACGCATTTGCTTAAATGGCCTGATTTGCAACAAATTAAATAACGACTTCAAAATAAAGATAATGAACATAAAGTGAAGAAAATAACCTACAACAAATCATATATATAGTAAAATGTTTCTACAAAGTTTACATAAATATTCTAAAGGGAAAAAGGAAGGATAAGAGTTAAAAGATAAAACTCGGGAATTTGACCAACTCGCGGGAGCCTTGAATTTTCTAAAATTTTCTAAAGTCTTGAAACTTGAGCTCGAGCTTGACCCCGATGCGACTCCAAGCCAATGAGCCATCCCAATTTAGAGTTTTAGCCGAACTCATCCCCAAGTTGAGGTCATGCAATAAAAGAGATAACGATTAGATGTCATGAAATATAACCAAAAATCATCAAGAGTAACAAAGCAAAATAAATGTAGTAGCAAGATATTAAACTCCAAGCAAGACATTGAATACCATGCAAAATACCATCTTTTAGTATTTCCCCAAGCCACAAATGATAAACTAGCAGAGCAAACAATAAGGGGTTGCACATTTGAGCTTATGCACATGACTTCCACGTATAAAAAATGAACAAAGAAAGTTCAAGACCAGACTAAAAGGAAAATCCAATTATATACCATCATTAAATCACAAGAAAGGAGCTATCTTGAAGAATCAAACAATTAATTTCACCTTGCTTATTTCTGGGAGGCCTACAACACACAACTAAACAAAAAAGATCCAAAGGAGTCCTACCTATGCAATGTTTCACCCAAGTAATTAACAGTAAAAGCGAAATTCAGTTAGCGACCTTATCAACTTCATCAGATGCATACAATCCAAACTGTTGAGACAGGCACACACACAGCATAAAGTTGGACAGAATGACCAAAGCTGGAGATTGAGAAAAATTCTGAGAACCTGGAGTAGGAACTTTATATAACCTGACTTAACCCCCTTCTTACTCTACTGAACTCTCTCCTACCGCCTGAACTACCAGGCCACCTAAACCAATGCAAACAGCCCCTATACACCAACCTGAGGCCATAAAAACAGCCTCCAGCAACTACATTCTAACACTACCTGAACAACCAGAAACAAAGGAAATGCTACTAATACTAAACTTGCTACAAATAAACGACACGTGAATTCTTTCAACACTTCACACAGATAACCAGACCACAAACATCTCCACACACCTCTGAAACCCTGAAACTGCAGCATCCAGGCCTATATCCTAGCATACACACAAAACTCCAGCACTTACACCTACTAACACCTGACATGCACTTTTGATTCAACCTAACAGACCTCCACACTACTGAAACTCCCTCTATCCGACCCCTGCTACTCTTCTAAAACTCACAGCACACCTAAGCTACTACCTGAAACCAGACTCCACTTACCAGGACCATCACCCTTCTCCGTAGCACCAAATATACCTCATGAACAGCCCTCACAAGTCCTGGAACTCCATAACACAAATACATAGAGACATTCCAGACTATTTTATCACCCAAGAAACAAACTTTTTTCACCTGCAGAAACCAAACATACACTCTACACACAATCACCTATAACCTTTAACATCTTGAATAACAAAAAGAATGGGTTAACAACTTAAACTCGAATACTAATGAAAACTGCGAGAAAGCAATGCAAGACACTTATATCCATTAAGCTAGACAACAAATAGAAAGCTTAAAACATCCCTAGAGAAACAAGCATTTTCAGAGTTGTGCAAAGGTAAAAAAAATGAAGGAAAACGTACTTTCTTCATATAAAATGAAGCACCAGGCCAGAGAGAAGACATGTTATATGAACTAACCAAGGATGGAGGCAAAACTTACTGTTAAACAAGTTGTATAATGAGCACTAAAATTTACACATTACAAAAGGAAACTTTGATACCTTAAGCTGCATTTATGACTATCGACAAGAAGAAGAATACACAAACAAAATCTTAAACCCAAAACAACATTATGATCGGGCATTAAGCTAAACAGAATGAGCAAGGAAATAAATTCTAGAGTGAAAGAATTTACCTCTTTGAGGGCAGTGAATGAGGGCAAGGACTGAAGACTATGTCTCGAACAAGATCATCGAGTCGACAACAAAGAAGCGACTTGAAAATGAAGCGATAATGCGCGCCAACGCAGGAAATCCCAGAAACAGTCACAATTTTTTGTGAAACTTCGAAATTTAAAACACATGAAAAGAAAGCTTATATATGTTATGTTCTGCCATTTCTCCCTCTATGTTTTTTGCCGCTGCTCTCTTCTCTATTAACGGTTGCCCTCTTCTCCATCCCCCCTGCTTTCAATTTATAGGTAAAATATTAGGATTCTCGGATTGAAGGAAAATACCCAAAGAACCCTCCAACGGTACAAAAATGGATAAGATTTTGGACACATCCACGGAGCTGGAGATGGAGGGACCAGGAATTTGAACTTTTTGCGTGAATTTGGGGGAAAATTGTGTGTAGAAAATGGGTTGCGGGTTAAGGTTCAAAAAAAATGGGTCGGGGATTTGGGTATTGGGTTCTCGGAAGCTGATAGGGGTGTACAGTGAGTTATATCTATATGTTTGCACATGTAAGCTGGATTTAAGGCATAGGAATGAAGTTAGCCTTTTAAGGTAAATTATTAGATAAAGGGTGTTACGCGAATAGGATGAATTTAAAGCTAGGGATTGCAGTTTTAACCCTTTTTTTTCAAACATCAATTATTTCATTTTAATTTTAAAATTGACCCTTTTTATAAAACAATTAGATATTAATTAAAACGTTTTGGGACAAAATTGGGTGTCAACAATGCCTAGCTGACTCTTTATTTTTTTTTTTTTTTAAAAAAAATCCTAAAACCTCAAACCCTCAAGCCCTTCTTCTCTCCACCGGTTGGGCAGCCCCCTCCCCCAGGGGTTGTTCAACCCAATCCCACCCCACCCACTACGCAAACACCCCAAAATCATAACAATCAACCCCCTTCATAGTCCCATATTTTGAAACCCCAGGTTCAAAAACAACAAATTGATCAAAGACTATTTCGTACGGTTGTTTATGCTCAAGGAGTAGCTCAATTAAATTGGAAAACATCTGAGGTGAAGCAATCTCTTACAAAGGAGCAGTTACAATTTGCAGTTATTGGTAAATTTTCATATGGTAGGCCTGATTTAGGAAATTTACGTATAATCATCCCGGGCCAGTGTGGTATCAAGAGTGAATGCAATATTGGTTACTTGGACAGCAGGTATGTTTTGATTAGACTGAGTTCTATGGAGGACTATGTTAATTTTTTGTCAACACCTGCTTACTGGATTAAGTTTAGAGGTAGATCATTTCCTATGAGGTCTTTGAAGTGGACTAGACATTGGAAGCCTGATATTGAGACTTCCATGGCTCTTGCATGGATTAGCTTTCCTAATATGCCTCCAAACTATTTTGCAACGGAGTTTATTTTTTCTATTGCTTCAGCAGTAGGAACACCTTTGAAAGTTGATACTGCAACTCTGAATAAAACTAGACCAAGTTGTGCCAGGGTCAAGGTTGAATTGGATTTGTTAGCAAAACACCCGTCCAGTGTGTTGATTAATGAAGAGGATGATGACACTGGTGAGATGACTTCTACTTGGTTTGATATTATGTACGATCACATGCCATTGTATTGCAAAAGTTGTAGGTTGCAGGGTCATGATGAAAGTAATTGTAAGGTAATTCATCCGGAGCTTGTGGAGCCTCGTAATAACAATGAGGTTCGGGATTCAAATGTGTCAAAGGCTAATGCAGTGGTTCCAGCACCTCCTCTGCGTATTCTGACTAGTGGTAAGACTGTTGGTAATGTGAACAATGCAGGTGGTGGAAGGATGCAGGCAAAAAGAAAGCTAAGAATGTCAATGAGAAAAATCCAAAAGCTGGTGCGAAAGCTGGTGACAAATTGGCTTTGGTCCAGGCAGGGACTAATAAATTTGCAGCATTGCAGGAGCAGGAGAGTCAGGAAGCTGGAAATTTTGGCAACAAGGCTATAGTTCAGGCAGCAGATAATGGCCAGGCAAGCAATGATCAGAAAAATTCAGCAGGGCAGGGTGTTCAGAAAAATGCAGTAAAGAATGGTCCTGCAGCTCAGAAACTAGCTGGGAAAGGTAATATTCCTTTGCCTAAATCTACTAAGGACTGGGTAAACCAGACATGGGCTGTTAAAACTGGAGGCAATGATGAGAAACAGCTGGCTAATCCGCAGTAAAATCAGGGTGAATTAGGTGGGGTAATAGCTCCGCAGTGAGGGTCTGTTGTTGCTGTAAAGCCTGTTTCAGATGTTCCTGTGCTTGAAAATACTTCCCAGGAGGAAGTGCCAACTAATTCTCTGGAAATCAAGGTCACTGATGATGTTAAGATTGATGGTGCTGACTTGGAGATAGGTGATTCAGAGGAAGATGATGACCTGGTTGATTACGGGGAGGATAGTGAAACTGATGCTGATGTTCATGAAAATTATGAAGAGGACCCGACTGATGATTACATAGGGCTAGAGGGTACTCTGTTAAGGGATAGTAGTGTCAAGGATGATAAAGTTGACGATGCAGAAGAGGTTCCAAGTCCGAAAAATGCTGTTGCTGAAATTTCACAGGGTAGTCCTGTAAAGGCGCAGGGTGATCCTGGCAAGTTGCTGGATGTGGTTAGTGCTAGTCCGGTGTTGTCAGGAGGGAAACCAGCTAATGATAAAGAGTTGGAGGAGATGAAAGCAGCCTATGACAGTGCCAAACGGAGGAATGCACACCTGGTTGCAAAAAACTTTGAGCCCGTATCGCCTTTGGTGCATTTGTTTGATCAGCCTGCTGAAAACCAGGTGGATATTGGTGAGGATGATGAGCTAGACACTGAGTCTACGGCTCAAAATTATGTTAATGCTGCTGGGAAGGGTGATTTGTCTCCTAAGCAGGTAGATGAGCAGATTAAGAAAGCAAAGCAGGTACGAGGAAGGCGTCAGAAAAGCGTCCCACCGCCAGGTAGGACGTAAACTAGGAGGGCGGGGTCGAAAGCCTCTGGTCGTCAATGAATACATCACTTATATGGAATATAAGGTCCGTCAATACTCGACAGGCCTTTGATAGGGTGGTGACAATGCATAGGCAGAAGCACTGCTCATTCATTGCACTAATGGAACGGTTCCAGCACTTCAGGCATATTGATAGATATCGAATGCGGTTTGGTATGGGTTCTTCCTGGCATAATTTTAATGGTAAAATATGGGTATTTGTAGATGCTGAATTTCAAGTGGAAGTGGTGTATGATACATCACAAATGCTGTCTTTGAAACTGACGCACTTGGATGGGTTGATAGAATTTGTGGTGTCGTTGGTGTATGCCAGCACTGATCAGCTTGGCAGGGTGGAACTGTGGGATATGCTGTATTATCAAGCTAGTGACATGACATTACCTTGGCTTGTTGGGGGTGACTTTAATGTCATAATTGATGAACTTGAAAAATTTGGAGGCCTGCCAGTTTTTTACCCGGAGGTGGAAGATTTTGTGCACTGCATTAACACGTGTCAGCTGTCTGCATGGGTTTCAAGGGCAGCATGTACACCTGGTGGAATGGTAGATCGGATGATGCATGCATTTTTAAAAGGCTTGACAGGTGTCTTGTGAATCAGGCTTTTCAGGATTTATTTCCTCAGTTTGCGGTGGAGCACTTGATTAGGCAGGGGTCTGACCATGCTCCGTTGTTGCTGTTGCCGAACATGGGTGCTCCAAATGTGAAGAAGCCGTTCAGGTTTCTAAATTTTTGGGTGCAGCATGAGACCTTCCTGGATGTCGTCAGAGAGAATTGGGCTGAAAATTTTGATTCTGATCCTTTTTACAACTTTAACTGCAAGCTGAAAAAGTTGAAAAAGGCACTTTCTGTATGGAGCAGGGAGACTTATGGTGACATTTTTAGGCAGATTGCTACTTTGGAGGAGGTGGTCCAGGTCTATGAACAGGAGTTCGAGGAGCACCCAACTGGGTACAACAGGGAGAGATTGCAACGGGTTAATGCTGAGTTGATCAGATTCTATGCGATAGAGGAGCAGTTTTGGAAGCAGAAAGCAGGGATGGAATGGTTCAAGGATGGGGATAGGAACACCAAATTTTTCCATGCTCATGTAAATGGGAAAAGGAAGGTGTTGCATATTAGGAGGATCGAGGATGCTGCTGGTAATTTGTTGGAAAGTGATGCAGAAATTTCCCAGGAGGCAATCAAATTTTTTCAGGCTCAGTTTACTTGTGATGCGGCGCCAGATGACTTTACTATTCTTGATCACTTGCCTAGACTTATTACACAGGACCAGGATGCTGTTCTTATTGCTGACCCAGACGCGCAGGAGGTGAAGAAGGCTGTTTTTTGTTTGAATGCAGAATCTGCAGGAGGCCCGGATGGTTTTACGGGTGCTTTCTATCAGTCGTGTTGGGACATTATAGGTCCTGATGTGGTGAGAATGGTGCAGGCATTTTTTCGGGGTCACTCTATGCCGAGGTATATTACTGCTACTAATTTGGTTTTATTGCCTAAAAGGAGAGATTTCACTACTTTTTCAGATATGAGGCCGATTAGTTTGAGCAATTTCAGCAACAAGGTGTTCTCCAGGGTGATTCATGATAGGTTGTCCGTCCTATTGCCTGGGATCATCTCACCCCAGCAGTCTGGCTTTGTGAAAGGGAGGAGCATATTTGAGAATATCTTGCTGGTGCAGGAAATTGTGCATGATATTGCGGATAGGGGCAAGCCTGCGAATGTGGTAATTAAACTTGACATGGCTAAGGCGTTTGATAGAGTTTCTTGGTTGTTCTTGATAAAGGCTCTGAAGAAGATGGGATTTGGTGAAACGTTTGTTGGGATGATTTACAGGATTTTGTGCAACAATTGGTACTCTGTCCTTGTAAATGGTCAGCCCTATGGGTTTTTCCGGTTTTCTAGAGGGGTGAAGCAGGGTGATCCTCTATCTCCCACTTTGTTTTTGCTTGCTGCAGAGTGTCTTTCCAGAGCTCTGAATGCGCTGCACAGGGATGATAATTTTGTGCCGTATGGGATGCCTATCTGGAGTCCATACCTCAACCACTTGGCTTATGCGGATGATATGATTATTTTTTCATCAGCTGCTGAAGACTCACTGAAGATGGTGAGACGGACTCATTGTTGCTCAAAAATGTGGAGACTAAGGTTTGGGAGGTGCCTTGGAAAATTGTTCAAGAAATTGAAGAAATTTGGAGTTTGATGGAGGGGATGGAAGTAGAGGTGGTGCATGTTTTTAGAGAGGGGAACAAAGTGGCGGATTACTTGGCGAATTTGGCACTAGATCAAGGAGATGTCCTTGTTAATTCGTTTCATGAATTGGATAGTGTGGGTAGGAGGTTGGTAAATGGGGACAAGTGCAATGAGCCGTACATCCGCACTAAGCCGAGGAGGAGTGTATAGACACACGGGAGGTGGAACTTTCCTTCATGTTCGAATCCTTAGGGAGGAGAACATGGAGGCTTTTTTTGCTAACTTTGTGTTCTTTTTTGTAGGTACTTTCATAGTTATATCTCAAGTTGCTTGGAATGAATATATGCAAGGCGTTGGAATGGACAATGTGCTCACTTGGTTGATGGTTTCAAGATGCTATTGGTACTTCCAGGCTATGGTTAGTGTCAATTTTAGCTTTTTGGGATTTGGAACAGCTGATGCTTGGCTTTGGGATCATTTCACGCGTTGGAGACAAGAAAATCGACTAAGGCAAAATTCCCAAGCGCCATGGCCGGCGCGCCGCGCCCCCTGCCGCGCCGGCCTTGGCAGAATGTCCAAATTTTCTGCCGCTTTGGGCCCGCGCCGCGGCTACGACCGCAGAACGGACAAAAATGTTGGCGCTATGGGGCCCGCGCCGCGCCCCCTACGGCGCAAGGCTAATTTTTTGCCTTCGTTTGTTCGTTGCTCGGGGTGTTTTCGTGGATTGAAAATGGTTTCTTCGTGCTTGGATCTTCACGGGAGCGAGTTATTATATTGGTTTTATGTGATTACTCGCATTATCATACAACATTATATTAGTAGCTCATTAATTAGCTATTACATTAGATTATTATATGTCGTAGGCCTAAGTAGTGAGGTAAACATTGTAAAGTATTATATCAAGGCGTTTAATTCATTTCGATTGGTGGTATTAGCATTTTATAATGCTCAACCCAATGAAGTGGATGTGACGTTTGGATATGATGCTATCTTACCATTACTTAGGCGTTCATTAGTTATAGTCTTAGCTAGTTCGTATTTATTTCAAGATTGTAAAGACCTCATTTATTGTTTCTTGTTTTTATTATTAATAAAAAATAGCCACTAAGCTATAAGCTTAGTTGGATTTCGCTAAAAAAAAAAAAAAAAAAAAAAAAAAAAGCCCTTCTTCTAAAAACCCTAATTAAAAAAAAAACCCCTCGTTTTCTCTCCCAAAGTAGGCGATTTGGGCGATTTGGAGGAGAAAGCTAGGCGCCACCACTAAAACTACGGCCATGGTCGCGCCACCGATTGGTCAGCCCCCCCTCCCCCCGGGTCGCTCAACCCCACCCCACCCCACCCACTACTACAACACCCCAAAATAATAACAATCAACCCCCTTCATGGTCTCATATTTTGAAACCCCAGGTTCAAAAACTAGAAATTGATCAATGACTATTTCGTACTGTTGTTTATGCTCAAGGAGTAGCTCAATTAACATGGAAAACATCTAAGGTGAAGAAATATCTTACAAAGGAGCAGTTACAATTAGCAGTTATTGGGAAATTTTCGTATGGTAGGCCTGACTTGGAAAACCTACGTAAAATCATCCCGGGCCAATGTGGAATCAAGAGTGAGTGCAATATTGGTTACTTGGACAGCAAGTATGTTTTGATTAGATTGAGTTCTATGGAGGACTATGTTAAATTTTTGTCAACCCCAGCTTATTGGATTAAGTTTAGAGGTAGATCATTCCCTATGAGATCATTGAAGTGGACAAGACACTGGAAGCCTGATATTGAGACTTCAATGGCTCTTGCATGGATTAGTTTTCCAAATTTACCTCCAAACTTTTTTGCTACAGAGTTTATTTTTTCCATTGCTTTAGCAGTGGGAACACCATTGAAATTTGACACTGCGACATTGAACAAGACTAGACCAAGCTGTGCCAGGGTCAAGGTTGAGTTAGATTTGTTGGCAAAACACTCTTCCCGTGTTTTGTTTAATGAAGAGGATGATGACACTGGTGAGATAACCTCTACATGGGTGGATATTATGTATGATCACCTACCTTTGTATTGCAAAAATTGTAGGTTGCAGGCTCATGATGAAAACAATTGTAAGGTAATTCACCCGGAGCTCTGGGAGAGGCGAAATGATAATAATGCTCGGGATGCAAATGTTAATGTGTCAAAGGCTAATGCAGTGATTCCAGAAACTCCTGTGCGTATCCTGACTAGTAAGAAAGTTGTTGGCAATGTGAACAATGTAGGTGAATGGAAGGAAGCAACAAACAAGAAAGCTAAGAATGTCAATGATAAAAATACAAAAGTTGGTGCGAAAGCTGGTGACAATTTGGCTTTGGTCCAGGCAGGGACTAACAAATTTGCAGCTTTGCAGGAGGAGGAGAATCAGGAAATTGGAAATTTGGGCAACAAGGCTATAGTTGAGGCAACAGACGATGGTCAAGCAAGCAATGCTCAGAAAAATTCAGCAAGGCTGGGCGTTCAGAAAAATGCAGCAAAGAATGGTCCTGCAGCTCAAAAATCAGTTGGGAAAGGTAATATTTCTCTGCCTAAATCTACTAAGGACTGGGTAAAACAGACATGGGCTGCTAAAACAGGAGGTAATGATGGGAAACAGTTGGCTAATCCTCAGCTTCAGCAGCAAAAGCAGGGTGAATTAGTTGATGTAATAACTCCACAGGGAGGTCCTGTTACTGCAGCAAAGCCTGTTTCTGCTGTTCCTGTGCTTGTAAACACTTTCCAGCCGGAAGTTCCATCTAATTCTTTGGCAATCAAGGTCACTAAAGATGTTGAGACTGATGGTGATGACCTGGAGATAGTAGATTCAGAGGATGATGACGATTTGGTGGATTATGGTGTGGATAGTGAAACTGATGCTGATGTTCTAGAGAATTATGAAGAAGATCCGACTGATGAATACATTGGGCTAGAGGGTGCTATGTCAAGGGATAGTAGTGTCTAGGATAATAAATTTGAAAATGCAGAAGATGTTACAAGTCCGAAAAATGCTATTGCTGAAATTTCACATGGTAGTCCTGAAAAGGCGCATAGAGGTCCTGGCAAGTCGCTGGATGTGGTTAATGATAATCCGGTGCTGTATGTGTTGAACCCTCCCAAAAAAATGCACACACAAGTGTACATCGGGATATAATTTCAACAAAATGGGACTCCAAAGGTTTTCTTTGGAGTCGCCACCTAATTTAAGGATTATTAGGAACCTAAGTTAACTAAAGAGTGCAATTTATTCTTTATTTTAAAAGAAAAATAAATTCAGAGATTCTTAGGTAAGTGGTTCTGTTAAATTCGAAAGAAGGTCCCATGCGGGAGCACTTTCGAAAATCCGCTGAATGCGGTTAATCCGGCGGTTTTCACGAGTTTGTTAAGGATAATAAGTATATAAAGCTAATTTTATACAAGGATAGTAGGAATAATATAAATAAGATAAGATTTTTAATTATGCCGATACTTAGATAAATAGATGACCCAATTTAAAATTAATTAAATGGATAATGAAACAATGATCAATTGATTAATTAATAGAATAAGTAAAGGTTGAATGAAGTTAGATAATTAAATAAAACAAACTAGATAAATAATTGAAATAACAATAAAGGATTAATTAATTGATTGAATAAATAGATAAATAAATAAGCAAATAAATGACTTAATTAAATAAATGAATACTTATCAATTTTAATTAAATAAAAGAGTAAATGAATAATAATTGATTAATTAAATAAATAAATGAATAAATATTTAATTGATTAAATAAATAATTAATTGAAATTAAATAAATTAGATTAAATAAATAAATAAATAAAGGATTAAAATTTAATTGATTAACTAAATTAATAAATTAGATTAGATAAATAAACAATTGAATATTTAATATGATAAATAAAGAAGCAATTCAAATGCGAATTATGACGAGGGTACGATTTTTTAGTCGAATTTGATTTTGCACTCATTAATTGACAAATGATTCTAAACATCCATGAATTAATTGGCAAAGAAATGATACAAAGCATTCATATAAAAATAATTTAAGTAATTTATAATAATTATTCACAATTCAAATACCATTTCTATTCTACAGGGCTCCTAAAACATGCTTTTCTAAAGGGGACGGGAGAGAGGGAGTTCATAAGGTAGAACCCGGAAGCGCAAACTCAATCATTGAGCCTTGGACTTTGTGATTTTTATTTTTTCTTTTCTTACATTTCGGGCATATCAAGTCCCGAAAATGCGGAGCAGATCAAATAACTCTGAATGCATGTAGCCATCCCCGTTTACGAGTTTTCATTCACTTCTCGGGAAACTTGAACCCCAGATGCAATAATTCCAATGCAAATAGCCGTCCCAATTTGAGTTTGCCAACTCGATCCCAAGGGTGTTTTATGCCAAAGAAAATATAATAAGGATTAGTAACCCATAACAGAAACTCAAATATGGAAATTAACTTCAATTATATTATCAAGCATATCTTCATGTATAGGAAAACATAATCAGAGAATAGAAACTATGTATGAAACAAATTTATTCTTTAAATGTGGTGGCCATTAGACCTTTGCAATCTGTCACGCTAGGAGGGATTTAGGTATGGAAAATTATAGTTCAAAAGGGGTGATGTAGCCTATAGATAGTTTAAGTAGGAAACTTTAAAAAAAACAAAGGGTGATAATTTAATGTGTTTTTATCATTATCTCTTAAATAAATGGCTTTCTGTATTCTGATTAATGTCTTTCTATATGAGAGATAAGTGCAGTGAATTGGGTGCCCATTGAAATCTTCATTCTCTTATTCATGATATTGCAAAACACTAGAAAATGCAACATTGAACATGCAAACATGCCAAATATAATGAAACAAAAGCTTTAGACCTGGACTAACTACATAACACCAAAAGAGGACTAGATAGTGGAAGAAGAGACAAACATTCAAACCAGAAAGAAAGGAACTACAACTATACTAATCGACATACACAAAATCATAGGAGAAAACCAAAGACAACAACTGCAGGTATACTAGAAACTTAGGAAAAGGAAACAGGCATGCAAACATCATTCAGATTTTGTCTTACACTCCTTACACACATGCAGGAACCCTGAGCAAAACTAAGAAATCTGGAGCCCTTTCCTAATTCAAGAAACACCAGAACACTCTCCAACCTATTACACTTCTACACAGCACCAACTATACTGCTTGACAAGCCTGCACATAGCTATGATCTACTCTAAATCAATCGCTGCTACTACACACCCCTGCACCATCTACAACAATTAAAACTGACTCCCATATACCAATTGCATCCTCCAACTCCTAAAACTATTTCTTTGAACTAGCTAGCACTCTTCTAAATTACCTGAACAAATAGGAAACAACTACTACCCCCTTGAAACAACTCATGATAACCAGGACCCAAACAAACTCCTTCATACAGCCACCTATACACTCCTGCAAACTACCCTTAAACTCAGCAATACTCCTCCGGAAACAACTGCGCATACCATTAACATTCCACCTGCACACGCAAACACATACACCTGAACCACAAACCTGCTCTAGACCAACCTGGCCCTTCAAAGTTCAAGGCAGAACAAATAGAAGCTTGAAAGTTGGATGGAGAAAAAACTAACAGGCCACAACTGACAGCTGCAAAGAGAGGAGCATGCCAGACCATAAGCTCAAATAAGCTGAGAGCTTAATAGAAAATCAGACCTCGACCCAAAACAACAACGCCATAACAGACCCCTGCTCCCTCTCTCCTTCTCTGAACACTCTCCTACTGCCTGAACTACCAGGCCATCTGAACCATCACAGAAAGCCCCTTTTGATCTCAAGGACAAACTAGAATTTCCTAGGTAGCTAGGATATCCAAACACACAGCCCTAAACCAATAGGATATTAAAGTCTGGATTTTTATCAAAACAAATACAATAATAACTTATTCATCTTGAACTTTGCACATCTTATTGATTCAATTAAACAAACTCATTACAGTAACTAAAACTAAATGAAAATCTCCATCACTTGTTTTAAACAAGAATCATACTACAGATATCAAAGAAAATTGGTGTAATAAAAGATACTATGTCACGTATATTTTTAGAAAATAACATCCAATTTCTTCAAAAGTAAACACGATTTGAGACTAAAAAAATGAAAACAAGCGGATGCTTTCACGCACTCAAAAAATATAAAATGTAAAATGCAGAGCATGACAAGTTATTACCTTTTGCGTCGCAGCGAAAAGGGCGAGGATCCGATCAAAAACTACACTCGAACGACTCGAATGATGAAGCGATAACACAAAGCGAGAATAACAGAAACAGTAACGCGACCAACTAAAAACAAAAACTGAGAAAAGCTTTTTGTGTATATTAAGTATGCTGCCGTTTTTTTTTCTAATCTATTCCCCTATTTTCTGCCTCTATCCCTCTTTATAAAAATGAAGTCCCCCTCTAAAATGAGAATAAAATCAGTAAAAATACCTGCGGCTAGGGTTTTGATGCTCCTTTGAATTTTTTACCAAATCTCGACCTATTGCGGACATTTTCCTCACAAGATAAGGGTGAAACTTGTCCGAAAATCCTCAAATTCGTACAGGTCTCATCCTTATCTATAAGGTTATATCCGTTATAAAGATTCACGGCTCAGATCAAACGATTTGAAATGGACGCGTGAGATTCGATAGTTGTACTGGAGAGAGGGAAACAATTTGGGGGGGGGGGGGGCCAGTGGGGTACGAATTCTTGGCTGTTTGTGAGAATCAAAGGGGAAAATTGGAAAGGGAATCGGGTAAATTGGATCGGGTCTAGGGATTGAGGGGATTGGGGTTGACTGAAATGGGTAAGGGAAATAGGCAAAAATGGGTGTGGGCCGAGTTATGTAATGGGCTGATGGGCCAGGGAAATGTAATGTGTGTTTTATGTATTGTATATGTGGGTCTTGCATGTATAGGCTAAAATTTATATTAGGCATGAATTCAGCCACTCTTAACATTAACTAAGAAATGGAGGGGTTGCGCGAGTAGATAGGATCCTAAGTTGCGAGTTGCGATTTTGGCCTTCTTTAGGATAAATTAATCATTTCGCCTTTGAGTTTTAAAATTAGCCTTATTTACAAATAATTAGACATTAATTCCAAATTTTTTGGGACAAAATTAGGTGTCAACAGTATGAAGGTAGGCCAGCAACTGTAGAGGAGATAGAGGAGATGAAAGCAGCTTATGACAGTGCTAAACGGAAGAATACACAGCTGGTTGCAAAAAATTTTGAGCCCGCATCACCTCTGGCGCATTTGTTTGATAAGCCTGCTGAAAAGCAGGTGGATATTGGTGATGATGACAAGCTAGACACTGAGTGTACGGCTCAGAATTATGTTAATGTTGCTGGGAAGGGTGACTTATCTCCTAAGCAGGTGGCTCAGCAGAATAAGAAGGCAAAGCAGGTTCGAGGAAGGCGACAAAAAAGCGTCCCACCGCTAGGTGGGGTGTCAACTAGGAGGACCGGGTCTAAAGCCTCTGGTCGTCAATGAATACCTCACTCATATGGAATATAAGGTCTGTTAATACTCAGCAGGCCTTTGACAGAGTGGTGACAATGCACAGGCAGAAGCACTTTTCATTTATTGCGTTAATGGAGCCGTTCCAGCATTACAGACATATCGACAAATATCGACTGTGGCTAGGTATGCGTTCTTCTTGGCATAATTTTAATGGCAAAATATGGGTATTTGTAGAAGATGACTATCAGGTGGAAGTGGTGTATGATACATCACAGATGCTATCTCTGAAGCTGACACATTTGGATGGCTTGATGGAATTTGTGGTGTCTTTGGTGTATGCTAGCACTGATCATGTTAGTCGGGTGGAACTGTGGGATTTTTTGTATGCTCAGGCTAGTGACATGACGTCCCCCTGGCTGGTTGGGGGTGATTTTAATGTCATTATTGATGAGCTTGAAAATTTTGGGGGCCTGCCAGTTTATTACCCGGAGGTGGAAGATTTTGTGCACTGCATCAATACTTTTCAGCTTTCTGACATGGGTTTCAAAGGCAGCATGTACACCTGGTGGAATGGTAGATCAGATGATGAGTGCATTTTTAAAAGGCTTGATAGGTGTCTTGTGAATCAGGCCTTTCAGGAGTTATTCCCTCCGTTTGACGTGCAGCATTTGATTAGGCAGGGATCGGACCATGCTTCGTTGTTGCTGTTGCCGAAATGGGCGCTCCAAATATGAAGAAGCCGTTCAGGTTTCTAAAATTTTGGGTGCAGCATGAGACCTTCCAGGGTGTTGTCAGCGAGAACTTGGCTGAAAATTTTGGTTCTGATCCTTTTTACAACTTTAACTGCAAGCTGAAAAAGTTGAAAAAGGCATTGTCTGTCTGGAGCAGGGAGACCTATGGCGACATATTTAGGCAGATAGCTACTTTGGAGGAGGTGGTCCGGGTATATGAACAGGAGTTCGAGGAGCACCCAACTGGGTACAACAGAGAGAGGCTACAGCGGGTTAATGCAGAGTCAATCAGATTCTATGCTATAGAGGAGATATTTTAGAAACAGAAAGCTGGTATGGAGTGGTTCAAAGATGGGGATAGGAACACCAAATTTTTCCATGCTCATGTAAATGGGAAAAGGAAGGTGTTGCAGATTAGGAGAATTGAGGATGCTGCTGGTACTTTGCTGGAAGATGATGCAGAAATAGCCCAGGAGGCAATCAGATTTTTTCAGGCTCAGTTTACTTATGATGCGGCGCCAGATGATTTTTCTATTCTTGATCACTTGCCTAGTCTTATTATACAGGACCAGGATGCTGCTCTTATTACTGACCCAGACGAACAGGAGGTGAAGAAGGCTGTTTTTGGTTTGAATGCTGACTCTACAGGGGGCCCTGATGGTTTTACGGGTGCTTTTTATCATTCGTGTCGGGACATAATAGGTCCTGATGTGGTGAGAATGGTGCAGGCATACTTTCGGGGTCACTCTATGCCGAGGTATATTACTGCTACTAATCTGGTTCTGTTGCCTAAAAGGAGAGACTTCACTACTTTTTCAGATATGAGGCCGATTGGTTTGAGCAATTTCACCAAAGAGGTGTTTTCCAAGGTGATTCATGACAGGCTGTCCATTCTTTTGCCTGGGATCATTTCACCCCAGCAATCTGGCTTTGTGAAAGGGAGGAGCATATTTGAGAATATCCTTCTGGTGCAGGAAATTGTGCACGATATTGCTGATAGGGGAAAGCCTGCGAATGTGGTAATTTAGCTTGACATGGCTAAGGCGTATGACAGAGTTTCGTGGTTGTTTCTGATAAAGGCTCTGAAGAAGATGGGATTTTGTGAGACATTTGTTGGGTTGATTTACAGGATATTGTGCAGCAACTGGTACTCTGTCCTTGTAAATGGTCAGCCCTATGGGTTTTTCCAGTCTTCCAGAGGGGTGAAGCAAGGTGATCCGTTGTCGCCCACTTTGTTTTTGCTTGCTGCAGAGTGCCTTTCCAGAGCTCTGAATGCGCTGCACAGGGATGATAATTTTGTGCCGTATGGGATGCCCATCTGGAGTCCGCACCTCAATCACTTGGCGTATGCGGATGACATGATTATTTTTTCGTCAGCTGATGAGGTCTCTTTGAAGATGGTGATGGACACTTTGTCTAGTTATGAGCTGGCCAGCGGACAGAAAATCAATAAGGAGAAGAGTAATGTGTACTTGCATGGTAAGGTTCCAGACTTGTTAGTTGACAGGGTGCTTGATGTGACTGAGATACCGAGGGGGGACTTTCCCTTCAAGTATCTTGGAGTTCCTATCTATTATGCTAGGAGAAAGAATTGTCACTACAACGAGTTAGTGGAGAAGGTGCAGAAAAAGCTTGACTCCTGGACTGGTAAGCTGCTTTCTATAGGTGGACGGGCGACTCTGATTTCATCAGTGCTTCAGATTATGCCCATTCACTTGTTATCTGCCTGTGATCTCCCTGCTGGGGTGGTGGCTCAGCTTCACAGGATGTTTGCCAAGTTCTTTTAGAGTAACTATGTCGGTCAAGATAGCAGGCACTAGGCTTTGTGGAAGACTCTGTGCCACCTTCTGAATGAAGGTAGTGTTGGTTTTAGGAGCTTATATTATGTCTCTAAGGCGCTTTTCGCAAAGCTTTGGTGGAATTTTCGCACCAAGGATTCTTTATGGAGGACTTATATGAGCAACAAGTACTTGAAAAAGCATCACTCTTTGGTGGTCCCATGGAAGGATGGGACTTATGCTTGGAAGAAAATGCTGCAGAGCAGGCCCGTGATGGATCATGAGATAGTATGGCAGCTGAAGAAGGGCAATGCTTACTTCTAGCTTGATAACTGGACTGGTCTTGGTCCTTTGTACCATGCAGTTCCTCTTGAGTTTGAATGTGACGAGACTGTAGTGTGTGTCTCTGAAGTAGCTGAGGGTGGAGTGTGGCTTGAGCAGCGCCTCAGGGAGCTCTTACCTGACGACCTTGCAGAGCATGTGATTCAGAATATCAAGCCTCCTATGTGTCCTGAGCAGCGGGATAGGTCCTATTGGAGGCTAGAGTCTCGGGGTACCTTTTCAGTTCGTCCAGCTTATCATTTGGTGAGGCAGAGGAAGAAGCCGAGTGACCTTTACAAGCACATATGGATCAAAGGTATTCCTTTTAAAATGTCATTTTTATTATGGAGATTGTGGAAGTTTAAGCTTCCCCTGGATGATATGCTGAAAAAGTGGGGAATTCAGTTCCCCTCTAGGTGTCATTGTTCTGTGGACCCTGACGTGGAGACTGTCTCCCACGTTTTTCTTAATGCACCTGTAGCGAGGTATGTATGGAAATATTTTGGAGGCCCTGCAGGTCTTAATTTTGATGGGCTGCACTTGACACAAGTGATTAATCTGTGGTGGGATGCCCCTGCTGGCCCGATACTGAGGTTGATCTACCATGCTATTCCCATCTTTATTGTATGGGAGTTGTGGAAACGGAGGAATGTTATGAGGCATGGTGGGTCGACTCCTGATTCAATCAAACAAACTCATTACAGTAAGTAAAACTAAATGAAAATCTCCATCACTTGTTTTAAACAAGATTCATACTGCAGATATCAAAGAAAATTGGTGTAATAAAAGATACTATGTCACGTATATTTTCAGAAAATAACATCCAATTTCTTCAAAAGCAAACACGATTCGAGACTAAAAAAAATGAATACAAGCGGATGCTTTCACGCACTCAAAAAATATAAAATGTAAAATGCAGAGCATGACAAGTTATTACCTTTTGCATCGTAGCGAAAAGGGGCGAGGATCCGAACAAAAACTACACTCGAACGACCAAGCGACGACTCGAGTGATAAATCGATAACACAAAGCGAGAATAACAGAAACAGTAACGCGACCAACTAAAAATAAAAATTGAGAAAAGCTTTTTGTGTATATTAAGTATGCTGCCGTTTTTTTTTCTAATCTATTCCCCTATTTTCTGCCTCTATCCGTCTTTATAAAAATGAACTCCCCCCCCCCCCCCCCTAAAATGAGAAAAAAAATCAGTAAAAATACCTGCGGCTAGAGTTTTGATGCTCCTGTGAATTTTTTACCAAATCTCGATCTATTTCGGACATTTTCCTCACAAGATAAGGGTGAAACTTGTCCGAAAATCCTCAAATTCGTACAAGTCTTTTCCTTATCTATAAGGTTATATCTGTTATAAAGATTCACGGCTCGGATCAAACGATTTGAAATGGACGCGTGAGATTCGATAGTTGTACTGGAGAGAGGAAAAGAATGGGGGGGACCAGTGGGGTACGAATTCTTGGCTGTTTGTGAGAATCAAATGGAAAAATTGGAATGGGAATCGGGTAAATTGGATCGGGTCTAGGGATTGAGGGGATTGGGGTTGACTGAAATGGGTTAGGGAAATAGGCAAAAATTGGTGTGGACCGGGTTATGTAATAGGCTGATGGGCCAGGGAAATGTAATGCGTGTTGTATGTATTGTATATGTGGGTCTTGCATGTATAGGCTAAAATTTATATTAGGCACGAATTCAGCCACTCTTAACATTAACTAAGAAATGGAGGGGTTGCGCGAGTGGATAGGATCCTAAGCTGCTAGTTGCGATTTTGGCCTTCTTTAGGATAAATTAATCATTTCGCCTTTGAGTTTTAAAATTAGTCTTATTTAAAAATAATTAGACATTAATTCCAAATTTTTTGGGACAAAATTGGGTGTCAACAGCTGCCCCTCTTTACCTGGAAAAGGATGAAAGAGTTTTTAGGGTAAAGAAGTTGACGAGAACCCAATTTTGTCACGATAAAGCCAAGGACTTTGGTTCCAAGGACCAAAAGGCGAGGCTTATGGATATGGCCGAACTCCGGTTTCTGAGTTGCCTACATATCTCGGGCTGAAAGAGAATTAGGCCGTATGTATTTCAACGAAACTTAGACACGAAAACTCGCACGATTGATTGAAAAAGACGCACGAATAGAAAAGAATTCAAACTGGCGTCCTAATCTGAAGCAAAAGATTAGGATAGGATTTGCTTGTTCGAGTACGATTCTTCAGATCCTCATTGACGAGTCTAGCTCATATCAACGATTGCCCCAGTTCACTGCTAAGAAAAAGTTCCACGTTATGCTCCAAATGCTCCAATTGCTGCTGCGGTACTGCCAAAATCCTGTAATAAACTTGACAAACGGTAAGCAAGCAACTGCTAATAAACTGTAATAATTGGAATGAGAAATAAAAGAGTGATAACATAAAATTATAAATGCGGGCGTGATATCGTCAATAAAGTTCTTCTTTCGATCAACTGACAAGGTGCCCCGTCCGGAGAACCTGTCGCCTGATCATTATTATCGCGAAACACTCCGAAAGCGGTGCTTCAGCCGACTTGTCCATCACTATCATCTACTTAAAAGAAACCTGCATATCTTATTTGTGGGTGGAAGGATCCGAGATATCCTATTCGTGGGTGGAAGAACCCGATATATCCTATTTATGGGTGGAAGGACCCGAATATCCTATTCGTGGGTGGAAGAACCCGATATATCCTTTTTGTGGATGGAAGGACCCGAATATCCGATTTGTGGGTGGAAGGACCCAAAGTATCCTATTTGTGGGTGGAAGGACCCAAAGTATTCTATTTGTGGGTGGAAGGACCAAGATATCCTATTTGTGGGTGGAAGAACCCATATATCCTATTTGTGGATGGAAGGACCCGAATAATCCTATTTGTGGGTGGAAGGACCCAGATATCCTATTTGTGGGTGGAAGAACCCAGATATCCTATTTGTGGGTGGAAGGACCCAAAGTATTCTATTTGTGGGTGGAAGGACCCAAAGTATCCTATTTGTGGATGGAAGGACCCAGATATCCTATTTGTGGGTGGGAGAACCCAGATATCCTATTTGTGGGTGGAAGGACCCGAGATATCCTATTTGCAAAATCTGAAATCGCCTGGCCTGTGCTGGTGATGCGATAATCGATCAAAAGCTAAAATAGAGTTGTTCTGCATATGCGATAAGGCAAATATTCTTCGAGGAACTAATAGTTGCGAGTTCTTGTCGTTTCGCTGCTTGAGATTTCTGTATTCAAAGAAAAATTGTAAGTACTATAAAATTTCTGGGAAGTTGCGACATTTTTCCTTGCTCCTTCCACCTTGATGCTGAACTTTGCGGTAAATGCAAAATTTGCCCCTGTTTAATCAAAGAACAATTGTTAGTTTTTTATCAAATAACGGTTGACTTGATTGAACACCTAATTTGGCTTCGAATCTGCATTTTTCTTGCATGGCAATCAAATGTGTTGTTGTTGCGAAAAATCTGACATTCTTGCAACTTACTTGGAGATCCTTTTGTAGTTCTTATTGCAAAGCTGAAAACATTGAAGAAGAAACTGTAAGCCTGGAGTAAAGCAACATATGGTAACATCTTTCAACAGGTTTCTACATTGGAGGACATAATTTTGGCTCATGAGTTTTAGCTAGAAACTGCACCAACTCCTGGAAATAGAGAGGCTCTTAAAAGAGCAGAAGCTGAGTTGAAAAGATACTTATCTTTATAAGCTGAATTTTTGAAGCAAAAGGCAGGCATACAGTGGTGTAAGGAGGGTGATCTTAACTCTAAATTCTTTCATTATCATGTCAATGGTAAAAGAAAGAAGGTTCATGTCAATAGGATGCAAAATAGAGAAGGAAACTGGATTAATTCACAAGAAGCTATGGCAAATGAGGCACTATAGTTTTATGAGAGATAGTTTGCTACTGAAGAAGTGTCAAACAACTATGATCTTTTGATGAATGTTCCAACTATGATTTCAAAGGAGCAGAATGAGGAATTTACAAAGGTTCCTTGGGAAGAAGAAGTGAAGTTAGCAGTGTTTGGACTTAATTGGGAGAGTGCTAGTGGACCTGATGGCTACACTAGCAGATTCTTTCAAGTTGCTTGGAATATAATCAAGGATGATATTGTGAAGGTGGTGCAAGCATTATTTAGTGGAAGGGCATTGCCAAGATATGTCACACACACTAATCTGGTGTTGATTCCAAAAAAGCAAAATGTGACAACCTTTTCTGACTTGAGACCTATCTGTCTCAGTAATTTCATCAACAAAATTCTTTCAAGGGTGGTGCATAACAGGTTAGCTGGAGTTCTACCTAGTCCTATTTCTCATAATCAAGCTGGTTTTGTTAAGGGAAGAAACATAGTGGAAAATGTACTACTTGCACAAAAAATCATTCATGATATAAATGAAAGAGGTGAGGATGCCAATGTTGTGATTAAACTAGATATGATGAAGGCTTATGAAAGGGTGTCATGGCCTTTCTTAACAACGGTATTGAGGAAGATGGGATTTTTCCATGAATTCATAGATGTTGTCTTCCAGTTAGTGTCCTCAAACTGGTACTCCATACTCTTCAATGGCCAAAGCTATGGCTTCTTTCACTCAGGCAGGGGTTGAAGCAAGGTGATCCTTTATCGTCAACTCTCTTTATTCTCACACCTGAAGTTCTCTCTAGGAACCTGAATTCACCAAACACTCACAGCTTCTGTAGGGGTTATGTTATGCCTAAGCGGAGTCCACATATGCAGATGATACCATTTTGTTCACTTCTTCTCAAGAAAAGTATTTGTACTTGATCACTGGGGTTCTACATGCTTATAAGGCAGTTTCAGGACAGAAAATTAACAACAAGAGTGCAATATACTTGCATGGATCAGTGAACAATGAAGTTGTGGACAAGGTTGAAATGATCACTGGTGTTCATAGAAAGGAATTTCCTTTTACTTATCTTAGATGCCTTATCTTTTATGGTAGGGGAAGAAGGTACACTATGAAGAAATAATAGGGAAAGTGATTTCCAGGTTACATGGTTGGAGTGCTAAGATGTTGTCTTTTGGTGGGAGAGCTATACTTATCACGCATGTGCTCCAAAGCATGCCAATTCACCTTCTCTCTGCAGTTAATCCTTTAGATAGTGTCATTAATCTGTTGCATAGGCTCTTTGCAAAGTTCTTCTAGGGTAACTCACAAGAAGGATCAAACACACATTGGTCATCTTGGAAACACCTATGCTTGCCAGTTGAGGAAGGAGGTATGGAGTTCAGATCTTTATTTGATGTATCAAATGCACTGTTTGCTAAGCTTTGATGGAACTTCAGAACTAGTAACTCTGGGAAACTTATATGGCTAACAAGTATTGCAAGAAGTTGCATAAAGCCATTGTTCCATATAAAGAAGGTTCTTATGTGTGGAGAAAAATGATACAAGCAAGAGAGGCATTAGATTATGAGATATTCTGGCAGGTTAGGTAAGGTTCAGCTCATTTATGGTATGATAACTGGACAGGATTAGGACCGTTGCATTTTGTAGTGCCATACACATTTGAGTGTGATTTGTGGTATAACAGTGTGAAGGTGCTAGTGGAGGAGGGGCAATGGAATATTGACTTGCTCACTCACCTGCTACCAGATGATATATTGGACCATATTGTTCATAATGTACCTTTGCTAGGAGCTTATCAGAGAAGAGACAAGCCTTGGTGGTGCTTAACCTCAAATAGTAAGTTTACAGTAACTAGTGCTTGGAATTACCTGAGGGTGAAGCAACATAAGGTGCCAATTCTAAGTTCTTGTGGGTCAAAGGGATGCCTATAAAGGTATCATTCATGATGTGGCGAATGTTGAAGTTCAACCTTCCTCTGGATGAAGAATTGAAGAGAATGGGATATCATTTTCCTTCTATATATTGGTGATGTGTGATGCCTAAGGTAGAAACTAGAGAGCATTTATTCTGGACGAGTCCTGTGGCAACAAGCTTGTGAAAATTGTTTACTCAACCTGCTGGAGTCCATTTGGATAATTGCAACTTACATCAGGTTTGCTTTAAATGGTGAAAATAATGGCCTAAGCCATGGATTCAAACTATTTTTCATACTATTCCATCTTTTATTATTGGGTCTTTATAGAAGAGAAGAAATACTACTAGAATGGTAATTCTGCCTCATACTCTTGGATGATATATGAAGTTACTAGTAACATTTTCTTCTTTGTTAAATTAAGATTTTCATACATTTCTTTGGGGATTCAAATGTGGCCTAATATTGTAAGTGCTTTAGAGAACTATTTCCCAGATTCGGGTATACTAAAGTGAGCTGGAAAGAACCAAGTGCAGGAGTTTTGAAGGTGAACACTGATGGAGCTTCTAAGGGCTATCCAGGCCCTAGTTCTATAGTCTTTTGTGTTAGGAATGGTGAGGGTGATGTTGTGTATGCATTTGCAAAGCTGATTGGGGAGCACAATAATATGGTAACTGAGGCTATGGCCATCATGGAAGCCATAAAGTACTATGTGGAGCATTCTTTGGGCCATATAATTATTGAAACTGATTCATTGGTGGTTAAACAGGTGGTAGAGGGCTTGTGGCAACCTCTGTGGCCCATAGTTGTTATTGTTGATGATATTCATAGACTGAAGCAGCTAGGGGAGTTTCAGTTTCAGCATACCTTGTGTAAAGGAAACAAACTAGCTGACTATTTTGCTAACCTTGCATATGAATTGCCAACTGTTAGTTTTACTTCTTACTCACAGCTCCCCCCCAAGGCCAAGCTGCTTGTGAACTTTGATAAGCATCATTTTATGGATTATAGAGCTAAGCCATGGAGAGGATCAGGATGACATTTATATAGGGTGAGAGTAGGGAAACTGGAGGAAGGAATATGGAGAATGCCCCTTATGAGCAAGAATGTATAGTGGAGATCATAGGGGTTTATTTCACTAACTTTTTTTTTTTTTTTTGCAGATACAAGTTTAAAAGATTTATACACAATGTAGTATTACAAGCTGGGACTGTTGTTGAATTAGCGCTACTTCTCATAATCCTTGGAACTGCTTCTTCGTTTGTCTCAAGATTCAAGTTGCTTCTTCTCCATATGTCATGGACTACTTGTATTGATCCAAGTTGTTCCTTGCGTGGTCATTGCTCACTCTTTAAGCTGCTTCTTATGCTGATTCTATTGCATTGTGTGACATGTTGTCAGTTTACATTATTACAAGCTAGGAGTGTTGTTGCTTCAATGCTACTCTTCATGCTTCAAGGAATTGTTTCATTGGCTGCTCCAAGCTTCAAGAATCTGCTTCATCACTTGCTTCAAAGCAATCACTGTGTCACTGAAAGAGGAGCAATACTCCAAAGCTTTAATCGACTGATTCAATTCCATTGCTCATCCTGCAATTTACTGCACAAGTGCAACAAACAAGTAGTTACTACTTTATTATTAATCACATGTTATAGTTTAATAGTTCATAGCTTTAGTAGATTGCTAGCTTATAAGGCATTTTATTTAAAGTATCATGTTTATATGTTACTTTTATATTACTTGGTGGTATTAGTACTAAATGGTGCATAGCCCAAGAATGTGAGGGTAATAGGTAAGGAAGGTGCTATTTTTGTTAAAGTTAGCATGCTTCTAGATTTTCACTTGTTATGTGCACATTTTTGTAAAGACAAGTTACTTTTTGGCTTTGTTATTAATAAAATTGGTCACTAGGTGTTATGCCTAGTTGACTCTTTGTTTTAAAAAAAAAAAACCCCTAAACCCTAAAACCCTCCCCACTCTTTTCTCTCTAGGCGATAGGCGATTTGGAGAAAAACTACACGCAACTTCGCGTGGCCTCGAATTTGGCCACTGGCCAGCCCCCACTGGGGTTGTCCAATCCCCTACTAACCCTATACAACCTGTACCACCCTTGCCACCCCCAAATTCCGATGCATCTAAGCTTAAACCTTCAACTGAACCTTTTGTTATGCACTCTTTACCATAGCCAACTATGGACTTTCACCATGGTGAAACACAATTTGTATGGATTAATAAGGATGTTGATAATATAGTCGTTCGTGAAGAATTACAATATGCAGTCGTAGGGAAATTTTCTTATGGCATGCCTGATTTTCATGAGTTGAGGAAACAAATCCCATTAAAGCTTGATATTAAAGAAGAATGCTCTATTGGTTTCTTGGACACACGACATATTTTAATTAGGTTATTGTTGCTTGAGGATTATGTCCATCTTTTGTCACGTCCAGCATATTATATTAAGATTGGACAAGCCTTTTATCAGTTGAGGGGGCACAAATATGATATGTGGTTTGATCCAAAGGAGGAAACATCGACTACAGTTGCATGGATCTCTTTCCCAGGGCTTCCCCCAGTTTTCTTTGTGCAAGAAGCTGTTTTTGCCCTAGCCACAGCAGTTGGAAAACCTTTGCAACTTGATGATGCTACCAAATCAAAATCTAGACCTAGTTGCGGAAGGTGAAGGTGAAAGTTGATCTTTAGGCCCTAGACCTTAGTGTGTTAGGGTTGGCATCAACAACTCTATAACTGGAGAAACAAGATTTAAATGGGTGTGAATTAATTATGATTACATCCCTAAGTATTTCAAGATGTGTAGATTATAAGGTCATGACGAGGAGGAGTGCTTTGTGATACATCCTGAGTTAGCACAACAAGATGATGAAGCAGAGGGTGAGATGGTGAAAGAAAAACCTATCAAGATCTTACAAAGTTGTAAAACTGTGGGAAATGTTAAGAATGACAAGGAGGAAGGTGCTAAACATGTACAAGGAAAGACCATTGAATTGCAAGATCAAGGGAAACAAAGAAAGCCTTTTAAAATATTGGTTCCACCTAATAGGAACCCTAATGGGTGGACTAGGGTGGATCATTGGAAAAAGTCTGCTAAGGAAGTTGAATTGACACATGAGGAGGATGAAGTGGCGACAAAGAATGCCTTTGCTATGTTGGAAAACAATGATGATGGCCATGTTGATGGGGAGATCCAAAATGTTCAAACTCAAGCTACTTTGCAACAAGCTCAACGTGAAACTGATGAAACAAATTTAATTAATTCAGCTTCATCCAAACAAGTGGTTGATTCAAGTAATGATAAAGCTGGGATTTTGCATCCTATTGTTGATGACCCTATGACTATTGGGACAAAAAATTGGGTCTTGAATACCTTTAAAGATCATCCCAAAGTCAAGGAAGTAGGGGGAGCAGCTATTGCAGGTAAAAATTCTCCTAGGGTCAATATTGAAGCTGAAGGTAATGGAGACAAGGAGAATATGGAATTTATTGATAAAGATGTGGGTCAGGACATTGATCGTGCTTTGATTATTGCTCCTCAAAGTGCGACTTCATTTAATGGTGTAGTGGACATGGTGAATAAAATCAACATTATTAATGATGCTGCTTTAAATGAGCTGAAGGACTAAAATCCTGAAGCTTTTACATTAATGAGGCATGCATTAGGGTTATTAGCAAATCAATCCCAATCAGTTGTGGGAAAGTAATTAGCTAATATACTGCCTCAGGTTCCAAATGTTTCCTCAGTCGATGTGGGAGATAAGCTACCATATAACATTCCAAATTGTGAATTAAATACCACGGCATATTCAGTGCCAATTCAGTCTCAGGGTGATGATACATCTCGTGGCTCTTCCTTGGTTCCTGATTACCTTACACGTAAGATCAATGAAGTTGATAATGATCTTATAACTAGAATGCTATTGCAACCATTGGTGCAGGAGGCACAGCAACAAGATGGAATTAAATTGGTGGATGCACCTTTGAGTCCTGGCAGACTTGCTACTGATGAACTTGAAGAGCACTCGACTACACATAATTTTGACCAAGTGGCTCGTGAAGGTGATCTGTCTTCTAGAAGTGTAAAGTCACATAAACAATTGCTTTCACCTGTACCTTTAGAAAATCCTGATCAACCAAAGCAGAAACAAAAGAGAAGCAAGAAGAATTATAGTCAAGATCTTAATAAAATCTAGTCGTTGAGGTATGCCTCAACAACGAGAAATTAGATGATGGATAAACTTCTAATCTAGGACATTAGATCAGTGAACACACAGGAGGCCTTTGATAGGCTCATTACATTGCACCAAAGGAAACACTTTCAAGTTATAGGGCTAATGGAACCATTCCAGGATGTGCATACAATAGATAGCTATAGGAGAAGACTGGGGATGGAGCATTGTTTTCATAATGACAATAGAAAGATCTGGGTGTTTGCCACAACTGATTTTGAAGTGAATGAAGTGATGAATGATGAACAACAACTCACTCTATCCTTCCTACATCTACAGTTTGAAGAAAAGGTTGTCATTAACTTTGTATATGCTAAACCAAACCTAGGAGATAGATTTTTCTTGTGGGAAGCTATGCAAAACTTTATTGGAGATAACGTGAGGCATGGCTTGTTGCTAGGGACTTCAATGTGATCCTGTCAGAGAATGAGAAGTATGGGGGAAGACCAGTTTTCATGCCAGAGTATGATGAATTTGCATAAACACTTGCTAACTGCCAGCTAATGGATTTGGGCTTCAATTCAGGTAGCATCTTTACTTGGTGGAATAGTAAAGTTGAGGAGGATTTTATTATCAAAAGGTTAGATAGGTGTTTGGATAATCAGCAACTTCTGGATATGTGCACAAAGATTGAGGTTGATCATCTCGCTAGAGTGGGGTCAGACCACTCTCCATTGCTTGTCAGTTTTTCACATGACTCAACCCCTATAGTGAAACCATTTAAGTTCCTCAATTTTTGTGCTTCACATGAAGAGTTTCTCATCCTGGTTAGGGAACACTGGAATGAACAAATAACGGGAGATCCATTTGTGGTTCTTAATGCAAAGTAGAAAGCATTGAAGAAGAAATTGCCAGCCTGAAGTAAAGCAACTAATGGCAACATATTTCAACAGGTTTTTACATTGAAAGACATAATTTTGGCTCATGAGTTTCAGCTGGAGACTGCTCCAACTCCTGAAAATAGAGAGGCACTTAAAAGAGCAGAAACTGAGCTAAAAAGATACCTATCCTTATAAGATGAATTTAGGAAGCAGAAGGCAGGCATGCAGTGGTTCAAGGAGGGTGATGCTAACTCTAAATTCTTTCACTCTCATGTCAATGGTAAAATGAAGAAGCTTCATGTTAGCAGGATACAAAATAGAGAGGACAACTTGATTAATTAACAAGAAACAATGGCAAATGAGGCACTATGATTTTATGAGAGACAGTTTCTAGAGAGGAGTTGTCAAACAACTATGATCTTCTGATTAATGATCGAGCTATAATTTTAGAGGAGCAGAATGAGGAATTTACTAAAGTTCCTTGGGAAGAAGAGGTGAAGATAGCAGTCTTTGGTCTTAATGGGGAGAGTGCTAGTGGACCTGATGGCTATACTGGTAGATTCTTTCATGTTACTTGGGATATAATCAAGTATTATATTGTGAAGGTAGTGCAAGCAATATTTAGTGGAAGGGCATTGCCAGGATATGTCACACACACTAATTTGGTTTTGATTCCAAAGAAACAAAATGTGACTACCTTTTAAGATCTGAGACCTATCAGTCTCAGTAATTTCATCAACAAAATTTTGTCGAGGGTGGTGCATAACAAGTTAGCTGGAGTTCTTCCTAGTCTAATCTCTCAGAATAAAGTTGGTTTTCTTAAGGGAAGAAACATAGTGGAAAATGTACTACTTGCACAGGAAATAATTCATGATATAAATAAAGGTGGTGAGGATGCCAATGTTTTGATTAAACTAGATATGATGAAGGCCTATGACAGGGTGTCATGGGCTTTTTATAACAATGGTATTGAGGAAAATGTGATTTTGTCATGAGTTCATAGATGTTGTTTTCTAGTTAGTGTCCTTAAACTGGTATTCTATTTTCTTCAACGGCTAAAGCTATGGCTTATTTCTCTCAGGCTGGGGGTTGAAGCAAGGTGACCCATTGTCACCAACTCTCTTTATTCTCACAGCTGAAGTTCTCTCTAGGAGCCTGAATTTACTAAACACTCACAGCTTTTATAGAGGTTATGCTATGCCTAATGTGAGTCCCTATATCAACAACTTAGCATATGTTGATGATACCATCTATTTCACCTCCTCTAATGAAGAGTCTTTTCACTTGATCACTAGGGTTCTACATGCTTATGAGGCAGTTTCAGAACAAAAAATTAACAAAGATACAAGTGCAATATACTTACATGGATCAGTGGATAGTAAAGTGGTGGATAAGGTTGAAACGATCACTAGCATTCATAGAAAGGAGTTTCCTTTTACTTATCTTGGATGCCCTATCTTTTATGGTAGGAGGAAGAAGGTACAATATGAAGATTTAATAGGGAAAGTGACTGTCAGGTTGCATGGTTGGAGTGCAAAGATGTTATCTTTTGGGGGGAAAGCTATACTTATCAAGAATGTACTCTAAATCATGTCGATTCACCTTCTTTCTGCAGTTAATCTTTTGGATAGTGTCATCAACCAGTGTCATAGACTCTTTGTAAAGTTCTCCTGGGGTAACTCACAGGAAGAATCATGCAGACATTGGTCATCTTGGAAACACTTATGCTTGCCAGTGGAGGAAGAAGGTATGGAGTTTAGATCTTTATTTGATGTTTCTAATGCTCTACTTCCTAAGATATGGTGGAATTTCAGAACTGGTAACTCTCTATAGGGGACTTATATGGCTAACAATTATTGCAAGAAGCTGCATAAAGCCATTGTTCCTTATAAAGAAGGTTATTATGTGTGGAGAAAAATGATACAAGCAAGGGAGGCAGTAGATCATGAGATATTCTGACAGGTTAAGCAAGGATCAGCTCATCTATGGTATGATAACTGGACAAGACGGGGTCATTGTACTTTGTAGTGCCATACAGATTTGAATGTGACTTGTGGTATAATAGTGTGAAGGAGCTAATAGAGGAGGGGAAATGGAATGTTGATTTGCTCACTCAGCTATTACCAGATGACATGGTGGACCATGTTGTTCACAATGTTACTTTGTTAGGAACTGATCAAAGAAGAGAAAAGCCTTGGTTGTGCTTAACATCAAGTGGTAAGTTTACAGTAAGTAGTGGTTGGAATTATTTGAGGGGGAAGTAGCATAAGGTGCCAATAGCTAAGTTCATATGGGTTAAAGGGGTGCCAACTAAGGTATCATTCATGATGTGGAGGATGTGAAAGTTCAAGCTACCACTAGATAAAGAACTGAAGATAATAAAATATAATTTCCCTTCTAGATGTTGGTGTTGTGTCATGCCTAATGTAGAAACTAGGGAGCATCTATTCTGGACAAGTCCTATGGCAACTAGTGTGTGGAAGTTCTATGCACAACCTGCTGGAGTCCAATTGGAAAACTGCAATTTACATCAGGTTTGCTTTAAATGGTGGAAACAATAGCCTAAGCCATGGATTCAAACTGTTTCATACTGTTCCAGCCTTTATTGTTAGGTCTTTATGGAAGAGAAGAAATGTTATTAGACATGGTAAATCTTTGTCATACTCTAGGATGATATGTGAAGTTACTCGTAACATTTTCTTCTTTGTTAAATTAAGATTTCCATAAATTTCTTTGGGGAGTCAAACATGGCCAGATATAGTAAGTGCTATAGAGAACTATTTGCCCAGATTCAAATATATTAAAGTGGGATAGAAGGAACCAAGTCCTTCTTGCCAGTGGAGGAAGAAGGTATGGAGTTTAGATCTTTATTTGATGTTTCTAATGCTCTACTTCCTAAGCTATGGTGGAATTTCAGAACTGGTAACTCTCTATAGGGGACTTATATGGCTAACAATTATTGCAAGAAGCTGCATAAAGCCATTGTTCCTTATAAAGAAGGTTATTATGTGTGGAGAAAAATGATACAAGCAAGGGAGGCAGTAGATCATGAGATATTCTGACAGGTTAAGCAAGGATCAGCTCATCTACGGTATGATAACTGGACAGGATAGGGTCATTGTACTTTGTAGTGCCATACAGATTTGAATGTGACTTGTGGTATAATAGTGTGAAGGAGCTAATAGAGGAGGGGAAATGGAATGTTGATTTGCTCACTCAGCTATTACCAGATGACATGGTGGACCATGTTGTTCACAATGTTACTTTGTTAGGAGCTGATCAAAGAAGAGACAAGCCTTGGTTGTGCTTAACATCAAGTGGTAAGTTTACAGTAAGTAGTGGTTGGAATTATTTGAGAGGGAAGTAGCATAAGGTGCCAATAGCTAAGTTCATATGGGTTAAAGGGGTGCCAACTAAGGTATCATTCATGATGTGGAGGATGTGAAAGTTCAAGCTACCACTAGATAAAGAACTGAAGAGAATGGAATATAATTTCCCTTCTAGATGTTGGTGTTGTGTCATGCCTAATGTAGAAACGAGGGAGAATCTATTCTGGACAAGTCCTATGGCAACTAGTCTGTGGAAGTTCTATGCACAACCTGCTGGAGTCCAATTAGAAAACTGCAATTTACATCAGGTTTGCTTTAAATGGTGGAAACAATAGCCTAAGCCATGGATTCAAACTGTTTTTCATACTGTTCCAGCCTTTATTGTTTGGTCTTTATGGAAGAGAAGAAATGTTATTAGACATGGTAAATCTTCCTCATACTCTAGGATGATATGTGAAGTTACTCGTAACATTTTCTTCTTTGTTAAATTAAGATTTCCATAAATTTCTTTGGGGAGTCAAACATGACCAGATATAGTAAGTGCTATAGAGAACTATTTGCCCGAATTCAAATATATTAAAGTGGGATAGAAGGAACCAAGTCCAGGAGTTTTCAAAGTTAACATTGATGGTGCTTCTAAGGGAAATCCAGGCCCTAGTTCTCTAGCATTTTGTGTTAGAAATGGTGAGGGTGATGTTATGTATGCATCTGCAAAGACGATTGCTGAGCAAATTATGGTAGCTAAAGCTACGGCCATCAGGGAAGCCATGAAATACTATGTGGAGCATTCATTAGGACCTATAATTATTGAAACTGATTCTTTGGTGGTAAAATAGGTGGTAGAGGGCTTGTGACAATCTCTGTGGTCCATAGCTGCTATTGTTGATGATATTCAGAGGTTGAAGAACACAGGGGAGATTCAATTTCGGCATACCTTGCGTGAAGGGAACAAACTAGCTGATTATTTTTCCAACCTTGCCTATGAATTGCCAACTGTTAGTTTTACTTCTTATTCATAGCTACCACCCAAGGCCAAGCTGCTTTTGAACTTTGATAAGCATCATTTTGTGGATTATAGAGCTAATCCATGGAGGGGATCAGGATGACAAATAGAAAGGGCGGAAGTAGAGAAGTTGGAGAGGAAAGGAATTCACTAACATTCTTTTCTTTTTTGCAGGTACAAGTTTCAAAGATTTATACATGACATACTGAATTTTAGTGATGCACAATGTAGTATTACAAGTTGGGACTGTTGTTGAATTAGTGTTACTTCTCATACTTCTTAGAACTGTTGCCTCAAGTTTCAAGAATCTGCTTCTTCTCCTGGCCAATCAAGAAACAGTCATCATATACCATGGACTGTGTGGTCATTACTCACTCTTTAAGCTGCTGGTTGTGTTGATTTTATTGCATTGGGTGACAGGTGATTTTCTGGTGAAACAATGGTGCTATACTGCTTGTTTTAACTCTGAAGGAACAGAATTGCTCAATAGCCATGTTCGATCAGCCTTGTCAAATACATTCAATTGCAAGATCAATACTGGAGTAGATTGTAGAATAACAATAGCTTCAGTTTACATTTTCATATCAACTAGTTATATTGATTGGCTAATCTCTAAATGATGTCTTGTAAAGTGTCTTGAATATGTGTTACCCTTATGTTACTTGGTGGTATTAGTGTTAAAATGTGCTCAATCAAAAAATGTGAGGGTAATATGTAAACACGATTTTATCTTCATTAGAGGTAGCTTGTGCTTAATTTCATTCTTGTTTGATGCTCAACTTGTTAAAGACAATGTGTTTTGATTTTTATTTTATTAATAAAATGGTCACTAGACTCTAAGTCTAGTTGACTCTCTAAAAAAAACACCTAAGCCCTCAACTATTAACCCTTAGGGGTCGTTTGATTGGTTCGATAAGGATAATAGTTATTCCACATTTGATTAGTAGTATTAATTATTTTGAGATTTGTCTTGATATTTAGTCCAACCAACCAAACGAACCTTTAAGGTTACCGGTATAAATGTATAAGTGATCACATATAATTGTGTTTATTGCCTACATGATACAATTGAAGTGAGTGATCATAGGTAATGACACCATTAGACCACATAGGTCTATGTAGTGAGTTAAGGTCATCGGTATAATGTTGTACTTGTACATCATGCTATTGTATATAAATGAACACTTATAATTTCCATCTTTGTGCCTTCATTATGCAATTGTAGTAAGTGATCATAGATAATAACACCCTTAGATATCCTACATTGGTCCATGTGGTGAGTTAAAATCACCAATATAACATCGTAGTGTTCATCATGCATAGTATTTATATGATCACATGTAACTGTGTTCTTGTGCCTACATGATGCAATTGAAGTGAGTGATCATAGCTAATGACACACTTAGATCTCCCAAATATAATGTTGTTCTTGATTAATAAATATAATATTAAAATATCTGAAAATATTTTATTAAATGTAATTTGTATAGAGTCATTAATTAAATGACACAATAATATCAATCCAAAATATGCAATTAAGGTCATTATTTAAACTAACAGTTTTATTAATATTTATGTTTATAATTTCACGTCGTTAAGTGTGCCTACATTAAATTACGCACGTAATGACGACCAATTACAACAATAAATAAAGAAAATAAAGTTAATTATTTTGGTAGAAGATGTTATTCTAGCAAAGTGGTGTTTAGAGTAACCACTTGAGGTGTGGGTTTAGGGTTCGACTTTGGTTAAGCTCTTTTAAACTTTTTTAATGTGCTTTTTAATACCCTAAACCCTAGAGCCTAACCCTAAACCCGTTTTGGAAGCAGAAAGCTGGTATGCAGTGGTTCAAAGACGGGGATAGAAACATAAAATTTTTTCATGCTCATGTAAATGGAAAAAGAAAGGTGTTGCAGGTTAGAAGAATTCAGGATGCTACAAGTTCTTGGCTTGAAAACGATACAGACATAGTCCAGGAGCCAATCAGATTTTTTCAGGCTCAGTTTTCTAATGACCTAGTGCCAGATGATTTTTCTATACTCGATCATCTACCTAGTCTTGTTACGCAAGACCAGAATGTTGTTATTGTTGCTGAGCCAGATGAACAGGTTGTGAAGAAGGGGATTTTTGGCCTCAATGCTGACTCTGAAGGGGGCCCTGATGGTTATACGGGTGCCTTTTACCATTCTTGCTGGGATATTGTTGGTACTGATGTGGTTAAAATGGTATAGGCATTCTTTCGGGGTCACTTTCTGCCTCGTTTCATCACTACTACTAACTTTGGTTCTCCTACCTAAAAGGAAAGATTTTGCTACCTTTTCAGACATGAGGCCAATTAGTCTGAGCAACTTCAGCAACAAGGTATTTTTCAGAGTAATTCATGACAGGCTTTCTATTTTATTACCTGGGATTATTTAACCGCAGTAGTCTGGTTTTGTGAAGGGGAGGAGCATTTTTGAAAATATGCTGCTGGTGCAAGAAATTGTGCAAGACATTGCTGACAGGGGAAAACCGGCAAATGTGGTAATCAAGCTAGACATGGCTAAGGCGTATGGTAGAGTGTCATGGATGTTTCTGACAAAGGCCTTTTATAGGAAGGATTTTCTGGGGTGTTTATTGACATGGTCTACATGACTATGTATAGTAACTTGTACTCTGTGCTAGTTAATGGCCAGCCCTATGGGTTTTTTCCAGTCTTCCAGTGGGTGAAGCAAGGCATAGAGATGATAGCTTTGTGCCGTATGGGATGCCAAAGTGGAGTCCCTATCTTAGTCACCTAGTGTATGCGGATGATATGATTATTTTTTTCATCTGTTGAGGAGGGATAATTGAAATTGGTGATGGAGACTCTTACTAGTTACGAGCTGTCCACCGGTCAGAAAATCAATAAGGAGAAGAGTAATGTGTATATGCAAACAGGTCCCGCAGTTGATAGTTGATAGGGTGCTTGATGTCACTGAGATGCCGAGGGGAGATTTTCCTTTCAAGTATCTAGGTGTCCCTATTTACTATGTTAGGAGGAAGAATTGTCACTAGAATGAACTGGTGGAGAAGGTGCAGAAAAGCTTGACTCATGGACTTGTAAATTGCTTTCCATTAGTGGACGGGCGACTTTGATTTCCTCAGTACTCCAGGATATGCCTATTCACTTGTTGTCTGCCTGTGACCTCCCTGCTGGGGTGGTAGCTTAGCTTCACATGATGTTTGCCAAGTTCTTTTGGAGTAACTTTGTGGGTCAGGATAGCAGGCACTGGGCATATTGGAAGACTTTGTGTCACCTCTGAATGAAGGTGGATTTGGCTTTAGGAGTTTGTATGATATCTCCAAGGCTTTATTTGAAAAGCTTTTTATGGAATTTTCGTACTAAACAGTCTTTATGGAGGGATTATATAAGCAATAAATACTTGAAAAAGCATCACTCTGTGGTGATGCCATGGAAGGAGAGGACTTATACATGGAAGAAAATGTAGTAGAGCAGGCCTAAGATGGATCGTGAGCTAGTTTGGTAGCTTAAAAAGCGCAATTCGTACTTCTGGCTTTATAACTGGACTAGACTTGGTCCATTGTATCATGCGGTTCCTCATGAGTTTCCGTGTGATGAGACCGTTGTGTGTGTGTATGAAGTTGCTGAGGATGGAGTATGTCTGGAGCAGCGCCTTAAGGAGCTGCTGCTTGAAGATGTTGCTGAGCATGTGGTTCATAATGTCACACCTCCTACTTGTCTTGAGCAGAGAAACAGGCCTTTTTGGATGCTTTTTCAGTCCAGTCAGCTTATCATTTGGTGAGGAAAATAAAGAAGGCCAGTGATCTTGCCAAGCACATCTGGATTAAAGGTATTCCTTTAAAGATGTCATTTTTCTTATGGATATTGTGGAAAGTTAAGCTACCCTTAGATGATATGCTGAAGATGTGGGGAATTCAATTCCCCTCTAGGTGTCATTGTTGTGTGAACCCTGATGTGGAGACTGTTTCACATGTGTTTCTGAATGCAGCTATAGCACGTTATGTCTGGAAATATTTTAGAGGTCCTGCAGGTCTTAATTTTGATGAGCTGCACTTGATACAAGTTATAAATTTATGGTGGGATGCTCCTGGTAGCCCGGTCCTGAGATTGATTTACCATGCTATTCCCATTTTTATCTTGTGGGAGTTGTGGAAATGGAGGAATAATTTAAGACATGGTGGGTCGACCTCAGCTCATAGGTTGGTGTATCTTGTCACTCAGCATAGTATTATGTTGCTGAGAGTTTGCAGGAGGAACTTTCAGTATGCGCCTTGTAGGTGGGAGGACTTATTGCCGATTTTAAGGAACCATACGCCTAAGCTTGTGATGACAAAGGTTGCTTGGAGTCTACCTCAGGTGGGGTGGATCAAATGTAATATAGATGGAGCTTCTAGAGGTAACCCAGGTATTCGTTCTTGGGCTTTTTGTGTTCGGGACGACAGGGGGGATATTGTTTATGCTTATGCTAAGGAAATGGAGGATTTCATGACCACGAATACTCAAGCGGAGGCAGCAACAATTCTTATGGCCTTGAGGCATGTTGCTTTTACTTCTTATTCATAAGTTATTGTTGAAACGGACTCAATGTTTCTCAAGAATTTAGTGACTAAGGCTTGGGAGGCACCTTGAAAAATTGTGCAAATAATGAAGGAGATTTGGAGTTTGATGGAGGACATAGAGGTGGTGGTGATGCATGTGTTTAGAGAATGTAATAAATTGGCGGATCACTTGGAAAACTTTGATCAAGGAGATATCGTGGTGAATTCGTTTTGATGAGTTTGATAGCATGGGGAGGTTTGTGAATGGTGATAAGTGTAATGAATCTTACATTCGCATTAGGCCGGGAGGAATATTTAGAAACAAGGGAGGTGGAATTTTCCATTATGCTCGAATCTATATAGAGGAGAGCATGGAGGCTTTTACTACTAACTTTATTTTCTTTTTTTGTAGGTACATTCATTTTCTATAAATCTCATGGTGGAATTTCTTCATACTAATTTGTATCCTTTGAGTGGAATGGAATGCACAGAAATTGTATGTTTGTTTCATTGTTTCAAGATTGGATTGAGCTTTGGAGAATGCATTATTTTGATGTTGATAGATTGTAGAAACTGGGCAACAAGGGCGTGTACTCAACGAGAGCGTCAGCGAGCTCATTATATGGTTTATGCAAGGGGGAGGGGGCCAGAATGTTACTCACCTCAATGAGCAAGGTTGGCGAGCAAAGCTTAGGAATGGAGGAGGGCAGCTTCATGCGGGCAGAACTTTAGCTCGCTCAACAAGCATACTCAACGAGCGAATATGGGAGCAAGTATTGGACGTGGGCAGATTTTTGGTGAGGCTAGCGAGCGAGGCCAGCGAGCGCCTATGCTTTTCCTTGGAAACGGCCAACAACTTTCTCAACTCAACGAGCGGCTGGCGCGAGCTTCAAAGGGGTGCGGGCATATTTCCTTTTCCCTCAACGAGTTCCTTAACGAGTGATCTTGAAGGAAAAATCACTACATGCTTTGTCCTAATTTTGGAGGATTCATAATGGATCTTATTCAACTAAATCATGGATGCATCTCAAGCTCATTACTTAGGATGTTGATAGCATTGATGCGGGGCAAACCACCACCACAAGACCCTTTGCTAAAATTCAAGCCAAAGCACTTCATGATACTCACTTTACTTGATTCAGAAGGGCGTTGATGATACAAGCTCCGGAGACAATTGGAAGATCATACACTTGAGCTCGTTGTAAGAAGGAATGGAAGACCACAGGGCAGTAGGCGGAGCGCCCAGTCCATAGACGGAGCGACAAGCACAACAGCCAGGCTGCTCACCAGGCGGAGCGCCCAGATCATGGCTCCACCAGGCGGAGCGCCTAGCCCATGCGGGGTTCCCAAATGTGCTGAAGCTTCTACTTATTTTGTTTAACTTCTTATTTTAGCCCTAGGATTTCCGTAGTGTTTTAATTAAGCCAAGGGCTCTTTAGACATTCCTAGCATTGTAATGGGGTTCTATACATACACCCCATAGCTCATTTACGTCTCTTAACCTACCTTGAACACACACATTAAAGAGATTTGCTCTCAAAAATACATGTATTATTTTGGCTTGAAATCAATTGGAAGAATCCAAGTTGACCTTCAGTCCTCCTTGATCATTCTATTTGCAAGAGCTGGGAGTCTCTTGAGGATAGTTGCTTAGAGTAGGTTCTACTTGACTCGAACGAGGGTGTATCAAGACATCGTTCCTTGGTGCTACCTCGTAAGTTGTTCTTGTCGCGTCTTGCTTTTATCTTATTTATCACTTCCGTAGTTTTTCCTTTATCAGTTGGTATCAGAGCAAGGCTCGGGTGTTGCTTCTACAAACCATCGTTCCTTGTTCGTAGTGTTTTTATCTAGTCTTAGTGTTATTGTTGTTGTTGTTCTTGAAAATTTGAAGAACAAAAAAATTCAAAAACTAGAAAATTCCAAAAATTTGCTAGAAATTAATGATTGTATTAATTTTGTTGGCGTTAGTTACCAGGGATTGTTTGTTGACATATTCCCGTTGATTGGGTACCCTCAAAAAATGATTTGAAGTTGTGAATCAAAATTGTGAAAATCAAATCTTCAAAAGTTGAAATTCACAAAATTTGCTAGAACTTGTTTGTTGTTGTGATTTCTTGGATGTTTGGTATCGGGGATTGTTCTATAAAGTTAACCCATCGTTTTGATACCCCCATAACATCATTTGGTATAGCGGAATGAAAATTGATTTTTGAATCTTGAAATTTTTGAAAACCCTTGAAGAACTTGCTCAAAAATCTTGGAACAAACTTGTTGTCGGTTGTTTGTTGGATTAAATCATTGGGGTTTGTTTGTTATAGCATAAAACAACTTTGGGTATCATCAAAAGTGAAAAACACCTCGAAATCGTTGGGAAAATTGCTTGAAAACACCAAAATCACGTTTTGGTGAAGTCTAGAACATAGGTCCAGGCAGAGCGCCTGAACCCTGGGCGGACAGCCTGCCTAGTCTGCTCCCTATTTTTGCACAATTTCCAGGCGGACCGCCTGCCTCTCTGGGTGGACCGCCCAGTGTCTGAAGTGTGTCCAGGTAGTTTGTTTTCTTAGGTTTTCTCATTCCTTTGGTTCCCATTACTTCCGGTTAGTACTTTGAGAGTAACACTCCTACTTAATTAGTACTAATTTATTGAGCGATTAGGGTACTCGTGCCTAGGGGAGATTAGACCTCAAAAAAGAGTTGTAGTTTAATTTTTGCTTCAAGTGCGGACTAAATAGCCTAACGTTCATCGAGTCCCATTGACTCCACTCTTCCCGAAGAGTATTTGGTTCTTGTGAATTGGTTTGGTTATCGAGGAAGTTGATCAACTACGAGGAGGCTATTGATCTCAATCTTGTGTGAACCTACCCCAACTTGAGTGAACCCGAGCGACAATCAAAAGTGAGGAAGTGCGTGAGGACTTTTGCTCTAATCTCTTTTCTTGTTTTTGATTGTTTGTAGGTACATGGCGGAAGAGAAGGTAAAGGATACCATTGAGGTTCCAACCGACATCTTTGCTAATCTATTGGCTGAGGTGAAGGCTCTAAATCTCAAAATAGAGGTTTTTGAGAAGGAAAGGACCCCGAGTGTCCACCAAGATACCGGAGAAGGCACAAGTGATGATTCAATCATGAAACCGGATCAATTTGCAGAGCTAGCTCATCGACAACAGTTGAGAGATGAGGCTCTTGCTCGAGAAAGATTGTTGGGCAATCCCCAAGGTGAAGTTCCACTCATGCGGCCCCGAAGAAATGTTGTAACCCTTGAGCAAGTTGATGAAGCTCAAGAAGGGAGGGTCTCGAACTTGATGATGATTATGATGCTCCCTATCCAAATAGGAGGGCAATGAATAGAGGTCGGGGTATAGATGGAGGTCGTGGGCGACGTCGAGGACCTCCAAGGGCTTTTGTGGGATGGAACTTGGGACGAGAATATGAGAATGTTGATGACTACTATGGGGGCCAACTGGAGCCAAACCGTGGAGGTCGTGACAACAACCTTAATAGTGTGACGATCACTATCCCACCATTCAAAGGTACTAGTGATCCGGAAAAGTTCTTAGAGTGGAAGGTCCAATTGGAGCGGGTATTTGACACAAATGACATGTCCGAGGAGAAGAAAGCCACTTATGCCATTGCTTCATTTGAGTCATATGCTTCCACATGGTGGGAATACGTCAAGAGGTCAAGAAGAAGAGTTGGGATGCGAATGAACGTTACTTGGGAGGAATCGAAAGAGGTAATGAGTACCAAATATATGATACCCAAGTATAGGCAAGAACAACTCAAGAAGCTATATGAGTTGAAACAAGGCTTCAATCTGTTGATGAGTATTTCAACGAGTTTGAAAAGAATCGAATGGCCCTTGACATGGAGACCGAAGATGAAGAGCAAGCTATCATCCGATTTAAGAACGGCTTAAACCGGGAGATTGCTTCACAATTGAGGCTACACATCTTTCATTCTCTTCAAGATGTATATGATGCCGCGGTTGAAGCCGAAAAGTGGCTCAAGGAAGAGAAAACTCCTCGCTATAGGAGTACTATGTCTACTCCAATGACTCGACCCAAGGAATAGAAAAGCCCGAACAGAAGTGGTGCTAGTGGAAGTCGTGATGTCAAGAAGCCTTTTGAGAAGGCCACTCCAAGAAGCGACTTCAAAGAAGTGGGAGGTAACTCTAAAACTCAATTAAATACTCCTTATCCTTCTTCTTTTCAATGTCACAAGTGTAAAGGCTATGGCCACTTTTCCAAAGATTGGCCTACCCGAAAAATAATGATAATTAAGGATGATGGGTTGGTGTATGAGGAGGAGAGTGAGCCCGAGGGAGAGGTCGTTGAGGATGGCGTTGAGGGAGAAGAGGATGTGGCAGAGGGTGATGACCCTAGCATGTTCTTAGTGGTGCCATGATGAGTGAGGAGAAGATAGATGTGCAAAGGGAGAACTTGTTTCATGCTAGCTGTAGGGTGAAGGGACAAGTGTGCTCCATGAATGTAGATTCAGGTAGTTATGCTAATGTGATGAGCCAAACTTTGGTCTCACAATTGAAATTTCCTACCCTTAAACACCCAAGCCCCTACCGATTACAACGGTTGAGTGAATATGGGGAGTTGAAGGTGGTGAAGCAAGTCTTGGTAAAATTCAAAATTAGAAATTATCAAGACGAGCTAATATCTGATGTAGTGCCAATGCAAGCTTGCCACTTCTTGTTTGGTAGGCCTTGGCAATATGATAGGAGTGTGGAACATGATGGCCGAGCCAACACATACACGGTCAAACATGAGGGCAAGAAATATGTGCTCAAGCCTTTGATGCCAAAGCAAGTGAGTGATGATTATAGGCGTATGAGGGAGTTGAGAGAAGCGGCTAAGGCTAAGTCTGTTGTGGAGACTAAGCTTTTGGCCGAGGGCCCTACCACTCCATCTTCTATCATCGGTAACATTTGTGCGATGATGCAACTGGGTGAGTACTTGAGAGGTAATGATGGCACCAAAATTCTCATTTGCCTAGTGCACAAAGGTATGGTTTTAAATTCCAATTGTGATTATTTTCCTAACCCTAACCCTTTGCCTAGTGCTATTGAGATTGTTTTGAAGGTTTTTTAGGACATGTTCCCGGAAGATATGCCATGTAGACTTCCTCCTTTGAAGGGGATAGAACACCAAATTGATTTGGTCCTGGGGTCCCAAATCCCAAACAATCCGGCCTATAGGAGCAATCCCGAGGATTCAAAGGAATTGTAAAAGCAAGTGGATGAATTTCTCACCAAAGGCTTAGTTCGTGAAAGCTTGAGTCTGTGTGCCGTATCGGTCATTCTTGTGCCAAAGAAGGACGGGACATGGAGGATGTGTGTTGATTACTGTGAGTTCAACAAGATAACGATAAAGTATCGTCATCTCATTCCCAGACTTGATGAATTGAGTGGTTCAAGTGCCTTTACCAAGATAGATCTTAGGTCTTGCTACCACCAAATCCGGATGAAACTGGGTGATGAGTGGAAAACCGCATTCAAGACCAAGTTTGGTCTTTATGAATGGTTGGTGATGCCTTTTGGCCTCTCCAACGCACCTAGCACTTTCATGCGTATAATGAACCATGTTTTAAAGCCGTTTATCAACAAGTTTGTGGTCATTTATTTTGATGATATCTTGATATATAGAAAATCAATAGATGAACATGTGGGCCACTTGAGTGAAGTTCTTGAAGTGCTAAGAGCCGAAAAGCTCTATGTCAACTTTAAAAAGTGTGCCTTTTATGTAGAAAAGGTTGTCTTTCTTCGCTTTGTTGTTAGTGCCAATGGCGTAGAGGTCGATGAGTCCAAAGTCGAAGCTATTAGAGATTGGCCAACTCCTACTATCGTTTCTCATGTTAGGAGTTTCCATGGTCTTGCTAGTTTCTATAGACGCTTTGTGAGAGACTTTAGTACCATTGCCGCACCACTCACTGAGTTGGTGAAGAAAGACAAGGCCTTTGTGTGGGGAGAGCCTCAAGAGAGAGCTTTCCAAGAGTTGAAAAGTAGGTTGAGTACCGCCCCGTTGTTGCAATTGCCCGACTTCGAAAAGGCATTTGAGGTTGAATATGATGCCTCAGGGGTGGGAATTGGGGGTGTTCTCATGCAAGAAGGGAAACCCGTTACCTACTTTAGTAAAAAGTTGAAGGGTGCAACCTTGATTTACTCCACGTATGACAAGGAGTTGCATGCCCTTGTGAGAGCTCTAGCTCATTGGCTACACTATCTATGGCCTAGGGAATTTGTGATCAAGAGTGACCATGAGTCACTCAAGCATCTTATAGGCCAAGAGAAGTTGAACAAAAGACATGCCAAGTGGGTAGAGTTTATTGAGTCTTTTCCCTATGTAATTCATTACAAGAAGGGAAAGGACACTGTTGTAGCCAATGCACTTTCTAGGAAGTTCGCCCTTGATACCACCCTTGCTTCTAGGCTTATGGGTTTTGAAAGTATAAAATCAATGTATGAACATGACCCAAAGCTCAAGAGCATTCATGATGCTCTAGTGAGTGGAAATAGGGTGGAGAAGTACCAATGGGTCGATGGCTACATCTTTAAAAATGGTAGAGTTTGTGTGCCCGAGTCCTCATGGAGGGAGTTGCTTGTTCGTGAAGCACATTGTGGGGGCTTGATGGGTCACTTTGGGAGAGACAAAACCTTGGCCATTCTCATAGAGAAATTCCATTGGCCAAAGATGGGATTGCAAGTTGAGAGACTTTGCAAAACTTGCTTGGATTGCAAGTATGCTAAGTTAATCCCCATGGTTTGTATACTCCCCTTCCTATTCCTACTAGCCTGTGGATGGATATTTCTATGTATTTTGTTATGGGATTGTCACGGTCTAAGGGGGGACATGATAGCATTTATGTTGTCGTGGATAGGTTCTCCAAAATGGCTCACTTTATTCCTTGTAAAAGGGTCATGATGCACAACATGTAGCTTCTTTGTTCATTGATAATGTGTTAAAATTGCATGTTGTGCCTCAAACAATTGTGAGTGATAGGGACTTTAAGTTCCTTACCCATTTTTTGAGATGTCTTTGGGGTGCTCTTGGCACCAAGTTGTTGTTCTCTACGTCCCACCACCCTCAAACGGATGGTCAAACCGAGGTGGTGAACCGAACCTTGGGTGCTCTACTTAGAGCCATGACCCGAGGTAAGGCCAGGACTTGGGTTGACAAATTGCCTCTTATGGAGTTTGCATATAATCGTACATTGCATAGCATGATTGGCTTGACTCTATTTGAGTGCATTTATGGTTTTAATCCTTTTATTTCACTTGATCTAACCCCTTTGCCCAAGGATATGTTTGTTAATTTTGAAGGTGAAAGTCGAGCTAAAGCAATGCTCGAGATCCATGCCAAAGCAAGGAAGAGATTGGAGGAAGCCTATGCAAAGGTTGCCTTCAAGAAGAACAAGGGGAGAAAGAAGTTGGAACTCAAGAAAGGGGATTGGGTATGGGTGCACTTCCGCAAATAGAGGTTTCCAAACCTTAGGAAAAGGAAGTTGGCATCCCGAGGAGATGGACCCTTCCAAGTGCTCTCCAAGATCAACAACAATGCATATGTGATCAATTTACCCGGTGAGTACAATGTTTCAAATACTTTCAATGTTAGTGACTTGGCTCCTTTTGATGTAGGTGATGATGCCGGGGAGGATGATGTCTTAATTTTGAGGACGAAATCTTCTCAAGAAGGGGAGGATGATGCAGGGCAAACCACCACCATAAGACCCTTTACTAGAAATCGAGCCAAAACACTTCATGATACTCACTTATACTTGATTCGGAAGGGCGTTGATAATACAAGCTCCAGAGACCATTGGAAGATCATACACTTGAGCTCGTTGGAAGAAGGAATGGAAGACCACAGGGCAGTGGGCGGAGCGCCCAGTCCATAGGCGGAGCGCCTAGCACAATAGCCTGGCTGCTCACTGGGCGGAGCGCCTGACCAGGCGGAGTGCCCAGGTCATGGCTCCACCAGGCGGAGCGCCTAGCCCAGGCGGGACGCCCAAATGTGCTGAAGCTTCTACTTATTTTGTTGAACTTCCTATTTTAGCCCTAGGATTTCCATAGTGTTTTAATTAAGCCAAGGGATCTTTAGACATTTCCTAGCATTGTAATGGGGTGCTATAAATACACCCCATAGCTCATTTATGTCTCTTAACCTACCTTGAACACTAATATTAAAGAGATTTGCTCTCAAAAACATATGTATTGTTTTGGTTTGAAATCAATTGGAAGAATCCAAGTTGACCTTCAATCCTCCTTGATCATTCTATTTGCGAGAGCCGGGTGTCTCTTGAGGATAGTTGCTTAGCGTAGGTTCTACTTGACTCGAACGAGGGTGTATCAAGACATCGTTCCTTGGTGCTACCTCGTAAGTTGTTCTTGTCGCATCTCGCTTTTATCTTATTTATCGCTTCCGTAGTTTTCCCTTTATCAAGCATTAATCAAATACTTAACTATACACTTCATCATTTTTCATGCACATTATTTTTAATTATTGCGGTAAAATATGTAAATCACATTATCATAGCATTAAACTTGCTTCAATTGGTGGTGTTAGCATTGTATGATGCTCAACCCAATGAGGTGAATGAAATGCTTGGTCATGTTGCTTTCTTACAATTACTTAGGCATTATTTAGTACTAGCTAGTTCGTATTTCATTCATGATTGTAAAGACCAAATTTATTGTTCTTAATTTTCTTATTAATAAAATTAGCCGCTAAGCTACGTGTTTAGTGGTATTTGCTAAAAAAAAAACCCTAAACCCTAGACTCTAAGTTGTGATGCCTGACAAGTGAGGGTTGCTCAGTTGGTAAAGCACCTCCACCCACGATCGGTAGGTCCCGGGTTCGAGTCACGCTGGAGGGGAAGTGTGGAAACACTATAGATCCTCAAAAATGGGTGGGAACAAAAAAATAAAAAAAAAAGTTGTGATGCCTCGGATGTCGAGTCCATTTCACAGATATTTTGAAATCACATGTTGCCTAGTACTTGTGGAAACAGTTGCTATGCCTGCAGGATTAAATATTGATTGCTTGCAATTATTGAAAGTCATTAATTTATGGTGGGATGTGCCGGTGGACCTGATGTAAAGATTGTTTATTATGTTGTGCCAATTTTTATTGTTTTGGAGATTCCTTCAAACTCTTTGGTGGCCAAGGTTACTATAGAGGATTATGGTGATGTGAAAGATGGCCAGCTGGAGGTAGTTAACTAAAAATGAGGATGATGATGAATTGGTGGATTATGGGGAGGAGAGTGAAAATGATGTTGTTGATCCACAAAATTTTGAAGATGATGCTTCTGATGAATACATGGGCTTGGAAGGTGATATGTCAAGAGATAATAGTGGCAAGGAAGATAAGGAAGACAAAGATCAAGGTGGTTCAAGTCAGAAAAATGCAAGTGCTGAAAAGTCATAGGGTGGTGCTGAAAAGCCACAGGGTGGTGTTGACAAGCAGATTGATGTGGTTAATGCCAATCCTGCACTATCAAGGGGTAGGCCAGCCACTGATAAGGAGCTGGAGGAGTTGAGGCAGCATATGATAGTTCTAAAAAGAATAATACACAGCTGGCTGCAAAGAATTTTTAGCCCGCACCAGCTTTAGTGCATGTTTTTGACAAACCGGCTGAAAAGCAGGTGGAAATTGGTGATGATGAAGAGCTTGATACTAAGTCTACTGCTCAAAACTATGTTAATGTTTCTGAAAAATGTGATATATCACCTAGACAGGTGGAACCACAAAAGAAGAAAACCAAGCAGGCACGGGTGAAAAGTGGAGCAAGCGTTCCTCTAGCAGCTAGAGGGGTGTCAACAAGGAGGACGGTTTTCAAAGCTTCTGATGTGGGAAATGATGCAGAACTTTATGTGTGGTAATTCTGACAAGGGAAAGAGAAAGGGCAAGGGCAAGAGCAGGGGAAAGGCAAGACCAAACATCGATACAATTCGTCGTCTGAGTCTAGTTCCGAGGAAACGGAGTAGTAATGGATTGTTGATGTTTTTAGACATATGTTTTAGACTTGTGGTTGGTTTATGTTAAACTTCTTTGATTGTTAGACTTGTAGTTGGTTTTGTTTAACTTGTTTGATCGTTATGAAGTGTTGATGTTATGTAAATTGTTTAGAGTTTTAGTTTAAAGGCAATAAGCCTTGTTTAGAAAAATATTAAGGCTTGTAGAAGCCTATTGTTTATTGGGTGTTGGATTTTACTGCATTTACAGATAGTGGAGCTCTAATTACAGCTTTTATTTTGCAGGTTTTACCTAGATTTCTGACCGAATCGGTCCGAAATCTGGATGATTTTTTCCCAGAAATCCATCTGTCCAACCGATTTGGTTGAACACGTCACCAAAAAAATTTCAGAAATTCAAGTGTCCGACCGATTTGGTCGGCCACTTCAAAAAAAATATTTTCAAAAATTCATGTGTCCGACCGTTCGGTCGGACATTTTCCCAAAAATTATTACACCAAGAACATTATCCAACTGCTAGCCGACAGCTTGTCGGTCGATTTGTCTGACCGAATCGGTCGGATGTCTTCTTGCGACCAGCGTTTATCCGACCACCATGTTTGGTCGGATATCAGTCGGCCATCCAACTGATGTCCGACTGTTTAGGCAGTCGGGAAACGCCTAATTTCTAGCAGTGACCACCATTAGATACAATGTTGCTCTTGCACTCCTCCCTTTTGCCCACTATTCAGCCCATGCCAGCTCTATTTCCCAGCTCATTGCTTGTCTGTTAATTCCTTGCCAGCTCACCATGTTGTTCCACACTTCTCTTGAATATGCACACACAAAAAAATAGATAATTAGCAGTTTCATCCTCCACTGCACATAGTCGTCTCAAATTATTTGTCCATTTAAGAGTTCAAAGAAAAATTATCTATCTTTTTTCCACTTAGCCCATAGTATCAATTGATCTTGAAAGTTGAAAAAGAGTTAACATTTATTGAAGAGGAAATAATATTGTAGGTAAAATAGTCGAAAATACCTTTTCATTAATATTTTCTTTAAGGGAAGAGTAAAAATAAATGGGACAAATAAAACGAGAGGAGGGAGTAATTAATAGAGGTCTCTCTAAAATAATAAGAGAAGGTATGAAGATCTTAACGACATCTTAATTGGCACTTACCAGGTTAGTTTGTTAATTACACAGGCAATGATAACCGTACGTGTTTCGATTGATAGTCAAAGTATTGTCCCTATCATTGTAAAATAAAGAACTTAATTAAAGTTGGAAATCCTACATTGTCCAATTATGGTGTTTACGTTATCTCAACACCCAAAAAAGAATATAGAACGAGTTATTTAGATATAGATAGATAGATACCTTCGACGTACATATACTTATCTCCTTAAGGCCCCACAGAGAAAAAAGAATTGTAACAATACCATATCTCTGATAAAGAACATGATTTGTCATTGAGATTTGGATCTGTACCTTACCAGGCATACATAAAACAGTTGCCGACCTAATTATATGGCAAAAAATAATCATGGATCAATAAGACTTACTATACTTTAGTGATGTTTTCTTTCGTTATTAAGTGGCGTCCAAGCCAGTTTGATAATAAAATAAATCTCGCTTATGCTTGAAATTACAACATAGCTAGATTTGCTTTGTTAGCATTAGTAACATGCACTTTCTATTGATGTAGGCTTAATTCTTTCATTTTTCTAAGAGTTGCCTGAAACACAAACTTTCTACCTTATAAGTCATACGTCAAACTTTTATGTTAAAAGAAATTATTATATAAGGGATCGAAGAAGGATAATGTGGAAGGCCGGTAAAATGGGAATTCAATCGCCCACTATCAGGGTAAAAATTTGAAATGTTCACCACAAAAACAAATCTAGTTGCCATATGATGACATAAATTCACAAATAAGTGCATTAAACGAATATTTGTGATGCATGCATTGACCCAATTTATATATATATATATCCCTTGCGTGCAAGTGGAAAGATTAAAAAATTAGCTAGTGTCAAGGGTGTAGCACGAGATATAAGCGAGCTGTTTAATTGTAGAGACGGAAGGAGGCTAGAGAAATGTGTTTTTAATTGTGAGAGGAAACAAGGTTGCGTCCGATGCATAGTATCGAAAATCATTTTGTCTTTGCCCTTCACATTGCTCCCCTAATAATTAAGTCTGTTTCCAAAGAAATATTTAAATTTAAATATAGATTAACTTAAATTTTAATTTTACCTAAAGTGAATCTTGATATAAAAATGTTACTACTACTTATGATATATGTAAATAAAACTACAAATTAAATATTAGTATTAATATATTTTAGACCACTAATTTCAACTACCTTGTTCTCAACCAAGTTGTGCCATAGTGAGTGTGTGTGTGGGGGACCTTTTATCTCTTTGCCTGCTAAAACATTTACACAAGAAGCATACCCGATAAGTGATGGTAATATAAATCGCCAAAGCTTTGTGCTATCTCTAACCACTGTTTCTTCATTCATTCATTGACCCACCCTTTCTTGCTAGCAGCTGTTTCTCAATCAATCATTATCACTCAGTCCATTTACGAACCCAAAATTCGTGAAAATTCCACGAGTGGAAAGTTATCAGAAAAATTATTAAAAAATTAAACTACAAAATTCCACAGATTCTGGAAACTACTCATTACCCTTAAATTCCTTTGTTGATATATAAATATTTTGAGCTAGCTAGCTAAGTTGAAATATATACTATTCGAGACCAAGTCAAGTACTAGTAGACGACACAGAGCAACTCTGAAAGAGGACGTTAATTGAGGGTATTTGGAAGGGAATAGATACGGTTCATGAAATTGAATTGCAGAAGATGAATAACCACAGCGTTCCTGATTTCGAAATAGATGATGATTATCCCGATATTCATACATCCTCTGGTGTGACCACATCAAAGAAGTCGTCCACTATGTAAGTTTCACGCAATCTTAATGTTGTTTGCAGCTATGTGAATTAGTAGTAGTATCCCCTCCGTCCTGCGCTGCATTTCATGTGAGAATAGATTAAATAAAGACTTTTAAAACTTACAGTTTAAAAGTGATAAGTGGATTTGTCGTTTTTTTTTTTTTACTAATCAATAAAAAGAGAGGACTTTCAGATGGATACAATAAGCAAGAAATTTTTGAGTTAGCAACTTAAGTAGACTTTTCTCTTATGACAGGGGAGGAGTTGAAGACATCATGGAGCTAATATGGCAAGATGGACAAGTAGTTGTCCAAAGCCAAAATGAGAGAAGACATCACATAATTCCAGCAGCAGCAGGAGAAGAAGAAACGTCGGTAACATTAACAGGTCCTCCAGTATTTATGCAAGACGATGAAATGTCCTCTTGGCTTCAATATCCTCTTGACCTTGACGACTCCTCTTTTGAACGTGATATCCATCTTCTTTATACTGCTACATCAACCTCCTCTGTGACCACCGCGGAGATCCGTCCATCTCCACTGTTGCCTTCTGTAGGGACGTCTGTACCGCCCCTATCGTATCAGTTACAGAATTTTGGGCATTTTTCAAGGTTGCCGAGAGCACTTTCACATAGTAATAATATTGGTAATATTACTACTTCAAGTTCGAGTACTCATACAGCAGCTAGGGCATCAACTGGTGTTGATTCAAACGAAACTCCGAAGCTGGAATCTATGGTTTCACGTGTATCGGATAGTGTAACACCAGTTCTCCATGGCGGCGGAAGGACAGCAACCGGCAGTACGGCGGCGGCAGCAGAAACAAGTGGCGCTACAACTAGTGGCTCAAGAAGTGCAAGTATAGAACCACCACCACCGCCAGCGGAGGATCGGAAGCGCAAAGGAAGAGAAACTGCCAATGACCAAGGTCACGCTGAGGTGAGTAATTGAGCAGTTGGGATAATTACTCTTTTAATATTATTTAATCTCTCATTCTGGCAATGGATGAATAGATTACATGTGTTTAGCATATTATTTGCCACTAAATTATGATTAGAGTATATAGTTATATACACTTACTAATTTTGTCCACCTTATTATATTACTCTCTCTGTTTCAAAAAGTATGTCATATTTTGGATTTCGAAAGCCAAACGAGTTCATTTTGACGTGAATTTGAACTTACAATCTTTATGTTTTTTGGAACGATATTTATATATTTGGAAACTACATAAAAAGTACTATAAGTCACAATAATTAATAATTCAAAATATTTAAAAATGTATGAAAATATTACGGTCAAAGATAAACTAGTTTGACTCTCGAAATCCGAAATATGTCATTCATTGTGGAACTGAGGGAGTACTAATTGTTGCCTTAGTTAAAGTTCCAAAATTATGCTTATTGTGGATCCTTGTTGATATTGTTTTGGCGACTAGATAATATAAATATTTTTACGTTGACAATATATGTATCTTAACTCCGGAAGATTAGAAGGCTCCCTCCAATCGGTTTTATGGGCAAGGTTTTGAGTAGTAGGTCGAAATTTTTAGTTTCAATGAGTTTAAATATGTATTCTTTAAGGATGTAATAATAAAATTTAGGTACGTGAAAATTATATATTATAGGTCATAATAATTTATAATTAAATATATATTCCATTCGTTCTACTTTATGTATCATTGTTTGATTTGACACAATGTTTAAGAAATAAAAAAATACTTTTGAAACTTGTGGTCTAAAATAAGACACAAATTATGTGGTTATAAATCATTCCATTAACGGAAAAACTGTAATTTTGAAGTTTGTTACCAAATTTAGAATGTCATTCTTTTTTAAATATACTAATAAGAAAATGTTGTCACATAAATTGGAATTGATGGAGTATAAAATACTTAAGAAAAATATAGTAAAAAGAACCTCTTGTACCCTTCAAATGGTAATAATATTATGACGTAAATTGATACAAATAGTACTTCTTTTGTTGACTTGGTACAAATTTTAATGAAGAATTGAGGTTTTTGAAACTCGTGTTCTAAATTAGGTTATCGGTATTTGTGTAGCTATAGATCATCTCATTAAGTAAGAGAGGTAATTTGGAGTTAATTGTTTCTAAATTTAGAAAGGAGTAATCTTTTTAAAAATTGATGATTAAAGAGAATATATTTACACAAATTAAAATTGATAACATATTTTGTAAGAGTGATAATAATGAATTAAATTATGTTTTTATTATGAAGAAACTAAATGATAAAATTGAGATATTTGTATTTCCTGATAACACTGCACATGTGTATAGTGGGTGCACTGGGATGGCAGTGTCGTTTACTGAGAGCAGCTTGCCCCTGGTGAATCTATACATAAATATTGATGCAGTTAGCATTTTGGAGTGTTGTTGACCAGATGAAACGAAATATTAGTATTTGCCACATCATCAGCTTGCTATATACATGATGCCAAGTGGCGTAATAAGTGTCCTAGTGTATCTTGCTTCTGACACGTCGTGCTTATGTTCACCACAAATGTTCTGCACAGATTCTCATGTATTGATAGGTCGACTAAGCACCTTGTAGTCACTGGTTCGACTAGTGGATCCAATTTGTTGTGCTTGTTTTTCTATTGGTACATGATACTACTTACTCCCTCCCTTTAAAAAAGGATGAACCTATTTCCTTTTTAGTCTGTTTAAAAAAGAATGACCTCTTTCTAAATTTGAAAAGAAATATTCACTTTTACGCATCTCTAAATGATTTGTAGCCACACAAATATCTATAACTTATTTTAGACCACATGTTTCAAAAGTCTTCTCTCTTTATTAAACTCCGTGGAAAGTCAAATGGGTTCATCTATAGTAGAACGGAGGGAGTACTATGTTTGCAAATTAACCAATTCCTTCCCTTTACAATTCTTATTAGTTTGACTTTGCTTGAAATATAAAAGTGTAAAGTTTGCTGAAGCTTGTAGTTTAAATAAATTGTTAATATATTATCATTGTAAATATCTTAAAACCTGGGATTTTACATATATTATAGATCTCAAAAACTTTATGAGATCATCTCAAAATTTCATTAATTCGGGATAGACACAAATGTTCAAGACACCAAATATATCTTTCAAGCTTCTTCTTGATCATCAAATACATCAAGGTGATGTAAATTATCCTACGTTTGAGAAATACACCGCAAAGGCCCTCGAATTACGGATAACAAATAGGAGGGAGAATCAAAGAGCTACCAGAATTGTACTCACACATTTTATGAATAAAAGTACATTTCTTTTTTTAAAAAAAACATATATTATAGTGAATTTTGTCGCTACAAAAGGATTTTAATTAAAGATAAAATGAAAAGTTTAAATTGTATTCAAATATAAAAGTACATAACTCTTAAAAGATTTTCATTAAAAATATTATTCTCATAACCATGCGATGACCTTTCACATTCAAAATTATACTCCCTTCGTCCCATTTTAATTGTCATTTTAGTAAAAAATTTGTGTTCCAAATTAGTTGTTTTTTAAGGATTTCAAGACTAGTTTTACCAATTCTTTCCAACTATACCTTTAGGGGTCGTTTGGTACAGGGGAGTATTAAATGTGGGATATTCCATGATTTTGGAATTAGTTTACTTTGGGATTGAAAGTTGGATTAAAAATAGGATAAGTAATCCCACCTTACCTATGGGATAAGGTAATCCCATAATTTTGGGAAAACTTTTATCCCAATTTTGCTAAAACTATTTACCAAACATGGAATAAACTTTATCCCAAATCTTATTCCGGGATTATAATCTCAATCCCTCGTACCAAATGACCCCTTAATTATTAAAGGTATTCTCAAAAAGATTCTAATAATCATATAGTATTAAATAGAGGTAACATTTACTCTATTTCTTGATTTTCTTAATAGACTGAAAACACCTGACAACTGAAATGGGATGGAGGGAGTATATATCTTAATTGAGAAACTGAATTAATATAAATAATAAATTATCTAAATTAAATCGTATTTAATTAGATGAACAGTATATTGTAGGGAAAACACCATAGGCGCCTAGTTGCAGCAATGTCCACATAATCACCCTTGAAGTTAAACAGCAAATATGCGCATTGCTGCAGAGGACGCAACCAGCACTTACCATTATACGTACTGCATTAATTTTAGGATATACTAAGAGTTATATACACTTTAATTTGTGGATTTTAGTTTTAATTTTTAATTATTATGTTAGCAATTAACGTATATCATAGAAATTTAATGATAATCATTTTTTAAGAAATCTGATTATATACACTTTGTGGATTTTAGTCTTAATTTTTACCATGTTAGCAATTAACGTTTATCATAGAAATTTAGTGATAATCATTTTTTAAGAAATCTGATTATACATCTCGAAATTAAATAGATAAAGGGTTGTCTATCTAACAACTTAAGCTTATAAGATGATCACATAATTAATATAGTTTTAGAGCTGGCAAATGCTTTAGGTTCAACTCTTACTGCTACTGTTAAAAGAAAAAACTTAAGTTTATGCAGATGAAATGGTCGCACAATTCAACGAATTGTAAGAGTGACTTTTGTCCTATTACTGGACACGTAGTATTACTAATTCCACATTTTATACTTACATGGAATGTTAGTTAGACCATGTTTGAGTTCCAATATAAAAATCGGCATAACTTTTGTGCTTTCTAGAGGCGAAAATCTAAAGCAAGAACGGTTTATATACCATAATAATAATAATAGTAATAATAATTTGATGTATACATCAAACCGGACGACGCCTAAAGCTTAATCCCATATAAACTTGCAACTCAATAATAGTTCACAAAGTCTTCACACATTTTACATCTTATTATTTACTTTGTTTTCCTTTATGCACATTGGTGATTTTAACAGTTTAACATTCTTGCTTGAAGAAACTCTCATTAATAGTCATCATGAACTTGTTGGTTTCGTAGACCTTGGTGTTTAACCTGATTGACATTGTAACATTGAAGCATCGATCCTTTAATGTTGAAACTGAAATACCTGCTAGGACGCAGTATGATTGGCTAACAATTTGGACAATATATATCATGAAGTTATTAATTCGTAAGGATAATAATTTTACATTTCAGGGAATGTAGAGATCAAGGCAATAGTGTTTTCTTGGAGGACTGTAGGATGGAAATCATAATTCATGTAGAAAAAAAACTAAAGATATTGATGACTTAATAGTGAGCCATGCAAATGTAAATGTATCAGAAATAATAGATCCTAATGATGTTTATTGTTGAGGGGTTATGCTCCGCAATTTCAAAGAGAGAAGTTGTACTGGATCTGTTAGTGTTATAAGCTTCAATTTTAAGGTATAAGTAAGTTAGTAGCAGCTGTGAGAATGCTAGAACACCTATAAAATAATGTTAAATGTCTTCGGTAGGAACAGAATTTTCAAACTGCAGAAAGTAGTGGCACTAGCTGGGTATCGTTTTTCCCTTCCTTCAAATTGTACCTGCTCTTAAAATTTTGAGAGATTGATGCAAAATTTTAGTTTCACTTCCCGATGCCTGGTATTTATGGTTAAAGATACAATATTGCTGAATGTTGATACTTATTCTTTTCTTTTGTTGATCTTCATTTTCATAAGACAGTTGTAGAAACTTCTTACCTATGTTACCACATCAAATATAAAAGTATCATTATTGTAATTCCATTTTGATAGATAGGTGGTGATTCAGATTTTTTTTTTTTAATTCTGTCATTAACTTTAGCCTCCTTTCTACTAGGATGTTGAATTTGAGTCGGCTGATGCAAAGAAGCAAGCTAGCAGTTCAACATCCACAAAGAGATCTCGTGCTGCAGAGGTCCACAATCTATCTGAAAGGGTATGTACTTTTCAAGGTGTTGGTCTGAAGGTTTTAACAGTTTTGCTTGTATAGCTATTTAATCAATATTTGAATCGATATTTGAATGTTTCAATAATGCAGAAACGTCGAGATCGAATAAATGAGAAAATGAAGGCTCTGCAAGAACTCATACCACGGTGCAATAAGGTTTCTACCTCTTGTTTGCATTCTCTACTATACTATGTCCATCATTATCCTGCTCTCAACAGAAACTCTAATTCTTATTTTCACATATAAGTTGATCTGTTCTCAACTTTTAGTCAGACAAAGCTTCAATGCTGGATGAAGCAATTGAGTACCTTAAATCATTGCAAATGCAAGTGCAGGTATATCTGTTTAAAGTCTTTTTCTTGAATTGGCACCTTGAAAATCAAGTTATTTTACCTCGTAACAAAAATTTCATTAGTTGCCTCCTCCTAACATCCTCAGCCCATTTGTTCAATCTCCTAGTACGAAAAGCATTTTGTTTTGTTGGCTGAAAAGGGAACTTCTTGTACTCACTAAAATGTCGAATAAGTAAAACCATAATGTTGAATAGTTTATACACATACAGGAACTCAGTTCATTGTTTCATATGTCTTAGATATTCATCTACAAGTTATTGTTATTATTGAATATCGTCAATTTTCGTTTCATGTGTCTTAGATATTCATCTACAAGTTATTGTTATTATTGAATATCGTCAATTTCCTTCTTTTTTTAATAGTATTTTGACTGTATTAAGATCCATATGACAGATTGTTTCTTGCATATTGTGCTATTTTGCTTTGTTGTACGAAATAAGAAGTTTCTACCAAAAACTTTTCCAAAGCAGATTACATCAAAGCCAAATAGGCAACTATCCTAGATGTAGGAAGTATGACAACAATGCCACCTCAATCCTAGTTTGGGCCGGATATACGAATCCTGTGTATCCATACCGCTCCATTGAGCTGATTTTACGCATATGGATTGTTCTAGTTCAGTTTTTGGATCTCTTATATTGTCTGAATTATAAGAAATGTATCTCAGAAATACTGCTACCTCTTGCTCTCTGTTGTACTTCTACTTTTCCCAAAGAAAAAAATATGACTCCAGATTTTGTAGAACTGGAGAATATAAGACATGCATTTTGCTATATCTCAATTTAGATGACATCTATTAATATGCGTTCAGAATGCTCTGAGAAGGCACATTCTTTATTTTTCTATAGTAGAAAGTGTTAATTTCTAGAGAGAGAATTATTGAGAGAAGGAGCTTTGAAGAATCTCTGGACATTTTCACTAACTGAAAGTATTACAAGTAGAAGATATTTATAGGCTAACCTCTAACAGCCTAACTAACTAACCTAACTAATCCTTCAACTAATTACAATAATTAATTCCACTAACTAACAGATTAACTAAGCTAACTAACATACTACTAAGCTAACTCTAACTAACTACTGCACTATCTTCAAGACTCCCCCTCAAGCTGGAGGTATTGAAAATGTCCAATACTCCAAGCTTGGACAGTAGAAACTCATGTTGTGTTCTTCCCAGTTGATATTTTCAAAGATACACCACTTTACTGTTTTAAGGATCAGTTCCTTAAAATGTGTTCCTTTACTATATTATATGCGGAATTAAAACTGTAAGTAAATGGATACCCAATATTAGCGTGGAAAACCCCCTTGAACTCGGGATCAAAAACCACGACCTACTTCTAAAGTAGGATTTCAACTTCACTATGTAAAAAGACTCACTTGGTTACAAGACTACCTTCTTACTAACCTAGGACTAACTCTAATCCTTTAGTGACCTTTTTCACGATCAGTGAAGCTGTGTCAAGTACACGACTTGAACCAGAAAGATAAAACTCGTTTATGCTTACTACAGTTGAACTAAGACTAAACTTTTACAAGACTCAATCTAAGGAACAGGTTCTAACTTAGTTCCACTCTAGCTAACTGATTACACAAATAAGACAATGACTCTTTTAAGCTTTGCTCGATTCTCTCTGTATTTGTGCGCACATCAGTGACTGATATGCTCCACGTTTTATAGCTTCAGCAGCCAAGAAGTCTTGAGCAATTAGAACTCTAAAGCTCCCATGAGTTTGAGTCCTAATTGGATTGTTTTCTTTAGCAACCGGATCTTCTATCCTTTATCCTTTATTTATGCAATCTTTTCATATCACGTTTAGACCTGCATAATTATCAAGATAAATATTAGTCTAAGGATAATTACCAATATCTTAGTTTAAATGATTTTGCATGAATTATCTATTTAGCTGCAGTGATTCATGGAACGGGTCCTTTGAATTCGTTCCTCAATCATCAGTCAAAACTCCAAGCTTGTCCAAGCTAACATTTTCCCCCTTTTTGATGATGACAAATTCATAAGCATAGCTGCATATCCTTAATGTCCTGAAGTACAACTTAAGCTCAAAAACAGTCAGTAGAGACTTTATCATTAAGGACCAGATTTTCAATTAGGTATAAGTTCACACAAAATCAGACTTACTCTTCCCCCTTTTGGCATCATTGAAAAGGTTGCATAAAAAATATAACTCAAGTGTTAGAATAATCAGCACATGGCCATTGAGGCAACTCAAAATGCAAACATAAATCAGATTAAAGCAACTGCAAAACAATGATATTAGCCATCAAAGACAAGTCATCATTAATCAAGAGGTTAAACCATGGGATACAAGCAAGTACTACAGAATTATTCAAAGACTAGAAAAGGAAAAGGAAAAGACTAAGGCACTAGACTAGGCTAAATCCCACTGGACAAAAGATGGCTTATGGCTAAGGTGGTCAGGATGTGGAAGGACCAGGTCCCTGAGACTTGTTAAGCAACTCAAACATCTGCTTGAGCATTCCCTCATTGGTCTCATTTGCCCTTGTTGCCTCTGCCTTCCAGTAGTTTTTCTCCTCTTCCAACCTTGCTATTTCAGCAGCCTGGATAGCAACTTGTTGCCTCAGTGCCCTTACCTTGTTGTTCAAAGGCTGCCTCCTAACACCAGCCTGTGGAGGATCAGCCTGAACCGGAAAGTCACAGCTAATCAATGTAGCACAGCCAAACTTCTCCTTTTTAGTAGTCTTTACTACCCCTTCCAAAGGAATCTTCAACTTTGCAAACACATCAGTCAAGATGAAGCCAAAAGGCAAAGAATGCTTCCTCTTCCCAGCTATCACCCTTTTGATCAGGTGGATCTTAAACCTGGGCCAGTTGATCTGCTTTTCTGTGTCCAACAGTTCCATAAGGACCAGGTCCATGAAACTGGCAATTCCTCTTTTTTCCTGCCTTGGCATCACAATCTTGTTCACAAACTCAAATAACACTTGGTGCTGTGGGTGCATCTCACTTTTCTGCACAGCTCTGGGTTTTTCTTCCCCCTTTATTCTCAGCAAATTTCCTAGTAATCTCCAATCCAGTAGGCAAGTTTGTCAAGTCAGGCCATACTTTCTTGACATAACTGTCATACCCAGCAAAAGGAATTCCCAACAGCTCACCAAGTTCCCTGGTGTCAAAAGTGATCACATTATCATTCACAGAAGTGGTAATCATGTCATCCTTGATAGAGCAGTTATTGTAGAACTCCTGCACCATCCCCTTTGCACACCTTCCAGAGATTTGAAGGACCATGTCCCTCCAGCCCTGAGCATGGAATTTTTGCAGCAACCATAGCATTCCTTCTTCTCCCACATCAGATAGCACTCTCCCCTTCAACACTTTCCTAGTCAACATATCATCATGAACACAGTGTACAACATCTTCTCCCTCAACCTCACTCTCACTATCATCACCAGCAAAGGACTCATCACTGTCACTATCAGCAGAACTTTCATCAACCAAAGTCCTTTTGGAGGACCTGGTCCTTTTAGCAGACTTTTCTGCAGCCTTCACAGAACTTCTGGTCACACGTCTCTGTGCAACTTTTATTTTCTTCTATTGAGGAACAACCTCCTCAGCATCTGCCATCTCATCATCTTCATCACCAACACCATCAGTTTCTATCACCTCCACTTCTTCCTCTTCAACAGGATCAACAACCTGTTTTCATTTCCCTTTTCTGCTTCTTTCTAAAGCAGCAGCTAAGTTCTCATCAGCAACTTTAGCAGCACTTCTTGTCCTCCTAACCCCAGAAACAGGAGTTGAGACAGAAAAAACATGTCCTTTTGCCTTGGAGGAACTTTCACCTTTCTTCTTAATTCCTTGCTTATAACTGTCCCCAATTTTCTTTAACTTAGGAGCAATTTCAGCAGTCATCTTATCATTAATAGGACCCTTCCTAGCAAGTTTTCTTCTTAAGCTCCTAACGTTAATCAAATCAACAAGAGGCCTATCACTATCACTTATAGGATCATCACCATCTATTACATACTCCATGGGTGCTCTAAAAGCAACCTCTGGAGACCCCGATGACCCATGCATGGGTGCTTCCAATCTTTTAACAGTTTCTCCTTCTCCCTCAGGAACAGTTCCATACCCTTTTTCCTTTTCCTCCTCATCTACCACAACATTTAAGGGATAAGCAAAATTTACCTGATACTGATACAGAACCATAGCTCGTGACAAATCCTCAACCTGTTCAATAATCGATTCAGCCGTGAGAACTGGTCCTTCCCCCTGAATTTCTGGTTCAGGTACTTCTGGGATTATTTCAGGAATTTCAGGGTTTAGGTCAGTGGTATCCATGGGTGAAGGAGGGTTGAGATTTTGTGGTTGTTCAGTAGTGGGTGCAGCTGAAGAATTTTCAGGAGAAAGAGACATTCTTGCAATTCGACTTAAGAGATGTGTGATTATTCTTTCTAAAATTTTGAGAATTCAATTGATAAACAAAGTGAAAGAATAATGAGGAAGAATGAGTGTATTTATAGAGTGAATTAGGTAGTGGAGATAGGGTGTGAAACGATCACTATTACCTCAGCAAGACATGCAGCCGTTATGGACTCTTCGGAGTCTCCCGGAGAAATAGAGCCGTTGGACTGTTAAGTCACCTTTTCAGAATGGGAATTGTTCCTCCGATGGGACTCTTATGCAGTTTGGATATGGTTAGGATACATAGTGGGATTTATCCTAATTGCAAGTTACCTATAGCCTTTACACTTCTAAAATAACTGAATAATAAAGAGTACATACCTGATTTTAACACGAAAAATAAGTGTCCTTCCAATTTGCAACACTTTTGATCAATCTGAAATTCTAAGAGCATAAGGGTGACATCATTCAATTTTAGCAACTCTAAACAAGAATTATGGCATAAGAGTATACACTTAAGTATTAAGCTGGACTGAATCATTCATATTGACTTGAACAAAATTCATTTTAGGTGCAATTTTCTAGCCAATTAAGAAGTAAAGCATTGATGATTTTATGTGAATTTAATCATCCCTAATTCTAACCTATTTCTTTCCAAATCATCTCTATCTAGAGCTTTTGTAAAGATGTCAGCAATTTGTTTTTCAGTAGGACAAAATGTTATGGTGATCAAACCTTTTTCATAGTTATCTCTCAGGAAATGATGTCTTATATCGATGTGTTTAGTTCTTTTGTGATGCACTAGATTTTTTGTCATGTTAATAGCACTAGTGTTGTCACAAAAGATAGGAACAGTTCCTACATCAACACCAAAATCCTGTAATTGTTGTTTGATCCATAACAACTGTGAACAACATGAGGCTGTTGCCACATATTCAGCCTTAGCAGTGGAAAGTGCCACTGAATTTTGTTTCTTGGTTCCCCAAGAAACCAAACACTCACCAAAAAAATGTGTCATACCTGAGGTACTTTTTCTATCAACAAGGAAACCTGCATAGTCAGCATCAGTATATCCAACAAGATTAAAACTACCACCTTTTGGATACCAAAGTCCCAAGGGATCTGTTCCCTTCAGATACCTCAATATTCTCTTAACAGTTTTTAAATGAGATTCCTTAGGATCTGATTGAAACCTAGCACACAAACCAACACTGAACACAATATCAGGTCTACTAGCAGTTAGATAAAGTAGAGAACCAATCATACCTCTATACAATTTTTGATCAACTGATATTCCATGTTCATCAAGATCCAGTTTTGTGGCAGTGGCAATAGGTGTGTCAATTTCCTTAGCATTATCCATATCAAATCTTTTAAGTAATTCCTTAACATACTTTTATTGATGGATCATAGTTTCATTTGAGGTTTGCTTAATTTGTAAACCCAAAAAGAAATTGAGTTCACCCATCATGCTCATCTCAAACTCACTCCCCATCAAGTTTGCAAATTTCTTACTTAAATTTTCACAAGTAGCACCAAAGATTATATCATCTACATAAATTTGAACAATTAAGAGATGCTTACCTTTTTCTTTCAAAAATAATGTGCTATCAATTTTACCTCTCTTGTATCCATGCTGGAGTAGAAATTTTGATAGCCTTTCATACCATGCTCTTGGTGCCTGCTTGAGTCCATACAAGGCCTTGTACAACTTGTACACATGTTCAGGGAACTGTTCACTTTCAAAGCCTGGAGGTTGCTTAACATACACTTCTTCTTTCAGGTAACCATTCAGAAATGCACTTTTCACATCCATTTGATGTAGAGTAAATTCCATGTATGTAGCAAAGGCTATGAGAAGTTTTATTGCTTCCAATCTTGCAACTGGAGCAAAAGTCTTATCATAGTCGATGCCCTCATCTTGACTATATCCCTGAACAACTAACCTGGACTTATTTCTTGTTACCATGTCATCCTCATCGAGTTTGTTTCTAAAAACCCATTTTGTTCCTATTATGGACCTGTTCCTTGGCTTGGGTTCCAGATGCCAAACTTGCCTTCTTTGGAATTGATTCAATTCCTCCTGCATAGAATCCAATCTGCATCCTTCAGTGCTTCTTTCATATTTTTGGGTTCAACAAGAGATAGGAAAGCACTAAAGGCACACAGATTGTGATTCTTGACTGCTGATCTAGTCTGTATCCCAGCAACTTTATCTGAGATTATTTGATCCACAGGATGTGACCCTTGATACTTGTAAGGCTTGAGTGTTAATCCAATGTCAGAAGTCCCTAGCTGAGGAACAGTTCCTAAAGGAGTAGCACTTCCAATATGTGAGGTGGAACCAACATTTGTTCTCCCTGTTTCTGTGCCATTCTTCTCAGTTCTGTCCTGAGGAACAGTTCCTTGTAGTTCACTTCTCACATCCAGAGTCTGCATTTGTGGATCAACTTCATTAAGTTTCAGCATTCCAATCTCTTCATCCTCCTGTACCTGTTCTTGAGTGAGATTGTCAGTTTCATCAAATTTAACATGCATGCTTTCTTCAATTTTAAATGTTTTCTTGTTAAAAATTCTATAAGATTTACTATTTGAAGAATAACCAACAAAGATCCCCTCATCACTTCTAGGGTCAAATTTTCCTAAGGCATCTTTCCCATTGTTGTGTATAAAACATTTGCAACCAAAAGCCTTAAGATGAGAGATATTTGGTTTTCTTCCCTTAAGCAGCTCATATGGAGTCTTTTCTATTAATGGTCTTGTAAATATGAGAGATATTTGGTTTTCAGCAAGTCTACCTTGTAGATGTTTTTTTTTTTTGGTTAAAAACTAGCAACTACCTTGTAGATGTTTCCATGCCTATTTCCCTGCAAAATAATCTCTCCAGAAGTTTGGTTAGTCACAGTGCATCTAGTAGATGAGAAATTAACATTACCTTTGTCACACAATTGAGATATACTCAATAAGCAATGCTTCAGCCATCTACTAGAAACACATTGTCTATACTATGTGAATCAGACCTACCTACCTTTCCGATGCTAATGATTTCCCCTTTCTTACCATTACCGAAGGAAACACTTCCTCCTTGAAAGGCTGAGAGTGAAAGGAACAGTTCCTTATGTCCTGTCATGTGCCTTGAGCAACCACTGTCCATGTACCATTTGTGGTTCCTCCTCTTCACTCTAGCCTCACCATCTTCTTCATTTTCTGAGTCTTCAAGAGCCATTAGAGCAAGAGCCTCATCCAAATCATCATCAGTTACTTCATCTTCACTGTCTTGTCATCCTGCAACCATTGCTTTGGGATTTCCACTTTTCTTACGGACTTGTTCCCTAGCCTTTTTCCTTTCTTCAATAAATATCTTCCTTCATTCTCCTTCCATGATTGGACATTTGCTGATGTAGTGCTCCGTGTTTCCACATTTGTGGCATTCTCCAGCCTGTTTCATGTTAGAAGACCTACCTTGTCCACTAATCCCTTTTTTCTTAATCAAATATTTCTGAACACTTTTAGCGATAAGGACCAGTTCCTTATCATCAATAAGCTTATCAGCAGCAGTCAAGGCTAGGTTAGGTTCAGTTTTAACTGGTACTCCTATGTTTTTAACCTTTTTCCTTAGTTCATAAGTCTTTAAATTACCTATAAGCTCATCTAAGGATAAAGTGGTTAGATCTTTGCTTTCTATGATAGCACAAGCTTTGATCTCCCAAGAGTCTGGAGGAACCCTAGTTAGGATCTTTTCTACTCTATCTTCCACGGTCAAAACCCTTCCCAAAGAAATAAGTTTAGATGCAATGGCATTAAATCTAGTATACATTTCAGAGATTGACTCTTCTTCTTTCATTTTAAAACTTTCATATTCAGCAAAAAGAAGTGTACCTCTAGACCTTTTTACCTGACTTGTTCCATCATGTGCAACTTGTAGAGCATCCCAAATCTCCTTTGCAGTGGTATACCCTCTGATCCTAGTGCACTCGTCAGGACTGAGTCCACCAACAAGCCACTTCTTAGCTTTTGCATTCTTTTCCCATTGCCTTATGTCTTCAGCATTGCATTCTTTCCTGGTTTTGGGAACATCATTTCCCTCAGCATCCTTCTTCATTGGGATCATGGGACCTTCAGTCACTATGTCCCGTAATTCATAGTCCTCAGCTTGAAGATGATCACGCATCCTTTCCTTCCACCATGAATAGTATTTTCCATTGAACAAAGGAGCTCTAACCATTGACTGACCCTCACTTTTCTCTCGTGATGTACTCATCTAATCCTAGGTGTTAGCCTTTTCAATCTGATACCAATTGATATTTTTCAAGATACACCACTTTACTGTTTTAAGGACCAGTTTCTTAAAATGTGTTTCTTTACTATATTATATGCGGAATTGAAACTGTAAGTAAATGAACACCCAATATTAGCGTGGCAAAACCCCTTGAACTCGGGATCAAAAAACCACGACCTACTTCTCAAGTAGGATTTCAACTTCACTATGTAAAAAGACTCACTTGGTTACAAGACTACCTTCTTACTAGCCTAGGACTAACTCTAATCCTTTAGTGACCTTTTTCATGATCAGTTAAGCTGTGTCAAGTACACGACTTGAACCAGAAAGATACAACTCGTTTATGCTTACTACAGTTGAACTAAAACTGAACTTTTACAACACTCAATCTAAGGAACAGGTTCTAACTTAGTTACACTGTAGCTAACTGATTACACAAAGACAATGACTCTTTTAAGCTTTGTTCGATTCTCTCTGTATTTGTGCGCACTTCAGTGGCTGATATGCTCCACGTTTTATAGCTTCAGCAGCCAAGAAGTCTTGAGCAATTAGAACTCCAAAGCTCCCATGAGTTTGAGTCCTAATTGGATTCTTTTCTTTAGCAACCGGATCTTCTATCCTTTATCCTTTATTTATGCAATCTTTTCATATCACGTTTAGACCTGCATAATTATCAAGATAAATATTAGTCTAAGGATAATTAACAATATCTTAGTTTAAATAATTTTGCATGAATTATCTATTTAGCTGCAATGATTTAAAGGAACAGGTCCTTTGAATCCGTTCCTCAATCATCAGTCAAAACTCCAAGCTTATCCAAGCTAATACCAGTGTCGTTGCCAGTATGTCTGCTAGTTGGTCTTTTAGTGTTGACGTAGACAGTCTTGATCAGGCCCCTTTGCACCTTCTCCCTGATGAAGTGACAATCTATTTCAATGTGCTTAGTTCTTTCATGATATACCAGATTAACTGCTATTTGAATAGCTGCTTTACTGTCACACTTAACCACAACTGCTTCTTCTTGCTTCACTCCCAACTCTCTAAGCAGATTCATAAGCCAAATTACTTCACAAGTTATTGATGCTAAACTCTTATACTCTGCCTCTGCAGAGCTTCTTGAAACAGTATCTTGTTTCTTGGATCTCCATGAAATCAATGAGTTTCCCAGTTTTAACAAGTACCCAGTCACAGATCTCCTAGTATTTGGACATGCAGCCCAGTCTGCATCACAATATCCTACAAGCCTCTTAGCCTTATCTGATGACATTAAGATCCCTAGGCCAGGTTCTCGCTTGATGTACCTGACTACCCTGAGTGTTGCATTCCAATGAGACATTTTGGGATCTTGCAAGAACTGACTCAGTGTTTGAACTGTGAAGGATATATCAGGCCCGATAATTGTAAGATACAATAGCTTGCCAATCAACCTTTGATATTTTGCAACATATCTCAATATCACATCCTCTCTATTGGCAGCTCCTCCATACCTGTCATTCTGCAGTGGTCAGCTTCATATTGCACTCCAAAGGTGTTGTTACTGGTCTTGCACCAGCCAAACCTGCCTCAGAGATCAGCTTCATGGCATACTTTCTCTGGTTCATCAGGATACCAGCTTTGGTCCTACTGAACTTAATGCCTAAGAAGTATCTCAATTCACCAAGGTCCTTTATCTTGAAGTTAAGCTGAAGCACTTCCTTTGTTTCTACAATCAGTTCTGCATCATTGCCAGTGATAAGCAGATCATCAACATATACTAATATGATCACCAAACCAGCATTCTTCCTTTTGGTTAATAAGGAATAGTCTAGATGACTCTGACTGTATCCTGACTGCAATAGAGCTTCAGTTAGTTTTAAGTTCCATTGCCTGGAAGCCTGCTTAAGCCCATAGAGTGACTTAACCAGCTTGCAAACAGTGTGCTCCCCCTTGCTGGTGACTCCCTTAGGCAGCTCCATATATACTTCTTCCAGTAAATCACCTTGCAAGAAGGCATTAAAAATATCCATTTGAAAAATAGTCCAGTTCTCTGATGCTGCTAGAGCAATGACTGTTCTGACAGTCACCATCTTCACCACTGGTGAAAAATTCTCTTAGTAATCAATCTCTTTAGTCTGACTGTACCCTTTGGCCACAAGCCTTGCCTTGAACCTTTCGATTTCACCATCAGCTTGGTACTTGATTTTAAAGACCCATTTGCAACCAATTGCTCTCTTGCCTTTAGGCAAATCAACCAATTTCCATGTCTTGTTATCTTCTAGTGCTTTAATTTCTTGGTTCATGGCTTCCACCCATCTTGGGTCCTTCCTTGCTTCATCATAGCTCTTAGGTTCAGTTTCTGCTGCAAACTTGCCAAGGTAAGTCTTGTACTTATATGAGAGGCTGTCATATGAGACATAATTTGCCAGTAAGTATGGTGATGATTGTTTCCCTTTTGGAAGTGTAACTACATAATCCTTGTGCCAGATAGGTGGATTGTTGGTTCTTGCAGGTCTCTTGTTAGCAACATTGCTTTCAATGTCTGCTGGCACTAGTGGTGCATCTGCATCTTGATCAGACAAACCATGATCTTCTACAGGATGGTCATCATTCTGTTGCGTAGGTGAATTTTCCACAGAATCTCTGTTATCTGGTAAGAGATCAATCCCTTCATCCACCTCTGGTATGTTGTTGCCATCTTCTGACAATGACTTTAGCACTGACTGGATACATGGATCATCATAAAGATCAAGATTGATGGGATCACCAGTAACACATTGATCAGTGAATAAAGGAATGTTGCCTGCCTTGATAGTTTTGAAAGGAAACACTGTTTCTCTAAAGATCACATCTCTGCTTTCAAATAACTTTCTATCAGTCAGGTCATACAGATGATAGCCTTTCTGGTGTGCTGAATATCCCAATAATACATAAGGACTGGCACGACTAGAGAACTTATCTTGCCTGACTAATCTTGTGGCATAACACAAGCAGCCTATTACCCTGAGATGATCCAGTTTAGGCTTGTGTTTGTGAAAAACTTCATATGGTGACTTATCCTTCAAAATAACACTAGGTAGTCTATTTATCAAATACACAGCTGTTAGGATACATTCACCTCAGAATCTAATAGGAATGTTCCCTTGAAATCTGAGTGCCCTTGCCACCTCTAGGATATGTCTATGCTTCCTTTCTACAACTCCATTTTGCTGTGGAGTATGAGGACAACTGCTTTGATGCACAATTCCTAATGACTCAAACAGGCATTTACACTCTCTACTGAAGAATTCTCCTCCATTATCTAATCTCACAGTTTTAATACTGCAATAGAATTGAGTTTTCACCATAATAAAGAAATTTTTCAACACTGTATATACATCACTTTTCAAATTTATCAAATACACCCAAGTCATTCTGGAGTGGTCATCAACAATAGTCAGGAAGAATCTAAAACCATTATGAGTAGCATGTCTATATGGACCCCACACATCCATGTGAATAAGGTCAAACACTGCAGCACTCTTGCTAACACTTACAGGAAAAGCCAATCTAACTTGCTTAGCTAAGGGACAGACCGTACATTTATTGCAATTCAATAGACCTACATCATTATTCTTTGCTAAGGACAACTTCTTCAAGGCTCTCACTGAAGGATGCCCCAATCTCTTATGCCATATCAGCTCATCAGTCTGTTGCACATGAGTTGTCATCATACTTGTAATTTTATTTTGTGTTTCCCTGGATACTTGCTTTGGCAGATAATAGAGGCCTCCTCTTTGTTTACGAGTCATCTTCACCTGCCCAGTTGACAGATCCTGGAAGAGACAGAACTCAGGGAAAAAGGTCACTGAGCATTGTAATTGCCTTGTAACCTGGGATACTGATAGTAAGTCAAACTTAAAATTAGGGACTACCAGTACATTTGCTAGCTTATCCTTATCAGTAATCTTGCAACATCCAATATGTGTGATACTAGTACTATTGCCATTTGGTAAACTTACTCTTTTATCTGTTGTACTTAGTGATTCAACCCTGTCAAGCAACTCTAAATGTGATGTCATATGTGTGGATGCACCTGAATCTATTATCTACTGATGTCTGGCATTATGAATAGAAAATGAATCAGCTACATTAGCAATACCTGCCATATTGGTTGTCACATCATAGGGATTCTCTTTGCTGAGCATTTTGAGAATTTGATTGTACTGTTCAGGAGTGAAAACAGGTTGTGTCTGTGCCTGATTAGTCATGTGGTAACCAGTTTGGGCTTGCTGAATATGTTGAACTCCATCTCTGTGGATTACAAGGGCAAAAGAATCTTCTCCTGAAACTTGATTTGCATTATGATTATATCTTTCAGCACCACTTCCTGTTCCTGCCTTATACTTCCCTTTGTGAAGAGTGCCTTATACTTCCCTTTGTGAAGAGGATGATTGGAAGTATATCCTATCAGCTTCCAGCATCCTTCCTTATTATGTCCTTTCATTTGACAGTTATCACACCAAAGATTATTTCTCCTTGGCCTAGAGTTAGAATGTTGACCTCCCCTAGGGTTGTCATGACCAGCATATAGGGCAGACTCTGTACTCTCATTAGTGCTAGCTAAGTATGTTCATGCTATAACCTTTTGACTTTCATCAGATTGCACCATGGAATAGGCCTTGTTTACAGTAGGCAAGGGATTCATCATGAGTATTTGGCCTCGAGCCTGGCTATATGACTCATTCAGACCCATTAGGAATGCAAACAGACGCTGATATTGCATATGGTTAACATACAATTTAGACTTCTCACATTCACAGCAAGGAGGTGGGACTAAAGCATCAAATTCATCCCAAAGAACACGCAGTCGTGAGTAGTATGAAGAAATTGATGCAGTACCTTGATGTGTAGTGCAAATTTCCCTGTGAATTTGATAGATCCTTGCGCCATCAACCTTGTCAAACCGTTCCTTAAGATTTTCCCAGACTACAGCTGCATTCTCTGCATATACGATTCCACTAAGCAATTCCTCATATACTGTATTCATTATCCATGCCAACACAAATGCGTTGCACTTCTCCCATTGTTCACCCAAATGCTCTTCAAAATCACCTCTTCTGTGAGTTCCCAAAACGAATGCTAGCTTGCTCTTAGCTCGAAGATTGATTAACATCGATCTGCTCCAAATCGAATAGGTTTCTGCACTGGTGAGTTGAACAGAGGTCAAAATCGAGCCTGGTGTATCAGAAGGATGAAGGTACAATGGGTGATTGTTGCCCAGAACTAGGGTTTCCTGATTGTGCTTCTCCTGTGCAGGCATTGTATCCGCCATTGCTACAGCTTGAGCTTCAAAGGAAAACTTCTAGAAGTTTCTGGAATTAAAAGTTTGCGGATCGATAGAGATGAGTCGATGAGCGACTCAAAGCTCTGATACCATGTTAATTTCTAGAGAGAGAATTATTGAGAGAAGGAGCTTTGGAGAATTTCTGGACATTTTCACTAACTGAAAGTATTACAAGTAGAAGATATTTATAGGCTAACCTTCTAACAGCCTAACTAACTAACCTAACTAATCCTTCAACTAATTACAATAATTAATTCCACTAACTAACTGATTAACTAAGCTAACTAACATACTACTAAACTAACTCTAACTAACTACTGCACTATCTTCAAGAGAAAGTTATTTAGATAAAAGTAGTAAACTCCATATGGGGCTTGGAAATCAAATTCAAATTGAGTTATCTTCTAGTATCTATCAAGACCTCTCCAATGATTATACCCCGAAAAAAGAAGCAGAATACATGCATTTAATGCTATTGCCATTTGAATAATTTTGTATTGTCGACACAAAATATCAATTGGTAAATTGAGTTATGGTAAGATGTTTAGCTAGTACATGTGTTCTTCGGAATGACTTCCTTACGAGTTGTCTCTTTTCCAAATCATTTTTCTTTTCATTTGAAGAAAAACTTTAGATCTCACTGCCCTCGACCTCTTCCAAAGTGATGTTTATTACTCATCTAAGATAATCTTCGCCTCATTAACACTCGTTCAGCTAGTTGTTGTTCCAATTCCAATCTGATATACAGTATGTGAAACACCAAAGAAATTCAATCAAGAATCTTCTTTTTCCAGAATTTCTAACTTATTTTTCGATTTTGTATTCTGATGTACTAGTAAATTATGTTAAGTGCTCTCTTTATTCAATTAAGCTCCTAAAAAAAAGTTAAGTGGTCAGTTTTAGGATACAGTTTGACCAAGCTGATTGGCTGCAGATGATGTCCATGGGATGCAGCATGGTTCCGATGATGTACCCCGGAATGCCACAATACATGCCAACAATGGGAATGGGTATGGGCATGGGGATGCGTATGGAAATGGGCATGAACAGGCCAATTGTACCATATCCATCTCTAATGCAAGGTCCAGCAATGCAGAATGCAGCTGCAGTAGCACAAATGGCTCCTAGATTTCCTATTCCAGCATCATATCATCTGCCACCAGTTCCTGTACCTGATCCATCCAGAATCCCAGCAACGAATCAGCCAGATCCAATGTTAAACTCACTTGTTCGACATAGTTCTAACCAGCCAAGACTTCCGAATTATAGTGATCCGTATCAACAATATTTCGGTCTCCGTCAATCGCAGGCGGTGTTACCCCAGGCAAGTCCTTATTCTTCTCATCATTATATTCTTTTATTGCCATGATGACTATGTTCATGTGGAAACTATCACCTAGAAATGCATCTTGCAACAAAGACTAAAATTTCACCAGCGGTCAGCTGTCTACAATAGCTTGTTTTCTCATTACCTTAACTTGTTGAATATTCTTCAAAGAAATATAGCCGTTTATGCCCTTACTCGCCTAGAAGGAACAGGACTGGGACCAGAGGTAAAGTCTCAATAGACTGGCAAGATGGTCGTTCTGCTGCTCTTTCTTGATGCCTTTCCTAGCCCACCTTCGGGAACAAAGAATTACCCGTGAAACTCCTTTCCAGCATTCTTTTTTATTTTTTAAACTGATTAGGCAACTTTCAGCTATACAGAGTTATGTGATTTACCAGGTCGACAATCATCTTGATTTAGGCCTAATAAACAGTTTTTAAATGCAGAATCAGGGAGACGAACAGCCCAGCAGCAGTAAACCAAGCAGCTGTAGGCAAGGAAGTCCAGGGAATCATCAGTCTGGTGAGCTTATGATTCAGAAGTTCATTTTTCACAAGTTACATTATGGTGCTTCTTATTCCAAAACTGAATACAAAGTACTCTAAATGATTTTTCCAGCATTGCTGGAGAGTGGCAAAATAAGTGCATTTTTACACCGTCTACTTGTCTTGTTTTAAGATAACAAGAAGGTAGCAACCAGGGGCGTAGGCACCCTATGCCAAGGGGTGTCACGGGACACCGCTTCGCCGAAATTTTTTACTATGTATATGTATATAAATATATAAAAAAATCATAATAGTTAGTACAAATAAAGAAAGTGACACTGCTTAAAACACTATGACTCATCGGTCTAGTGGTTAAGCACCTTTAGAAAGTCTAGAAGTGTGAGAGTTTAAATCCCGCTTGTAGCATATTAGCTTTTTTTTATCAAAATTTTCAAACGTTTATCATTTAAAGTAGGGATTGAGCCCTCGACCTTCAAATTTTTTTTAGAAGCGACACTGCTTGCAAAAAAATCCTGCGTTCGCCACTGGTAGCAACCATGCAACTTTAATCTTATTGTTTTTTAACACACTTGCAAAAAGTTCCACTAGAGCAAAGAAATATGCTTCTAGGTAGAGTACGACTTCATGATTATGCATGGCCAAATTTCAGATTCGCTGGCATAAGCTTTGGGACTAAATTCAGTTTCTTTGTGTTTGCAGGTTGATTACAAGGTGGGATCAACCATGCGAGCTTCTCACCAACCCAATTTTGTAGCGAAATAGGAAATGCATTCCACAGGCTGGCCAATACAGTATAATATCACCAATTTGTATATTATTAGGCTAGAACTACTATTGCTTAATATTTTGGAGCCATTTAAAATCCTTTACCAATTTGGCATATATGGGTATAATTTGAGTGTTTAATGAAATTAGTGATACGGCATAACAGATGATAACTGTGAAGATAACTGTGAAGCAGTTGTAAGGTTTTCCTGCTTTATTATCCATTTCTACATGTTTTCCAGCTGCACGTCAAGCATCAGTTGCAGTGTTTTTTCTTCCCTTTATCTTCTTTTTTTATTTTTATTTTTGGTGGGGGGAGGGTGGAGGCAGGGAGAGGCAACGTCTTTCAGTTCCTTTCTACTAACATATTATGGGGTTAGTAACCTTGTGAGAATCACATTTGTGCCATTGCTTGGTTGCCTAAATACCTTGCAAATCAGGCGCCACTCAGACAAAGTTGGCTGTCTTAAAGACCAACGATAACCACAACTTTTAACATAAAGATGACATACAATGCTAGATCATCATACTTCCTTTCCTTCTTTTGCCCTTGGAATACAACACAGGAAATATCTTGTTCGACAAAAAAAACAGTTATCTCTACATGCTTCATTCAGGGTACAAATAATTGGAAGCTGAAGCAGACGGAAGAAAAGCAGGGCTCCCTAATAAGCTAGAGAGAAGTAAGCCTAATCAAAGTTGAAGGAGATGCTGAATCAGAACTGTCTGCAGTTGTATCTTTAATATCTTCACGTAGATTCTGGCAAAATCTTATTGGTAGATATGATAATCCCATGCCCCAACAACTTTAACAACAACTTCTCACCCGTGAAAAAGTTCTTGCTTTGTCACAGCACCATTCAATTTCAAGAAATCATGCTTCTATCGAAGTCTTCATTGACTGATCATGGACAGTATCTGCAATCACATGATATTAAGCAGTACCATAAAAAGGTTGTCTAGTAAGATTTAATATGGTTGGTTAAAGCAGGATACCATATGTATACGGACCAGGGTAAGGAATTTAACATATATATACCTTTTCACAGATCATGCGAAATTCTTCCTTGCCCATTGCCTTGTCAAGTTCCTGAAACTATAATACAAAATTGAAGCAGCATTAACACTCCTTTCAAAACCAATAAGGAAAAATAATAGAAATAATAATAATCTATTCGAGGGGCATATGAAAACTAAATGATTTTTCCCTTACAAAATATTTGCAGAATAAGCCTCAACAATAATTTATAGGCTTTAATAATTCCTAACAACAGATTCATCCCTTCCACTATCTGCTTCTTGGTGTGGTAATCTGCTTTGGAAATAAAAAATAATGAACGGAAAATAAAAATGGTTTGGGCCGTGTCTCTATATCAAATCGGCAGTAGGATAGAAGATTCCATTGGAACATTTATTTATTTCAATGCTTTTCTATTACTAGCATTTAGACTAAAGTAGACAATTTGTCCCTTGACTTGACTTCCTCCGTAAGTCTATGAAAATAACACAGAATTTGATGTTAAGTAGGGCTGTGGTACGAGTCTTGCAGGTAAAAATAAGTAGGGCCATGGCAGGGTAAAAAAACTAAAAATAGAAAACAAATAAAAAAACTAAGTATGCCTACGTTACTTACAGCCTCTGCGTCCACAGAAGAGTCCAGATTGTATATGAGATTTTGAAGCTCTTTGTTCCTCATAGCCTCACGAATTTCACTGGAAGAAGCTGCAATTAAGCTAGAGATGTTATGGGGGAAAACAGTAACTCAAGAAACAGAATATTGGTTCGGCACATAATTACGAAGCTCATTAGATGCTTACTTGGGTATCATAATCAAAGGCAGATTCAGGATTTATACTTTCAATTGTTATTTTTCACTACTGAACCCATTGCACTTCGAAAATATTGTCCAGGATTTGATATCTTTTAAATTATACTGCCTTTTCACATAAATATCCATGCTCCACATCAAAATTGGTTCAGTTAAACTCATGTATTTCACATTGCATCCAGCTCTGATCATAATTATGTTTTCATAGAAACTTTTGTGATACATACCTATAGACTCTAGTTGCGACTGATTCAGCACCTCGCTTGGATCATCAACGTAGATTGGCTTCTCCACCTGTGATGCTGGAGCAGAAGCTGGAAGGGATGAAGTGAGGCAATTGTTACAATCTTAGCAGTAGCATACGATAAGTAGCAAGTTTAAATGAAAATACATAGCGCCAGAATTCTACCAACTGGATTCATCACTGATCAAACAAAAGTAGTTCAAGTTGAAGAATAAGAGAATGGTAGAATGATAACAATAGTCCAGCTAAAGAGAAGAGGACGCAGATAGGTACCCTAAAACCTCTATCGCTAGAGGACTCTACTCTTAAGAACTGAGACTATTTCCCTGGAACCATGTTCTCCCACAGAGAGGGGAAAAAGAGAGAGATAGAAACAGGTAATTCCTATATCTTAACTACTGAGAAGAAGAGACATAAATGAGCAATCAAGAATGAAGGCCTGCTACAGATATGTTGACTCACATGGACGGACCAAAACTATCCATGCAATATAGAGAGAAGAGGTGGTAGTCTCAGCTTTTAACTTAAGATGGACTGCAATGCTAGCGTCCCTCTACCATCAAGGTGTCAAACTTAAGGGAAAGAAATGATCTATTGGAGTCAGTGTGCAATCACTTTAACCAAGATAAACTAGACTGCACACAGTTGGAGAATAATACACATCACAAGATCAGATCACCGTGTCCGAAACTACAAACTTTTCAGAGCAAGAGCTTTTCAAAGCCACCAGAAAACTGAAAAAGGATGCTGGAAAATGCAATGCAGTGAAAGTGTAAAACCAATACTAGTCTCCATGACATCAGTCAACAGTTTGAGAAAACTTAGACCACAAAAAGTAGCCTGCCAAAGGATGTAATCGTAACCAAAGCTTGCTGTAACATCTCTAGACATGTAGTTGTACATGAAGTCTGATCCTAGAGACACCTTTTCAGAAACTTTTTGAACATAACTATAAGTATATTTAAATATGATAGAGCAACAGGCAAGAGAGTTGATAATGATAGCTCGCCTTTTACACAAATATAAAATGTTCAATGCATTTGGAGGATAAAAAATAAACAAGAAGTCCTATCTATGTACCTTAGGAGGCACAGAACAGTGCCTCAAATCTCTTCACTTGGTGGTACTAGACTACATTTAAACAGTGCCTCAATCTTTTCAGGTAGTCGTACTAGACTTCATTTACAATTATGTCCAGACCAACAACCCTCGCCCTGTGCGATCCACAAACCAAATAAGCACCATCACCGAGACCTATATTGCAGCTATTGCACCATCAGCTTTTAAGAAATTCTCAAGGCCCTAAGACAACAGACCTAACCCTCTACTCTCTGTTTCATACAGCCTCTTAAGACTCCAGAAAACCCACCTTCTTCCTCCTCTTACTCCCTTGTAATCATCCCCTTCACTTTCCTTCTGTTCCACTCGGACCTTGCCCACCCATGGCCCCTTGCCAAAGGACAAACTGGCTATTTCAATGGATGGAAAACACATCATTAAATGGGAACGCTCATCGCATACACTCAAACAAAAATGACTGAGACCTACACGAAAAACTTTTAGTTATTTACATGAGAGGAAACATAAAAACGTTGGTTTCATTACACATTTAGTAGTATGAAACAGTTGTGAAAAAACAACGATAGCAGGTAAATTACTACCTCCAAAGAAGTGGAGAGTGGGCTTGAAACAGTCCAATCTACAAATTAAACTAGTGTCAGGACCGAGAGAATGTTCAATTGGTTCTTTCTATTCTCATTGATATCATTATCTATTTAACAAAGATGCATAAGATAGTAGTTCTAAATAGTTTTAATTGTAAGATGTGCAACACAAGACAATGAGAGCAGGCTAATCTGGGGGATTAAAGACGTGTAGGAGGCATTACTCATTATTCCATTAACACGACAATTAGAACTGTGCATATATAGCAAAATTTAATCTAAATTTCTCCATAACTCATTCATTGACCAGAAAGCTCGTTGAAGTATTTACACAAATCTAAATGGGTATTGAAGCTGTGGAAACAGCCACTGGTGCATGCATCAGGGTAAGCTGTCTACATTACACCCCTATCGAGAGGGGTCCCTTCCCAGGACCCTGCATGTTCGCGAGATGCTTCGTGCACGGGCTGACATCCTGCAACATAACCTTAATAAAAAAGGACAAGAGTGGGAAAAGTCCAAAGACATGTTTACCAGTAGGCGTTTCCTCAGAAAAAGGCTCCAGTTCTGGTTCTGGTTTTATACATAGAATTTCTGCAAACAGACAAATAAGGTAAGACCATTTCACCATAATATTACATAAGTAGTGTCAAAATTCACAAAGAATGTAAAAGAACCTTTATGCTTCTTGAAACAGACCAAAGAACAACTGCAACACCAAAAAACACAAAAAAGAATTAAAGACTCAAAAACAAGTTGTAAAATTAATTAGAAAGAGAGGGAAAAGTTTACTAGGGTATGAAGCAGTTGGGACACTTATATTTTGATTGTGCTTCCTCGCATATTTTACAATTTTTCGGTCCCATTATTTTCCCTCTCATTGTTTTCCTTTTATTATACTAATACAGTAATAAGTTGCTCAGGAATTAGAACCCCGGCTGAGAGCAGAGAAAGCAATTCTGCGGCAGACTGAAAACTTTGAGAAAATGGCACAAATAGGGCCTTTCAAAAGGGCCTTCATTTTCTTTTTCCCTTTCTTTTTTGTTTTATAGGTGGAAGTAAGAATAAGTGCGTGGTTGATTACTAGTAGTAGTATTTAAAACTTATGTGCAAAAATTAAAGGCACAATAGGCAAATTGATATTTAAATTTGCACAAAATTTTATTCTCGGCCCTTTTATTATACGAGTTTTTATTTGAACACTTCTATTTGTTAAAACTCATACACTTCAACACCTCTGACCATTGACCGAGCTTATGTGGCAACTATGAGGCTGAGTTGGCCAAAGTGCGTTATATACACGCCTGTAAAGGGCGTGAATCCAAACAATAAAGGCCGTAATAGTTTTATTTTTTTCTTTTCAGTCTTTTTATTGTGTTTCTTCCCCATTCACCATTGTTAAACAATAGAAGCTCTATGGAAACTTTTTTGTAATCTAGGTTCCTTTGATGATTTTGACAAAAATTGAAGTAAAAAAGTACAATAATAATGAAAACAAAAAGGAAAAGAAACTGGTTTTCATCTTCAAACACGAGCAGACATGATTGTCACTGATAAGTGGTAAAACAGCAGCCGGCGTCGACCTCGGCTGCAGAGGTGAAGACAAATCAATACACCCTTATTCCATTAACCCTTTGATTTCTCCTCAATTACTACATCTACACATAACATGTCTAGCATTTTCATCAAGATCCAAAAAAAAAAAAAAAAAACTCTACCAATCTACCTCCACCGGCAGCGATGCCAACGATGACAAAAATCGCCATTTACATATCTTCATCATACTCCTACTACAAAACAACCAAGACTCTCATATTCAGTTTTTGCTTTCGCCACTGATTAGTGGGATTTAAAATCAAGAACGAAGGTGCTGAAGAGTGGTGTTGATGGTTTGAATTGGGTTTGCCGGTAGAGTTGGTTAATTGTTCTTATGACAGAGATCTTGATGTTCTTTGTTGAGTTGAGTGATGGTCAGTCAGAAGGACTATACAGGGATGGAGAAACAGGAATAAATACGGGTGCATGTGGAATCTCTAATGGTGAAAGGTGGCGTTGAAAAATGGTAAGGAGATGGATGTTTCTGAAGAGTTTAGGTTAATGGATTTGGGAACCCATTCTTGCTGGTGAAGGGGCAATTTTATTTTAAAAGTTAATATTTTGAAGATAAATACTGACCTGGTATATTAATCTGATGTGGATAGTGATGTGTAAATTCAATAAACGAGAGTGAGAGACAGCATCGTAAAAGGTGTTTAAAAGACTTAATTTGTAGCAGTTGAAGTGTTTAAATGAGAACTTACGAAGTTGGAGGGCCGGGAATAGAAACTTGTGCAAGTTCAAGTGTCAATTTGCCTATTCTGCCAAAATTAAAACTACAAAAACTTTAAAAACTACATCAATTTTCTTTTTCATTCTTCCTCATTATCTTCCCCTTACCCTTCCTCATCCTCATCTTCTTCTTCCACATCCTCATCTTGCTATCTTCTTTCTCTTGTTTATCTTCATCTTATTACTCTTCATCAAACTATTTTGTCTCTGAATTTGAAGGGCAAATTTGTGAAACTAACTTTAAAAATTTTTGAATTAGGTTTGAAAGTCAAACTAGATTTTCGCCATTTTGACGTGGGTGTTGTTAAAATCGTTGAGATTAGTATTTAGAAGTAGAATATAAAATTTGAGATCACTTGGAGTTGATTTGGATAGGATTTGGACTTATTTTCCATCAAATATGTAGTTGAAAATTGTTACTAGATTCAAACATCCCGATTGACGTTTAAACATTTCTGGTAATGTTTGAAACATTTTGATATATGCTTAATTACTTCTTAGGGTGTTTGAGAGCTTTAATCAAATGATATTTGAAACATTCCAATGAATCAGTAAACATCTCAAATAATATTTCAAACATGTTCTGGAAGATTATTTGAAGCAACATGGTTGTCTCGTACTGGAAAAAAACACTAAAAGATATTGCGTCAAATCATAATTGCCTAAGAGATATTTAGTCATGTCGCGGGATGTTTGACACATCAACGGCTCTCGGGATAAAAAATAGGTAAGTAGAGGTCATTATGGAGATACTCCATCGAGAAATATTCCAATAGATGTTTAAAAAGTCAACATCATGTTTGAAATATTTGAAACATAAACATCTTTAGCAACTTTTGAAATGTAAATAGGAATCATAAGTTCTTTTATCATGAGGGGAGAGCCGCCCTTAATTAGCAAGTTGACATTTGAGTGTAGGCTTTAGATATAGGATTTATTGAGAAATTTTCTTTTTAATTTGCAAAATTTTTTACTCTCCCTATGCCTAAGTATACGCCCTAATATGCCCTAAATTGTGTTGCTTATCCTTTCATACGTCGCCTCCACCAGGTCGCCTCGATGCGCTTTTGCTAGGCCTCGCCTCCTGACTCGCCCTCGAAATGCCTTCTAAATCACTAACATAATCTTTGATCATGTTGACACCCAATTTTGTCCCTCCCTTTCATTATTAGTTGTATTTAGCTTAGAATTGCAATATTAATTTCTCAGGCGAAATTGCATTAGATATCATGCATTTACCGTGTCACCCTTATCGTCGATCCCCTATTTATTTAAATATCAATTTAAATATGATTATATTTGCATAATTGCATCATTTAGGTCATCTTCAAAATATTTGCACAATTTACGACTATTTGCGTAATTAATACAGTTAAGTATCTATTTTGCAATTATTTACACCTAAATTAATACAGGGAGATTTTCAAAAATACTCATACATCTTATCTTATTTATAAGGCTCTACACATTACATTAATACCCATAACTTATTTACATCTTACACCCATTAGCCAATTACTTCCTTATTTTGAGGCATAAAACAAGGAATTCAAGTCCCTTTCTCTCCCCATATCTTTTTTTTTCTCTCCTTTTCTTTTGTCATTCTTTTATTATTCTTTTCTTCTTCTCCATTTTCACTCTTTTTTTTTCTTTCTCCTGTTCTAGCACAATTCACGTCACCCCAATTATTATTTTTTTTATTTTCTTTCTCCGTAATCTTATTATACTCAATTTTTTTTCTTTCTCCAAAAAGGTATACTTTGTTCAAAAATACAAAAACTGAAAATACGTATTTGCTCGATAGCATCAGACACATTAGTCCAAACACAAAATGATATGCCAAAAGAGTATAGAGTATATCAAAAAGGTATATTTCTTTAAAAATAATAAAAATTAAAATATATATATGTTCTAAAACATCTCGCACTTCGATCCGAACATAACAAGGTATACCAAAAGAGTATATGGTATACCAAAAGAGTATACTTTGTTTAAAATAACAAAAATTGAAATATTTATTTGCTCGATAGGGTCTCACACTTTGATCCAAATACAAAAAAGTATACCAAAAGAGTATACGGTATACCAAAAGGGCATACTTTGATCAAAACAACAAAAACAGAAATACTTATCTACTCGGTAGCATCGCACACTTTGATCCAAATGCAAAAGGGTATACCAAAAGAGTATACAATATACCAAAAAGATATACTTTGTTCAAAACAACAAAAATTTAAATATTTATTTCCTTGATGGCATCAGATATTTTGATCCAAATGCAAAACGGTATACCAAAAGAGTATACCAAAAGAGTTTATAGTATACCAAAACAGTATACTTTATTCAAAACAACAAACTGAAATATTTATTTCCTCGATAACATCGATCCAAATGCAAAAGGGTATATCAAAAGATTATACAGTATATTAAAATGGTATACTTTATTCAAAACAATAAAAATGAAAATATTTATTTGCTCGATAGGGTCGCACATTTTGATGCATACACAAAAGATTATACCAAAAGGGTATACTTTGTTCAAAACAACAAAAACTAAAATATTTATTTGATCGATAGGGTCGAACACTTTGATCCAATTACAAAAGGGTATACCAAAAGAGTATACAGTTTACCAAAATGGTATACTTTGTTTAAAACAACAATATTTGCTCGGTAGCATCGCACACTTTGATCCAAACACAAAAAGGTATACCAAAAAAATATACAGTATACCAAAAGGGTATACTTTATTCAAAAACAACAAAAACTGAAATATTTATTTGCTCAATAGGGTCACACACTTTGATGAAAACACTGTATTGGGTGAAAAATCACCGAGACCTTGAGCAGGGCGGGTGGCTTGACTCAAGTCGATCTTAAGAGGCGAGTCCGTGAGGGGAGACGACATGACCCCCTGCCTCGAAAAATCACCTCGGGGAAGAAGCAAAACCAAGCCCAAGGTATAGAGCTCGGAATGATCACCACGACCACATGGTCCCCAAGCAAGCATGACACCTCGTCAAAACGAGGCCCGGCCTTTGTAACCGTCGATCATTGCCTAGGCATTTAAGAAGAAGATCATGGGCTGACCAAGATCAAATGCAGATTAATGGTCATAAAAGCATAGTTATTATGGCTATAACGTCATTTTTCTTGTCAACTATAAATATGATTCATTTATAACCAAGGAGGGCATCCAGAAATACAACATTTTAACTTATATTCTTTCTTTTAAGTTTTGTCTCACTTTATACTAATTAGTGCTTATTCATTTTCTGCCTCGTTTATTTCATTCTATTAAGCATTTGCCTCGTTTAAATTCGATCTCGGTTCGGCTATAACTTTGATACAAGAAAATTATCAATCAACCCCAAAACAAATTCGGTTTATTGTCGTAGCTCGATTTAGGCCAACACAAATTGGGGCAGTCTGTGGGGACTTGGTAATAACGTTTGTTCCAAAGTTTGCAACTTCAACTCTCGCTAAAAAATGGCCGATATTATTGATGATAATGTTTTCATCCAAATACCTGACCAGACAACGGGAGCCACCCAAACCAGTGGAGGGACCCCAACCCCTCCAATTGGCCCAACTCTTTCGATTGGCCTAACTCCTCCGATTGGCCCTACTCCACCAGTTAACTCCACTCCATTAGTAGGGTTAACATCGCCAAATGGATCAACTCCCCCTATCGGTCTAACTCCCCTCGTAGGAATCATTTTAGCCGATCTATCTTCCTCAAGCTCGAGTGATCCGTTCCAATAATTCATGATGAGCTCATTGCAGCAGACGCGAGAGCAAGCGGCGGTGCAAGCTCAATTTAATGAACAATTTCGAAGCTCCTTACAAGCCCTTGCGGGGAATGGAAGGATTCCCTCTAACCTCGGCGATGCTCCCTTAATGACACCTTATAGAGGCAATCTTAATGCTATCCCCATGGGAATCACCATGGGAAAGATTTCCAAACATAGTCACATCTGAGGGCTCGGGGACTACATCCATAATACCTCAAACAAGCGCCGCGTCCGACTTTGAAAAGTAGAAGAAAGATTTCGAAGCCAGCATGGAGAAACGACTCGAAAATGTGCCAGGGGTTCGAAAACCTCAACGCGTGCTGGAGATTGAACAATGTCGTCAGCAACCTTTCAAGCCCGAAGCTGCTCCAGCACCCATCCCAAAACATTTCAAGCTACAAACTTTAAAGAACCACGATGGGACAACTGGCCCAGTCGACCATGTAACTGAATATATGGCCATGGTCAAGAGCAATGATTTGACTCCAATCGAGAGGGAGTCCATGTTCTTGAAAAAATTTGCTGATACCTTGGAAAAGGAGGCGATGCATTGGTACATGCATCTTCTTTTCGAGTCCATCTCCAACTTCGAGGAACTGGCAGACATGTTCATCAAGGCTCACAATGGAGCCCAGAAGATCCCTAAGAGAAGGGAGGACATCTTCGACGTCAAACAAGGATACCTCGAGCCAATCAAGGACTTCATCGAGCGCTTTCAAGCTGAAAGGATGGATCTGCCGAAAATGGATGACTCTTTGGTGGTCATGGCTTTTGAAAAGAATATCAATGTGAGTAATTCTAAAGCTGCGGCCGAATTAAAGAAAGAGCTTCAACAGTAGAAAGCCCAAACTTGGGACGAGTTGTATGATCGGGCCACGACGAAGATCACTCTCGAGGAAGTAGAATGGAGAAGAACAGGTCGGAGCAATTCCTACCAAGGTCAACCTGAGTCCTCTCGATGAGCTGACGTGCCACGAGGGAACTCAAAAAGTCGCTACGAGCCATAAAATAGAACTCAAAAGCAACATGTAAGTCAGCGCCTAGGGGGACAACAGCATGTGAGCCAACGACTTGGAGAAAAGGCTGGCTCGTCCTCCAATCAAAAGTCCTCGAGCCCATCTTTGGTATTCGAAAAGAAGGACTTGCCTCGAATCTTCAAGTATAATTTTAGTATATCTACCACTGAATTGGTGAATGCGATCAAAGCAATGACTGATCAAGGTGTGAGGTTGCCTAGGGACATGAGAACGCCCCCGAGCAAGAGGGATCAAACTCAACACTGCGAATTTCACATGGATTATGGACACGCAACCGAGGACTGTAAAGCACTGCGCCTCAAGGTGGCCCATCTCCTTAAGAAGAGAGTGCTAGCTGAGTATCTGATCGATAAAGAGAAACACAATTACTCAAAAATAGGAGAGATGAACAACCACCTCGAACACAATCACCAAAAAGAGTGGTGAATGTCATTATTGGAGGGTCCGAGGTAAATGGAATAAACTTCGCTGCTGTGAAGAAATTCGTAAAGTCATCAAGTATAGCGAAGAAGAGAGTGAGAGATGGTGGACCAGGTATAGAAATGAAGCTTAGCAAGGAGGATTGCGATGGGATGATGTTTCCCCACCACGACGCACTAGTGATCACGCTCAGGATCAACGACTGCGATGTCTGACGAGCTCTAATCGACCCTGGCAGCTCACTGAACATCATTAACTATGGAGCCATCAAGAAGATGTGGTTGAAGGACCTCGTCGTCCCAAAGGCAACCATAATAACAGGGTTCAACAACTCCACCGAGAAGACTTTGGGAGAAATAAATCTCACAACAACTGCATATTGAGTGGACAAGAAAACCATCTTTCAAGTAGTGGCCGAGGACATGGCCTATACTGTCATTCTTGGAAGGCCTTGGATCCATGAAATGGAAGCTGTACCATCGACCCTGCACCAGGTAATTAAGTTCCCAGCCCCATGGGGATAAGAGCCATTCGAGGAGAGCAATGATGACACGACCCGAAATCCGGTTAGGCCGTGCGGGCACACGACATAATCCCCTAGACCCGTCGGGCGAACCCTTACCAATTAAATTAGGAAAATAAATATAATTCAATTCATAAATAATAATAAGACTTAGAAAAAAGAAAGACACAGACATACTAACCTCCAAGCTGTACAAAAGCAATTACAGCTAACTACCCAATATACTAGGTTTAGAGTTATCCAGACTAGACATCTAAGAGTACAAAAGAAAACAGATACCTCTTGAAGGGAGCAAAATGCAACTGAAATAATAAACAATAAACTGGTGGCCATCCGGAATAAAGCTGGCTCACCCTGACAGCTGAAGTCGTCTTCGCTCCTGAACAACGCGGCGAACTCAATCCTGGAGCGAACCTGCCGAAACGAAATAGATAGACAAGAAACAAACAACAAACAAGGGCGAGTCAAAAGGACTCAATAAGTGGGGCAGACTAGCCACCTAAAAGTATATGATAGCTAGCCAGGGAGAAGAAACAGATAAACCAAATTCCTCTTATTTAAATTATAAAAAGGCGGAGCCAGATAATAACCGGAACCGCGTATGAAACCATAAACTCAGCCAGGAATACGAGCCAGAAACATATCAACAAATAAGCAATGCACGTATAAGCAGAACATTAGTTATGTACCACAAGTCTACACAATGGTATGAAATGAAATAAAATCTGATGCAAAGGGTCACATGTGCCAAATGAATGGAGCGGAATCCTCCTACCCTCAATATGATGCAATGGAGCAGAATCCTCCTGCTCCGAGGGCGGAATCCTCCTGCTCCGATGGCGGAATCTTCCTACCCTCAATATGATATGCAATGTAAGGTATATGAATGACATATAATGCATATGAATGCAATGTGATGCAATAATAACCCTTCACCGGCGCGGGACTCTCATCGATAGCCAGGAAGTAGATGCCAACTCACAGCTAGAGTACAACGCTCAGATCCTCAATGCAATACCAACAACAGGACATAACATATAATATACAATGTAAATCCAAAGCTAAGGCGTAATGAGTTCACCTATCGGTAGCTACACACGTAAGGAACACGTGGTAGAAAATCCACGAGGCCAGGTGCCTAAAAAACAATGGATATAAATACTTACCTTGTTACAAAGTTAGTACATCCACTCAATAACCGCTTTTTCCGTTGGTTTCATTGCCAAAACGATCCATTCTATTCAATAAGAAGAAAAATATATCAAATTAGGCTAAAGGGTTCATTCCTCACATCTTAGGGCAATCCGGTTAGGAACCTAATACCCTATTCGCATACGCAATACGCAGACCAGGCCTATGTACAGGGTTTAAGGTCACATAACACAATCCTAAATAAATTACATTTATATGTTTCCCATAACTCACTGAGTATGAATATACAATGAATTCCATTATCGGGGTCCAATTGACCCTTTAAACTATTAATTGAACTTATTAATACGTTGTCTAATATCCCACATTTTACCGTTAAAATATATTCAAACACACGTAATAAACTCAAATAATGCATTAAGATCATCACCTGAATGTTTCGGGGTAAAAATTCTACTATTTTCCCGGCTCTTTTGTCATTTTCTGGCATTATTTTCCAGCGTGGCTTCTCATTTCTGTTTCTGTTGCTTTCTGCTTGCTTCGCTTCAAAGTGAAGCTTAAGGGATTCATAATCCCTCCCACCACCTAAATTTTCCTTTATCTTTCTTTTACTTTTTGTCTTTTTGCCTTTTTTTTATTTTATTTTTTTTCGCGACAAAAATAAAAACGGCACCCTGCGATATTCGAAATAATTCCAAATTTTGCATTCAAGTTATACAAAATATATGTAGCATACTCGGTAAGGCGGATCTCAAATCGGGTTCCCGAAACTCAAGATGCGAATTTAAATAAAAAAATTCAAATTATTTAACTTTCGGCATTTAGCGGAAACTAGCCGAACCGCATCAAAATTCACTTTCGAAAGTTCACAAAAGTTACAAATAATTATACGAACCTAACGGCACTTTCGAATTTCAAATCGGAGCTCATTCGCCAAAACCGAGCTCGAAAATCTCTTTTTAATATTTATCGATAATAAAAACCGAAACCTTCTTCCGATGCCTACCAAACGAGTTCTGATTTAGCTCAAATTTTACAGATAAGTCCCAATGGACCTTACGAATATTTTAAAATTATCGACACGCCAATCGGAGTCCTAACTTCCGAAACGACTAACCGAGGTCGTTTCAAATGAATAGCGAAAGAGTGTTATTTGATTGCAATGAAAAGTACAGTCGCCCCGATTGGGCCAAGCAAATGAAATGATCAATTTTCTAAGACCCTTCGTCTTTCTTTTTGAAGAAAACGAAACCCAGTAATCAAGCCCTGCACCATGCACTCAATTACTGGGGGGAAAGATGATGAATGTGGATTAGTCAAATTAATCAACCGTTTAGAATAAAAGTGTTTTTCAAATAAGCGAAGACTCAACAACTGGGACTTCAACAGACAAGATCCTCGGAGAACAAGTGATCATCTTGCCGAGGACCACCCTTAGAGATTCGCTCATGCTTTGATCATTTAGTTTTCCTATCTACGTCCTATTGCGACGAGGCATTTTTTGTAAGAAAAGCTTGTAAATGAATCTTATCAAAGAAATAAGCTTTGATTCAACATCTTTTTATTATCGTTTGATATGCATAGCCAATTATTATTTAAGCCTCCGGCTCAAGGGCAAGACGTCGTCCTAAGCTAGCTCGAACAAAGAAAATATCTAAAAAACCTTGCAAGCAAACTCATCTAAGGAATATTGAGCACAACCAATATTCTAAAAAAAAAAACAGAAGTTTCATTCGTAAAATGACTCAGAGGCCGAAATATTCACAAAACAAGTGGCCCGAAGGCCTTAACAAAAAATGACGACAAAAAGAAATAAAAAAGCTATTCTAAGCTTCAGCCTCGGAATTAACTTCCTCGTCATCCGAGCTCCCGCTGCTCGAAGGAAGGCTCTCCATTAACTTTTGAGCTGTGGTAGCATCACTCTTAGCCTTTACGATTTCCGCATCAAGATTAGCCCCGCTACAATACTCCTTCAAATTTTTTAGCCTCGTTTGAATAATAACCCAATTCTTGTCAACCTTGGCTTAGGTCCTCCTTATTTCACGCCTCGAGGAGAAAGAATCGACTTTGTTCTGCAAAGCTTTGACCTCATTTTCGAGCTGTTCTTTCTCCCCAGCCAGCTGCTCTTTCTCTCCAGCCAGCTCATTTATTTGAGCAACTTCTGCCTCAAACTAACATGAAACTTCCTAGCGCGCTCGTTAATAACAGACTAGGCCTCAGATCTCACCCCCTTCAGCTCAGCATTGCAGAGCTCTTTCAAACGAGACATTTTCTCCTCAACGGTGGACTTAGCCTCGAGAGCTTTGAGCACATCAAGATTTGATTTGTCAGCAGCTTTCTTGGCTTGGTCAAGCTCAAGCCTTGTGCTCAACAATTCTTTCTTAAGACTTCTCATCTGAGACTCGAGACCTGCCCGCTCTCGCCTCCATCCTGCCCTCATTTGCCAGAGATTTTCATCTTGAAGACACTCAATCTTGGTAGCCCTGATAGAGTTGATGTAACGCTACAAAGAAAAACTCAGAAAAATAAAAAAAAGGACGCAAAAACAAGGCCAAAAAGAAAAGTTGAGGGAGAAAAAGCATACATGAATAGCGTGTCGAGCAGCATCAGCCATCAAATCAGCGATAGTACTCTTCCCGAGGTGGTCACATCTAACAGACCAAGGAGCCTACAAATACTGATCGGGACTTGAATATCATCATCTAAGAGGCTAAGATCGGAGGGGATCTCAGTATAATGAAATTGCTTCCAAGAAGCTGAGTTAGGAGTAGGCTCGGAAGCAGCCCGAGGAATCATGTTTTCCACTCGAGGTGGCTGAACGTCTTCCATTTCCACTGCAGCTGAAGGCTGAGCTACCCCTTTAGATTTATCAGCAACTTGAACTAGCGCTGACTCTCAGGGAGGGGAAACTACAACCTTTTCTTAGTCCCTCTCCATTTCCTCGACATGAGTGAGCTCGGGGAAAGGGACAGGCTCCATTCTGGCTCGTTTCCCTTCTGGAGTTTCCTTCAAGGATGACTTCTTCCTTTTCAAAGCTAAAAGGAAAAGGAAAAATACGATTAGCAGAAAAATGAAGCAAAAGGAAAAATGAAAACCAAAGGGTAAAACACCAAACCTGTCTTAACCCCAAGGTCAGGCGACCCCTTGGGGACTGTTTCTATCTCTTCCTCTTCCTTTCCTTCTTTTTCTTTCCCCTTCGAAAGGTTTTCGATCAAATCTTGAAGGGCACTTAAAGCATCCCTTGCCTCGGGGACTTCTTCCTTCTTGTCTTTCTTTTCTTTATTTCGTTTCTTCTCCTTCGGCGTGGTGACCGCCCTCTTTGGGAGACCTACAATGAAGAGAGATAAAAGATTCGCCAAGAAAAAATGCTCGAGGAAGAAATGGAGAACAAGAATTTAGACAACTCGCCGTGCCGTTTGCATGCCCATCGGTTCTCGTCCAAAGTAGCCAAAACCATCCATGATCTTTTCGATCTGGATTTGGAATAAATAATAGCTTGGACCCATTGGGTCAAATCCCTCGGGCGAACAATTGGGATCTCCTTGGCTAAAGCAATTCGAAGAAGGGGAATTAAGCAAAGAAGTGCCAAAGTAAGATCGAAAAAAGATCGAGGAAGATACTTACGTGCTCGATTCCATTGATCGGGAAACTTAGGCCTCGAGGAAAAAAGGTCAGTGGGCAGAAGAACGAAGCGCTCATTCCATCCATGGTCCTCGGTATCTTCACTCTTTGTAATCAACGAGTATGAGCCTCGTTTGTTAAGCTAGACGATTCCGTCCTTGTGAAGGGAGGGGTAGAAGAGGTACAAAAGATGATCAAGAGTAAAGGTAACCCCGGCTAGCTTGCTAAAAAATTCAAGGCATTGAACATGCCTCCACATCCCGGGGCCAATTTGAGCTATGCATAATTAGTAGGTACGACAAAAGGTTTCCAACACCTGGGGAATAGGAAGAGAAAAAAACTATTGTAAAGGGCTAGGTGAAAACGAAAGAGCGTCCTTCAACTCTATCACATACTCGGCTATCAGGGGCAGGAATACCAACCTTAATCTTGGGACCCCAATTACAATCAGACCGAACCAGATGTATGTTCGCCTGAGTAATCAAGCTTGGTGTATTTTGAACAGGAATATTTCTCCTCCTCCTGATATCCGTCTCGGTTTGAAGCTGCATGACGAAATCCTTCGAGAGGTCTATTTTGGAGGGGATAACATGGTGAGGTTCGAGCTCAAGATCGTCTGAAAGAGGCTCGTTGTTACCAATGTCCTTCATGGTAACATCTTCATCGTCAACCATAACTGCCTTGGTAGTGTCAGCCATGGTTGGGCGCTGTTCTTGGCCCAAACCACTTGATTGAGGTAAATTATCAATGTTAAAATCATGGGGAACAATAACGCTCAATGGTTCGGGAACGTTCACTAATTCGCCACCAATGATCATGGTGTCGACCAAAGAGGGTGAAGAATTTGATGAATTTGGCTTAGACATTTTTTCAGAAAGGAATTTCTAGGCGGTGAAAGAAGAAAAATTCACGAAGTTTCGCTATTGAGTACTCAGATCATGGTGTCAACCAAAGAGGGTGAAGAATTTGGTGAATTTGGCTTAGACATTTTTTCAGAAAGGAATTTCTCGGCGGTGAAAGAAGAAAATTTCAAGAAGTTTCGCTATTGAGTACTAAGAAATATGTGAAGAAGAAGAAGAAAGGGCGCGGCTATATTTATATTAAGGCGTCATGATTACGTTTACATGGGGAAGGCAAAGCTAGAAATCACGCCCAATCAGTGATTGCCACGCGTGATTGGTGGGAATATGGAGTGACAACCGCCACTTTCGAATTTCACGGCGCATGAATGACCACGTCGATCTCCCACCTAAACTGATACGGGGGTAAATACACAGAAGCAAATAACGATACAAGCGGAAGCAATTAAAGGGGATAATAAGAAATTCAAAGAGGGGAATAGAAAGAGAAGAAAGAACGAATCAAACTCACATATATAGATTGATTCAAAGGGGGAAAAGAGACTTGAACCGCTCAAAGAGTCATACTAGGATTACCTTCCATGGATTCTAAGTTTTAAGAAATACATGAAGCAACTAGCTTCAACAAAGAAGGCAAAGCCTCTCTTCCAATTCTTCTCTCTACAAGATTCAATAATGTCTAACTTATGAAGAAAATGGCTAAGTTTGGTACTTATAGGTGTTCCACACTCCTAATGTAATGTCTAAAAAGCCCTTAAATGATATAAAAATAATACAAGCCTCGTAGGGCCAAAATAGGGATTACATGTCAAATTCACGTAAAAAACTAAGCAAAACAGGCGCCCCACCTAGTAGAGTAGGCGCCCCACCTAGTAGAGTAGGCGTTCCGCCTACTACAGAGGGTGAAAAAGTGGGTGGTTCGCCTGTTTACAGAGGCGCCCCGCCTTCTTGAACTCTAGAGAGTTGGACATCAACTAGGCGGTCCGCCTGATGCTGTGGGCGGTCCGCCTCTTCCTAGGAGGTCCTCAAAATGCACTCTAGGTGCTCCTACTTAGTCGGTAGCCGGTCCTCCCTCAATGGTGCTCAAGTCAATGGCTTCAAACCACTCTCAAACCCTCCTCCAGAGCCCTTGACTTGTATTCTTTATGCTCCAATCCCGGCTCTTGATGGTAAGTGCTTTAGGCTCGATTTGCCCCGCATCATCCCCCCCTTCTTGAAAGGATTTTGTCCTCAAAATTAAACCATCAAGACCTACAACCAAAGACAACCACAACAAAAATCTTCAACTACAAGAGTAGGTTAGTGTAAGTAGTGTGGAAAACACACTCTTATGGTATAACCAAGTATCAATAATAATGATAAAGCGCATGTTTCCAACGAAAACAACAAGTAATTGGCTTTCCCAATGGGTGCACTCAACACAAGAATAAACAAGAGACCAATAATGTATGGAATATGCAAGATCAAGCCATCAAAATTCCTATGATCCCTAAGTTCGACATTAACACACCAAAACTTCATACTACGAAAGTTGGTAAGCTCAACAAGGGTGAGTGCAAGTGATGTGGAAAATACACTTTTTTGATAGAGCCAAGTATCAATACCAATAAAAAAGTATAGGTCTCCAAAAGAAACAATAAGTTCTTGGCTCAACAAGGACAAGCACTCACTACCATAACAAGCAAAGAGATCAATAGGACATGGAACATGCAAGATTAAGCAATCAAAATCCCTATGACCCCCAAGCTTATGATCAACACACCAAGCCTTCAATGCATTACTATCACAATGTGACTCATTGGCTTTGGCATGCTCAACACCCGAGGTGTGATCAACATACAGAAAGGAGTAAGCAAAATAGTTCAATTGGCAACTAACATCAAATACTCCACTCCCCTTCTTGGAAGCACTCTTACACATACCAAGAGTGACTTCCTCACCTCCAAATCCACCTCTAAGACAATCTTCCTCACTAGACAAACTCCCAAGGAAGGTTTCCAAAATAGGTTCTTCATCATTATAGTCCACACAATGAAGGTTAGGACTACTAGAAGATGGTCTAACACAACCAACACTAAGACCACTCATCTCACTTGGAGTCCCAAATAATGGATTGTCTATAGAGTCAAACTTTCCAAACCATGGAGGTTTAAATCCAAACTCTTCTCTAGTTTGATACACATCACTACCTCTTTTAAAATTCCCTTCAAACAAAGGGTTAGTGAAAACAAGTCCACTACCCATCAATGGTGAGGCCTCCAAACTAGAGTCATCATTCATACTTGAGGAGTCATCGAATACAATCTGATCCATCTCATCCACTAGGGACTCCTCGAGCTCACTACCATTCTCACTACAACACCTAGGTCCACCATAGGCAATTATATCAATAAGAGTAGGATCAAACAACTCATCTTCCCCTTTATCAAATATGGGTGGGGTGTCATAACAAGGGTCACAAGCAAGGTCAACTACCACTACTTCATTAAAGAGAGGTTCATTGAATACCGAGCTCACATCATGATGTTGCTTATCAACCCACTCAACTAGTGGTTCACATGCACATACATGTTGACCAATAGACTACACTAGTTGCAAATACATTATAATCATATAGATCATCAACTAGCATGGAGTTCTTACTAGCACAATCACAAGACAAGGAAGTAACATGCTCATGGGAAGGAGAACTAACACATACCTTTGAGTGGCCATCTTGCTCAGTCAATGCACTTGAAATGTCATGGATAGTCCCTCCACCTTGAAACCCACATTGAAGATCTTCTTCAACTTGTCTTTCCATCTTGGAACATGGTTGAGGCTCCATCGGTTTGCCTCCAAGAATACCTACACAAGTATTCAAACAAGTAGAAGAAAAAGATAAAAGGTTAAGGTTAGAATAAGGGGTGCCCTCTCTCTCCATGATTCCTTTTCCCTATTTTTTTTTTCCCTCATTTTTCTTCAAGGTCGGGTGTACAGATTCGGGTGATGACAACCCACTCACATCACTCAATACAGCCTCTCCTTTTTTCACTCGAGAGTTGTCACCGGTCACTCTCTTACTCCTTTCAATCTTTTGTCTCTCATATTCGGGCGAGTTGGGACGAGGCCCGAGAATACCCATAGCCGGAGTAGGTGGACTTTTTACATCAACCCGGAATCTAGGACTTTGGGAATCATCACTTGATGCCTCCTTCTTCTTTGTTGGTGAACCACTTGATTTTGAATCTTATGGTTTGGGGTTCACCTTGTTGACACTTGTCAACTCTTTTCTTGCACTAGTCCCACTATTTCTTGTGATTGTAGGACTTCTTGATTGCTCATTTTCACCCATGGAATGAAGTTCTCGCTCCTTGCTTTTTTGTATAGCCTAGAAACACTAACCAAGAAGCCCGGAGGCAAAAAAAAAAATGAAAACCTAGGCAAAAGAACTACCCGGACACCTTCAGGAAAAGAGGCGCCCCGCCTCAGTAAGAGGGCGGTCCGCCCAGTGTGATTTCCAGAGAGCTGCCCAAAAGTGGGCGGTCCGCCTCCCAGAGTGGGCGGTCCGCCTACTACTACTTCATCCAGCTTCGCAAAACGTGTTTTAAGCTCGTTTTGCACCCAAATTTCAATGTTTTCAAGTTGTTTTTGCAATCCAATGGTACCCAAAAGGTGTTTTCAACTATCCCCAACAATCCTCAATGAATTTTAACAGCACCCAAACAACAACAAGCTCGGATTAAGAATTTGAGCAATCTTTCTAGGGTTTTTAATAATTTTGGGTTTCAAATTTTGATTCACTACACCAAAACATGATATGAGGGTATCAAAATAACGGAAATACAATTTAGAACAATACCCAATGACTTTAAACACTTGGGGAATCAAATCCAATCCGTTCTATGAATTTTTTTTGTGATTTTTCAATTTTCAACTTTTTTTCTCCTTTTCCAAATAAGAACATGAACAACAAGAACACAATAACAAGATAAAGAGGCACAATCGAGGGATTGTAAGAATAAAACCTATCAGTGTTCTGATACCAAACTGATACGAGATAAATACGTGGAAACAAATAACGATACAAGTGGAAGCAATTAAAGGGGATAACAAAATTCAAAGAGAGGAAGAATAGAAAGAGAAGAAACAACGAATCAAACTCACATATGTAGATTGATTCAAAGGGGGAAAAGAGACTTGAACCGCTCAAGGAGTCATACTAGGATGACCTTCCATGGATTCTAAGTGTTAAGAGATACATAAAGCAACTAGCTTCAACAAAGAAGGCAAAGCCTCTCTTCCAATTCTTCTCTCTACAGGATTCAATAACGTCTAACTTATGAAGAAAATGGCTAAGTGTGGTACGTATAGGTGTTCCACACTCCTAATGTAATGTCTAAAAAGCCTTTAAATGATATAAAAATAATACAAGCCTCGTAGGGCCAAAATAGGGATTACACGTCAAATTCCCGTCCAAAACTAAGCAAAACAGGCGCCCCACCTAGCAGAATGACGCCCCACCTAGCAGAGTAGGCGGTCCGCCTACTACAGAGGGTGAAAAAGTGGGCGGTCCGCTTGTTTACAGAGGTGCCCCGCCTTCTTGAACTCCATAAAGTTTGCCATCAACTAGGCGGTCCGCCTGATGCTATGGGCGGTCCGCCTCTTCCTGGGAGGTCCTCAAAATGCACTCTAGGCGCTCCTCCTTGGTCCGTAGCCGGTCCTCCCTCTATGGTGCTCAAGTCCATGGCTTCAAACCACTCTTAAACCCTCCTCCGAAGCCCTTGACTTGTATTCTTTGTGCTCCAATCCCGGCTCTTGATGGTAAGTGTTTTAGGCTCGATTTCCCCTGCATCATCACTCATTCCACTCCTCGACAGATATGACAGCTACTCGGGGAGTGGGAGGACTATCTGTATTGGGTGAAAAATCACCAAGACCTTGAGCAAGGGCGCGGGGCTTGACTCAAGTCGATCTTAAGAGGCGAGTCCGCGAGGGGAGATGGCATGACCCCTGCCTCAAAAAATCACCACGGGGAAGAAGCAAAATCGAGCCCAAGGTACAGAGATCGGAATGATCACCACGACCACATGGTCCCCGAGCAAGCATGACACCTCGTCAAAGCGAGGCCTGGTCTCTGTAACCATCGATCGTTGCTCATGCATTTAAGAAGAAGATCGTGGGCTGACCACGATCAAATGCAGATTAATGGCCATAAAAGCATAGTTATTATGGCTATAACGTCATTTTTCTTGTCAACAATAAATATGATTTATTTGTAACCAAGGAGGACATCCAGAAATACAACATTTTTAACTTATATTCTTCCTTTTAGACTTTGTCTCACTTTATACAAATTACTGCTCGTTCATTTTCTGCCTCGTTTATTTCATTCTATTAAGTGTTTGCCTCATTTAAATTCAATCTCGGTTCGGCTATAACTTTGATACAAGGAAATTATCAATCAACCCCAAAATAAATTCGATTTGTTGCCCTAGCACGATTTAGGCCAAAAAAACACAAAAGAGTATATCAAAAGAGTATATGGTATACCAAAAAGGTATACTTTATCTATAACAATTCAAATTTATAACAATCATTTGTTCGATAGCATCTCATACAAAAGGGTATTCTCTAATGGTGTGTGTGTGTGTGTGTGTATATATATATATATATATATATATATATATATAAAAAAAAAACTGTATTATTTCAAAATATAGCATTCTTCAAAAAAAAAATATTGTATACTGTAAAATTATACAATATACTCTGAAGGTATACAGTGATAACAAAAAAAAATGCGGTATACTGTTTCAAAGCACATCATTCTTCAAAGGTAAAATTAGAATTGTGCAATATAAAAGTATACAATATACTCCAAGTGTATAAAATATACTCTAAGGTATACCGTGATAATGAAAAATTAGATTTTACTGTTCTCAAAACATAGCATTCTTCAAAGGAAAAATAACACTATATACCATAAGAGTATACGTTATACTCTAAAAATATATAGTAATAACAAAAATATTGGAGTACACTATTTTACATCAAAAGAACAAGCAAAAAGCAATTCACAGTAGTTGAAATACTCAAAAAGTGAAGGTTGGACTTTTTCACAATCAACAGAACTAGTTGATTCCAGTCCAAAGAGTGATCCATGAACTTGAATAAAATTCCACATATTACAATGTCGAATTTAGAATATTACACAGTGGAGTAAACACCATACCCAAATCCTGATAACTTCAGCAAAGTTGACTTTTTTCCAACAAAACAAGCGTAAAGCAATTCACAATACTTGAAATAGGCAAAAGATAAAGGTTTGAACTTGGTCAGCCAAATATATACTTCCTCGGTTAAGATCAAAATTTTTGTTATTCTTAGAGTGGAAACTTAATTGCCTCCTTTGATTAATATCAAGAAATTTATAGAAATAATTTTAAGGATTTTTTTTAATTTTTTTTTTTTACAAAAAGATAAACAGAAGATCATCAACTATGCACCAGGTTTGGGAGATGAGATTTATGCATATTTATTCATGGTAGAAGATAAGAGTTAAGATGGGAGAAGAAGAAGAGGTACTACAGAGTATAATGAATAAATTGGTATTTTGGGATTTGAACTAGGGCTTAGAAAAGTCAAAGAAAGAGGAAAGGATTTAAGGGTGGGAGACAAATCTGGATGGGCACACGGGTAATATTGTTAGCCGAATGGGCACTGTGAGTAATTAATTTTAACCGGATGGGCATAGAATGAAAATCAAACTTAAATGGATAGATTTGAGTAAGTTTTTTTGGTTTTATGGTACATGGCGTAAATGTCCCATTAATATTATCTAAACTCATTTGTAATTATTTTGAGTTGATTATTATCTTTTTCTTAGTCACTAATATTCTTGCCTACATTTCATTAATTACTAATCTTTAGGGTACGTGCATTGCACGTGTACCCTTATCAATAAAATTTTCTCTCGAAACTACATAAATAATTTAAAATTGATGTGTTTGATTTATAAAATTTAAAATTAAAAGAAATTGCAAGTTCCTGAAAATAACAATGGTTGATGTTGTTTAAAGGTTTAGATCTTCCCAAGCGGTTCTGGTTTATCGAGTATGCACTTCAAGTCTTGCCGACTCATTATAATATATTCTAATTCTGCAGTTCATTATCATTAAAAGTGTAGAAGTTCATTACACGCCTGAGCTATATCATCCTCTTTTCTACTTTGCATAAGCTTTTTGCAAAGCCAACTTAGATATATCCAAGTGCAATAAGGTTGAGTTTCTATCTGAGTACGAGTATATGTGAATTTTGATCATGCAATTTTCTGTGTACAAAATCCTTATTGTAGTCAAAACAATACAACCATGGATTTTAAACTAATAGAAAATATGGCAAAAAGAAATATGAACACCAACAATGTTATCAAGCAATTTGCCCAAAAAAAAAAAAAAAAAGCAAAAAAAAAAAAAAAAAAAAAAACAATTGCGAGCTTTTCTACATGTATTATTCCTGTTTTTAGTCACCAAGTTTGTTTATTTTATGTCGGTAGTAGTAATCTTCTCCAACTTTATTTCATTTTATATTCCCCAACCATTTTGATACCATATACTATAGTACTGTAATTGGTTCGCAGTAGCTTCCTTTGATTTAACCAATGAATTCATACCAAAATCATAACAAACGAAGTGATCACTGGCTCAACCACAACTACCAAATAGATTGTTCATGTTTCCCCTACAAGATGTAGTCTTTCTTTTAGGACAACAACATATACCAATAAAGATCTCATACAACTAATATCATTTTATTATCATTGACATAACAATACTTGTATTTTCTTTGTCAAAAACCTCATTATTAGATATGAAGATTGGGGTATTGTGTCTTTCTTAAATTATGGAGATCACTTTTAAAAATTAAGATAAGATTACATTAGTCATTAATGTACTGATAATAAATTTGCTCTTGAGACATGAGTCAATTTTAATATGACAGAAAATTTGTACTGCTAGTTATTAGATTCAAGAAATTGAATCAACAATTAAGTAAACTTCTCATTTAAAAAAGAAAACTTTTTGTACCCTTTAGTTTACCAAAGATGAAAACCGAATGCACTTGAAAGCATCAAAACGAAACAAACCATCTCAAAATTAAAGGATTTGTCGAAGAGTTCGAGTTGATGGTTCTTGCAAATATATCTATATTTCCATCAGACTTTAAGCATTTATCGTAGCATATGTATAATTTATCAACAATTAAAAAAAAAAAACTCAGATTATAAAATAATATTAAATATTATTTTGCGATGCCTATAATAAAAAAATCAACACATGTCATCTACGATGCAAAACAAAAAAGAATATATGGCGAAGCTACACAAAACAGCAATTTAAATAGTAATATGTATCAAACAAAATTTAGTTGAGCAAATAGAAGGGTCAAATTTTACCTGTGACTGTATTTCAAACAGCTCGTGCGATACTGCCAAAATAAAAAGAAAAAAGAAAAAGAAACTTAAGAGATACATATAATCAAATTATGCATAGTCATAACGATAAAAGACAGAAAATTGCACGAAAATCATAAATTGATTCTAACAAAAGCGATGACAAATGTAATTAAGCAAAGCTATTAGACAAAGAGAGGGAGAGAGCCAGAGGAAACTAACTCTTGCTAGTTTAATTTTATGTGGCTACCAAAAATCTTCACATGTCTAACATTAAACCCTTCTTTAATTTATTGACCTTCGTGTTGCTACCTCTCGATTATCCAACTTCCGTTGCTGCCCTGCCATGTGTTCATATCAAAATTTGTAACTCAAATTATTTTTTCTCTAAAAAATGCAGATAAGAAGTCCGAAATCAGAGTAAAATATGATATTGTGGCAAGAATGGTTCTCTAATTTAAATCTGCACAACAAAACACATAAACGACTTTTTCAAGCCCATACTTTTCAAAGATTTTAATTTACCTTTAAACATAGGTTGAATATTACATTCTTATACATGTAATACATAACCACCATGACAAAAGACATATTTGATGTAGGTTTGATCTTTCCTCGAGTTAATGTCTAAAATGTCACTGAACTAATGTAAAGTATCTAAAAAAATCACTTTCCTTTGGTTTTGGACAAAAATGTCATTCAACTTATCCAAAGTATCTTAAAAAAGTTATTGTCTCAAGTTGTGCATTAAAGTTTACCGAAAAATACTAATATGATATTTTATTTTAGTTCTTTTTATAAAAATAAACTCAAAAAATATTTTAATTATTTTTTAAAAAACATCAAATTTAAGGTATTAGTCACCTTAAAATTTTTACACAATAGCCAAAATTTAAGGTATTAGCCACCTCTAATTTAGACGTTTGACCATGGTAAATCAAACTTCAAACTTTGAATATGAAGTTTATCTATGACAATTCAAACCTCTCAAATTTTGTTTTTTTTTAAAAAAATAAAAATAAAATATGATATGGGAAAAGATTCAACTTAAAGTAAAAATCAATTTTATTAACCAAAATGTCTAAAAGATATACCGCATATGAAAACATATAAATTCAATAATTATTATGTCCAAAAATATGTTAAAAAAACTTATGGTCCTACATTTTTCAACTATAATTGTTGGGGAAGATTTCAAATAACTACATCAGTTATAATTTCTAATTACAATCTTTACCATATTTGTTGTGGTACCTAATTATAAAACTACCATAATACTATTTCCACACTATGATATTTTTTAATGATCATTCCTTAAAAGCAGCTTATCCAAATGCCAAATTTCTTAGTAGATATGTATAATTAGTATATGATGCACAATTTACGATTGAAGGATATGCAATATACCATTAATATGAAAATAATAGGAAATCAAATATACTATTAATATGCAAATAGGACATTAATATACACCAGTAATATACCAAAAATATCTATAATATAAAAATGAAGAATAAATAATCCACCAGTAAATTATCTCATAAATGAATAATTTGGTTTTTTTTAAAAAAATTTAAAATATTTCCTGGGTCTATTTTAATAAAAAGAACTAAAATAAAATGCCACATCAGCATTTTTCAATGAACTTTAACGCACAATTTGGGAGAATGACTTTTTAAGCCACTTGAGATAAGTTGAGTGATAATTTTATCTCAAACAAAAAAAAAAAAGAACGTTTTTAGTTACTTTGCATTAGTTCGGTGACCATTTTAGGAATTAACTTTCTTTCCTCAGTCACCTTTCAAGAGAACGAATTGGAATAGAATTATAAATTTATATAGAATTTATTTGGTTTTGCGGTGTTATTGTTCAAGTGGGATTTGGACTTATAAAACTTCTATTCTTAGTAAACTTCAAATTCTAACATTGCAATAGCAATCGTGGATTTATCTTTTAAAAGAAATAGTTTAGTAGCAGTTCTTAAGGAAAGAATTTATCTAAGGATCTTGGCTAATTTGCGATACATTCCTATCAAAATTCAAACTCTTAAAGTATAAAAAAAAAAAAAAAAAAAAAAAAAAGCATTCAAGTCAAATACAAATTTACCGTAATCAAGACTATTTTTTTAATATTAAATGAAGTTAAATTTGTCTATTGTAGAATGCTTTAATGAAGGACAAAAGTTCAATCAATATTTCTAAGGGCCTTCGTGATTTTAATATAGTATAGATGGACATATTTTTCATTTATCGGCATTTTAAGTTAATTATGACCAATTTAATTCGCATATACACTATATATACATTTATATACACACACACATGTGTTGTACATACACTCAACCCACATGCATGCACACGTGGTGCAATCACGTCCCCCCATTGCCTAAATCCAACTGCTAAAAACTCTTTTCCATTTTTAATTACATACAAACCCCCCAACTCCTAAAACCCTAAAACATATTTCCCCTCTCTTAACCAAATTGGAGGCGTCACCCCTATCTTCCCCTTTCTCTTTTCCCGTCCACATACTCATACGCCCAAACACCATCACGACTCCACCCATCCGCCATCAGCGCCACCACATCTCTCTCGACCCTCTCTTTTCATCCGAAATAGAAAAAATCAACAAATCCAATGTGTATAACAAATCAATCCAAACAAAAAAGAAAAATGGAGATTTATTTTTGGATTAATCACACTCGCACATACACGATCAAAAGATGCGGGCACCCGACATCCTCCCCTAGACCCGTCGGGCGAACCCTTACCAATTAAATTAGGAAAATAAATATAATTCAATTCATAAATAAGAACAAGATATAAAAAAAAAATACAGACATACTGATACCTCTAAGATGTACAAAAAAAATTACAGCTGACTACCCAACATACAAGGTTTAGGGCTATTCAGACTAGACATCTAAGAGTAAGAAAGAAGACAGATACCTTGTGAAGGGAGCAAAATACAACTGAAATAATAAACACAAAACTGGTGGCCATCCAGAATAAAAGCTGGCTCACCCTGACAGCTGAAGTCGTCTTCGCTCCTTCACAACATGGCGAACTCAATCCTGGAGCGAACCTGCCGAAACGAAATAGATAGACAAGAAACAAACAACAAACAAGGGTGAGTCAAAAGGACTCAATAAGACCTCAAAGAATAGGATAGCTAGCCAGGGAGAAAATAAACAGATAAACAAAATTCTTCTTATTTAAATTATAAAAAGGCAGAGCGAGATAATAACCAGAAATACGTATGGAATCATAAACTCAACCAGGAATACGAGCCAGAAACATATCAACAAATAAGCAATGCACGTATAAGCAGAACAGTAGTTATGTACCGCAAGTCTACACAATGGTATGAAATGAAATGAGATGAAATGAAATATGATGCAAAGGGTCACATGTGCCAAATGAGTGGAGCGAAATCCTCCTGCTCCTAGGGCGGAATCCTCCTGCCCTCAGTATGATGCAATGGAGCGGAATCCTCCTGCTCCTAGGGCGGAATCCTCCTACCCTCAATATAATGCAATGGAGATGAATCCTCCTGCTCCTACGGCGGAATCCTCCTACCCTCAATATGATGCAATGGAGCGGAACCTCCTGCTCCTAGAGCAAAATCCTCCTACCCTCAATATAATGCAATGGAGCGGAATCCTCCTGCTCCTAGGGTGGAATCCTCCTACCTTCAATATAATGCAATGGAGCGGAATCATCCTGCTCCTAGGGCGGAATCCTCCTACCCTCAATATAATGCAATGTAGCGGAATCCTCCTGCTCCTAGTAAATGATATAGCAATGTAATGCATATGAATGCAATATGATGCAATGATAACCCTTCACCGGCGCGGGACTGTCATCGACAGCCGGGAAGTAGATGCCAACTCACAGCTGGAGTATAATGCTCACATCCTTAATGCAATACAAACCGACAGAACATAACATATAATATACAATGTAAATCTAAAGCTAAGCCGTAATGAGTGCACCTATTGGCAGCTACACACGTAAGGAACACGTGGTAGAAAATCCACGAGGCCAGGTGCCTCCAAAGAAATGGATATAAACACTTACCTCGTTCTAAAGTTAACACTGCTACCCAATAACCACTTTATCCTTTTGGATTCATTGCCAAACGATCCCACTGTATTCAAGAAGTAGAAAATATATCACATAAGGCTAAAGTCTTCATTCCTCACATCTTAGAACAATCCAGATAGGAACCTGATACCCTATTCGCATACGCAATACGTAGGCCAGGCCTATGTACAGGGCTTAAGGTCACATAACCAAACCCAAAATAAATTATATTTATATGTTGCCCATAACGCACTGAGTACGAATATATAATCAATTCCACTATTGGGGTCCAATTAACCCTTTAAACTATTAATTGAACTTATTAAAACGATGTCTAATATTCTAAGTTTTACCGTTAAAATATATTCAAACACACGTACTAAACTCAAATAATGCATTAAGATCATTACCTGAATGTTTCGGGGTGAAAATTCTATCTTTTTCCGGCTCTTTTCTCATTTTCTGGCATTTTCTCTTTCATTTTGTCCTTTCTCTGTTTCGGTTTTTGCTTCTGTTATACATTTTCTGGAAATGTTTAGGCTATGGGATATTTATCCCGATAGCCACCGCCATTTGATTCCTTTTTCTTTCTTTTTTTGTCTTTTTCTTTTTCTTTTATTTTTTTGTACTTTTATATTTTCTTTTCGTGACGGAAATTAAAACGGTACCCTACCATATTTGAAATAATTCCAAATTTCTCAATTAAGTTATACAAAAATATATGTAACACACTTGCTAAGGCGGATCTTAAATCGGACTTCCGAAACTCAATATGCAAATTAAATGGAAAAATGTCAAATTATTTAACTTTCGGTATTTTAGCGGAAACTAGCCGAACAACCTCGAAATTAACTTTCGAAAGTTCATAAAAGTCACAAATAATCATACGAACCTACCGGTACTTTTGGATTTCAAATGAGAGTTCATTCGCCAAAATCGAGCTCGAAAATTTCTTTTTAATATTTATCGACAATAAAAACTGAAATCTTCTTCCAATGCCTACCAAACGAAGTCTGATTTAACTCAAGTTTTATAGATAAGTCCCAATGGACCTTCTAAAAATTTCAAAATTATTGGCACGCAAAAGGAGTCCTATCTCCCGAAACAACTGATTGAGGTCGTTTCATTCTCCTCCACTTAGACTCTCGTTCGTCCTCGAACGAGCTTCCGTCTAAAGCAACATTCACACAGATAACAAGAGAACTTGCACAACCTTCATAAACTACTCCACATGCATTATCTTCTTATTACAGGATCAGAATCATAACACGTATATCGCACTTTTGGAACAAAACATATCTGGATAATATAAATAATACCATTGCACAACTTATTCGGACTAAGCTGATCCTTCCTCGATCACGAGAAGAGAGTTCTACATTTTTGAAGCAAAGATACACGAAACTTTGAATGGGTTAACATGATTCAGCCGATAATCACCTCTTCGATATACCTTTCGATATAGAACAGGTCGATGGAACTAAGAATTAGCTCACGCTTGATGCAACAGGGGAGCTTTTGAAGTACCTTGTCACTACACACTATGGAAGATTTGATGCAAGCTATATTATTTTTACGAACGCACTATAAAACATCTCAGTTGATGTTAGTGTTGTTCCGCAAGCTCCTTGTGGGAATGTAGTTACTCATATCCTAATGTATGTCAAAGGTTCATCTGAACAGGGTCTATCATATAAGGATAAGGATCATGCAAATACTACTGGATAGTATGATGCAGACCAGGAATGATCTTCAGACTAAACATCCACTTCAGGGTATTTTCTTTGAATTGGAAACATTATGACTTGAAAAAGTGAAAATAAAAGAGATATGTAGTTGGACCATGAGCTGAGGCAGAATATTAGCAACAAAGTTGATTACATGTGCACTTATGACACTAAAGTAACTTCTCAAAGAGTTGAGGTGTGAAGGAGATATGCCAATGCTGGATGGACGATAAGCTGCACTAGACCTTTAACTCTAAATTTTCATGAAGTAAAACAGCGTCAGTATGAGGATCCAGTTCTAGTTTAATACAGACAGATAGCCAAAAAAAAATCGGAGTCACCATACAGGGTTACTACTGACGGTGTTCTCATGTATAAAGACAGACTTTGTGTTCCTGATGTTGCAGATTTACGTGGACAGATTATGATAGAGGTGCATTATTCCAAATACACTATTCATCCAGGTTCGACTAAGATGTACCATGATCTTAAGCAGATTTATTGGTGAGACGGAATGAAGTGTGACATAGCAGAATTTTGTGGCTCAGCACTCTAATTGCCAGCAAGTTAAAGTCGTGTCATCTTTCCAGACTTTATACTTTCAGTCGATAGGTACGTATATATGATCTGGTTGCCAGCTTATCTCTAGCATTAATAGATTATTAGTGGGTTTAGCAATGATCGACACTCATTATAGGTTTCTGTCGTGGCCCTAGGTTGGGTCGTGACAAAAGTAGTATCAACGCCTTAGAGATTTAGTATTACCATTCAGTATTTGGAGGAAGACTCCTCCACTTAAAGCACAAACTCATGCAGCTATTTGAATAGAATTAAACCATCCCCGCACAGTCTACTGGACTAAAGAAGATTTAGCTAAAGGTTGAACGTAGGAAGACCTAAGCTACCAACTACCCTTTCGAGTTGCCAAACAGCTGCAAATCTCGAGTCACAACTCCATATATTTTCTATAAGGACCACCGCCTGATGGATCAAATCAAAGGTCAAATGATGCCTCTCATTACCCTTAGTAGCCTTGAAAAACTATAATGTGCTTACCCGGCTACCTTGGCACACACTGTGGCTCAACACAAGGGACATCACAATAGGTTACCGACCGCCTAAGCTCACTAGTGCCGAACAAAGAAGAGATGACAACAGACTAAGGATAGAAATAATTAGAGCTTTAGGAAGCTCTTCTTCTTATTTATTTGGCTACCAGAGCTAGACTGCTTACGAGTCAGGCTAATCGAAGAATCACAATTGAAGAAATAGATATTAAATTAGCTTTATGGAACATAATCTATGTCAATTTAACCTTCCTATAAAAAGGAAACTCCGAAAATTTACCAGAAAACCCTTTTATACAGAGACAAACTTGTAGAATAACATGACTCTACTAGCGTCTCGAACCAAGAGTAGACATATAGATCAAGTATTACTTACTAACCACTTTACGCCGGAAGAAACAATGACACTTTCTGATGGTGACGAATAAGAATCCCATCATCCTACCGACACTAAGTTCCAAAAAGAGGTAGACTGAGTTGACATTATAACAGAATGAGGCACAACAAGATGCCAAACAAACAATACCGATACTCACAAATCTCTCACATTTAAACCAGATAATCTAGTAGGATCATCATAAATGCCAGGAATAAATCATATCAGAAGCTCACCCCTCTACCGCAACCAATTCTTAATAGAAACGACATTCAAGGAAACCATCGAAACATGATAAGACACACTATTTCCAGATCGATTGAAAGAATCAAATCTTACTCACATTTAAGAGAAGAAGAAATACTTGGGTCTACTAGATCGAATGCCTCAGCATCCTGCCAGCAATTCATAGAACTGCCTCTGCAGCTGAGCTGAGCCACTACCCTGACAATCACCTTCTGAAGAACCACTGCCACCACGCTCTCAACCTCTACTGGATGGTGGCATTTCTCCGGCTGATTGAGATCTAAATAAAATCGCATGCGACTGTGTAAGTGCCTGATGACAAGAGAAAGGACGACTGCCTACTTGTCGGAGTAAGGGAGAACTCCACCAAAGATGACAGGCCCGCGACAATGATAATACCTTTTCAGTGAAAATAGAAGCTGGACAGATTGTTGATAGCTACAATGAGGAAAATTGGGTCTGATATTGACGAACTACTGGTGCACTCTAAGAATCGCGTGACACAAGCTGAGATAACCTGGAAGGTGACCTCCCAAAATAATCAGAACTCTTACCTCCAAATGAGGTACCATGGTTTCCCATTAGGGCCACGGGATCTCTTGCTCTCCCACTCTAACTCTTCCCGCTCTAACTTATGGTATGCCTCGTACCTTCGAGCAATATATACAATAACATCAAATGAAGTCCCCACCTCGATCTCTTGAGCCATCTGGGATTTTAAGAAAGGAGGAAGGTTATCAATAAATCTTCGAATCTCTCGAAAGGCTCATAGACTAGTTTTAATGCATATTCAACCATTCTATAGAATTCAATCTCATATTCTGAACCCAACAGGCTAACTGATAGGCTACCTTGTCTAATCCACTCAAACAGGCAACAATCTTCATCTCGCTCGCTACTCGAAAGGAACTTTTCCACGAATCTAGAAGAAAGATCGAACCAATTTAGTTAATAAGAGAGCGGTCCACCAATTCAATCCTGGACCCCTAAAACTGGAAAGAAGAATAATACACAGCATACTGCTCGAGATAACCAGCAGCTTGAAGGATATGCTGACATCATTTTATTTTAAACATTTACATAGGGATTATCTGATGCATGGCTTAAGAGTATCGGAACGTTCAATTGGGTAGAATAATGCAGCCTCTTCAGACACTCGGACCGAGCCATTACTCGGGCTAGCTAACCAGCCAGAATAACTAGAGGCACAACACATGCTACTTCCGGAACATAATTTACTACGAAAATATTAAGAAGTGGAATAGGAGCTCCCTGTGACCGAACGTCTGCATCTGAGGCAACCTGATAAGGTGCCTAGCGAATAATAGGTTCTTGCGGTATCTACGTCACCAAGATTCTCGTAAAGCATCATAGAGAGCCAACCACAAGGCCCTGCTCTCTTGCCCATCGCGAGCTCGTACAGCTGGGGCCTGCGCGACTGGATCGTCAGCATGATCCACAACTCTCGAGGCTTGAGTAGCTCTAGCCCCAGGCTAGACTACATCGTCTTGAACTCATACTATTTGCTGATTTGTCGCACGAGGGTTCACAGTTACAACAACGAAATTAACGAAAATACTTTTGCATCCTAGACCGACGCACGATCAGAAAAGAAGGAAGTGAAACTCCCTAAATGCCATCATAGCCTCTCATAGATAAGTACGGACGTCTACGTACCCATCAGCGAGACTCTACTAGACACTGTCTTAGTCTGGATAGACTCTAAACCGGGCTCTGATACCAACTGACACGACCCAGAATCCTACTAGGCCGTGCGGGCACCCGACATCTTCCCCTAGACCCGTCGGGCGAACCCTTACCAATTAAATTAGGAAAATAAATATAATTCAATTCATAAATAAGAACAAGACTTTAAAAAAACACAGACACGCTGATACCTCTAAGCTGTACAAAAAAAAAATTACAGCTGACTACCTAACATACTAGGTTTAGGGATATCCAGACTAGACATCTAAGAGTAAGAAAGAAGATAGATACCTCCTGAAGGGAGCAAAATGCAACTGAAATAATAAACACAAAACTGGTGGCCATCCGAAATAAAAGCTGGCTCACCTTGATAGCTAAAGTCGTCTTCGCTCCTTCACAACGTGGCGAACTCTACCCTGGAGCAAAACTGTCGAAATGAAATAGATAGACAAGAAACAAAAAACAAACAAGGGTGAGTCAAAAGGACTCAATAAGTGGGGCAGACTAGCTACCTCAAAGAATAGGATAGCTAGCCAGGGAGAAAAGAAACCGATAAACAAAATTCTTCTTATTTAAATTATAAAAAGGCAGAGCCAGATAATAACCAGAAACACATATGGAATCATAAACTCAACCAGGACTACGAGCCAGAAACGTATCAACAAATAAGCAATGCACGTATAAGCAGAACAGTAATTATGTACCACAAGTATACACAATGGTATGAAATGAAATGAGATGAAATGAAATATGATGCAAAGGGTCACTTGTTCCAAATGAATGGAGCGAAATCCTTCTGCTCCTAGGGCGGAATCCTCCTGCCCTCAGTATGATGCAATGGAGCGGAATCCTCTTGCTCCTAGGGTGGAATCCTCCTACCCTCAATATAATGCAATGGAGCGGAATCCTCCTGCTCCTAGGGCGGAATCCTCCTACCCTCAATATAATACAATGGAGCGGAATCCTCCTGCCCTCAATATAATGCAATGGAGCGGAATCCTCCTGCTCCTAGGGCGGAATCATCCTACCCTCAATATAATGCAATGGAGCGGAATCCTCCTGCTCCTAGTAAATGATATAGAAATGTAATGCATATGAATGCAATATGATGCGATGATAACCCTTCACCGGCGCGGGACTCTCATCGACAGCCGAGAAGTAGATGCCAACTCACAGCCAGAGTATAATGCTCAGATTCTCAATGCAATACAAACCGACAGACATAACATATAATATACAATGTAAATCCAAAGCTAAGGCGTAATGAGTTCGCCAAAGCTAAGGCGTAAGGAACACGTGGTAGAAAATCCACGAGGCCAGGTGCCTCCAAAGAAATGGATATAAACACTTACCTCGTTCTAAAGTTAACACTGCTACCCAATAACCGCTTTATCCTTTTGGATTCATTGCCAAACGATCCCACTGTGTTCAATAAGTAGAAAAATATATCACATAAGGCTAAAGTCTTCATTCCTCACATCTTAGAACAATCCAGGTAGGAACCTGATACCCTATTCGCATACGCAATACGTAGGCCAGGCCTATGTACAGGGTTTAAGGCCACATAACCATACCCTAAATAAATTACATTTATATGTTGCCCATAACGCACTGAGTATGAATATATAATCAATTCTACTATCGGGGTCCAATTAACCCTTTAAACTATTAATTGAACTTATTAAAATGATGTTTAATATTCCAAGTTTTACCATTAAAATATATTCAAACACACGTACTAAACTCAAATAATGTATTAAGATCATTATCTGAATATTTACGGGTGAAAATTCTATATTTTTCCGGCTCTTTTCTCATTTTCTGGCATTTTCTCTTTCACTTCGCCTTTCTCTGTTTCGTTTTTGCTTCTGTTATACGTTTTCTGGAAATGTTTAGGCTATGGGATATTTATCCCAATAGCCGCCGCCAATTGATTCATTTTTCTTTCTTTTTTTGTCTTTTTCTTTTATTTTCTTTTACTTTTATATTTTTTTTCGTGACGAAAATTAAAACAGTACCCTACGATATTTGAAATAATTCTAAATTTCTCAAGTAAGTTATAAAAAATATATGTAACATACTTGCTAAGGCGGATCTCAAATCGGACTCCCAAAACTCAATATGCAAATTAAATGGAAAAAGGTCAAATTATTTAACTTTCGGCATTTTAGCGGTAACTAGCCGAACAAACTCGAAATTCACTTTCGAAAGTTCAAATAAATCACAAATAATCATACAAGCCTAACGGGCTTTTAGATTTCAGATCAGAGTTCATTCGCCAAAATCGAGCTCGAAAATCTCTTTTTAATATTTATCGACAATAAAAACTGAAATCTTCTTCCGATGCCTACCAAACGAAGTCTGATTTAACTCAAATTTTACAGATAAGTCCCAATGGACCTTACGAAGATTTAAAAATTATTGGCACGTAAATCGAAGTCCTATCTCCCTGAAACTACTGACCGAGGTCGTTTAATAAATGGGTGAAGAAGATGCGACCCGACCCAGTTTGACTCGCCCGGGCCCGACTCGACTCGTTAAGTAGTAATTTGTTCCTTTTTTTTTAATGACTGAAATTATAAATGTGCTCATCTCCATCTTAAGTATGACAATTTTGGTTAAACATTATCTCTAAATTATTTTTGCTTTCAACGATTATTAAGAAAATATGCCTCTATATTGAAAATTCCATGTTCAGTATCACATGTTAAATGTTCGTCAAATTCGTGTCTGAGGTGTTTGACCGTTTGGTTATTAGCTGTGGAAAATTTTGCCTTTGTTTGATTTTAAAGTTGTGATAAAATGAGATCACACCATATGTGAATCTAGAACTTGGTATTATTGTGTTGATCTGAATTTTGAAACCTTAAGAAAGAGCAAAATACTAGATATTGGAATGGTCTAGATTTCTTCAATGCTTTCATGAATGTATGTAGCTCGTTTTGCAATAGAATACAAGATAATTGATGTAATATTAACAATAACGGATAAAAGTCAGACACAATATGAACGAGAATAAGGCAACAAGTAGGAACGATTCTACTTACCTCATTGTTCGAAGTCAAAAGGCACCTAGACTAGGCAGAAAATCCTCAAGACAACTTGTGCCTTACAAACTGTTTGATCAAGAGGAACGAGTTCAATTTGATTTCACACAGAATGGAACAAGTTCACACGGTTCAAGGTTTGAGAGAAAACCACGTTTCTTCTAATATTCTGAATAAGCTAATAAAAAACGCCTAAGGCAATAGCTTATATAGGTGTGACTAAATTGTCCATAATGTTAATAAAACAACCCCTAATTGGCTAGATTTAAAGTGACCACGCAAGACCAATAAAGTTTCATTGTATCAAACAAGCCTTTCTATGCAATGCAAGAAATAAAAGCTCGTTGATGTGCTCGTCGAGAGCACCAAAATTCTGTCCAACACTAAGCAAACCAACGCCCCAAAATGTAGCTCGACTCCTTAGCTCGTTGAGCATCCAAGGTCTCGTCCCTCACTTCCCAGTGATGCCACTCATTCTCTGAAGCTCACCAACGTGCCTCTTGTCTTCTCCAACATGTTGACCGCTTCCTTAAAGTTCGCACCATCATAAATTTTCATCACCAACAAGTGGACATCATAAAGCTCCTTAGCTTGACTCATCGTAAATGGTCTTGAAGGCACGAACATGTCTTGATCAGGCTGGACTACATCGTTTTCCCCTTTTTGAGAAGATTTAAGCCATCATCATCTCTCAAAGCGGCACTACCTATAAGACAAGGAGTTAAGTCAAAAACATTGAAGGTGTTAGAAACAGTATACTCACCAGGCAGGTCGATAATATAGGTATTATTGTTGATCTTTTGAAGCACTTGGAATGGACCATCTTTCCTCGGGGCAAGCTTTCCCTTCCTTTGGCTCGGGAACCTTTCCTTTCAGAAGTACACCCAAACCCAATCGCCTTTCTTCAAGTACATCTTTTTCCGCCCCTTATTCTTCTTGGACGCTATTTTTTCATACGCTTTTTCCGAGTTCTTCCTCACCTTAGCATGTAGCTCAAGCAGTGCAGCTCCCCTTCCTTCACCTTCAACACTATCAACTGCATCTCTAGGCAGAGAGGTAAGATCAAGTGGAATCAAAGGGTTAAACCCATAAACACATTCAAATGGAGTCATGCCTATCATTTGATGCATTGTACGATAATATGCAAACTCTATAGTAGGTGACCTATCAGCCTACGTCCCAACCTTACTTTTGGTTATTGAAGGTGCGGTTAACAACCTCAGTTTGCCCATCCGTCTGAGGGTGATGGGACATAGAAAACAACAACTTGGTGCTAAGAATACCCCACAAACACTTCCAGAAGTGACTCAAAAACTTAGAATCCCTATCACTAACAATTGTACGAGGCACAACATGAAACTTTAACACATTAGCAATCAGTGGTGTACGCAGAATTTTTTGCAAGCAGTGTCATATAAAAAAAATAAAGGAGTAAAATATTATACTGCATCATATTATTAAAACATATCAATTCAAGTACAATACTAGAGCTCTTCACGACGATCTTTCATTTTTTGAAATGTATTCATAATAGCCTCATTAGAAATAGTACTAAATACGTCCTTTTCTATATAAGGCACCAAACAACCATTCAAAAATTTATCATCTATTTGATTTCGCAAGTCAGACTTAATCAACTTCATCGCCGAGAATGCTCTTTCAACTGTAGCAGTAGCAACTGGCAAAAGTAAAAAAAAATTTACTAGTCGGAAGACAAGAGGATAAACTCCATGTTTCTTCGTCTCCACTAATTTCTTGAAAAGGTCACCAAGTCCCTTAAGATCAGAAAACCTTTTATTATGGTCTTGAACATCAACAATGTAATTCTCAAGCTGAAAATGAAGGTCAACTATAGAGTATTTATCAAAATCATCAGGATATAACTCAGTCAATCTCAAAATCTTATCAATGTCAGAGCTTGAAAATGAGTCAACTGGGTTCAACCAAGCAACTCCGAGAAGCAAATCTGTTGCCACCTCATCAAAGCGATTATTGAGTTCTTGAAGTTGCCAATCAATAATTCTACAGAATACTTTAACATGGTAGTGATGTAAAACAGTATAATCAGCAACTAAACGACTTGATCTTCCAAGAATAACATAAAGCTCGTCAAATTGTGGCATCACAATGTCATATTTGATACAAAATTTAGACACCTCATCAAAAAGTAAATCTCAACCATTATCTCTCATTAGTTGCAACTGGTCCTTCGCCACTTTTACAAGCAACATGGCATTTGCAATATCTTGATCATTCTTTTGAAAGGCTGCATTAAGCTCATTTGTAATTCCTAAAACATTGCGCATAAAATGCAACACAAAGACAACCTTAAATATTAAAAATCTTGTAAGATATCCTTGTGCCTTACACTTTCTTCAGAACGTGCACTAACAACAAGAGCATCAAGTACATCAATGATGGGGCCAAACATAAGAATAAAGTTATTAAAGGATTTGTAGTGAGAGCCCCACCGAGTATCACCGGTTCTAGCAAGACCTAACTCTTGATTCAAACCCTTACCTGTTTCACGCTCACCTTTACGTAATGCTTCTTCAATTTCTTCCGCTTGAGCTTCACGAAGTTCATCTCTACGCTTGTAAGAAGCTCCCACCATATTTAATATATCAGAAACTAATAATAAAAGTTCTTGAACTTCATCACATCTTCTAGAAACTCCAACAAGAGTTAATTGGAGTTGATGGGCAAAACAATGAATAGAATGAGCACCTTCACTTTCTTGTTGTATCAACTTTTTAAGCCCATTTAAGTCACCTTGCATATTGCTTGCTCCATCGTAACATTGTCCACGTATATAAGATGAACTTAAAGAATGTTGAGCAAGTCAATCAACAATTTCCTTCTTTAAAGATAAAGCGGTAGTAGCACGAACATGAACAATACCAATAAAACGCTCCATCACAAAACTCCTTTTATCACCATACCGCAACACAATAGCCATTAGCTCCTTACACGATACATCACGAGATTCATTAACTAATATGGAAAAGTGATCACCATTTAAATCCTCTATGATAGATTTAATTATTTCCATCTTACATGCAGTGACTATATCCTTTTGAATGTATGGAGAAGTCAATTGATTATTCTTTGAAGCTTTTTTAAATACTTCACCAATATTATCACATAATTTTGCATACCATTTGAGGAGTTCTTTGTAGTTATCTCTATTAAGAGATGATTCATCTTCACGATGTCCTCGAAATGCTAATCCTTGGTTCAGCGGATATCTTGTCACATCAACAGCGGCTTCTAAACTAGTCCGATTTTCTAACTTTTGTTGATTGGATTGTTTAACCAGTGCACGTTTAATGGACTGTTTTTGATTCATTAGATCTTCACAATTCTTTCTTGACTGATGATGAACACTATTCGGTCCACCAATATGCACTTTAAAACTCTTCTTCTTGTTCCAGCTTGTAAATCCTATCTCTAAAAATACATTTCCCCCATCCTGATTGTTGCTTTCATCATGAAACAAATAGCAATAGAAGCAAAAGGCTGCATCTTTTGTTATGCTATACTCCAACCAATCATACTCATCAAACTAAAGTGACGCAATTTATTACCTGAAAACACTCTTTGAGGAAAATTGTGATTCTGAGGCTGGAAAGGGCCCTTTTGAATATATGCTCTTCTTATTTCATCTTGGTCATTTGGATGGTATTTTTGAATTGCTAATCTTTTACCTGGGTCAACCGGTAGGGAACTTATATCAACTCCTTCACTTTGTCGAGGTTGTTTTGACTCTTTGGCATTGTTGCACAACTTGGATGAATCTTTAGATATGGAAATTAGTTTTGAAACCGTAGAAGATACTCTAGGGTAAAACCTCTCCATTAAAATTTAACCTAAAATATAGTATCAATTAGGATGAACCCTAGATAATCCAATTGAATTCAAAAGGAATATAATAAAGGTTTCAAGAGCCTTTACCTAAAAAGAAAGAAGAAATAAAATAGAATAATTTACCAAATAGTATGAGACAAAGAAATTCAAAGATGATGATTTAATTGGGTCAATTTTGCTCTAAAAATTGCGTGACTTGTAGGGTATGGCAGCAGAATTCCAAAGGATTTTTACAAATCCCGATTGGAAAATTTCTTTTAATATTTGGGGGTTTTGTTTTTTGCTGTTGCTTGTAGATTTATGTGTGCTTATTGTTGGAAATTTAACTGGGCAACGGTGTAGTAAAGGTGGTATTTCAGCTCTGTATGTGTTAAAGATGTTGGGTTCGATTCCTAGTAACTTTTTATTAGATATAAATGTTCGAAAATTTATACAAAAATTTTGCATCTGTAGGGATTCGAACCTAGGCCGTAGAAGCTCAATGTTGAGCGCCTAACCACTGGACTGTCAAACCTTATATGTTCAAGCAGTGTCACATAATGTATATGTATGCACGTTATTACGATTTATATATATATATATATATATATATATATATAAAATTCGACGAAGCAGTGTCCCGTAACACCCCTCGGTGCAAGGTAATTTCGCCCCTGTTAGCAATAAACAAGTATGCAACATGTTGTGCATATCACATTTTTTACAAGGGATAATAAGCCATCTTAGAGAACCTATCAATAATGACATAGATGCTATCATGGCAAACCCTAGACCGAGGCAGCCCTATCACAAGATCCATAGATATGTCAACCCATAGACTAGTAGGAACGAGTAAGGGAGTATACAAGCCATGTGGACTAGACTTAGACTTAGCCCGCTTACAGTCTAAATAAGTACTGCAAACAGACTCAACATCACGCCTCATCTTAAGCCAATGAAACTGCTCATCTAGAATGGACGAGGTCTTATCTACCCCAAAGTGACCTATCAAGCCTCCATAATGTGCCTCACGCACAAGCAACTCTCTCCACGAGGACTCGGGTATACACACCCTCTCCTTCTTAAAAAGGTACCCATCATGTCATTTATATTTCTCTACCCGTTGCCCACTCGCTATGGCGTCACAAACCCCCTTAATATTAGGGTCATGCATGTACATCGAGTTGATGCTTTCAAAGCCCATCAGCCTAGATGCTAGAGTGGTAGCTAAGGCAAACTTCATAGAAAGTGCGTCAGCCACTACGTTCTTCTTTTCCACTTGTAATGTACGTAAGGGATACTCTCAATGAACTCAAAAACTGCTTATTTTTAAAAGTACTTTTATCAAAAGTACTTTGGAAAATTAAGTAGTTTATGTTTAACCAATTCATTTGAGAAGTGCTCTTCCAAATAAATTATGTTTGGATAATCTTTTCAAAAAGTGATTTTGAGTGTCAAATAACGAGAAAGGGCAATATTAAGGTTCAATTTGTAACTAATCTATTATATATTAAAAGGAGAAAAGTCTAGCCTAAGGGTGGGCACAAACCGAACCAAACCAAAAAAACCAACCGAACCAAAATTTCTTTTAATTCGGTTTTTTATTTTTCGGTTTTCGGTTTTGGTTCGGTTTGTGTATATATATATATATATATATATATATATATATATATATATATATATATATATATATATATATATATATATATATATATATATATATATACACATTATAAATTTCACAACTTTTCTTATGTATCTAGTCAGTAGTCCAGGCTACCAGGCCTAATATAGGCCTTCTAACTTTGTCAACTAAAGTGTAAAGCCCATAAGGAAGAATGACATAGAGAATTCAAGTTCGATTGTCATGTCATAGTAGTTTGAACCAGTACTTAATATCATGGATATAAATGTTTAATACTTTAGTATGCACCAATACTTACCAAGTTCGATTGTCATGCCATTAATCTGAACTACTGCAAGATATGTTAAGCTAAATTATTTTTATTTTCAACTGCTAACTTTGATTTTCTGTTGTACTTATTCTTCTTCGCACATACAATTGAAAAACACTAATTTTGCCATATTAGTTTATATGTGGAAACCGAACTACTAAACCGAACTAAACCGATTTAAACCAAATCGAATTCTTAAAAACCGAACCAATCCAAATTAATTTTGGTTTGGTTTTAGTTCCTAATATTACCAAATCGAAAACCGAAAAACTGAACCAAAATGGTCTAACCCGAACCGAATCGATCGAATACCCACCCCTAGTCTAGCCCCACAAGAAGCCAAGTGGCAAGCAACTACAAAGCCACTTGGCAATTTTAGGACAAGAAGTAGTTAATGTTAGTTAGTTTAGTTAGTGTTAAATTTTGATTGATGGAGTTTTTTTAATTTGAACTTAAAAATAACAACTAATTTCAATAAAAAAATTATTTGAACGTGCTCTCCATGATAAAAGTAACTGCTTTTATTAGTAGTTTTATCCTTAAAAAAACTCTCATCTTCCCCTAAAAGTTCTTCGATGCGATAGTTTTATCCATGATTGGCCTCTTTTTAAAAAGTTCTCCTACGTGAAGAAGAACAAGAAATTTATCTAATTACATACTTTTGCAGGATTTTGACTCTCAATAGGAGTCCAGAATTAAACTACCTCTGTATTATTTTGGGTCATACTTGGAGTATGAATTTCGATCATTCATGTTGTTTTGGTTCATAATAGGGGTCTTTAATACTCGGTTTCTCAAATTCTTTAGATTTTCTTGATTGTTGATGTTTTCTTTGTTCTTTATTATTATGCTGTGTTATTGTTTTAGTTTCACTTAATTCATTAACTTACTTCTACTGTGTCTTTGTGCAATTTGAAATTGAATATATATCATAAATCTGATGAGAAGTTTTCATATCCATATCAATAAGTTACAACATTCTGTTTACTGCAAGCTTCTCTTGTGACTAAATTAAGGTGAAACTTTGGGTAAGCAATCACTATTTTCTCAACTTTACGAATTAGCATTTGATTTGATGAATAAGTGCTTTTTGGTGCAGCTATAAAGCAATTGTTGATTAAGAAACATCCTATGCTCTATTTAAATGGATCAAAAAGGTTGGTGGTCAAAATTAATGAAGTCTGAAGAAAATCTTGCTCCATACTTTAACGTCAATTCAAGCAGAGAGTGTGAAGAAGATGACGAAAAAATCTCGTGAGTTCACTTCATATATATGAGCTAAGCGATGAAAACAAAATTAGCAATACTTTTGACTTTTTTTCTTTCTACTTTCTCAGCAAAATGTATCATTTGATTCATCAAAGACAACTTTACTTTAAATTATTAGATGGCGGGTTCAGAATATTCTGTTTGAATATTTCTAATCAACCTTTCATGCCTGATATAGTGATAAAGAGTTAATTTTTGTTTGGAAAATAAAAGGAGTAGAAGGGAAGGGATATTAGAAGAAAAAAAGTGAAAAAAAAGTCAAACCACAAAGCTGATTTTTTTATTTTATTTTTAATTTCATTTTTTCCTTTAAGATAGGATCGTGTAAAAGAATCATTTTTTCTTCGTTTGCAGATTGTAAAGGATTCAATTGTGAGTATCATTTTCTAATCTACACTCCGCCAAACAAAATATCACTTTTAAAGAATAGTTATTATAAGTGGAGTTCGATAATAAAATGGATGTCTAGAGTTTCAACTTTTAGATTACATTTCAGTTTGTTGGATAGTTAATTATATCTGTGTTGAGATCTTTGTTTGTTTTGAATATTTGGTGAATATGAATATTTAACCTAAATGTTGTTGACATCCAATTTTGTCCCTCCATTTTTTACAATTTAGCTATATTTAATTAAAATTGATAATAGTAATTTTCCAAATAAAACTGTATTAGATATCATGCATTTACATGTTTAATACTATTATTAATCCCCTATTTATATAATATTTATTTAATTGAGATTATAATTACGTAATTGCATTCATTTAGGCTATTTTCTAAAATACGCATGCTATTTGTGCAATTTAATGCATTACGACATCATTTAATAATTATCTGTGGCTATTTATATTTAATTAATATTATATATGAGTTCATCTGTACTTAACTATGATTAAATATATTTATCTATTATTATTTACAATTTTTTTTATTTTTATACTAATTATTTATATTTACAAGTATTTTAATTAAATACTAGCCAAGTTGCTAATTTACCATTATATCTTTACTACACAAAATCCCTGTCATCACATTTTGTCCACATACACGCCACGTAAGCTCCACATAAACGTAGACCTCACTAAAACACACATATAGCACGCGTATAACTCATTCTGCAAGCAGTACTACCCCTTAAAGCACATTATACCCTTACACCTCAGCTATATAATCATCCACACTTATACACGCGTATACATGTGGCCTAATCTTGGCCCTTCATCTCCTCAATTCGACGGCCCAAAAACCTACCTTTTTTAACTTACAACACACCCTCTCATTCCAAAAACCCTAACTCACTTCTCCCCTTTCCCTTTCCTTAACCCAGCCGCCACCCCTACACTCTCTCTCCCTCTTTTGCCCAAAAACCAGACCAAATACACTCCCTTCCGCTACTCCTTCGTCATCTCTGACTAGTCCCGCCATCACACCACCAATCTCGCGCATCACATGACTGTTTCTCTCCTGTCTCATCTCTTTCACGAGACCAAAAAGGAAAACAAAGATCGGGCATTGATCTTCCAAAATCAAAGCACGAACAGAGCAGGAATCATGGAAGTATTCAACCTATACACATCATACAAGGAAAGAATCGATGTAATCAAAGTCGAATCCTCACAAATTATCACGAAAATGGGTAGAATCAAACAGGACCCGACTTGTTTTCAGACCCGACCCGAACTCAAACACCGACACCATCTTTCTTTTTGTTTTCTTTAATTTTTACTAAAAATCGTAAGATACATGCCTATTGAATTCTGTTCCATGATTATACGCTCGAGTTTGAAGCTAATTAAATAAAGAAAATAATTTTAAATTATATTGATTGGTTGAAGCCGAGCGAATTGAAAGTCATAGCATAATGGTTGAATTATTGTCCATTAAGTTAATATTGAATTTATGTTGGTTTAATTACAAGTTGAGTGGCGTCTGCCCATTTGGTTAATTTGTTAATGAAGTTCTTGCTTTATGCTTGCACATTGAGTTGTATGAATCTGTTAGATATTGCACTCTTAACGCATATACTTACATACGTATGCAATCTGCCTGCCTAAGTTTGAAAAGGGAAATTAGTTTCTGTAATTTTGAAATGAGAGTAATTAGCCCTATTTATGGAAGTGTGTTTACTGTGAAATCCCCTTAATTATATCGAATTTATAGTCTAATCTCTTGCCTGCCTTATTAGTATTCTCATTGATTCTATTTTCCTCAATTGTAAAGCTGATTATCCTCCTAACTTTAGGCTAATTAAAATATTGAATTTCTCTCTAGAACATGGATGAATTCCTCTTTGCTATGATTACAAAATCTGGACACTTTTGAGTACGATTTTTCCTTTATACGCCTAAGGTTGCTATACCCCTATTGGACACTATAAATACTCATTCTTTTATACACCTTAAGACACGAGATATACACCCTTAGATATCTCTTCTATTGCTCTTCTTTGGAAAATACCTTAAGGGCCCTTCTCTCTACAACTTACAGGCTGAAAAACACTCTCTTTACACTTCTTATACACGCTGGAAAAAATCTTACAGAAGCATTAGCAATTTCTCCTACTGCCTTTTTCTAAGAAGGTTGTATTTTTTCTCTGGTTCCCTGGTTAAAAGACTTGAGTAAACGACTGCTATTTTACTTGAATACTTGTGTGTGTGGTTGAGTAGTCTCAGCATTCCTTGTCTTCTCTACACTAATATCCTGAATGCTACACTATGGTATGAGATCATCTATCCTTTGTTCATGGAATTGACTTGAAAGTATTACGGTGATACTTCTTTATCTGTACTAGTATATGTATACTTGATTTTGTCTGGGCCCTTTTGGCCACCCTTAACCAGTTTTGAAGATTGTGTTGGATAGCCTCTAAAGAGGTTATAATATTTGTTAGTCACATACAGGTTTTGATAGTCATATAAACTTTGCAAGAGGCTATAATGTTAAAGGTTTTCTCTCTTGGTGGAAGGCAGGGAGTTCTGGAAAAGAACTTTTCAGAATCCAAGGGACAAGGCCCTCATCTCTTCTCTTTTTTCATAAATTCGTTGTGTAACTAGACTTGAACGTTTAAACTATGTATTTGTTAGGAATTATATAGTGTGTATAAGCACCATAAGGTGCAGTTGGATGTGTAGGATAGACGATGTGTATCTACTGCTGCTATATAACCCTTTTTCTTTATTTTGTGTGTTATGGGTCAAAAATATAAGGTACACTTATCTGTGCAATTTTAAAATAAATTTACAGCAGGTTTGTAACTGAAAGTCCAAAACTGAAAACATAATGTTTCTGCAAAGTACTTATATCTGAAAACATAGCAGTTTACATCCTATTACTTTAGAGCATGCTAAAAATGAAAGAGCGTGCTAAAACTGGTCTGTTTCTACAAATTATATATATTCTGCAACGTCAGTAGCAAAATGCAGAATTTTAACTTGCTGTTTAATTCAATTTCTAACCTTGCAGTTAGTTTAATTTGGAGGCTGATCTTTTGAAAATTGTATTACTTGTTACAACTTGCTCTTATTTGCGATGCATGACCGTATGTTTATCTGACGCCTAGAAGAGTCTAGTTTGGGGCACTTAATACATTTAGGGGTCTACATATTTATATTAGTAGTCGTCCCAACAGCCTTCGGGACTTTAAGTAGGGACGATAGCAAAACTTTTAGGACTATTAGGAATCTGCTTAGTTTAAATACTTAAAGAGCGTATGGAGGTTAAGGGTAAATTAAGCCCCTCGGAAATGATGGAAACTATCCGAGCTATATATTTGATAGTGGATTCTAAAACTATCGTCCCTTACAAAAGCCGGGTTCTGATCCGAGTAAGAAAACCTAGGTTATTTATTAAAATATTTAATTAGTTATTTATTATTTAATTTAAGACTATTTCTGCAATATAATTATTATGCAGATTACTTATACAAATGTATGATAACTGCTTATTTATGTTACATCCCATATCCCTTCTATTTATTTTATTTAGCTTTTGTGCTTTTCTATGCAATATGTTAAATTCAATATAGAAATCGGCCGGAAACCACGTTTAGTGGAACTTAGGAGGTGCCTAACCCTTTCTTCTAGGTTATTTCGAACACTTACCCGAATCTCTGACTAGTAGACCAACCCGGAGTTATTCTTTAAATTGAATTAGAAATTAATAGGTGACCTAATACGCTTAGGAAATTTATTAGGTGGCGACTCCAAAACTCTAACCCAAACGAGTTACCCCAAGTCGGAAACTACTTGCTTTTAAGTGTGGTGCGGCAAATGTCCTTTTACTACATTTTTAAAAACACATATAAAGCTATTTTCAGTATTTGTGGTCTTGGCTATATATAATTATGTGACATAGCAATTAATGTCAAGATGAAATAACCTGAAGGATTCATATCTGCATATATCACAAAATCTATACTAAATAGATTACGTAAAATATTAATCAAAGAACTTACTTGTTCTCCTTATAAGCGGAAGCGGTAGGATTTTTACCACGGCTGGAATCACTGGTCGTCGGTGGTTGTCACAGTAATGGAGCAACCCTTTTATCCATAGTCTAAATACCCAATATTTGGTAGAGAGTAAGAGGAAGAGCAGTAAAGAAAGTATGTGTATTTTATCTGAGAGAGGAAGAGCAGTAGAGAAAGTACGTGTATTGTATCTGAGTCTTTTACTGTATATATAACTAAATAATACAGTAGTTGTCCTCTTATAGGACTCTATCAGATAACTTATCTTCTTACCTAAATAGTCTTTAAGAGCACCCCTTTATGGGTGGACTCTTTATCAGATAAACCCAACATCTCCCACTCATACATAATGGGAGTGCTCTTATAATGTGAGAAACATATTCTCATCTTATCTCTATAAATATTCATACAGTGAAATAGACCGTGCGACCAGCATATTGTGAGAGCTACGTGCTATACATCTGTTAGGAGTATATAGCCTCTTGTCGAGTACAAACCTGCAAATAGATTATAAAGTATGCAATACCCTAGATCATATAAATCACATTTTGATATTCTCTCAAAATCTCAAATATCATTATTGCTTGTATTCACAATTATAACTCATAAGTTATAACTGGTGCACATGTGAACACAAATTAATGAGATTCCATTAATGATCTTCCTCTTCTTACGATTATTTTAACATTAGCTCAACTGCTTTTTTAGATATGTCCCGCCATACCGCATCCATTTTCATGGTTTTTTGGTAACACACTAAGATAGCTAACATTAGACTAAGTCTCAAGTATCTTATCGGAGTCACTGAGAGTACACATTTTATGCCATGATAAGGCTCTGGGTCTCACGTAACAGTAAGTCGAGATTAAACTTATGTTAACTCATGGTCGACACTAGCACACATGGTATGAAACACGTGCTACAACATCTTTTTCCTTTCCTTAAGAAGTGTTTATCTTTATAAATAATGCTGTATAGATGAAATTCAGACACCATACATATCTAAATTCGAGTTCCTTAAACTTACATGTAGCTTACAAAGTAGAGTAGGAGAACATCCTTTCACCTTAATAACCTTATGTCATTATTTAAGCGACTCTACTGATTTAAAGCATATAGCTCTCAAATTATCCATTTGATAATTGTTTTTCTTAAAATCAAGTCTCATCTCCACTTATCACTAAGATAAGGAGGCGGTTGCCTGTATGAGAAGGCCAACCTCTTGTCTACCCGACATACTAAAATATAATTGAAGATTGTACTAAACACTCAATAAATCACGAATATGTATATAAGTAAATCAACTTTATTGATTATCAAAGAATATAATTTTGTGAACAACTGGATAAACAAAGAATAATACAAAATCACTCAAAGTCTATGCAACCTTTGAGACCTAGTGTGTCGCACAAATGCATCTCTAGCTAAAGGCTTGGTTAGTGGGTCTGCTACCATATCTTCTGTAGATATTTTTACCAGGTTCAACCTCTTGTGTTTATACATGTCTCTTGCATAGTTATACTTGATATCTATGTGCTTAGTATCACAATGATGCTTAGGATTTTTGGTTGCATCAACTGCAGCCTTACTATCACAGTAGACCAACACTGGTTCATCATCAGTGTTAACCAACAAGCTTTTCAAGAGCCTATTCAACAAAACAACTTCTTGTGTTGCTTTTGACAGAGCCACATATTCGGATTCCATCGTGGATAGTGCTACACATGATTGCTTCTTGCTCCTCCATGATATGGCACCATTAATAAGTAAGAAGACATATCCTGAGGTAGACTTCCTCTCGTCTAAATCTCCTCCATAATCAGCATCAGTGTATCCAACTAATAGCAAATATTTGCCACCTTGATAACAAAATGCGTAGTCAGCTGTTCCTCTCAGATATCTCATGATCCTCTTTACTACTTGCCAATGTGTTGGGCCTGAATCGGATTGATATCTACTTACCAAGCCAACTGCTTGACAAATATCAGGTCTAGTACACCCGCTTAATCTTTTCTGTCTCTTCAGGAGTCTGAGAACACAAAGATTTTCCAAGTTATGGCCTTTGCTGATAGGAGTGTCAATTGGGTTGCTATTTTTGCATATTAAATCGTTCAAGAATTTTCTTAATGTAATTCTCTTGAAAGAGATATAATAGTTTCTTAGGACGATCTCTTGAAATTTTGATTCCAAGAATATATGCAGCTTCACCCATATCTTTCATCTCAAATTGAGACAACGACCAGGCCTTTACCTCATTTAATAACTCCTTATCATTTCTAGCTATAAGTATATCATCGACATACAATATCAGAATTACAAGCTTATTTCTTAATCTCTTGGTATAAACACAATGGTCTTCATCAACCATAGTAAAACTATTGGATATGATCACATCTTGAAAGTGTATATACCACTGCCTTGAAGATTGTTTGAGGCCATAAATAGACTTCAAAAGTCTACAAACCTTTTGTTCGTGGCCTTTTTCAATGAAACATTCAGGTTGTTCCATATAAATTTCTTCATCTAATTCTCCATTGAGAAAGACAGCTTTTACATCCATCTGATGTAATTCAAGATCTAAACTTGCTACTATAGCTAGAATCAGACAAATTGAGTTAAATCACACAACATGTGAGAAAGTCTCTTCGTAACTTTTCCTTCCAGTTGTGTATAACCTTTCGCCACCAGTCAAGCCTTATATCTCTCAACTGTGCCATCAGCCTTGAGCATAATCTTGAGAACCCATTTGTTCCCAATAGCTCTGCGTTCTTTTGGGAGATCAACTAGTTCCCAGACTTTATTGACTCTCATTGACTTCATTTCATCTTCCATTGCTTTTATCAATTTTTCCTTAGAAGGGCATGAGAGAGCCTCTTTTGCATTTTTAGGCTCGTTTTCTACTTGTAAGAACAACATAAAAAGTTCAGCACCTTCGACATCAAATCGTCGGTGGGGAATCTTTTTACGTAAACCACGTCCTTTTTGTGATTATTCTTCGTTGTTCCTATTTGGATCAACGTTGCTCCCACTTGGATCAAGAACATCTATCCTGCTTCCACTTGGAACAAGATCAGTAACCATCTCGCTCCCACTTGGAATAAGATCCATTTGGTCACTGTTTGATGTCAAATGATTACTTATATTCGCATCCGATGATGAAGGAAGTTATTGATGTGAAACTAATTCATCATTTGTTAAATTTCTCCCAGTCGAATGAAGTGATCTTTGTACATCTTGATCCTCTATCTCAAACAAAGTTAGGTCTTGACCTACCTCTCCCTTTTTAGGAAACTCGTCCTCTAAGAATGTGACATCTCGTGATTCAAATTCAGTTACGCTCCCACTGTCTTGCTGACCTATAAACACATAATCCTTAGAGGTTTCTGAGTATCTTATGAAAATACTTTTCTTTTCTCTCGGGCCTAATTTTCCATGTTTGTGAGAAGAATCATGTATATTGGCAGCGCAACCCCAAGGTCTTAATACACTTAGGTTGGGTGCTCTTCCAGTCCATAACTCGTATGGAGTGGTTACAACTGACTTTGTAGGCACTCAGTTAAGTACATAGGTAGAAGTAAGCAATGCATCACCCCAATAACTAATTAGGAGGTTAGCTTGTGCCATCATTGACCTAATCATTTCTAGAAGTGCCATGTTTTTTCTCTCTGCAACACCATTTTCTTGTGGAGTATTTGGGATAGTCAACTGATGAACAATTCCCTTTTCATCACATAACTCGTTAAATTGAGTTGACAAGTACTCTCGACCTCGGTCAATTCGAAGAAATGTTATGTTCTTGTCTAATTTATTTTCCACTAAGCTCATATAGCATTTGAAACAACTTATTGCTTCTGATTTGTGGGAAATTAAATAGACATAACCAAAACGAGTATAGTCATTTATAAACGTGATGAAATAGTACGCTCCATGACTAGCCCTAACATTCATAGGTCTACAGATGTCCGAATGGACTAATTGCAAGGGATATTCAGCTCTAGTCGCTTTACCGAAGGGTTTTCTTGCAGATATTCCTGCTAGACAACTTTCACAAGTGGACAATTCTGCATGTTCAATGCCAGTAAGCAAACCTTATTTTGCTAACCTTTGCATTCTTTGTTGGCCAATAGGACCAAGTCTAGCATGCCATATATTTACATCACTATCATATTTATATGAGGAAGCAAATATAGAAAAACTAGCATTATTATTAAATGAATCATAATCAAAATCCATAATAATCAAACCTCTGGTCACATGACCAAAACCAAATCAAGTTGAACCTAAAGTCAATTTGACAGAATTGTCATGGAAAAATAAGCTAAATCCAAGCCTAAGAAAAACAATAACATAAATAATATTTCGACGAATTCCTGGAGCATAGAGGACATCATGAGTAGTAGGTGTCGGCCACCACGCAAGACTAACTTGCATGTACCGATCCCTTCAACAGCAACCTAATTGTTGTTGCCCACATAAATCCACTTTGTTCCACATGAAATACGCCGAAACTCCACAAAAGCATTTCGTTCCCTCGTTATGTGGTCCGTTGCTCCCGAGTCTACAATCCACAAATGATTAGATTCAGTCAAAAATACTGAACTAGAAACACAAAATTCGCTAGTTTGAGTTTTGTGAAATACCTTTCTACGAGGCTCAGAGCAATCCCTAGCATAGTGACCCTTTTTGTCACAGTTAAAGCATTTCACCTTTGCAACATTTACACGTTTGGGACGTTTGTTATTGCCTTGTTGTTTTGCCCTTGCTTTTTTAGCAGGCTGAGACTGAGTTGGTCCTCTTTTCTTACCCCAATTCTTTTTCTTTGAGCCACCCTTGGCCTTAGAGCCATATGCAACTCCGCTGTTGGCTTGGCAGCCTCAAGCCGATCCTCTTCCAGCTCAAGAGATCTCCGGACATCTTTCAGAGATGTGATTAGCTGATTGTGGGTCAAATGCATTTTCATATCATCTCAAGAATCGGGTAAGGACCTTATGACAGCTTGAATTTGTTGCTCATCGGTCAACACATGACCAACATCTTTTAACTTCCCAATCATGTTTGACATATGCTTCAGATGTGTTCTCACTGAATGTTCTGGGCGCTTCTTGTATGAATCAAACTTGATAGTTAAGGATCGAAACCTTGCAACAGAACAGGTACCAAACCTATTCTTCAAAGCAACCCAAAGACCCATAGCTCTTTGGTGATCCTTAAATTCCCTTAAGATATCATCATCTAAGGTGCACAACAGCGTAATGCGAGCCAAGTAGTTTTTTTTTTTCAAGCGTCATAAGCCGCACGGTCACGCCTATATTGTGCCGTGGTGCATCCCTCAGGCTCATCCATGACGATGTTAATTGCCTCCAGAGCCTCTTGCTCTTCAAGCACATATTGAACATTTAAGCTCCAAGTTTCATAATTGTCACCATTGAGTTTCAACCCTTTGTTGAGCTCAGCAACAATATTTTTAGCAGCAGTAGACATTCTTTTAAGAAATAAAAAAATAGTGAGAATCTAAAGAAGGAATTTCTAAACGCAAGTACTATGTTCAAAATACATACATATTCGAAAAATAAGCACTAAGTTGATTAAGTTGATAAACACATATATTAATAATGGAGTCGAAAGTTCACTATGTTCCCAGTCATCGTCCAAAAATTAAATACATGAATATTAACCTAGCCAACTACCTAGCTTAATGTCGTAAAACAACGTTTTGTTTTGTATGATCTTATAATCCCGTATGGATCTAAGTTAAACAAATTAACTTGAATTAATTTTAAATTTTATTTAACATATTAAATAAAATAAGTCAAATTTAAACTAATTAACATTTATGTATTCGTTCAACTAATTAACAATAGATTAATATTAAACTAATCAATATTAATAACATGTCAAACAACTTAAACAATATTAAATAATATTAAATTAATTAACATTTCATGCAGTTGAGATTGAGATAATAAAACACTTATTGTTTCATCAAAAATAAAATATAAATTTATATTTATATTCTGAAAATTAAGTTCACTTAACTGATTTTCCTATTCTAAAAAATATGTATACAAAATACATAATCTTTTATTAATCTTAATTAAGCCATCAGCTAAAATAATCTGTTGTAAATATAATTGAAACTAGGCCAAATGCCGATGTCCTTTCTAATATCTGTAAATTTTGAAATGTTGTAAGTGGGCCTTTAGCCCATTGTAGAAATACTGCCAAGTCTTCACTTTGAAGCCCGTAAAGTCTCTGTCTTTTGGCACATGTTTACCATAGAAAATTTGTACGGTAAATTTTTTTTAAAAAAAATACATAATATCTAATTAAGAACACCTTGTAAAGAGATAACCTAGTACTCTTCTTCTACACATAGGCACCGCCAAATCTTTGGAGAAAAAAACTTTTTTTATTTTTAACTCTGCCATTACAGCACAAGAGAGGGAAAAAAGGCCTTGATTTCTTATCTCCTCTTTTTCTTGCTCCAGCCGCCACTATCTTTTGAAGAAAACAAAACTTATTTTTTTTCTCTTCAAATTTGCCATGGACATAGAGCACCAAGCTCCATATTTTTCTTTGTTCTACGCTTTCTTGTACGAATTTAGAAAGAAACGGTTTCTTTCTTAAGAAAAAACTTGCCGGAGCTTATTCCGATGGCAACAGTTTTTGTTTTACGGCGGCTGTCAGTCGGAGCTTTAAAAAAATGGTCTCGTCTCTATTTTGTTTTCTTTTCTTTTGTAACAGAATTCAGATTCTAAAATAAAAACTCATTTCTTAATGAATTCATTACATTTACTGTGTTGAACTTCGCATAGTAGATCAGGTTCTTCTATATTGACATATCAATTCAAAAGAACAAATAATGATATTTTTAGTATCCTGTGATTAACAGAACTTCAAAAATCTGTATCCACCGTCAAACAGCATAAATATTTTGAATAGATAGAAGAACCTAATAGCTGATACAAAACTCATTCATAATCAGTGTTAATACTATAAATATAGTTCTATATTCACGCAATTATATAGTAGAACACTCGCATTTTTTTTTAAAGTCCAGAAAGCCAGCCAATGACATCTGATACCAATGAAGGATTCATATATGCATATATCACAAAATTTATACTAAATAGATTACGAAAAACATTAATCAGAGAACTTAATTGTTCTCCTTATTAGCGGAAGCAGTAGGATCTTTACCACGGTTGGAATCACTGGTCGTCGGTGGTTGTCACAGTAATGGAGCAACCCCTTTATTCACAGTCTAAACACCCAATATTTAGTAGAGAGTAAGAGGAAGAGCAGTAGAGAAAGTACGTGTATTTTATCTGAGCATTTTACTGTATATATAACTAAATAATACAGTAGTTGTCCTCTTATAGGACTCTATCAGATAACTTATCTTCTTATCTGTATAATCTTTAAGAGCACCCCTTTTATGAGTGGACTCTTTATCAGATAAACCCAACATAACCAAATAGAGTGTGAAATGTTTGTGCATGGTTTAATTGCTAGCACATGCCGCTGATTATTCTTGATGGAGAACTACATAAGAACGTGCAGTCGAGACATGTTTTAGAAAATTGAGACGGTTTTGATCTATTTGTTACTATGGCTACTATTAAAGATAGAGAAGTTCTCTTTTATGAATAGAGCTTCCTGTTTGACTTGCTGTAGTTCATATCTTTTTCAAACAACTAATAAGGAGTTCTGAATTTGAGTCTTTGAAAAAATCCAGACGTTGCACATTTATGAAAGTTTAGCGGTAAGTCATGGGTTATACATCACAGAAGTCTTACTTTCATGTTAAGGAAACTTAATATTCATTACTATCTACCAGTATGTTGTTTATGTAGCATGACTAAGGAAGAAATTATGAACAATGATGAACAAGTACTTTGAGATATTCACCGTTAAAAGGCCTGACATGAAAAGTAAGTACCTCTACTATGATCAATTATTTTATTATTTGTGATAATTATAATTACTATACTTACGATTTTGGTATGTGTTACCAATTTGCTATAACTTTGTAGTTACCAGGCATTTTAGTGAAACTAACGTGAATATTACAAGGTATGTACTTGGTTTTGTTTCCTCCAAATGTTGTGCACTTGTGTGTATATTACACCAATGACTATGTTAGGGATATAGAACCAATTCTTTTTAATTTTCCTTATTGTTGGATAGGTTATTCAAAGCGACAAAAATGATAGTACAGATGTCGCTCTCTTACTGTCTCTGTTTCAGTTGGTATGCATTTCATCAAGTTCTCATGTGCATTTTTTATTCCTTACAAAATTCTAAGGATATTGTACTATAATTTTCTTAGTGTAAGTTTAAAAGATAGTAGTAAAAGGAGCGGATTTCTCGAAGAATTTGGAAGTTCTAAGAAATTGTATTTCTCGTAGAAGTACTTTTCTGTAGATTAGTTGTAACTCGATAGAAACTTTGAATTAATCATTAACGTCACTTTTATTAATGACGTCAAAGCCTTATATATTATGCTTGTTGGGGTTTTTGGAATGTGAAGAGTGTGAATGGGAAATGGGTGGAAAGGTGAAAATGTTCCTTTTATAAGGGAAATGCACTTTCTCCCATATTGGTAGAGCAAAAAGCTTTTGTTGGGTTTAAATAGAGAAGTGTTTCTTCTAACTTTTAGAAGGGTTGAGAAGAAGGGGAGCTTCGCGCCGTCGTCGTCGCTCGCTCGTCTCGGATTCGGTCAATAGATATGATTGACTTAATTTTTTGGACCAACAAAAACTAAAAGTATTAATTAATATTAATATTGATATTCCGTTTTTGGAACAGGAATCTGAATTCAATATGAATTCATTCCTCTACTTTAATTTTTCCCGTTATATTTCAATACAGCCACCAAAAAATCTGACTATCTCATCCCTTTCTTCTGCATACAAACAGTAAATGTCGTGTGATTTACTCTGCTTCTTTGAGTTCGCCGAGTTCTATAGTTTAAAGTGCCACTACCGTAGAACTGTAATCCCGTTCCATCTTGGGAGGAATTAACCCGTTAACCTTGGGCAACAGTGACGGGGTTAGATTCCTTAAGGAGACACAAGAAACTTGTGGGCTCGGGATTGTCCGATATATATTGTTTATAAAATTCTTTTTTTCGTATATTCTGATATTTTTTGAACGCATGAATAACAAGCTTAAGGAATCTACGTTATTTATTTTCCGCATTTAAATAATATATCATTTAAGGAGACTAAAACCTTCGTGGTTTTCTACTCCTATTTACTGTTAATTAATCTGTTTGTGGAGACTAAAAGCCTCCGTGGTTTTTCTACTCTGACTGTTTAAACAGTTTGTTTGTATTTGGTTTGAAGATTTAAATACTTCACCGGTTATTGATATTGTTTCTGCTTGTGTCATTTTGACAGAGATGTGATGTTTGGCATTTTATGCCAATGTTTCCTTAATATTTCCGTATGTTTGAGCTTTTTATTCGCCCGTTTTATAGTTTATGAATGTGGTTTTGCACTGATTTTATGTCGTGTGTATATATGTTGTTATGCAGTGCATATGGAGCTTTTAAGAGCATGATCGAGAAAGGAATGATTGGAAATTGATTGAGGATTGGATTGAGCACACGAGGGCACGACACGAGGCGAGTTGCGGAGCAAGGAGGTGCAGTTTTTGGCCTGCCGCGGTTAGCCACGCGCCGCGCCTCCAATAGCGCTCCACTGCTGGCGCATTTTCCCATGCGGCGCGGAGCCAAAGCGCCTGATGTTCGACGTCCTCTGCTTGTCCAGGCGCGGTAGTGGGCGCGGGGCGCCAGTTATAGCGCCCCTGGAGCGTATTTTGACTTCCTATTTCGTCTAGGCTTAGGTCTAACTTATTACCAGGCCTTTGTAAACCTTATAAATACTATTTTACTTAGTTTTTTTATAGAGTTGATACTTTGGAGCAATTTGAGAGCACCATACTTCATTGAACAACGGTCTATTACTAATCTTTCATCTATTACATCATTTACATCATTATTTCATCAATTCATTGCCTTGTGATTATGAATATGCGTGGCTAAATCTTACGTTCTAGGGTTACAGTAAATACATGAAGGTTGATGTTTGAAGATTGATTCCCATTAATTGAATCCCATAACGGGTTACTTATTCTTTCTTGATTTCACTTGTGTAATTATTAAAGCTCGATAATTATGCATTATCTATGGTTTTTAGATTGAACTCGAAAGAGGGAATTTAATTACGTAATAGGAAAGAATAGAGCTAGTTTGTGAATCCGGGCATCGGGGAACCAATTTGTGAGTAGGATAGACATATACTTGCTCGCCTAGTTTAACTAATTACATAATTCGTTAATGCGTGCACGTGATTCAACCCATAGACATATAGGGATTGAAGTAGCCTGCATAGACTGTGAAGAATCGAAAGGTTTTCACAGGTACATTTACTCTGTCAGTTAGTAACCCGGGATTTAAGAAGTGGAATCAATTGGAAAACTCAACTGGATTGTTCGTAACTCTGACCCTGGACCGTCGTCTTAATATTGTTAACAACCAAAGTTTGCACCATTGTTTGACTACACTTCCAGCATCTTAATTACTGCTCTTAGTTACTAAAACTCTCACTATTGAAGAAAAAGATCCCTGAATAGCTTTTAGAAATTTTTTGTTAAGTGTTAGTCTGAATAGTCCTCGTGGGAACGATACTCGATTTATCACTTTATTACTTGTCGACCACGTATACTTGCGTGTGCGTTTGGGAGTAACAAGATGACAAACAGAGTGGAACAAAATGTCCCTGTTGTGAGTGCTACTGCTACCACAATTTCTGGTGCTGCAGGGTCTAGCCGTGCTGCTACTGCAACGGTTATGCCACCTGTGGAAAAGTAGGGAAAATTTTCTGGTGTGCACTTTAAAAGATGGCAGCAAAAGATGTTCTTTTATCCGACCACTTTAAGCTTGCAAAGGTTTATTAAGGAGGATGCTCCGGTCCTGTCTGATGAAATACCTTAAAACGTGTGTTTCCTTGTGATTGAGGCTTGGAAGCATTCTGACTTTCTATGCAAGAATTATATTCTAAGTGGCTTGGAGATGACTTATACAATGTTTATAGTAATGTTGAAACGTCAAAGGAACTGTGGAATACACTGGAAAAGAAATATAAGACTGAAAACACTGGACTGAAGAAATTTGTGGCTGCCGAATTTCTGGATTATAAGATGGTGGATAACAAATCCATTGTATCCCAAGTCCAAGAACTTCAAGTCATTATCCATGATCTCCTTGCTGAAGGTATGATCCTGATTAATACTTATGTTAAGAGTATTAATTATATTATTGTTGATTATTAAGCGCAAGGAGATGTCCCTTGAAGATTTGATTGTACGCTTAAGGATTGAAGAAGACAACAAATCTGCTAAAATGAAGGCTAGTGGAAATACTATAATAGCGGTGAGCAAGTATTGTTGAGCATAATCCAAATCAGAATAAGAGAAAGAAGCCTTCTGGAGGGAAGATCAATCCTAGCAAGAAAAAGTTCAAGGGAAATTGCTACAACTGTGGCAAGAGTGGGCATAAGTCCACGGACTGTCGTGTTGCACAGAAGGACAAGGATAGGAAAAAGGAAAAAGATCAAGCCAACATGGTTGAAGAGAATAAATTGGCCCAAGGAGTGCAAGATATTGATTTATGTGCTATGATTTCTGAATGCTACTTGGCTGGAAATCCTAAAGAATGGTGGATTGATTCTGGAGCCACCCGCCATGTTTGTGCTGTGAAGGAAGCCTTTGCTTCATATGCTCCCGCTGGACCTGATGAGACACTCTCTATGGGCAACTCTGCAACGGCCAAAATTGACGGATATGGAAAGATATGCCTTAAGATGATATCTGGCGAGGTTGTGACTCTAAACAATGTTCTTCATGTTCCTGAAATACGAAAAAACTTGGTGTCTACTGCACTTCTCGTTAAAAATGGTTTTAAGTGTGTGTTTGTTTCTGATAAGGTTGCAATAACTAAGAATGAGCTGTATGTAGGAAAAGATTACCTGACTGAGGGTCTTTTCAAACTCAATGTAATGGTTGTTGACACTATGAATAAAAGTTCAGCTTCTTCTTACTTGCTTGAGTCAAATAATTTATGGCATTCTCGTTTGGGACATATCAATTAGAAAACATTGCGGAAAATGATCAATTTGGAAGTATTGCCTAAATTTGATTGCGAAAAGTCAAAATGTCAAATATATGTTGAGTCTAAATATACTAAACACCCTTACAAGTCAATTGAAAGGGATTCTGAACCATTAGACTTAATTCATACGGACATTTGTGACATGAAGTCAATATCATCTCGCGGTGGAAAGAAGTATTTCATAACTTTTATTGACGATAGCACTCGTTACTGCTATTATTATTTACTTAGTAGTAAAGATGAGGCAATTGACGCATTCAAGCAATACAAAAATAAAGTTGAAATGCAACTTAACAAAAAGATCAAAATGATAAGAAGTGATAGGGGCGGCGAATATGAATCTTCTTTTGAACAAATATATTTAGAATATGGCATTATTCATCAAACAACTGCCTCTTACACGCCTCAATCTAATGAGATTGCGGAAAGAAAAAATCGAACATTAAAGGAGATGATGAATGCCTTGTTAATAAGTTCGGGTTTAATCCAGAACTTGTGAGGGGGAAGCTATATTCACGGCTAATCAAATACTAAATCGAGTGCCAGATAGCAAAACACTTTCCATTCCATATGAAAAGTGGAAAGGAAGGAAACCCAACTTGAATTATTTCAAAGTGTGGGGGGTGTTTGGCAAAAGTGCAAGTCCCAAAATCCAAAAAGGTTAAGATAGGGCCGAAAACAGTTGACTGTGTTTTCATTGGATATGCTACAAATAGTAAAGCATATCGATTTCTGGTTCATAAATCAGAAAATCCCGACATTCATATTAATACGGTGATGGAATCCGATAGTGCTGAATTATTTGAAAATATATATCCATATAAGAAGGAATGTGAGTCAGTTGGTGAAAGATCCAAACGACCTCGGGAAGGAACTAAAGAAAGTACACCAAATGAAGAAGAACTAAGGCGTAGCAAGCATCAAAGAACTTCTACTTTATTTGGAGATGACTTTGTCACTTTTCTTTTGGAAAATGAGCCTCGGACGTTTAAAGAAGCCATATCTTCTTCAGACTCTCCATTTTGAAAAGAGGTAGGTCAATAGTGAAATAGAATCTATTCTGAACAACCATACTTGGGAGTTGGTTGATCTTCCTCCTGGAAACAAACCATTAGGTTCTAAGTGGATTTTCAAAAGGAAAATGAAAACTGATGGCACTATTGACAAGTACAAGACAAGTCTTGTTGTCAAAGGCTATAGACGGCAAGGCTTGTTGTCAAAGGCTATAGACAACAAGAAGGTCTTGACTACTTTGACGCATACTCGCCGGTAGCCAGAATTACATCCATACGTATGTTAATAGCGTTAGCCGCCGTGTATGGTCTTAAAATCCATCAAATGGATGTTAAGACAGCAATGGGATTTGGAGGAAGAAATTTACATGGAACAACCTGAAGGGTTTGTGGTCCCGGGAAAAGAAAAGAGGGTGTGTAAACTTGTTAAGTCGCTTTATGGACTAAAACAAGCACCTAAACAATAGCATGCGAAATTTGATCATACAATGTTGTCAAATGGCTTTTAAAATTAACGAGTGTGATAAATGTGTTTACATTAAAACCACTCCTAATTATGTAGTCATTGTTTGCTTATATGTGGATGACATGTTGATAATGAGTAATGACATTGCCAATATAAATGCTACAAAACGCATGCTAACTAGAAAATTTGATATGAAAGACTTAGGAGTTGCCGACTTAATTCTGGGTGTTAAGATCCATAGGACTCCTCAGGGTCTGGCTTTGTCTCAATCTCATTACATCAATAGTGTGCTTGAAAAATTTAAGTATTTTGATTTTAAAGTTTCAAGGACTCCTATTGATGTAAACCTTGCTCTTAAAAAGAACAAAGGTCAAAGCACGTCGCAACGGGATTATGCTCGTGTTTTGGAAAGTTTGATGTACATCATGAATTGTACTCGTCTAGATATAGCTTGTGCTATAAGTAAACTAAGTCGATACACGAGTAATCCCAATCAAACTCATTGGATGGCAATGAAACATGTTTTGGGATATTTAAAATGCACCCAAGGCTTAGCATTGCATTATAACAAGTATCCTGCGGTCATTGAAGGATATTGTAATGCCAATTGGATCACCGACACAAATGATTCTAAGTCCACAAGTGGGTATATGTTCACACTTGGTAGAGGAGCGGTATCTTGGAAATCATCCAAACAAACGTGTATTGCCCGCTCTACAATGGAAGCTGAATTCATAGCTTTAAATAAGGCCGGTAAAGAAGTTGAATGGCTTCAAAATTTTTTGGAAGACATTTCGTTCTGGCCTAAGCCGTTGACACCAATTTGTATACATTGTGATAGTCAATCGGCTATAGGACGAGCTAGGAATGTCATGTATAACGGTAAGAATCGTCATATATGACGAAGACATAAAACCGCTAGGAACCTACTCTCTAGAGGAATTACCAGTATTGATTACGTGAAGTCAAGGGATAATGGGTCGGATCGGCTTACAAAAGGCCTCACTAGAGAGGCGGTTCAGTCTTCATCGAAGGGAATGGGACTATGGCCAAGGACAAGTCATCACGGCGGCAACTCTACCTAGAAGACTGGAGATTCCAAGAACTAGGTTCAAGGAGAACACAAAGTTGTGTATGACGGTTTAACATTGTCAAAATAAATTTTTTAGTCCATTCTCGTGATGAGACAATGTTCAAGTACCAAGGATAAAACGCTAAAGGCAATTTTTAATGATTATCTAAGTTTGATATTGTAATTATCAAATAGTGTACATCTATGGGATTACACGTTTAGAAATCACCTATGTAAGTGTGAAGTGGAAGCCGCTTCAAGGAGAATTCTGTAGGGCCAATTTTCTACGCACTTATGAAACCAGGCGGTGTTCATGGCTGAAACGAACACAACAGTGAGAAAAAAAGATGGTTAAGGGTTAGTTGTGTGACTTACTGATGCAATGGAAAATACACGGAAGCAACAAACGATACGATAATGCGGAAGCTAAAACAAGATAGGCGATATCGATAACGATATCGAGATATAAAGCAAGACGAGGCTTGAAACGTTTACCTAAGTAGCACCGAGGAACTTGTCTCGATACACCCCGGGTGAAGTCAAGGATCACCTATACTACGCAACTACCCTCAAGAGACACTCGGCTCTCGCAAATAGAATGATCAAAGAGGTTACGATGTTCAACTTGGAATCCACCAAGTGAAATCATGCCCGCTCACGGGTTCTTCATTGAGATTCACTCAAGAAATATATCATTCTACAGTCAAGGTTGATTAATGCAATAAATGAAATGAGGGGTGTATTTATAACACCCCATTACAAGGTTTGCCTAGATTCTGGTCCGCTGGCACTCCACTGGTCTTCGCGATCGCGTGAAAGGAATAGCGATCGCGATGACACTTGAACTCTGAGGCACGAGATCGCGTGGAACATGGCGCGAAGGCGCAGGCTTGACAAAAGCCCTTCGCGATCGCGAAGGTCTGCGCGCGATCGCGAAGAACATATCTTCTTCGTCAGGCAGTGAGCTCTGAAGGTGCTCCCTTGTTTTGCTCTTTTTTGGCTCCCCTGTTTTCTGCACTGGTTTCAGCCCTACTTCCGCTTTGATTGAGCTCCAATGCATTGTCTTCAAGTCATTCCCCGAGCTCATATCATCCATGCCTCGACTTCCAAACCAAGCGTAGGTGTCGATGCAATTTGGGTTGCATCATCCTCCCCTTCTTGAGAAGATTTCGTCCTCGAAATTAAGGCGTCCTCCTCCAAGGTAGCATCACCTACATCAAAAGGCAAACAAAACAAAAGCTCCTACTACAAGAGTAGGTTAGTGCACCAAATGTGGGAAAACACACTCTTATGGTACAACCAAGTATCAATGGCAACAAAGAAGTTCATGTTCCCAAAGGAACTAGCAAGTACTTGGTTCAACAAAGAAGTGCACCCAACACAAGAACAAACAAAGGGATTAAGAGGGCATGGCATATGCAAGATCACGTTATCAAATTCCCTACGACCCCTAAGTTGATTAGTGCACCAAGACTTCCCACGATGCGAGTAGGCAAGTCCAACAAGAGTGAAGGTAAGTGGTGTGGAAAATTCACTCTTGTGATAGAGCCAAGTATCAATACAAATCAAAAAGCTTATGTCCCCAAAGGAGACAACAAGTTCTTGGCTCCATAGTGACAAGCACCCACAAACATGACAAGCAAAGAGACCAATAGGACATGGAACATTCAAGATTAAGTAATCAAAGTTCCTATGACCCCTAAGCTCGTGAGCAACATACCAAACCTTCAATGCGTTACTTTTACATTGCGGAACAATGGCTTTGGCAAGCTCAATTCTCAAAGTGTGGTTAACAAATGGGATGGGATAGGCAAAGTAAGTCAAATCACAATTAGAAGCAATTACCCCACTCCCCTTCTTAAGAGCTCTCATACTCACACTAAGAGATACCTCCTCTCCTCCAATTTCATCCTCGAGACAACCCCTCTCACAAGGTAAGCTCTCAAGGAAGGCAGGGTTAATGGCCTCTTCATCATCATAACCCAAACCAACAAGAGTAGGGTCACTAGAAGATTCATCTACCTCACTCGAAGCTTCAAACAAAGAGTTGTCTATGGAATCAAATCCCTCACAGCACGGAGGTTCCATTTCATTCTCAACTCTAGCTCGATACAACTCACCACCACCAATAAGGATGCCCTCAAACAAAGGATTAGTGAAAGTACGCATCCTATTCTCAAGGTCAAGCAAAGGTGAAGTATCATGGCTAGGTTCATCACTCGCACTTGAGGAGTCATCGAATATAATTCGATCCATCTCACCCACTAGGGACTCCTCAAGGTCACTACTTTTCCCACTACAACACATAGGTCCACCAAAGGCAATTAAACCAATAAGGGCATGATCAAACAACTCATCTTCCCCTTTATCAAAATTTGGTGGTGTGTCATAACAAGGCTCACAAGTATAGTCAACTACCATTTCCTCACCAAAGAGAGGTTCATTGAATATCGAGCTCACACCATGATGTGGCTTATCAATCCTCTCAACTAGTGGTTCACATGCACACACAAGTTGACTAATTGACTCTACGCTAGTTGTAATTTCATCAAAAGTATTACAAGGACCAACTAGCATTGAGTCTTCACAAGACAAAGAAGGATCATGTTCATAAGAAGGTAAAGAAACACTTACTTTTGAGTAGCTCCCGTGAGTACTCACATCGCTTGAAGTGTCATGTTCAAATCCTCCTTCATGAAACTCACAATGTAGGGCTCCTTTCCCTTGTCTTTCTCTCTTACCAACTGGTTGAGGCTCCACTATCTCGCCTCCAAGAGTACGTACACATAAGCCCAAACAAATAGAAAGAGAAGAAGATAAAACATGGTTAGAACAAAGGGTGTCCTCACTCTCACTCAAGATTTCCTCTCCCCTCACTTCTTTCATTTTTCGCTCAAGGCCAATTGTAGGTCCGGGTGATGCTTCACTCTCAACTCGCAAGGGCATGACCATAAGATTGTTGGTTCCGGGCACAAGTTTCATGGGTAACTTGGCCTTAGCGGCTTCCTTCAACTCCCTCATAATCCTATAGTCATTACTTACTTGCTTGGGCGTCAAGGGCTTGAGTACATACTTCCTAGAACCGTGCAAGACCGTGTAAGAGTTGGTCCTACCATCATGTACTACGCTCCGATCATATTGCCATGGTCTTCCAAACAAGATATGGCAAGCTTGCATAGGAACTACATCGAACATTACCTTATCCTGGTAATTTCCAATGCCAAACTCAACCAAGGCTTGCTTCACCACCCTCAACTCTCCACACTCACTCAACCATTGCAACCGGTAGGGATGTGGATGTGTTATAGTAGGCAATTGCAATTGGGAAATCAAAGTCTCACTCACTATGTTAGCACAACTTCCCGAATCAATGATCATTGAGTACACTTGCCCCATCACTCGACACCTAGCATGGAAGAGATTCTCTCTTTGCACATGCTCCGACTCCGCAAGACTCATGGCACCCAAACTCCTCCGTACCACAAGTGTCATTTTAAGCTCATCACCTTGCTCATCATTACCTTGGGGAATGCCCAAGTTGTGGGGAGTGCCCACTTGTTGGGGAATGCCCAATATTTCATCACTAGTACCTCTTTCGATACTCCTTTGGACACTCGAGGCCCATTCCTCCTTGAGGTTATGAAACCTCGAGCTTATAGCTCTCACCTCAGCCAAGAGATAGGCCAAAGTGCTTACCGGGACCTCAACGGTATCGTATACATCTCTGGCCATGTACCTACAAAAAGTAAAAATAAGAGAAAGAGGTTAGAGTAAAAACCCTCACTCGCTCCCTCACCTTTGGAGTGTCACTCGGGTACACTCGATTTAGTGGGTTGTAGGATCACTCAAGCTTGATCTCAAAGGCTTCCTCGTAGATGAAAAACCACCTCAATAACCACTCAAGTCACAAGAACCAAATACTCTTCGGGGTGAGTGGAATTGATGGGACTCGATGGGCGAACAGCTTTATAAGTGAGCACTTGAGCCAAAAATGCACTACGAGTCTTCTTTGAGCTCTACTCTCCTTCTAGGCACGAGTATCCTATACGCACAATGGATTAGTACTAATTAGGTAGAAGTGTTACCCTCAAAGTACTAACCGGAAGTGACGCGATCAAATGTTCAAAGATCGAATCGTCACTAAACGGATTCGGAATTGGATGAATTTTGGTTTGTGATCTAGAAACTCACCATATTTAATGATGCTATGGGAGTTTTGGTGGTCGGAAACAGCTACGACAGCTTTGCGAACAATCTGCCTCAAAAACAAGATTTTTTGGAAATGATTGTTCTTCGCTATCGCGTGGGTTGGCGCGCGATCGCGATGACTTAATTTGTGGAGTTGTCGCGATCGCGTGCAGCAGTGCGCGATCGCGCAGGCTTGCGTTCCAGAACCAGAACCCCGTCTGCAAACTCAGTTTTTGGCACACAAATCACCCCAATTCAACTTGTTGTTCAGTTCTAAGGCTTCCGAAGGGTGTTTTCAACTGAAGTAAACAAGTCCCAATGGTTTTATCAAGCAAACAATGAACAAACAACTTGTTTCAAGAATTTGGAGTAAATTCTTCAAATTTTCAAGAATTTCAAAATTTTCAAAGTTCGATTTTCAGTCCGCTACTCCAAATGACGATATGGGGATACCAAAATGATGGGAAAACTATAAGGAACAATCCCCGATACCAAACATCCAAGAATTCACAACACAAAACAAGTTCTATCAAATTTTGTGAATTCTCAACTTTTGAGATTTGGTTTTCAAGATTTTGATTCACGACTTCAAATCGTATTTCGTGGGTACCAAATCAACAGGAATATGATAACAAGCAATCCCCAATATCAAACAACAACAAAATCGCAACAAACAACGATTTCTAGCAATTTTTTTGTGATTTTCAAGTTTTTTTGGATTTTTTTGTTTTTCTTCCAAATAAGAATTACAAACAACACAATGATAACAACAAGAAGAACAAGACCGAGGATTCGTAAGAACGAAGCCTAGCCGTGCTCTGATAAACTTTAAGAGTGCACTGCAACCATTTCTACCAAAAGCCATAGCTGATGGTAGAGGCGCAACTCACATCTTATACTGCCGGATCAACCCCAAATCGAGGTCCGTCCCTGACACCACCATGACCACCCCGAGCAACGCAACTCCTCCAGGGGGTGGACCCCACAAAGGGCGGCTCCTTATGAGTTTGGACCCAATCCTTGATAGCCCCTTATCATCCCCCCTTTCTTTAAAGCAAGTTCGTTCCCGAACTTCGCATGGTGTAGCCAGGAATCGAACCCGGGTTGGCTCTGATACCAAACTTTAAGAGTGCACTACAACCATTTCTACCAAAAGCCATAGCTGATGGTAGAGGCGCAACTCACATCTTATACCGCCGGATCAACCCCAAATTGAGGTCCGTCCCTGACACCACCATGACCACCCCGAGCAACGCAACTCCTCCAGGGGGTGGACCCCACAACGGGCGGCTCCTTATGAGTTTGGACCCAATCCTTGATAGCCCCTTATCACTTACGTTTTCTAGGTATACACCAAAGCTCAACAGTTCAAAGATATCAAATCTACCGATTGACCGAGTATATCCGATGTATGTTCACTACGGAAAGTTCAAAGGGGAACCTACTTATCCCAATGCAACTAATTCTTTCTTGCAAATCACACAAGTTTGTCATGCATATTTCTATAATATAGCCATTCCCCATTCACTTGGGGGATTGTTGGGGTTTTTAGAATGTGAAGAGTGTGAATGGAAAATGGGTGGAAAGGTGAAAAGGTTCCTTTTATAAGGGAAATGCACTTTCTCCCATATTGGTGGTGGAAAAGACTTTTGTTGGGTTTAAATAGAGAAGTGTTTCTTCTAACTCTTAAAAGGGTTGAGAAGAAGGGGAGCCTTACACCGTCGTCGTCGCTTGCTCGTCTCGGCTTCGGCTTCGGCTTCGGATTCGGTCAATTGATTGATTGACTTAATTTTTTGGACCAACAAAAACTAAAAGTATTAATTAATATTAATATTAATATTTTTTATATTTTATTATTAGTAGTTGGTATTCCGTTTTTGTAACAGGAATCTGAATTTAATCTGAAGTCATTCCTCTACTTTACCTTTTTCCGTTATGTTTCAATACAGCCATTAAGTGTGGACGTTTTCTGAAACAGCCACAAGTGGAAAGGTTGTGTCTCTTCATCTTCTGCCTTCCCTTGGCTATAAATACGTGCCCTTCTTCAGACTTTTTACACACCAAAAAATCTGACTATCTCCTCTCTTTCTTCTGCATACAAACCGTAAGTGTCGTGTGATTTGCTCTGCTTCTTTGAGGTCGCCGGGTTCTATAGTTTGAAGTGCCACTACCATAGAACTGTAATCCCATTCCATCGTGGGAGGAATTAACCCGTTAACCTTGGGCAACAGTGAGGGGGTTAGATTCCTTAAGGAGACACAAAAAACTTGTGGGCTCGGGATTGTCCGATATATATTATTTATATAATTCCATTTCTCGTATTTTCTGATATTTAAAGAACGCAGGAATAACAATGCTAACTATTTGGCTTGGATAATCCATAATTTCAGTAAATCTATGTCTGTGTTAAAGTTTAATCAAAGAGTCTAAAAGTCTAATTGTTTTATTTCACGTATACCTTTGTCACACGATATACAACATGATCGTATTTCAAAGTTTGAGTAACTCAATATGTGCTTCTCTATTTATTTAGGAAGAAGCATTTTTTAACGAAAAGTATGATTCATCTATACATTACTTTTTAGAAAGAAAACTTACTTTTTCTTTGGTAGAAGATTACAACTCTACACGGAGAAGCCAGATTATAGTCGATGTGTCGCCATTGTTGCGTCTTCATCTTTGAGGGAGGTGATTAAACCCATGGAGCCCTAGCTATCATATTTGAATCTTGCACTCTTAAGCATTTTGTCCTTACGAGAAGAACAAACTTGAATAAATATAATACTCCATCCAGTCCACTTTATAAGATGTTTTAAGTATTTTAACACATATTAAAAATATCAACATTTTAATATTAACTAACAATATAATTGACCATATTAGTTCTTATCCAAACTATTATTACCTAGAATTTTATTTTAAATAATTTATTAGCAAGGATGATATTGAAATTTTTTTTTTTGATTTCTAGAAAGATTAAATATTGTGGATCAAGAAAAATAAGCCAAAAATCTTATAAAGTGGACCGGAGGCATTATTAGTTTGTGTGAGAGCAACTTTCAGTATAGTTATTCTTCTCTAATGAGTTGGCTTATGGAATTGTGTGGAAGTTTAAACTAATGGAGAGTTAGTTGTGTTCATACAGGTGAGTTTCTTACTTGATTTTGATAAACAGATATGTTGGGATTGAAAGCAGAGGAATCTTTAAAACACCATACACAGATGTAATTTCTCATGCTTTAGTTTGGACCCAGTGGGATCAGTAACAAATTTCTTGGTTGTATTCTATTGTTAGAAACAGCAATAATTTATATTGGTTTTCATTATCTTTTGGACTTCTAACGTATTAGTATTTGTAATATTGGCAGAAAATTCATAGCATTTACATCCTTTAGCTTCATTTGACTCAAAATGCTTCTGATAAATTATGTTTAAGAATCAAAGATTCAAACTTGATGTAGAGAAATTTGGGTTTAAAGTTTTCTTATTAATAAAGAATTGTAAGTTGTCCTGCTTCATCTGTTGTTATCAGTGAGACTAATCCTCTCGATAACTTTATACATGTAAGTATTTAGTGTTTATTATATTACTTCATCTTTTGTGATTGAAAGCAAACAAGTTTGCAATACACCATGCACCAAAATTACTTGTACGAGATAAAGTATTAGTTATTAGATTGCCATAATTTATTGACAAATGTAGAACATGCTATTTAAGAAATAAGTTCTACGATATATAAAATGGAAATGAAGAACAATGAAGAACCAAAGAGAAAATTAAAATCCATCCAAGGTTTTGAATTTTTATTTCCCACTTTTTAAGGCGTGAAGCATAAAGTCCAATTCCATCAGCCTGGGTTTATTAGTTTATGGCACTATGAGCAAAAGAGAAATAACAGGAGAACGATACTTCAATGTTATTGATGAGATTGAAACCAATGAAAATCAAGAGGTGGAAAGTTTTGCTAGAAATTGTGCCTTTTTCTATGAGATCTAGAAGCACTTCTGCATGTTTAACCTAGATCCAATTTTAGGCCAATTGACAATTAAATTTATATTTGTGGAGTCACGATCAATAGTTTAGATTAACTGTTTAGCCAAATTAATTACGGAATAATGTTAATTGCTAGATTTATCAATATATGCACAAATTCCAATGATGATAATTAACGATATGGAAATAAAATATGATAGAAAATAAATAAAGTCAAAACGTAAATAAAATAGATAGAGGGAACCGTATTGGATCACTTGATCCCGGTGAGGATTCCTTGTCACAGATTATACTTGAAGAATAGAGAGCAAAGTGTCCAACAAATGTAAGCCAAGAACAGTATTGAGCAAGAGTAAGAGAGAGTATTCTTATTGATGTTGTAGACAAAGAATAAATTGTATTTTTCAATAATTCGAGACGAGTGTTATTTGTAGATTTGATAGGCATCAGTTGGGTTTGTAACTGCTGGGTATGTATCCATTCGGATACGTAACCGCTGGGTTGTGTAACCGTTGCCTTCATGACTATTTATTAAGCAATCGCGCATGATTAGGTTGCTAACTGCTCATTCAGATCGTGCTGATCTGGAAAGCGTTACGATACTGCTCTGGGTCTGCTCGTGGTAACCGCCTAGCTAGTTATCTGCCCATTAGCTGTCTGTCTGGAGAAACATCTGCCCGTGCCACGTGGTAGACACGTGTCACTTTTTAGGTGACGTCAGTTTTTATCCAATACAGATAGTCCCCGCACTTCTCGAGCAGAGTCTCTGCTCGAGGAGTGGATATGAATTTTGGTGGGAAGTTTTATCTTGCAAAATCAAATCTTTATATGACAAAACTAGGTGACGTGCGCACTTCATCAGCTATATGACAAGTTTCCATGACGTGCGCATTAAATGCGCGATGTAAAAAAGTAACTGCAACTGGCACGTCTGCACGCTGTCAGCTTCGAAGTGATTACTGCGCGTCCCAAGGGTAAAAGTAATGATTTTAACTGATTCAGTTGCGTGCACACGTCCCTTGATAATTGCGAGGTGACCGCTGCACTTCAGGGCAATGATGATGCTTCGAAACTTGGTTAAACCTACTTTCTCTTTTGATGGTTGGATCTGATCGTGGCCTCTTCGATAGCCTCCACGTGTCTTGCGGGAACTTGATGGGCCAGATTTTCACTCCTATAAATAGGGGTTCGCTGAATTTTAACCCTTTTACTTGCTTTCATCTTATAGCTGCCAAATCTTGAGAAACCCTTGAATATCCTTCAATCTTCCTTCCAAATTTCTCAATTCTTCTTGAATCATGTCTCCCAAGGCTAGGAAAAACCTGAACATGGATGCTGCCGCTGGTAGTTCTTCTACAGCTACCCCTAGGCCTAAGGCTGCTCAGGCCACCGCTGTAGAGATCATCCCCAAAAAGTGGGGCAAGTTGAAAAAGGACTGCAACATCAAGGCTTTCAATAATCATGAAGATGTACGCGCATGGCCGGCGTACAGATTCAAGTCTGGGATCACACCGGAGATGATCCCACCAGTTAGAATGGACTGTAATTGGGACGCAAGTGTTCCTCTCTTGCCGGTGTCTGAGACGGAGAATATCACTTCGCATAGAGCTGAGTGGACAGCTATGTGCACCTACCTATTTACAGTCGGCTGCACATTACCCCTGCACCCTGTGCTCGAGAGACTCTGCAGGGAGTATTTACTCTGCCCGAGGCAACTGTGCCTCAGCATGTATAGAATAGTGACACTTATGGATTGGTTTGCGGAAGAAACTGACCAAATTTTTGAGTATGAGCATTTTATTTCTTTGTATAGTATACAAATCTTCAAGGATGGCTTTGTCAATGCTAGGATGCGCGGGAGCAAGGGCTTCATGCGCAGTTCTGAGGATACAAGCGACCGGGGTTGGCTGCATCGGTATGTATTCGTGCGCACCTGTGCGCACAGGTCTTGTCCTTCAACTCTAAGACTTTTCTCCCCGAGATCTGGAACAAGAAGCGTAAGTCCCCGAGTTTTCCTTTGAGTTTCTCGTGCTTCCTCTTTTTTTTTTTTTTTGTCTGCTTATTTCTTTGACTCTTCCTTACAGCCACCAAGCGACCCTACGATGAGCTCATATCAATTGATGAGCTGACGGCATTGGTTGAGGCGATCCTGAAGTTCTCCCCTGAGCAGAGGGAATGGGCGTACTTTGCTGCGCAAAAGAGTCTAGCCGTGAAGACTCACGGTGAGAACTTTCCGCTGTTATAGCCATTTCTTTTCTTCGTAGTTTTGTTGTGTTTGACCGTTCTACCTTTTGTAGGTCTGGGTACTCAGGGAGACTTCTTTCCTGCTCCTTCCTCTCAGGCCGCGCCGTCAGGACCTGTTGCTGACCCTGAGGCTGAGGTTGCAGCTATAAAAGCTTCAGCGGATGCACTGCGTGGGAGGGAAGGTGGTGAAGAGCTTTTTTCTAGTGGCCTCAGCTTCTTAAAGAGGAAGAAGAAGGGCCAAGGCAAGGGCGGAGCACGGAAGAAGTCTGCTCGTAAGACTTCTGCTGCTGCCGGGCAAACCTCAGCCGTTGGGGGTGAGACCCCGCCTGACCCTTCAGAAGAGAGTGCTAAGACCCCTGCTGAAGTCCCCGAGTCTGCATGGGGAGAGGGTTTAGACAAGGAGGTAATTGACGTTTCAGATACTGAGACTGAAGCTAATGAACCTCTTGTGCGAAAACCCTATCTTCAGAGTGACAAGAGGAAGGTCGAGGAGGAAGCTGCCCGTACTCCGGAGAGGAGTCCCCAAGTTGATGACGGGGTGAAGGCGGCTCCTTCTCGTGCGGATAAGGGGAAAAGGAAGATTGGTGAAGAAGAAGAAAAAGAAGAAGAAGAATAAGAGACCCCCCAAGAGGGTGGCCAAGGTCCTCATGTTTTTCGTTTCGAGGAGCTGGAGAACGTGGCCGATGAGGGGGCGGCTCCCGTCGGTCTACATGAGTGCGACACAAGAGATCCCGGAGTGGAAAGTGATTTCGACATGTCAAAGACGAGGCTCACCCAGCGGATCATCATCAGCGGTCAGACTGGACTCAGGGACATCAGGGGCGTGCGCTACCCCTCTGAGCAGGCTAGGGAGCCCAAGCACTGCGAGAGGAAGTGCACTATGAAGCTAGCCCCCGATGTCAAATTTGTGACCAGGCCGGGTAGTTTAGCCAAGGCGGTTTCATCGCTCATTGGTCCCCGAGAGGAGTGGACAATGAGGGAACTGAGCGATGAGGAGTTGGCTTTTGCTATCGCCGCCGATTCTGCCTGGGTAAATGTTTCCCTTAATATTGTTTGCGTCGGAAGTAATTCCAACTTTATACTTTCTAACTTTACTTTCTGTTTGCCTCCTCATGCGAGTATGATGTCTGCTGAGCTGATGTTCCGCTCCAGGATCAACAACATCGATCAAGTACTCGAACTAAAGGAGGAGCTGCTGGAGACTCTGAAGGAGAATAAGGCTCTGGCAGAGCAGTGTGGTCTCCTTGGGGGTGAAGTTAACCGATTAACTGAGACTTACAAAGAACAGATTGAACGGATTAAAGAACTCACCAAGGAGAAGGACTTTCTTTCTGAAGAGAAAGAACGGTTCGCACGATCTGCTCAGAGCCTGGAGGCTTTGCTTGAAGAATGCAAATCTTCGCAGAACAGGGCGCTCGATGAGTGTAGATCTTATGAGATGGACCTGCTGAGGGCTACGGAAGAGTCTACTAAAGCTCGAGCTGAGATACAAGCTTCCAAAGATCAAGTTGCCCAGTCGATGAGTGCTCAAGGCGCGTTATCCAAGGACTTAGCTAACTTGCGTGATCAATTCGAAATCAAGGCGAAGCTCACTGTACTCAAGGCCAAGCGAACCTTGCTCGAGCAGGTTCACACCGGTTAGATCAACGTCGAGGAGACGATGCTGAAAACAAAGCGCGCTGTTCGCGATGTAAGGCAAATGCTAAACCTTTCTCCTGAAGAGTCTGAAGCAGATGAGGATGAAGAGGATGAAGAGAGCTCGGGTGACGAGGACAGAGCTGATGGAGCTGGTGCATCGGGTTCTGGTCGTAGTCCCCAAAATTGATGCCCCCCCAGTTTGGTTAGGTTGCAAGTTTGCGCATCTGGTGATAGCCGGATGGTTGGTTGTGGATAGAGGTCTCTTAGGGACTCTCTGGTCCTTTTTCGGCCGGTTCTATTGGCCTTGATCACTCTACAAAATTTCTATCAGCCGTTTTCGGCATTTTATCATTTTGTCAGGATAATGTATATAATTTCAGATCTTCTTTAATTTAATGACTGGATGTTGCCTGAATCTTTGATCTTTCGCTTGGATGTGTTGTGGCCTTCATGCCTTTTGTTTCAGAGCTTTTTAGAAGTTTGAACTTTGCTAAGTTCTGGTCTTCAAAAGTCTGTCCGAATGTTTTAACTTAGCCTTTCCCAAGGAAGAGGTCATAAGTCGTGAGTAATCTGCGCAGATGTTCTATTCTGACCGAGTCGTGGTCGATAGATTTTGGCCGAATCGTTGGCCTTTGCGAACAACTTTGCTTATCGCCTTGATAGTTGAAAGCTGTCGCAGGAAATTTGTAGCTTTAATTCTGGCCGAGTCGCTGGCCTCGTGAACGACTTCTGTTATTTTTATGGAAGCTTGTCACATAATAAGTTTTTGAAAACTCGCCTTTTCACAAGGTCTTTTGCCTTTATGAAGGTCTGACCTGGCCTACAGGCACCTCTCACCACCCTCGTTGTTTTTATGTTGGGACACGGTAAGTGATAACATAAAAAGAGTTAAGGCTGGTCGTAGATAAAAGAACACATATAACCAAACGAGGAGTGTGTCCGTTGTGGGATTCGAACCCACAGCCGCGAAGTTGAAGAACTTCGAGCTCTACCAGTTGATTCAACTTCGAGCTCTACCAGTTGAGCTAAACGGATCTAGCCTTGTTTAGGCCGTTAGTACCATTTAGAAGAAGTATAATAAAGGTAAGAATTGTCACAAAAGTAAAAGGTAGGAAGAAAACAACTGACTGGTTTACCACTTAGAAGTGATACCTTTTGAGGTGAATCACATTCCAATTGTTTGGGACAATGGAGCCGTCTGGTCGTGCTAAGCGGTAAGATCCCTTGTCGACTGAAGCGACTACCTTGTAGGGGCCTTCCCAATTAGGGCCTAGCTTCCCCGAATTTGCTTCTTGCGTGTTTTGGGACACTTTCTTTAGTACAAAATCTCCAACCTGAAAACTTCGTACGCGCAGTCCCCGATTGTAATATTGTTCAATTCGTTCCTTCTGGGCGACTACTCGTACGAGGGCTAGTTCCCTTCGCTCTTCGAGGAAATCCAACTCTTTGGAGAGATTGACCGAGTTGGACTCTTCAGTGGCATGTGCATACCGTAGGCTGGGTTCTCCGATTTCGGTTGGGATTAAGGCATCCGCACCGTATACTAATGAGTAAGATGTCTCTCCTGTGCTCATCTATATTGTCGTGCAATAAGCCCATAGCACACCGGGCAGCTCCTCTACCCAACATGCTTTGGCCTGCTCGAGGCGCTTCTTGAGAGACTCGACGATTATTTTGTTTGTTGATTCTGCTTGTCCGTTGGCAACCGGGTGGTATGGAGAAGAAGTAATCCTTTTGATGTGCAGGTCGTCGAGGAACCTAGTCACTTTCTGGCTGATGAATTGCGGGCCGCTGTCCATGACTATTTCCTTAGGTTCTCCAAAGCGACACACGACAAAACGCCAAAGGAAGTCAATGACTTCCGTTTGTCGTATCTTTGCATACGCTGCCGCTTCGACCCACTTGGTGAAATAATCGGTGATGATCAACAATAAACATAGTCCTCTTGGTGTGGCGAGGAGAGAGCCAACTATGTCCATTCCCCATTTCAAGGATGGCCACGGGGAAATTATTGAGTGGAGCGGTTTTGTCGGTTGATGAAGAAGATGTGCGAACCTTTGGCACTTATCACATTTTTTGACAAACTTATTCGTGTCCTTCTCCATCTTATCCCAATAGTACCCTGTGCGAATCAACTTGCGTGCTAATGCCTTGCCCCCGGAATGATTACCACAACAACCCTCATGGACCTCCCTCATCATGTAGTTGATCTGGTTTGGACCTAGACACTTTGCGAGAGGTCCTGCAAACATCTTGCGGTAAAGGTCACCATTGATGGTAGTATATCGAGCAGCTTTTTTTCTGAGTTTGCGAGCGAATTTTGCGTCAACGGGCAGACTTCCATGAATATAATTTGTAATCTCATTTCGCCAGTCCCAAGTTGCATTTATAGCGTTAACTTCAAACTTTTCTCGGTCTATGGCTGTGCAGAGTAGTTGAACGACAGTCGAGGAGCTGGCCACTCGCATTTCTGCTACTTACCCCAGATTTGCGAGAGCATCTGCCTCATGGTTCTCTTCCCGTGGGATTTGGAGTGCTTCCCATTCGTCAAACTGGGCCAGAAGTTTTTTACACGGGCAAGGTACACTTGCATTCTGGATTCTCGTGCAATGAAGCCTCCGGTCACCTGGTTGACTACCAGTTGAGAGTCACTCTTAAGTCTGATGATGTTTGCTCCATAGCTTCGGGCTAACTCCAATCCTGCAATTACGGCCTCATATTCGGCCTCATTATTAGTAATAAACGGGCACTTGATGGCCTGCCTGACGGTCTCTCCGGATGGGTTGATAAGAACCAGTCCAAGACCTGACCCTTTAACGCTTGAGGAGCCGTCAGTAAATAGGGTCCATACACCAGAGGCCTGCCCAGCATAAAGAATGGCATCCTTTTCTGCCACAGGATATATATTAGCGCTAAAATCTGCTACGAAGTCCGCTAGGGCTTGTGATTTTATCTCTCCCCTAGGCTGATAGGTAATGTCTAATTCACATAGTTCTATAGCCTATTTAACTAACCTTCCCGAAAATTCGGGTTTATGCAAGACATTGCGCAAAGGAAAGGTTGTAACTACAGCTATCGAATGACCTTAAAAGTAAGGACGTAGCTTATGGGCAGAAGTTACTACTGCTAAGGCCAACTTTTCTAAGGGTTGGTAGCGTGTTTCCACATCAATTAAGGCTTTGCTAATGTAATAGATGGGAAGGTGTTGACCTTTCTCTTCTCGAACCAGAACCGCGCTTACCGAGGATTCTGAAACTGCCAGATAAATCAGCAACTGCTCCCCGTGTTGAGGTGTAGAGAGCAATGGTGGGTTGGACAGGTACTTCTTCAGATCCTTTAGCGTTTGTTGGCATTCGGGAGTCCAATCGAACTCCTTGTTCTGCTTCAGGACATCGAAGAAACTTTTGCACCGGTCTGACGAGCGGGATATGAATCTTCGCAGGGCTGCCACCCTTCCAGTCAATTTCATGACGTCTTTCCGGTTGTGGATTACGTCTGGGATTGACTCGATAGCTTTGATCTGAGTGAGATTGACTTCAATTCCGCTCTAAGAAACGATGAAGCCTAGGATTTTTCCCGACCCGACTCCAAATTCACACTTCTCCGGGTTGAGCTTCATGTTGTATTGGTTGAGTATTCGGAAGGCTTCCTTCAAGTGCGCCAGATGATCTTCTGCTCGTTTTGACTTGACCAATATATCATCAATGTACACTTCCATGGTCTTACCGATATGGTCGTGGAACATTCGATTGACCAGGCGCTGATTTGTCGCACCTGTATTTTTCAACCCAAATGGCATAACTTTATAACAATACGTACCTCTGCAAATTATGAATGACACTTTCTCTTGGTCATCGGGATCCATCAATATCTGATTGTACCCAAAATATGTGTCGAGGAAGGTGAGCACCTCGTGCCCGGCTGTTGCGTCAATCAGCTAATCTATCCTGGGAAGAGGATATGAATCCTTTGGACAGGATTTGTTCAGATCTGTGAAGTCAATGCAGACTCGCCATTTGCCATTTTTCTTGGGCATAATGACCACGTTGGCTAGCCAGTCTGGATACTTAACTTCACGCACAGATCCAATCTTCAATAGTCGATCGACCTCATCGTTGATGATCTGATTCCGGAAGCTCTTTGTTGACGCTTCTTTTGCTTTACCGGGTGGTAGTATGGGTCGACGTTCAACCTGTGAGAGATAATATCTGGAGAAATACCTATCATATTTGCATGAGACCAGGTGAACGTCGTGTGCCGCTCCTTGAGGAACTGGAGGATATCTCCTCGTAAGCGCTCGCTCAATTCGGTCCCTAAGTAGACCTTTCGCTCCGGTCTGTCCGCGAACAATTCTTCGGGCTCCAAAGCTTCCACGGTTGGTATGTGAATTTCCCGCGCCTCCAGCTTTGTGATGAATTCCGGGACCTCGTACTTTGCTTCTTCGTCGGCTACTCTTATCCCGGTTGCTGTAATTTCTATTTGCTCTCTTTGGGCAGCTTGAGGGCCACCGAATAGCAATCTCGAGCATAGCGTTGCTCTCCTCGAACCTCACGTACTCCCCACTCTGATGGGAATTTCAATACTTGATGATAGGTGGAAGGAACAACTTGCATATCATGGATCCAGGGTCTTCCCAGGATAATATTGTAAGCTAGGTCCGCGTCGATGACATGAAATGTCGTCTCCTTCGCTACCCTTTCGGCAAGGGTCGTAAGAGTAATCTCGCCAAGGGTCTTCTCACTCAAGTTGTTGAAGCCGAAGAGAACTCGAGATACCGGCACGATCTTCTCCGACAGTTGCATCTCCTTTACAACTCGTGACTGTATGATACTCGCTGAACTGCCCGCATCAATGAGCACTCTTTTGACATCAAATTCTGCCACGTGCAATGTTATGACTAGTGCGTCAACATGTGGGAATTGCAAACCTTTTGTATCTGAATCCTCAAATGTTATCGCCTCCTCTGACCGTGGGTGCTTGGTCTTTGTAATAGAGACCTTTGCGTACTTCTTCGCCGTGAAACCGACGGAGTCCACTTCGATCCCTCCCGAAATAACATTGACTGTCCTCTTCGGGGAGGATGCTCGTGAAGGGCCAGACTTATTCTGATGAGCCTTCGCGTGAGTTTGCTTTCCCTTCTCGGTCAAAAGCTCCTTCAAGAACCCCTGTTCAATAGATGTGCAACTTCGTACCTTAGGGCCTTTCAATATTCTGTGGTATGACCGTGGTCGCGATGAAATTCGCACCATAGGTCCTGGTTTCTCTTGCCTGGGTCGGTTTTCATGTCCTTTGGCCATTTAACCTTCTCACCCATGTCTTTGAGTGCCGCAATTATTTCAGACATTTCGACGTTGAAGCTTGGTAGACTTGGGGCTCCACGGGCGCTTGATTCTGGATCGTCTCTCCGGGATAGCCCTCTGTTGTTCCGGCTGCGTCCTTTGGAGTTGATGCGTGACTGGTCCGGATACGGTTCATAACGCACATCTGACCTTTCTGACTCCATCTTTCTGCCAGAGCCTCCGCTCCGCGATTGATTCTTCCCTTGGGCACTGGTCCCTATCAGCTTATCTTCATCAATACGTACCTTTGAGTTGTAGCGATTGTAGACATTTGACCAACTGGCTGCTGGAAATTCGCGAAGGGATTCGTATAGCCTATGCGTAGCCTCTAAGCTCTTGACATCCAAGCTATTGGTGAATGCAATGGCCGCCCATCTGTCCGGTACTTTGGGCAGCAACATGCGTTCCCGTTGGAAACGATCCACGTACTTACGGAGAGACTCGTCGGGGTTTTGCTTGATCTCGAAGATATCTTCTACACGAGTTTCCATCTTCTGAGTGCCTGTGTGGGCTTTCACGAACAGCTCAGCCATCTCTGCAAAGGACCCAATGGAGTTTGGTGGCAACATTGAGTACCATCGTAGAGCGTCGTTCGCTAGCGTCTCCACGAACTTCTTCAGTTGAACTGATTCGATCTCGTCATCGGTGAGACCGCTTGCTTTTATGAAGTTGCTGAACATCATGAGATGATCGTTGGGGTCAGATGTCCCACGATATCTCGGAATGTTTGGCATCTTGAACGTCTTCGGTATCGCCTTTGGCGCTGCTTCCTTCTTCCAAGGTCGCTGTGAGTAGCGTTGTACATTGACTTTCTTCAACGTGGGTGGAGCGCCTGATATCTGGTCAATTCTCTCATGGAGAGACTTCTGAAGCACTTCCTGGCTCTCCTTGAATTGCTTGGTGAGGGCCTCCACGACGATGCCCATTTCAGGGGACGCCATAGATCCTCCGTTTCGATTTTGGTTGACTTGGGTCGCTGGATCCACGGTTCCTCCGTTGTTTCGCTCCCCACCTTGCCTTGAAGTGTGCGAAGAAGGAGCATCTTGACCTGGTGCTGCAGTATCAGCCCTTGCGACTGGAGGGATTTGCCCTCGGAGAGAGTTTATTGCCTCGTTTTTTCCTCTGTTAACCTCTGCTTGTTCCTGTATAAATTCAAAGATCCTCTCCTGGAGGTTCCTCTGGTCAGGGGAGAGACTCCTATGGCGTCGTCTCCTAGGCGAGGTTGCACTATGAGAGTGCCTACGCCTGTTCCGCTGCCTGACAGGTCCTTGGGAATTTTGTTCCTGCACGTTGGACGAGTAATCTGGAGAATAATTGGGACTTGGTCAAGGGGTACGTACCTGACTTCCGCCCACTATAGTTCGTTGTGAACCACTTTCTGCCATGTTAGTTGTAAAACAAAAAGATCGACAGAAGGGCTTCAACAAGTAGAAGCTTCCTGGCAAAGCTTCAAACAAAGAGGTTGGGCTGTTCACTTCATTGATTTGACTTCACTTTACTTAAGATTAAAGATATTAACCTATGAAGGCTATTGACCGGCTCCCACTGTAGTCGCCAAATTGTTTAACCTAGATCCGATTTTAGTCCAATCAACAATTAAATTTATATTTGCGGAGTCACGATCAATAGTTTAGATTAAGAGTTTAGCCAAATTAGATGCAGAATAGTGTTAATTGCTAGATTTATCAATATATGCACGATTTCCAATGATGAAAATTAATGATATGGAAATAAAATATGATAGAAAATAAATAAAGTCAAAACGTAAATAAAATAGATAGAGGGAACCGTATTGGATCACTTGGTCCCAGTGAGGATTCCTTGTCACAGATTATACTTGAAGACTAGAGAGCAAAGTATCCAACAAATGTAAGCCAAGAACAGTATTGAGCAAGAGTAAGAGAGAGTATTCTTATTGATGTTGTAGACAGAGAATAAATTGTGTTTTTCAATGATTCGAGACTAGTGTTGTTTATATATTTGATGGGCATCCGTTGGGTTTGTAACCGCTGGGTGTGTATCCGTTCGGATACGTAACCGCTGGGTTGTGTAACTGTTGCCTTCATGACCATTTATTAAGCAATCGCGCATGATTATGTTGGTAACTGCTCATTCAAATTGTGCTGATCTGGGAAGCGTTACGATACTGCTCTGGGTCTGCTCGTGGTAACCGACTGGCTAGTTATCTGCTCGTTAGCTGTCTGTCCGGAGAAACCTCTGCCCGTGCCACGTGGCAGACACGTGTCACTTTTTAGGTGACGTTCGTTTTTATCCAATACACTGCAATTTTTAATTCTTCCGGGCAATCTACCAGATTTTATAAATAATTTATTTTTTATTTACTTAAATCTTGATGATTTAGAACACTAAGCTTTCACAGGTAATAGAAAATTATATTAGCAGTGTGGTAATATTAAAAAAAAAGTGATACTGCAATACCAAAAAGTAAGGAACAAATAAGTTATTTTGATGGCAATGAATTTTTTCTGTTCTTATTACAACATAACTTATCAAACAAGTCAAATCATATATAAATATATGAGTAATATCAGTTAATATTCTATGTGCATCACACGAGTTCTAATACTAGTATTATTTACAACAACAACAACAACAAATCCAGTGTAATCCCTCAAGTGGGGTCTGGGGAGGATGAGATGTACGCAAATCTTACCCCCACCAAGGTGGAGAGGCTGTTTCCGATAGACCCTCGGCTTAACAATATAATTGAAAATTTTGAAGGCAAACAAATATTTTAAAAATAAGATAAAGACAAACAAGGTAAGAAACACCTTAATGCTCAAGAACTCATAAAACTACTATAGTCATGGCAAACATAAGAGACCAATACCGCAAATGGCAAGATAAGACTACTATGCATAAGAACAATACAGCTAAAAAGACAGCAATCAAACGCCTTTTACCTAACCTTCTACCCTAATCCTAGACCTCCACGCTCTCCTGTCAAGGGTCATGTCCTCGGTGACCTGGAGGTGAGCCATATCATGTCGAATCACCTCACCTCAATTCTTCTTTGGTCTGCCTCTACCTCTCCGCAGACCCAGCACAACCAGCCGCTCACACCTCCTCACCGGTGCATCGCTGCCCTTTCTCTTCACATGGCCGTACCATCTCAACCTTACTTCTCGCATCTTGTCCACCACTGAGGCCACTCCCACCTTATCACGAATGACCTCATTCCTAATCTTATCCAACCTCGTGTGCCCACACATCTATCTAAGCATACGCATCTCTGCTACACTCATCATCTGAATGTGTGTGGTCTTGACTGGCCAACACTCTGCGCCGTACAGCATAGCTGGTCTAACGACCGCTTTGCAGAACTTACCTTTAAGCATAGGTACCACTTTCATATCACATAGGACACCAGACGCGAGTCTCCACTTCATCCAGCCTGCCCCTATACGATGGGTAACATCCTCGTCAATTTCTCCATTACCTTGAATGATAGAACCAAGGTATTTGAAGCTCCTCTTTTGGTGAACTGCTTGCGAATCGAGCGTCACTTCCACCTCTGTCTCCTGCAACGCCTCACTAAACTTGCACTCCATGTACTCTGTCTTTGTTCTGCTCAGCCTGAAACCCTTAGACTCTAAGGTATGCCTCCAACACTCCAGCTTATCTTGGACTCCACTGCGAGTCTCATCGACCAACACTATATCGTCGGCAAATAACATACACCATGGAACCTCCCCTTATATGCCCCTAGTCAACTCGTCCACCACCAAGTATTATTTAAACGTATAATAATTTAAATATTCTTTTATGAAAGACTTAATTTATTTTTTTAATTTAATTTTGTTAATTGTAAAAAGTAAAATAAAAATATATAATTTTTAATTAATAGGAATAATGTTACACCAAAAAAGAGAAGCTGAGAATAAAATTTTATTTACATTTGAGAGTTATATTGGTTAAAATAATTAAAATTAGTATGGTAAATAAATATTTTTGGTAGAGATATTTTTGTCTTGAAAAATTAATAAACTATTTCAGCTTCCACTTCTACTTCTGCTTCTGGGAGAAAAAGATATTTTTGTCTTCGAAAATTAATAAACTATTTCTGCTTCTACTTCTGCGTCTGGGAGAAGTAGAAATTTGTAGCTTCTCCCCGACAGCAGAAAAACTGCTTCTGCTTCTTATCAAAACCGGTTTTTTTTTTTTTTTTTTTTTTTTGCCAAACACCCTTTTTTTTTTTTCCAGACGGCAATTCCAAATATTTAATAAAATCCTCATTGGCTGGCCAAACATCTTAAAATTCTTCAAAAGTGCTTTTTTCTTGAAAAAAAATGCTATGCAAAACTTGGCCAAACATGCTATTAGCATCGAAGAAAAATATTTACACAAAATTTTTTCTCAACTTGGATTCCTCATGTCACGACCCAAAATCCAAATAGGTCGTGAGGGCACCCAACTAAGCCTGTCGGATACTTAATGACGATTAAATAATATAAACTTCTCCACGAAATATATAAATATCTCAATTCTAATTCATAGAATAAATTAGGAAAGTAGAAGTATCCCAACAATGAAAGATTTAAGTACTCCCCGAATCATGAACATGTAAGAGTGTCGAATAAGTTATACAACTCGAAAATTATGGAATACATCAAATGAAAAGATAAACTATGTAGGTGGCCACCATGGACGAAGAGTTCGCTCACCGTTAAGAATAAGATGCTCCGCCTCGATCAATGTTGATGCTCACTAGTAGATGGCGTCGAATCTGCAAGACATAAGTAAAAAAATAAAGAAAAAAAGAGGTGAGTCGAGTGACTTAATAAGCGGGGATAGGGCTCCAAGTAAACTAGCAAGTTGCTTGATGTTTGGTATTTTATGCCTATATTTCCTTAATATTTCCTCACGTTTTAGTACCTTATTCGCTCGTTTTATAGCTTGTGACTGTGGTTTTACACTGATTTTATGTCGTGTGTATGTAGGTTGTTATGAAGTGTAATTGGAGCTTTTAAGAGCATGATTGAGCAAGAAAAGATTGAATTTTAATTGAGGATTGCATCGAGCACACGAAGGCACGACATGAGCGAGCAAAGGAGCGAGAAAACACGAAAATTGGCCTGGCGCTGTAGGGCATGCCCCGCGGGCCCCACCGCGCCCAGTGTCCCTGCGCATTTTCTTGTGCGACGCAGCCCAAAAGCGTGAGACTTTCGACGTCTTCTGCCTAGTGTTGCGCGATCGGGGGCGCGGGGCGCCCGTTATGGCGCCCCTGGAGCGAATTTTGACTTCCTATTTCGTCTAGGATTGGGTCTAACTTATTACTAGGTGTTTGTAAACACTATAAATACTCTTTTACTTAGTTTTTCATAGGAGTTCAGACTTTGGAGCAAATTGGAGAGCTCATAACATCAAGACAAGGGTTTTTCTTCCTACCATTAATTTATTACATCATTATTTCATTATTACATCAATTCCTTGTGTTGTTATTATGAGTATGCGTAGCTAAATCTATCGTTCTAGGGTTAGAGTATTACATGAAGGTTGATGTTCGAAGATTGATTTCCATTAATTGAATCCCATAACGGGTTGCTTATTCTTTCTTGATTTCACTTGTGTAATTGTCAGGGCCCGATTATTACGCTTTATCTATGGTTTTTAGATTGAACTCGAAAGAGAGAATTTAATTACGTAATAAGAAAGAATAGGACTAGTTTGTGAACCCGGGCATCGGGGAACCAATTTGTGAGTAGGATAGACATATACTTGCTCGCCTAGTTTAACTCATTACAGAATTCGTTAATGCGTGCACGTGATTCAACCCATAGACATATAGGAATTGGAGTAGCCTGCATAGACCGTGAAGAATCGAAAGGTTTTCACGGGTACATTTAATCTGTTAGTTAGTAACCCAGGATTTAAGAAGTGGAATCAATTGGAAAACTCAACTGGATTGTTCGTAACTCTGACCCTGGACCTCCCCTTATTACTGATAACAACCAAGTTTTGCTCCATTGCTTGAATTCACTTTTACCATTTAATTACTGTTCTTTAGTTAACAAAATCATCACTATTGGAAAAAGATCCCTGAATAGTTTAAATAAATTGTTTGCTAGAACTCAGTCTGCATAGTCCTCGTGGGAACGATACTCATCTTATCACTTTATTACTTGTCGACCACGTATACTTGCGTGTGCGTTTGGGAGCAACAAGCTTTTGGCGCCGTTGCCAGGGACTAATTATTGACTGATTTCTTTTTGAACAGTTTATTACTTACTATTCAGGTTTAATTTTTGTTTTGAGTTTTGTGCTGTTTCAGGTATTAGGTCCTGCTCGATCTTTACCTACATGAATGGCAGAAGACCAAGCTTTAGCTGTGCGAGATGTTGCTCTCCCCAGCCTGGAGGGAGTAGCATCGAGCATAGTTAAGCCCGCTATCACCGGGGGATTTGAGATTAAGTCCGGCATGATTCAGTTGCTGCATGTGACTGGACAATATGGTGGATTACTTCATGAGGATCCGCAGCAACACATTCAGAACTTTCTGGAGATCAGTGATACTTATACACCAGCGGGTGTTCCTACTGATTATGTTCGCTTGACGTTGTTCCCGTTTTCACTGATTGGGGCAGCAAAGAAGTGGTTAAAGGCTGAAAAGTCTGGGTCTATCACTACTTGGGAGGATTTGGCTAAGAAGTTCTTGGCTAAATTTTATCCGTCTGCCAAGACAGCCCGGTTGAGGAGCGAAATTATGTCCTTCAGACAGTTAGAAGGAGAATCCTTGTATTCAGCCTAGGAGCGATTCAAAGCTCTATTGAGAGATTGTCCACACCACAACCAATCCAATGAGGTTGTTGCACACACTTTTGTTGAGGGGTTGAACCAGCACACTAAGATCGTGGTAGATGCTGCTGCTGGAGGCCAAGTACTGGCCTTAAATTTTGATCAGATTTATGATTTACTTGACAAGTTTTCGCAGAGCAATCCTGATTGGCAGGGAGATGGTAGAGCTATTACGTAGAAACCTGCAGGGGTACTTCAGTTAGATGCAGTTTCAGAGCTAAGGGCGAGGATGGATGCTATTTCCAATCAAATTAGCAAGTTAGCTCTGCAAAAGGCTCAGGAACCAGTGGCTCCAGTGCAACAACTCCAGAGCTTTTGTGAGGTTTGTGGTCAAGACCATGCTACAGAGGTTTGCTCTTCTAATCCAGAGTCAGTTTATTACGTGGGTAATCAAAACAGGCTGCAGGGTCAAAACCAGTTTTGTAATGGGTATTATCAAAGCAATACGAGAGCCCCGAATAATTACCACCCACTTCCAGCCCCACCACAGCAGGTTAGCAGTTCAGTTGAAGATATGCTAAAGCAGATAATGGCAGGCCAGCAGAGAATGATAGCTGACACTGCAGCCCATGCACAAGCCATACAAGATCTTGCCAATGCTCACAAGAACCTAGAGCACCAGTTGGGGCAGTTGGTGGGAGAAATAAGCACTATGAAAAAAGAGCCTGAACAATGTCTTGCAGTGACTTTAATAGAAGGTGGAGAGCTGATGGCCAAGTCCGAGGAGAGAGCTGAAATAAAAAAAGTTGAAAAAGTGGAGAAGGTAAAGAAGAAAGAAGAGAGAAAGGAGGCACCTCTGCCGCCTCCACCATTCCCACAGAGACTTATACCATCGAAGGATCTGGCCTAGTATCAAAAATTTGTAAGTATGTTGAAAGAACTTCAAGTTAATATTCCTTTGACTGATGTGTTTGAATTGATGCCATCCTTTGTGAAGTTCTTAAAAGAAATTTTAGTCAAGAAGAAAAAGCCTCAAGAGATAGATACAGTTGAGTTAGTTGAGGAGTGTAGCACAATCTTGAGCAAGCTACCTCCAAAACTTCAAGATCCTGGGAGGTTTACTATTCCTTGTACCATTGGAGGGCATAATATCACTGGTGCCTTGTGTGATTTGGGTGCGAGCATAAATCTCATGCCTCTGTCTGTTTGCAAAAGGTTAGGGCTAGGAGTAATCAAGCCCTCTTCAGTTACTCTTAAGATGGCGGATGGATCACTCACTCACCCTGATGGTAAGTTGGAGGATGTGTTGCTAAAAGTTGGTAAGTTTACATTCTCTGCTGATTTTGTAGTCCTAGATTATGAAGAGGACCGAGAAGCTCCAATCATTTTGGGGAGACCATTCTTAGTCACCTCGAAGGCAATTATTGACATGGAGCTGGGTGAGATGACTGTTAGAGCGCATGGAGAAAAGGTTACTTTCAAGGTTTATAATGAGAAGGGGCACATAGCTAAGGTGGAAGAGTGCTCTATGATTGAAGGTGCCAAACAAGAAGATGAAAGTAAACCACATGTGAAGTTGAAGATGGGTTTTCTAAAAGAAGGGAAGAAAGTAAAAGTTCGGCGTAAGAAGAGAAGACATAAAGGCTGGAAGTGAGCTAAAAGTGTCGTCGTGCCACGACGTTAACTAAGGCGCTTCTCGGGAGGCAACCCGAGTTTGTACTTGTATTATTTTATTTATAGTGTCACGTAGTTGTTGTTTTTCCTTGGATTGCAGGTTCATGTAATGTCGAGGCTAAGTGTGGGGTGTCCTCACCCTTGCCTAATGTTGATGATCTGTTGGGGGAAGTCTGAGTACCTCATACTATATGGAAGCTTGGAGGATGCTAGCACCAAGGACTAGAATCTTCAGGGAAGTTTTCTTTACCTTGCGCTTGCTTATTTTTAGCACTGAGGATAGTGCTTAGTTTAAGTGTGGGGTGGGGAACTACCCTTTATTTATTTTTGAGGTTAGGGATGCATGTACCATAGGATTTTTCTTTTGTCACTTGACTTTATTTTTATTTGTTTCTTGCTTTAATATATGAAAAAAATAAAAAATTAGAAAACCAATGAAAAATTGCAAAAAGATTTTCCTTTTAGTTTTGTTAGTGGTACATGCCATCCACCCCGTGGTTTTTCTTATGGCCTCGGTTCTTTTCCACGGGGAGGCCTTTGAACCGGGTAGTTTTTTTATTTTTAGGATTAGGATAGTTAGTTGTAGATGACCCTAGACGTAGGAAAAAGGTAGAATGCTAGGTGCCTTTGATGTGTTTGATACCGGTGGACTTGAACTTGATTGCATGTGCTATTTTTGGTGTCCTTGGGTTGTAATTTGATGCATGCCTAAAAAGAAATTGGAACGACCCCCTTGAGATGCTTGAGTCCGCTAGCTTGACTTTATCGTGAACCTTTGTGCATTAGTGCTTAAATTTCCACAAGTTGCACTCTAGATGCTTGGTTGAGAGTTATTGATAGAACCTTTTTGTGTGGATTGTGTGCAATGTGTGTTGTGAGGCATATTCTTGTTTACTCCATGTTGCATATTAATGTCTAGAACTTGCCCCGTGTGTGTGCAAAGCGAAATCCTAGGTTTGCTCTAGTTGGGAAATGATACAAGGCCTTCTTTTGATTTGCCTACCCTTACATATATACCTTGAAAAAAATTGTTGTGATTTCTTTGACCCTTTTTGTTGGCACCCACACCCGAGCCTACCCATTTGTTCTAAATTGTATCTTTTGGCCCTTTACTCCTTAAGCACTTTAGTTGATATTGTGTAGTTGATTGGAGTTGTGGTTGGAATTGGGAGGTTTTTGAGTGGAACTAATGAAGGGGAATAATTGTTAAAATTGTGAAGTAGTGAAAAGCATTGGCAAGGTTGGAAGATAATGAAAAAGAAAAGAAAAAAAATAGCAAAGTTGAAAAGAAAAAAATTGTGGAAAAAGAAATAAAGAGAGAAGGATATCCATTCCTTGCTAGTGTGTGCTTAAAAGAAAAAATTGCTACTTGTGTGAAGGTGTATATGTAGAAGTTGTTGATTTGGGTGGCTTGATGAGATTGATGATTAATTTAATTGTGATGTATTAAAGTGCTTAGGGAGGTAGTCACTATTACCATATGTATCCTACCCGCACCTTAGCCTACATTACGACCTTTCTAAAGTCCTAGTTAATCCCGATTGGAGTGAGCTTACATTAGTGGAGTCCTACACTACGGGCAAGCCTATGGTACATCGTGTGTGACATGTGAGATTTTCATGAGAGTGAGTGAATTCTTTCTATGCTATTGTCCCCGTTCTATTCTTGATATTCATGGTTGTGTGTGATATTTGGGGGGCACTCTCTTGCTTCATTTTGGTGAGGGCACATGGTTTGCATGAAATAGGTGAAGTTGATGGCTTCTTGGTTGAGTAGATAGGTGTGATTTTGTGGGAGCATGGTTGCGTTAAGTTGAGTTTGTGCATTTGAGCTATTTTGGGGTGGTTGTTCTCATATTTTTGGTTGTGGTAAATTGTTGGCATGTTGTGGATCCATGGTAGTCATGTGTGCATTGGTTCAATGATCGGTATCAACCATAGTCATAGGTAGACCTGTTTTACCTAGGTTGGGAAGTTAGTTGTGACTTGCTCGAGGGCGAGCAAGGGTTCAAGTGTGGGGTGGTGATGTTTGGCATTTTATGCCTATATTTCCTTAATATTTCCTCACGTTTTAGTACCTTATTCGCTCGTTTTATAGCTTGTGACTGTGGTTTTACACTGATTTTATGTCGTGTGTATGTAGGTTGTTATGAAGTGTAATTGGAGCTTTTAAGAGCATGATTGAGCAAGAAAAGATTGGATTTTGATTGAGGATTGGATCGAGCACACGAAGGCACGACACGAGCGAGCAAAGGAGCGAGAAAACACGAAAATTGGCCTGGCGCTGTAGGGCATGCCCCGCGGGCCCCACCGCGCCCAGTGTCCCTGCGCGTTTTCTTGTGCGACGCAGCCCAAAAGCGTGAGACTTTCGACGTCTTCTGCCTAGTGTTGCGCGATCGGGGGCGCGGGGCGCCCGTTATGGCGCCCCTGGAGCGAATTTTGACTTCCTATTTCGTCTAGGATTGGGTCTAACTCAGTCTGCATAGTCCTCGTGGGAACGATACTCATCTTATCACTTTATTACTTGTCGACCACGTATACTTGCGTGTGCGTTTGGGAGCAACAAGTTTTTGGCGCCGTTGCCCGGGTTCACAAACTAGTCCTATTCTTTCTTATTACGTAATGAAATTCCCTCTTTCGAGTTCAATCTAAAAACCATAGATAATGCGTAATAATCGGGCCCTGACAATTACACAAGTGAAATCAAGAAAGAATAAGCAACCCGTTATGGGATTCAATTAATTGAAATCAATCTTCAAACATCAACCTTCATGAAATACTCTAACCCTAGAACGATAGGATTAGCTACGCATACTCATAATAACAACACAAGGAATTGATGTAATAATGAAATAATGATGAAATAAATTAATGGAAGGAAGAAAAACCCTTGTTCTTGATGTTATGAGCTCTCAAATTTGCTCCAAAGTCTGAACTCCTATGAAAAACTAAGTAAAAGAGTATTTATAGAGTTTACAAAAGCCTAGCAATAAGTTAGACCCAAGACTAGAAGGAATAGGGAGTAAAATCGCGCACAAGGGGCGCTATAACTGGCGCCCCGCGCCCCGAAAAGCGTGCAAACGACCATAACACGCCTCCAGGCTTCGTGCCTTAGCCCTGCGTCGCATGCCAAAAGCGCCAGGCCACTGCGCGCTACAGGCTGCGCGGCGCGGGCCCTAGAGCGCCAGCCAACAGTTGCTCTTTTCCGCCCCAAAACTCGACTCGTGTCGTGCCTTTGTGTGCTCGATCCAATCTTCAATCAACATCCACTCAATTCATGCTAAATCAAGCTCCGAAACGCTCCAAATGTATCGCGTAACGACCTACACACGAACAACACAACATCAGCGTAAAACCACATTCACAAGCTACCAAACAAGTGCAAAACAAGCTCAAATGTGCGGAAATATTAAGGAAAAGTAGGCATAGAATGCCAAACATCACCACCCCACACTTGAACCTTTGCTCGCCCTCGAGCAAATCACAACTAACTCCCCAACCTAGGTAAAACAGGTCTGCCTATGACTATGGTTGATACCGACCATTGAACCAATGCACACATGACTACTATGGATCCACAACATGCCAACAATTTACCAAAACCCAAAAATATGAGAACAACCACCCCAAAATAACTCAAATGCACAAACTCAACTTATTGCAACCATGCTCCCACAAAATCACACCTATCTACTCAACCAAGAAGCCATCAACTTCACCTATTTCATGCAAACCATGCGCCCTCACCAATATGAAGCAAGAGAGTGCCCCCCAAAAATCACACACAAAACCAATATCATGACTAGAACGGGGGCAATACAAATGAATTCACTCACTCTCATGAAAAAATCTCACATGTCACACACAATGTACCATAGGCTTGCCCGTAGTGTAGGACTCCACTAATGTAAGCTCACTCCAATCGGGATTAACTAGGACTTTAAAAAGGTCGTAATGTAGGCTACGGGGCTGGTAGGATACATATGGGTAATAGTGACTACCTCCCTAAGTACTTTAATACATCACATTCAAATTAAGAATCAATCTCCTCAAGCCACCCAACCAACACTTTTACACATACACCTTCTCACAAGTAGCATATTTCTATTAAACACACACTAGCAAGGAATGGATATCTTTTCTCTTTTTATTTCTTTTTCTACAATTTTTTCTTTTCTATTTTCAACTTTGCTATTTTTTTTTCAATTTTCAATTTCATCCAACCTTGCCAATGCTTTTCACTACTTCACAATTTTTACAATTATTCCCCTTTATTAGTTCCACTCAAAAACCTCCCAATTCCAACCACAACTCCAAAATATCAACACAATATTAATTAAAGCGCTTAAGGAGTAAAGGATCAATTCAAGTCAATTTAGAAAAAATGGGTAGGCTCGGGGTGTGGGTGCCAACAAAAAGGGTCAAAGAAATCACAACAACAATTTTTTTCAAGGTATATATGTGAGGGTAGGCAAATCAAAAGAAGGCCTTGTATCATTTCCCGACTAGAGCAAACCTAGGATTTCGCTTTGCACACACACGGGGCAAGTTCTAGACATTAATATGCAACATGGAGCAAATAAGAACATGCCTCACAACACACATTGCACGTAATCCACACAAAAAGGCTCAATCAACAACTCTCAACCAAGCTTCTAGAATGCAACTTGTGGAAATTCAAGCACTCATGCACAAAAGTTAGCAATCAAGTCAAGCAAGCGGACTCAAGCATCTCAAGGGGGTTGTTCCATTTTTTCTTTTTCTAGGCATGCATCAAATTAAAACCAAGGACACCACAATTAGCACATGCAATCAATTCAAGTCCATCGGTATCAAACAAATCAAGGGCACCTAGCATTTTACCTTTTTCCTTAGCCTAGGGTCATCTACAACTAACTATCCTAATCCTAAAAATAAAAACTACCCGGTTCAAAGGCCCACCCGTGGAAAAGAACCGAGGCCATAAGAAAAACCACGGGGCGGATGACATGTACCACTAAAACAACTAAAAGGAAAATCTTTTTGGAATTTTTCATTGGTTTTCTAATTTTTTTTTTTCTTTTTCATATATTAAAGCAAGAAACAAATCAAAATAACGTCAAGTGACAAAAGAAAAAGTCCTAAGGTACATGCATCCTATCCTCAAAAATAGATAAAGGGTAGTTTCCCACCCCACACTTAAACTAAGCACTGTCCTCAGTGCTAAAAATAAGCAAGCGCAAGGTAAAGAAAACTTCCCTGAAGATTCTAGTCCTTGGTGCTAGCATCCTCCAAGCTTCCATATAGTATGAGGTACTCAGACTTCCCTCATCAGGTCATCAATATTGGGCAAGGGTGAGGACACCCCACACTTAGCCTCGACATTACATGAACCTGCAATCCAAAGAATCACCCAAAGTAATATACAATTATAAAAATACTAATAAAAATAAATAAAAGTAAAGCAAGCAAATTGGGTTGCCTCCCAAGAAGCGCCTTAGTTAACGTCGTGGCACGACAACACTTTTAGCTCACTTCCAGCATTTACGTCTTCTCTTCTTACGCCGAACTTTTACTTTCTTCCCTTCTTTTAGAGAACCCCTCTTCAACTTCACATGTGGTTTACTTCCATGTTCTTGTTTGACACATTCAATCATAGAGCACTCTTCAACCTTAGCTATGTGCTCCTTCCCATTATAAACCTTGAAAGTAACCTTTTCTCCATGCGCTCTAACAGTCATCTCACCCAGCTCCATGTCAATAATTGCCTTCGAGGTGACTAAGAATGGTCTCCCCAAAATGATTGGAGCTTCTCGGTCCTCTTCATAATCTAGGACTACAAAATCAGCAGAGAATGTAAACTTACCAACTTTTAGCAACACATCCTCCAACTTACCATCAGGGTGAGTGAGAGATCCATCTGCCATCTTAAGAGTAACTGAAGAGGGCTTGATTGCTCCTAGCCCTAACCTTTTGCAAACAGACAGAGGCATGAGATTTATGCTCGCACCCAAATCACACAAGGCACCAGTGATATTATGCCCTCCAATGGTACAAGGAATAGTAAACCTCCCAGGATCTTGAAGTTTTGGAGGTAGCTTACTCAAGATTGTGCTACACTCCTCAACTAACTCAACTGTATCTATCTCTTGAGGCTTCTTCTTCTTGACTAAAATTTCTTTTAAGAACTTCACAAAGGATGGCATCAATTCAAACACATCAGTCAAAGGAATATTAACTTGAAGTTCTTTCAACATACTCACAAATTTTTGATACTGGGCCAGATCCTTCGATGGTAATAGTCTCTGCGGGAATGGTGGAGGTGGCAGAGGTGCCTCATTTCTCTCTTATTTCTTCTTTACCTTCTCCACTTTTTCATCTTTTTCTATTTCAGCTCTCTCTTCAGACTTGGTAATCAGCTCTCCACCTTCAATTAAGGTCACTGCAAGACATTGTTCAGGCTCTTTTTTAACAGTGCTTCTTTCTCCCACCAACTGTCCCAACTGGTGCTCCAAGTTCTTTTGAGCATTGGCAAGATCATGTATGGCTTGTGCATGGGCTGCAGTGTCAGCTATCATTCTCTGCTGGCCTGCCATTATTTGCTTTAGCATATCTTCAACTGAACTGCTAACCTGCTGTGGTGGAGCTGGAAGTGGGTGGTAATTATTCGGGGCTCTCGTATTGCTTTCATAATACCCATTACCAAACTGGTTTTGACCCTGCAGCCTGTTTTGATTACCCACGTAATAAACTGACTCTGGATTAGAAGAGCAAACCTCTGTAGCATGGTCTTGACCACAAACCTCACAAAAGCTCTGGAGTTGTTGCACTGGAGCCACTGGTTGCTGAGCCTTTTGCAGAGCTAACTTGCTAATTTGATTGGAAATAGCATCCATCCTCGCCCTTAGCTCTGAAACTGCATCTAACTGAAGTACCCCTGCAGGTTTCTGCGTAATAGCTCTACCATCTCCCTGCCAATCAGGATTGCTCTGCGAAAACTTGTCAAGTAAATCATAAATCTGATCAAAATTTAAGGCCAGTACTTGGCCTCCAGCAGCAGCATCAACCACGATCTTAGTGTGTTGGTTCAGCCCCTCAACAAAAGTGTGTGCAACAACCTCATTGGATTGGTTGTGGTGTGGACAATCTCTCAATAGAGCTTTGAATCGCTCCCAGGCTGAATACAAGGATTCTCCTTCTAACTGTCTGAAGGACATAATTTCGCTCCTCAGCCGGGCTGTCTTGGCAGACGGATAAAATTTAGCCAAGAACTTCTTAGCCAAATCCTCCCAAGTAGTGATAGACCCATACTTTTCAGCCTTTAACCATTTCTTTGCTGCCCCAATCAATGAAAACGGGAACAACGTCAAGCGAACATAATCAGTAGGAACACCCGCTGGTGTATAAGTATCACTGATCTCCAGAAAGTTCTGAATGTGTTGCTGCGGATCCTCATGAAGTAATCCACCATATTGTCCAGTCACATGCAGCAACTGAATCATGCCGGACTTAATCTCAAATCCCCCGGTGATAGCGGGCTTAACTATGCTCGATGCTACTCCCTCCAGGCTGGGGAGAGCAACATCTCGTACAGCTAAAGCTTGGTCTTCTGCCATTCCTGTAGGTAAAGATCGAGCAGGACCTAATACCTGAAACAACACAAAACTCAAAACAAAAATTAAACCTGAATAGTAAGTAATAAACTGTTCAAAAAGAAATCAGTCAATAATTAGTCCTCGGCAACGGCGCCAAAAACTTGTTGCTCCCAAACGCACACGCAAGTATACGTGGTCGACAAGTAATAAAGTGATAAGATGAGTATCGTTCCCACGAGGATTATGCAGACTGAGTTTTAGCAAACAATTTATTTAAACTATTCAGGGATCTTTTTCCAATAGTGAGGATTTTGTTAACTAAAGAACAGTAATTAAATGGTAAAAGTGAATTCAAGCAATGGAGCAAGACTTGGTTGTTATCAGTAATAAGGAGACGGTCCAGGGTCGTCTTGGTTGTTATCAGTAATAAGGAGACGGTCCAGGGTCAGAGTTACGAACAATCCAGTTGAGTTTTCCAATTGATTCCACTTCTTAAATCCCGGGTTACTAACTAACAGATTAATTGTACCCGTGAAAACCTTTCAGTTCTTCACGGTCTATGCAGGCTACTCCAATCCCTATATGTCTATGGGTTGAATCACGTGCACGCATTAACGAATTCTGTAATTAGTTAAACTAGGCGAGCAAGTATATGTCTATCCTACTCACAAATTGGTTCCCCGATGCCCGGGTTCACAAACTAGTCCTATTCTTTCTTATTACGTAATTAAATTCCCTCTTTCGAGTTCAATCTAAAAACCATAGATAATGCATAATAATCGGGCCCTGACAATTACACAAGTGAAATCAAGAAAGAATAAGCAACCCGTTATGGGATTCAATTAATGGAAATCAATCTTCAAACATCAACCTTCATGAAATACTCTAACCCTAGAACGATAGGATTAGCTACGCATACTCATAATAACAACACAAGAAATTGATGTAATAATGAAATAATGATGAAATAAATTAATGGAAGGAAGAAAAACCCTTGTTCTTGATGTTATGAGCTCTCAAATTTGCTCCAAAGTCTGAACTCCTATGAAAAACTAAGTAAAAGAGTATTTATAGAGTTTACAAAAGCCTAGCAATAAGTTAGACCCAAGACTAGAAGGAATAGGGAGTAAAATCGCGCACAAGGGGAGCTATAACTGGCGCCCTGCGCCTCGAAAAGCGTGCAAACGACCATAACACGCCTCCAGGCTTCGTGCCTTAGCCCTGCGTCGCATGCCAAAAGCGCCAGGCCACTGCGCGCTACAGGCTGCGCGGCGCGGGCCCTAGAGCGCCAGCCAACAGTTGCTCTTTTCCGCTCCAAAACTCGGCTCGTGTCGTGCCTTTGTGTGCTCGATCCAATCTTCAATCAACATCCACTCAATTCATGCTAAATCAAGCTCCGAAACGCTCCAAATGTATCGCGTAACGACCTACACACGAACAACACAACATCAGCGTAAAACCACATTCACAAGCTACCAAACAAGTGCAAAACAAGCTCAAATGTGCGGAAATATTAAGCAAACAAGTAATATTCATCTGTAAACTTCAAAGTACCATGGCACTATCATTGTAACTCGAGGATACGTACTCAACCACGTTGTACTACAATAATATGCACGGAACTACATCATGCTATGATAATAGGTACGGAACTACATCGTACTATAATAATATGTACGGAACAACATCGTACCACGATAATATGTACGGAACTACATCGTGCTTCAATTATTTGTATAGAAAGATTTATCATACATAGGGTATGGAGCAAGTCCACAAAAAAAAGGAAATACACTTACCTCGTTCTGAAGCTCACTAGCTACTCAACAATGATTTTCCTTTTCAAATCTCTTCCAAGAGTTATCGCTCTAATAAAGCAGGAATACAATCAATACCAAAGCTACGGTTAAATATTCCAAATCGTAAGCTAAAAGAATTAAGAAATCAACTTAAAAGTTAACCCCAAACCCACATGGTCAAACCCCAAAATGGAACTTACAATCGGGTTACCCATAACCACACGAGTCTGAGTATATTACTATGTCTCGGTCTTGATAGGAAAATGTCAAATCTCAATTTTACTAAAAAATTAACTTAGGGTCAAATACCATTTTATACTTCTCAAATACCATTCCATTGAGGTGAAACATATATCCTCTCATATGATCAATATAAAATTACATACGCTCAATATATTAAAGTTATAGTCTTAAAATAATAATCACAATTATTTAGAAGGAAAAAAAATGAAATAGATCACTTGATACGAAACAGGGACGAAACTGACGTTGCAGCAAACGAAATTGGAACAGAAAAACACCAGAAAGTTCCCGGTATTTATGGAAGACGTGAACAAATTCACTAAATTTCATCTTAATGTTCACTTTTCACAAACCCCTAATCATCACTGATCATTGCCATCATTATTCAATTTTCATCATGACATAATAATTATCTTTAATCTTATAATTTTAATATAGTAACAAAAAGGTAGAAATCTATTTGAATGGCTACTTTAATAAATACACTAGTAGGAAGAAACTTGTGAAGAAAGGGGCAAAAGGTCCATATAAGTTTGAATAGAAGGATTTACGACAAGACCAAGTCAAATGTAAATTAGTTTAAGTGTGAGAGTTGAAGTGTATTATTTAAGAACTTGTGGGTTAATAAAAAGTCTTCATATTTACCAAAACGCCCCACTTTAAAACGAAAAATCAAATATTTCATTTCCCCCTTCCCACTTTACACTCTCTCCCCCTATTCAAATCATTTCAAATTTTATTTCTCTCTCTTCTTTTCTTTTTCCCTCTTTTTTCTTCTTCCTTTTCCTTCTTTCTTCTAAAATTCTTTTCAATTTCCATTTCATCACCATCTATGTTATTTTTCTTTCTTCTTTTTCTCCATATTATTTTTTCTTCGTTCTTCTTTTTTTTGTTCTTCTTCGTCCATGTTTCATTCTTTTTCATATACTTTTTTAATTCTAGTCTTTTACACATCTTTTCGGATGTGTAAACATATTTTTTATATATTTATACAAATTTGAAGATGTTTTCACGGCTGGAAAAAATGTATGCATATGTAATATGTATACATATAATAATATGTGCACACATCTCGACTAATATATGCACATATTATTATATATATGTGTACACATCCTTTTATTAGACTGGTGGAAGGCGGTGGGGTGGTGGTGGAGGGTGGTAGAAGGTGGCGGTTAGGTGGAGAATAGTAGAAGGGGGTGGTGGATGGGTGGTGGAGTGGTGGATGGGGGGAGGGCGATAGGGGTGGGGGCTGATGAGAGGCATGGGCTGAGTATAGGGGAGATGAGAGGTGGGGACTTTGTGTAAGTAAAATAATTTGAGGGCTTTTAAAATGCTAGTCATTAACACTAATCTTAAAAGTGTCACTCTCACCTATTTTTTAAGACTTGAGTCTCTTTTAATTATTTAAAGACTTAGGAGTCTTTCTCACCCAAAAACCCCAAAAAACTTACTTGATATTTAAACTAATTTGAGAACTCAACTGCAGTGGCACTGTCGGCTCCTCATTTGATTTATTTTCCCAAATTATTTCTCTTCTTTATCATTTGTTTCTAACAAGTCAAGGTATTGTCCTTTATATGTCATAAAAATGAACTAGTAATTAGTTATGGGCCTACTTTATTATTTGGAATTTTAACACTATGTATCTTTGAAATCCAAAGTATTTACCCACCCTACCCATTAAAAATTACACTACCCATGAAATTAAAAGTATTTAACCAATGTACCCATTTATTATTGTATACTTTTGTTATACATTATGTGTGTATACCTTTATGATATACTGCATAAATTATAGTATATAAGTTTGGATGGGTAGGACATGTAAATAGTTTATTGGTAGGACTGATAAATATGAAACTTATGGGTAAAGGTGGGTAAATATTTTGATTTTGATGGGTATTTTCGTAAACATCCCTTATTATTTTCACAAGTTAAAATAGTTTAAGGCCCAATAATAAAATGTCTATTTGGCCCAATAGCCATCTAGCTAATTCTTTATCAAAAATATTCACTGCGTGCCCTTGCTAAGACCTAGTCTTAGCAAATTGCCCTCACTTTCAAATGTTTTAAGTAAATGCTCTCCACATCATCCACCCCTCTGAGAAAGGACTCTTTTGCCCCTGAGTAAACCTAATTCACATTGAACGCATTCCTTTCTCTCTTTCCCAGTTTCCTTCCTTGTTTCTTCTTAGTGTGCTGGAGATTTATGGGTTTGTTTTTCTCTCTTTTTCGTATGTTTATCTTATGTTTGTTCTATTATTTTTCTTTAAAATGTAATTTTTATTTCGCTAATGATTTATCTGTATTTATTTTTTCTTGTAATTTATTTTTATACTTATTGTTTATATATTTATCTGTTAGTTTTTTTTCATTTGGATGGATGATCGTTTAATTAAGTTTGAGCTTCGCTTGTTTTTGGTTGATTATGGTGATTTGAAAGTTTTTACTGGTTATAGCTATTAGATTTTGTTCTGCTCATTGTTTAGAGCTTAAAGTCTTGGTCATGGCCAAGAGTTGCATAGAATTTTTCTTCAAGTTGGTTATTGCATTAGCTTTTAAAGTCTTTGCCATTGCCAATATTTGCAGAGATGTTCCGTGTAAGTTGTCGCTTCCAGCAGCACTTAGAATCTTGGCTATTGCCAAGAGTTGCAAAGACTTTGTCTGCAATTTGTTCACTGCAGTAGAGGTAAAAGTCTTGGAAATTGCCAATACTTTTACAGATTTTCAGTGTAAGGTCCCCTTGCACCAGAACTAAAAATCTTGGCTATTGCCAAGAGTTGCAGAGACTTTCTCTGCAAGTTTTTCAATGCAGTATAGGTAAATGTGTTGGCAATTGCCAATAATTGTAGAAGTTCTACAAGTTGCCCCTCCCACTAGAGTTTAAAGTGTTGGCTATTGGCAATAGTTGTAGAGACTTTTTTCTGTAGTTTGCTCTTTTCATCAGTCATGCATTCTGTAGTTGTTGGTGTGTTTTTCAGTTGTCTTTGCTTTTGGCCTGTTGACTTTGAATTATGGTAATGACATAGAAATTTTTCAGCATATTAATCATGAGTTCATGATGGCACTTCGTAATTTATGTTTCCTTGTCTTTACTTGTTGTTTTGTTATCATACTATTTTTTGTAATTTTATTTGTTGAATATGTATATTCTATCTTTTGTTCCTATAGGAAGGAGATCAATTTTAAAATTTGAGCACTGGTTTGATGCCAAAGGTTCTTGGGGTGGTGATGTGAAGTATAGTAGTTTGGTTAGTGAATTTTTGACGGAGCGCCAATTGACATTGTTGAAAGGTGGAGTTTTCGAAAAATTTATGGAGTTGGGTGATCTAAATTTATGAAGTATTTTTGTATATGGTCTTTTCATTATTGTTTTATTATTTTGTTATTATGTGTTGTTATTGTTATTTTTTAAATTTTGCAGGTAATGGATATTGAATCTTCTGATCATGATCATGTACATTTAGATGTGGTGGATGATTTTATAAGTTAACCAAGATTTTCTGATGAAGGTGCCAGGAAGAGGCAAAAATGTGATGTGGGTGATGAATTTCCGAATTTTCGTTTGTTACCTCCGTCGCAAGATGATCCGTGTAGTAGTCCAAATAGGATTTTTAGTACTACAAAAGAGTTAGAGAAAGTCGATGAGTATTTTTAATTATGTGTGTTTCATATTTACTCTTTTTGTTATGTTTATGTAAACAAGTACATTTGGATGTTTGATATTTTTGTTATTTTAAAGACTGGAGTTGTTTTGAATAGGATGAAATTGAAGTGTTAGCAATTGCAAGACTTCAATGCATTTTAGTTGTTGTGGGGTGAAGGGATTAGATGGTAGGCAAGACTTAAATTCTAGTTAATTAATTCCAAGTCTAATAATATATAATTAATTTAAAATTAATAAATAATTCGTGGAGGGTTGTGCTGGTAATGTTTTTGCCAAGACTTGGTGGAAATTTTGTTGTCAATACTATTGCCTATGGCAAGACTTCAAGGCATGTTAATTATTTCTAATATAAAAGTTGATAAATAAGTTTCAGTAGGAAGTCTTACCCTTTGCCAAGACTTTGCGTCAAGTTTAATTGAATTGGTTATCTGTATGAGTGTAAAGTCTTGGCTATAGCCAAAAGTTTAGTTTATTGATAATATTAACTTTTCAATCACGTTTGATTTTTAAAAATATTTGTAATCAACAACTGCCCTTGCTTTTGATGCAACACCATGCTATGGTTAGCTTCATTCACAAAGAATTTTCATGTACTTGTGGTGGTGGTGGTGGTGGTGGTGTTGTTACTTGACATGTCTTTCATTTTAATAACCTCTACTATGAAGCTGGATTTTCTGAAATTGTCATCATTCTTTAGCAGATACATGCAAGTCATAAGTTCTTGATCGTTTGTTACCATCATGCTTCTGCAAGTTTCAAGATTCTTGTCAAACCTTATCTTTGCTTCACTTTCATCAGTGTTGATGCTTAGAGCATTACAAATTTCATTTTCAAATGCCTGGTAGGTTATACCGTCTTCAACAAGCATCAACTTTATGTCATGGTTTCTGTATCCGATGTTTGAATCTCATTCCCCATTATAAGCTATGCAAATGCAATGTGTTTCCATGGTACTAATCCTGCACATAATCAATACAAATGATATGCTTAGATTTTCGTACATAGATCGCATAGATAGAAGCAGGATCATGGTATATTGGAAGCGAATGCTGGGTAAAAGTGTTGCCCTTTCTGTTGGACTTGAGGTAAAAGTCCTGGGCATGGCCAAGACTTGCAAAGACTTTATCTGCAAGTTGGTTATTCCAACAGGGCTTAAAGTCTTGGCAATAGCCAAGAAGTGATGCGGGGCAAACCACCATCACAAGACCCTTTACGAGAAGCCAAGCCAAAGCACTTCATGATGCTCACTTACACTTGATCCGGAAGGGCATGGACGATATAAGCTCGGGAGAAGACTTGAAAACAATGCATTGGAGCTCAATCAACGTTAGGAAACAGCGCAAGAAGCAGGGGACCAAAACAGGGCCAAAACAGGGGAATTCTGCTGAGCTTACTGCCTGAAGCTGGATATTTGTTCTTCGCGATCGCGTGAATACCTTCGCGATCGCGAAGAGTCTCTTTTTGCTCTTCGCCTTCGCGCCATGTCTTGCGCGATCGCGCAACTAGTTTTTAAGTGTGCCTCGCGATCGCATATAATCATGCGCGATCGCGATGAACACTTTGGCAGTCTCGGACCAGAAACTAGGAAAACCTTGTAAGGGGGTGTATTTATAACACCCCTCTTTCATTTATTACCCTCACCTTACTTTGAACAAAGAACATTAATGAGCATTGCTCTCAAACACTTGTAACTCTTTTTGGCTTGAAATCAATTGGATGAATCCAAGTTGCTCTTCAATCCATCTTCGATCATTCTATTTGCTTGAGCCTCGTGTCTCTTGAGGATAGTTGCATAGTGTTAGGTGATTCTTTCCAATCGTTTGGGGTGTAACGAAACAAGTTCTTCGTTGCTACTCGAACTTTAGTGTAAGTCTCGTCTCGCTTTTATCTCTTTATCGCTTTCGTGGGTTTGCCCCTTATCAGTTGGTATCAGAGCAAGGCTAGGGTTGCGTTCTTACGAGCCCTCGTCCTACTCTTCGTGCTTGTCTTTTATGTTCCGTGTTTATTTTCGTGTTCTTGTTCTTGTTTCATTGAAAAGGAAGAAAAAAAGTCAAAAACTAGAAAACACAAAAATTTGCTAGAAATCGTTGGTTGTTACGATTTTGTTGGTTTTGATTATCGGGGATTGTTTGTTTACGTGAACCCGACAATTGGGTACCAACAAAACGCGTTTTGGAGTTGAAAATCAAAAGTTGAAAAATTTGAACCCTAGGTTGGGTATTTTGCAAAATTTGCCAAAACTTGTTTGATGTTATGATTTTGTGGTTGTTTGGTATCGGGGATTATTCCTTATAGTTACCCCGTCATTTTGATACCATCATAACATCATTTGGAGTATTGTAGTGAAAATCGAAATTTTCAACTTTGAAGGTTTTGAAAAGTTGAAGAACTTGACCCAAAATCATTGAAAAACAAGTTGTTTAATGGTTGTTTTTGTGTTAGAACCATTGTGGGTTGTTTACCACAGTTGAAAACACCTTTCGCAAGCTTGAAAACTGAAAAGGTTGAATTTGGGTTATTGTGTGTGCCAAAACTGCTGTTTTTCTGTCGAGTTTCTGGTTCAGCTGAACAAACCTGCGCGATCGCGCAAGGTCTCGCGCTGTCGCGCCAATTCTGAATTTTTTGTTCATCGCGATCGCGCCCCTCTTCACGCGATCGCGAAGGGTACCAATTTCCAGAATTTCCTGAAGTTGGACAGAATGTTCGCAAAGGCGTCGTAATAGTTTCCAACAACCAAAACTCCCATAGCATCATCAAATATGGTGAGTTTCTAGATCACAAACCAAAATTCATCCAATTCCGAATCCGTTTAGTGGCGATTCGATCTTTGAACATTTGATCGCGCCACTTCCGGTTAGTACTTTGAGGGTAACACTTCTACCCAATTAGTACTAATCCCTCATTCGATTAGGATACTCGTGCCTAGAAGGAGAGTAGATTTCAAAGAAGATTCGTAGTTAATTGTTTGGTTCAAGTGCGCACCAAATAGCTTGGCGTTGATCGAGTCCCATTGAATCCACTCTTCCCGAAGAGCATTTGGTTCTTGTATTTTAGTTTGATCATTGAGGAGGTTGCGCAACTACGAGGAGGCCATTGATTTCAAGTTGTGTGAAACCAACCCCAAGCTTGAGTGAACCCGAGCGATAAACAAAGTGAGGGAGTGAGTGAGGGCTTTTACTCTAATCTTCCTTTCTTGTTTTTGATTGTTGTAGGTACATGGCGGAGGAGAAAGCAAAGAATACCATTGAGGTTCCAACCGACGTCTTGGCTAGTTTGTTAGCCGAGGTGAAGGCCCTAAACCTTAAAATGGAGGTTCTTGAAAAGGAGAGGACCCCGAGTGTCCAAAAGGACCCCAATGAAGGCACTAGTGATGATTCCATCATGAAGCCGGATCATTATGCGGAGCTAGTTCGTCGACAGCGGTTGAGGGATGAGGCTCTTGCTAGAGAAAGAATGTTGGGCAATCCCCAACCCTTGGGCAATCCCCAAGGAGATGTTCCATTCCTAAGGCCACGGAGAAACATTGCACCTCTTGAGCAAGTTGATGAAGCTCAAGAAGGGGAGGGCCTCGGACTTGATGATGATTACTTTGATGTCCCCTATCCAAATAGGAGGGCGATGAATGGAGGCCGAGGTATAGATAGAGGTCGTGGTCGAGGTCGAGGACCACCAAGAGCTTATATGGGAAGGAACTTGGGAAGGGAATATGAAGATATTGATGACAACTATGGGGTTCAACCGGAACAACACCGTGGGGGTCGTGACACTAATCTCAATAGTGTCAAGATCACTATCCCTCCTTTCAAAGGGACTAGTGATCCGGAAGCATTTCTTGAATGGAAGGTCCAACTAGAGCGGGTCTTTGACACAAATGATATGACCGAGGAGAAGAAGGCCACCTATGCTATATCATCATTTGAGTCTTATGCATCTACATGGTGGGAATCCATAAAGCGATCAAGGAGGCGACTTGGGTTGCGGATGAACATTACTTGGGAAGAGTTGAAAGAAATAATGAACAACAAATATGTGACTCCCAAGTATCGACAAGAGCAACTCAAAAGGCTCTATGAATTGAAACAAGGTTACAAGTCCGTTGATGAATATTTCAACGACTTTGAGAAAAATCGGATGGCTCTTGATATGGAAACGGAAGATGAGGAACAAGCTATCATCCGTTTCAAAAGTGGTTTGAGTAGGGAGATTGCATCCCAATTGAGACTTCACATATTTCACTCCTTACAAGATGTTTGTGATGCCGCGGTTGAAGCCGAGAAATGGCTCAAAGAAGAAAAGGCTCCTCGCTATAGGAGTACTACCACTACCACTCCTTCAACTCGCACCAAAGATTGGAAGAGCCCATATGCTAGTGGGGCGAGTGGGAGTCGAGATGTAAAGAAGCCTTTTGAGAAGGCTACCCCGAAGAGCGACCACAAAGAAGTTGGAGGTACTTCTAAAACTACTTTAAATACTCCTTCTTCTTCTTCCTTCCAATGTCATAAATGCAAGGGTTATGGCCACTTTGCCAAAGAGTGCCCTACCCGGAAAACAATGATTGTAATGGATGATGGGATGGTCTATGAAGGGGAAAGTGAGCCCGAGGGAGATGATGAGGAGGAGAGTGAGGAAGTTGAGTGTGAGGGTGAAGAGAGAGCAACGGAGGGGGATGATCCAAATATGTTCCTTGTGGTACGCCGCATTTTGGGAACTATGTTGAGTGAGGAAAGGGAAGATGAGCAAAGGGAGAACTTGTTCCATGCCCGTTGTAGAGTGAAGGGGCAAGTTTGTTCCATGATCATTGACTCGGGTAGTTGTGCAAATGTGGTGAGCCAATCTTTGGTCTCACAATTGAAGTTGACTACCATTAAACACCCGAGCCCCTACCGTTTGCAATGGCTAAGTGAGTGTGGAGAATTGAGGGTAGTGAAGCAAGTCTTGGTTAGGTTCAAGATTGGAAACTATCAAGATGAACACATGTTTGACGTGGTGCCAATGCAAGCTTGCCATCTTTTGTTTGGAAGGCCTTGGCAATACGACAAACAAGTGGTTCATGATGGCCGGGCCAACACTTACACGGTGAAACATGAGGGAAAAAGGTTTGTGCTTACACCTTTGACCCCGAAACAAGTAAGTGAAGACTATCGGCGCATGAAAGAGTTGAGGGAAGCGGCTAAGGCTAAGTCCCCGATTGTGGCCAAATCTTTGGCCGAGACTCCACCGTCTCCCACCAGTCGCATGTGTGCCATGATGCAACCGGGTGAGGTTTTGAAAGGTAATGATGGCACCAAGATGCTCATATGCCTAGTGCACAAAGGTATGGTTTTAAATTCCGAAAGTGATTATTTATCTAACCCTAACCCTTTGCCTAGTGCCATTGACAATGTTTTGAAGGTCTACGAGGACATGTTTCCGAAAGAGATGCCGGATGGACTACCTCCCTTGAGAGGTATTGAGCACCAAATTGATTTTGTCCCGGGATCTCAAATTCCCAACAAGCCGGCATATCGAAGTAATCCCGAGGACACAAGGGAGTTACAAAAGCAAATTGATGAGTTGCTTACCAAGGGCTTAGTGAGGGAGAGCTTGAGTCCTTGTGCCGTGCCCGTGATCCTCGTTCCAAAGAAGGATGGCACTTGGAGGATGTGTGTGGATTGTCGTGCGGTCAACAAGATCACGGTAAAGTATCGACATCCCATACCTCGTTTGGATGATATGTTGGATGAGCTTAGTGGTTCTAGCGTCTTTTCTAAAATAGACCTTAGGTCCGGCTACCATCAAATCCGGATGAAATCCGGGGATGAATGGAAAACCGCATTCAAGACCAAGTTTGGTCTATATGAATGGTTGGTGATGCCCTTCGGCCTCTCCAACGCACCTAGCACTTTCATGAGATTAATGAACCACGTGCTTAAGCCATTCATCAACAAATTTGTGGTCGTCTACTTTGATGACATATTGATTTATAGCAAGTCAATAGACGACCATGTGGGCCACTTGAGTCAAGTGCTTGAAGTGCTACGAGCCGAAAAGCTCTATGCCAACTTTAAGAAGTGTGCCTTTTGTGTTGAAAAGGTTGTCTTTTTGGGCTTTGTTGTTAGTGTCAATGGTGTGGAAGTTGATGAGTCCAAAGTTGAAGCCATTAGAGATTGGCCTACTCCTACCACCGTTTCTCACGTGAGGAGTTTCCATGGCCTTGCTAGTTTCTATCGGCGCTTTGTTAGAGACTTTAGCACCATTGCCGCACCACTCACCGAGTTGGTGAAGAAAGATAAACCCTTTGTGTGGGGAGAGTCACAAGAGAGAGCTTTCCAAGAATTGAAAGGTAGGTTGAGTACCGCCCCCTTGCTACAATTGCCCGACTTTGGGAAGGCTTTTGAGGTTGAATGTGATGCCTCGGGGGTGGGAATTGGGGGTGTTCTCATGCAAGAAGGGAAGCCCGTTGCCTACTTTAGTGAGAAGTTGAAGGGCGCAACCTTGAATTACTCCACGTATGACAAGGAGTTGTATGCCCTCGTGAGAGCTTTAGCCCATTGGCAACACTATCTATGGCCTCGGGAATTCGTGATCAAGAGTGACCATGAGTCACTCAAGCATCTAAGAGGCCAAGAGAAATTGAACAAAAGGCATGCCAAGTGGGTGGAGTTCATTGAGTCTTTCCCTTATGTAATTCATTACAAGAAGGGCAAGGACAATGTTGTAGCCGATGCGCTTTCTAGGAAGTTCGCCCTTGCTACCACTCTTGCCTCTAGACTTATGGGTTTTGAGAGTATAAAGTCTTTGTATGAACATGACCCAAAGTTCAAGAGCATTCATGATGCTCTAGTGAGTGGAAAGCGGGTGGAGAAATACCAATGGGTTGACGGCTACATTTTTAAAAATGGAAGAGTTTGTGTGCCCGAGTCCTCATGGAGGGAGTTGCTTGTTCGTGAAGCACATTGTGGGGGCTTGATGGGTCACTTTGGGAGGAACAAAACCTTGGCCATTCTCATGGAGCAATTCCATTGGCCAAAGATGGGTGTGCAAGTTGAGAGACTTTGCAATACTTGCTTGGATTGCAAGTATGCTAAGTCCAAATCTAATTCCCATGGTTTGTATACTCCCCTACCTATTCCTACTAGCCCGTGGATGGATATTTCGATGGATTTTGTTATGGGCTTGCCACGGTCTAAAGGGGGGCACGATAGCATTTATGTTGTCGTGGATCGGATCTCCAAAATGGCTCACTTTATTCCTTGTAAGAAGAGTCATGATGCACAACATGTAGCTTCTTTGTTCATTGATAATGTGTTAAAGTTGCATGGTGTGCCTCAAACCATTGTGAGTGATAGGGACTCTAAGTTCCTTAGCCATTTTTGGAGGTGTCTTTGGGGTGCTCTTGGCACCAAGTTGTTATTCTCTACGTCCCACCACCCCCAAACGGATGGTCAAACCGAAGTGGTGAACCGAACCTTGGGTGCTCTCCTTAGAGCCATGACCCGAGGTAAGGCCGGGGCGTGGGTTGACAAGTTGCCTCTTATGGAGTTTGCTTATAACCGTACATTGCATAGCATGATTGGCTTGACTCCGTTTGAGTGCGTTTATGGTTTTAATCCTTTGATTCCACTTGATCTAACCCCTTTGCCCAAGGAAATGGTTGTTAATTTTGAAGGTGAAAACCGAGCTAAAGCCATGCTTGAAATCCATGCCAAAACGAGGAATCGATTGGAGGAAGCCTATGACAAGGTTGCCCTCAAGAAGAACAAGGGGAGGAAGAAGTTGGAACTCAAGAAAGGGGATTGGGTGTGGGTGCATTTCCGCAAAGAGAGGTTTCCAAACCTTCGGAAAGGGAAATTGGCACCCCGGGGAGATGGACCCTTCCAAGTGATATCCAAGATCAACAACAACGCCTATGTGATCGATTTGCCAAGTGAGTACACTATTTCAAACACTTTTAATGTTAGTGACTTGGCTCCTTTTGATGTAGGTGATGGCGCCGTAGAGGACAATGTCGTGGAGGTTGACGCTACAATTTCGAGGACGAAATCTTCTCAAGAAGGGGAGGATGATGCGGGGCAAACCACCATCACAAGACCCTTTACGAGAAGCCAAGCCAAAGCACTTCATGATGCTCACTTACACTTGATCCGGAAGGGCATGGACGATATAAGCTCGGGAGAAGACTTGAAAACGATGCATTGGAGCTCAATCAACGTTGAAACAGGGCAGGAAACAGTGCAAGAAGCAGGGGACCAAAACAGGGCCAAAACAGGGGAATTCTGCTGAGCTTACTGCCTGAAGCTGGATTTTTGTTCTTCGCGATCGCGTGAATACCTTCGCGATCGCGAAGAGTCTCTTTTTGCTCTTCGCCTTCGCGCCATGTCTTGCGCGATCGCGCAACTAGTTTTTAAGTGTGCCTCGCGATCGCATATAATCATGCGCGATCGCGATGAACACTTTGGCAGTCTCGGACCAGAAACTAGGAAAACCTTGTAAGGGGGTGTATTTATAACACCCCTCTTTCATTTATTGCCCTCACCTTACTTTGAACAAAGAACATTAATGAGCATTGCTCTCAAACACTTGTAACTCTTTTTGGCTTGAAATCAATTGGATGAATCCAAGTTGCTCTTCAATCCATCTTCGATCATTCTATTTGCTTGAGCCTCGTGTCTCTTGAGGATAGTTGCATAGTGTTAGGTGATTCTTTCCAATCGTTTGGGGTGTAACGAAACAAGTTCTTCGTTGCTACTCGAACTTTAGTGTAAGTCTCGTCTCGCTTTTATCTCTTTATCGCTTTCGTGGGTTTGCCCCTTATCAAGAAGTCTCTCCAAGGTGCCCATTGCACTAGAGCTGCAACTCTTGGGAATAGCCAAGATTTGCAGAGACTTTATCTGCAAGTTGGTCATTACCACAGGGCTTAACGTATTGACAATAGCCAAGAAGTCTCTCCAAGGTGCACGTTGCACTAGAGATGCAACTCTTGGCAATAGTCAAGCCTTGCAGAGATTTTATATGCAAGTTTCCCATTGCAACAGGGCTTAAAGTCTTGGCAATAGCCAAGAAGTCTCTCCAAGGTGCCCATTGCACCAAAGCTGCAACTCTTAGCAATAGCCAAGACTTGCACAGACTTTATTTGCAAGTTTGGTCATTGCAATAAGAGTTAAAGTCTTTGCAATAGCCAATAAATCTCTCAAAGGTGCCCATTGCACCAGAAGCTACAACTCTTGGCAATAGCCAAGCCTTGTAAAGACTTTATCTGCAAATTCTCCATTGCAACATGGCTTAAAGTCTTGGCAATAGCCAATAAGTCTCTACAAGTTTCCAATTGCAACAGAGCATAAACTCTTGGCAATAAGCCAAGAATTACAGAGAAGTTTACCCTTGCAACAGAGCTTAAAGTCTTGCAATAACTAAAAGTCTGTGTCATATGGTAATTGCAGCAGAGCTTGAAGTCTTGGCTATTGCCAAGACTTTTAGAGACTTTCTCTGCAAGTCCGCATGGCAAATGTGTTTAAAGTCTTGACAATAGGCAAGACTGGTAGAAAATTCATACACTTTTCGCAATTAATACAGATTAATTATTTTTTATGAAACTGCATATTATAAATACTGTAATCAATCTAATGTCATGTGTTTTTTGATTATTATGAATAAAAACCATATCTCATTTGGTTTATATAGAATTTTAATCAAAGTTAAGCATAATATAAATGAAATTATAAAGAAATTAATCAAACTGTTAGTAAAATTCAATAGCAATTTGAAGAAATCTTACAGTGAACCTTTGCTTGAATGGAGCAATCTCTGAAAGAAATGGGTCTTTAGGATTGCTGTGATCGCGTGAATAGTGAAAAGGAATGGGATGGACTGTGCGCGTCTTTTTATTGGTTTGTAGGGGTATTTTGGTCTGAAAGAAGTTTCATTAAACTAACGAGGGCATTTTTGCTAAACATCTATTAGTGAGGGCAATTTGGCAAACCATTGCTTCCGGTAGCATACTTTTGCAATTCACCCATTCTTTATATATGTAAATTTCCATCTCACAAATAATGAAAATATTTTCTTAATTGCTTGATATATAATTAGACTACAGATAGAAATTATCTGGTCGTCACACCACAAAACAAGAATATACCGATTCTAGTAAAACAAAATTTTAATGTTAGGTTTTAACTTGGACCTAAAACCCCATTATTTATTCATTTAAAAAAACTAAATGTAGTTACGAATTTATCCAACATAAAAAGTATTTATAACATTTTACTAAGGCTTTCATACTTTTATTATAGTATATAGAGTATAGATATAGATATAGATATAGATATAGATATAGATATAGATATAGACTTACCTTTATATCTCTCTGCTTTTCAACACTTATCTCTTCAAGTGTTGGCAAAAGGCATACTTGCCGCACTTAGTCGTAACTTGCTTTTGACCCCTCTCTATTTGCCAACACTTACCCTTAAAATGTTGGCAAAAGGCAACGCTTGCTGCACTTGATCGTAAGTCTTGGAAATTGCCAAAACTTTCCCCTTCCAGTCTTTCCATGCATTCCCGCCATATAACTTGAAGTATTGGCAAAACAGTACTTGCCTTTGAAGTATCGGCAATTGTCATGACTTACAAGATTTTTGTCTTGAAGTCTTGGCTCTATACGAAAAAGGATATTTTGCTAAAATATTTCTTAGTGTAGGCATTTTTGCAAAGACACTCCTTATGGAGGGCACTCGGTGAAATTCTTTGGCAAATATGAAGCATTGCGTGAAGTTTGGGAGGAATTTTGATCCGTAGCTATTTTTGGACGCTCTAAGTGAACTTCGTCCACCATTTCACAATTCATTGAGAAATAGCAAAATTACCTCCCCACACACTTACAACCTCTTGGCATTAAAACAACACTTAGGCTAGCCACAGAACAAATACATGAGACTTTGAACTAAACTCCAGTAAGAAAATCTAGAGTTTTATTCAAAGTTTCAGCAAAAATCGAATTTTATGTGAAAATCCCAGTAAAGTCCAGGTATAAAATACTGGGACTTCGAACTATCAAAGTCCCATTATTTTATACCTAGGATTCATATTCAAAGTCTAGGTATAACATACTGGGACTTTGAACTAAAATGGGCAAAGTCACAGTATTTTATACCTGGACTTTATTGGATATGGCTATTTCTCAGCGAATTTGTGTGTGGTAGCTACGGATCAATTAGCGCGTGTCAAACAGGCTCCCACGCGAATTTTGACGAAGTTTGGAGGCTGAATTACATATTTTAGCAGAAATACATCCGGTCTTGATTACATAAGCAGGTTTTTGGTGGTCTTGAAAACATAAGCACTTTTACATTAAATAAAATTGGAAGTACATAAATACCCTTACAAATAGAAAACTTTTCGTAATTATAAAAATGCCACCGGTTCTTTTTGAAGCCGTAGTTACAAAAATATCACCGCACCTTTTTACATCCAAAATTATAAAAAAAGGCCACTGCTTCCTGCACAGCAAAAAACAATGCCAACCCGGTTGCGTTTCACTCCATTTTGTGAATAAATAAGGTCAAATCAGCATCGTTTCGCTCATATACAATGCATTCAATTCGTGTGTGTTTCACGACTATTTTGTGAATGAATAAATTTATATCGTCATAGTTTCTCTTATAGATAAAAATCAAAGCAAAATATAATATAAGACCAATCTGACATCATTTCTTCATACAATGAACAAAAAATCATATTTATTTTGTAAATATATGATGCCAAATCAGCCTTACTTTATTCATTCGCAAAAAATACTTTCAAGTGCTTATATATTTCGAAATAACGACAATCCGTCATCATTTATTCATAATGTGAGCAAAATATTAAGTACAATTTATAAACAAATGAGTCCAAATCGTCTTCACTTGATTCATCCATAAAAATACATATGAAAATATAAAATAAAGACAATCCGGCCGTATTTATTTATAACTAAGCAAAACTAATATGTCTTTTTTACAAGCAAATGACATCAAATCGTGATCACTTTGTCAATATACAAAATATAAAGTGAAAATAAAATAAAGCAAATTCGGCATCATTTGCAAGTGAGCCAAACTACTATGTCTATTTTAAACGCCAAGTCGTCATCACTTTGCCAATATACAAAAATCTAAAGTAAAACATAACAATGGCAATTCGGCATCGTTTGATTACAAGTGAGCCAAACTACTTGGAACGACCTTAAGTAGTCGTTTCGGGAGCTAGGACTCCGATTGATGTGCTAATAGTTTTAAAATTGTTGTAAGGTCCATTAGGACTTGTCTGTAAAAATTGAACTAAATCGGACTTCATTTGGTAGGTATCGGAAGAAGGTTTCAGTTTCTGTTGTTGGTAAATCTTAAAAAAAAGGTTTTCGGGCTCCATTTTGGCTAATGAGCTCTTATTCGAAATCTGAAAGCGTCGTTAGATTTGTATGGTTATTTTTTACCTGTGTGAATTTTCGGAAGTGAATTCTGAGGTAGTTCAGATAGTTTCTGTTAAAATACCAAAAATTAATAATTTAATTTCTTTCCGTTTAATTCATATCTCGAATTTCGGCAATTGGATTCGAGATCCGTCTTAGCGAGTACGTCACATAAATTTTTTACAACTTACTTGTGAGATTTGGGACTATTCCGATTTTCGTAGGGTTCCGTTTAATTTTAGTCGAAGCAGCAAGTTTTCAAAAAAAATAATAAAATAAAGGTGGTAGGCAGGGATTATATATCCCTTAAGCTTACCTTTTGAAGCTTAAAGCAAAAAACAAAACAGAAACGAGAAACATTACTCAGAACGCAAAGAGAAAAATAAAGCGAGAAAATATAGAAAGGAAAGGAAAAGGAGAAGGAAAAAAATAGAATTTTCACCCCGAAATATTCAAGTAATGATGTTAATTCATTATTTCAGGTTATTACGTGTGTTTCAATATATTTTAATGGTAGAAATCGGGATAGTAGACATCGTTCTAATAAGTTAAATTGATAGTTTAAAGGGTTAGTTAGACGCCGGTAATAGAATTGATTATATATTCGAATTCAGGGAGTTATAGGCAATTCATATATGTAATTTATTTAGGGTTTGGTTATGTGATTTTGAACCATGTACATAGGCCTGGACTGCGTATTGCCTATGCGAATTGGGTGTCGGGCTCTTGATCAAATTGTTCTAAGATGTAAGGAATGAAGCCTTTAGCCTCATTTGATATATTTTTCTGCTTATTGAATAGAGCGGGATCGTTTGGCAATGAATCCAAAAGATAAAGCGGTTGTTGAGTAGCAGTACTGACATTGGAACAAGGTAAGTGATTATATCAATTTCTTTGGTGGCCTTTGGCCTTGTGAATATTCTATCATGTGTTCCTTACGTGTGTAGCTGTCGATAGGCGTACTTATTACGCCTTAGCTTTGGATTTACATTGCATATTATATGTTATGTGTTGTTGTTGGTATTGCATTGGGCATAGAAGCATTGTACTCTGGTTGTGAGCTTACATATACTTCTCGGTAGTCGATGAGAGTCCTGCGCCGGTGAAGGGTCATTATTGCATATACTTCTCGGTAGTCGATGAGAGTCCCGTACCGGTGAAGGGTCATTATTGCGTATACTTCCCGGTAGTCGATGAGAGTCCCGGGCCGGTGAAGGGTCATCATTGCATATACTTCCCGGTAGTCGATGAGAGTCTCGCGCAGGTGAAACGTCATCATTGCATCATATTGAGGGTAGGAGGATTCCTCTCCTTGCATCATTTTGAGGGTAGAAGGATTCCGCCCTAGGAGCAGGAGGATTCCGCTTTATTTATTTGGCACATGTGACCCCATTACATCATACTACATTCATTTCATTTTATTACACCGGTTGCTGTGCATTTTGTGGCTCTAGTGCGATGTTTTGTATATGTGTCATGTATTTCTAATTGTTGATATGTTTGGGATACCTATATGTTTTGTCTATCTTATGTCCCTGGTTGTTTATGAGTTTATGGTACCATACATATTTCCAGTTATTATCTTCCTCTGTTTTTTTAGTTGAAATAAGGTGAATTTGGTTTATTTGATTTTCTTCTCCCTAGCTAGCTTATCTGCTCCTTTGAGGTGGCTAGCCAACCCTCACTTACTGAATCCTTTCGACTCACCCTTTTATTGTTCCTTGTCTATTTATATCATTTCGGCAAGTTTGCTCCAGAATTGAGTTCGCCGCGTGATTGAAGAGGAAGATAATTTCTGCTTTCAGGGTGAGCCAACTTTTGTTCAGAATGGCCACCAGTTTTATATCTATTATCTCAGTTGTATTTTGCTCCCTTCAGGAGATGTTTATACTTCATTTGTATTCCTAGATGTCTGTCTGGATAACCCTAAATCTAGTACATTGAGTAGTCAGCTATAACTTCTTCTGTACAACTTATTTATAGCTATGTTTGTGTCTCCGTAGGTCTTATTTCTTATCTTAAAGTTGATTTTATGTTTATTTTTGTGAATTCAATTCAGAAGAGTTCGCCCGATGAGTCTAGGGGAGGATGTTAGGTGCCCGCACGGCCTAGCCGAAATTTGGGACGTGTCAGTTGGTATCAGAGCCCGGTTTAGAGTCTATCAAGACTAAGATAGTGTCTAGAAGAGTCTCGCTGATGGGTACGTAGATGTCCGTACTTATCTACAAGAGGCTATGATAGCATTTAGGAAATTTCTGTTCCTTGTTTTCTAATCGTGCGTCGGTCTGGGATGCAAAAAATTTTGTTAATTCCTTCATAGTAATGGTGAACCCTCGTGCGAAAAATCAGGATAGGGCAGAAGTTCAGGATGAAGCAGTCTGCCCTTGAGCTAGCATTGCCCAAGCCCCGAGAGTTATGGATCTTGCTGATGATCCAGTTGCGGAGGCCCCAGCTGTACTAGCGGTGGGTAAGAGGAGCAAGGCCTTGTGGTTCCCTCGGCTCTCTATGATGCTCTTTTTTTTTAGAATCTCGGCGGCGCAGATACCGCAAGAACCTCCTATTCCCTAAGCAGCTCATCAAGTCGTCGCAGATGTAGATGTTCGGACTAAGGGAGCTCTTGTTCCAGTTCTTGATGTTGCCCTATTAAGTTATGTTCCAGAGGCAACATGTGTTGTGCCTCTAGGTGTTCCGGTTGGTCGGCTAGCCCGGCTAACAGTTCGGTCCGAATGCTAAAAGAGGTTGTATTATTTCACCCGGTTGAGCCTGCCAATATTTTCAGGACATGCATCAGATTGTCCATGTTAATTTTAAAACAATGTCAGCGTATCCTTCAAGTTCTTGGTAATCTCGAGTAGTATGTTGTTGATTATATTGCTTTCCAATTCTAGGGTTCGGTATTGGATTGGTGGACTGCTCTTTTATTAGCTAGGTAGTGCTTGCCTAAGCTGACTCAGTGCGAGTTTTCTCGTAGATTCACGGAAAGTTTCTTTCGCACATCGAGCGAGATGAAAATTATTTCAAGTTTGAGTGGATTGGACAGGTTAGCCTGTTAGTTTCAGAATATGAGATTGAATTCTCTAGGATGGCTGGATATACACTAGAACTAGTCCATGAACCTCCCGAGAAGGTTTGAAGAATTATTGATGACCTTTCTCCTTTCTTGAGGTCCAGATGGCTCGAGAGATTAAGGTCGGGACGTCATTTAATGTTGTCGTTGACATTGCTCGGAGGTATGAGGCATACCATAAGTTAGAGTAAGAAAAGTGAATCGGGGGGGGGGGGGCAAGAGATCCCATAGCCCTAATAGGCACTATGGTACCTCTTCAGGTGAGGTAAGGGTTCTGATTATCATGGGAAGTCACTTGCCATGTTATCTCAGCTTGTGGTGCGTGATTCTCAGAGTGCACAAGTAGTCTGTCAAGATCAGACTCAGTTTTCTCTTTATAGGTAACAACAATCTGTCTAGCTCCTATTTTTACCGAAAAAGTGTTATCATTGTCATGAGCTTGTCATCTATGGAGGAGTTTTTCCTTACCCCGGCAAGTAAGCAGTCGTTCTTTCTCTGATCATCAGACACCTAGTCAGTCGTAGGGTTAATTTAGGGCTCAGTCATCTAGAGATATGCCACCATCTGGTAGGGGCCGAGAGCGTGGTGGTTGTGGTTCTTCTAGAAGTAACTATCAGGGTAGCGGCTCAGCTCAGCCGCAGAGGCAGTTCTATGAACTGCCAATCTGGCAGGATGCTGAAGCATCTGATGTAGTAGCCATAAGTATTTCTTCTTCCCTTATATGTGAGTAAGAATTGATTCTTCCGATCGATCTGGAAATGGCCTGCCTTATCATATTTCCATGGTTTTCTTGGATATCGTTTTTATTATGAATCGGTTGCGGTAGTGGGGTGAGCTTCTGGTATGATTTATTCCTAGCTTTTGTGAGACCCTACTAGTTTATTTGGTTTAAATGTGAGAGATTTAGGAGTGAGTGTCAGTTTCGATATTGTCTGCTTGGCATCTTGTTGTGCCACCTTTTGTTGTTATGTCTCTCTCTTTGGAATTCAGTGTTGGTAGGATGATGGGATTCTTATTCGTCACCATCAGAAAGTGTTATTATTTCTTCCAGTGTAAAGTGATTAGTAAGTAATATTCGATCTAGATGTCTCCTCTTAGTTCGAGACGTCAGTAGAATCATATTATTCTATGAGCTTGTCTCGGTTATAAAAGGGTTTTCTAGTAAATTATCGGATTTTCATTCTTATATGAAGGATAAATTGGCATGGGTGTTGTTCCATAAATCTCATTTTATGTCTATTTCTTTAATTGTGATTCTTTGGCTAGCCTGACTCGGAAGTAGTCTAGCTCTGGTAGCCAAGCAAATAAGAAGACGAGCTTCTTGAAGCTCTAATTATTCCTGTACTCAGTTCATTGCCATTTCTTCTTCGTCCGGCACTAGTGAGTTTGGGCGGTTAGTAACCGCTTGTGATATTCCCTTTGTTGAGGCAGAGTGCATGTCAAGGTAGCCGGGTGAGCACATTATTATTTTTCAAGGCTACTACGGGTAATGAGAAGCGTCATTTGACCCCTGAGTTGATCCATCAGGCAGTGGTGCTTACGACAAAGGCATGGAGCTGTGAACTGGAGAGTTGCAGCTGTTTGGCAACTCGAGTGGGTAATTTGGTAGCTCAGGTCTGAGCCGCGTTCTGTTTTTAGCTAAGTCTTTCTTAGTCCAACAGGTTGTGCGAGGATGACTATTCCTATTCAAAATAGTTGTATGAGTTTATTCACTCAGTGGAAGAGTCTTCCTCCAATACTGAATGCTAATATTAAATCTCTAATATTGCTGAAGCGTAAGCTAATTCTTAGGTTCATTGACCTTTTCTATATCGAAAAGTATATCGACGAGGTGATTCATTGGCAGAATTATATTAATCCATCCAGAGTTCCGTGTATCTTTGTTCCAAAAATATAGAACTCTCTTTTCATGATCGAGGAAGAGTCAGCTTAGTCAGAATAAGCTGAGCAATGGTGTTATGATATTATCCAGATATGTTTTATTCCAAGAGTTTGATGTGCGTGTTATAATTAAGATTCTGTAATTATGAGATAATGTTCGTGGAATAGTTTATGAAGGTCATGCAAGTTCTCTTGTTATCTGTGTAAATTTTGCTTTAGACTCAAGCTCGTTCGAGGACGAACGATAGTCTAAGTGGAGGAGAATGAAACAACCTTAGGAAGTCATTTTGGGATTTAGGACTCCGATTGGCGTGCCGACAGTTTTAAAATTTTTGTAAGATCCATTAGGACTTGTATATAAAATTTGAACTAAATCGAACTTCATTTGGTAGTTATCGGAAGAATGTTTCAGTTTCCGTTGTTGGTAAATCTTAAAAAGAGGTTTTTGAGCTTGATTTTGGTGAATGAGCTCTGATTCAAAACTCGAAAGCGTTATTAGGTTCGTATGATTATTTTTGGCCTGTGTGAACTTTCGGAAGTGAATTCCGAGATCGTTCGCATAGCTTCCGCTAAAATGCCGAAAATTAATAGTTTGATTTCTTTCCGTTTAATTTATATCTCGAGTTTCGAGAATCAGTTTCGAGATCCATCTTAGCAAGTACGTCACATAAATTTTTTATAACTTACTTGAAAGATTTGGAACCATTCCGAGTTTCGTAGGGTTCCATTTTAATTTTAGTTGAAGCAGCAAGTTTTCAAAAAAAAATAAATAAATAAATAAAATAAAATAAAGGTTGTGGGCAGGGATTATATAATCCCTTAAACTTACCTTTTGAAGCTTTGAAAAAAAAAAAAAAACTGAAACGAGAAACATAACTCAGAACGCAAGGAGAGAACTAAAGCCAAAAAATAGAGAAAGGAAAGGAAAAGGAGAAGGAAAAAAACACCCCAAAATATTTAGGTAATGATGTTAATTCATTATTTCAGTTTATTATGTGTGTTTCAATATATTTTAACGGTAGAAATCGGGATAATAGACATCGTTCTAATAAGTTAAATTGATAATTTGAAAGGTTAATTGGACCCCGATAATAGAATTGATTATATATTTGAATTCAGAGAGTTATGAGTAACCCATATATGTAATTTATTTAGGGTTTGGCTAAGTGATTTTGAACCATATACAATAGGCCTGGACTGCGTATTGCCTATGCGAATCGGGTGTCGGGTTCCTGATCAAATTGTTCTAAGATATAACGAATGAAGCCTTTAGCCTCAGTTGATATATTTTTCTGCTTATTGAATAGAGCGGGATCGATTGGAAATGAATCCAAAAGATAAAGCGGTTGTTGAGTAGCAATGCTGACATTAGAACAAGGTAAGTGATTATATCCATTTCTTTGATGGCCTTTGGCCTTGTGGATATTCTACCACGTGTTCCTTACGTGTGTAGCTACCGATAGGCTTACTTATTACGCCTTAGCTTTGGATGTACATTGTATATTATATGTTATCCCCTATTGTTGGTATTGCATTGAGCATAGAAGCATTGTACTCTGGTTGGGAGCTTGCATATACTTCCCGGTAGTCGATTAGAGTCCCATGCCGGTAAAGGTTCATTATTGCATATACTTCCCAGTAGTCGATGAGAGACCCGCGCTGGTGAAGTGTCATTATTGCATATACTTCCCGGTAGTCGATGAGAGTCCCGCTCCGGTGAAGGGTCATCATTGCATATACTTCCCGGTAGTCGATGAGAGTCCCCCGCCGGTGAAGGGTCATCATTGCATGATATTGAGGGTAGGAAGATTCCGCCCCAGGACCAGGAGGATTCTGCTCTTTGCATTGTATTGAGGGTAGAAGGATTCCACCTTAGGAGTAGGAGGATTCTGCTCCTTGCATCATATTGAGGGTAGGAGGATTCCACCCTAGGAGTAGGAGGATTCCACTCCTTGCATCATATTAAGGTTAGGAGGATTCCACCCTAGAGTATGAGGATTCCGCTCCATTTATTTGGCACATATGACCCCATTCCATCATACTGTATTCATTCCATTTCATTACATCGATTGTTGTGTATTGTGTTACTATAGTGCGATGTTTTGTGTATGTGTCATTGTCGCTCCAAACGCACACGCAAGTATACGCGGTCGATCAAGTAATAAAGTGATAAGAAAGTATCGTTCCCACGAGGACTATTGATTAACTATTAACTAGACAAACTTCAATTCAAATATTGTTCAAGAGAGTTTAACCAGATTGCGAGTGTGTTTTATTAACTAATTTACTAAAAGTAATTGAAGTAATTGGAATGCAAAACAACTCAAGAGTTCTAGATATCAGTGAGAGGGAATATTCCAGGATTATGGGACAATCACCAATCCAGTTGCACTCATCCGCTAATTGAATTAACTTTATTTATCTGAGTTGCTAATCACAGGATTAATTATACTCATAGAGCTCTTTCGATACCCTGCTCACCTATTCAAGCCAACCTAATGCCTATATGTCTATGGAATTAGAATTAACAAGAATGCATGTGCTTCTCGTGTATACTGATTAAGCGTGATTGTTAGGTATATTTCTATCCTAACCACGAGCCATTCCCCGATGCCCGGGTTCAGGAACACGCTTTATTTAATTCTATTGCCACCCACGGTTCCCACTTTCGAATTCAACCTTAGGTTCATGGATAGTACTTAACAGCTGGCCGGGAAATTTAGTAATTCAAAGCAGAATTAAATACACAACTCAATCTGATAAATTTAATAGAATTCAACCAACTTCAGAGTACAACTTTCATGGTTAACCCATAACCCTAGAATAATAGAGTTTAGCTACTCATAGACAAGCTAGCTTTCTCACAAAATAATACTCAATTGATGAATCTTCGTTCTCTAGCCTCTACTATGGTTCTTGCCTCCAAAAAGTACGTAATAAGCCAGGGAAAAACGTTACAAGGGTTTAATAATAGGAAATATGCACATGGCCTACGTTTTTAGTTAGTCCTGGCAGCTCTGGGACTAGTTTACGGCGCATACACCAGAGCATGCCAAGTATCCGTGGCTATATCCATTGCTTCTTTTCTCAATCTCTTCAATATTTGCACTCTTCCCCGACCATACAACCTCGCATGCCAAGCATCCATGGCTGTACCCATTGCTTCTTCCTTGTTCTTGTATAAATCACACTCCAATTTCCTTCAATTCGCTCCTAAAACATCCAAACACCTCAAGTTAGCATTTTACTATAAATCTCACATTGTTGGGCACATAATATACTGAAAACAACTCAAAAGCTATAAGAAATCAATGCCGAGACATAGAATATACGCCCAACATCAACACCCCACACTTAAACTTTGTTCGTCCCCGAACAAACAACCCCCACAGTTATACTCAAGGACTTCAACTACCCAACTCAAGGACTTCAACTACCCAACTCAAGAACTTCAAGGAAGCGCACCTATGAAATAGGTTGATACCCACAATTAGCCACTAGACATACAAGCAAACAACTCCCCATATTTGCACAACACACATTTAGAAAACAAGGATTGTCAAAGCAGTCAAGTACCAACAACCAAGCCTCAAGAAACGACTCTTCACACCAACTTACTCACGACATGTCCACTCGCTCAAGATTAAGGCCTAATAAAAGCTCCAACCTCCCATAATCCATGTGCCCTCACCAATAAAAGTCTAGTCCCAATCACTCAAAAATATATCAAATGATTTATAAGGGACTTTCAAGATAGGAAGAATTCGCTCACACTCAAAAAGAATCTCAAGTGCCACACAATGGTACCATAGGCTTGCCCGTAGTGTAGGACTCCACTAATGTAAGCTCGCTCCTATTCGGGATTAACTAGGACTTTAAGGGTTGTAATGTAGGCCAAAGAATGAGTAATGGTCATATGACTACCTCCCTAAGAACTTTAATACATCACTTTCAATTTTTATAGCTCAACTCTTCACAAAAACAACCGAGCTACCATCCGAACATCAACTCAAACACTTCCCTCCCTTTAAGTATTTTTTTTCAATGTGCACAACACTAGGAAGGCTTGAGAATTTTTTTATCCTTTGCTTTCTTTTTATTTTTCACTTTTCATTTTTATTCAACTCTTTTTTTTTCAACATTTGTCAATTTTTCCTCAACCTTGCCAATGTACTTTTTCCTCAAAAATACCATCATAAATTTATTCTTATTGGATCCACTCAAAAGCCATCAATTTCTACCAACCACACTCCACTAACAACAATATTTTCAATTAAAGTGCTCTAAGGAGTACGGGTTCAAAAAGAGGGTAATTAAGAACAAAGGGAATAGGCTTGTAATGTGGGTGTCAACAAAAAGGCTAATAAGCTCAAACAGGGTTACAAGGGATATATATGAACGGGTAGGCTAATCAAGGTTGCAAAAGAAAGGTTTATCAAAGAAAGCATGTATCATCTCCCGACAAGAGCAAACCTAGGATTTCACTTTGAACACACGCGGGGCAAGTTCTACACCAATAATGCAAGAACGAGAAGAAAGAAAAGCACCTCACCACTCATGACACATGAACTACTCAAGGCGGAACAATTCCAACACCTAACAAAAACAAGCGAGATAAGACATGTTATTCAGTCAGCACTCAGAGTCAGAACCCTGAGCCGAAGAGTCACTAACAAGACTGACTATCAATCCAATATATAACTCACACAAAAATCTTTAGGGAAGTTCAACTCGTATGTAAAGGACTAAATATGACAGTATCAAACAATTCACAGAGAAGGCACAGGTCCTTACCACTTAGCTACTCCTATTTCCTAATTTTTTTGTATTTTAAATATCTATTTTTTTTTTTCGAAAAACACTCGGTTCAAAAGAAAAGGCATCCTCGGGAAAGAACCGTGCCTTGAAGAAAACCCAAGGATTAAGCCAGTAATCTAAAAAAATTAAACGCAGTAAAAAAATTATACAAGTAAAAATCATGATACCCCACCCCATACTTAAAATAGTGCATGGTCCTCCACTGCACAAATACAAAAATAAGAACAAGAGTGGGTATCAAGAAAGCTCCCTCAAACCACAGAGTCTGGAGGTGCTGCAGACCGGTCTAAATCCGCGGTCTGAGCAGTAGAGGGATCTAACAAGGTAGTGCCAGCTGCATCCATAGCATCAATCAGCGACCCCTCCATAGTAGTGGCAGTAGCCAGAGCTGGCTCTGCAGCAGTGCAATCAGTAGCACTCGAATCTACAACCTCCTCACTGGACCCTGCATCAGTCTGGATGCCAATGGAGCGCCACTCTGGGACTCTGAACAGCGGCAAGGATCTTTGCCAGTGTGCTCTGCATCAGGGTGTCTCGAGCTGCCTGCTCCTGTCTCAACTGGGTCAGCTCTGCCTACTGCTCCTCTCTCAGCTTAGCTAGCTCGGTTTCAAAGCCCACAAGTTGCTCTGTTGTAGTTCTCTTATCTGCTTTGGCCGCGACTGGGTCATGCACTGAAGTAATGTCATGGGAAATGGGCACCTCTAAAAGATCATCCTCCGTATAGAAGGGAACCCCGTGCTTCCTCATCAAAGCTGTCAGAGTGTGCACAAAATACAGCTTCAATGTCTTCTCCTTACGCGTCCGCACCATCTGCTCATACATAAGCTCCCCCAAGTTCAGCACTATCCCATTCATCAGAGCATAAATAAGAAGCACCCGCTCCCGAAGGACATTTGTCTGATGGTCAGCCTGCATGATTCTATTAGACACCCAATTGAGCCAAGATCGACTCTCCCTAGACATAAACCTCTTAGGCAAAGTGGCATATTTTCTCTGCGTGTTGTGTAACCACGCAGGCTTCGAAGATTCACGATCATCCATAACAGCTGGTGGGTCACACAATACCTCAATGACATCCGTAAAATCTGGCTCTGCTAGCATCTTCTTGTAGTCATCCATGGCCACTTCAGTCACCCTGTAATGTGCATTAATGGCTCTGGCAGAAATATCAACATCAACCTCTCGAACCCGCACTATGTTGCTCCTCGGATTCTCCCATTTCGCATATAGCTCCTGAACAGTAGTAACATTGCCCTTGCACTTGGGACCCTGCATAAATCTTTCCCACTTCCTATCTTTCACAACCTCCAAAATAGCCGGGCAAGCATTCTCACACGCATGATAGTTTAGTGGTCTTTCCTATGTAATTTGCTTCTTATGATCCACTGATATGTCAGGCATGCGCTTTCGCTCTCAAAGGTGTCTTCCCACAATGCCCTGTCAATCGGGCTACTGGTCGAGGGAATGTCCTCAGGCACTAGAATAGGAGTGTACTCCTCCTCAGCATCATCATCCTGCTCCATTGGTTTCTTTCCCTTTCCCTGAACTGCTCTCCTTTTCTTGGTCGGTGGGCTAGAAGCACCACCTTCACAGATTACCACGGGCTTTTCCTTAGCTATTGTTGATTTCCTCTTGCCCGTGGCTGCCTGAGGAGCGGGAATGGTCATATTCGGAGCAGGTGCATCTTGTTTCTTCTTTGAGCATTGCTCCCTTTTATCCTTGCCCTCAGGTTGATTCCGTGGTGGTTGGCCACCGTCCCCGCTTCCACCACTCTTGGATGTTTGCTTTGCACTCGCCATTTTGTAATAAAATACCTGCATCCAAACAATGTGAAATTAGCCAATGAAATACTCCCGAGCTCTTTAAAGTAGCTAGAAACTAAGTCAATTCAAGCTAGTCGTCAACTTCTCATTGGTGCGCAAGCACCCCACACTTAAATCTCAAGTGTAATCTACAATTAATCAAGTTATGCTCATAGTACGCTTATGGTAACATTCGCGAGGTACTCAGACTTCCCTCGACGCGCACTTCTTTATTCAAAATAATTCTCATGGTTAAAATTCACCAAAGTGTGCAAACGGGGTCTCACACCCCACACTTGTGCACTACTTCATCTCAAAAATATGGAGAAATATTATCTTAAGCAAAACAAGAAGAGCAGCCAGTGACTTGCACAACAGGGCATTGGCTCGCTCAATTAAGGTGCAAAACGACACTTCTAGTGTGTGAATAATATGCATTGAGTGTTGTTCAAGTGAAAACACTTTAAATTTAGCCCCATGCCCTAATTCTAACTAATATATGTTCAACTTATATCCCCTAATTGATTTGGCTACTCAGACTTCGCCAAATACTTCAAATTGTTCATTGGGGAATTTCAACAAATACCTTACGTGCAGTATTTTGGACAGCTTGTGTATGAGCTTTTTGTTATTGTTTGGACCTCCCAACTCCGGGAGCGGACATATACACTTATCCCGATGCATCACCGCACCCCCCACAGCAAATACGAATCAAAATAAATCACAATATTGCTAGAAATCTATTCAAGAAACACAAACTAGAAGTAAATAAACTAGGAGGGAAATGGGTGGGACTGAGATGAAATCGCAGCAGTGAGGGACGAGGGTGATAAGTCGAGAAGAGAGGAAAGCATACCTTGGAAGAGAGAAGAAAAATTCAGCACTATGCCTGTGGTGTTACGCGTTTCTCTTGCCTTATTCTCTGTTATATTTTTGCCCGTTTTGCTGTTTCTCTTTCTCTATTTTGTTTTTTTCGTTCTTGTGTTGTTGTGTTGTGTAATCAACTTAAAGGAGTTGGAAAAAAAACTTACCTCCTCCATACAGTGCCCCGCACCATCAGCCCGCAACACTGTCTAAGTACAATTTTTTTTTCAAAATTCGCTGAGAAAACAGCCACGGGCGCGGCACTTGCTGGACTGTTTTGGTGCAAAAACTTGGAAACAGCCTGCTGCGTTTTTTAACCACAACACTGGTTCACGAAAAAAAAAAATTTCTCAGAAAATTTCGCTGCAAACAGCCAAGCATGCGACGCATGGTGGCCTGTTTGGAGCAAAAATTGACTTTGTTGTCCGGAGCCGGCCAATTTCGTTGTTCCAACTGATTTCGAGCCTCGGGATCCTGTAAAAACACTAAACACGTTAAACACATCAAGTTCCCATTTTTTTTTGTTCTTTTCTATTTTTATTTTTTATTTTGTTTTATTTTTATTTTAAATGAAAATGCGGATTAACTAACTCTAAAAACGATAAAACATGGGTTGCCTCACATGAAGCGCTTGATTTAACGTCGCGGCACGACGAGTACAACTCTCTTTCAAGGGTCGACCAAAGAAATGGAAGATTTAAGCCTATCAACTTCACCTCTCCAATAGTGCTTCACTCTTTGCCCATTTACTAGAAACGACTTATCCGACCCCGGGGCTCGCAATGTAATCGCTCCATGGGGCATCACCTTAACAATTTCAAACGGACCAGACCACCTCGACTTGAGCTTACCAGGGAAGAGCTTCAACCTGGAGTTAAATAAAAGAACTAGTTGGCCCGGCTCAAAGTGACGATGTTGAATATGTTTATCATGTCACCGCTAAGTCTTCTCCTTATATAACTTGGCGTTTTCATATGCGTGCAACCTAAACTCATCGAGTTCATTGAGTTGCAACAATATCTTCTCACCCACCAAGCCTATATCAAAATGTAGCTTCTTTATTGCCCAATAGGCCTTGTTCTCAAGCTCAACTGGCAAGTGGCACGCTTTCCCATATATCAGCTTGTACGGTGAAGTCCCAAGTGGAGTCTTATAAGCTGTCCTATATGCCCAGGGTGCATCATCGAGCTTGGTAGCCCAATCCTTCCTATTTGCACTGACAGTCTTCTCAGGAATTTGCTTCACCTCTCTATTAGATACCTCAGCCTGTCCACTAGTTTGAAGATGATAGGCAGTGGCGACCTTATGCTTGACCCCGTATTTAGCTAGAAGGTTCTTTAGCAACTTATTAAAGAAGTGTGTACCTTCATCGCTAATCAAAGCTCGCGGAGTTCCAAACTTGGTGAAAATATTTTTCTTGACGAAACTCACCACCACCTTCGCATCATTAGTAGGAAGAGCAACAGCCTCTACCCATTTAGACACGTAATCCACTGCCAGTAAAATATACTTGTTACCATTCGATGAGGGGAAGGGACCCATGAAGTCAATCCCCCACACATCAAAAATCTCCACCTCTAGAATGCCTTGTAGAGGCATCTCTTGCTTCCTGGTGATTATGCCGGTCCTTTGACACCGATCACACTTCTTTACAAAAGCGTGAGCATCTTTGAATAGTGTCGGCCAATAGAAACCAGACTGAATTACTTTGGCGGCTTTTCTATCACCACCATGATGACCCACATAAGGAGATGCATAGCACTTGCAGAACAGCCTCCGTCTCTTCCTCAGGAATGCATCTTCTCACCAACTGATCTGCACACACTCTAAACAAAAACGGCTCATCCAAAATATAAAATCTCACATCATGAAAGAACCGACGCTTACCTTCTGCAGTCAAATATGGTGGCACTGCCTCACTTACCAAATAGTTGAGATAATCAGCATACCATGGGTCCGAGTGATTGGTGATGGAAAAAAGTTGCTCACCTGGGAAGGTTTCTTTGATCAAACCTCCCTCATCCACATGCTTGTGGTTCTCCAACCTAGATAGGTGGTCAGCTACTTGATTTTCCGTTCCCTTACGGTCTCGGACTTCCAAGTCAAATTCCTGCAGCAATAACACCCAACGAACTAGTCGAGGCTTAGGATCCTTTTTATCAATTAAGTACCTGATTGCTGTGTGGTCTGTGTAGACAATAGCTTTGGTTCCAACCAAGTATGCCCGAAACTTATCAAAGGCATACACTACTGCCAGCAACTCTTTTTCAGTAACTGTGTTATTCAACTTGGCAGGATTAAGAGTTTTGCTGGCGTGGTTGATAGTTGTAATTTATATAATATTAATTAAGTAAATATGTTAAAATATATGTGATTATATTTTATTTGTGTGCATATATTTAGTTAATATTGCAGGTTAACGAGAAAATGGAAATGGAAGAAAATGAAAAGAAAAATAAGACAAAAAGATAAATTTCACCGAGCCTTCGGCAAGTTTCACCGAGACATCAGGAAAAGTTCCACCGATCCATCGACAAAGGTCACCGAGACATCGGCAAAAGTTCCACCGAGCCATCGGTAGAGTTCACCGAGGCATCGACAAGTTCCACCGATCCATCGACAAAGGTCACCGAGACATCGGCAAAAGTTCCACCGAGCCATCGGTAGAGTTCACCGAGACATCGGCAAAAGTTTCACCGAGCCATCGCCAGATTTCACCGAGACATCGGCAAAGCATTTTCTATAAATAGCTACCTAAGTTTCATTGTAAAAATCATCCTTTGTCTTTGTAAAAGCCAAATACTCTCTATGATATTGGCTTAAGCTTTTAAAGTTTTAAAGTTTTATTTTTCCTTTCTAAAATACCTAAGTATTTCAACTTTTGTAGTATTTAGTATTTTCTCCATGGAGTAATTTCTTTTAAGTTGGGATCAGTGTTGAAGCTTGGTATTTTATTATAATAAAATATTCGGTATTTTTATTATTCTTGAGTGAGAATCCTACTTTGTCAAATTCTTACATCAGAGTATTAAATATTATGTTATTCAACTTTATCAAGTCTATATATTTATGTTATAATATTTCTTACTAATTTTTGTTATCGAAAGAAGCAAATATTAAATTTGAAATAGTGATAACTAAATATATTCTCGTGATAATTTGAAATAGTTATATTTAATCACTCAAAATTCTTTATCTTGATATTTGAGTTTTTCATTCGAGAGAAGAAAATCATTTAGCCAAGTTTTGGAATTTAACAAAAGCTAATCGAAAGAGGTTTTTGTTTATACAATATACTCATTCAAGAAAAGTATTTTTTTTACTCCAATACTATAAGTTAATCAATTTATTATGCTAATCGAAAGAGGTATAATTAATTGAGAAACTTATAGTAGTATTAATTGCTTTTGTTATGCTAATCGAAAGAGGCATAATTGAGCGATTGATATGCGGAATAGAAAATGAAATACCAGACTTTCATTATAATTTTATACCAAGTGAATTCATGAAATCCCAACTCTTTTATTTTAAGAAAATCAAAAATAAATTTTCTTGTTGTCAAGTAGATTATAAATCCAACTCTTTTCACCCGAAATTGACTCTCTTAAATAGTAGGATCGATAATAGAAATTTGTAGGATAGATTCTCCAATCTCTGTGGACGATATCTTAAACTATACTATAATTTGACAGAGTACGAGCAGTAATTTTCTATACGCCTAGAGCTCGTCAAATTTTTGGCGCCGTTGCCGGGGATTGGCAGTTGTCTACTTCAGATTAATTATCTTCTTACTAATTTAGGAAACCATTTTTTTTTATTTTGTCTTGTTACTTTTTTGTAGAGATTTCAGCTAGTATATGACCCGCTCCTCTTCAAGGGAGCTTGTTGAATACAATCCTGAAGTTGAAAGATTATTGCGAAAAAGTAAAAAGGGTCAAAACTCCATCTCTTTCTCTTCATCATCTACAAATATGGAACATGAAAATAATCCACCACCACCACCAGACCCACCAATTGCTGAGGACCAATTTGATGAAGTGGTCCCCAGGCCAGCTAACATGATCCTAAGGGATTACTCTAGACCAGATCCTTTTGATTGTGAGTCAAGTGTTAGAAGGCCACCAGTGGCCGCTAATAACTTTGAAATCCGAACTGGCTTAATTCAAGCCATACAACAAAATTGTGTATTTAATGGAGAAGCCAGTGAGGATCCTCATAGTCATTTAATTGATTTTCTAGAATTGGTTGAAACAGCAAAGTATAATGGCGTCTCACCAGATGCAATTAAGTTACGACTGTTTCCATTTTCTTTAAAAGGAGAAGCAAAATTATGGTTGCGTAGTTTACCTAGAGGATCTATTACCTCTTGGGATCAGATGACCCAAAAATTTCTCAGCAAATATTTTTCCCCAGCCAAAGCCACTAAAATGAGGCAAGACATAACCAATTTTGTGCAAACTGACTCAGAGTCAGTATACCAAGCCTGGGAAAGACTGAAAGCTATGTTAAGAAAATGTCCACATCATGGCATCCCTGAGCACATGCAACTGTATATTTTTTACCATGGTCTAAAACCATCGGCGAGAAATGTTATAGATGCTGCAGCTGGAGGTGCCATAATGGGAAAAACCACTGCAGAAGCTCTACAGTTGTTGAATGAGATTTCTGAGAATGCAGTACAATGGCCATCTGAAAGAGTGATACTTAAGAAAGCTGCAGCCATAAATCAATCTGATGTTCTGGCTACCTTGTCAAAACAAATTGCTTCTCTGACTCAAAAGTTTGATACTTTTCAGATAAGTTCTCCCCAACCTACTTCATCTGACAATTGTGATATATGTGCAGGAGATCATCAGAACCATGAGTGTCAAGCTGGTAATCAAGTTGATGAACAGGTAAACCAAATTGGATACAGAGCGTATCCATTTGGTAATTCCTTGGCCCAAAAGCATCCTGGCTTTCAGTGGAGTAATCCTAATGGAGCAGAAAATGCTCAACATTTTCAGAAACAGTCACCACAAGGACCACCGGGATTCCAAGGACAAAATAGGATACAACAAAATTTTAGGCCATATCAACCCAGACCACAACAGCAGGCACCAACTTTGGAGGATTTGATGTACAAATACATCAAAACAACTGATGAAAAAATGGAAAGTCAAAATGCAGCCCTCAAAAACCTGGAAACTCAAGTAAGTCAATTGGCTACTCTTGTTTCAGGAAAGATTCAAGGACCATTGCCCAGTAATACTGAGAAAAATCCAAAAGAACATGTCAAAGCCATTGCTTTGCGATCAGGTAAGAATCTTGATAATCCATACCCAAATAGGGAGGGTAAGTTACAGGAAGATCAAACAGAAGGTGAAATTGTTGATAATGGTAAGGAAAAACCTGCATTTGAAATAAAGGAAAAGATTGCTCATGAAAATAAAGAAAATACTGTTAGTGAGCCAATTCCTTTTCCACAAAAATTAAAAAGGGAAAAACTTGATCAGCAGTTTTCAAAATTTTTGGAAATTTTGAAACAATTGTATATTAATATTCATTTCACGGATGCTTTAACTCAAATGCCATCATATGCCAAGTTTTTAAAAGAAATTTTGTCCAGCAAAAGAAAACTTGAAGGAATTTCAGTGGTTAAGCTTACGGAAAAATGTAGTGCTATTTTACAAAATAAGCTTCCACAAAAACTTGGAGATCCTGGCAGTTTTACCATTCCTTGTACCGTGGGAGGAACTCATTTTGAAAAGGCTTTGTGTGATTCAGGGGCATCCATCAATTTGATGTCGTTTTCTATTTTTCAAAAATTGAAACTTGGGGATATTAAAAATACAATTGTTTCTTTGCAACTAGCTGATCAAAGTACAAAAAAGGCAAAAGGAATAATTGAAAATGTTCTTGTGAGAGTTGATAAGTTTGTGTTTCCAGTAGACTTTATTGTCCTTGAAATGGAAGAAAATACTGATGTGCCTCTCATTTTGGGAAGACCTTTTCTAGCTACAGGAAGAGCGATAATAGATGTACATCAAGGGCAATTGATTTTGAGAGTAGATGAGGAGAAAGTAATCTTTGATATGCAGAAAATGATGAGATATCCTGATGATGACTCATCATCTCATTGTTTTACTATTGACCTCCTTAATGATCTTACAGATGAGTACAAGGATGACCAATTACTTTCAGACTCATTGGAGAGGTGTTTGGTAAAATCAGGCACAACTACTGATGAGGATATTTCCATTAGAGAAGAAGCTGAAACTTTAGAAAACGAGGGAGAAGATGAGCCGGAAGAAACAATCCAATCAAAAATTGAACTCAAAACTCTTCCCTCTAATTTAAAATATGTTTATCTTGAGAAAGAATCTTTTCCAGTAATTATTTCATCTTTGTTAACCAATGAACAGGAATTGCAATTGATCAAAGTGCTGAGGGAGCATAAGAAAGCTTTGGGATGGAAAATATCTGATATCAAGGGAATCAGCCCAGCTATATGCACACACAGGATATTGATGGAGGAAAGCTACAAGCCAATTGTCCAGCCACAAAGAAGGCTAAATCCAGCAATGCAGGAAGTTGTGAAAAAAGAAGTGGTAAAATTATTGGCAGCTGGTATCATTTACCCAATTTCTGACAGCTCTTGGGTAAGTCCAGTACAGGTAGTACCCAAAAAGGGAGGTATGACTGTCGTGAAAAATGAAAATAATGAGCTCATACCTACCCGGACTGTCACAGGGTGGAGAGTCTGAATTGATTACAGACGATTAAATAATGCTACCAGAAAAGATCATTTTCCTTTACCCTTTATCGATCAAATGTTGGAAAGAGTAGCAGGTCATGCTTTTTATTGTTTTCTTGATGGTTACTCAGGGTATAACCAAATTCCAATATCCCCAGAGGATCAAGAAAAAACAACATTTACCTGTCCTCATGGTACATATGCTTACAGAAGAATGCCTTTTGGATTATGCAATGCACCGGCCACTTTTCAACGGTGCATGTCCGCCATTTTTTCAGATATGACAGAAAAGTTTTTGGAAATTTTTATGGATGATTTTACTTTGTTCGGAAAAACTTTTGAAAATTATCTGCATAATTTGACTCTTGTACTCGAAAGGTGCGAAGAGACAAATTTGATTTTAAACTGGGAAAAATGTCATTTTATGGTTACGGAGGGAATTGTTTTGGGGCATAAAATCACTTCTAAAGGAATTGAAGTAGATAGAGCAAAAATTGATTTAATTGCAGGATTGCCCCCTCCAACAACTGTGAAAGGCATTAGAAGTTTTTTGGGACATGCTGGTTTTTATAGAAGATTCATAAAAGATTTCTCAAGAATTTTAAAACCCCTCACAAATCTTTTAATGAAAGATGTGCCTTTTGAATTTTCTGAAAATTGCAAGAAAGCTTTTGAGTTGTTAAAAGAAAAACTGACCAATGCGCCGGTTGTTGTTTCTCCAGATTGGTATCAACCATTTGAAATTATGTGTGATGCAAGTGACACTGCTGTTGGAGCTGTGTTAGGACAACGAAAGGACAAAATTTTTCGTCCAATTTACTACGCTAGTAGAACTTTAAATGAAGCTCAATTGAATTATGCTACCACAGAAAAAGAGCTACTAGCAGTAGTATTTGCTTTTGATAAATTTCGTTCCTATCTAATTGGAACCAAGGTCATTATTTTTACAGATCATGCAGCATTAAAATATCTTTTGACAAAAAAAGATGCTAGACCTAGATTGTTAAGATGGATACTTTTGTTGCAAGAATTTGACCTTGAAATAAAAGATAAAAAGGGAATTGAAAATCAAGTAGCAGATCATTTGTCTAGATCGGAGATACCACCTGTGGAGTTTGTAGAAATCAGAGAAGAATTTCCAGATGAACATATTTTCTCTATCTCTGTGATCACTAAACAGGCACCTTGGTTTGCTGACATTGCAAATTATTTGGTTGGACATTGGATACCAAAGGAATTTTCTCCGCAACAAAGAAGGAAGCTCAGGACTGATGCTAGACATTATTTTTGGGAAAATCCTTACCTGTTTAAATTTTGTGCAGATAATGTAGTGCGAAGATGTGTACCAGAAACAGAAATGAAGGATATCCTGAGTCATTGTCATGACGGAGCAGTTGGAGGACACCACAGTTCCAACAGAACAGCTTCTAAAATTTTGGAAGCAGGATTCTACTGGCCTACCTTGTTTAAAGATGCAAGGTCATATGTTTTGACATGTGACAAATGTCAGAGGGCAGGTAACATTTCAAAAAGGGATGAAATGCCTTTAAACTCTATACTCATATGTGAAATATTTGATGTTTGGGGTATAGATTTTATGGGTCCATTTCCTTCCTCATTATCCTGTCAATACATTTTGGTAGCAGTAGATTACGTTTCAAAATGGGTAGAAGCAATTGCAACAACAACAAATGATGCTAAGGTTGTGTGCAAATTCCTTAAGAAAAATATTTTTACCAGGTTTGGAACTCCTAGAGTGATAATCAGTGACCAAGGCACACATTTTATGAATAAGCAATTTTCCACTTTATTGTCTCGGTATGGGGTCACACACAAAACTGGCACACCTTATCACGCACAGACAAGTGGTCAGGTTGAGGTTTCTAACAGAGAACTAAAAAGAATTTTGGAAAAAACTGTTAGTACTTCACGTAAGGATTGGGCTTTGAAATTAGATGATGCATTGTGGGCCTATAGAACTGCATTTAAAACACCCATTGGGACTTCACCATATAGGCTTGTTTTTGGGAAAGCTTGTCACTTACCTGTTGAAATTGAGCACAAAGCCTTCTGGGCAGTAAAAAGATTAAATATGGAAGAAATCAGTGCTGGTAAAAATAGATTGTTCCAAATTGACGAGTTAGATGAATTTAGGTTGAATTCTTATGAAAATGCTTTGTTGTATAAAGAAAAGGTGAAAAAGTGGCATGACAAATTGATTCGCCACAAAGAGTTTCAGACTGGGGATCAAGTGCTTCTGTATAATAGTCGATTAAGACTATTTCCTGGAAAGTTTAAATCCCGCTGGTGGTCCATTTGTAGTAACTGATATTACCCCATATGGAGCAATTGAGATTCAAAGACTCAATGGAGGTGAGAAATTCAAAGTGAACGGGCACAGGTTGAAGTTATATTTTGGAGGACAGTATGAAAAACAAGCTTTTGCTATTGAAATTCGGTGATGTAGCATGAACCAAAATAAGTCGAGCTGACGACGTTAAACTCAGAACTACTTTTCAAACCCGTAGCCATTGAGGGTGAAGCATTGGAGCCTTATAAGTCCAATATAGATTTGTTTGATCAAATACTTAATCAATTGATCTGGTTAATATCCAGGTTAGTGTACAACCGGAACTGTAAATGACGGCCTCTACAAAAACAGTGTCACCTACACAGGAGCAATTCCATGGTGATCGGTATGCCTGAGTAACTGGTTGGTTAACTATTTGCTTATGTTAATCTAATATAGGCACAGGTAATTTTCTAGTTTATATTAAACTAGGACCTATGACTGGTAAGGTCTAAAAATTTTCCAGCCTATTGCACATAGAATATGTGTGGTCACAGTTTCTTTCAAGCTTTCTTCTGTGACTGTATTTTTGAAAGCCAAAAATATTTTCATATTTCTAGTTTATAGCTAAATTTATGATTAAGTGGATTTTTTTTTTACTAATATATTTTAAGTGTAATCCTTTTACATGTGAGAAAATATATTATAAGAAAAGATAGGACTATGCTGGAGTTGTGGTTTATGTTTGATGCTTTTGGTTGTTGCTTTTAGTTTGTAAATAAAAGTGGAAGTGTTGAAGGAGAAGAACTTAGAAGCTGTAGGAAGTCATTTTGCAAAGTCTTTAAGAGACTTTGGTCATCCTGGAGAATGACAATATTCAGGTTGGGGCAGATAGAAGAAAAATCTATGTTGGAAATATTGATGGCTACTGTTTAGTAAATAGGTAATAGACAGTACCCTTCAATATTAAATATTAAAGTTTTTTTTGCGGGCCCACATAGATGCCTAAAATGTGAAACTACCCCAAGTATTGTAAATTATTAGATGCAATATTAGTATTTTCTTATCTTATCTAAATCTCTTGTGTTTTAGTATTTTGGATTATTTCTACTAATGTTTGGCTCACTAACAGTTTTATGTCTTTGATGTTGTTTTGATGGTATAATATTTTTATTTAAAAAAAAAATGAGTTTAGTTTTTGGATATATATCTTATTTACATACTTGATATAATATAATTATATATGTGCTTTTATATATATACTACAACCTAAAAGTTTTTTTTTAATCTTTTTCTGTCTCTTCAAGGATTGATGTTTTGCATCATAAAAATATAATTATTTCCTATGTCAAGTGTAGTGAACTTTTTTATTTCTTCTTGTGTCATGTGCTTTCCTCCTTAGAGTAAATATAACAAGACATTCACTGCTTGCCTTTAAATTTTTGATGTTGATATGAAATTTTTCCATGTTATATTTAATTGGGTCTTCGAGTTTCAGGAGACATATGCCCTTTGAGTTCATGCATATTGATTACTTTGGCAGTCTTCTGCTTTAGCCAATCATACATAGTTACTCTTTTGGTTGTTGCACTTTGTATATAATAAATCTACAAGTTAAAGTTTTTTCACTCGTTACAAACATTTATTTCTTTGATTTTTATCATCTAACTTCTAAGCTGATGATTTTCATTTTGTGAAGGCAAAAGCGAATATCTCAAGCTTAAAGAATCATTCAACTTGAGAAATTTTATGGTCTAAAACAGGTGAAACCTATATCTTTTAGTAGAACTTGCTCCTAAATGTCTTTCTAAAATAAAAGTACAGACAAACACTAAATCCTGAAAGGCATGCTTCCTTTTACCTATCATATATATATCCTTTCAGAAAATGAAAAAAAAAAAAAAAAGAGTCAAGATATAGCATTGTGGTTCTGAGAATATTGTGATATAAGGTGACTTTTTATTTAAAAAAAAAAAAAAAAAAAAAAAGAAGTTGGAGCAAAAAAATGAAAAAAAAAAAAAAAAAAAAAAAAAAAGAAGTGACCCACGCAGGCCACCTTAAATGAAATAAAAGAGTTGTAAATTCTATTGCTCAAGAATAGCAAAGCTATGTAAAGTCACCTTATAATATTTCTCTCCATATTATAAAAAATCCAAACCAATCCACCAGCCAAATAAATGCCATAAATATGTTATGGGTTTTGTGTTGAGTTATGGAGAATGACATAAGGAGCAAGTCTATGAACGAAAAATGGTTACATTTTGTTTATAAGATCATAAAATGATCAATTTTTATTGAGACATAAAGTGATAGATATTGGTTTTTGTTAAGCAAATACAAAGTCAAAAGCAAGGTAAGATTTGATAAACATGGAAAAGTAAATTGTTTGACGTAGTGAAAAAATTTTATTTGCCCAGATTTTTTATTTTACAGAGAAGCAATGATAATGAAAAGTAACTACTATTCTATTTTCCTCGAGGACGAGCAAAAATTCAAGTATGGGGGAATTTGATAGTTGTAATTTATATAATATTAATTAAGTAAATATGTTAAAATATATGTGATTATATTTTATTTGTGTGCATATATTTAGTTAATATTGCAGGTTAACGAGAAAATGGAAATGGAAGAAAATGAAAAGAAAAATAAGACAAAAAGATAAATTTCACCGAGCCTTCGGCAAGTTTCACCGAGACATCAGGAAAAGTTCCACCGATCCATCGACAAAGGTCACCGAGACATCGGCAAAAGTTCCACCGAGCCATCGGTAGAGTTCACCGAGGCATCGACAAGTTCCACCGATCCATCGACAAAGGTCACCGAGACATCGGCAAAAGTTCCACCGAGCCATCGGTAGAGTTCACCGAGACATCGGCAAAAGTTTCACCGAGCCATCGCCAGATTTCACCGAGACATCGGCAAAGCATTTTCTATAAATAGCTACCTAAGTTTCATTGTAAAAATCATCCTTTGTCTTTGTAAAAGCCAAATACTCTCTATGATATTGGCTTAAGCTTTTTAAGTTTTAAAGTTTTATTTTTCCTTTCTAAAATACCTAAGTATTTCAACTTTTGTAGTATTTAGTATTTTCTCCATGGAGTAATTTCTTTTAAGTTGGGATCAGTGTTGAAGCTTGGTATTTTATTATAATAAAATATTCTGTATTTTTATTATTCTTGAGTGAGAATCCTACTTTGTCAAATTCTTACATCAGAGTATTAAATATTATGTTATTCAACTTTATCAAGTCTATATATTTATGTTATAATATTTCTTACTAATTTTTGTTATCGAAAGAAGCAAATATTAAATTTGAAATAGTGATAACTAAATATATTCTCGTGATAATTTGAAATAGTTATATTTAATCACGCAAAATTCTTTATCTTGATATTTGAGTTTTTCATTCGAGAGAAGAAAATCATTTAGCCAAGTTTTGGAATTTAACAAAAGCTAATCGAAAGAGGTTTTTGTTTATACAATATACTCATTCAAGAAAAGTATTTTTTTTACTCCAATACTATAAGTTAATCAATTTATTATGCTAATCGAAAGAGGTATAATTAATTGAGAAACTTATAGTAGTATTAATTGCTTTTGTTATGCTAATCGAAAGAGGCATAATTGAGCGATTGATATGCGGAATAGAAAATGAAATACCAGACTTTCATTATAATTTTATACCAAGTGAATTCATGAAATCTCAACTCTTTTATTTTAAGAAAATCAAAAATAAATTTTCTTGTTGTCAAGTAGATTATAAATCCAACTCTTTTCACCCGAAATTGACTCTCTTAAATAGTAGGATCGATAATAGAAATTTGTAGGATAGATTCTCCAATCTCTGTGGACGATATCTTAAACTATACTATAATTTGACAGAGTACGAGCAGTAATTTTCTATACGCCCAGAGCTCGTCAGTGGTAAATGGAATGGAACACCTTGTTCCTCCTTTGCCCCAGGACTGCACCAATAGCGACATCGCTAGCGTCACATATAAATTCAAATGGTGCAATCTAATCAGGAGCCACTATTATTGGCGCAGAGACCAATTTCTCTTTTAGCTCATTAAAGGCCCTCAGACAGGCCTCATCGAACACACATGCTGCTTCTTTCTCAATTAACCTGCACAAAGGAGTAGAAATCTTAGAAAAATATTTAATAAACCTCCTATAGAAGCCAGCATGTTCGAGAAAGCTTCGGACTCCTTTCACAGACGTGGGCGGAGGTAATTTTTTAACCGCCTCCCCCTTCGCCTTGTCAACCTCAATTCCAGCTCTGGACACCTTGTGTTAAAACTATACCTAATGGCACTTTTCCCAGTTTAAAACAAGGTTAGTTTCTTCACATCTAGCAAGCACTAAACCAAGGTTAGTTAGAGAAGCATCAAAAGAAGATCCAAAGACAGAAAAGTCATCCATAAACACTTCGACAAACTTTTCCACCATATCAGTGAAAATAGCCATCATACACCTTTGAAAAGTCGCAGGTGCATTACATAGCCCGAACAGCATCCTTCTATAGGCATAGGTACCGTAAGGGCATGTAAAAGTAGTTTTATCCTGGTCTTCGAGAGCAATCCATATTTGGTTGTAGCCAGACTAACCGTCAAGGAAACAGTAATACTCTTGGCCAGCTAGCCTATCTAACATCTGATCAATAAAGGGGAGGGAAAAGTGATCCTTTCGGGTGGCTTTATTCAATTTTTGATAATCAATACACACCCTCCACCCCCGTAATAGTTCTTGTGGGGATAAGTTCATTATTCTCATTCTGCACTACTGTCATGCCTCTCTTTTTAGGGACACATTGCACTGGACTTACCCACTTGCTGTCAGAGATAGGAAAAATTATACATGCATCTAACCATTTAATCACCTCTTTCTTTACCACATCCTTCATGATTGAATTGAGGCGACGCTGATGCTCCACACTTGGCTTGTATCCGTCCTCCATAAAAATCTTGTGCATGGAAAAATTCGGGCTTAATCACAGGTAAAGTGTCAGATTGACCCAAACAAGCATACCGAAGATGCGCAGGTAAAGGTTTGAGCTCAAGCTTGGGCGCCTCTTCAATAGATGGCTTGGGTGGTGGCCCGAGCGGTCTATCTAGAGGCTCAAACTTGGGAAACCCTGTAATAAATTCACAAGAACAGTCTAAGAGCTGCCATATCTCCTCTATGTCAGCATCTTCACTAGTTTCTTCTCCCAACATCAGTGCTTGCTGCGAGTCATCATTGACATAATCAGCTGGATCAGTCGAATTCTCCTCCGGGTCATTCACTGTGATCATGGACAACTCTTCGTGATGGCGAGGCATTTTTAGAGCCTTGTACACATTAAAAACTGCTTCCTGATCATCCACCTTCATTGTCATCTTTCCCTCTCGGACACGGATCACAGCATCACCACTAGCTAAGAAAGACCGTCCCAAGATGATAGGAACTTCCTTATCTGCCTCATAGTCCAGGATAACAAAATCAGCGGGCAAAATAAATTGACCATCTGAACCAGTACATCTTCAATCACCCCCTCAGGATAAGTAGTAGACCGATCAGCTAACTGAAGTGAGACTGTTGTTGGCTTTAAAGTACCAAGACCCAGTTGGTTGCATACAGATAATGACATAAGATTTATGCTAGCCCCTAGATCACATAGGGCTCTACCAACTGCTACGTTGCCAACATGAATAGGGATGGTGAAACTACCTGGATCCGTCAACTTCTGAGGGAGTTTATTCTGTACTTTAGATATGCACTCTTCAGTAAGTGCCACAGTTTCCTCTTTGATGATATTATGTCCTTGATGTACTTGGCATACTTTGGAATTCCTCGGAGCACATCTACCAATGGAATATTGATACTAGTCTGACTGAGTATGCCCAAGATCTTCGTAACTACAGGATCTTGCAGATTCTTTTGCAACCTTCGAGGGAACAGAGGTGGTGGTTTAGCAGCAATCACTGCCTCTTGCTTTTCTGCCTCCTTCTTGACTTCGACTACTGGCTCTGGCTCTTTTCTTTTGTCAAGGTGAGACTGCTTTGGCTTCTTTAGCTTCTTTGGCAATTCTTCCAGTTCTCTCCCATTTCTTAATGAGACTGCTTGCACCTGTTCCTTGGGATTGGGATCAGTATTACTAGGCAAAGCACCAAGTGGTCTTCTATTTTGATTACTAGCAAGCTGCCCTACTTGTTTTTCTAGACAGCGAATGGCACTGCCTTGGTTCTGCTGGAGAGTTGAAATTTTCTGATTAAGATAAGCAGCCAATTTTTGTATCATTGCCTCTATTTTTGACGTTTCAGGCTGTTGCTGCTGTGGTGGATTCTAAACTTGCTGAGCATTACCTTGAGATTGTCTGCTGCCTTGTCCGCCTTGATTACCACCCCATGAGAAATTAGGGTGGTTGCGAAAGTTAGGCGGGTAAGTGTTGCCATACTGAGCATTTTGGTTAAAACCCCTGCCCTGCTGACCCACTTAAAATGCAGACTCTGGGTTGTCCATGCAAATATTACTTAGATGATCAGATCCACCACACACCTCACAGTATGGGATTGCTTGCACTTGTTGAACCTGGGGTGGAGCCGGTGGTTGTGGCTTGCTTACCTGGGCTAGTACTGCATCAAGTTGCTACTTAACAGAGTGTTGCATTGCTGCCATTTTAGCTTTTATAGCTGTCAGTATATCCACTTCTACCTTTTCACCTAGCTTGAGATTTTTACCTCTGCTTGAGTCACCATGGTAATGCTGACTGCCTTCTGAAATTTTGTTAAGAATGATCTCTAGCTCATCATACTGCTTCTCTAGACTTGGTTCGCCACAATAAGCATCCAGCAAGATTTTACTATGCGACTGCAGTCCCTCAACAAAAATATGTCCCAACACCTCCTTTGATTGACCATGGTATGGGCAGATTCTCAACAATGCCTTGAACCTTTCCCATGCTTCACCTATCTCCTCTGATGAATTTTGACTGAATGACACTATCTCACCTCTGATCTTTGCAGTTTTGCCCGATGGAAAAAATTTGATCAGAAACTTCTTTGCCAATTCGTCCCAAGAGTTAATGGAGTCGGTGGTTGGACCAAGAGCCACTTCTTTGCTTCACCCAACAAGGTGAATGGAAATATAGTTAGCCGTATATATTCATCCGACACATCTACATATTTGTAAATGTCGCTGATCTCAGAAAATTCTGCATGTGTTGTTGAGGATCTTCATGTGACAATCCCGCGAACTGACTATTAGACTGGAATAGTCGGATCATACTCTCCTTTTCTCAATTTCTTCAATATTTGCACTCTTCCCGGACCATACATCCTAGCATGCCAAGCATCCATGGTTGTACCTATCGCTTCTTCCTTGTTCTTGTATAAATCACGCTCCAATTTCATTCAATTCGCTTCTAAAACATCCAAACACCTCAAGTTAGCATTTTACTATAAATTGGAACATGATATACTGAAAAAAACTCAAAAGCTATAAGAAATCAATGCCGAGACATAGGATATACGCCCAACATCAATCACGTATTTCTGATTGTTGATATGTTCAGGATACCTATATGTTCTGTCTATCTTATGTCCCTGGTTGTTTATGAGTTTATGGTACCATACGTATTTCCAGTTATTATTTGGCTCTACTTTTTTTTAGTTGAAATAAGGTGAATTTGGTTTATTTGATTTTCTTCTCCTTGGCTAGCATATCTGCTTCTTTGAGGTGGCTAGGCAACCCTCACTTACTGAGTCTTTTCGACTCACCCTTTTGTTGTTTTGTTTCTATTTATATCGTTTTGGCAGGTTTGCTGCAGGATTGAGTTCGCCACGTGATTGAAGAGGAAGATGATTTCCGCTTTCAGGGTGAGCGAACTTTTGTTCAGAATGGCCACCAATGTTATTTCTATTATCTCAGTTGTATTTTGCTCCCTCGAGATGTTTATACTTTATTTGTATTCCTAGATGTCTGTTTGGATTGCCCTAACCCTAGTACATTAGGTAGTCAGCTATAAGTTCTTCTGTACAACTTATGTATAGCTATGTTCATGTCTCTCTAGGTCTTATTTCTTATCTTAAAGTTGATTTTATGTTTATTTTTGTGAATTCAATTCAAAAGTATTTGCCCAACAGGTCTAGGGGAGGATGTCGGATGCCCGTACGGCCTAGCTGAAATTTGGGTCGTATCACTACTATGTCTGTTTTACAAGTAAATGACATCAAATCATTATAACTTTGTCTAAATATAAAAATTCAAAGTAAAAAAAAAACCACTTTGACATCATTTGTACTTATGGATATTCAAGGGTTTAATAACAGTCAATTAGTTTACAATTTAAATTCCTCTTAATTGATGCACCTATTTTCATCCTCTTCATTACCATGTTCAGCCACATATCAACCCATTTCATCTGAGCTTGTTCAAGCTTGCAAAAGGAACCTTGTCTCGCAGGATCCAAACTGGCAGCAATGTCCTGTAAGCAATTCCAAGGACTGAAGCACCAAAAGTAATAAAATTTGTCAAAAAAGGAAACCAAATAGACACATCCTCTAATTTATTTTCCTTCATTATAAACACTTGCAATAAAATCGCGCCGCCAACCATTAGAGCACCCACGTAAAACAGAATCCTTACTATAATTCTCTGTCATATTGCCCTTGGTATTTTGTCACCATTATCGTCATCATTGCCGTTATTTCTTCTATTATTTCTTTTTACAGAGTACTTCTCAGTTGTTGGTACATTTTGTCGAAGCCTGCAATGCGGCGGAGGAACCGGTCCATCTAGCAACGGTTCCGATAGATCATCCGCCTTCAAATCTGGTGCAAACTAAATTGAAGCTAAGCAACCAAGTTCAAACATCAGAAAAAAATGATATAAAAGTAAGATAGAAGCAAGACCGATCACAGCTTCAATCAGATAATTCTGAGGAACTAGTCTCAGAGCCACACAAGTGGAAGTCAAAGACACACCTACACTAGGCAACAATCCTCAAGAAGACTCAACAAGCTTCTTGTAAATTGAATGATAAAAGAAGAAAATTTTCAAACAGAATCCACCGATTGACACAAGTTCCATACAATCCCACGACGGGGTTCGACTCACGCGAAGACATAATATAAAACTTGGTAATCATTCAATATATCAAAACTAGGTATCTAAAATGAACTACGCTAAGGGGTTTATATAGATAGCCCCAAGGGTAAGCTAGTAAATTGTCACAATCGACCAATAAAATAAGGCCATGTAGGGCCGAAGTAATATGCTTGGGTGCTCTTGACTAGTGTTCGGTTGCTCAGGCTCGGCACAATGAAAACAGACGCTCTCTTGCCTCGGGCACACTTGTAGTCCCTCGGTCGCTCATCGATCTGCGTCAATGATCAGCATTCAGTGATTTTCAATTTTGGGCTCGAGCTTACATATGTAGCTTTCATATCTCGAACTCGGCCACTCAGCTTCCGAACAGTTGCTTTCTCTCGGCCACGCTAGCTGGATATGAACATCATGTAAAAGCTTGGATTGACTTCATGTAACTGGCCTCGATAGGTTGAAAACTTGATCAGCTTGGACATATGTTGCATCATCCTCCCCTTCTTGAGAAGATTTCGTCCATGAAATCGAGCCCTCTTTAGTCTCCGGTGCTTGGCCTTTAATACAAGGAGTTAAGTCAACAATATTGGTGTTGGATACATTATTCTCACCTGGGAGGTTGATCACATATGCATTGTTGTTGATCTTGTGCAGCACTTGAAATAGACCATTCCCTCTCGGAGCCAACTTCCATTTCTTTTGGTTCGGGAATCTTTCCTTCCTGAAGTGAACCCAAACCCAATCTCCCTTCTTCAATTCCAACCATTTACGCCCCTTGTTCTTCTTTGATGCCACCTTGGCATAAGCTTCCCCAAGATTTTTCTTCACTTTAGCGTGGAGCTCGAGCAAAGTAGTAGCTTGGCGTATACCTTCAAAATCAATAACAACATCTTGAGGCAATGGGGTTAAATCAAGTGGAATTAAAGAGTTAATACTACAAACACACTCAAACGGAGTCATTCCAATCATTCGATGCACACTACGAATGTATGCAAATTCCATCAAGGGCAAACGATCAGCCTATTTTCTAGCCTCCTTTGGTCATAGCTCGAAGCTGAGCTCCCACGTTCGGTTGACTACCTCGCTCTGTCCATAAGTCTGAGGATGGTGAGACGTCGAGAATAGTAGCTTGGTGCCAAGGACACCCCATAGACATTTCTAAAAATGACTCCAGAATTTAGAGTCTCGGTCACTCACAATAGTACGAGGCACACCATGCAATTTCAGCACATGTGAAATAAATAAAGTAGCTACATGTTGTGCATCATCACATTTTTGCAATGGATAAAGTGAGCTATTTTTTAAAAATGATCGACCACGACAAAGATGTTATCATGTCCACCCCTCGACCTCGGTAACCCCATCACAAAGTCCATGGATATATAAACCCAATGTGAAGTAGGAACAAGCAACATAGTGTACAAACCATGAGGGTCTGACCTCGATTTAGCTTTCTTGCAATCTAAAAAAGCATTGTAAAGCTTCTCCACATCTTGCCGCATCATGGGCCAATTAAACTGCTCGGACAAGATTCCAAGAGTTTTGTCGACACCGAAGTGTCCCATCAAACCGCCGGAGTGAGCTTCTCGGACCAAGAGATCTCTCCAAGTTGACACGGGCACACAAACTCTCCCATTTTTAAAGAGATAGCTATCGTGCCACTAATATTTCTCAACCCTTCGGCCACTCAAGAATGAGTCACGGACGCTTTTAAACTTGGGATTATCCTTATACATAGGGAAAGCTCTCGAATGCCATGAGCCTCGAGGCGAGAGTGATTGCAAAGGCAAATTTTCTTGAAAGCGCATCGGCCACAACATTGCCTTTTCTCGTTTTGTAATGAATTACATAGGGAAAGCTCTCAATGAATTCCACCCACTTGGCATTCCTTTGGTTCAATTTTTCCTAGCCTCAGGATGTTTTAAAGATTCATGATCACTCTTAATCACAAACTCTCTCGGCCACAAATAATGTTGCCAATGGGCGAGTGCTCGAACAAGGGCATACAACTCCTTGTCATACGTAGAATAGTTCAAGGTTGCACCATTAAGCTTTTCGCTAAAGTAAGCGATCGGCTTCCCTTCTTGCATAAGCACTCCTCCGATCCTAACTCCGGACGCATCACATTCAACCTTGAACACTTTGCTGAAGTCAGGGAGTTGCAACAATGGGGCAAATCTAAGCCTCCATTTCGACTTTTGGAAAGCCCTCTCTTGGGACTCTCCCCAGACAAGCGGATGGTCTTTCTTTATCAGCTCGGTCAAAAGAGCTACCATGGTGCTAAATTCTCGAACAAACATTTGGTAAAAACTAGCTAACCCATGAAAACTACGGGCTTGAGTCACCGAAGTAGGGGTCGGCCAATCTGTAATTGCCTCGACTTTTGACTCATCGACTTCAACACCACTAACACTGACAACAAATCGAAGAAAGACTACACGCTCGACGCAAAAGGCACACTTCTTGAAGTTAGCATACCACTTCTCATTCCTAAGTGTATCTATCACAAGCCTTTAGTGTTCGACATGTTCATTCACAGACTTACTATAAACAAGTATGTCATTGAAATACACAACAACAAACTTATTTATTAACGGTTTAAGCACATGGTTCATCAATCTCATGAAAGTGCTCGGGGCATTAGAGAGGCCAAATGGCATCACTAACCCTTCATAGAGACAAATTTGGTCTTGAATGCATTTTTCCACTCATCATCCGGTTTTATTCGGATTTGGTGGTAACCTGACCTGAGGTGTATCTTTGAAAAACAAGAAGAACCACTCAATTCATCAAGCATGTCATCTAATCGAGGGATAGGATGATGATACTTTACCGTGATTTTGTTCACTGCTCGGATATCAATACACATTCGCCATATTCAATCTTTCTTCGGAACAAGGATAACAAGAACGGCGCAGGGACTCAAGCTCTTTCGAACCAGTCCTTTTATTAGCAATTCATCCACCTACCGTTAGAGCTTTTTGGTGTCTTCAGGATTACATCAGTAGGCTGGCTTATTGGGGATTTGAGACCCTAGGATGAAGTGTATTTGGTGTTTTATTCCCCTCAACGGAGGCAATCCACCTGGCATTTCCTCAGGGAACATGTCCTGGAAGTCCTGCAAAGCACTTTGTACGGCACTAGGCAAAAGGTTATCATTAGTGAAAACATCATTAGAGTTTAAGAGGACACCCTTATGCACGGGGCAAATCATCATCTTGCCTTGATCATTGCCTCGGAAGCATTCGCCTGGCCGCATAATTGCATAAATATTACCGGCCATGGGCAGTGTCTCTTGGTCCTCGGCCACAATTTGTGTACCTACGGGAGACTTAGCTTTGGCTGCTTCTTTCAGCTTCTTCATTCGTTTATAGTCCTAACTGACTTGTTTTTGCAACAAAGGTTTGAGAATGAAGTTCTCTCCACCGAGCTTAGTAGTGTAAGTATTGGATCGTTCGTTATGAATAATCGACCTATCATACTGCCATGGTCCCCCTAACAGTAAATGAAAATCTTGCATCGAAATCACATCGAACATCATCTCATCTTGATAAGTTCCCATTCTGAATTTGATCCACACTTTCTTGACAGCTTTTAGTTCTCCACATTCGTGTAACCATTGCAAATGATAGGGATGAGGATGTTTTAAGGTAGATAGACCCAATTGTGGAGCCAAGGCTTGGCTTACCACATTTTCACAGCTACCTAAATTAATGATCATTGAACATACTTTCCCTCTCACCCAACACCTCGAATGTAAGAGATTCTCCCTTTGGTTTTCCTCTTCTTCTTAGTTCATAGTTCTAAAGTTCCTACGAACCACAAGAAACATTTTTAGATGGTCAGCTTTGGTAGCCTCTCGATCATCATCACTTTTAGCTCGGTCAGTCTCCTCTCCGTTTTCTTTCTCGGAGTCACTTGCTTGCTCATGGACGGTTCCATCTTCGAGCACTCTTTTGCCATATGACCATAACCTCTGAATTTATGATACCAAATATTTGAAGCACTAGGAGTATTGAGTTGAGCTTTACCGCCCATGTCCTTGGAGTTATTAACGGTCACTCCACTTTCGAGGGGTTTCTTCAGATCTCGGCTAGTGTTGGCACTTGTAGGATTCCGACTCTTCCAATCTTTACCCCAAGTTCAAAGGAGTTGAAGTAGTAACCCTTTGGTACTAATTTGCTTTATCGTCCTTCACCCATATCTCAGCATAAATGGCTGCATGGAGAATATCATCTAACATTTGGTACACATGCAGTCGCAGTTGAGATGACAAATCTCGAGTAAGTCCATTCTTGAACCGAATGATGGCTTGCTCATTATCTTCCTCCATATCAAGAGCCAATCGAATCTTTTTAAACTCACCATAGTATTCTTCAACCAATTTGGACCCTTGTTTCAATTCATAGAGCTTCCGAAGTTGCTCCTGCCAATGTTTGGCGATCACATACTTAGCATCCATCACTCTTTTCAACTGCACCCAAGTAACATGTCTTCTTCTCATTCTCTTATCAGCTTCCCACCATGTAGAAGCATATGCCTCGAATGAAGCAATAGCATGGGCAGCTTTTCTTTCCTACGTCATTTTATTTGTCTGAAAGATTCGCTCTAAACGAACCTTCCAATCTAGATATTGCTCTGGATCACTAGTTACTCTGAAGGGTGGAATAGTGATGTTGACACTGTTCAAGTTTGAATCTTGAGCACCTCGGATCGATTCCGGATACTCATCATAATAGTCATCAGCCACACGCTCATAATTTCTATCAACGTATGCGCCTCGACCTCAGCCTCGAGGGTTCCCACGGTTTCGTTGAACCTGTCTTCGTTGAAAAAAAGGTGGCTCATTCTGAGCTTTGACCTCGGGACACTCTCTATCATCATCCTCTTCATCAACGACCACAACTTGTCTTCGGGGCCTTGGAAGTGGTAGTCTATCACCTCGGAGATTGCGCAAGTTTTGTTGATCCGCTCGGGAAATGACCAAGTTTTGTTCAGCTCGAGGATTGCCTATAGCTTCATTTCAAACGGCCTCGTTTCTCAACCGTTGTTGACGAGCCAGTTCGGCAAATTGCTTCGGATTCATAGGAGTTGAATTGCTAGTGCTAGCGCCGGACCCAAGTAAGGCCACATACGCTTTTTCCTGCTCGAGGTTAGCTATTCAAGCACTTACTCTTTTCACCTCGGCACTGATGCCTTGTATCGCAGCCAAGAGGTCGGCTAACGACACCTCGGGTGCTTCAACGCCTTTCTCTCCATTTTTAGCCATTGAACATGCACAAATCGAAGACAAGAAAATGTTAAGGTTAGAAATCACCTCTCACATTCCCTCACTTTGACTTACTCAGTTGGATCAATTTCTCTAAGACCCTCAGAATTTAACAAGACTTGTTGTTTCCTTCGGGAAGAATGAATTGGTTCGACTCGATGAAAAAGATGTTTAACTGTGCACGAGAGGTCAAGAATTAACTACGAAATTTGGACTTCAGTTACCCCTCGCACGAGTTCCTATAAGCACAAATAAGTTAGTAGTACCTCGAGTAGAATAATTTACTCCAGAGATCTACTAACGAGATTCCACGGGCACAAAGAAAAAGGACACCTAGGAGAATCTACCCTCTATTTCCTCCTTTTGAAAACCTCGGACATGCCAACTTTGTACGGACAAAAGTGGTACCTCCTTGGCACGGATTAGGGTTTAATCTTATCCACTTTCCTCTTTTCTGACGAAAATTTTCACCTGGGTTTTAGGCAACAATGCCTTTTCCCCTTCTTCTTCAATAAAATAGTGAACCTTTACTCTAATGTACGGACACTTTTAAAGTTTTTTCACAGTCCAGAAATCAACAAGATTTTGGTCACTCCTCTGTTAAAATTTTAGCAACGAACAGAGGAAACTTCAACTCAAAGCAACAAGAACAATTTCGACGTCGTCCGTACACTGTTATAATGTAACAATTTGATGGCGTACAGACGATGTTTAACGACTGAGCTTTGAAGTTTTTCAAGCTAACACACGACCAAAAATCAATAACTAACCACCAGTTTTGCCGTCAAAACAATCAAAACTCAACCGGAGTTTAGCAACAGTACCACCAATGTCAGAGCAATTAAAAAACCTTGAGAAACCCTAATCGTCAAATGATGTACGATAGGTGCTCGTTCGAATCTCCAAACAGTGGTGAATCCAAATCTATGGATGTTTAATCAAAACAACCAACCAACAACCAAAAATTTTGAATTTTCTTCTTTTTACTTTTCTTTTTTATAAAATAAGAACAACAACAACAACACAGTAACACAAGAATACGAAACTGAAACAAAGACACAACGCACGAAATGTAAAGATAACGTAGAATAGGATTGGGGTTGTACGAACAAGCCCAAACCGTGCTCTGATACCAAGATGGTGCAAGCTAAATTGAAGCTTAGCAACCGAGTTCAAACAGCAGAAAATAATGACAGAAAAGTAAGATAGAAGAAAGACGGATCTTAACTTCAATTGAATGTATTCGAGGAACTAGTCTCGGAGCCACATGAGTGGAAGTCAAAGACACACCTACACGAGGCAACAATCTTCAAGAAGACTCAACAAGCTTCTTATAAATTGAATGATCAAAGAAGAAAATATTCAAACGGAATCAAGCAATTGACACAAGTTCCATACAATCCCAGGACGGCGTTCGGCTCACGACAGAGACACAATAACAAACTTTCTAATCATTCAATATGTCAGAACTAGGTATCTAAAATGAACTACGCTAAGAGGTTTATATAGATAACCCCAAGGGTAAACTAGTAACTGGTCACAGTCGACCAATAAAATAAGGCTATATAGGGCCAAAGTAATATGCTCGGGGGATCTTGACTAGTGTTTGGTCGCTCAGCCTCGGCACAATGAAAACAGATGCTCTCTTACCTCAGGAAAACTTGTAGCCCCTCGGTCACTCATCGATCGGTGTCAATGATCAGCCTTCGGTCACTTCCAGCCTTGGGCTCAAACTTGTAGATGTAGCTTTCATATCTCGAACCCGGCCACTCAGCTTCCAAACAGTTGCTTTCTCCCGGCCACGTCAGCTGGATGTGATGTCATTTAACTGGCCTCGATGGGTTGAACACTTGATCAGCATGGACATGGGTTGCATCAAAATCTAAGATTAAAAAGTTGATGAAAAAAATTTACATATATTTTTGAAATCAGATCTACACTAATTTAGTATGATTTACAAAAAATCAATAGTAGAAATGGGAAAAGGAGGCCAAGACGAAGCTGGGGATGTAACTTTTGCAAAATTCCACCAGAGGCCGGTGGTGGCCCGGCGGCGGTCAACGGCGATAAACTAGAGAGAAGGAGGAGAAGCGGTGGATGAGTTTTCTAGAGAGAGAAAGCGTGAATGTTAAATAATTGTAGATAAGTGTTTAAAAGGTAGAAGTTGAAATATTTTAAAAGTGCTTATGCTGTAAAGACCATAAAAAAAATAGCCCACCAAATAAAAACTAGGCATTAAAGTGCTCATTCCACATTAAAAAATGATATTTGGACGAGACTACAAAGCAATGGACCAAAACTTAAATTTCCCAAACTTGGGATTTAAAAGTTACAATCCTAATCTAAATTAGGGAGGGCTACTTTAAATTAAATCATATAAAAGGAAAAGACATCATATTTTAGGAATAGAACATGAGTATACGCACCGAGTTTTCACGAAAACAAAAATTTATAACGGGCGGATAAATTTACGAGAGTTTTGTAGAAAACAGACAAAGCTTACGTTCTTTTGAGAGCCTGCTGAAACCAAGTGACTTTCAGATATCCAACATGTCTGAGTATTTGCCAGAAGAACTGTTAGTTCAAATATTTTTACTACTACACAGCAAAGCCATCATTCAGTGCACAAGTGTTCGCAAATCATGGTATTCTCTTATTACTCGCCCTACTTTTATCTCCTCACACCTCCACAACCAAGATGATCACTTGTTGGTTCGATATTATTCACACCCCAACCAAAACTGTCTTGACTTCTTTCCATACTTCGATGGAGATCTAGTTAAAGAATTTTATGCTTTATATTATGACAATGAAAATTTTGATAAGTATGTTGTATTTGATATGCCATTTATATGTGAAAGTGAAAGTCATTTTAATATTGTTAGTAGTTGTAACGGGATTTTGTGCCTTTCTGATGACCTATTGAGTTATAATAATAATTTTTTCTATCTTTGGAATCCATCCATCAGAAAGTCAATTGAACTCCCCAAATTAATTTTTACATTTACTTCACTTGATCATAACCTTGGTTTTGGATTTGATCCTGTTACTAATGACTACAAGGCGGTAAGGATTGTGCATACTAGTAGTAAAACTTTCTAAAACTTATGTTGAGCTTTATAAGCTCAGCACTGGTGTTTGGCATGACATTTTTCATGTTGCTCTAACTTATGAATTCTTTGACAATAAACCAGGGGTATATCTAAATGGGCCTTGCCATTGGTTTGCTTCTAAATGGAAACGAGCAGAGCATCATGATAATAATGTAATTGTTCTATTTGATGTGGAGGAGACATTATGGGAGATGATGGTATCAGGTATTTTGGTGGCCAGTTTTGGTATTTTAGGGGTTAGATCAAACTTTTTGTGTCAGGGGAGTCACTTTGTTTGGCTGATTGTTTGTCTGGTGATGATGAAACAATTGATATTTGGAGGATGAATGAGTATGGTGACCCTGAATTATGCGAGAATGATATTCCCCAGGACACACCACAATTACGTTAAGGACCAGTTTCTCAGATGTGTTACTTCACTTTATTAAGTGCAGAATAAATAAAGAACATGTAAAATGAACACTGGATTTTAGCATGGAAAAAACCCCGACAACTTGGGATCAAAAAAACCACGACCTACTCTCTGAAGTAGAATTTTAAATTCACTATTTGAAAGACTCACTTGGTTAAAGGACTTCTTTCTTACTAACCTAGGACTAACTCTAACCTTATAGTGACCCCTTTCACAATAGGTGAAGTTTCATTAAGTAACAGGACTTGAATGTTATGTACTCTTACAGAACTTCTAATAAAGTAAATAGCACAACTCAATAGCTCCTACTACAGATGAACAAAGATTAAGAACAACAAGACTCAATCTAAGGAACTAGTTCTTCACATAGTTCTATGTAGCTTCATGACTGCTCAAATACAACTTAGATTTGCTTCAATGCTATAACTCTAAACTTTCTATATTTGTGCGCACCTTCAACTGACGAAATACTTCTATATTGAACTCCTTCTTGGATAAATGATAGCTTTTTGCTTTATCCCAATCTCTATGCAATCTTTTCAATCTCGTGTATCCCTGCATAATTATCAAGATAAACATTAGAATTAGGATCATATTAACTTTTCCCGCTCAATTGATTTCGCTCTAATATTTATTCAGTTGAAGAGATTCAAAGTAACATGTCCTTGATCAGTTCCTTAGTCATCAGCCAAAACTCCAAGCTAACATTTTTCTTCTTTTTGATGATGACAAACTCATAGACTGTGCCTCATATCCTTAATGACTTGGACCACTACTTTCATCTCAAAATCACATTAGCAGAAGATATGTTTATCATTAAGGACCATGTTATTAACAAGTTATAAATATCAAAAGCAAAATTATACTCACGCTTCCCCTTTTTGGCATCATTGAAAAGGCTGCATAAGTTGTAATTATATTAAGCAATGCAGAAAAGAACAACTCATAGCCTTTTAGGCAACTCAAAATGCAAACATAATACTGCAAAAGTAAAGTGCATTTAAATGTTATTAGCCATCGAAGAATTAACATCCTTTGCAAAAAGATATTAACCAAGGGAACAAACTAAGAGCAAATACTACTAAGCTATTCAAACACTAAAAAAGTGAAGACTAAGATACTAGAACTAAGCTAAATCCCACTGAACAAAAAAATGGCTATTGGTTTTGATTATCGGGTGTTGGAAGGACCAGGTTCCTGAGTTGTTTCCTACAACATCTCAAACATCTGTTTGAGCATCCTTTCATTTGTTTCTTTGGCCTTAGCTGCCTCAGATTTCCAGAAATCTCTTTCCTCCACCAACCTCTTGATCTCAGCAGCATGCGCCTCTATTTGCTGTCTCAAAGCTCTGACCTTATTATTTAAAGCCCCTCGGTAGTTCAAACCACAGCAGGTTCAGCCTTTGCAGTCATATCACAACTTGTCAAGGTTGCAGCACCAAACCTTTCCTTTTTAGTGGCATTCTTCAATTCCTTTAAGAGAATCCCCAACTTGTCAAACAAGTCAGTTAGAATAAAACCAAAAGGGAGTGCATGCTTCTTCTTTCCAGTGATAACTCTTTCAATCAAATGAATCATGAACCAGGGCCAATTTATCTTCTTTTCAGAATCAAGCAACTTCATAAGGACCAGGTCCAGAAAACTAGCTATTTCTTTCTTTTCTTGCCTGGGGAACATGATTTTGTTTACAAAATTAAACAAAAGCCGGTGATGGGGTTGCATCTCACTTTTCTCTACTGCTCTAGGTTCCTCTTCATTAGGATTTTCAGCAAACTTACATGAATCTCTAAAGTAGTAGGAAGATTTGTCAAATCAGGTCATTCCCCTTTGATATAACAGTCATAACCAAAATATGGAAGCTGAAGCAACTCCCCCAATTCCTTTGTATCAAAAGTGATTTTCCTACCATGTATGAAACTTGTAATTCTATCATTTGCAATAGTGCAGTTAAAGAAAAATTCAGCAACCTCAGTTGTGGAAAGCTTTCCCTTAATCTAAAGGACCATGTCCTTCCAACCTTGTTTCTCCAGCTTTTGTAAGAGCCACACCATGCCTTCTTCCTCCAAATCAGTAACTACTCTACCTTTCAACACCTTTCTTTTCCTAATGTCATCATGCTCAGTTGCATCAGTCTGTTGTTGACACCCAATTTTATCTCGAATTTTTCTTAAAATTAATAAATTACTGCAATATTTTATAATTAAGGTTAAATTTGCAAATTAAGATAAAATAATAATAATAATAATAATAATAATAATAATAATAATAATAATAATAATAATAATAAAAGAATTTGAAGAAAGGGCTAAGTGTGTAAGATGTGGCCCTAACTGCATGTGCAATTACCCTATTTACTTAATTATATTAAAAGGGTGCTAATTTTGTTCTAAGCCTAAAATGTAGCCCATTTCCTCAAAATACATATAACAAAGGGAGGTTTACGAAAATACCCATCAAAATCAAAATATTTACTCACTTCTACCCATAAGTTTCATATTTACAAGTCCTACCCATAAACTAATTACATCCCCTGCCTATCTAGACTTGTATACTATTATTTATGCAGTATATGCATCCACCATCTAGACTTGTATACCATTATTTATGTAGTATACCTTAAAGGTATACACCCATAGGGTATAACAAAGGTATACAATAATAAATGAATAGAAGGTTAGGTAGTAGTCGAGTGTCTTTTCTTTCTTTTCTCTCTACTTATTGCTAGTACCTGTTCATTTTGGATATGCTGCAGTTTTCTCATTCTATTTATCATGATATTGTTGTCTTGGTTTTCTTTTTCTTTTTTTTTCTCAAAATTTTCATAGCCGAGGGTCTATCGGAAACAGCCTCTTCACCTTGATGGATGTAAGGTCTGCGCACATCTCACCCTTCCCAGATCCCACTTGTGGGATATACTAGGGATATTGTTGTTGTTGTTGTTGTTGTTGTTGTTGTTGTTGTTGTTGTTGTTGTTGTTGTTGTTGTTGTTGTACAGTAATAAATGGGTAGGTTGGGTAAATACTTTTAATTTCATGGGTAGTGTAATTTTTAATGGGTAGGGCTTGTAAATACTTTGAATTTCATGGGTACATACTGTAAAAAATCCTATATGTTATACACACACCATACCCGGTCACTTTCAGCCCATTTCCCCCATGACCTGCGTATCATTCCCTTTACCAGTCTTCCCCAAATTTCGACCCGTTTCCCCCTTCGATCCAACCCGTGAGTGATCCCCAATCCCCCAGAAAAACCTTATAATTCGTCCAAAAATTATATTCTTTGGTCTCCCCCTCTCTCACCAGTACAACGAGCACTTAATTTCATCCATCTATTTCAAACATTGATTGAATCCAAGCCTTTGATCGGTTTCTTGGAGATAAGGATGAGAGAGGTGTAAGTTTTTACCCTTCTCACCCTTATCTCATGAGAGATGGTTCAAAAAGGTAGAGGCATTCTCGGAATTTCATAGCTGAGGTAAAACCCTAATTTTTTTACTATATATTGTCATTCTAAGGAAAAATCAGTTTAAATGCTAAAATTTGTTGCTGCTATTTTTTATGATTTCCAAAACCTAGAACCCCCTTTTCTAAAACCCTGAAAAAAATATATACTATCAAGTCAATATAGTGAAGATTGGAATATGGTTTCTAGAGTAATACTATTGGTTCTTATCAGTCGTCGTCGTCGTCGAAGTTCGAGTCGATTATTTCATTCATCACCTTACTTCACTGCATCTAAAGAGGTGAGATCTGATTCTTCTTTACATTTCAGTTTTGCTTGCATTAGTTGCAATTTTATCTTATTTCTTGGTTTGTTTTAGCTATTGAAGTGTGAATATAGAAGATGAATCTGTATAGAGTACCAACTGTCGGATAAAGGATTGATAGTGTTATCCTAACTTCATTATAGCAATGTTTGAAGATAAAGTTAAACTCTTTATCAATTTTCTCATGTTGATGATTGAAGATGCGATTAGCATACCCTTAAAGTAATGGTTATTACCTGCATCTTGCTCCTACTTCAGATTTACACTTTTAATGGGATTTATTAAAATGCAAAGTAAGAACCTTGTGTCAAAGGCATTAAAGTGTGCATTCTGATTATGTAAAAAAGAGTAGGATGTTTCTCCAATCTTGTTTGTCCTTCTGATTTCACTTGCAGCCTGTAGTTTTTTTTTTAGTTTAATTTCTTGTAAATTTTCTTAGTGATTATGCTCAGATCTGCTTGAGTTGTCAGCTCGATTAAGTCGGGGCTGTCTGATGTAGGTTTTTGGGCAAAGGGTTTATTTCAGTGAGGAGTATGAGGGTGTTCAGGTGAGTGTTTGAGAGTGTGTGTGTGCAGGTAATGGAGCTAGTGAAGTGAGTTCAAGTGTGCAGTGAGTGAGTTTGTGTCCAGGCTGAGGTGCAGGTGTGTGTTTCTAATGTAGTTTGGCTCTGTTATAGGTGTGTGTGTTAAGGACCAGGCACAGAGTTAAAAGTTAGTTTCAGGGGGTGCAGTGTAGGTGCAGGTTTTTCAGGTGATCTGATAGTCGGGGTTAGATGTGGTGCAGGTGATTAGGGGCATGTTGTCTTGCTGCTGGTCTGGTAAAGAATTACTGGTGTGAGTAGAGGGTTAGGTATGTGTAGCAGGGTAGTATTTTATGAGGTTGTTTTCAAGTTGTTTTTGTTGCAGGTGCAGCAGGGCTCAGGTGTTCAAGGTGATTATTTGGAGAGGGATTGCTGCACTTGTTTGTTATAGGTTCTGGTAGTTGGCTTAGGTTCTGGCTGTTTGGCTGAGGAATGAGCATGGTCTAGAAGCTTTCAGGTATTTGAGGGAGGTACAGAGAAGTGTGGGGCATGTTCCTAGTTGGATGCAGGTTAGTTATAGGCAATTAGTTTGTCCAGCAGATAGGTGTGAGGATGTTAGTGGATGCTGGTCTTTTGGAATCTTGAAGGTTGAAAAAGGGCTCTCTTTCCCTTTGTTTCTGCTTGTGTTGAGTTTTGGTGGATATATTGTCATTGGCCTATTTTCTTTTCCTGTTAAAAGTAGTATTAGTCCAGTTATCTGTAAAAGGAAAAACTGAGCCTGAATGTTGGTTTACATGGTAAGCATTATGAAAATATGTGTGAAGTAAGCTGTCATGGCATGAAAAAGAGTTTTGGAAGTTCCAGCAGTTAGCCTGGGGCTCAAATTTTATTCTAGAGTAGTCCAAAAGCATGAATTGGTTAATTGTGAATCCTAAGTTTTCAATTTTATTTTATTTCTCTGTGGTTGAGTTTGTTCTTTGGTTATGGTTTGATCCCTGATGATCTGTCCTAATCCTCTTAAAGTATATAAAATGTTAAGATTCCATCTAGTATAATAAAGGAGTAAAAGCAATCCAAGTTTCCATTAGAGCACAGAGAAATGAGCCTAAGTTTGGAGGTTGCCTTGAAATTTTAGGTGAAAAGAATGACTCATGTCCTTTGCTACTTTTTCTTTATATATTTGATTTAAGTTGCTATATTTTATATGCTAATTTCTATCCCTCTTTTATTTTGGCATGTAAATGCTTGGGGAACGAGTTGAGTAAAACTCACAAACTGGGATTGGCTATTTGCATTGGAGTTGTTTGATCCGCACCGTATTTTCGGGCTTAAGTTCCCAAAAAAACTGAAGATTTATAAAATTCAAGGCTCAATTATTGAGTTGTATATCCGGGTTCTATCTTTCTAAACTCCTTCTCTCCCTATTCTCGTTAGAATCCATGTCGTCGGATCCCTGTAAACCGAACTAGGAGTTTGCATGATAGAAGCCTAGTAGGATAGACGCTCTATATTATGAAATTGTTCTATTATCGCATGATTAGAAATTGCTTTATGTAATTATTTATTCCCGTTTCTTTGGGATTCGCCATTTAAATTAATGTATTAAGAATCGTTTGTCAATTAATGAGTACAAATTAAAATTCAATTAAATTTGTATCATATTTATATTTAAATTATTTATTTATCAATTTAATTATTTTATTAAATATTCAATTATTTATTTATTTATTTATTATCTATTTATTTGTTTATTTACTTATTAGTTACTTCTTTATTTATTTGTCCTATATTTTTTTCTAAAATTTCTAAATTATTTATTTTATTAAAATTCATGAAAATCGCTGGATTAACCGCTTTTAGAAGATTTTCGAAAGTGCTCTTTTAATAAACAAAATCCTTCTTTCGAAAATAAAAGAACCATTTACCTAAGAATCTCTGAAAAATATTTTCCTTTTAAATAAGAAAGAAATGCACTCATTAATTAACATTGGTTCCTAATTTTCCTAAATTAGGTGGCGACTCTACAGAAACCCTTTGGAGTCCCATTTTGTTGAAAATACTCCCGATATATACTTGTATATTTTTTGGAGGGTTCAACAGTATGGCGACTCCGCTGGGGAGCAGTAAAGATTTTGACCATAAAGTTTCCAATTGTTTGCAACTAGCATGCCTAATTTATTTGCTTTATTATATCTGTTTGTCTGGTTTGCCTTAGAAAGCATGTATTACACTTTATTTGTGCATAAAGTCTGCATTCCGTTCATATTTCTTCCCTCATGGAAACTTGTAAATTCTCTTTCACCTCCTCGATTTCATCACGGGGCACCCGCTTGACGGGTAGTTATGCAGGAAGGGCATTGCCCTTACCTCACTCTCTGAAACTTCTTTCATGTCACCAAAAGTTAGTTCGCGATATGGATGCTTTGCTTGGTTTTGTCATAGCTATACAGCTTAGTTTGGACCCGGTCCTTGGTACCGTTTCCAGGAATTAAGAAACCTCCCTTTTGTCGATGGGTACTTGTAACCTAACGACATTGCATTTTATTTGGTATGTGGTGGTCATAGACGGATCCATGCAGGTTTGCCTTTGCCAAATTTGGGAGTTTGTATCACTGTTCCTTTTGATTGCAGGAAGATAGCAGGTTGTTCAATAAGGTAATGTTCACAGTCGTTTGTCAATGCATTCAATACAGTTGAAAATTAGTTGTTGACAGATCTGGATCCGGCAAGGAGCAAACAGTTGTTGTTTTAGTATTTTGGGACTGAGTTAATTTATTTTATTATTTATTTTGTTTTCAAAAATAGTGTATTACCATGTTGTTGTGGTTTGTTGCCGGATTTCTATTCAGGGCATTGTGTTGCTAGAGATATTTTAATAAAAAGCGGTCTTTTAAATTTTTTATTGTTTATTGTATCGTTATCTCCCAAATTTCACATTGGCTATGGGTTGGATCAATTTTTTATCACCACTGGTTTGCAACTTGACGATTAGGCTTACCTCTGGCACAAAAGAGGCACCTTACAGGGTAGAACACGTTTGCATTTTATTTATGCTCAACTACTTGTGTTTGCCACATTCCAATTATTTGTCTACTATGCAATAACTTGCTAAATGATTGTTTGCTATGGGCTGATCGTCCGTAATTTATTTGCACTGTTGGTTGTGTGACTCAATTTGGGTTGATATTGTGATTTGGCTAACCTGTCTTTGATTGCAGAAATTAATCACTCTATTCGCTTTATTTATTTGATCCCTTTATTTACTTATTATCGAAATGCATACATATTATTATTCTAAAATATCTTTTGAAATCCACATTTTGGTCCGTCTTAATTCCAGGCTCATTATTTTGCAAAATATGTTAGCGTCAATTTTAAAATATTCGCAAGTGTATTATCCTGTTAAAAATAACTTTAGAACTAAACAAGTGTTTTCGCATCTGGTTTACTTTAGCAAAATGAGTGTCTTGTTTAAAATTTCAGGTCTTTTATAGTATGGTCTCAATTTTTCCATTAAGGAATAAGTGGACCCATCAGTTTCAGCTTTAATAAAATTTTATTAAATTTGGTATACGTTGCTTAAAGGCTAATTATTTTGAACATCAAAAGAGGATCTATGGCTTCCCAAAATGATGTGATTGACTTGACTGAGAATATGAATCCAACCAAGACAAGGTTAATAGGCTCGAAGCAACCGTAGCAAGCTTGGAAAAGCAGAACTACGCATGGTCTGATTCTCAAGGAGGGATATGTAGGCTCCTCCATCGGGCTCGACCCTGTAATATTTAAATTTTAATTTTTTCGAAGATAGAAATTGTGACAAATTTTGCAAAGCAAGTAGAAGACATGAGAGATTATAATTGGGGCAGCTTTTGTTAAGCAATTTGAAGTATTGTAAGTCGTAACTGGGGCAGCTTTTGCAAAGCAATTTGAAGAAACAGAATTTATAACTGGGGCAGTTTTGTCAAAGTAAGTTGAAATGTTGAAGTCATAACTGGGGCAGAATTTCTCCAAAATCAAGTTGAAGATATTAAGTTGGTTTGGTCATTATCAGAAGCGGTTTTCATGGATTAGTGCAGATTTTTATTTTGCAAGCACGAATCGATAGTCGAGCAAAGTATTGATATTCAAAATAAGCCGACTATTTAGCAATTTATGCCAAAATGGTCTAGTATGCATACTGATTTAGTAAAAACTTCCAAAATTATTTTTCTCAATTCGTGTCTTAAAAAGGTCAAATTTTGTCGGTCATCAAATTTTGCACTCTTAAATGTTTTACTCCTTTGTTGAGTCAGGATTTTGGTCCCATTCATTCGGCCTAATGGCCTATTTTATATTTCAAATCCTTACGCATGTATTGTCATTTTACGTATTAATTTACTTTTCAATGTGTAGAATTCATTTGTTAAAGGTTGGCTAGTATTGAACACTGAAATGGCTGAGAATCTACATCAAGGATGAAACAACATGGCAAAGCAGCTTCAGGCAACCGGTTCTGGTATAGGTATCTTGCAAGCACAGATTGATGACGTTGAAAAATATGTGGTGCAAAGGAATAAAATGGTCAAATTTGGAAACACCAGCCAGTTCTTGACAAACACCAGCTTTACCCCTAACCTATCCTACTAAACCATGCCTCATTATCCAATGCCTATACATACCATAGATCCAGAAATTTCACAAGAATATCTTACCGATCCAAATATTTGGCCAGCTGCAACCTTAAGCCAACCGCCTTTTATCACTATTCCTGTTGCAGGGAGTCAATCAAATCAAGTGATAGTGCACCCACAAGAATTTCCTAGAAAAGAAGTTTAAATGACAACACTTTATTTTTTTGAAAATGGCATGTCCATGCCTAACTATCTTATGTTTGCCTACTCTTTTGAAGTTTTATGTGATGAACTATTTTGTACCCTTTATTGGGCTTTAAGTCCCGAAATCAATGAAACTCGATTTCCCCAAATAAGCCAAGCCAAAGAAATTTTAGATGATACCTTCTGTGCAAAAAGAAGAATTTCAAAAACATCAGACTCTCGCAGCAGCAATACATCTGAGTGCCATACAAGAAGATGCAGATTTGAAGCCGCATTAGATGTTTGATCAATCCAACCGCTATTTGTTAAAAAACTAATAGCTTTTCCTTTGGAAACAGGGGCAAAATGTGTTTGCATGCTGCCGAAGAGTTCAGCATTAAGACAAGAGGAGCAAAGAAAATTGCTAAGGCTCCGTATAGTTTTAGAACTCACGACTTTTTCTTTGAGTGCAGGAATACCATAAAATGGAAGAATGGGGGGAACTAGCAACCATCAGTTCCTCGAAGATTATTTGCCTTGTCGCATATGCAGCGCAAATCTATTTCTTTCTTTTCAATTATAGCCTTTGCTTTATTATTCTCTCGTTTTCCAATGCATTTACTCTAAATTTTGCATGAATTGAATATTGGATTCCATATGGACCGAGGGAAGCATTCAACGCTCTGCGGCACTATCAATACAAGCAACACAACCCAGCTTTACTTATTTATTTGTTCATTATCTTACCTTAATTAATCCAATTTGAAACTTTATTTTTTGCATCATACTATTAAACTTGGGCTCGTTCGTCGTATAAATGAACGTTTAGACTCGTTCCCCTTATAAATGAATGTTTAGCCTCGTTCGCCTTATAATTGAGCGTTTTAAGCTCGTTCGCCTTATAAATGAACGTTTTAGGTATGTTCGCCTTATAAATAAATGATCCGGGTTCATCCATCCGCAAATCGGATATGCAAATTTATTTCAAGTCGCTTTGGAACATTAGATGCGTCAAGGCTCGATGTTTCATTTGTTTTATCAAGTGATTGGAGCATAGTTCGAGATTAAGTTGCAAACTGCCACTAGATGATTAAAGCATTACGCTTTATCATGGTTTATTGCCGGAAGGCGGCATTTCAATTACCTATAATTCTTGCAAATTGTTAAAATATCAGTTTCACTCCTATTCCGCTATGAGAACATTTACTAAAATTCTATTGTTGTGATTTGCAGATATTACTAAGTTTGAAAAAGCACACACATTAATGAATTTTGTGTCCTTTGCTTTATCTTATGATTTAGGCTCGTTTACCTTATAATCGAATGTTTTAGGCTCGTTCGCCTTATAAATGAATGTCTTAGGCTTGTTCGCCTTATAATCGAACATTTTAGGCTCGTTCGCCTTATAATCGAACATTTTAGGCTCGTTAGCCTTATAATTGAACGTTTTAGGCTTGTTTGCCTTATAAATGAACATTTTTAGACTTGTTTGCTTTATAAATGAGCGTTTTAGACTCGTTCGCCTTATAATTGACCGTTTTAGACTCGTTCGCCTTATAATTGAACATTTTAGGCTCATTTTCCATATAAATAAACATTATGTTACCTGCATAGACTACAAATTAGACAAGTCAACTTGAGACATTATGTCTAGTTAGTCGACTTATTTTGTAATAGCCTTGTATTCTGCAATTCGTACCTGATTTACTTATTGTCTTGCTTTACTGTTTCAGAATAATAATCAGCTTAGAGGTTCCCCGGGCGGAGTGCCTCGTCAGTTGATTAAAGGTTTCCAAATTGTGCTAGGAAGTTGGATGCTTCGGGATCCGACACCTCATTGCTTTATCAATTGAATGGAGCACATTCCGAGATTGCATTGTAGACTACCTCTTTATGATCTAAAGCATTATGCTTTATTATGGTTTATTGCTGAAAGGCGGCATTTCTATTTCCTATAATCCTTGAAAATTGTTAAGCATGTCCATTTCATTTCTATTTCTCTTTATGGGAACGTTTACTAAAATTTCATTTTGTGATTTGCAGATATTTCTGAGTCTAAAGAAGCACCCGCTTTAATGAGCTTTGCGTCTTTTGCTTTACCTTATGGTTTAGGCGTGTTCGCCTTATAAATGAACATTTTAGGGTCGTTCGCCTTATTATTGAACGTTTTATGCTTGTTCGCATTATAAATGAACATTTTTAGACTTGTTTGCTTTATAATTGAGCATTTTACGCTCGTTTGCCTTATAATTGAACGTTTGAGGCTCGTTCGTCTTATAAATGAATGTCTTAGGCTCGTTAGCCTTATAATTGAACGTTTTAGGCTCGTTCGCCTTATAATTGAACGTTTTAGGCTCGTTCGCCTTATAAATAAACATTGTGTTACCTGCATAAACTATAGGTTTGGATAAGTCAACGTGAGACCTTGTGTCTCATTAGTCGACTTGTTTTGTGTTTGCAATAATTATACCTGCTTTACTTATTGTCTTGCTTTATTGTTTCAGAATAATAATCAGCCTAGAGGTTCCCCAGGCGGAGCGCCTCGTCAGTTGATTGAAGGAAGAACTTATCGATGATATTGCAACCCGCATTTACAGTTTTATATTATCGCTTTATTTTATTTCTTATTCCAATTATCAAAGTTTATTAGCAGTTAGCAGTTACTCGCTTACCGTTTGTCAAGATTGTTATAGGATTTTAGCAGTGCCGCATCAGCATTTGGAGCATACCATGGAACTTTTTCTTAGCAGTAAACTGGGGCAATCGTTGATATGAGCTAGACTCGTCAACGAGAATCTGAAGAATCGTACAAACCCTAAAGGACAGTCTTGTGTCAACCCTAGAGGTCAGTCTTGTATCAGCTTTTTGCGTCAGCTTTTTCTATCAGTCTATTTTGTGTCACCCAAATATTTCCAACTTAAGTTATGACCCAGTCCGAGGTTCGAGATTGAAGACAAGATGGTATGGCTATCAAGATGCAATGGAAGCTATGTCCATGTAAACTCCTCCTTATGGGTGTGTTGTCGACCACATCTTCATAAATTGGGTGATTACAAGCCTTTTTTCCTATATTTGAGTTGTCGTTGTTATCTCGTCTTTGATTCGAATCGTGTCGAACTACATATGGCCTGATTCTTGTTTAGCCAAAGATATGTAGGCAACTCGGAGACCGGATTTCGACCATGTTCATAAGCCTCGCACTTTGTCCTTGGAATCGAAGTCCTTGGCTTTATCGTGACAAAATTAGTTTCCCATCAACTTCTTTACCCTGAAAACTCTTTAATCCTTTTCGGGTAAAGAGGAGCAGCTGTTGACACCCAATTTTATCCCAAAATTTTTAATTAATATTTAATTCTTTTATAAAAGGTTCAATTGTTAAATTAAAAATGAAATAATTGAAATTTTACTCGAATGGACTAAATGTGCAGTATGCAGCCTTAAGATAAGCCCATATGTGTAATCCGCTATTTAGGGGGAATTTTCAAAACTAGGCAGCCCACAACACAAAATTACAAATGAGGGGCCACATTCATCCATAGCACCCCTTTATTTTTACATTACACAACATATCACCCCTTATTTTTAAAATTACACAACATAGCACCCATTTAAACTAAAACCCTGGGAGGCACTCCCTCACCCTCCCCCACCACTGCCCCACCACTAGAAATCGAGCTGCCACTGCTGCTGCCGCCGGCCGGCGGTGGCTGGTGGCCGGAAAATGAAAATTTCACCGGATTTGCTTATTTTGTTTGTGGATTTGTTTAAATAATTATTTTTTGATAAATTTATACACCTAAATCTATCAAAATAATAAATTATACATGTAAATACATAGAAAAATGTGTATGCAAGTAAGAGAAATACAAAAATATAAACACAAAAACATAAGTTTTATACAAAACATCCATAAAAAGTGCACAAATCTGAAATTTATACAATTTTATTCATTGTTCATACACGTACATACAGCTTTATACAATTTTACAATACATAGAATGTGTTTTCTACACTGTCAATACCTACATAAATAGATTTATATTTTTTATACATGTTTACAGAATTGTATAAACTTGTATAAAAGTGTATAAAATCACAAAAATAATGTTAAACAGTGCCTCGGGCAGATTTTACACAAAAGCTTAATAAAAATCCAAGATCTATACAGTTTTATACAAGAAAAACATTAGATCTAAATATTAAACAAAAGTTTTAACAAAAAACTAGTAGATCTCAACAAATTTTTATGAAAAAAGTGAAGAACGAGAAGAAACTTGATAAATAAACTCCTCACCGGAGTTTTGATCGGAATATACAACGAAAATCAATATTGCTATTCAAAAAGCAAAAAAAATAAACGAAAAGAAGAAGAAGAAGCAGCGGCGGTCTTGAATTTGGTGACCACGGCGGCGACATCATCACTGGCTTGGAGGAGAGGAGATGACAGTGGGGCAGTGGTGGAAGGGTTGGGGGTGGCGGCGGAGGGGTTAGGTGTAATGGGGAAGAGAAGAGAGAAAAATGGGAAGGAGGGAAGGAGAAGAGAGGAAAAATGGGGGCTAGGGTTTTTTTTTTCTTTAAATAGGGGTGCTATGGAGTGAAAGAAAAATTTTAAAAAATGGAGGGGTGCTATGTCATGTAAGGTAGCAAAATAGAGGTCCTTTTTGGTAATTTTCATGAGTGGAGTGTCTCTTAATGTAATTGTCCCTTAATTTAATTATCCAAAGAGGCTAAAATTGTAACTCGTACCTAATATCAACCTATTCGTGTAAAACAATATATACATTCCTATCACGTTACACTTCCCCCCATTTTTTAGAAAATCCCAATTGTTGAACCAACGACCCGCTTTCAGACCCTTTACCCATTCCTAACCCGCGATTCCCACTTCAAAAATCAGATCAATAAAAAATTCCAGCTGGTAAAATTCGTACAAAGTCCTTATCCATTAGGAGCCGTTGGGGGAAGGGTGATTGGGTCTCTTTTGGGGATCAGTTTCCTACCCTAAAAAACCCTAGATTGGATCATATATAAAGGGAGAATATAGGGTAAATCAGGGAGGAGAGGTTGATATAAAGAAAAAAAATAGAAAGCAGTCGTGAATAGGAACAAGGAGAATACATACATACATACATACATACATACATACATACATACATACATACATACATACATACATACATACATACATACATACATACATACATACATAAAAAAAATCTGAGTTTCAAGTTTAAAAGAAGAAGAAGGTGGTGTCACTGTTTCTATTTTTGGGATTTATTTGTGTCGTTGCTTCGCTATTTGAGTCGAGTCGCTTCATTGTTGATCGAGTCGACAACCTAGTTAGAGTCGCTTTACTTCGGATCCTCGCTCCTCGTTCACTACCTTAAGAAAGGTAATACTCTTATTCATTTGCAATTCTTTTACTGTTTATGAAGCAAAATGCAGTATGTTTATGCTTGTTTTTGTTCTTATGACTGTTTAGCTGTAAAAAGATGAAATTTATGATGTATCTTTCTTGTTTCCACTAGTTTAGCTCATTTATATGATATATATACAGTAAGAATTTAAAAACATAGTTAAGCATTCATCTTTTTATCTACAGTAGTCGAGTCTCAGTGTGATGTGAATATTCTGTGGGATGTAGGGAGTTAAAGATGGTATTTTTTCATTGTTTCTGGTATGTTGTGAGTGAAAGGGAGATGTTGCACGTTTGTTTCAGATTCTTTAATGTCGTCTTTGTGTCTTAGAAAAGGCAGCAGGGTATTTGAAGAGGTATAAGGTGGATATTGAAATATTTAAAAGGTACTTAGACTGTAATTCAGCTCTGCATTTCTGCCTAGGCTAGTTATTGCCTAGAGTTATTTTTTGGAAGTTGTTTTCAGGTTGAAAAGGGCAGTAGTAGTGTTAGAAGGTGGCTTGAAGGTCTGAAGGTTGTCCAAATAGTTTATAGTAAGCTGAGGGAGTGTATGGAGTTGTTCAAGAGGGAGTGTGCGTGAGTGTCTGGAGCTTCAAGAGGTTCTGTGTATTCAGGGGTCTGTCATGGTGTAGGATATAAGGGGGTGATGCAGTAGTTAGAGGTCTACCAGGTTGTTTGGAGTTTGTTTCTAGTTGTTGAGGAATACGTAAGAGCTTGGGGTTCTAGTTTGCTTAGAGAGTATGATGTCCTATTTTGGTTCTGTTGAAAGGAGGAATAGGTGAGGGGTTGGTTCTGTTTGCAGATTTTAGAAGTTGTTTTAGGGTGTTGCTGGTGTTTTGATTCAGGGTAGTTTGAAGTTGTTTAAAGGGGTGATAGGCAGTGTGAGGGTTGGTTGGAGTTGGTTAAGTGTGGAGGTTAAAAGAAGATGAAGAGGTGTAGGAGTTTCTAGGAGCATAGGAGTAGGGCTGTTGTCCTGTTTTCTCCTGTTCAGGTGTGTATGTAGAGGATCATGGAGTGTTAATTCATGTCTCTAGTAGTTCAGGAAAGGTAATAGAGGTTTGGCATAGGTGCAGGTTAAAAGAGGAGATCTGGTGGCTATATGCATTATGGGTTTGTATGCAGAGTTGCTCTGTGAAGGGAGGGTTAGCTTGTGTATGTTTCAGGTCCATTAGTTGTAGACAAGTTTGGGTTTAATTCAGTTGTGTGTCCTGTTTTCAGTTTAGTTTCAACTCCCTCATTCTTTCTCTTTTTCAGTTAATGGCCTCAAGCCTCGATCTGTTCTGGTTCCATTTTCAGTTAGCTCTAAGTCATTATCTCTGGTTGTCAAATATATTATTCTTTTAATGTTTTTCATACATGAGTTATTAAGGAATCATTTGACAGTCCTAGATGAATTTCAAATGTAGAAGTTTACATTGCCTTGGTGTTTGCTTTACTGAATATGGTTGTGAGATTAGCTGAAATATATCATTTTGTAACTCTTGTTGTTCTTTTCAGCGAGTTTAGTTGGTAGTTTATAAGCTATATTGTCAAAATTGTAAAGTAATTGTGAATTTTTCCTAGAATAATTACTAATCTTTTATCTTTCTGTTTTTCCTTGGTATGAAATCCTTTGGGCGAGTTGATTAAATCACCAATGGGATGGCTTATTGGCTAGGAGTCGCATTGGGGGTCAAAACTTGGTCAAGCTTTTCAGGACTAGAGAAATTTTAGTCGAGGCTCCCGACAGTTTTCTAGTCAAATTTCGGGTTCTATTTTTTTTTTTTTAACCCTATCTCTTGTATTCTTGAAAATTAATGACTTATAATTAAATTGAGTTGTATAATATTTACATTTTGTGTTATATATATTTGCTTTCCTTTATGGCCATTATCTTTACTTTGGAAGCGCTATTTACTTTAAGCAAATTGAGGTCGTTGTAGCAAATGCGTGTAAAAATTTAAATTATTTTCGAAATAAGCAAACCACGCTTAATAGTGACTATAAGAAAAGACTTCTATCTTATTGATACGAAGTAGTTCCTTTAAAAAGTCGAAATTTATAAAGAAGTTTTAATTAACTTCTAAATGTCCCTAAACAACTTTGCAAAAAGCAACTTGAAACTAAGTTCCATCTTATGGTGAGAGACTCGGGTTTTAAAGTTGAAATTAAGCAAGTGTCATTTATGCACTATCACATACGAGTTGGCAAAGAAATTAGGACGATCAAATCGTTCTTTTTCAAAGGAAAATGCATTTTTAATTTATTTTACTTTTATTTAATCTATTTTATTTTTAAAAGACAAGTAAAGCCTTTTGAATAAACTGTTAAGTGTTTTAAAACTTGCTAAATTTAATTGGCCGAATTAACTAATGGTTCGATTAATTATTTTTAGATCATTTTAAGAAAAGCGCATAAATAGCACTTGCAAATTTATTTGGAGACCAGTTGGATTAACCGTATTTTACGGAATTTTGAAAGTGCCTTAAAAATCTTCTTTTGAAATTAGAACAACCTCTTACTTAGAATCTCTAAAAGACTGCCTTTTTTCAAAAATAGAGTTTTGCACGCATCTGCTTAATTAGGTTCCCTGTTTTTCCTTAAATTGGGTGGCGACTCCAAAAATTCTAAAAGAGTTAGTCCATTTGGTTGATATTCCTAAATTTAGCCTTTCGGGGTTATTTTTTGGGGTTCAACACTCACTCTCACTTACAGCACCCTTATGTTCTTCATCCTCCTTAGTGTCGGTGCTTTCATCTACAAGAATAATACTGAAAAAAGTATTGTTGATATTATCAATGTCGGTGCTGCCCGCACTACTCCTGGTGCGGTCATTCCTCTATATGAGTGTAGTCATAGGTATGTTAATAAGTCTCGAGGTTACAAGCCCAATAACCCCAATTTTAAGAAAGAGAAAGACTATAATTTTATTTGTGATATAACAGGTTATTATGTCCAGAAAAATATAAAGATGGCAAGAAATGACAAAGAAAATAGAAATCCTTCCAAAGCTAATTTAGCTAAAGAAGATGAAAATATTGCGATTGTCATTTCTCAAGTGAACATTGTAGGCACTTTGAAAAAATGGGTGGTAGACTCTGGGGCTACTCGGCACATATGTGCACATCGAGAAGCATTTACCTCCTATACTAATATAGGGGAAGATAATGAAGTAGTCTACCTTGCAGACTCAGGAACTGCTAAAGTCCTGGGTAAGGGTAAAGTACTCCTGAAACTAACTTCAGGAAAAACTTTATCCCTTGTGGATGTGCTACATGTTCCTGATATAAGGACAAACCTGATTTCTGTAGCCTTATTATTAAAAGCTGGGGTTAAAGTGACATTTGAATCTGATAAGATTCTAATGACCAAAAATAATATTTTGATTGGAACGGGCTATTGTAACCAAGGACTCTTTGAACTTAATATTTCTAACGTTATATATGAAAATGCATATGCGTCTGCTTATATGGTTGAGTCTATTTCTTTGTGGCATGCTAGGCTAGGAAATGTTAATGTGTCATATATACAGAAAATGCATGCAATGGGTTTAATAACTGGTTTAGACTCAAATAAAATTGATAAATGTGAAATATGTGCTGAAGCTAAAATTACTAGGAAATCTTGCTTCCCTGTTAATAGGGAAACTGAATTATTGTCTTTGATTCACACTGATTTAGGTGATTTAAAACAGACCATGACCAGAGGTGGTAAAAGATATTATGTGACCTTTATTGATGATTTTTCTAGATATACTAAGTTGTACTTGCTTAGAAATAAAGATGACGCATTTGATGCTTTTATTTCTTATAAAACTGAGGTCGAAAATCAACTTAGTAAAAAAATCAAAAGAATTAGATCTGATAGAGGAGGTGAATATTTGGCCTTAAGCAAGCTCCTAAACAGTGGCATGAGAAATTTGATCAAGTCTTATTGAGAGACGGATTTTCTTCTGTTGAAGTGGATAAATGTGTTTATACTAAAGTGTTAAATGGTGATTTTGTGATAATTTGTTTATATGTTGATGACATGCTTATATTTGGTACAAGTTTAAATATTGTGCAGAGTACCAAACTGTTTTTGTCATCTAAATTTGATATGAAAGATCTGGGTGATGTGAGTATGATATTGGGAGTTAAAGTCATAAGAAGTGATGATGGTATTGTGTTGTCACAAGAACACTATGTTGAGAGACTTCTTAAGAAGTTTGATTGTTTTGATGTGACACCTGTGACCACTCCTTATGATGCTAGTTCTCAATTGAAAAAGAATAAAGGTGACCCAGTTGCTCCGTCTAAATATGCTCAGATTATTGGGAGTCTGATGCATTTAATAAATTTTACTAGGCCTGATATAGCCTATGCTGTGTGTAGACTGAGTGGATATACTCATAATCCCAATCAAGAGCATTGGTCTGCATTAATAAGACTGATGAAATATTTGAGAGGAACCATGAATTATGGTATCCTGTATAGTGGATTTCCCGCTGTATTAGAAGGATACAGTGATGCTAACTGGATCTCTGATTCAGATGTGACAAAATCCACTAGTGGCTATGTATTCACCATTGGTGGTGGTGCAATAGCATGGAGATCAGCCAAGCAAACTATAATTGCTAAATCTACTATGGAAGCAGAGTTTATAGCTCTAGAGTTGGCTGGTTCTGAGGCTGAGTGGCTAAGAAACTTCTTAGCTGATATCCCTTTAACAAAGGATGTGTTGCCTCCTGTGTCTATCCATTGTGATAGTAAAGCGACAATTGATGTTGCCAAGAATAAATCCTATAATAGGAAACGCAGACACATTCGTCTGAGACACAAAGTTGTCAAGCAATTGCTGAGAGATGGAATAATTTTCATTGATTATGTGAAGTCAGAAGTGAATTTGGCCGATCCTCTGACTAAACCTTTGGGAAGAAAATTAATTCTTCAAACCTCAAAAGAGATGAGGTTAAGGCTAACATGATTGTCAATAGAGATGGTAACCCAACCTATGTGATTGGAGATCCCATGAAGTAGGTTCATATGGGTAATAACAAGTCGATATTGACACTGAAGCACTTAAAAAATGAGAGTGCTTAACTGCTACTAATGGAGAGGTTGAGTTTTAACTCTTAATGAATTCATAGTCCTTATGCATGGTGTATTTAAAGCAGTGTACACTTGATGAATTCACCTATATGAGAGTAGGAGTGGAGCCGCTCCTATGAGATTCTAGCCAAGTCTCTAAAGCTCTCATGAATACCAGGCACGCGCACGGCCTATTCCTGGTCCTCTTGGAAGAGATTCAAACACTAGAGGACTTCCCAGCAGTCCTTTCAGACCTCCTTTGAGAAGTTTTCCTCTTTTTAGACTGAGGAACAGCTTCTTCCAGATCATCCATAACAAAATCTTCCTCATCAATAACAAATTCCCTCTCTTTGTCAACAAAGTCCATCTCTTCCTCAACAACAGGTTCAGGTACCTGTTTCCCTTTGCCTTCTCTGCTTCTGTCAAGTGCAGCAACCATTCTCTCATCAGCTAACGTAACACTACCCCAAGTGGTTCTCACCCAGGAGTTTTTGCCAAAGGAACAGTTCCTTTTGCCTGTGCAGAATTTTTTCCCTATTTTTTCTTAAGAGCAGGTTTATAACTTTCATTGATCTTCTTAAGTTTAGCGTTAATATCAAAAACCACATGAGGATCACTAAGCCCTTTCTTTTTCAATTTTCTTTTTATGCCTTGTAAGTTCAAAAGATTGATTATTGATGTCTCATCATCACTGTCACTCCCATGAACATCAACCATGTCTATATCCTCCATGAGTTCTATAGAAGCAGCTATGGGTGCCCCTAAACCCCTCACTTCTTCTTTTTCTCCCTCATTATATAGAATAAGAATCCCTAAGCCCCTCACGTATTCCCTTTGTCCCTCATTATCAACAACATTAAGGGGTTCAACACAATTTACCTAAAATTGGTATACAATCATAGCTCTAGACAATCCTCAACTTTTTCTAGGATAGAAGTTGCAGTAGGAACTGATCCTTCCCCCTGAGTTTCAGGTTTCGGGTTTTATAGATTTTGATTTTAAAGGACTGGTGGATTTGAGTGGTTTGCATGGGTGAAAATAGATTAATGGTGGGTGGTTGATCAATAATAGGAGTGGTGGAATCAGTGTTTGGAGACAAAGACATGGCTTTGATGCGATTAAAAAGATAATTTACTAAGGCTTCTGAAATTTTGAGTAATGGAAGAGAAAATATGTGAGATGAAGGGATTGTATGAGAATGATTATATAGAAGTGAATATGTAGTGGAAGAGTTAGAGTAAAAGATTGATTCAATTACCTCATTAATAGATTCTCACCCGTTAGGATTACTTGAACCACTCACAAAAAGAGCCGTTATGATTGAGAATTCAAGTGGGAGTAGGAGTATGGAACGGTTTCTTGATGGGACTGTTTTCAGAAAAAGTAGAGTTTAAGTGGGATTCAAATTAGTCTAGATTCCTATAATCTTCAAACTCTAATAATATCTGAATAATAAATGAGTACATACATGAGATTGTGACAAAGGAACAGTTTCCACACCCAATATTAATCAATTTGCACAATCTGAAATTCAAAGAAAATAAGGGTAACATCATTAAAATTTAGCAAACATAAGCAGAAATCATAGTATAGAGTAAACATTTAAGTATGGAATTGAGCTGAACATCTAATTGACTTTAATAAATTCCATTTTAAGCCAAATTTTCTATCCAATTTAGAAGTAAAGCTAAGCAGACTTAGGTAAATTTAATCATCCCTAATTCTCACGTGTTCCTTTCAAAAATGATCCCTACTTAAGGCCTTTGTGAAAATGTCGGTTATTTGCTTATCAGTGGGACAAAAATCTGTAGTGATCAAACCCTTCTCATAATTGTCCCTTAAGAAATGGTGTCTTATGTCAATGTGTTTTGTTCACTTGTGATGCACTAGATTCTTAGTCATGTTAATTGCACTAGTGTTATCACAGTAGATAGGAACCGTTTCTACATTAACACAAAAATCTTGTAATTGTTGTTTGATCCACAACAATTGAGAACAACATAAGGTTGCTGTCACATACTCAGCTTCTGCAGTGGAAAGAACCACTAAATTTTGCTTCTTGGTTCCCCATGAAACCAAATACTCACCAAGGAAGTGTTCCATAACTGAGGTACTTTTCTTATCAACAAGTAAACCAACATAATCAGCATCAGTATATCCTACATGGTTAAAATTTCCACATTTTGGATACCAAAGACCTAAGGAACCTATTCCTTTTAGATATTTTAACATTCTTTTAATAGCTTTCAAATGTGATTCCTTAGGATCTGACTGAAATCTAGCATATAAACCAACACATAAAACAATATCAGGTCTACTAGCAGTAAGATAAAGCAAGGAACCAATCACGCCTCTATACAATTTTTGATCAACTGAATTACTATGTTCATCAAGATCTAATTTAGTGGTTGTGGCAATTGGTGTACCAATTTCCTTAGCATGATCCATGTCAAACCTTTTCAGCAGTTCCTTTACATATTTTTATTGGTGGATCATAGTTCTATTTGAGGTTTTCTTGATTTGTAAACACAAAAAAAATTGAGTTCACCCATCATGCTCATTTCAAACTCACTCCCCATCAAGCTTGTAAAATCCTTACTTAAATTTTCACAAGTAGCACCAAAGATTATATCATCTACATAAATTTGAACAATTAAGAGATGTTTACCTTTTTCTTTCAAAAATAGTGTGCTATCTATTTTACCTCTTTTGTATCCATGCTGAAGTAGAAATTTAGACAAGCGTTCATACCAAGCTCTTGGTGCCTGTTGAGTCCATACAAAGCCTTGTCCAACTTGTAAACATGTTCAGGGAACAGCTCATTCTGAGAACTAGGTGGTTGTTTGACATACACTTTTTCTTTCAAGTAGCCATTCAGAAATGCACTCTTCACATCCATCTGATGTAGAGTGAATTTCATGTAGTTGGCAAAATCTATAAGAAGTCTTATTGCTTTCAGTCTTGCAACTGGGACAAAAGTCTCATCATAGTCAATGCCTTCCTCTTGACTATATCCCTGAACAACTAATCTGGCTTTATTTCTCGTTTACCATACCATCCTCATCAAGTTTGTTCCTGAATACCCATCTTGACTTCTTTGAAATTGATTCAATTCCTCCTACATTACATTTGTTCAATCTGCATCCTTCAGTGCCTCTTTTACATTTTTAGGTTCAACCAAAGATAGAAATGCACTAAAGGCACACAGGTTATGATTCTTGACTGCAGATCTTGTCTGAATTCCAGCTGACTTATCTGATAGTATCTGATCTATAAGATGTGAGCCTTAATAGCTATAAGGCTTGAGTACTAGTCCATCCTGTGTGTTTTCATGTTGAGGAACAGTTCCTGATGTAGTAACATTGTCAAGTTGAGAGGTGGATACAATATTTGTTCCCTCTGTCTCTGTGCTACCTTTCTTAGTTTCAATTTGAGGAACAGTTCCTTGTGATTCTTTCCTCATCGATTCCCTTGACAATGATTTCATTTGTTTAGGAACAGGTTCATCATGCCTTAACATTCTAATTTCTTCATCTTTATGTACCTGTTCTTGAGATAAACTGTCAGATTCATCAAACTTAACATGCATGCTTTCTTCTATTTTCATATTTTTCTTGTTAAAGACTTTCTAAGACTTGCTATTTAATGAATAACCAACAAAGACTCTCTCATCACTTGTAGGATCAAATTTTCCTAAGGCAACTTTTTCATTATTGTGAATGGAACATTTACAACCAAAAGCCCTAAGATGTGAGATATTAGGTTTTCTTTCTTTAAGTAACTCATATGGGGTCTTTTCTAAGAATGGTCTTGTCATGCATCTATTTATTATATAGCAAGCAGTATTCATAGTCTCAGCCCAAAAATTTTGTGGAAGGTTTCCAGATAACAACATGGTTCTAGCCATTTCTTCTAAGGTACTATTTTTTCCTTTCAACTGCTCCATTTTGTTATGGAGTTCTAGGTGATGAAAAATTATGATCAATGCCATTTTCATTACAGAAGTTAAGAACATCTGATTTTCAAATTCAGTACCATGATCTGACCTAATAGCAACAATGTGACTATCTAGAATTCTTTGAGCTTTATTAGCAAATATTGAAAATACACTAAATGCTTCTTTCTTAGATGCAAGAAAAACAGTCCAAGTAAATCTGGAATAATCATCAACTAGTACCATCACATATTTCTTAATCCCACGGCTTATTGTTCTCATTGGTCCACAAAGATCCATATGGACCAATTCCAAAGGCTCGGTAGTACTAACCTGTTTCTTGGGTTTAGAAGAGGACTTTACCTGCTTGCCCAACACAAGCCTCACAAAATATTTCTTCCTTGAACTTAATGTTAGGAAGACCTATCACTAAGTCCTTAGAAATAAGTTTGTTCAACTGTGAGAAACAAGCATGACCAAGTTTTTTGTGCCATAGGAGGGGATCATTTTGTATCACACAAAAACTCATACTCCCATCAGCTAGTGATAAGAGATCAACTTTATAAGTATTTCCATGTCTATTTCCCTACAGAATAATCTCTCCAGATGCTTGGTTAATTACAGTACAACCAGTACAAGAAAAACTCATATTGTTACCTTTGTCACACAGTTGAGATATACTCAATAAACAATATTTCAGTCCATCTACCAGAAACATATTATCAATGCTATGTGAGTCAGACCTACTTACCTTCCAATGCCAATAATTTCTCTTTCTTACCATTACTGAAGGAAACACTTCCTCCTTGAAAAGCTGGAAGTGAAAGAAACAATTCCTTGTGTCCTGTCATATGCCTTGAGCAACCACTATCCATGTACTACTTGTGGTTCCTCATTTTCACTCTAGCCTCAACATGTTCTTCATTTTCTGAATCCTCAAAAGCCATTAGAGCAAGCTCATCATCTATATCATCTTCAAACTGCTTATCTCCACTATCCTGCCAACCAACAAACATGGCTTTGGGAGATCCACTCTTCTTGCGGACCTGTTCCTTAGCCTTTCTTCTTCTTTCAACGTACTTCTTTCTCCATTCTTTTTTTCATGACTGGACATTTGCTGATGTAGTGCTCCATGCTTCTACATTTGAAGTATTCTCCACCATGTTTCATGTCAGAAGACCTACCCTGTCCAGTAGACCCATTTTTCTTATTCATGAACCTTTGGATACTTCTAGCGATCAGGACCAGTTCCTTTTCATCATCAACAGGTTTATCAGCAGCAGTTAAGGCTAGATTGGGTTCAGTTTTGACTGATTCTCCTATATTCTTGACTTTCTTCCGTAGTTCATAAGTTCTTAGATTACATATTAGCTCATCTAAGGAGAGAGTGTTAAGGTCTTTGCTTTCAATGATAGCACATGCCTTAATTTCCAAAGAGTCTGGGAGTACCCTAGTCAAAAATCTTTTCAACCCTATCTTCTATAGTTAAAATCCTTGCCAGAGAAATAAGTTCGTTGCAATGGCATTAAACCTAGTGTACATTTCAGAGATTGTTTCTCCTTCTCTCATTTTAAAACTTTTATATTCAGCAAAGAGAAGTGTACCTTTAGATCTTTTTATTTGGTTGGTTTCTTCATGAGCAATCTGCAATGCATCCCAAATTTCTTTGTCAATGGAGCAGCCTTAAATTTTAGTGTACTCATCAGGACCAAGTCCACCGATAAGCCACTTTTTAGCCCTTGCATTATTCTCCCATTGTCTTAAGTCATCACCATTGCATTCTCTTCTAGTTTTGGGAACATCATTACTTTCAGCATCCTTTTTCATGGGAATTATGGGACCCTCAAGGATTATGTCCTATAGTTCATAATCCTCAGCTTGAAGATGATCTCTCATCCTCTCTTTCCACCATGAGTAGTACTTACCATTGAACAAAGGTGGCCTAACAGTGGACTGACCCTCAGCATTTCCCTGTGGTGCACTCATCTTTCTAATCCTAAGGTGTTAGCCTCTTCAAGGATAACCTGCTTTGATACAAATTGATATTCCCCAATACATACTATAATTACGTTAAGGACCAGTTTCTCGGATGTGTTCCTTTACTTTGTTAAGTGCGGAATAAATAAAGAACAAGTAAAATGAACACTGGATTTTAGCGTGGAAAAACCTCGATAACTTGGGATAAAAAGAACCACGACCTACTCTCTCAAGTAGGATTTTAAATTCACTATTTGAAAGACTCACTTGGTTAAAAGACTTCCTTCTTACTAACCTATGACTAACTCTAATCCTATAGTGACCCCTTTCATAATAGGTGAAGTTTCTTCAAGTAACAGGACTTGAATGTTATGTACTCTTACATAACTTCTAAGAAAGTAAATAGTACAACTCAATAACTCCTGCTACATATGAACTAAGATTAAGAGCAAGACTCAATCTAAGAAATTGGTTCTTCACTTAGTTTCCTATAGCTTAATGACTGCTCAAATACAAATTAGACTTGATTCAATGCTATAACTCTAAACTGTCTATATTTGTGTATGCCTTCAACTGACGAAATACTTCTCAATTTATAGAGTTGAAAATTCGAGAAGTCTTATGAAATTAGAACTCCAAATGTCTTCCAGAGTTTGAGTCCTAATTGAACTCCTTTTTGGATAAATGATAACTTGTTTACTTTATTCCAATCTGTATGATCTTTTCAATCTCGTGCATCCCTGCATAATTATCAAGATAAATATTAGAATTAGGATAATATTAATTTTTCCCGCTCAATTGATTTTGCTCTAATATTTATTCAGTTTTAGAGACTCAAAGAAAGTACATTGATCTATTCCTTAGTCATCCGTCAAAACTCCAAGCTAACGGGGAAATAGTTGAGCATCAATCTAAGCCATTACATTCATGCCTCATGATTTTAAGATTGTCCCATGTCAATATTATTTTGGTCGACGAATGGTTGATCATTTCTTGCAGAAGCCAATAGCTTCAAGGAAAAATGGTGAAATTTTGTGGACAGCAGACCACGGTCACTTGGTTTCATATGATATTGCAGCTGAAAAAATTAAGGATCTTGACATTCTTAATGCGGACATTTTTCTGTATCAGCATGCAATTTATGTGGATAGTTACAAAGTGAGCCTTGTTTACTTGATAAACAGAGAGATCATTTTGTTGGACCTTGATGAGGAGACACCCCGATTTATGCAAGAAGGAGCCTAAAAGCAGGAGGAAAGGTCTTAAATGAAACATTAAAAGAGGATTGAAGATTGTATCTCCCTTGTACATAAGTGGACTGATGTACTAGTGAAAAATGAAACCAAAGAGGATTAACATGATAAAAACAGAAGAACATGTAAGTTAAAAGACCTTCCCGGTCTATTTGTAGCCCTTTGCTATGATCTCGTTGATCTAACTATTGAGGTTGTGTTGAGGCTTTTTCTAAATGCACGACAAATAGCTGACATGTTCTATATGAGACAGAGACAAACCTACAAAAGATTCTTCTGCTTCTATTATTATTCAACTCCTTTAGCCAATTAATTTTTAGATAAAGTGAACTAAAATTTAGGTGCTAATCTACTCAAACATGTTACAACTTGTTCTTCTTTTAAATCTTTTCAATTTCTTGCAACATGATTATTGTTTTGTAGATTTTAGGGCTGGGGGCCTCTTTTAACTTATTCGAAGGTCAAAGTTTCTCAAAGGAGTCAGGAGTGCATGAGCGATTTTGAGCTCTTAGTATTAAAACTCTCAGATAAAAATAGAGGATGTCAATCTAATGTCTGGAATACTACTATGTAGATGCCTTTGAGCCATCAAACTTACAAACCTTGTGTAATTTAACAACTATGTGAAGATTAGTATTATGTTTTCTCGCAATAATTTTATATTATAGGATTCTTAGTGGTTACAGACCTAAAGATCACTATTTATTTTTATCAGATGCCTTGTCAGATTTTTTTTTATACCTTGTCAACATTTCTTTATTTTACAGTTTGTTGATCTGATGCAAGCAGAATTACAGAAAAAAGATAAAGATAGAGACAATCATTTAATCAAGAAAAGAAGACTATGAAGAACAGAAGTTAGAAGAAAGAATGGACTAAACTTATAATAGATGAAGGTTAATCCAAGGAAGGAATGAAACTAGAACCATACATGGAAGATATGCTAGGGATGATCTCCATGAGTTTTAAGTCTAAGAGATAGGGAAGCTAGAGAGCTTTTACAAAGGCAACGCCTCTTTCAATGTTCTGTATAATCTGAAGTGACTTGAAATAAACTGTAAGTGTAGAGCTTTTATATGGAAGTCCTCACACGCCTAAAATGTCATCAAAAAGGCCTCTAAATAGGCTAAATATAAAAGACCACGCAGAGCCAATAAAGTATCATTTGTTTGGACTATTTATGCAATATGAAGTAAAGGAGCTCGATGAGTTGCTCGTTGAGGACCAGAGAATTCTGCTCCAAAACATTCAAATACTAGGCGCCCAAAAGGAGCTCATTGAGTTGCTTGTTGAGGACGAGAGAATTCTGCCAAAAGCGTGCAAAGCATCAAAAGCACCCAAGCTGGCTCGCCAAGGTGCTCATTGAACACTTTGACTCTCGCCCAACAACTCCAAGTTACGCCTCCCCTTCTCCCTAGCTCACCAAGGTACTCGTTGCCCTCTCTATCATGCTGCCCGCTCCTCCAAAACTCACAAACATTGCTTGATCAGTCTGGGCTGCGTCATGATCTTAAAAGCATGATAGACTAATGCTTTGCTAATTTTGTTATCTTCCTATCTCTTCTACGTCTTCCTACTTGGGGGTTTACTATTTTTCTTACCTAAAACTTTCAATTATAGTTGACATCATCATCCATCTTGGATTACTTTATTATTCTTGAAAGTGTTTGCAGCAAGTATTTGTTGAAGTATTGTGCTCATAATAGAAAATTTTTTGGGTTTCTTTCTTTCTTTGTTTTGTAGCTTCAGTAGCATAGTTGTCGTTTTGCTCTTTCTCGGAAAAAATATCTAGCACAAAGCAAGAGCTAAGCATAGAGTAACATTTAGTTGTTTGTTTACATACATTTAACTTATACTTTTGTGCACTATTGAATTAACATGTGTGACGTCAAAGCTCTGTACCTTCGTAGAAAAGGCAATTTGACTTTTTCTTTGCAACTGCTTGCATTCTTGATAAGCAATTTAAGTTTCTTATTTCTACTTTGCTATGATTTTGTCAAAGTTGGAGAAAGTGTTTAAAAATTTGTCATATCAGGAAAATATATTTCTTCTTGTTTCTTGCTTCTTCCTTAAAAATATTCTAGTATATTTTCTATTTTTACTAAGTAATGCAATTGATTGAAAAGAAATTGCATCAAGTAGGTGCAAAGATGGCCAAACAATTACGCTGCTCCTTCATAGATGCATGGAACTAAGGGATCGTTTGGTCGGCGGAACTAAAAATGAAAGATATCCCACAAATATTGAATTATACTTATCCAAGGATTAGTAATCCCGTCCCTTATATGGGATACAATTAGTACCATATTTTAGGTATAAAATCTATCCCAGATTAATTAGTACCACTAACCAAACATGGGATAAATTTTATTTATATTTAATACCTGGATTGCTATCCCTATCCCACCAATCAAACAACACCGAAGGGATTCTACCAAATCGTTCATGACATGTACATTTGACAATTTTCCGAAAAGCCAAAAAACACTTCAATTTCAGCTTGGGTAGGTTTCGACTTTCCTTCAAGCATTGTTTATTTTACAGGCCATTTACTCAAAAAAAAAAAAATAATAATTCACTCGGTGTCCCGAAATTTGACAGATTTTGACAGTTTGTCCCCATTTTCATAGTTTAGCAAAAATAACTTTCAGTTTGACAAGTGTTGGCTTACCAAGAGTTCAAGGCAATTTAGTTGAGAGAGAGGGTGAAGGAGTCGAAGGGCAAGGGTTATTTATTTGTCAAAACTTCAACAAATTTAATGGGGAGATGAATGAATGGGTGGAATACAAGTGTTGCATATTTGTTAAGATTTCAAGGCAGTTTATTAGGAGACAGGGAAGGGATTGAGGGCATGTGTTGTCCTGCAAGAATTCAAGGATTTTATATTTGACAAGATTTTAAGGCAATTGAGAAGAAAAAATAGTGGAATGGGTCGATGATAAATACTACGATGTCAAGACCTCAAGGAAATTTAGAGCCTGTTTGACCAATCTTTAGTGAAGCAAAAAGTGCTTATTTTTATCAAATAATATTTATTTTGAAAAATAGAGGTGTTTGGTCAAGCTTCTAGGAAAAAATAAGTGCTTTTCAGTGGCATCAGAAGCTGTTGTTCTGCTGTGGGGAAGAAACTAAAAAAGTAGATTTTCCCTAAAAGTAGAAGCAGAAGTTGTTTTTATTTTCTTTCACTACAAAAATATCCTTACCAATCATTATCAGCTATAAGTAGCACCTTATTTTTTTTTCTTTGTCCATACTCGTAATTTAACACTCAAAAGCACCTTTTGAAAAGCTTGGCCAAACACAAATTGCTAGTATTAATTATTGACAATAAGCATAGAAAGAGTTTGCCAAATGCAATCTGCTACTTTACAAAAATACTTTTACAAAATGCACTTTTTAAAAAAATACTTATCAAAATAAGCAGTTTTTAAAAGTTTGGCCAAATAGGCAGAAAATACATGTGTCATTAATTAGATGCTGAGGGGTATTTTCGTCTGAATTTGCTCATTAACTCAGCGGAAGGTTATTTTTCTAAATCATGTTAAACTGGGTAAAAAAGGCAAATTATTGTTATTGGTGTCATAGTTCGGTAAATCTCTAACTTTGGCATTACCCATACCAATCCAAATTGAAACGTGGCTTATTTGTGCGGTAAGCTAACAATGCAAGGACATGCACGGTGATGTACATCTTCTGCTTTATTCTCAGCCAAATACCAGCTATGACAAATATTGAAACCCCTGTTTGAAAATTAGGCTAACAGAAAAGCACCATTGGTTGCAATTCAACTGAATTCACTAGTTCATTCCAAGTATATTTATGAGGCCATGGGTGTGACTATGGGTGTCAAACGGGTAGGAGTCTACCTGTCAAAATCCTGACCCGGATTCATTAAAACCCGACCCCATCCGGACCCGCAAAAATCCGACCCCATCCGGACCCGCAAAAACCCGGACCCGGACCCGTAGACCCCCTAAAATACCCCTACCCGAACGGGTTTTTTTTTCTTAACAAATACTCGTATCCGTTAAGACCCGTCAAAATTATGGGGTATTAATGGATATACCCGTACCTGTTAAAATAAACTGAGTAATAAAACTTGTACGTGGAGAGAAATGTATACACAAGTTTTCCACTCATGGTTTAATTTGTTTTGTGTCCATATTGTTAGTAGTGAAATATGTTCAAGAGAAACAAATTATTTATTTAATTAAAAAAATACTTTATATTCCATAATAAATCAACACTTTGAAGTTTGAATATATATTACTCTAATATGGTATAGAACTTCAACTATTAATTTCGATATATACCTCAGAAAATAAGCTACTTGGAGTCGGACAAAGTAATTATTGGCTCGTATTTATTAGAAAATATAATTATTTAATTCACTACATAAAATATTTTGAATTACATGTCGTCGCATACAACTAATTGCTTTCTAACAGAAAGCATAATTCCTTGGAAGGTGGCCTTTGACAGTTTGACCTCTCTAGACATCTAAAGATTTCTGGTCGTGTGTAGTTTGAACAGTTGCATCAGAAAGTGCATTTAGCCAAGGAAGACAAATGATAGGTGATACCCGCCACTCTTTGGGTAATAATGCTTTGGACGTTCTAGTTTGTTTACAAGACTGGATTAGATCGGAGCGAAGAAATCAAGGAATTGAAGACTCACTAGAACAAGATGATAACCTTGAAGAAATTCTGTTAAGTGATCAAGCACCATCAATGGCACCTACACTGGAGCATGATGGAAATGACATGGAAGAAATTACACAAAGAATTAGGCATATTTAAATTTGTAATTTGAATTTTCATTATAGTTTTGATGTTGCATTTTTTAAATTTGGAAGTTTAATATTTAAGACTTTAATAGTTCAAGTATCTTAAATAAAGTAACTCTTTGAGTTTTTCCTATTGATCTTTTTTTAATTTGTTTTAAGTATTTAAAATAATATTATTAAAAAATAAAATTATAACCCGTAGCCAAACCCGATTTGTTAAGACCCGAATCCGTACCCCTACCCGCTAAGACCCGAATCCGTACGGGTTTTTTTTTTCTAGCCGAAATCCGTATCCGTTAAAAACCCGTAATTTAAACCCGTACCCGAGACTTGCGGGGTTACAATTTTACAACCCGAACCCGGACCCATATACCCGTTTGACACCCATAGGTGTGACACTACATCAACAAAGAAAATTGTAGCATAGGCTGGTTTAACAATAAAAATTTAGATACCTCTCGTGTTATTTGTGCTTTTGACAGCTGTGAGAACTCTAGTTTCGAACATTTTATGATCTGCGAATGCAACCAGCTTGTCTTAAGAGAGGAAGTACACATTCTTTTTGTTTCCATCTAGCAAAATGAGTGAATGCTTTATTAGTTAAATTTCTTTTAATGAATGTGTGTACGTGTTAGACGTTACTTTAGAACATGAAGCCATATGTTTCTTTTCTTCAGTATTTTTGTTTTAGCTTTTTTGTAAAATCCGCTTTCAAAATCTTTTCTCGAGCTGATGGTCTAGCGGAAACAACCACTTTACCCACACAGGCAGGAGCAAGGTCTACATAGACCTCACTTGTTAAATTACTCTGGTATGTTGTTGTAAATTAAATGAAAATAGTTCCTTTGATGTGTGCAAAGTACATGCCATGTGTTTGAAAAAGAGTTCCACCACCTAACCATATTTAATTATTACGTATTTTTACATTAGTAAATCACTTAATCATGATATGTCTATATGATTTGGTATAAACACCCAATCTGAGTAAGTATATGTGTTGGCCTAAATCTGGAAGTTGAATTCGAACGGAGTGAAAAGCTCTAGAAAACAACGAGGCAAGAAATGTTTTAAATGATAAACGAGACGACAAATAGAAAGTAAAAGTTGAATAATGTATTGATCGTATCGTGTTGTTTACAGATGAATCCTATTTATAATCAGGAGAAAAAATGACATTGTAAATATCATAATTGTGTCTTTATGACCATTACTCCATGCTTAATCTTGATTGACCCACGATCTTTTTCTTTAATGTGAGAGCAACGGTCGACGGTTACATAGATTGGCCCTTGTCTCCGAGGTGTGATATCCGCTCGAGGTGACGAGATTTTTTCCGAGCTTGGTACTTCGAGTTTACTTCCCATCGTTTCCTAAGGAAATTTTTTGGGATGAGGAACTATGCAGTCCCTCCTCGGGAGTTCGCCTCATGGAGCAATCTTCGTGTTACACCTCGAGGTCTTACTCGAGACCTCGGTGATTTTTATCCAATATAGATAGTCCCCCCACTCCTCGAGAGGTTGCCAAATCTATCGGGGAGTAGAGTGAACTTTAGGCGGGAGATTGACGTGGTTGTTTTTACGCCGCAAATTTTGAAAATGGCAGTTGTCACTTCGAGTTCCCATCAATCATGCGTGGCGATCGCTGATTTGGTGCGTTTTCCTATTTTGTCTTCCCCATGCGGCTGTAATCATGGCGCTTTTAACCTATATATAGTCGCACCTTGCCTTCTTCTTCTTCTTCTCACTTCCTCTTGTCTTCTGCAGTAAAACTCTTGAATTTTTCCCTATTTTCAAACCCAAAAGATCTTTGAAGAATGTCTCACCAGAATTCAGCACGTTCTCCACCCGTTGACACCATGATTATTGGTGGGGAACTAGTTAACGTCCCTGAACCGCTGGACGTTGTTGTCCCTCCTGACTTTAACATGGAGGATCTTACTTGTACCAGTGGTATGGATCAAGAACACCGCTCAGCTATGGCTTGGACCGCCGGAGCAGTTATGGTGAAGGAGGAGGAGGTTGCCATGAAGGATGTGGGTAACGATGAACTCTTTTCCGATGACTTGGAACTCAAGCCCCACCACGTCATTCCCTCCAAAATTGACCTTTCAAAAGATTTTGTTATGCAGCTTCAAACTGTGTCGGAGGCTAGGAGAAGAAGGAACATTCTTGTGGGGGACACGCCGAGCTTGATCACTCAGGCGAACATTCATCCGATTCACTCTGATTGCAACTGGGGCCCCGAGGTGAGGGTTGGTATCCCTGCCCCCGAGAGCGGAGTGTGTGCTCGAGTCGATGGGCGTTCCTTCGTTTTAACTTATCTTTTCACGATCGGTTTCTCTCTCCCTATTCCCGAGGTATTAGACAACTTTTGCCGAACTTTCTTAGTGTGTATAGCCCAGATTGGACCTGGGGTATGGAGGCACATTAAATGCCTCGAATTTCTGAGTAAATTAGCGGGGGTACCTTTCACCCTTGAACATCTTTTGTACCTGTTTTCCCCCACCATTCACAGGGATAGAGTCGTTCACCTCAACAAATGGGGCTCGTACTCGCTGATTACAAAAAATGAGGATCTCGAGGAACGTAGCTCGAACGAGCGCTTCGTCTTCTTGTCCAGCGACCTTCTCTCCTCGAAGCCTGATTTCCCCGAGCAATGGAATAGAGCCCGTAAGTATTTTTTTCATTTATTTTTGTTTCACTTTTTCCTTTCTTGACTCCTCGTTCTTGTCTTTTTTAGCCGAGGTTGTCCCAATTGTTCGCCCAAAGAATTTGGTTCAATGGGTTCAGGCTATTGTCGATGCCAAACCTAGGCCCAAGAGGTCGTGGATGGTTTTGGCTGCTCTAGAGGAGAACAAATGGGCATGCAAACGACATAGTGAGCTATTTTTTTTACCCAATTTTAAGTCTGGCCTAGTTTTTCGAGGCCCTGTGCTTAGATGTCCCACTATTTCTTCTTTACTGTAGGCCCCCCCAAGAGGGCGATCACCGCGCCGAAAGAGAAAAAACGAAAGAAGGAGAGAAAGGACAAGAAGGATTAGGTTCTCGAAGTTGGAGATGCCTTGAATGCCCTCGAGGATTTGATTGGAAACCTTTCGAGGGGAAAAAGTGGAAAGGAAAAGGATAAGGAGAAGAAAAAGATGGCTCACGAGGGGTCACCGGACCTTGGGGCCAAAACAGGTTAAGTGTCTTTCCTCTCGATTTCACCCTTTTGTTTCATTTTTTCCCATTTGTCACCCCCTTCTTTCCTTCTTTCAGTTTTGAGAAAGAAAGAGTTGTCCTCGGGGGAAAATCCTGAAGCAAAGCAGGCTAGACTTGTGCCTGTCCCTTTCCCCGAGCTCTTTCATGCAAAGCAAAAGCAGGATGAAGTCGTGGTTCCCTCTACTCATGAGCCTGAATTGGTTCAGGTTGCTGATAAAGATATGGGGAACATTCATCCCCTCTCTTCGGTGACCATAAAAGTGGACGATGGTGGGCCATCTCGAGTGGGAGACAAAACTCCTCGAGCTGCCTCCGAGCCTGCCCATGATATGTCTTCTTGGAGGCAAATTCACTATATTGAGATTCCTTCAGAGCTTTGCCTCCTAGATGGCGACATCTAGGTTCCGATTAGCCTCCATGGACTCTTGGGTTCTAAGGAACGCGATCGTCTAAAGGAGTCTCACATTTCTAATCTGATGGCTGATGCTGCTCAGCACGCCATTCATGTATGCCTTCTCTAATTTTCTTTTCAGATTTTGTATTTGCTTCCTTCTTTGATTAGAATTCTCTCTTGCAGTGTTATATCAATTCTATCAGGGCCGCCGAGATAGAATGCACACGAGATGAAAAGCTTCGGCAGTTAAAGGCTGGATGAAGGAGAGAGAGAGAGCGAGTCTCGAGGCTCAGATGAGGGGTCTCGAGAAGGAACTAGTGAACGCAAGGCTCGAGTTGGAGCAGGCTAAAAATGCTGCCAACAAATCTGACCTCGAGATAACCAAGGCCCTCAAGGCTAAATCTTACATCAAGGAGAAGATGGCTCATTTGAAGGAAATTTGTGATGTTGAGCTGAAGTGAGTAAGGAACGAGGCTCAGTCAGCTATTAGTGAGAGGGCCAAGAAATTTCATGAAGACAAAAAGCAGGAGCTGCTTAAGATGAATGAGATGGCCGCGGAAAAAGAGCAGTTGGCCAAGGAAAAGGGTCAGCTCGAGAGCGAGGTCAAGTTCCTGAGTGGCAAGGCTGATTCTTTCTCCTCGAGGCGAAGGATGAGGAGGACTCGGGCCAAAGTTGATAAAAATTGCGCCATTATTAAAACGAGGCTAAAGACTCTGAAAGAGTGTCGTGGCGGGGTTAACCTTAATGTCGAGATTGCCAAGGTTGAGAGCGATGCTTTCGTGGCCCAGAAGTTGATGGAAAATCTCCATTCGAGCTGTAGGCTTTACTTATGACTAGCTATGCATGTTCAAATAAGAATAAAAAGATGACGAATCAAAGTTTATTCCATTGATCGAATCTGCATGCCTTTATTACAATAGATGCCTGGTTATTACAATATGGGCCCGAGGATTTTTTGTTGGAGGATGATCCATCTTTCCCTCCGACTCTTTGACTCACGTGCCGATGCCCCCTCGAGGCGCTGACTCATGTGCTGCTTTTGGGCTCCATTGTATGGACCGTATCGATTTTTTGAATTCCCTCGTGGCATATCGGCGCGTCGAGAGGATTCAAACCGGCCTCGGTAAGAATGGCCTCGTTCTGTTCTTCTCTATTCTGCTTCCTCGAGCCTGATCTTCGCCGTGGCTTGGTCATGAAACTCGTCCCAAGTTCGAGCTTGCAATTACTGGAGCTCTTTCTTCAACTCAGCCGCGACCTCTGAATTGCTCACATTAAGGTTCTTCTCAAAAGCCATGACTGCCAGGCTGTCATCCATTTTTGGTAGATCCATCCTCTCGGCCTGAAAGCGCTCGAGGAAGTCCTTAATGGGCTCAAGGTATCCTTGTTTTACGTCAAAGTATATCTTCCTTTCTTTTGAGGATCTTTTGAGCGCCAGTTTGAGCTTTAATGAACATATCTGCCAATTCATCAAAGCTGGAAATGGACTCTGAAGGGAGGAGCATGTACCAACGCAACGCCCCTTTTTCCAAGGTGTCGGCGAATTTCTTCAAGAACATGATTCTTTTTCAATCGAGGTTAGGTCGTTGCTTTTGACCATAGCCATGTACTATGTAATATGGTCAACTGGGTCTGTCGTTCCGTCATACTTCTTCAGAATTTGTAATTTGAAATATTTTGGGACAGGCGCTGGAGCAGCTTCAGGCTTAAAGGGTAATTGGTGACATTTTTCAATATCCAGCGCTCATTTGGGTTTGCGAACCCCTGGCACGTTTTCGAGTTGTTTCTCCATGCTAGCCTCGAATTCCTTCTTCTATTTTTCGAAGTCAGACGCGGCGCTCATTTGAGACGTTGTGGGGGCTACAGTCCCCGAGACCCCAGACGAGATCCTGATCGGGAGTCCTCCGGTATTTATTCCAACATGAGTAGTGGTGTTGTTCCCTCCATTAAACATCATGTAGGGAACATCACCGAGGGCAGAGTGAACTCTCCCATTCCCAGAAAGGGCTTGCAAAGAACTCTGAAATTGCTCATTAAATTGAGCTTGCGCTGCAACCTGCTCTCGCATTTGTTGTAGTGAGTTTACCATGAACTGTTGGAAAGGGTCGCCAGAATTTGAGGATGTTGGTTCGGCTGCCAATGCTCCTATGGGAGGTATCGGACCGATAGGTGGAGTGGACCCGCTTGGTGGTGTCAACCAAACTAATGGAGCTGAGGTGTTCGTTGGGATGGGGCTAACGGGTGGTGTCGAGCTAGTTGGGTGTAATGGGATTCCACCATTTGTCTTGGTGGTACCCGATGTCTGGTCTGGCACTTGAATAGTCATGTTGTCATTGACAGTGTCTGACATTTTATTTTTGATGGAAGATCGAAACTACGGACTTCGGAACAAATGTTATTACCAGGTCCCCACAGACGGCGCCAATTTGTGTTGGCCTAAATCTGGATAGGACAACAAATCGAATTTGTATTGGGTTTAACTGGTAATTTGCTTGTATCGAATTGACATTCGAGCTAAGTTGAATTCGAACTGAGTGAAAAGCTCTAGAAAACAACGAGGCAAGAAATGTTTTAAAGGATAAACAAGACGATAAATAGGAAGTAAAAGTTGAATATTGTATTGATCGTGTCGTGTTGTTTACAGATGAATCCTATTTATAATCAGGAGAAAAAATCACGTTGTAAATATCATAATTGTGCCTTTATGGCCATTACTCCGTGCTTAATCTTGATTGACCCACAATCTTTCTCTTTAATGCGAGAGCAACGGTCGACAGTTACATAGATTGGCCCTTGTCTCCGAGGTGTGACATCCGCTCGAGGTGACGAGATTTTGTCCGAGCTTGGTACTTCGAGCTTACTTCCCCTCATTTCCTAAGGCAATTTTCCGAGGTGAGGAACTATGCAGTCCCTCCTCGGGAGTTCGCCTCGTGGAGCAATCTTCGTATTACAGTAAGGCCTCGGCGATTTTATCCAGTACAGTATATACGTTGTACTTTGTATATATTTCAAAATCTAATAATATGTTCACATTTTGAAAACCCTCCGAAATAAAAATAGAATAAAAAAGTCGAATGGAAATTAAAACTTCAAGACGCTGAATGTAGAAGAAACACAAGGAAAAGAAACACATGAACGCGAAAAATGAGATAAAAAGTTTAATTTCGACGTACTTAGGGATAGTTTGGTCAAAGGCAAGTTATCTGGAGGTTAATAATAATGAAGTGATTAGCAATGCAATAATAAGTAATATAAATAATGACATTGTATGGATTAAGACGACGATTGTAATATGAATATTATTTCTTGTTAAATGTAAAGTTTTTATGAATATACTGTATGCAATTTATGTGTTTACTTTTTAAATGAAATAGAAGTTTTTTTTTTTTTTTTGGTGGAGTAGATAGAAGATGCAAAATAGATCTCTTATCATTCTAGTTCAAATCCATGTAATTGTAGTAATCTCTATTAACATTCTTATTCATAGTTTACAATATAAAAATAATACATAAATTCCTTATAACTTACAAGTATTAGACGACATAATAGCTATGCTAGACTTATACAAAGTAACCAAAATATGTATTGTGATAATTGATATGCTAGTAGCTATATTATTATTATTATTATTATTATTATTATTATTATTATTATTATTATTATTATTATTATTATTATTCTCTTTACTTAGGCAAACCAAACAACCTCCTATAATATAAATTTTCTTACAAGGAAATGATCTCATGCACTCTTTTACAATTTTAATAGAAGAAAATGACTTATAGATCTCCAATAATTTTTTTTACAATTTCTTATGTTATTTTTGTAATGATCTATGCATCAACATAAGTTGCGTACATCACACTCCTTGGCTTGCTGTTCTTTCTCAGACCTTACGTGAATGCGGAATAATTTGTGCATGAAGTTATTCTTTTTAATTGTACAGAAACATATCTTGTGTGATCCCACAAGTAAAACCTTACTTCTATCTTGAATGAGATAGATAAATTATTTCTCATAAAACATTGACTCATAAAGACTATTATTAAACTTTAAGTTTAATCATAAAAATTTATAACTAGAAAATAAAGGGCAGAATACATATTTTACCCATCAATATTTAACCCAAATCCTCCTAACACACATATTTTATACAGGTGCATTTTTATACACTGAAGTTTGTAAAAGTATGTACATATTACACACCACTTTTATCTTTATCACTATTCTCCAATCAAGTGAATGTCACAAACCAGTAAGATAGTGACCCGAGTCATAAAACTTTAAAAATAAAAATTGCGTAAAATAGATATATCCATCTTAATCTTTTTCTATCACACTATCTTCCTATACTAAAATGAGCCCACAACCATTTCATCAACTACACCCAATTGGATTATGTATTTGAAACTTTAACCTCAAAACTAATTTAATAGACAGAAAAATATTGCATCTAGACAATCAATTGAACTTCATTGCACAAACTATATATCGAAATACTTTAATGCGGATGATAGAACTGTCGCACCCCATTTTTCGAAGCTCGGATCGAGTTCGAAGGTCGGGCTTGATTAGGGTGACTCGGTTGAGTCAAAGTTGGAGTCGCCACCTAATAAATTTGTATAATAGGCGTATCAGGTCACCTAAAATTTCTAAGTGTCTAAAGTTACTCTGGGTGGGTCGTACTAACAGAGATTCTAAGGTAAGAAATCCTTATGACTCGGGAAGAAGGTATTAGGCACTTCCCGAGTCCCACTAAAAGGTGGTTCCCGACCGAGTTTTTAAAATTTGGGATGTAAATTAAATACATGAGCGAGACTTGCTAAGGAGATTTTACATATGCTCAAAACAAAAAAATTATAATGAAGCTAAAAGCATAAACTTAAAATGTTTTGTAATAGTAAAACAAGGCTATAAAAATCAAGTCAGGCACACAAAAGGACACTCCGCGCAAAATTCAGAAGAAAGACGAGTTCAATGCTTCTGAATATCTAGATCTATTGCAGTAACGATACAAGCCCGCTATTTGTTTGCAATTTTGACCTGCAGCTTAGTTTTTCAACCCCGAAGGACCCAAAAACGCAAATCATATTAAAATAAGTTCATTTTTCCGCAAATTCATGAACGGAGAAGTTTCTGAAGCCCTGCAGTATTTTTCAAAAAAAAGACAATTTTTACGAGACACAACAATCAATATTTTATTAAAAGAATGTTAGCCTTTTTGGTGAAATGTAATGACATTTATTGTCAAACATATTCCAAAGAGATAAAGGCTTGTTTATTTTTTGGAGCCATTTTTAACATATATGTATATATATACTAACCTATTTTAAATTTGAAACATAGTGCATACATGATTTTTATATCTTAAAGACGTATAAATATAGATAACCACTTTGTTAAAAAAATTCAGAATTATATGCCTACGCTTATTATAAAGTCTCTTTTCGTTTCTTAAAAGCCACTCTTTTATATAATAGCCCTTACATGCATGTTCAAAATACTTTTCGAAAATAGCTAACTTGTGTAACAATTATTAAATATTAAAGGACTCGTACATATTCAAAATTTCGAAAATAGCTATTAAATACCCATGTATACTCTATACTTTCAAAATAGCTATTAAATATTTAAATACCCATGTAAATCCAATATAATAAATACTAAATACTAAAAGTACCCATGTAAATTCAATATAAAAATTAAATACTAAGACTACCCATGTGAATTCAAATACTTCGAAAATAGCTTGCATGGCTTGACTCCAAAGCTCATATTTTTCTTCCTTGTACACTATTAGTTAGTGTAAAGAAAGTATGTTAGCTTCTTTTTTTTTCAAAAAAAAAAAAAAAAAAAAAAAGGTTTTGTTTTGTAACATGCTTACTGCGGGCTCCAAAACTAGGCCAGAATCACGAATTTGCAGAGATGAACCTCAATTGGGCTGTTTTGCAAAAATGGCTTCTGCTTCAAAAAAATTTCGAAAATCCGTCCCATATTTATTCGAAATAGCCGACAAATTTCAGAATACCAACAATGCATTCCAAACCCTGTTTTCAATCACTAGTTTCCAACAAATCACATAAGAAAGGGAGAGAGGAAGAAAGGCCCCTTTGATAGCCCAATTGCAACAACTTTATTGTTACACTTTATTTATCAATAGCAAAGCCTTTTTAGGCTATAGTACTTACCACTCTAGATCCCTGTTCCAACAACAATTAATACATACAAATGAAGAACACCTACAATAATACATAAGATAGAGTAAAATGTCCTGCATCCCTTTTGAATGACCCAACCATTCATGGCTCCACTTTTAGTTCTCTGGAATACCTGCTTGAATACAAAGAGGGAGAAAACGATTCTTCCCTTGAATAAACTTCAAAAAGAGTGAACTTTTAGCTGTATATACTACTTGAAAACAAAGGCCACAAGCAGTGTACTGTTTCGAACTAAACAATGGCAGCAGATTGCATAGAGCAGTAGTGGATCCAAAGAAAAAGAGAGAGAGATATTGGTGAGTATTCTTAGAAATTTTCAGCGTGTCTGTCTTAGGGGCTTGGGGGTTGTTTATATAGTAGTAAGACTAGGGCTCTTTAGAATTCAAATTCTGACTAGGGAAGGAAAAAATAAAGTCAGTAATAATTTTGTAAGGCAAGAATCAATCACTTCTCTAATTAACCAAAAAAAGGAATATTCCCTTTTAAATACTTCCAAAAATAAATCCAATTAAGTGATTTTCGGAATGAAGAAAGCATAAAAGATAAAAATCTGATTTTTATAACATGTGTATATATTTTCAATACATAAATCGCTTAAAATACCCCAAGACAAATAATGATTTTCTCATCAAATTTTGCCAAACAAATGGTCCAAGATTTAAATATATTCTCAAAATTATTAGCCTAATATTGTGTAAAGAAATCAGTCCAAACAATTAGAAAATAGGCAGCGTTCGTATACTATTGAGGGTATGATTTCAACAGCTTTTGTTCCAAGAATTCAATCGAACTCGTTCATAATTATGTTAATTTTATAAATAGCATGGGATACGAAAAATCAACAAAACAAATTAATACGAAAATATTTCTTGCAAGATCATGCCTTCAAACAAAGCAAAAGCTGAAAACGTAAATTGAATATATATATTCCTGTAAATCACCAAGGAATGAAAAAAAATAAAACAAAGAAAATGTACCCGTTTCGGATCGGGTCGGGTCAATCTGACCCGATTCGATTCTTGCTCTATTCGTGGATTCCAAGCTCAGAAATGTCTGTTTCTTACCTTGTACGTGTATAAGCATTGATAATATTTATGACTCATGCCTTGGTTTACCCTGATTTGAAGTGATATGCTTGATTTCCCTTGTTTCCTTGTTGAGCCGAGAAGGAGGGAGAAATACGCGGCGTGTGGCGAGAAAAGGGGGTGCCGCGGTGGAGTCTAGGTGGGGGGTGTACCAGGTCGCGTTTTGGGGTAAGGGGAGAGGGGGCATCGGCTGAATGGGAAAGAGGGGAAGGGAGAAATGAGTTTGAGGGTTTATTTGGTACAAGGTGTGTTTGGCTTAAGGGAAAATAGGAAAAGTGAGGTGGAGCTTAGGTGGACGGGTGGTTGGCTAGGAATGTGCCACATGGGCGTGTGGGCTGATGTGTGTGCACGTGGGTCCCAAAAAAGAGTGATGTGTATATGTAGTATGGGTTTTATATATATTTATGCGTATATATGCTGTATATTTCGAGTATATGGGGGTATATTTGGTCAATAATTAGCTTTAAAATGCTAATGAATGAGAGAAAATTGATAAAAATATAAAGAGCAATATTATAGGCTTAGGAAAATATAATAATTGATTTGAAATAATTTTATGTAATATTAATTGGATGTAAATAATTGCAAAAAATATATATTCGGGTATAATTAGCCAATAATTTGGCTTAAGAATGCTACTGACATAAGAGAAAAACTAACAAAAACAATGACGAGTAATATTGTAGACTTAAAAATAATAATTGACTCTAAATAATTATAAATGAATTTACGTAACATTAATCGAATGTAAATAATTGTAAAATGGATATTCAAGTATATAAATTGCATAAATAGTTACAAAATTGTACTATCACTTCGAAATTGACTTAAATAGCGTATCTATGTAATATAATCGCTTTTAAGTATGTATGTATATAGATAGGACGTTGGTAATATGGATAAATGCATGATAATTGACGCAGTTTTGTCAGAAAATTAATATTGCATTTTCCAAAGTTTTGTATGACAAATTGTGAAATAGGAGGGACAAAATTGGGTGTCAACAGCTGCCCCTCTTTGCCCGGGGATGATGAAAGAGTCTTCGGGCAAAGATGTTGACAGTGCGGCCAATTTTGTCGTAACTTTAGAAGGATGTATTTGGAGATTATGGGTGGTCCTATAGGGTGCCAAATTGTAGTGTCGTTGCAATGCCAGTTTGTGTGCCCTGCGATAAGAGTGAGTTTTTGCGAATAATATATATATATATATATATATAAGTGCATAAATATACTTTCCTGTCATTTTGAGTGTCAACCGTCAATGCGTCGTGGTCCTTTGTCGTGAGATGTTTGCATGCTCGTCAAGAGCTACTTTGCCTGCTCGTCGTGAGCTATTTTGCCTGCTCGTCATGAGCTAATTTGCCTTCTTGCCGAAGCTGTTGCCTGCTCGTCAAGAGCTATTTTGCCTCCGCGTCAAGAGTTATTCTGCCTACTTGTCAGGAGCTGTCTGTCTGCTCGTCAAGAGCTATTTTGCGTCCTTGTAAAAAGCTACTTTGCCTGCTCGTCACGAGCTACTTTGCCTTCTTGCCGGAGCTGTTTCCTGCTCGTCAAGAGCTATTTTGCCTCCGCGTCAAGAGTTATTCTGCCTACTTGTCAGGAGCTGTCTGTCTGCTCGTCAAGAGCTATTTTGCCTCCTTGTAAAAAGCTACTTTGCCTGCTCGTCACGAGCTATTTTGCCTGTCGTGCTGAGTTGTATACCCTACATGCAGCGAGTAACATGAGGTGATAGATATAGAGATACTACCTTGTCGAGAAGACTGCCCGAGACGTTGTTATGCTGATTGTGACATCGTTCGTCTTTTGGTGGCCTGCACTCAAAGAAAGTTTTGTAAGTTTCTGGGGGAGGGAGGTTTCGTTTGTGCATTCTCTGCCTGACTTGCGCCTTTCCTTTGTGGTGTCTTCTTTCACGAATGCCGGACCTTGGTCAAACTACGGGGAGTAAAAGAAAAAGAACAAAGAGAAAGTACACATGCGTTTTTAAAAGTTTGTGAAAAAATGTATTTTATTCCATCGAATCAATAGACCGCGTTGTGTAATACAAGCACAATATTGCAACTATTGTCTTTCAGATTGTAGTAAGACATCCTTGAGGAATTTTGAGGTAAGGACCTCAAAATTCTGCCCCAGTTTTTGCACTTAGCTTTCCTCTGAAATTTTTGAGAGAATCTCAAAAATTTCTGCCCCAGTTTCTGCACTTAGCTTTCTCCTGAAATTTTTGAGAGAATCTCAAAAATTTCTGCCCCAGTATTGATCTCAGTTTGTCCTTTCGAATTTTCGAGGGATCCTTGAAAATTCTGCCCCAGTATCCATTCCGTGGGGGAAAATAAATTTTTGTATTAATGCGACCGAACCTTGGGTAGGTTGCCTACGTATCCCACTTGGGGAATCAGGTCGTAACGTAGTTCCAGATTACATGAGATATTGCATAAAGAATAAAGCTATTAGCAAGTGCAGGTTCTCAGATGTAATATCTTTTGACGGCGTCTCCGTTGATAGGTTTCGGCCAAACTTCACCATCCATTTCTGCCAGTATCAATGCTCCTCCGGTCAAAACCCGATGAACCATGTAGGGTCCTTGCCAGTTTGGTGCAAACTTGCCCTTTGCTTCTTCCTGATTAGGGAATATCTTCTTCAGAACCAGCTGTCCAGGTTCGAATGACCTTACGCGGACCTTCTTGTTGAATGATTTTGCCATTCTTTGCTGATACAACTGTCCATGGCATATTGCATTCATTCTCTTACCGTCAATGAGTGCCAATTGTTCCATTCTCCTTTTAATCCATTCCGCGTCTGTTAGCTCTGTTTCTTGAATGACTCTTAGAGAGGGAATCTCTACTTCTGCTGGTATTACTGCCTCAGTGCCATAGACTAAGAGATAAGGGGTAGCTCCTGTTGACGTTCTCATTGTGGTGCGGTACCCTAACAGAGCATAGGGAAGATTCTCGTGCCAGTGTCTTGAATTGGCGATCATCTTGCGCAGTATTTTCTTGATGTTCTTGTTAGCCGCCTCAACTGCTCCGTTCATCTGAGGCCTGTATGTAGTAGAGTTGCGGTGCTTGATTTTGAAAGTATCACAAGTTGCTCTCATCAAGTCGCTGTTGAGATTGGATCCATTGTCAGTGATAATAGACTCGGGGATTCCAAATCGGCATATCATCTTGTCTCGCACGAAATCAGCCACTACCTTCTTCGTCACCGACTTGTGGGACGCGGCTTCCACCCATTTGGTGAAATAATCAATGGCTACCAATATGAACCTATGTCCATTTGATGCGGCGGGTTCAATTGGCCCTATGACGTCCATTCCCCAAGCAGCGAATGGCCAAGGTGATCCCATCACGTTAAGCTCATTCGGGGGTACCCGAATCATGTCTCCGTGCACTTGGCATTGATGGCATTTCTTCACGTATTTTATGCAATCATGCTCCATAGTCATCCAAAAGTATCCTGCCCTCAGTATCTTCTTTGCAAGCACAAAACCATTCATATGCGGACCACAAGTTCCAGCATGCACTTCTTCTAGCAGTCTGGCAGCTTCTTTAGCATCCACACATCTCAGTAAACCTAGGTCAGGCGTCCTCCGGTATAGGATTTCACCGTTTAGGAAGAAACCATTTGCCAATCTCCGTAATGTCCTTTTCTGAAGGCTTGTAGCATTCTCAGGATAAAGGTTTTCTTTGAGGAATTTCTTAATGTCATGAAACCATGGTTCTCCGTCTAATTCTTCTTCCACCTGAAAGCAATATGTTGGTTGCTCTTTCACTGCTATGGGTATTGCATCAATATAATTCTTGTCTGGGTGCTGAATCATGGAAGACATTGTGGCCAAGGCGTCGGCGAACTCATTCTGCAATCTTGGTACATGCCGAAATTCTATCTTGATAAACCTCTTGCTCAATTCTTTTATGCACTCCAAATACGGCAATATTTTAGAATTCTTTGCTGCCCATTCCCCTCGTACTTGATGTATCAACAGATCTGAATCTCCGATTGCCAACAGTTCTTGCACGTTCATGTCTATGGCCATCCTGAGCCCTAAGATGCAGGCTTCGTATTCTGCCATGTTGTTGGTGCAAGGGAATCTGAGCTTAGCAGTGGCCGGGTAATGCTGGCCAGTTTCAGAAATCAATACCACTCCAATGCCAACTCCTTTGAAGTTTACCGCTCCGTCGAAGAACAGTCTCCAACCATCGTATTCTTCGGTGATGTCTTCTCCGACGAACATGACCTCCTCATCTGGGAAGTAAGTATGCAAAGGCTCATAGTCATCATCCACAGGGTTTTCGGCCATGTGATCGGCCAAAGCTTGAGCTTTCATGGCTTTCTGAGTGACAAAGGTGATGTCAAACTCACTGAGTAACATTTGCCATTTGGCTAGCTTTCCGGTAGGCATCGGCTTCTGAAAGATGTACTTGAGAGGATCCATTCTTGAAATCAGTAGGGTTGCATATGAAGTCAGATAATGTCTCAACTTCTGTGCTACCCAAGTCAATGCGCAACAGGTGCGTTCCAGTAGCGTGTACTTGGCTTCGTACGGAGTGAACTTCTTACTCAGATAATATATTGCTTGCTCTTTCCTTCCTGTCAAATCGTGTTGTCCCAATACACATCCGAATGCTGAATCTACCACAGACAAGTACAGTATCAAAGGTCGACCTGATTCGGGCGGAACCAATACGGGCGGGCTGGATAGGTATTCCTTTATCCGATCGAATGCTTTCTGGCAATCTTCCGTCCACTCGATGACGGCATCTTTCCTTAACAATTTGATGATGGGTTCGTATATAACAGTGGACTGGGCTATGAAACGACTAATATAATTGAGTCGTCCTAAGAAACTCATGACTTCTTTCTTGCTCTTTGGTGGTGGCAATTCCTTGATGGCTTTGATCTTGGCTGGATCCAACTCGATACCTCTTCTCCTGACGATAAAGCCCAATAACTTTCCGGATGGAACACCGAAAGCACACTTCGCTGGGTTCAACTTCAAGTTGTACTTGTGCAAACGGTTGAAGAACTTGCGCAAATTGTCCAAATGTTCGGAGCTTTTCTTTGATTTGATGATCACATCATCTACATACACCTCAATCTCCTTGTGCATTAAGTCGTGAAACATTGTGGTCATTGCTCTCATGTAGGTAGCTCCAGCATTCTTTAAACCAAAAGGCATCACTTTGTAACAGTATGTTCCCCAAGATGTAGTGAAAGCCGTCTTTTCAGCATCTTCCTCATCCATAAGCACTTGATGATAACCGGCGAAACAATCTACAAAGGACTGCAGCTCATGCTTTGCACAATTATCGATCAGGATGTGTATATTTGGTAGAGGGAAATCATCTTTAGGGCTTGCCTTGTTCAAGTCTCTATAATCCACACAAACCCTGATTTTTCCATCTTTTTTCGGCACTGGTACGATGTTGGCCAACCAAGTTGGATATTCAACCGTTTTAAGGATTCCCGCATTGAGTTGCTTGGTCACCTCCTCCCTGATCTGCACTAAGGTTGATGATTTGAAAGTTCGGGCTTTTTGCTTGACCGGTGGGAAACCTGGATTAATAGGCAGCTTGTGTGCAACAACATCCGTGCTTATGCCTATCATATCATCGTATGACCATGCGAATACATCTTCATACTCTTTTAAGAACTCGATGTATTGTTTTCTAACTTCAGGGGTTAAGTGTGCACTAATCCTTGTTTCTTTTACGGTTTCGTTGTTTCCTAAATTAACCACCTCTGTTTCATCCAAATTTGGTTTAGGCTTGTTTTCGAATCTCTTAATTTCCTCTTGTGTTGCCTCATCAAACTCTTCATAACCAGAATCGGATTCTTCAGACACAGTTGTTTCGTTATACATTGCGGTTGTCGATTCGATGGAATTATTAGTTTGAGTGCTGAAAAGATAAAGTAATGCATAATTAAAAGGATTTAACAAATGGAAGAAAAAGAAATGATAGAAAGAGATCAATGCTTTTATTCATGAATCCTCGCAAAACAATGTTTATAGGGAAACATCATGACAACTGAAAAATAGGTAAGAAATGCATTCTAACGACTCGGAGTCGTGTTTTATTTCGAAAGCATGAAAAAACAAAACTCCCTAGCTCTACCAAGGTCCGCGGTATGCTCGGGTCAAGTTGCTGGTCCAATTGTTCAGCTCAGCTCCGAGTTCAACTTTTGCAAGATTAAGAGGTTCGGTGTGTTCTTCCAGAATTACACAACAATCTTCATCAGATAAAAACAACTTCTGCATGCCTGTCAGCAGGTCTTCCTTAGCATCGACAACCTCTGATTTATCCTCTTGTATTGCGAGTACCTCCCCTTTGTGACTATCCAAAAGACCAGACGAGACGAAAACATGTAGCAGAGGTTTGACAGCTCTTTTGTAGTACTTGAAATCCAAAGAGGCTTCCTCCAAACTTTCTTCGTCACCCCCAAAATAGCCTATGCCTGACCTATCTTTGTCGCCTCTCGTCACAATGTGAACGGGTTCCAACAGACCATCCAGATTTTTACCTAAACTCTTCCCGAGTTCATAGCCTTGCCCCAACATAATACCCATCACACAATCTCCGGGCCATCTTGCGGACTGTGGGAGTATGTATGGTTCTTCAATCTGCACTTCTTCAGGTTCGGATTTAGTTACTCTAGGGATCCACACCTGCCTTTCCTTTGCCTCTCTAGAGATACGCCTCCAATCAGAATGGGCATTGGGCGAGTATACAGGCCGCTTCTCCGTCTTGGCAGGTATTGTTTCACAGAACTCACGTGCAGGCACCCCCCAATCAGACATTATAGGTTCCCAGACTAGATTTCTTCCCTCGTAACCTTTACCTTGGCCGTCCCAATAAGCGCTGTAGAGGTTCCTCTTCTTCTCGATCCCTGGCGGGGCATTGACAAGTTTTGGAGCAAAGTATGCGGAATATCCTCCTCGAGTGCTTCCTCTGTGGCTATTGTGGCTCCAACCTTCATACTTTTCAACATAGTTCTTGCGGTAACCACTTTGACTACCATGCACTGCTCCCACAAGCTCTACGGTGTAAAAGGTTTGTCCGTCCAGAACATTTCCTTCAATTACTTGTATGGTTTGCTTATTGTATATAGAGTCGCTCCCTTCGCCGAACACCACAACCTCTTTGTTGTCCCATTCAAACTTCACCGTCTGATGCAAGGTAGATGGAACTGCACCAGCCATGTGTATCCACGGCCTTCCCAACAGTAGGTTATATGATGCCGAGATATCCATGACATGGAACTCGGTAGTGAACTCGACTGGACCCACCATGATGGTTAGGTCGATTTCTCCAATAGTGCTCCTTTGTGACCCATCGAATGCTTTCACCTTCATATCACTCTCCTTGATCTTGTTTTTGTCAATTCCCATCCTTTTCAAAGTGATGAACGGGCATATGTTTAAGCCGGAACCTCCATCAATCAAAACTCTTCCTACGAACCATTCTTTGCATTTTACAGTGACGTGCAAAGCCTTGTTGTGCCCGAGCCCTTCCGGTGGTAATTCATCTTCATGGAAAGTGATTCGGTTAGATTCCATGACTTGTCCGACCATGCTGGCCAGATTCTCGACAGTGGTGTTTGCAGGTACATATGCCTCATCTAGGACTTTCATCAATGCATTCCTATGCCTTTCTGAATTCACAAGTAGGGATAGAATAGAGATTTGGGCCGGGGTCTTGCCCAAGTGGTCGACTACAGAGTAGTTCTTGGCTTGCACTTTCTTCCATAGCTCCTCAGACTCTTCCTCACTGATTCCTTTTCTGCCTTGCTCTTTGCTATGAGCAAAATTCTCGGGAGCATAGAACCTTCCACTTCTAGTCATCCCTTGCGCTGCAACCGTCTCAACTACTGTCTTCCCTTTTCTTTCCCTTTCCCTTTCATAATCCCATGGCACTGCCTTGTCATCATAAGGTGGAATCACGTCCACATAGAATTTGGGGGCCATTTCCACCTCTATAGGAGCTGGTACTTTAGCAGCCTGTGCAACAGAGGCGAGTGCTGGTGTAGCCTCTTTTGCTCTGACGATGGTTCCTTCTAGATTGCATTCAGCCTCTAATTCTATCAAATTTACTCTGTTATCTCCATGATTGGGCAAAGGATTGTTGTGCACGTTGGGTGCCTTCAAATGTATCACTTTCTGATCGATCAAATCTTGTATCTTGTCCCTCAAAGCAAAGCATTTTTCAGTATCATGGCCAGGTCCTCCAGAATGGTAAGCACAAGTTTTGGAAGGATCGAAGAATGGTGTAATTGTTTCAGGCATTTTGAATGGGATGGGTTGGATATGTCCTGCCGCTTTGAGTCTTTCGAACAGCTGGGTTCGGGATTCAGCAAGCGGGGTGTAGTTTCTTCGGGGGTCTTTGGTTATTGTCTGGGCGGGGTCTAGGATGGTATGTGTTGGTGTTTCTGTAGTTTGAGCTTTGTGGATATGCTGGTCGTGGTGGGTGTGGGCCTTGGCAAGCGGGTTGTGTGTTATATACGGGATAAGCATGTGGTGATGGAGCGTATGGGTATGGTGGGAGGGGTGTTTGATAATAGTGATTGTGGGTGGGGGTGTGGTCAAGAGAAGTAGCGACGAAAGAGACTTCGTCTTTCTTCTTCTTGGTGATACTAGTGCTACCAGACTGTAGGGCCTTATTGGTGGCCTGCAATGCAGCCAAGCTAATGATTCTTCCAGATTTCAAACCATCCTCAACGATATCTCCAATCTTGATCAGCTCTCCGAATTTCTTATCCTGCATGTTCAACATCTTATCAAAGTATACATCTTCTTGTATGCGAATAAAGGTTGCTACAATTTCTGTGTCGTTCATGGGTGGTTGGACCTTTGCGGCTTCAGCCCTCCACCTCGTTGCATACTCCCTGAAAGTTTCATTAGGCTTTTTCTTTAGCTTCTCCAAATAAAAGCGATCAGGCATGGCATCGGTATTGTGCCCAAAACAGTCGACAAAATCCCCAGCCATTGCTTCCCAACTAGTCCACTTTTTCAGCTGCTGCTTGGAGTACCAGGTCAGTGCACCCCCGGTCAGACTGCGGTTAAACAACTGCATCCTGATCTTCTCATCATGCCCTACTCCGATCAGCTTGTCACAGTAAGACCTCAGGTGAGCCATCGGGTCGCCACTACCATCGAACAGGTTGAACTTAGGTATCTTGTAACCGTCAGGCAACTTCAAATTGGGATAAAGGCAGAGGTCTTCATAAGCTAATCCCCTTGTCTCCTTAGTCACCTGAAATTGTTTAACCTTTTCTATCAACCACTTAACTTGCTCCTTGGTGTCGTCTGTCTCTTCTCCTACCCATGCATACATGTCTTGCTCTTTGGTAGGCGATGAAGTGGGTTTGGTTTCGACAGTGAAGGTGTGGAATTGAGCGGTAGGGTTGTTTTGGTGTACTTTTGGTGGTGCGACATAAGTGGGGTATGGGTGGTCTTTTTCAGGCATAACGGGATCTTTGCCATGAGGGCGTGCGGGTTTGCTTGGGTCAGTAGTTCCATCAGCGTAGATTCGGTTTTCCAGTTCAAACATCCTTTGTTGCAGCTTTTCATAATCTTCGTATGCAACCATACCCTTCTTTCCAGGAGTCCCTCCAACACCAGAATTTGCGGTAGTTCCGTCAACTTTGTCAAACTCAGCCATGATATTTCGTCTCGTCCTTGTCTTTGTAGGTAAAGGTGGAGGTGTTGAAATCGATCCTCTGGATCTTAAACGGTAATGCTGTTCGGCCAGAATGCACAAACCAACCTTCGGGGATTGGGAGCGAAATAACCTTGAAAAATAAATGGCCAAAGATAAATGTGAGCGAAGTATTTAGAGAGCTTAATATACAAGTTAACGTCATGCAATCGCGTCCTATTATGCGGGGGACCTCTTTTATGCCAGAGGTAGGCCTACCGACGATTTTTTAAAGGTAATGTTTGCGCCAATTGTCTCATTTTGTTTGCTTGAAAATAATCAAAACAACTTTATAAACTCCAAAACAAGAAATTTTATTGATAGAATTGCTTGGCTTTATTACAATCTCTAATCTTGCAAAAAGAAAAACAACTTGACTGGAAAGGAAATGACTCGACGGAAACAACTTGACTGAAAAGGAAATGACTCGACTAAAAAGGGAAATGACTCGACTTCAATTCAAACTAAGGCCAAGCAAAGATGCACTCTGATCAAGCGTTTGGTTTGTCCTCGACATCATCATCAGCATCTTCTTCATATTCTTCCTCTGATGGGTCTTCTTCTATGAAAGGTTCCAAGTGCATCAAGTCTGACTCAAGAAGATCTTTCCCAGACTGTATGTCATCCAAAGATTTCGCACAAGCAGAGAGAATTTGTATTCCTAGCACTTCCTTATCCTCCAGTGGTGTGGACTGGAAATGTCCTTTCCAGGAATTCAAGATGTCCTTAAGGCTCCCTGCGATATGTCGGAGTTGCACTGTCTGGTTCATCCAAAACCTGGTTTCTTCTTCTTTAGCCTTCCCTCGGTATTGCCTTCTCATCTCTCGATTCTGGGTTTCTTTCAGCTCCACCTTCTTCTGATCATATCTTGTTCTCAACTTTTTGTACTTTTCTTCAAAGTTGGTGGCTTCGATTCTTCTTTTGAGTGTGGGTTTATTAGATAGGAACCTCTGTTTGTCGAACTCAAGCCAGTGAGGATAGGCTAAGGCAGCCTGGGGTTTAACCCTATCATCTTGGTGATGACAGAATTGTCTGGTCTTCCTTTTTTCCCATATGGTTAGAATCATTTCTCGGGTAACTCCATCCATGTTGCCTATTTCGGTGTTGAGGTTCCTCCCTTCTGCTAGTCTGGGGGTTGATTGCATTGTTCCTACTTGCCTGAGAATCCTCAAAGGGATGTAGTGATGAGTCCCTCGAAGCCCGATCAATGTCAGAAAAGTAACGTCTTGGCTTTGAATGGAAACTATAAAACAGACGCAATGCTTTATGACCCACTGTACGTCTTCCTCTTGCAATTGATTAAGCTTGTCAAACCATCCACTCATATCTAAGGGCTTCTCCCATTGCAAAGTGCCAGTCATGCGAAGTGAGTGTGTCATGATACCATCAGGTGTATGGGCTATTGGTGCAGATGGGGGCGCCTCGAGCTTTTGGAGATGCTCGATCAGCCATATTTGCAATAAAAGATTGCAACCTTCGAAGTAATCTGCTCCTTTCTTACATTTAGTCAGAGCTCGATAGATATCTCCCACGATCATTGGAATCAAACCCACTCGACGCCTGTTAATGTCCCTACGCAATATCTCGACCACCAACGCTATCCCTGTGTGTATTTTTCCTCCCTTTTCAGGGAAAATCACAGCTCCTAAGAAGGAAATGGTGAAAGCAACGGACTCGGTTCGTGGCCAATCTTCAACTTCGGATACTCCTGGGAAGTCATACCGAAGGGTAGTGTCTCCGAATCTGGAGTACAAAAACTCTAAAGTTACCCTTGCATTTTGAACACCGTTATAGTATGGTTCCTGGGGAACCTCCAGAAAGTTGAAGAATTCTTCGGGTTCCACCCTTCGGGGACAAATCAAAGTATCTGGGTCAGGTGCCAAGCCGGATAAACCTGCAATCTCTTCTATCATTGGTGCTAAATCTATGCCGTTGAAGTGGAAAACTGCCCTCTTGTAATCCCAAAAGTGAGCGGCTGCCTCAACCAAACCGGGAACTGCCTCGTACCACATAAGAGACAACAAATCGCCTAGTAGCGATCGAACTCTTTCTTTGCTAGCTTTGGTCAAATCCTCTCACCAAAGTTTGAGCACATAGGGAACTTGAGCCATTGAGTCGAACTGGAGTGAACCTTTTGCAGCCATAATCTGAAAACAAAACAAAAGTTTTTTTTAAAAAAAAATAAATAATCCTAATATTTTGATTAATCTTCAAGCAAACAATAAACAATTGGCGCAATCATTTTATGCATATGAATATTTGTCATTTTCGGGTCATGGACCTTCTGATGTTTTGGACGAGGTTCATTAATGGACTAGGACGTGCCAAGGACGTCTAGCCTTCCTAGGTTTGTCATGATGCAAAAAGAAAATAAATACACACTTTGTTGCCAATTGTTCTCATAACTTCTAAATAATCTTTAGAATTCAATACATGAAGACTCTTTTGAAAAACAAAAATACAAAAATGACACTTAAACTAATCAACATGCTCCTTCTCCAGCCTGGCTCTCTTTGCTTCTCGGGCGACCTCCTTTATTTCCTCCATAGCTTTGGTCAAGTACCCCTTGGCCGTAATTAAGTGCAAGATATCTATTTCGGCACATTCTGAATTCCATTGTTCAAGCTTTGCTCCTAACACTTCTACTTTTCCTTCCAAATCCAATGCACGGTTCTTCCACGTCTCGATCTCTTCTTTGTTTTCTTTGTCTATTTTAATGGCTTTCAGCATGAACTCACGGTATCGAATTTGAGCCTCTGCTTTTCTGTCTCTGATGTCATTCCCTGGCTTGGTCCTACTACCACATCCCCCTTTATGCTAGAACGCAACCAACTGATGTAATTTGGTTCACATCCTGAATTGTATCTGTCTGGTGCTAATGTCGGCTCTTCCATGACTTGCCTTCCTAACCAGGATTTTCTAATGCTTTTGAAATGTGGGACTAGGTCTCCAGTATAATCGATTTGGTAGGCCTTCGTGTCTGGTATAATTGGGATGATTTGCTTCCTCCCTGCTTGCCTCATCACCCTTAACGGTTGATAGGGTTGGAGGCCACGTAATCCCATAAGTATCACAAAAGATGCTTTCTCAGAGCTGATGATAAAGTCTGGTGAAGGAAACCAAGTGAACATCCATTGGATTGAATCCTCCGTTATGTTTTCAAACAGTTTTACCCATTTCTCCGTGCTGCTCAGCTGCTTGAATTTTGGAACCCCGTACCGTTCTCCAATCAAGTAATTCGAACCAGTTGGTTTGAACAAACCTTGCGCACCGTTCACCTTCCTTAAATGCTCCTTGAACCATGCTTGCAACAGAAGATTACATCCTTGAAAATATTTCGCTCCCTTTTTACAATGACCCAAAGCCCGATAGATGTCCGCTACAATCATAGGGACTATAGTGTGCCGATAACCACCAATCCCGTTGAACACCGCGTCGGTAACCATGATAAGCCTCGAACATATGTTGTGATCCGAGCTTTCAGGAAATACCATTACCCCTAGGAAACAAACAGCAAATGCAAATGGTCTAGCCCTCCTCCAATCACTATAGGATGTGAACTCTCCTCTATGGTTGTCAAAAGCGGTCAAGTACCTGAATTTATTATAAAGATAGGAAAAAGGTATTTTCTTTTGTTGCAAAAACCCCACATCAACGTCCGCTACCATCCCCAATTTATCACGGAACTCCTGTGGTGTAGGAACGCTGGGAGCCAAAATGCGACCTCCTTGCCACCGATGTTTGTCTAAGCCTGAATGTGATATGAACCCCCCTATTTCTTCTAGCAAAGGTGTCAATTCGACGTCTCCAAATCTAAACACATTTGATTCTTCATCCCAGAACGTCACTGATGCTTCAATCATTTCTCTACACGGTTCCATTTCTAGCAACGACACCAAATGCCCTAAGTGTTTAAGGACTTCCGTTTGTTCACCTAGTGATAAGTTGTTCCACCAGTTGGTCAACATAGGAGGTGCACCCAAAGCCATTCCAAAACGATAAATTTTTTGACTCATGATGTCCTAAAAAAGAAAAGAAAAGGCAAATGATTAAAAGAAAATTCCTAACCCCTTTTTTGAGAACAATTGGACGATCAAAATGTGTATTTATTTTCATCTCACTTTTTTTTCTCTCTCTCTCTCTCTCTCTCTCTCTCTCTCTCTCTCTTTTTTTTCAATGTACGTAAGCATGTCCAAACGTCTTTTCGGGGTTACAAAAACCCGTCAAGTTGTCTGAACAAGTTGAAGACTAGTTAGCTTACGGGAAGCCCTTCCTACGGCATGATGCATGCATATTACATCTCAAGAGTGGTGTAACTCTAGACATGGTTCCCCGAGGTGGACAACCAAGGGGTGGGAACGTTTGGAATTGTTGGTTGTACCACGGACCAACTTATCCCAACCGTCCCCCCTAAAGGGTTTTTGAGGTGGAACGACAGTGAGATCCACGTAATCGCTCGTGTGTGCGCAAAGTGTCGTTTCCAGAAGTGGAGGAGTATGAGTGAAAATGCCAATAAATATTACAAGGAATATTTCATACAAACAAATAATAAAAAAAATAAAGAAAACAAAGATATTTTATACAAATAAGAAAATAAAGAAAGAAAACAAAAAAGAAAACAAGTTAGTAAAATAATAAGCAAAATAAAGCAATTAATTAAAATATCCCAAAAAGAAAAACTCGTTGCGGTTAGGACTATAAATGTCCCCAGCGGAGTCACCATTCTGTCGCACCCCGTTTTTCGAAGCTCGGATCGAGTTCGAAGGTCGGGCTTGACTAGGGTGACTCGGTTGAGTCAAAGTTGGAGTCGCCACCTAATAAATTTGTATAACAGGCGTATCAGGTCACCTAAAATTTCTAAGTGTCTAAAGTTACTCTGGGTGGGTCGTACTAACAGAGATTCTAAGGTAAGAAATCCTTATGACTCGGGAAGAAGGTATTAGGCACTTCCCGAGTCCCACTAAAAGGTGGTTCCCGACCGAGTTTTTAAAATTTGGGATGTAAATTAAATACATGAGCGAGACTTGCTAAGGAGATTTTACATATGCTCAAAACAAAAAAATTATAATGAAGCTAAAAGCATAAACTTAAAATGTTTTGTAATAGTAAAACAAGGCTATAAAAATCAAGTCAGGCACACAAAAGGACACTCCGCGCAAAATTCAGAAGAAAGACGAGTTCAATGCTTCTGAATATCTAGATCTATTGCAGTAACGATACAAGCCCGCTATTTGTTTGCAATTTTGACCTGCAGCTTAGTTTTTCAACCCCGAAGGACCCAAAAACGCAAATCGTATTAAAATAAGTTCATTTTTCCGCAAATTCATGAACGGAGAAGTTTCTGAAGCCCTGCAGTATTTTTCAAAAAAAAGACAATTTTTACGAGACACAACAATCAATATTTTATTAAAAGAATGTTAGCCTTTTTGGTGAAATGTAATGACATTTATTGTCAAACATATTCCAAAGAGATAAAGGCTTGTTTATTTTTTGGAGCCATTTTTAACGTATATGTATATATATACTAACCTATTTTAAATTTGAAACATAGTGCATACATGATTTTTATATCTTAAAGACGTATAAATATAGATAACCACTTTGTTAAAAAAATTCAGAATTATATGCCTACACTTATTATAAAGTCTCTTTTCGTTTCTTAAAAGCCACTCTTTTATATAATAGCCCTTACATGCATGTTCAAAATACTTTTTGAAAATAGCTAACTTGTGTAACAATTATTAAATATTAAAGGACTCGTACATATTCAAAATTTCGAAAATAGCTATTAAATACCCATGTATACTCTATACTTTCAAAATAGCTATTAAATATTTAAATACCCATGTAAATCCAATATAATAAATACTAAATACTAAAAGTACCCATGTAAATTCAATATAAAAATTAAATACTAAGACTACCCATGTGAATTCAAATACTTCGAAAATAGCTTGCATGGCTTGACTCCAAAGCTCATATTTTTCTTCCTTGTACACTATTAGTTAGTGTAAAGAAAGTATGTTAGCTTCTTTTTTTTCAAAAAAAAAAAAAAAAAAAAAAAAAGGTTTTGTTTTGTAACATGCTTACTGCGGGCTCCAAAACTAGGCCAGAATCACGAATTTGCAGAGATGAACCTCAATTGGGCTGTTTTGCAAAAATGGCTTCTGCTTCAAAAAAATTTCGAAAATCCGTCCCATATTTATTCGAAATAGCCGACAAATTTCAGAATACCAACAATGCATTCCAAACCTTGTTTTCAATCACTAGTTTCCAACAAATCACATAAGAAAGGGAGAGAGGAAGAAAGGCCCCTTTGATAGCCCAATTGCAACAACTTTATTGTTACACTTTATTTATCAATAGCAAAGCCTTTTTAGGCTATAGTACTTACCACTCTAGATCCCTGTTCCAACAACAATTAATACATACAAATGAAGAACACCTAAAATAATACATAAGATAGAGTAAAATGTCCTGCATCCCTTTTGAATGACCCAACCATTCATGGCTCCACTTTTAGTTCTCTGGAATACCTGCTTGAATACAAAGAGGGAGAAAACGATTCTTCCCTTGAATAAACTTCAAAAAGAGTGAACTTTTAGCTGTATATACTACTTGAAAACAAAGGCCACAAGCAGTGTACTGTTTCGAACTAAACAATGGCAGCAGATTGCATAGAACAGTAGTGGATCCAAAGAAAAAGAGAGAGAGATATTGGTGAGTATTCTTAGGAATTTTCAGCGTGTCTGTCTTAGGGGCTTGGGGGTTGTTTATATAGTAGTAAGACTAGGGCTCTTTAGAATTCAAATTCTGACTAGGGAAGGAAAAAATAAAGTCAGTAATAATTTTGTAAGGCAAGAATCAATCACTTCTCTAATTAACCAAAAAAAGAAATATTCCCTTTTAAATACTTCCAAAAATAAATCCAATTAAGTGACTTTCGGAATGAAGAAAGCATAAAAGATAAAAATCTGATTTTTATAACATGTGTACATATTTTCAATACATAAATCGCTTAAAATACCCCAAGACAAATAATGATTTTCTCATCAAATTTTGCCAAACAAATGGTCCAAGATTTAAATATATTCTCAAAATTATTAGCCTAATATTGTGTAAAGAAATCAGTCCAAACAATTAGAAAATAGGCAGCGTTCGTATACTATTGAGGGTATGATTTCAACGGCTTTTGTTCCAAGAATTCAATCGAACTCGTTCATAATTATGTTAATTTTCTAAATAGCATGGGATACGAAAAATCAACAAAACAAATTAATACGAAAATATTTCTTGCAAGATCATGCCTTCAAACAAAGCAAAAGCTGAAAACGTAAATTGAATATATATATTCCTGTAAATCACCAAGGAATGAAAAAAAATAAAACAAAGAAAATGTATCCGTTTCGGATCGGGTCGGGTCAATCTGACCCGATTCGATTCTTGCTCTATTCGTGGATTCCAAGCTCAGAAATGTCTGTTTCTTACCTTGTACGTGTATAAGCATTGATAATATTCATGATTCATGCCTTGGTTTACCCGGATTTGAAGTGATATGCTTGATTTCCCTTGTTTCCTTGTTGAGCCGAGAAGGAGGGAGAAATACGCGGCGTGTGGCGAGAAAAGGGGGTGCCGCGGTGGAGTCTAGGTGGGGGATGTACCAGGTCGCATTTTGGGGTAAGGGGAGAGGGGGCGTCGGCTGAATGGGAAAGAGGGGAAGGGAGAAATGAGTTTTAGGGTTTATTTGGTACAAGGTGTGTTTGGCTTAAGGGAAAATAGGAAAAGTGAGGTGGAGCTTAGGTGGACGGGTGGTTGGCTAGGAATGTGCCACATGGGCGTGTGGGCTGATGTGTGTGCACGTGGGTCTCAAAAAAGAGTGATGTGTATATGTAGTATGGGTTTTATATATATTTATGCGTATATATGCTGTATATTTCAAGTATATGGGGGTATATTTGGTCAATAATTAGCTTAAAAATGCTAATGAATGAGAGAAAATTGATAAAAATATAAAGAGCAATATTATAGGCTTAGGAAAATATAATAATTGATTTGAAATAATTTTATGTAATATTAATTGGATGTAAATAATTGCAAAAAATATATATTCGGGTATAATTAGCCAATAATTTGGCTTAAGAATGCTACTGACATAAGAGAAAAACTAACAAAAACAATGACGAGTAATATTGTAGACTTAAAAATAATAATTGACTCTAAATAATTATAAATGAATTTACGTAACATTAATCGAATGTAAATAATTGTAAAATGGATATTCAAGTATATAAATTGCATAAATAGTTACAAAATTGTACTATCACTTCGAAAATGACTTAAATAGCGTATCTATGTAATATAATCGCTTTTAAGTATGTATGTATATAGATAGGACGTTGGTAATATGGATAAATGCATGATAATTGACGCAGTTTTGTCCGAAAATTAATATTACATTTTCCAAAGTTTTGTATGACAAATTGTGAAATAGGAGGGACAAAATTGGGTGTCAACAAGAACAAGATAAAACATGGACTTCAAGGTGATTTTCACCGACAAAAATCTATATTTTCGCTTGCCTAATCGTCTTCCGTGATTGAAAGTTGATTCAAAAACGTGAAAGGGGTAAAATTGTATAGAAGGTGAATCAGAGGGGCTATTGAAGAAAAATTTATGTAGAGTTATATTCTTTTAATGTGAGTGTAATCTTGTGTATAATTTTGTATAATGCTAATTTGCTATATGATTAAGAAAAAATTAAAGAAAAGAGTTACGGAGGAAGTGTGGTGGTCTTGTGGTAGTATAAGGGTGTAGAAGATGAAGGGGACGAGGTGGGAGGGGCTGGAATTTTCCTTTTTAAACTTATGAAATTATAATAAAGGATTTTAGTAAAATAAAAAAATTAATTTTTCAGCACGTGGTACTCAAAATGAGGAGTTGGACAAAATTTTTGTATGGAAAACACGCATAGCTTTTTGGTTATGCACGCGCATGCCACCTGACCAAAATCATGTGTCTTAGACATATTTTTATAAATATTTGTGTGTAATAATGCACCAGTATTAGGTGTGTCTGAGGGATTTCGACCAAAACTCAATGGGTATATAATGTATTCTGCCAAAATAAAGAGATTAAGCTAACGTTTGGACATAGATTTGGTTGAGATTTGAGAATTTGAGTTTTTGAAGTTGAGTTGAAATTTTTTTTTTTTTTGGAATTTGAAATTTTGCTTGGACATACATTTCACTTGAAAAAACATTTGAAGTTTTGTAAGTGAAATATACAAAATTGTTGTAAAACTAATAGTAAAGTAAGAACAAGACAAAAGTATATGAGAGGAGAAGGAAGAACTTGTATTCTCAAAGTGTTTCAAGTGTATCTTCCATAGACAAAGTGTCCTCTATTTATAGGACTCCAATACATAGGAAGTTACAAGTCATCCCTAAATGAGGAATTAAGTAGGAGAAAGTAGGGTAGTAAATCATATGTTACAAGTGAATAAATTGTGAGCAGTGGTCATCCACATTTATATTACATACATGTATTTGTAACACTCTCCCTTGGATGACCATTTGGAAGATAATGTACCTCGTTAAAACCTTACTACAAAAAACTCGGTGGGAAAAAGCCTAGTGAAGGAAAAAGAGTATACATATCCTGTAATACGCTTTTAGAACTGTAATCACCTAATTTTGGCACCAAATTCATAAAATTTGCTCAAAAGAAATATGAAAATGCTAAAATTTACTTGTTTTGTGTTTAATTATAATTTTACGTTTTAATTGTGATAATATTATAATTTTGTGTGATTTTAATTCTAGCTAATTTGTGTATGCCTTAAATAAAGTAGACTTTTAATAGCCATTTGTGGAAAAAGAACAGCTCAATTCCAATGACCCACTAGCCCATATATTTTCTTGGCCCGTCCAACATTGTGGTGATCTCCACCATTGGATCGGCCATGATCCAATGGCTATCCTCATTCCCCCTTTTGCCTATATAATGCCTAAAAATACCCATTTCCCTCACACACACCCTAAAGCCTCTTGGCTTGGGGAAACTCTGCCCGTTTTTACACAGGCCACCGGAAAACCACTGCTCCACCGTGCTCCGCCGCGGCACCACCACTGTGCCGCCGGCGGCCACCACCTCCGATGGCCGGAAAATTTATCAAAATACACCATTGGAAAGATCTCGACCCCCCCCCCCCCCCCAATTCCATTTCTCAACTTAGTTTCTTCAAAATCTAAGTCGTTTGTCGTAGATCGAACTTTGAAAAGCGGGCTCCGGCGACTATTTGACTTCCTCCGATGAACCCATACATTTTTGGACTCCTCTCGCTATCCTCAACTCGATTATGAAGGTATTTTCCCAACCCTCCATTTTTTTTTCTCTTTCCCTTCACGCTGCCCGTTCCCTTCTTTTCTTTTTGATTCATTCGTTATTCTTCTTTCTTTTTAATTTCACCACTGGATGGGTGATTTGTTGGCTGTGATTGTTTGTTTGGAGGTTTGGAGTTTGAGGCAGTGTGGGGATACTGTGATGGTGTGTTAATGTGATCTGAGGGAGCGAGGTGTTCATGGCCGCGGTGCTTTTGGTGATGCCAAACTGATACGCAGTTGGTCCGATGCAAACAAGGCGGAGGGGCTGTGATGTTTTCTATTTTTGGCAGTTGAAGTGAGGGCTGTGGCTAAACAGTGAGGCTCGGATGTTGATTTTTCTGTTTGTAAGCGGCTGTGTCGAACAATGGGGTGATGTTCTTGGCATTTACGGGTTAGAAAACTGCGAGCCTTTTTCTTTTTTTCTTGGCTTTGTTGATGTTTAGATCAGTTTTATGCTAGTAAAGTCAGTATTGTTAGATAGATGATTAGTTTATGAATACTATGTTAGTGATTAGTAAAATTGTTGTTTGCATGATCAATGAATATGTGTGATGGTTCATATATAGCAATGGATGTTGATTCAAATTCATATATAAGTATTCCATGCTTTTGTTGTCTTGATTATGGAGCTTTTGTTATTACCAGGTAAGCATATGTCTGTTTATATTGTGTGTGTTTGAAATATTGGTACTTCACTGTTTAGAGGAAACAAGTGTATATCTTTGTGCATTTTTCTTATTTAGTTTGGTTAACCAATGGTTGAGGAGTAGTTCACTGTCAAGTTCAAATTCACACATGGTTAGATGTTGCAAGTAAATGTGTTCTTTTGTTTGCTCCTGTTTGGGGGAGTGAATAAGTTTACTGGTTTAGTTAGAATCAAAGTATGTTCTCTTTTGATTTGGCATTAAGTGTTTTCTTTTAGGGGCGCAAACCAACTGTTAATTTGGTTTTGATCCGTTTAGTTACATTTGACTTGTTGTTAGTTTTTAGTTTGGTTTATTTTAGTCGATTTAGTTAGAAATCTATTTGCTTTGGTTTAGTTTAGTTAGTTTATTCTATCTTATTTAGTATAGGGCTGTTTTAGTTGGTTTTTGTTGGATTTAGTTGTTCTAGTTTGGTCCTAGATCTTCTAGTTAGTGTAATGAGTATTAACTTGTATTATTTCAGCTTTTAGGACTGTTTTAGGGGGCTGTAATAGTGCCCTATAGCTGTTGTACTATCCTTGAAAGAGGCTAAAAACACTCAAGTGTAGGGGTGTGGGCTTGTACTTTTGTACAAGTCCACACCCCACCTTTTAGCCCCACCTTTTGGCTTCAATTTTCAGCATTAAATAGAGGCATTTACTCCTCATTTAAGAGAAAAAGAACAAGCTGAAACAAAGCATTAAAAATAGAGAGCAAAAACTTGAGAAAAATAGTAAGTTTTTGAAGAAAAGATTTAGACCCAAAAGCCTTTATACTAAGGGTCTTTTGGGGTATAAATCTACTAGTTTTAAGAGTCAAAAAGAGGTCATAAGGGGCTGTTTAGTTGCTGAATATTTTGGTGCATTGCTGTGTTCGTTAGCTTGGTTTAGCTTGTGGATCGACTTAGCCGAGCTCGAAGGTCTCGTTTATCTAGGTAATATTGGAACCTTGTATTCTTACAAGTAATTTGCTATGAAATGATATGGAAATTGGCATGTTTTAATGCTTAAGAAAGATCTTTATCTTATGTGTTTTGTTTAGCTTTTATTTGATAGTGTTGTGTTGCGAACTAAAAAAAGACTAGTGGATACAATATTTACTTTGACCTTCATACATTTGTGTCATGAATGACGCCAAAGGCCCAATTGTTAAAAACAAGCATGTAAATTCACAATTTCAGATATGCTATCATTAAATTTTCAGCATGTAAATTGGGACTATCTTTCAAAAACGGTCGCGCTGTACAATAAGGTGCAAATTTGAGACTGCCTCAGCAAAAATGGTTCAATAATGCAGTTTTTTTTTTTTTTTTTATGAATTCTCATGATTTTAATTGGACTATCTTGATGGATTAGTTATTCTGGTTTTGTTAAAATAAGCCATTTCAATAAACAACTCACTTGTGTAAAATAAAAACTTTGGCTCACTTTGAATTTACAAAAAACTTGGTCAAAATTGGAGGGATATTATGTTAAAGAGGCTGTTCACCACAATGTTTACTTATAAGCGATTTTTGTTGAAAGTCACTGGAACGTAGTGAACAATTGCATAAACATCCCATGAATTAACATTTTAGCCAGGCTTACATCCCTTAGTAACTCCTTAACTTTGATAATCCATTTGTTTGGCAATTCATTTTTCATGGGATGCTTGATAAAATTGGAAACATAAGTAATTGGTTTACCGTTTTAACTTCTTACTGTGCAAATATTGAAAAAAAAATATAATAGTCCATAACTATTACTAATGCAAATAAGACCAAATCTTAAACCAAATAAGGAGAATGAGACGCCAATGGAAATTATTTTTGTTTTCGACGTTTTAGGCAGCAAGGGCAAGCGAACCTTTTATTTTAAATTTGAGATCGTTTGACTTATGTAACACAAATAAGTTAACTACTTACCTTTAAACTCTAAAACCAAAAGTTTTCTCCAACAATGGAATACGATTAGGCAAATTAATAGGACTAAGAAAACTTACATAATTAGGCAATAATAAGTATGGTTTGTGATTTACTTATTAGGCAAAAGACAAAATAAACTAAATTGAGAAAAGCCAATTTAAAAGAAAATTTAAATCATGGGGAGTCACACTTCTTTTAATAAATGGTTCCATTATTTGGTAAAAGTTAATAATTTTCTGAAGTTAATTAAACCAGTTCTTTGTGAGATTGGAAACGCGTAATATATTTTATCTACTATGAATTAAGGCGTAAATTCGTCCAGTCCTCTGTGAGGTTGGATAAGAATAACGCTTTAAATTTTCTGAATCAAAGTGCAAAATTCAAAATTAACGCCATTAATATAACAACCATATTTAATAAATTAAAATTACGACAATAAAGCAACTGTGCTCGGCACAGGACTCGAGGGTGCCTAATACCTTCCCGAGAGTCAACTGAGAACCTTACCCGAATCTCTAACGCAGACCATTAGACGAGTCAGAGGTGTTCCAAGGTACCTTTTGGTGACTTGGCACACCTTAAACTATGTCAAGTGGCGACTCCGAGTTCTCTAAATAATTTCGTACCTTTTTGAACACCAGTCACGAGCCTTTAAATAATAAAACACTCGCAGCTTAATTAAATTTTTTTTAGGGCGTGACAAGAACTGCCTCATTAAAAACCTTACAAGTTAAACCCAAGTGGGATAAAACCTTATTAAGGGAAAAAGAGTCCAGCGCGTATTTACTCCGCCTGATGAAGACACTCCTTGACATCTCGAAGACGACGCATTCCAATCTGTAAACAAGCTTCTCAAATGTTGAGGTTGGTAATGCCTTGGTAAACAAATCCGCCAGATTATCACTCGACCGTATTTGTTGAACATCTATTTCACCAATATTCTGAATATCATGAGTGAAAAAGAATTTTGGTGAAATGTGTTTTATTCTGTCTCCTTTAATATATCCTTCTTTCAGTTGCTCAATGCACGTGCTATTGTCTTCATATAATATTGTTGGAATCTTCTTCAAAGGAAAACCACAAATGTGCTGAATATGCTGAATCATTAATCTTAACCAAATACATTCCCGGCTTGCTTCATGAATAGCCAATATCTCTGCATGATTTGAAGAAGTAGCAGCAATAGTTTGTTTCACTGAACGCCATGAAATGGTTGTATCTCCACATGTAAACAAATAGCCCGTTTGGGACCGACCTTTATGTGGATCAGATAAATAACCAGCATCGGCATAACCAATCAATTGTGACTTGGATTCATTCGAATAGAACAAACCCTTATCAATAGTGCCTCAGAGGTATCTAAGTATATGCTTAATACCATCCCAATATCTTCGAGTCGGGGAAGAACTAAACCTTGCCAATAAGCTTACAGCAAAAGCTATATCTGGCCGAGTATTGTTGGCAAGGTACATCAGTGCACCAATTGCACTAAGATATGGTCCTTCAGCACCAAGAAACTCTTCATCGGTTTCACAAGGTCGAAATGGATCTTTATTCACATCAAGTAATCTCACAATCATTGGAGTGCTCAACAGATGTGATTTATCCATGTAAAATCTTTTCAAGACCTTTCCTGTATATTTAGATTGATGAACAAATATTCCTTTAGGCAATTGCTCAATTTGTAGGCCAAGACAAAATTTTGTCTTTACAAGATCTTTTATCTCAAATTCTTTCTTTAAGCATTCCATTGCCTTTGGGAGTTCTTCAGGAGTCCCAATAATATTCAAATCATCAACATACACAGCTATTATGACATATCCAGATCCAGACCTTTTTATAAAAACACAAGGACAAACTGGATTATTTTTGTATCCTTGTTTCAACAGGTATTTACTAAGGCGATTATACCACATGCGTCCCGATTGTTTCAACCCATACAAGGATTTTTGAAGCTTTATTGAACAAGCTTCTCGGGAGCCTTTAAATGCCTCAGGCATTTTGAACCCTTAGGGGATTTTCATGAAAATTTCGCTGTCCAATGAACCATATAAATAGGCTGTGACAACATCCATTAGATGCATATCAAGTTTTTCTCGTACTGCCAGACTTACGAGATACCTGAAGGTGATTGCATCCACCACGGGATAATATGTTTCCATATAATCAATGGCAGGTCTTTGCGAAAATCCTTGTGCCACAAGTCGTGCTTTATATCTAACGACTTCATTTTTCTCATTTCGTTTTCGCACAAATAACCACTTATAACCCACTGGCTTTACACCTTCAGGTATTCGGACAATTGGTCCGAAAACTTCACGTTTTTCAAGTGAAGTCAATTCTGATTTAATTGCATCTTTCCATTTTGGCCAATCATTTCTCTGTCTGCATTCATTGATAGATTTTGGTTCAAGATCCTCATTATGTTGCATCACATCAACAACAACATTATATGCAAAAGTGTTGTCGACAACAATATCATTTCGGTTCCATATTTTTTCGGTAGAGACATAATTCATTGATATCTCTTCGATTTTAGTATTTTCAGGTACCTGAGCCTCTCCTGAAGAGGACTTATCAATTGTTATGTCTCTATGCTCTTCTTGAGCAATTACCTCCATATTTTGATCTTTTTGATCAATTGCTCCTTTTCTTTTTCGAAGATTTTTATCTTTGGAACCGGGTGGTCTACCACGCTTCAAGCGTGCCTTAGACTCACTTGCACTTATAGATTGTCCTGCCGAGACATCAACTCGAACAGGAGCATTTGCAGCTGGAATGTGGGATTTAGTAACCCTTGGTAGGTCAGTGAATGCATCTGGCAGTTGATTTGCAATATTTTGCAAATACACTATCTTTTGAACTTTTTGTTCACATTGATTTGTATGAGGATCTAAATGAGATAGTGTTAATGCATTCCAGTCAATATCTTTTTCCAGCTGCTTATTCTCTCCCCCTAATGTTGGGAAAACTGATTCGGCAAAATGACAATCAGCAAACCTTGCAGTGAATAATTCTACCGTCATGGGCTCAAGTTATTTAATAATAGACGGAGATTCATACCCAACATATATCCTCAACCTTCTTTGGGTTCCCATCTTTGTGCTTTGTGGTGGAGCAATTGGCACATATACCGCACATCCAAAAATTCTAAGATGGGAAATATTTGGCTCCTGACCAAAAGTCAATTGTAGTGGGGAGAATTTATGATAACTTGTCGGCCTAATCCGAACAAGAGCTGCCGCATGCAAAATAGCATGACCCCATACTGAAATGGGTAATTTAGTTCTCATAAGCATTGGTCTAGCCATTAATTGGAGGCTTTTGATAAACGATTCTGCTAGACCATTTTGACTATGAACATGAGCAACTGGATGTTCAACTGTAATCCCAGTTGACATACAATAATCATTAAATGCTTGAGATGTAAACTCACCAGCATTATCAAGACGAATTGTCTTAATAGCATAATCTGGAAATTGTGCGCTCAATCTTATTATTTGAGCAAGCAACCTCGCAAATGCCATATTGCGGGTTGATAATAAGCACACATGTGATCATCTTGTAGATGCATCTATTAAAACCATAAAATATCTGAATGGTCCACATGGAGGGTGTGTGGGCCCACATATATCACCCTGTATACGTTCAAGGAATGCAGGGATCCTAATCCCAACTTTAGATACTTTAGTAATTAGCTTTCCTTGAGAACAGGCAGCACAAGAGAATTCTTTAAACTGAAGAATCTTTTAGTTCTTCAATGTATGCCCATTTGAATTCTCAATTATATTGCGCATCATATTATAAACGGGATGGCCCAACCGGTCATGCCAAATAATAAAATCATTTGATTCAGTAAACTCTTTGTTTACTATGGCATGTTATTCAATCGTACCAATGGTTGTGTAGTACAAACCGGAGGAAAGAGCGGGGAGCTTTTCAAGAACATATTTCTCACCCGACTTTATTGTAGTAATATAAAGATATTCAATCTTTCCATCAGTTTTAGTCTCAATATGATAGCTATTTTGGCGAATATCCTTGAAACTTAACAAGTTTCTTTGAGACTTACTACAATACATGGCTTCATCAATAGCCAAACTTGTTCCTCCAGGTAATAATAAATTGGCTTTGCCATAACCTTCAACCAACTTTGTACTACCACATATTGTACTAACATTGGACTCTTTATTAATCAAATAAGAAAAATATTTCTTATCCTTTAAAATTGTGTGCGTTGTAGCACTATCCAAGAGACATATATCTTTGTTATTGAGCTTGAATCCAACTGAAGACTGGGGAATTTCCATTTTCTTCATAAAAAGATAAAAATTACATAGTAAGAAATACTAAAAATAAAGTACAAGAAAAGTACTTTTAAACATTGAAACATAAATAAAGATGACATTTTTTTCTAACTTTAAAACATAAAAATAAAGACAACATTATTTTTTATTATTTTTATTCCCAGGTTACAACATCAGTTCTTCAGTTACGATTCTCAAAGAAGTCTACAGCTTCTAAATGGGTAATATTTGGGAGGCCTTCAAAAAGATCATCATCTTTTACAGTAAGATACGCCTCCGTCTCATCATGCTTGTCAGCAAGATGTGCCAGATGTGTCCCATTGTCATTATTCTGAATGGTCAAATGTGCCTCCACATTATTTTTATTTCTTTTGAGCGAAGCTTGATAAAGCTTGACAAGATGTTCCGGCGTACGACAAATTTTCACCCAATGACCTTTCCCACCACATCGATGGAAAATATTATTATTCTTGCCTTTTGAAGGATTAGCTTGAGAACCCTTATTGTTCTCACATTTATTTCCACCGTGACGACGAGTATTATTTCGTCCCTTGCCGCGCCCAGGACCATGGCCTTTATCACGGTAATTATTTTACCTTCTTTCAGGCGCATTATTTGTTGCTACAACATTCGCCTCAGGGAATGGAGCATGTGCTCCCACATTCACCTTAGGGAATGGAGCAGACCCAGTGGGACGGGCTTCATGATTTTTGATCAACAGGGAATTATGTTGCTCAGCCACCAGAAGGCATGAGATCAACTCAGAATACTTTGTAAATTCCTTTTCACGGTATTGCTGCTGTAACACCATGTTCGATGGATGGAAAGTGGAGAGTGTCTTTCCAATATCATAGCATCATCAATATTTTCTCCACATAATTTAAGTTGAGAACTGATCCTGAAAACAACAGAATTATATTCGGTTACAGTTTTAAAATCTTGTAACCGTAAATGAATCCATTTATCCCGAGCCCTTGGTAGTACCATGGCTTTAAGGTGATCATACCGTTCTTTTAAGTTAGTCCACAATTCGAGTGGATCTTTCACGGTTAAATATTCTGTTTTTAATCCTTCATCAAGATGATGGCGAAGGAAAATCATGGCTTTAGCCTTATCTTGGCTTGATATCTCATTTCCTTCTTTGATAGTATCACCAAAACCTTTGGCATCCAAATGTATTTCGGCATCAAGCACCCATGACAAATAGTTTTTGCCGGATATGTCAAGTGCCACAAATTCAAGCTTTGATAAATTTGACATAATGAAAACTATCAAAGAAAATAAGATTAGAATTATTATCAATCAAAACAAGAATGTCTAATACTCTATTTCTTATTAAATGTAATATATATATGTGAAGATAAAAAAACGTTAAATAATTCATTGGTCAAGCAAGTTGCTAGCCGTAGTTCATTTGTAATATAAGGCGTTCACTTTTCTTATTTATATATTAATCTATAACAAAATTATACTTAGAGACATGAAGCTGAAAAAGATTAGTAGAAATTATACCTAGGCTTACCGCCGGGAAAGATTGAAACTTGACTTGTAGAATATTAGAGTTCTTCGTGCTGATAACGTGTTGTAAAACTAATAGTAAAGTAAGAACAAGACAAGTATATGAGAGGAGAAGGAAGAACTTGTATTCTCAAAGTGTTTCAAGTGTGTCTTCCATAGACAAAGTGTCCTCTATTTATAGGACTCCAATACATAGGAAGTTACAAGTCATCCCTAAATGAGGAATTAAGTAGGAGAAAGTGGAGAGGAATTAAGTAGGAGAAAGTGGGGTAATAAATCATATGTTACAAGTGAATAAATAGAGAGTAGTTGTCATCCACATTTATATTACATACATGTATTTGTAACAAAAATTTGTTTGAGAAATTATTTTCAAAACTTAACCAAAAAGTGGTCAAAAAGTATGTCAAAAACAAGTGTAAATATTGTTAAATTAGTATAGTGTACTTATCTTGAAAAGAAAGTCATCCATCCCTCAAAAAGTCTTGAAAACCCCAATTGCATCTCAGTGAATACCACCAGAATCAGAATGGGAAATACACCGGGCGGACTTAACCGGCAAGCTCCAGGTGACCGAAAGAAAGACGGAGACAACAAAAAGGAGAAAAAATTCGAACCAGCAGCACCACCGGCACGTGTAGGTAAAAAACAACGCAAACAAAAAGGTTCGGAAGCAGCAGCTAGGGTTCCAACAGTAACACCATTAACAAAATGCAAGCTTAGGTTATTAAAGCTAGAGAGAATCAAAGATTACTTGTTAATGGAAGAGGAATTCGTAGCGAATCAGGAAAGGTTAAAGCCACAGGAAGAGAAAACTGAAGAGGATCGATCCAAGGTTGATGATTTACGCGGTACCCCCATGAGTGTAGGGAATTTGGAAGAGTTGATTGATGAGAATCATGCTATTGTTTCGTCCTCTGTTGGACCCGAGTATTATGTTGGGATATTGTCCTTTGTTGATAAAGATCAACTTGAACCTGGTTGTGCTATTTTGATGCATAACAAGGTACTATTCACTTTAAGCAAAGAATTGTTTATATACTTTATTTGTAATATTCAAAATAAGTTACTTACCTGCTACAAACTTGACTCTTAAACATTTGAACTAATATTACTGATTTGTGTTTAAGTACCAAGTATCGAGTGAAACGGGCTAAGATTGAGTGGAGTAGATATAGATGATTCCAACTAGTTTGGAATTTAGTGAAAGTTATTGTTTCTTATATTGTTGAACAATAGACCTAGCTTAGGCGATGTTACATATGTATGGATGAAGTAGGAGTCAAAAACGCTAGGTTGTTTCTCCCCATTGGTTGGATGGACTGACTTATCCGGTACTTGTGCAGATTAGTAGCGGTCTGTGCAAGCTGGCCTAGACACTACCATTATAAGAAAAGATTGAAGCAGGTGTTATTGTTTTTCTTCTTGTTCAATAATAGACCTAGTTTAGGCCTTTACATAGGTATAGATGGAGTAGGAGTTTTTAAATTTTAGACCTAGGTATGAGCATTAGGGTGAAACGGGTCCAAGCTGAATTCGATATAGAGGATTCATATTGGTGTGAAAACTTTCAGGAGCTTAATGCATAGCCCCTGAAAGAGGTGGAAGAGGACAGAAACTCGAGAGAATGAATCAGCAAAGGAAAGGAGATTGAAGTTTCATTGGAAGTTATAAACTATCTATTCCATGTGCCAGTATTTAACTAATTGAACTAGCTCAATGGAAACTAGATTTTGTGTGTATCACATATGGCCAACACGTACTTATTTGGGATTGAACCGTAGTAGTAGGTTGTTGAGTATGCGGTTTTACATCTCTATTCAGATAATCCTCCTTATTAGGCGAAAAATTCTTAGTATGACAATGCCAGTTGAATAGCTGTTAGTACATTAGTTGCAAATTCCAACTTTTGGTACTTTTTATTTCTTATTGTAAACGTGAAGTCTTAGTCTACCATTTGGCGATTTGGACTGGTAATTGCTATTTTATCCGATATAGTTAGCTTTATTGCAGGCGGGACCGTCTTATCGTAGGGTAGCGGTGGGCCTAGGTGCAGTGTGACAGTAAAACTTACATAAGGTTTTGGTTGAATTGTCAGTTACGGATTTGAACCTGGGATTAGAATGAAAAAAAAAAAAAAAATAGAACGGTATTTGGACTACTCCTGATCTCAGTGTTCAGGATCACATATTTTAGGTACTGTAGTTGAGTGTTGACAATGCTTGAGAATATCATATGATAGTGAGTTCCTCAAAATTCCAAAATGCAATGCTACTGAAGTACTGAACAGAAAGTATTAAAGTAAATTTCCTTTTTCTGATAGATTAAGAGACTATCTTTTGAATATAGTTAGTTATATCCAAGTTTTCTTCCTATTGGTGCTAAGTGTTCTTTCTTGTTGCTTGTATGGTATCAATTGCAAGTAAGAGGTTTCTGTGTGGTAGATTGTGTACTAATATGCATTCATTTATCATCATTCATTCTGCATGGGCTTGATAGCTTCAAGGGCCTTTAGGGCTGTCAACTTCTGTTTATTCAGGCACAATTTTGCTCTAGCTTGGCAGCCAGAAATGTTTTAATATATCTTCTGCTACCCACCAGCCCAAAACATTGTGATTGTTTTGCAGCTGTTGAAGCGTTTTCCTGGGGTGTCTTAAATTGATTCCACAAGATAGGCTGCAACCTTTCAGTAGCTATACACTTATTTGTTTGATCTCAAATTTGTCTTTTCTTGTTTTCTTCTCATGGTTATCCTTTTTGTTTACATCATTTCCACTCTCTTTCTGATAGTAACTTCTATGCAACTCTCATTTTTTCCTCTTTGTTGTTGAAGTAAAAGATTGTAGCTTTATGATAAGCCATTTTGACGCAGTGTATCTCTGCATTCAGGTTCTATCTGTTGTTGGACTTCTACAAGATGATGTTGATCCGATGGTGTCTGTCATGAAAGTTGAGAAAGCTCCCTTGGAATCATATGCTGATATTGGTGGATTAGATGCCCAGATCCAGGAGATAAAAGAAGCTGTTGAGCTTCCTTTGACTCATCCCGAGTTATATGAGGATATTGGTATTAAACCTCCGAAAGGGGTCATTCTCTACGGAGAACCTGGGACTGGCAAGACCTTGCTTGCTAAGGTCTGTAAAATTTCCTTAAATGCATGATCAATTTGAAAATTTTGTGGTTGAGCTTCCTAATTTGGAGTGGAGCATCTATACTATAGTGTGATTGAAGAAAGGGTGATAGAGGGTATGGTATTTTTTCTTGGAAATATTTAAAGAAGAAAAATTACTCTCGCCCTCTAAATTTGTTTGCGTGTTTGACTAGATACGAAGTGTATTAACAAACAAAGACTTTTGACACTTGAAAAAAAAGGAAGACGTTTGAAACATAAGCCAAATATGTAAAAGTACCAAAAGGACCTTGAGTTTCAAAGTACTAGGTTTTTGTATCCGTGTGTCAGTCTTTTTGGGACGGTCAAAAAGGAAATTGTGGCAAACTATGTGGGATGAAAGGAGTATCCTATGAGCAAATAATACAAAAAGTTTCAGGATTGCTCTTACTTCTGCTCAGAGTGATGCATGTGGCGGGAACTGGACTTGTTGAAATTTAACATAATAATCCTGCTAATTAAAGAGGATACTAGTGTCTTGATGGGCAAAAATGTGTAGCGTGTGGTTTCTTTGTGGTTCTATGGGTCAGAATGTCTTTCGGCTGTTTCTATTCCAATAAATCTACTTGACATTGTAATATTTGCAAACTGTTGTGATCAATTACTTTAATTGAGTGTTTAATAATTCTTTATGGAATAAGGCTGTCACCATAGCCTATAACAAAGAATAATCTTGGTTTTGTTTAAACCGTTTGTTCAGGCAGTCGCAAACTCCACTTCAGCAACTTTCTTGCGGGTTGTTGGAAGTGAACTGATTCAGAAATATTTGGGAGATGGGCCTAAATTGGTCAGGGAACTCTTCAGAGTTGCCGATGATCTCTCACCTTCTATTGTCTTTATTGATGAAATTGATGCAGTCGGCACGAAAAGGTGTGTTTCTTGAATGATTATCCTGAAAATGGAAACTTCATCATTCTCAAAACAAAAAAAAAAAAAAAAAAAAAAATGAAAAAAAAGAAAATGGAAACTTCATGACTTGTGTTGGATAATGTGGTCATCTGCAGGTATGATGCACACTCAGGAGGTGAACGTGAGATTCAGAGGACTATGTTGGAACTGCTGAACCAGCTAGACGGTTTTGATTCTAGAGGAGATGTTAAGGTGATTCTTGCTACAAATAAAATTGAAAGTCTTGACCCTGCATTGCTCCGACCTGGTAGAATAGACAGGAAGATAGAGTTTCCTCTTCCTGATATCAAAACAAGAAGACGCATTTTCCAGGTTTGTGCATTATGTTATTACTTTAGTAGGGTAATTATTTTATTGTGATGTGCCCTTTCCTTCTGGCGGGTGCTGAAACATCTTATTTGGGGTATGCAGATACACACGGCGAGGATGACTTTGGCCGATGATGTCAACTTAGAAGAATTTGTCATGACCAAGGATGAGTTTTCTGGAGCTGATATCAAGGCAATATGTACTGAAGCTGGGTTGCTTGCTTTAAGAGAACGTCGTATGAAGGTGAGAACGGAAAATTCTAAGTTAATATATATTTTCTCTTACACGGTGTATGAATATTTTAAAATCTTTTCTTTTTTGCTTTAGTTATATTTTCTCCCGGAACTGGATCATGAAATCTCTAGTTTGAGGTTTTCTGGACAAAGCCGTATGGTTTCAGATTTACTAGAACGATATAAATAGTGTCCCTAGTGGTCTGATCATTGGACCAGTCAGTAGGAGTGGCAATGGGGCGGGGTGGGTTGAGCCCTTCCCCTGCCAAAGTTTTGCCCCGCCCTGCCCCATTTTGGTCTCTGTCCAATTTCAACCCCGCCCTGCCCTGCCCTGTTTTGACCCGCCCCACCCCGCCCCACTTAAATCACCCTTTAAGTCATTTTTTTTTATTATCAAAATTGATATTTCTTTAACTTTTAATCCATTTAACATATCTCTAACTTCTTTTGTATTGAAATTTTCAAATTTGATGATTTTGTAGTTTACTCCAGAAATTGAAGCTTTTGACAAACTTTGTAGTTTTTATAAAGTATTACGTATTAACTATACTAATTAACAGCTTAAGTAGCCAATAGTGGAACAACATTACAATTATTTTCTCAACTTAATTGTGAAATAAGAAACAGTGGGAAAAGAGCAAGGAAAAATATTGGGCCTCTATGTTGCCCCGCCCCGCCCAACAATGATAAAACAGAATTTTGCCCTGCCCCGCCCCGCCCCGTTTAACAGGTGACCTGTCCTGCCCCATTCATTGTTTTGCCCCGCTCCGCCCTGCCCCAATTGCCATGCCATGATTATGTTTGGATCAACTGTTGGAGTATTTGTTGAATGGTGGAGAGGTTGTGTTTTGTCCTATTCGCGTTTGATAAGAATTACTTCAAAATATTGTGGGTTCTTGGTTAATGGGGTAGTTTTACTGATTTGAAGTTATGAAACTACTTATAGACAACCAGTAGCAAAAGTCTGTCAAATTCTAGTTGTGAACCTAAAGAATACACATAATAAATGGAAGATTAAGGTGGGGGTTGGGACATTTCTTTGGGAAAAGCTCAATTATGTTGAGAGTATTATTCAAGAAGGAATTATTGCTGACTAAAATTTTTTAAGTTATTTTGAAAAATATGCTTAACATGAAAAGATTTTTATTTTTTATTTTTTAAAAAAAGATTATTATTTAGGGAAGAAAATTGGATGAAAGGGAAAAGGGTAAGGCAGCAAAATTTTGAGGTTATTCTAGTAGTTTGCTTCTTTCCTATCAGATTCAGTGAGATTGGTTTGTCTTTGGAGGAAAAAGATTGTTTTGCTTTTGTGGTGACTAAACAAACTTGTATATTGTTTTTTGACTGAAACTTTCTTTGATTTCTTTCTCCGACGCCATGCATGCCTAAAAATGTTTTCTAGTTGTAATTGTTGGTGAATAATTAGTATTCCTGGGAGATGAAGAAATGATTAATCATTAGAAATATTAAGGACAACAATTGCATATTTACTGACATCTAATATGTGTAAGCCGTAATTTTGGTTTCTTGTAAGATGTGTGTTAAACTCATTTTCATATGTAAATAATTACCCCCTCCGTCACAATTTGTGGTCCAAAACAAGCCATAGAAAGTTATTTGGTTGCATCATATTAGTAAGGGTAAAATAGGAAGTTTATAGATAAAATGTTTTTAAATATGGGAATTTGTCATTCTTTTGGGATAGATTGAAAAAGAAAAGAGTTAGATAAATTGGGAAAGATGGAGTATTTATTAGGTACTCGACATCCACAAGATGAGCGTCTTAGAGATTCATGTTAAGATGAATGTGCGGTCATACAAACATAGACAATATTAAAACTGATCGCATTGACCAGTAGGAGCAAGTAGCACACATTGAAGAGTTACTTGAGATGTTTTGATCATGTCCTTTGTCGACCTGAGATGCACAACTCCGTAGGTGTAAAACCATGGTGGGGGAAGGTTTTGCAAGGGGACAACGTGGACCTAAAATAAAATGAAAGGAGCTTGTCTCGAAAGACTTGCAAGCTCTTTGAATTTGTTCTGATTTAGCAAAAGTTGAGGCACAGTGGAAGACAAAGATCCATAATATACGATAGTAATTACTCCCTCCGTTCCGAAGGATGACAACATTCAGATTTCAAGAGTCAAACGAGTTTTTGTTTGACCGCATTAGTTTCATGTTTTCTAAATATTTTGAACTATAAATTATTATGACTTATAGTACTTTTTATGAAATTTCCAATATAAATATACTCCAAAAAACTTAAAGATACTATATCCGAATTCACGGTCAAAATAAAAGTGCCTTCGACTCTTGAAATCCGAATCGTACCATCCTTTGTGGAACATAGAGAGTAATTGATAATATTGTTTTAGCTATGTTAAGAAAGTTTATTAGGGGTCTGTAGAGATCTATATGCCTGTAGAAAATATGAACTTCTAGTACTTTTTATTTTGTGTAATATTGACTTGAAATGAGTTTAAATGTAGAAACATGGTCAGTGAATACTCAAAAGTTGACTGAACATATTAATAGTATTCTCAAACATTATGTTGAAAATTGTGTATTTTTAGCTTATATTCATCTCCCGTAGGGTTTTCAAAAATTCATGTTGCTTTAGTACTAATTTTTTTGGGTCTAATAGTTTGCCTGGAGCTACAGATTTTGATGAAATTGTTCAATTCCTACAGGTTACTCATCCGGATTTCAAGAAGGCCAAAGACAAGGTCATGTTTAAGAAGAAAGAGGGAGTACCAGAAGGACTTTACATGTAATAATTATGTTATCTCCTTTTGCTATATTTGCGTAGGATTCAGTTTAGGCTGTTCTATGTCGTAGTGATGTTCTTTTCGTCATTTGGGAAAAAGAACAATTATGTTGGAACTTCTTTGTTGGTCCGTCTACCATTTTCCCGTGTGCTAAATCTTTATCAACATTAAGCTGCATCTGTGAATTATGGAAGTTGCTATCCATTTTCATTTAACAGGTTATTGATGTTTTGTGCTGAAAGGTTGCAACTTGCTTGTGTTAGGTGAAAACAAGAGATCCGTGATTTGTCCGATTAACATTTTACACCGACAAGTAGAAGAATATTTATACTATCATGTCTCTTGAAAATATAACAAGTAACTGTTCATAAACAGAGAGATTAGAAATCTGGAAAGTAAGGCAGCATATTTTGCTCAAGAGTTTATATATACTAGTTAAATCCTTTGTTTGCTGCATTCTAAGGATCGACATAGTAGCTCTTCGGCAAAGAAACAGATGAACTTAGAAGTATGAATAGTTATTCCGACTGTTTTGGGCCGAAGTTATTACTGTTTCGGCCTTTAGGCCTCTTGAGGTAAAAATTTCGTGTAGGGGCTGTTTGGCGCGCTAATTGATTTGTAGTCGTCAAAAATAAATTCGCTGAAAAATAGCCACTTCCGGACAAATCCCAGTATACATAGTGGGGCTTTGAACAAAACTTGTTCAAGGCCCTTGTTCAAAGCCCCAGTATTTATACTGGGAAGCTTCAGTAAGTATAAAATACTGGGGCTTTGGACAAGTTTTGTTCAAGGCCCCAGCATTTTGTTATGGGACTTTGTATAAAGCTTCAGTCCCATAACAAAATACTGGGGTTATGAACAAAACTTGTTCACAGCCACAACATTTTGTTATGAGACTGAAGCTTTATATATAAAGTCCCATAACAAAATAATGGGATTTATCCCTTTGATGTGACCTTTGCTATGGAAATAAATCCGATTATTTTGTTATGGGATAAAGTCCCATAACAAACTAATGGGACCTTTGAACATGTTAGTTTAAGGTCCCATTATTTTGTTATGGGACTTCTTCAGTCCCATAACAAAATACTTGGGCTTTAAACAAGTTTTGTTCAAAGCTCCAGTTTTCTGTTATGGGACTAGTCTGAGGTGTTTTTCCAATGCTAATGGAGCTTAACTGTGCGCGCGAATTTTTGGCAATTCTTCAATGAATTTTGAAACGCTGGATGGTCCCTAATAAACGCGTCCAAAAATGGCTACTGATCAAAATTTCCCCCTCTTGAGCTTTATATTTCGTAATGAGAAATTTAAACCACATGACAATTCTACTAGCAAATTTATAAAAAATACCGATACTTTTAAACACTTACACAACATAATGATATTTTTAAACTTTTATACTGCATACCATTTTTTCATGTCCCTCCCTCCCTACTACAAATTCCTAATTTCTCTCTCTTTCTCTTCCCTCCACCCACCCAACCACCCTTCCGCCGTCCTTCTCCCCATCTCCGATCTCCGGCGAGGCTGCTGCAGTTCACGTTGTCATCTTTACCCGCGTCGGAGTGGCGGCCTTGCCACTGCTCTTGGCGACGCTGCTGCTCCCCAGATCTGGTTGTTGCTGGTGTTTGGCGGTGGCGGCCGGAGCTGCTGCCACCGATCTTCTTCTCCTCATTTTTTAATGTGTATTTATGTATATATACGTATATATATTTTTTGTATTTATGTGTGTGTGTGTGTGTTTTTTTTTTTTTTTTTTTTTTTTTTTTTTTTTTTTTTGCATAAAAAACACTTTAAAATCTTTTGAAATTTCTAATTGATTTTTTTTTTTGTATTTTTACTATATGATTGTGTATTTTTGTATTTTCATTTGTATGTCTGCGAATACTTTTTTGATTTTGTATTTGTATATTTATGTATATAGTCGTATTGAAGTGTATCAGTGCTTCATATGTATGTGAATAAGTCTTTATATATCCAAAAATTCATTTTGTATGTCTTTTGTACGTTTTGGGTGTATATAAGTGTATGTTTTGTATAAATTAATTTTATATATGATAATGTATTTTCATCGGTTAAATATACTCCTTTTTAAAGAATGAATGTGTATTTTTTTGTATGTTTTACACACATTTATATTGTTTTTCAGATTTAAAAAATATATATATTTTCGGCGACCTGCAGTCGCGGGCGACTGACGGCAAATCTGAAACTGAAGCAGTGAGTTTGGGAGGAGGAAAAGCTTCATTTTCATGGTTTTGTTGAAACTTGTATATGCTTTGTAAAAAAACTATTGCTAAGTTTTGTGAAATGAAAAAGTATTGCTACTTTTTATAAATATGGTATTAGGGTTGTATATTTTTGTAAATCTCCCTTTAGTAATATGCACTTTCATTCAACTCGTAAAAATTTCGCCCAGCAGCCACTTTTAACACTGGTATTTAGTTTGAGGCCACTATTTTTATTGGTCTTACATTAGAGGCCACTTTTGGGCCTTTACTAAATAAATATTGACTTAAGTCTCTGATAATTGACTGAACTTCAGTCCATACGGCCCCTGGACTGAAGTTCCATCTCTAAGGACTGAACTTCAGTCCATGGTATGACCATGGACTGAAATTCCATCTTTAAGGATTGAACTTCAGTCCGTATGACCTTGGACTGAAGTTCCATCTTAAGGATTGGACTGAACTTCAGTCCATATAGCCCTGGATTGAAGTTCAATCTTTAAGGACTGAACTTCAATCCGGCCTCTAGACTGAAGTTCTATTTCTTTAAGCAAAAGTGGCCACAAACTAAATGTTTTAGTATTAGTAGCCTGTGCCCAAAGACCAGTGGCAAAAATGACCTTTCGTGCACTTTCCCCATCCAACTCCGGTAGCTGCAAGTCATTACGTTCTAAAGTGATACAGGTGCTCTTCCAACAAGTTGATGAATTTGAATGTACAAGTGATAATGAGAAATTTTATATACATGTCTCACACACTAAGTCATATTTTTATGTGATAAATATTTGACAAGTGGAGTCGGGTCCTAGTTAATTACTTATGGCTAAAATTAAAAATAGTAACTTTTCAATTTATATTTATTCTTTTTTTACAAAGACCAACATAGTAACAATATTAAAAGAAATGTGGAGAAAATGTTTATCATCACGATGTGAACTCCAAATTAAACCTGATAATTTAATTGCATGACTTTGTCAAAATGGTTTTACAAACTTCCAATTTTCGTAAACTTTGTCAATATTAACTTTCAAAGTTTTTCCTTCGGCAATGCGATGATCGGAAAATTGTCTCCCCTTTTTTATTTAGCTTCTTTGTTGGAATAAATATAATTTTAGCTACAAACTTTTATGTTTTCTTTGTCTATTTTTTTTTTAGCAAAGAACTTTTCTACTTTTTAGTTACACTAGATGCGATATTCATAAGGGCAAAGTGCACCAAAGGTCATTTTTGGCAGTGGTCTTTGGTTTGAGGCCATTTTTATTATTGGTTTCATGAGGGGCCACTTTTTGGAACTTCAATTCTTTTGGGTTGAACTTCACACAAGTTCAGCCCACAAGGATTGAAGTTCAACTTCAGCCCACAAGGGTTGAAGTTTACGCATCTATACCGAAAAGTTCAGCCCTTACAGATTGAAGTTGAAACTTCATAATTTAGACATGAAGTTCAACCCACAAGGTTTGACCTTCAGCCTACAAAGATTGAAGTTCCAAAAAGTGGCATCTCATGTAAGACCATTAAAAAAGTGGCTTCAAACTAAATACCAGCGACAAAAGTGGCATGTGAGTGAAAATTTTACTATTCATAAGCTGTAGAAAATCATGGTCCATAAAAATTTAAATGAAGGAATTTTTACACTAAAAGACAAGCAACACACGAAAAATTATGTAAACAGCCCCTTTTTGCGAATTTTACCCAAAATATCGCCCTTTTTCCGAGATAGCAGTCTGCCGCAAGTTTTATACAAGTTTATACACGTATATAAAATTGTATAAATTTGTATAAGCGTGTATATGCGAGTGAATACGTCTGTATAAATTTTCAGATTTCTTTAGTATTAAGGATGTTTATATGAATTTGTACTTTTTTTTTTGTATATATTTTTGTATTTCTCTCATTGTCTATGCATTTATCTATGTATATTCATGCATAATTTATTTTTTAGGGGAGATTTGTGTGTATAAACTTGTACAAAGCAATGATATAGACAAAATTAACAACATAACTTTAGTGAAATAGAAAAAAGTAACAATACCGCCAGCAAGGAGGGTGTTTAATTTGCCGGCAGCTGGTGGCAGGGGAAGGCGAGATTTGGTAGCTAATATTTTTTATTTTGAAGGAGTGCTTAAATTTATAATTTTAGGGATGTGTGCTATGCATGAAAAAAATGGTCTGCTGTAATTTTGGGTAGTGGGCTGCCTTTTTCTAAAAATTTTCCTAAAATGTTCTTTCTTTTGGTAAATATTTTCTTACCAAATTTTTTAGGATTTTTTACATAAAAGTACAAGTTTTAGAACTTAATTATCAAACATAGCAACATTTTAGAAAAATAACCCTATATATAAGAAAACACAAGTTAATTACAAATATAACAAAAACATAGCAATATTTTCCCATAACATACCAAACCCTTATATTCTTCCTCCTATTTCCCCCACTATCACTTTTGATCCTCCCATTTCTCCCTATTTCACTTTTTCCTCCCGCCATTTCCCCCAATTTCACTTTTATTCCTATTATTTCCCCCAATTTCACTTTTCCTCATCCCAACCTCGATGTATCTCGTTGTATCTCATCGTATCTCAACTGTTTCTGCACCGTTTCAACTGTTTCTGCAGCACCATATCTAACTGTTTCTGCACCGTTCCAGCTGTTTCTGCAGCACCGTATCTAACTGTTTCTGCACCGTTTCTACTGTTTCTGCAGCACTGTATCTAACAGTTTTTGCACCGTGTTTGACTGTATCTCATTGTATCTACGCTGTTTCAGCACTGTTTCAGATTATTTCAATACTGTATCTAACTATTTCTCGACTGTATCAAGTTGTTTCTTGATTGTTTCAGCATTGTTTCATCCCGTTTGTGCATTTGTTTGTCACTGTTTCTAAGCTATTTTCACCATTTTAGCATTATTTTATATTTATTTTGGAATTTTTCACAAGCTGTTTCAGACGGTAAATGTGATGTTCACTTTGAATATTAGTTTTCATTTTAGCATCTTTCGTGGAGGCCATAAATTAACGAAAACTTGACGAAAATTCTAAAGAAATGGAGAAATTCATTCGGTTCGACCCGATTCACAGGGAACCTCAAAATGTATATAATTATCTTCATTTCACTGGAAATAAATGGAAGTGACACCAGCAGAAACAGTAGAGAAGAGTGATTTTGATAACAAAAACAGTGAATCAGATCCTTCAATAATAGAAGCTAAAGATCGCGAACGTGTTGCACTTGATCTCAAAGCTGGCCTTCATCCTCGCAAGGTTTCGCTGAAATCCAAATCGCACGGCGACCTCCGTCACCATCTCCGTCAACTTCATGCGCCAAGCCATCTCTAATCGGAGCTCTGGAAAGAAGAATAACAAGTTTATAAATATTGGGGGAAAAATATGCCCCTAATTAAATTAAGGAACAAATATAAATAGTGTGTGGAAGACAACACTCATCTTCCTTTTCGGTGGATTTTCATTTTCACTTGCTAAGGCCTCGCCATCTCGTCAAACATCATCGGCATCTTGATCTATCGCACCGTCAAATTGATACACTGATTCAATCGGAACAGTTGGTTTTGGAAAGTAATTTTATTTGTTGAGAATTCAAAGTAAAAGCAGGAGCAGTATGGATAGTGTAGCTCGTTTATCTTCTGCTTCTAAGTTATCAATCCACTCTTTCGTCTCGATCTGGTAAAGTTTTTGCACTATATGGTAAGCGGGCCAAAGATAGAGATGTGTGGTTGAAAATATTATTTTTATGAGATTTGGTTGAATGAATTTGGTTTAGGAAAATGTGAAATATGTTAAGAAAAATAATGCTATGTTTTGTGATTTGAAAAATATTGCTAATTTTTTGTAATATAAGTATATATTTTGTATATACGTGTAAAAAGCCTTTAGTCCTTCAATTAATAGATTGAAATTTACCATTTATAATTTGTCTTTTAAGTAACTAAATTGGACCAATGAGTCTACTTGTCAAATAATTAGGAGCCTCGTACAAATATGACGTGGTACGTGAGACGTGTAATCAAATTTCTTGTATTAGTATACCCTTTTCCAAATTCCAACCTACGTGGAGAGTGAAGAAAAATGAGATAAACATTATTTTCTTTCAGTTTAACCGGAGATGCTGGAATGAGTTAAAGATGATAAAAGAATTTAATGGATTTTGGTAAATACAAATTCGAAAGTGCAGTTGAGCTTGAAACAATTAAAAGTGGAGGACCATCACTATATCTGTGATAAGTAGCAATTTTATGCATGTATATAGTTTTTGAATGTCAACTATTTATGTATAAGTCGAGCCGATGAGTCCACTCCTTCAGTATGCGTCTCATATGGGTTGTTTTTATCTAAAATGAGTTGAACGTTCTTAAACAATAACACCTCATATGTTTTCTGAATTAAAAGTGCTACATCAAGCACGACAATGAACTATGAACATAGGGAAAATCCGAATTATGTCAATTTCATTCAACGTACAAACAAACTCAAACTAGAAGTAAAAATAAATCAAAATCACACGCTAACAAACATAGATATCCAAACTTGCATGAAAAGTCAACCTAATTATAAAGCTTATGTTAGGCAGACCTTGTACAACGCGAATTCAAATTAATCACATAAGTGGCTTTGGCGAGAAAACTACCAAAATAGTCTCTCAATGGAGTGGAATGCTTCCAATGCCACCCCCTGCACCACCACCTCCACCACAGTCACCACCCAAACCACCTACACCCCCTAAGCCACCAGCTGCACCACCAAGTCCACCAGCACCTCCTAATGCACCAATACCCCCTGCACCACCAAGTCCACTAGCACCTCCTACTCCACCAAGTCCACCAGCACCTCCCCCAATTCCACCACCAAGTCCATCAGCACCCCCTACCCCACCAAGTCCACCAGCACCTCCCCCAACTCCACCACCAAGTCCACCAGCACCCCCTAGCCCACCAAGTCCACCGGCACCCCCTGCCCCACCAAGTCCACCAGCACCTCCCCCTACTCCACCACCAAGACCACCACCAAGATCACTACCACCACCTACTCCACCCCCAACTCCAGCAAAAGGCAGGCCATTGCTTCCTATACCACTAAATCCTCCAACACCACCAACACCCACAAAGTTTTTCTGATCAGCAAGACCTTTCCCACTGGGCACTTCTCTTGCTGTTGTGGTATAAACAACTACTAGTAATAAACCAAGAAAAATAATAACCATGGACAACTTAGCCATATCTTTTAAAAATCTTCCTCAAACAAGTTCTCTCTTTTTCTTTTTTCTAGCTTTGACATATGAGCAAGTGTTTTCTTGAGTATCCTTTTATAGGCAGAAATGTATTAGTGTCTTGGTGGACAACAGATACAAACATTAAATGGGATTCACTGCACTTTCACGGCTCTTGTTTAACATGGTTCTTTCGAAGTACGAACTTTTAGGTATTGGAGGGATAATTTCAGGTACGATCAAACTTTATTCACTATACGGTAAAACTAGAAACAACTTCGGCTACATTAAAATAATTTAACAGTTCATTAAAACAATAATTTCTATACTTTCCTCACTAAAAAGTTAAAACTTATCAATGAAAATGACTTTTCTCGTAAAGTGGATAAAATTATACGCATGACTTTACTTCTTATATAGAATATTGAATAAAGTGCAGTTACTTTTATGTGAAAAAATAATTATGTAGCCTTACCGTTCTAGCAGATGTAATTCACCGATCATACATACTCATTATTTGATACTCCGTCGTCCCATTTTGTTTGTCGTAATTCGAATTTTGAGGATCAAACAAGTTTATGTTTGACCGTAATCTTTATATATATCTTTTAAATATTTTGAATTATAATTAATTGTGACTTATAGTACTTTTCATGTAGTTTTCAAATAGTAAATTTTACTTAAGAAAAATTAAAGATTTTATATTCTAATCTACGGTCAAATTTAAGAACTTTGACTCTTGAAATAGTAATTATGACAAATAAAATGGGACAAAGAGAGTATCTTTATTTGAATTCTCTGCTAGCTTTCATTCATTTGCTTACAGGCTAGCTGGGAAGTATGGGTGAAAACAATGCATTGATTATGTAGGTGGTCAATTGCTCATTACTAGATACCGTGACCCCCATCCTGATGCTCGTACTACACTAGTATTTTGTATATATGTGCAGTGTATCACTTACTGAATACTGATGAGCCAGCGATATTAAGTGAGCCTTGTTAAACTTTCTTGGTGCATAAATGAGTCACATAAATTGCTATCTTCTTTTAAAGATATCCCTTGGTACACAACAGTGCAATATAGTGCAGTCTCCATCTGGTAGCCTCAAATTAAATAAATGGAGGCTGAACTTGTGCCTCATAACACAGATATTGCCTGTCATTAATTCGCGCTTTATCATATGATCGCGAAAATTATCAAGAGACAATCGTTGTAGCTTTGAATAATCTAGAGATAATCTTAAGTTTGTAAAACGATAGACAATGAACCTTTAATTTCTCTCTAGAGTGCAAGTGAATTTTATGCATTGAACATGTGAAAGATTATTCATTATTTACACAACTAGGTTAGTTTATAAATTATATATTTCTATATTAGTATTAATTAATAACTTGATAAAAAAGAGAATAACCAGCTAATTTACATTACATTGACAATAATCTATAAAAGGTTTTATAGTAACTAATGTCAGCGTATAACACTCTTTTTTTTTTTTCTTTTGGAAATGAATATATCGCTATTGAATGAACCTCCTGGTTAAGGATCTCATGTACTTGATTTCTACAACCAACTCAAAATTAATTGCATTAGAGCAGAACATTAACATCTACGATTTGTGCGAGTAAATTAAGCTAACCTAACACGCCGAATTGCAGTAAATAGAAATAAAATAGGAGCAAATTTGTGAAGTTCATGCTGAGCCATTAAAGAACAGGTAATCCAATCGACACTTTCTCTATAGCTAGAGAGCTACTATCTTCAGTTCCTATCTGTATTTCACTAACATTTTTGCATATCATTTGAATAAAGACATTTGAACAGCCTTAACACTCTATCTATCAGGGGCGAAACTACTTTAGGGGAGGACGCTGCTTTATCGAATTTTTTTACCGGATATATATATATAAATAAACGAAAATCTACAATATATTGCTACAAATATGAAGTATGACACTGCTTTATCGAATTTTTTTACCGGATATATATATATATATATATATATATATATATATATATATAAACGAAAATCTACAATATATTGCTACAAATATGAAGTATGACACTACTTAAACTAAAGGGTCTGGGTCATGGCGATGGACTAAAAATATTTGGTGTTTGTGAGGATCGATCCTTATATATTCAACAAATTTATGAGGCGTAAAACCACTTGTACTAGATGCCATCATTTACAAAGCAGTAAAATGTACAAGTATAAAATAAGAACACTGCGCTTAAAATAAAAATTTTTGACTTTAAAAGCTAACTAGGGATCTTCAAAAAACTTTCAAGATCTGTTGTCTCTATTTCAAAGTGACACCGCTGGTGAAAAATTCTGCGTACGCTACCGCTATCTATCTCACTTAAATATGTATATTTTGAAAAAACTTGATTACCTCTTGCTTTTCTAAAATACACTCTATCTATCTCAATAGAATATTTGGTCAGAAATGGATCTAAGGACTGAGGGAGCCATGTGAAACCATTTGGTAATTTGTCAGTTCGCTGGTAGTTAAGTTGCATTCATTTCTTTCCTCTGAATGCTAAAAGTATTAAGTTATTATACATATAGATGTTTTTTTTTTTATATAAATACAATTAGTAAAATTCAATTGGTCATAAAAGGTAATTACTCTTTTTTTAAGTTAGCATATCAAATTTTTCTTGAAGAGCTATCTTTTAATATTATAGTGTTGTAAATTCATGTATTTGTGTTAATGTCTACTCACCACTAACTTATGATTTACTACCCCACTTTCTCCTACATAATTCCTCCCCACTATGTCCTAGTTAATTCTTGTAACCTTTGTGTTGATTTGTAACCTATGTATTTGTATCCTATAAATAGAGCACATTTGACTCTATGGAAGATACACTTGAAACACTTTGAGAATAATACAAGTTCTTCCTTCTCCTCTCATATATTTTGTCTTGTTCTTGCACTACTTTACTATTAGTTTTACAACACGTTATCAGCACGAGTCTCTATTTATTACACGATTTAGAAGAAATGAAAAGCAAATTATGATGCAATTGATAGAAGCCAACGTTCTGGTTGCTAGTACAAGATAAGTTTTTTTTTTTTTTTTTTGTTTCTAAATTCCTTCATATTATGGTTTTTGCTAATCTCAAAATTAATAGTACCCTATTTTCATTTTATTTTATACCACTTTAAATTGTGGAAACCTTTCACTGACTACAACTTTTGTCTATTCTTCCATTGTTTGGTTGATTTTGTAGCTATCATTTGACAATAATTTAAGGGTGCATGGCCTAGCAACATGATATTGTAGATCAGTTCTACTCATGTTTCAAGGTAAACTGCTTGTGAGAGCAAACATGGATTATGTAGTATGATTAATATTTTACTCTCATATGGATATATGAAATGAAACAAATGTAGTAACTTTTAAAGAATGCTTCTTTGATTTATAGTTGGGAATAAATTTTTATACTCTTGGTAAGTGGAGACCGGAGAAATAATGCTTATTTTTTTAATGATCTTTACCTGATATATAAATGTTATATCATTGATACATGATTACAGTACTATGTTTCAATTACACGAAGCATGAGTACCTTTGAGTATTGTACTTCAAATCGCATCATATGTACACACTTTGGCCTATTATGCCATTGGTTAAGGGTAAGACATCATATTCAACTCCCAACGCATTATGGCATAACACGTTTTTGCGATAATAAGATATTGATGGCATAATGATGATTGAGTCAAACTAAAGTATTATAAAAAAGATAAAGTATTTTTGATAAAATTCATGAAGCACATCCACTAAATAGGCTCCATTCATAAAGGTGAATGTGGGAGCAATATATGCTCCATTCTTTAAGATGAATGTGGGAGCAAGACAAGCTCCATTCCATAAGGTGACTGTGGGAGCACAACATAATGCTCCATTCTCAGATGTGAATGTAGTAGCAATACATAATATGCCTGAAAGAAGGCAAATTTTCATTATGTCTGAAAGAAGACACAACATAATAATGTCTGAAAGAAGGAAAAATGTATTTATGTCTGAAAGAAGACACAATATTTTAGTATGAAAGAAGGCAAATAATTTTATGTCGGATTAAGAGTTCGAGAATGCCTCTCATTACGACTATGATCAAGTTTGTACCTCTTATTGTGTCGCGGAACAGCAAGAGTCATCCGACAGGCCGAACAATAACAAGAGGCCCGGATCCCGCCCAAAGGTGCTTTTACGAAAGTCGGTCACCGTCTGGTAGAGTAGAAAACTGTAGCTGCCTGAGAAAGGCCCAGTTTGATCAGTTCTAAAAGACGATAAAATAATTACCATGATAAAGACCATGGACATGGACGTGGACGTGGACGTGGCAAGGGATGAAAAAATAGTTATCATTGTAAAATAAATAAGAGAACAATAAGGGTTCTCAAAAAGTAACCGTTCAAACGGTAAATATAATAATTCTTCAATGTATCATATGAGCATGAGGCAAGTCCAGATGATTATGGTCCATTCCTTGCAGTGAATGAGACAATTCATTAAAAAAAATTATGTATATAGACCCATTCACCGAAGTGAATGTGGCAATATGTGATAAAATATCAAAACTCGCCTCCAGAAGAGGTTCGAGAAAGATGAATATGGACGTGCCCATGCGTGGTTGATAAAGTACCACAACTCACCTCTAGAAAAGGTTCGACTATAATAATTCTATTATTTATTGTGGCATAAATGGTCATTGCTCTCGTACAGAACGTACGCCATAATTATGTATTATTATGAATTACATAATAACAAGTGAAGCAAGAAATTGATCTTGCCTATAATGATTTTACCATGAGAAAAATAATATGATTTTCTCCTTGAAAAGAGATATTCACCATATGGTTGGTGTAATAAAATATATGGTAGTACAAAGCTATTTGAGTGCTCCGGAAGAGCCAAGATATTACTACCTGGAGGAATGAGATTGATGAAATATTTATTGTAGTATGTCTCGAAAGAAACTTGTTAAGTTTCAAATACACCAAAATGGCTAAGAGACTAAATTTGATGGAAAGATATGAATATCTTTATATTACTACAAAAATATCGGGTGAGATATATGTGCTTGAAAAGCTCCTCGCCTCTTCCTCGAGTATGTACTACTCAAAATATAAGTGTGGTAAAATCATATGTGCATGCCACAATAAACTTTTAATTTATTGTTGCAATGCACATGCTATAGTAAATTTCTAGTTTACTAGATGAATAAATTTATAAGTTGGCATGACCGATTTGACCATCCCGGTTCAAATATGATGCACAAAGTATATAAATGAGAATTTGCATGGGTATATACTGAAGAATCCGGATTCTTCAAGAATTCTTTTTGTGCTGTTTGTTCTCAAGATAAATAAATTATTCGACCAACTAAATTTGGGATCAGGATCCCCGCACTTCTGGAATGTATAAAAGGTGAATATGGGCCCGTTCACCCGCCATGTGGACCATATAATTATTATAAATAGATGCATCTATGATAAGGTCACATGTGCATTTTAGTACAAACCTGCAATGGTACTTGCGAGGTTAAGTATTTCCTCAAATAAATCTTATTATGAGCATATTTCCAGATTATGCAATCAAGATAAGTTATCTTGATAATGTTGGCAAGCAAGTTTAGCATATTCATATATTGAAAGCCTCCAATTGCTAAACCATGCATATGAGAACAATGCTACCTAAATCAGGTATGAGGTATGGTATATCCATAAAACAGCAGTTGTACACGACATGTCACAAAATGAATTCCCCTCATAATTGGTTCAGGGTCAGGAACCAAATATTTTCCATCTAATAATTATAATGTGCGGTATATTATCAATTGAAGATGGATCCCATATAAGGTTGGGAACGAATGTTAGTTTAGCTAACATTAGGGGGAGAAATTAATGCAGCTGAGGAATAAATAAATTAAAGTATCATTTGATTACTATCCTCATATAAAGATAATGCAAGTCACTGCCAGACGCATTACTGACCCAAAGAAAAATATTATATTCCAGCTGCTAATGCTCTTGATCTCCTGGTGAGACAATCTATTTATGTCAATGAGTCTAAGGCACGGCTGAAGCGTGGTAGACCATTCGGTTCCAAAGATAGATTCTTGAAAAAGAAAAGGAGCAAATGATTATGATGGTCAAATAAAGAGGCAGCACTCTAAAATAGCCCGCGACATAACACTTCATAAAACCTCATCAGGAGAGGTTCAGGTACCTGAAAATTTATAAATGTGAAGAGATCTCAATATGTTATGTCAGATTGGGAACCGAGATATGAAATTATCGTCGACGATATCTTACATATATTATAAAGCTCAATATTATATGATTATGAGGATCTTGAGCTTAAGTCTGTTAGGAATGCAGACATGAAATTATTGGCCAAAAAATAGCAAAACGCATTCAAGCAAAAATTGGCTTCACTCGAGTGACGTGAAGTTTTTGGACCTATAGTCCGAACACCTGAAGGTGCAAAGCCAGTGGTGTACGAAGATATTTTTGTTCAAAAATATTGATAATAATAAGTCGTTAAATATAAAGTACGACTTGAGGCACAAAGATCTGAGATTGATTATATGGAGCTATATTCTCCTTTTGGTGGATGCAATCACCTTCAGGTATGTTATATGTCTGGCAGTGCATGAAAGACTTGATATGCATATGAATGATGCAACAACCTTTTATATGGTTCATTGAGCAACAATATATTTATCCTTGAAAGATTCAAAATCTTTGAAACATGTAAAGGTTCCCAGGAAACTTATTTAGTGAAGCTTCATAAATATTTATACGGATTAAAAAAATCCGGCCACATGTGGGAAAATTGCATTTTGCGAGCTTCTCAATATTGAAATATTATATTTTAATACACTTGGTGTGTTGAAGTATCTTACCAAATATACTCCACTGGTTATAACTTTTGTTATAAGCTTATTGGTAAGATTCAGTTCTTCCTCAATGCGAAGACATCAGAAGAATACATGATATCTACTTGATCCACAAAGCCCAATATCAACTTGGTATTTATTTGTTGTGGTAGAATACCTATATTATGGCATTTTATAAAATCAATTGTTGCTGCTACATCTTCAATTTATGAAGAGATAATAGCCATGCTTGAAGCTATGCGACATTATTGGTGACTAAGATTAAGGACTCAACATATTCAGCAACAATGTGGTATTTTTTTGAATACGAGGATCCCAGTAATATTATATGAAATATTGCATGGATAATTCAGCTAAAATGAAGATACAACTAAAGGAAATAGTTATCCAGCAAAATTACTTTACAATGGTGATCTTCAAAAAGAATGATGAAGTTAATGCTGAAGAATTGACTCCAGTGATAGTTTGGCGAATCTGTCCACTAAGTCATTGCCAATATCAACATTTGAGAAACTGATTTACAAGATTGGATGTGTCGTCTTCAAGATATTGAATGATGTTTTCATCAGGGGGAGTAAAATACGCGCTGCACTCTTTTTTCCTTAACAAGGTTTTATCCCACTTGGGTTTTACTTGTAAGGTTTTTAATGAGGCAGCTCTAAAGGCGTATTACAGGATGTGTGTACTCTTTTTCCTTCACTAGGCTTTTTCCCACCGGTTTTTCCTAGTAAGGGTTTAACGAGGCACATTACCTTCAAAATGGTCATCCAAGGGGAGTGTTGTAAATCCATGTATTTGTGTTAATGTGGATGACCACTACTCACCACTAACTTATGATTTACTACTCCACTTTCTCCTACATAATTCCTCCCCACTATGTCCTACTTAATTCTTGTAACCTTTGGGTTGATTTGTAACCTATGTATTTGTATCCTATAAATAGAGCACATTTGGATCTATGGAAGATACACTTGAAACACTTTGACAATAATACAAGTTCTTCCTTCTCCTCTCATATATTTTGTCTTGTTCTTGCACTACTTTACTATTAGTTTTACAACATGTAGGTCATTTTGATAGTGTAATATAGTGTTACATTAGGGACATGACCAAATTGCTACTAAATATTGAAAAATATCTAAGTATGCAATTCATTAAAAATATGGTGCTAGAATACTTCTGCCGTTATACTTTGGGCTAAAAAATGCCATTATTTCTAACAGACTCCTCAGTTCTTATATTGTAAATTTAAAAAAAAAATAGTAAAACTTTAAAATTGCCACGTGGACATTAAAACTCTTACCCCAACTTATTTTCAAACCCCCCACCCCCAACCACCCCCAGTCTAAAATCATATTAGAAAACGCCCTTGTTCTATAGCATATCTGCTTTTTTGTAAACCTCAAACATCATTATAAAACATTAACAACAAAATTAATCTTAAGCTTTCGTTCCTAAAAGTAAAAGTACGTTGCAAAAACTAGAAGTTAGGTGTTTTATCAATCATCAAAGTAACTAAATTTCTATTTTAGCTAATTGAGTTCTGTATTGGGTGAAAATTTATCGAGCCTCGACGATTGGGCTCGAAACATGGTCTGATTAAATCCTTTGGAAATAAGCTCTCAAGGAAGCTCGCTTAGCCCCCGAGGCGTCGGGCTCTGGCTACAAATTACCTCTCGAGGCGAATAGAAGACAACTATCACGAGGTATATAACTTACCCCTCGGTGAACATTCGCTCTTCAGTGAACGAGCTCATATCTTCTATAACCGTCGACCATTGCCCACATATTAACTATGGAGATCATGATCAGACCACGACTCGGTGAACATTCGCTCTTCAGTGAAGGATCAATGATTGTGATGTTAAGCGAGTCTTGATCGATCCTGGCAGTTCGATAAATATAAGCAATTATGGAGCTGCTAAGAAAATGTGGTTGGAGGACCTCGTCATCCCAAAGACAATCAAACTAATAGGGTTCAACACCTCCACAGAAAAGATGGTAGGAGAAATCATCCTCAACATAACTGCTGAAGGAGCCCAACAAGGAGGAGGGCTCGGTCCTTGAAGTAAGCTTTTAAAGAGAAATAGAGAAGGCTCCGGTATTCATACAAGAGCCTTGGAAGCAAAAATTTGAGGACTCCACCATCGAGTAATTGGAATCCTTTGTTCTATCGGAGAAATTTCCAGAAAAAAGGTGTTTGTGGGCTCGGAACTGGATATCGAGTCAAAGAAAGATCTTATTGAGTTGCTGAAAGCTAATGATGACTGCTTCGCCTTGTCTCATGCGGACATGGTAGAGATTGACCCATAAATAATGACACATAAGCTGAAAGTGGATCCCAACCACCCCCCTGAAATAAAAGAAGAAGCCACATGCTGGTTTGAAGAAGAAGGCTATTCAAAATGAGACGAAGAGGCTGCTCGATAATGGCTTCCTTAGGGAAGTAAAATATCCTGATTTGCTCGCCAATGTGGTGGCGGTGCCAAAGAAAAATGGCAAGTGGAAGAGGTGTGTTGATTACAGTGATCTGAATAAGGCTTTCCCAAAGGATTCATATCTTTTACCCCAGATAGATAGGTTGATAGACTCCATGGCTGGACATCAATGTTGACCTTCCTGGATGCATATTTGGGGTATAATTAAATTCTAATAGAGCCAAGCGATGAAGAAAACGTACTCTTACAAGGTGATGCCCTTCGGTCTCAAAAATGCAGGGGCGATCTGATGTTTGGCATTTTATGCCATATTTCCTTAATATTTCCTCATGTTTGAGCATTTTATTCGCCCGTTTTCTAGTTATGAAGTGTAATTGGAGCTTTAAAGAGCATGATCGAGCAAGAAAAGATTGGATTTTGATTGAGTATTGGATCGAGCAAACGAAGGCATGACACGACGCGAGCTGTGGAGCAAGCCAAGGCAAATTAAGCCTGGCGCTTTGAGAGGCGCGCCGTGCCCCCAAAGGCGCCCAGTTTCTGGCGCTTTACTCAGCGCGGGGCGTGGCCAAGGCGCCTGGATTTCAACGGGTTCTGCTTGTTTCAGCGCGTTCAGTTATAGCGCCCCTGGAGCATTTTTGGACTTCCTATTTCGTCTAGGCTTAGGTGTAACTTATTACTAGGCCTTTGTAAACCCTATAAATACTCTTTTACTTAGTTTTTGATAGGAGTTCAGACTTTGGAGCAATTTGAGAGCACCATACTTCATTGAACAAGGGTTTATTCCTAATCTTTCATCTATTTCATCATTTACATCATTATTTTATCAATTCATTGCCTTGTGATTATGAATATGCGTGGCTAATTCTTACATTCTAGGGTTAGAGTATTTCATGAAAGTTGATGTTTGAAGATTGATTCCCATAACGGGTTACTTATTCTTTCTTGATTTCACTTGCTTAATTATTAGAGCTCGATAATTATGCATTATCTATGGTTTTTAGATTGAACTCGAAAGAGGGAATTTAATTACGTAATAAGAAAGAGTAGGACTAGTTTGTGAACCCGGGCATCGGGGAACCAATTTGTGAGTAGGATAGACATATACTTGCTCGCGTAGTTTAACTAATTGCAGAATTCGTTAATGCGTGTACGTGATTCAACCCATAGACATATAGGAATTGAAGTAGCCTGCATAGACTGTGAAGAATCGAAAGGTTTTCATGGGTACATTTACTCTGTTAGTTAGTAACCCGGGATTTAAGAAGTGGAATCAATTGGAAAACTCAAATGGATTGTTCGTAACTCTAACCATGGACCGTCTCCTTAATATTGTTAACAACCAAAGTTTGCACCGTTGTTTGACTAAACTTCCATCATTTTAATTACTGCTCTTTAGTTACTAAAACTCTCACTATTGGAAAAGATCCCTGAATAGTTGTCAGAAATTGTTTGTTAAGCGTCAGTCTGAATAGTCCTCGTGGGAACGATACTCTACTTATCATTTTATTACTTGTCGACCACGTATACTTGCGTGTGCGTTGGGAGCAACAAGTTTTTGGCGCCGTTGCCGGGGACTAATTATTGACTGATTTTTTTTGAACGATTACTTAGTATCTATTCAGGTTTAATTTTTTGTTGAGTTTCTTGTGCTGTTTCAAGCAACAGGTTTTGCATGCAAAGGAATAGAAAGGACGAACCACTTGCACCTTTTGATCCCGAGCCTGAAAGGACCTTGAGAAGGGTAAGAAGAGAAGCGAGGGACCGAAAATCACTAGAAATTGTACTTGCTTCCTTACCCACTGAAATGGCAGAAGAACGAGCAGTAGCAGTGCGAGATGTTGCTCTTCCCAGCCTGGGGGGAGTAGCGTCGAGTATTGTGAAGCCCGCTATCACTGGGCACTTTGAGATTAAGCCCGACATGATTCAGTTGCTGCATGTGATTGGGCAATATGGTGGATTACTTCATGAAGATCCGCAGCAACACATTCAGAATATCCTGGAGATTAGTGATACTTATACACCATCGGGAGTTCCTACTGATTATGTTCGCTTGATGTTGTTCCCGTTTTCACTGATTGGGGCAGCAAGGAAGTGGTTAAATGCTGAAAAGCCTGGGTCTATCACTACTTGGGAGGATTTGGCTAAGAAGTTCTTGGCTAAATTTTATCCATCTGCCAAGACAGCCCGGCTGAGGAGTGAAATTATGTCCTTCAGACAGATAGAAGGAGAATCTTTGTATTCAGCCTGGGATCGATTTAAAGCTCTATTGAGAGATTGTCCACACCATAACCAATCCAATGAGGTTATTGCACACACTTTTTTTGAGGGTTTGAATGCGCACACTAAGATCGTGGTAGATGCTGCTGCAGGAGGCCAAGTACTGGCCTTAAATTTTGACCAGATCTATGATTTACTTGACAAGTTTTCGCAGAGCAATCCTGATTGGCAGGGAGTTGGTAGAGCTACTGCACAGAAATCTGCTGGGGTACTTCAAATAGATGCAATTTCAGAGCTGAGGGCGAAAATAGATGCTATTTCCAATCAAATCAGCAAGCTAGCTCTGCAGCAGACTTAACAACCAGTAGCTCCAGTGCAACAACTTCAAGTCTTTTGTGAGGTTTGTGGAGAGGATCATGCCACTGATGTCTGTCCATCTAATCCAGAGTCAGTGTATTATGTGGGTAATCAGAACAGGTCATAGGGTCAGAATCGCAATCAATATGGTAATAGCTATAACACCAATTGGCGTAATCACCCTAATTTTTCTTGGAGGGATAACCGTGAGCAGCTACAGGGCAATGAGAGACCCCAAAATAATCTTCAAAATGCACCACAGCAGGGTCACAGTCACAGACTCAGCCACAGCAGTCTAATTCAGTTGAGGATATGCTTAGGAAAATTCTTGCAGGGCAGCAAAAACTCATGGATGATTCAGCAGCTCAGGCACAAACTATAAAAGATTTGAGCAATGCTCAGAAAGATCTTGAGAGACAAATGGGGCAGCTAGCTGGAGCGCAGAATAATAGACCTCGGGGTGCTTTGCCGAGTGATACAGAGATAAATCCTAAGGAATTTGTGCAAGCAGTTACTTTGAGGAATGGAAGAGCTCTAGAAGAAGTTCCCCCAAAGCCAAGGAAGCCTGTTGGTGAGTTAGAGCCTAATGCTGATAGAGAGGTGGAGAAAGAAGCTGAGAAAGTGATAGAAAAGCAGCCCGAGCCTGCTATTGTGAGACCACCACCACCTTTCCCTCAGAGACTTCAGAAGCAGAAAGTTGATGCAGTATGCAAGAAATTTTTGGAGATCTTGAGTCAGATTCAGGTAAATATTCCTTTGGTGGAACTTTTGCTGGATGTTCCCAAATATGCTAAATACATCAAGGATATTGTTGCTAACAAGAGAAGACTGACTGAATTCGAGACAGTTGCACTCGCTGAGGAGTGTAGTTCTACAGTTAGAAGCAAGCTTCCTCAGAAATTGAAGGATCCTGGCAGTTTTACTATTCCCTTGAAAATTAGGGAACATGAGGTTGGACGAGCTTTGTGTGACTTGGGTGCTAGTGTGAATTTAATGCCTTTATCAATTTTCAGGAAGCTAGGCCTGGGTGAACCACGACCAACTACTGTGACTCTGCAACTGGCTGATAGATCTTTGACATACCCCGAGGGGATTATTGAGGATGTGCTTGTACAAGTGGGTCAGTTTATATTGCTTGTTGATTTCATTATTCTTGACTATGAAGCTGATCCTGAGGTTCCTCTCATATTGGGAAGAGGATTTTTGGCTACTGCTGATGCTGTCATTAGAGTTAGAGCTGGAAAGATGATTATGAAGGTCAATGGGGAAGAAGTTGTGTTCAATGTGTTCAGAGCTACCCAGCTTCCTTCACATTATGAAGAGTTGTCCATTGTAGAAGTGGTGGATGATGAGTTGACTGCTGAGTAGAGGTCATTCTTGGCCTCTAATGTTAATTCTCCAGAGAGGGCACTCTTATGTGATGATGATGATATCCTGAAGGATGATGACATTGAAGAATATTTGGAGATTCTTAATATGCAGAGTAAATTCATCCCAGGGAGGAAGAAATTTGAGGAGCTTGATAGACCGTTGCCCTTAACTCCTGCTAAACCGTCTATTGAGAAGGCTCCTACTCTTGAGCTCAAACCTTTACCTGCGCATTTACGATATTCTTATTTGGGTGAAGGTAATACCTTACCCGTGATCCTTTCTTCTTTGTTGTCTGATGTACAGGTTGAAAAGGTGTTGAGGGTGTTGCGAGAGCGCTAGAGAGCTATTGGCTGGACCATTGCTGATATTAGAGGGATTAGTCCTTCTTTCTACATGCACAAAATTCTTTTGGAAGAAGGCCATAAGCCATCTATAGAGCAGCAGAGGAGGCTAAATCCAATTATGAAAGAGGTGGTGAAGAAAGAAATTATCAAGTGGCTGGATGCTGGTATTATTTTCCCTATCTCTGACAGCAAGTGGGTGAGTCCAGTGCAATGTGTTCCAAAGAAGGGGGGCATGACAGTGGTGAAGAATGAGCATAATGAGTTGATTCCTACAAGAACAGTCACAGGGTGGCGAATTTGCATTGATTATAGGAAGCTGAACAAGGCCACCAGGAAAGACCACTTTCCACTTCCCCTTATTGATCAAATGCTGGATAGACTTGCTGGGCATGAGTATTATTGTTTCTTGGATGGGTATTCGGGCTACAATCAGATTGTGATAGCTCCTGAAGATCAAGAGAAGACTACTTTTACTTGTCCATATGGCACCTATGCATTTAGGAGGATGCCGTTTGGGTTATGTAATGCCCCGGGGACTTTTCAGCGGTGCATGATGGCTATTTTCACTGATATGGTGGAAAATTTTTTGGAGGTGTTCATGGATGATTTCTCAGTGGTTGGTGATTCCTTTGATGATTGCTTGAAAAATCTAGATGCTGTGCTGAACCGTTGTGAAGAAACAAATCTGGTGCTGAATTGGGAAAAATGTCACTTTATGGTTCAAGAAGGCATAGTACTTGGGCACAAGGTGTCAAAGCAAGGGATCGAGGTTGATAAAGCGAAGATTGAGGCTATTGAGAAATTACCACCACCTATCTCTATTAAGGGGGTGCGTAGTTTCTTGGGACATGCAGGTTTCTATAGGCATTTCATAAAGGACTTCTCCAAAATTTCTAATCCCATGTGTAAGTTGTTGGAGAAAGATGTGAAATTTGAGTTTAATGATGCTTGTCTCAAGGCATTTGAAGAGTTGAAGAAAAGGTTGGTGACTGCACCAATCATCATTGCTCCTGACTGGTCTTTGCCATTTGAATTGATGTGTGATGCAAGTGATAATGCTATTGGGGCTGTTCTTGGCCAAAGAATGGGAAGAATCTTTCACTCTATTTATTATGCAAGCAAGACTCTTGATGCAGCCCAATCAAACTATACCACCACTGAGAAGGAGTTGCTAGCCGTAGTGTATGCTTTTGATAAATTCAGAACTTATTTGGTTGGCACTCGTGTTGTTTTCTACATTGATCATGCCGCAATCCGGTATTTGTTTGAGAAGAAGGACTCCAAGCCTAGACTATTTCGATGGGTTCTCCTATTGCAAGAGTTTGATGTTGAAATTCGAGATCGCAAGGGGACTGAGAATCAAGTAGCTGATCATTTGTCAAGGCTGGAGAATAGAGATCATGTAGATCAAGGGCCTGAGATTAAAGAGGTATTCCCTGATGAGTAGCTTTTTGCTTTAGATGCAGCCGAGGTGCCATGGTATGCTGATATGGTGAACTTAATTGTGAGTAATGTGTATCCTCCTGGGGCTACAGCTGAGCAAAGGCGTAAACTCCTCCATGAGAGCAGATTTTATGTGTGGGATGAGCCTTATTTGTACAAGATAGGCCCTGATCAACTAGCTAGGAGATGCATTCCAAGGGAAGAAGTTGAGCCGATTCTACAGAGCTGCCATTCCTCTCCTTATGGTGGCCATCTTGGTGGAGATCGAACAGCTGCAAATCTGGTTTCTTTTGGCCTACTTTATGTAAAGATGCTCATGCTTTGGTGAAGCAGTGTGATCGTTGCCAAAGAACGGGTACTATTTCTAGGCGTCACGAGATGCCTTTGAACAATATCCTGGAGATTGAGCTGTTTGATTGTTGGGGGATTGACTTTATGGGTGTGTTTCCACCTTCCATGGGCCATAAATACATTCTCGTGGCCATTGATTATGTGTCTAAAAGGGTGGAGGCTGTTGCACTTCCAACAAATGATGCGAGTGTGGTGGTGAAATTCGTGAAGAAAAATATTTTCACTCGCTTTGGGATACCGCAGGCTATAATCAGTGATGAAGGTACGCATTTTTGCAACCGGTTGTTCAATAAATTGTTGGCCAAGTATGGGGTTCGCCACATGGTGGCAGCTGCTTATCATCCCCAAACTAGTGGCCAAGTGGAAGTGTCTAATAGAGAGATCAAGCAAATCCTTGAGAAGACTGTGAATGCCTCGAGGAAGGATTGGGCTATGAAGTTAGATGATGCTCTCTGGGCCTATCGGACTGCATTTAAAACGCCTATTGGAACCTCTCCATATAGGCTTGTTTATGGTAAGGCCTGTCACTTGCCCGTTGAGCTAGAGGATAAGGCATATTAGGCAATTCAAAAGCTCAACCTTGATATGGCCTTGGCGGGTGAGAAGAGAATGCTTCAATTGCATGAGCTTGAAGAGTTCCGGTTCCATGCTTACGAAAATGCAAAATTGTATAAGGAACAGACAAAGAAGTGGCATGACAAGCATATTGAGCGGCGTCAGTTTGAGCCCGGGCAGCTGGTGTTGTTGTTTAACTCGAGGTTGAAGTTATTTCCGGGCAAGTTGAAGTCTAGATGGTCGGGGCCGTTTTAAGTAGTTCGTGTTACCGCACATGGAGCAGTTGAATTGGGAGCCCCCGATTCGGAGAAGATGCTCTTGGTGAATGGTCAAAGGGTGAAGCATTATTGGGGAGGTTCGGTGAATCATCGTACCTCCATTACTTTGAGGGACCCATGATTGATACTCGTCGTGCCACGACGTTAAATAAGGCGCTTCTTGGGAGGCAACCCGAGTTTGTACTTGTAATAGTTTAGTTGTTTTGTGTTTTATAGTGTCACGTAGTTTTTGTGTGTCATTTTTGTAGGTATTGGGGGTGCTAAACGTGACGCAGTTGATGTATTGAGGGGGTATGGGACGCTTTGAGGCATGTCCCGCGCTTGGGTTCGCACTTGGAATCGAAAATTGGTGCGGAAAAAATTGTTCGGGCGCGTTTGGGAGCGCCCGCGCCTCTCAATGCGCAAAAAGGGGTCTGAAGCACAAAGCCTAGGCGCGATGGGAGCGCCCCGCGCCTCCCAAAGCGCCGAGGCAAACAGAATGTGCAAACTTCCATGCGCGGTTGGGGCGCGCCGCGTGGGCAAAAGCGCCAGGCATATTTTCGATAAAAATCCGGGTCCAACCGGGTTTTAACCCGCGACCCGGATTCCCTCTCCCCTCTATACCCGATCCCTCATTATTTTCTTTCAAAACACTCCCTAAATCTCCCCCAAATCATCCTTAATTCTTGGAATCAATCACAAGTTCTTCTCCACTCAATCTAACATCTTCAAGTAAGTAAATTCTCCCCCTCCTCTTTCCATTACATGTAAGATTAACAATCTCTTTCCATGGTAAATTTCTTAACTAGTATGCAAGCTTATGATTAGAATTTGGTCTTAAATTGCTTAAATTGATTATTATGCTTCATGGTTAGCTTGTGTACTTGTAAAAAGGGATCTCCCAACAATTTGGGAGGGTTATCACATTACAAAAGCCATTGAAATTGAAAGTTGAATATTGTGCACACCAAGTGTTTGTGAAAAAGCCTCAACCATGAAAATTGCCTAATATTGTGAATTCTTGAGTAGCAATGCTATCCTTAGGTTTAAGATGAACATTGAGTGTCGCACATGCATAAAATTTGGCTATTTTGTAACCCCCATTAGCTTGATCATGAAGTCCACAAACGTGACAATTTTGTGCAATGCTAGTTTAGCTAAGTGTGGGGTCACTCGTGTTATTGAGTTGAATTGTTGATACATAGAATGAGCGATAAGTATGGGGTGGTGTCCTACTAATTGTGCTTGAATTGAAAGTCTTGTGCTCAATTTGACATCTCACATTGGTATTCTTGTTTGTTGTAGGCACCATGGTTCTAACACCCCACAAACCAAGTTCTTCATCCGCCTTGGATCCTAAGAAATCACTCCAAGCCGGGCCTTCATCTAGCAAGGCAAAGGGCAAGGCACCGGCCAAGCCCAAGGCCAAGCCCAAGGCCAAGGCTAGAATTCCTAAGGATACGGTGCCTATACCAAGGCCCGGGGGCAAGACACGATTCGGTCTCTCTTTTGTGAAGAAGGGTGAGTGCCTAGCTTGGTACAAGAGTGTGAAGCTTGCGGGGTACATTCCCGAGCAAGTCATTGACAAGAGGAGATTGATGCAAAGGTTTCTAGGTGTGGGTGATGCTATTCATGCCTCGCATTGGGACTCGGTCTTCGAGAGTCCGGGGCATGCCAACCTCGACCTAGTACAGGAACTCTATGCCAATTGGGATCCGGATGAAGCATGGAGAGATGATGATATGGTTACTATTCGGGGTGTGAAGGTGAGATTAGACCATACGGCGTTGAACGCTTTCTTGGGGGTCGAGGACCCCGACTATGATAAGCTGAGGGATTTTATTAGGAAGCCTGATTACAAGGCTCTGCGGGATACATTGTGTGGTGAGAGCTCCACTCATAGGTGGGAGCGAACTGTATCAGGAAGGCACAAATTCATGTTCTTCTCGCAATTTTTGAAAACAGCTCGAGTGTGGATGAGATTGATAAATGCACGCATCTTGCCTTCATCTCATTATACCGAGGTCACTAAGACTCGGGCGTGCATGGTTTACTTTTTCATGACTGGGAGGCTGGTTAACATCGGCTACTACATGCTGAGGTTGATGAGAGAGCAAAGGAAGTCAAGACATGTAGCCGTTTGTATTTCGGGAACATTCTTACCCGGTATTTGGAGCAGACTGGAGTCCCAGTTGATGAGGTCGGGGACCGCATTGTCCCCGACATTGAGAAGCCTTTTGACATTGCCTCGGTGAAGAGTGTGACCACTACTGCACCAGTGAGACTGACGGCAGACGAGTGGCGGGACATAGACGCCAACTTGTCCGCACGTCACTGCTTGATGATGGAGCACATGGCCCGGCAGGCTGGCATGGATATGGCGGCTCTTGATCGCACAGTGCCTTTATTGGAGTCTTCGAGACGCCTGCTGGGTATGACTCAGGCAGTAGAGATGCCCCCGGAGGAGGATGAGAACACTGATTCGGACATTGTTGATCGTGATCCGGACAGTGATGTTGTGGAGACTGATACTGAGGGAGGTGCCTCTGATGGGGAGGAGGAGGACTAGGACCGCACTCCAGCGCACCACCCAGTGTAGGCCAGCTGGCTTTCAGGGAAGTTTCCTTTACTTTTGCACTTGCTTCTTTGTCGCACTGAGGACATTGCTTAGTTTTAAGTGTGGGGTGGGGAACTACCCTTTATTTTTGAGGTTAGGGATGCATGTACCGTAGGATTTTCTTTTGTCACTTGACTTTATTTTGATTTCTTTCTTGATTTAATATATGAAAAATTTGAAAAAAAAATTAGAAAACCAATGAAAAATTCCAAAAGGATTTTCCTTTTAGTCTTTATTAGTGGTACATATCATCCACCCCGTGGTTTTTCTTATGGCCTCGGTTCTTTTCCACGGGGAGACCTTTGAACCGGGTAGTTTTTATTTTTAGGATTAAAATAGTTAGTATAGGTGACCCTAGACGAAGAAAATAGGTAGAATGCTAGGTGCCTTTGATTTATTTGATACCGGTGGACTTGAACTTGTTGCATGTGCTATTTGTGGTGTCCTTTGGTTTTAAATTGTGATGCATGCCCAGAGAAAAAAATGGAACGACCTCCTTGAGAGTGCTTGACTTTGTTGTGAACCTTTGTGTATGAGTGCTTAATTTTCCACAAGTTGCACTCTAAATGCTTGATTGAGAATTGTTGATGGAGCCTTTTTGTGTGAATCGTGTGCAATGTGTGTGTGAGGTATATTCTTGTTTGCTCCATGTTTGCATATTGGTGTCTAGAACTTCCTCCGTGTGTGTGCAAAGCGAAATCCTAGGTTTGCTCTTGTCGGGAAATGATACATGCCTTCTTTTGATTTGTCTACCCTTACATATACACCTTGGTCTTGATTGTTGTGATTTCTTTGACCTTTTTGTTGGCACCCAAACCCCGAGCCTATCTACTTGTTCTAAATTGTTCTCTTTTGGCCCTTTACTCCTTAAGCACTTTAATTGATAATGTGATATTATTGTGGAGTTGTGGTTGAAATATTGTGAGGTTTTTGAGTGGAACCAATAAGGGGAATATGTAATGAATTGTGTAGTAGTTGTTTATGAGCATTGGCTAGGTTGGAAAGTAATGAATATAAAAAGAAAACAAATGAAAAAAAAGAGCAAAGTTGAAAAGAGAAAAAAAATTTTGGAAAAAGAAATAAAGAGAGAAGAATATCCATTCCTTGCTAGTATGTGCTTAAAAGAAAAAATTTGCTACTTGTTGAAAAGGTGTGTGTAAAATTTGTTGGTTGGGTGAAATGATTGGTTTTGATGAGATTTGTACTTAATTTGTATTGTGATGTATTAAAGTGCTTAGGGAGGTAGTCACTATTACCCATATGTATCCTACCAGCCTCTTAGCGTACATTACAACCTTTTTAAAGTCCTAGTTAATCCCGATTGGAGTGAGCTTACATTAGTGGAGTCCTACACTACGGGCAAGCCTATGGTACATCGTGTGTGACATGTGAGATTTTCATGAGAGTGAGTGAATTCTTTCTATGTTATTGTCCCCGTTCTATTCTTGATATTCATTGTTGTGTGTGATATTTGGGGGACACTTTCTTACTTCATTTTGGTGAGGGCACATGGTTTGCATGAGATAGGTGAAGTCGCGGCTTCTTGGTTGGGTAGATATGTGTGATTTTGTGGGAGCATGGTTGCAATGAATTGAGTTTATGCATTTGAGTTATCTTGGGGTGGTTGTTCTCATGTTTTGAGTTTGATAAATTATTGGCATGTTTGTTGGATCCATAGTAGTCATGTGTGCATTTGTTCAATGATCGGTATCAACAATAGTCATAGGCAGACCTGTTCTGCCTAGATTGGGAAGTTAGTTGTGACTTGCTCGAGGGCGAGCAAAGGTTCAAGTGTGGGGTGGTGATGTTTGACATTTTATGCCTTATTTCCTTAATATTTCCTCACGTTTGAGCATTTTATTCGCCCGTTTTCTAGTTAATGAATGTGATTTTGACTGATATTGTGTCGCCTGTGTGTAGGTCGCTATGAAGTGTAATTGGAGTTTTAAAGAGCATGATCGAGCAAGAAAATATTGGATTTTGATTGAGTATTGGATCGAGCACACGAAGGCATGACACGACGAGAGCTGTGGAGCAAGCCAAGACAAATTAAGCCTGGCGCTTTGAGAGGCGCGCCAGTTTCTGGCGCTTTACTCAGCGCGGGGCGTGGCCAAGGCGCCTGGATTTCGACGGGTTCTGCTTGTTTCAGCGCGTTCGGGGGCGCGGGGCGCCAGTTATAGCGCCCCTGGAGCATTTTTGGACTTCCTATTTCGTCTAGGCTTAGGTGTAACTTATTACTAGGCCTTTGTAAACCCTATAAATACTCTTTTACTTAGTTTTTGATAGGAGTTCAGACTTTGGAGCAATTTGAGAGCACCATACTTCATTGAACAAGGGTTTATTCCTAATCTTTCATCTATTTAATTATTTACATCATTATTTCATCAATTCATTGCCTTGTGATTATGAATATGCGTGGCTAATTCTTATGTTCTAGGGTTAGAGTATTTCATGAAAGTTGATGTTTGAAGATTGATTCCCATTAATTGAATCCCATAACGGGTTACTTATTCTTTCTTGATTTCACTTGCTTAATTATTAGAGCTCGATAATTATGCATTATCTATGGTTTTTAGATTGAACTCGAAAGAGGAAATTTAATTACGTAATAAGAAAGAGTAGGACTAGTTTGTGAACCCGGGCATCGGGGAACCAATTTGTGAGTAAGATAGACATATACTTGCTCTCGTAGTTTAACTAATTACAGAATTCGTTAATGCGTGCACGTGATTCAACCCATAGACATATAGGAATTGAAGTAGCCTGCATAGACTGTGAAGAATCGAAAGGTTTTCATGGGTACATTTACTCTGTTAGTTAGTAACCCGGGATTTAAGAAGTGGAATCAATTGGAAAACTCAACTGGATTGTTCGTAACTCTAACCATGGACCGTCTCCTTAATATTGTTAACAACCAAAGTTTGCACCGTTGTTTGACTAAACTTCCATCATTTTAGTTACTGCTCTTTAGTTACTAAAACTCTCATTATTGGAAAAGATCCCTGAATAGTTGTTAGAAATTGTTTGTTACGCGTCAGTCTGAATAGTCCTTGTGGGAACGATACTCTACTTATCCTTTTATTACTTGTCGACCACGTATACTTGCGTGTGCGTTGGGAGCAACACGACCTACCAAATGTTGGTGCGTCGAGTGTTCAAAGATTACATCGGCAAAACAATGGAGGCTTACATAGATGAAATGCTAGTGAAATTAATTCGGTTAGAAGATCACTTGAATCATTTGAGAGAAGCTTTTTAAATTCTAAGGCACTATTGTACGAAGCTAAACCCTGAAAAATGTGCTTTTGGGGTCGGCTCGAGTAAATTCTTAGGGTTTATTATCTTTGAATGAGGCATCGAAGAAAATCCTGGTAAAATAAAAGCTATACAAGAAATTCCCGAGGATTTGACGAGCCCAAAAAAAGTTCAGCGTTTGACCAGTCGGCTTGCCGCTCTGAGTAGATTTATCTAGAGGTCATCTGAGCGGTGTCATAGGTTCTTTTCTGTCTTGAAAAAGAACACAACTTTTGAGTGGACTTCCGAGTGTAGAGAAACATTGAAAGAGTGAAAGCATTACTTGGCGAACGGCCCACTACTCGCCAAGCCAAAGGACGGGGAGACACTGTTGGTGTATTTAGCTGTCTCCGAAGTGGCAGTCAGTGCAGTGTTAGTTCGGGAAGAAGATGGGAAGCAACAACCAATATATTATCTCAGCAAGACTCTTCTCGACGCTGAAATAAGGTACCCTCACTTAGAGAAACTAGCACTTGCATTAATTATGGCAACTCAGAAATTGCGCCCTTATTTTCCATGCCATCCCATAGATTTTGTTACAACCTTCCCCTTTAGAACAATACTACATAAGCCTGAATTGTTGGGGAGATTATCTAAGTGGGCAGTTTATCTAACTGAGTATGATATTGTATATCAGCCTCGATCTGCCATAAAATCTCAAGTGTTGGCAGACTTTGTGGATGATTTCAGTGTTAGGATACTTCCCGAGGCAGAAAAAGAAAATCTGCTCTCCAGGGGTCCAGACCCCGGAGTGTGGAAACTTTTTAATGATGGTGCAACGAATTCCAACGGCTCGGGGCTCAGAATAGTGCTTGTGACTCCAACTGGGGAAAGGTTGAGGCACTCAGTAAAATTTGGAAAATTGACTAACAATGAAGCTGAGTATGAGGTTGCAATAGCGGGCTTGGAGTTAGCTAAGAAAATGGGGGCTGAAAAGATCTAGCTAAAAAGTGACTCACAGTTAGTGGTGAATCAGATCCTCAGTGTTTTTCCGGCTCGGTAGCCCAGAATGAAGCAATTCGTCATTGGAGCACAAAAAGCCCTCGGAGAGTTCCAAGAATGGAAAATCCAGCAAAGTCCTCGTGAAGAAAATGCCGAAGCCGATGCTTTGGCTAGCTTGGACTCGATTATCAAAATCGGGGATTGATGCAGAAGTTCGGGTACTCACATCCGCGGTGGAAAAAATGAAGTTGGAGGTAAATGCAGTAAATAGGCATTGGGATTGGCAGACCAAATTCAGCTTCAGAGGCAAGTTGTTCCGTACTTTCTTGTGCAAGGGAAATTATATAAAAGGTTTTATTGCGGCCCGATGGCCAAATGCTTGGCTCCAGAAGAGTATAACTATGTGATGAGAGAAGTGCACGAGGGCGAATGTGGAAATCATTTCGGAGGAAAAGCCCTAGTGCGAAAGCTCCTTCGAGCTGGCTACTACTGGCCCAAAATGAGTGAAGATGCCAAGGCATTTGTTAAGAAATGTGATAAGTGTCAAAAGCGTGCCTCGTTGATTCACCAACAAGCGGAGTCGTTGCATTCGATTGTGTCGTCGTGGCTGTTTATGAAATGAGGAATGGATACTGTAGGCCCATTTCCAAAAGCGAAGAGTGGAGTGAAATTTATTCTTGTGCTCACTGATTATTTCACCAAATGGGTCGAGGCAGGATCCTTTGCAAAGGTTCGGTAGAAAGAAGTTATTGATTTCATTTGGAAAAATATCATATGCAGATTTGGAGTCCCAAGGGAGATAATGTGTGATAACAACAAGCAGTTCATAGGTTCAGAGGTAACCACTTTTTTTGCCAAATGGGGGGCCAAAAGGGTAGTTTCAATGCCTTATCATCCCAGTGCTAATGGGCAAGCTGAGTCCTCAAACATGATAATTGTGGACAATCTTAAGAAGAGAATGGATGAAGTTAAAGGTTCGTGGCCCGATGAGTTGCCCGGGGTATTGTGGGCAATGAGAATGATTGAAAAAAATAGCATTGGGGAAACCCCGTTCTCCTTCGCCTATGGGATCGATTCATTGATTCCTGTCAAGGTTGGTGAATCCAGCTTTCGATATGTTAATGCATCCAAGAAGTCGACTCAGCAGGTTATGCACGTAGAACTGGATTTGCTTAAAGGATGAAGGGAAATGGCTTTGGTTCGGTTGGCTGCCCAAAAGCGAGAGATTGAAGCCTACTTGAATAAAATTCAGAACCTTTAAGGTTTGTGATTATGTCTTGAGGGCTTGAAATCATACGAAAAAGGAAACGAAAGCAGGTAAGTTGGCTGCTAATTGGGAAGGGCCCTATCGAATTAAGTCCATCACAGGAAAAGGATCGTATCAACTCGAAGACCTCCGAGGCAATAAAAAGCCTTTAAATTGGAATATCTCCAACTTAAAGCGCTATTATTTTTTACGTTGAGGTGCATTACCCTTCGTCAAGTGTAATCCTTCACCCACGACATCGAGTTGTCAGTACTCCAGTGCTTGGGTTGGCCGATAGCGATCCCTCATTTTTCTTCGCTTGCCTTTTCAGGAAGCAAGGAGAACAATACATAGTGCTCGAGTCTTCATTCTTTACACCCGACCACTATGGGAATGCAAGGAGAGTTAGCTCAAAGCTCAGCCAACTTTCGACTCATCACATAACCGGGGACTTCGAACAAAACCCAAAGACTAGCTATCCATTCACCGGGGACTGTTCCCTTAAGAGTTAGCCTAATTATTTGTCGCCCGAAGTGGCTTTGTAATAAGAAATTGCCTAAGTCTCAATATGAGTAAGGGCTTATGTAAATTGCCTCGAAACTCATTAATGGAATAAAATTTGATTCATCTTCTTTTTTATCCAATGCATGAAGGCCAGATTTTATGCCTAGGCTCGAGAACGAGACGTCGTTCTAAGCTAGCTTACGTTCAAATTTATCCAAGTCTTGCAAGCAAATATTCAAGTGACATATCAAAAGCTTAAAAAAAAAACAAAGCAAAAATTAACACTGAGGAAACACTCAAATTCATTAAAAGGCTCGAAGGCCGGCATGAAAATATTTACAACGGCTCAGGGCCTAAGCAAAAACAAAAGGTACATTGACAATACATCACTCATCGGCCCTAGAAGTGGAAGCATCAAAACCTTCATTCTCTTCCTCCTCATCGCTCAAACTTTCACTGCTCGAGGGGAGTTGGTTCAACAGTTGCTGGGCCTTCACGGCGTCGCTTTAAGCCTTAGCTATCTCTGCATCCAGATCCGCCCCAGCTTAGCATTGTTCAAAGGTCGTTAACTTCGTTTAGATGATAGCCCACTTCTTGTCAACCTTAGCTCTTGTAGCTCTCATCTTCTTCCTCGATGAAGAAGAAGCTATTTTACCTCGAATAGTCATCATTTCAGCGCCAAGACACTCCTTCTCTGTAGCTAGCTCGTTCATCTTGAGGGAACATTCATTCATTTTAGAGTGATATTTCTCAGCATTCTTTGAGATGGTAGCTTTGGCTTCATCAGTTACCTTCTTTAGAGCGGTTGCTAGTTCGGCCGTGCAAGATTCCTTCAAAGCGGCCATTCTAGCTTCGACAGAAGATACAGCCTCATGAGTTTTGGCTGCCTCGAGGTCAGACTTGTCAGTAGGCATTCGAGCGTCATCCAACTCAATCCTAACTTCAACAAGTCACTTCTCTAAGTTGACTCTTCGAGATTGGAGGTGATACGAGGTAAAAATGCGGAAGCAATAAAGTAAAGATAAAAGCGAGGCGTGGATCGAACGATTACCTAAGTAGCACTGAAGAACTTGTTCTGATATACCTCGGGTGAATATCAAGGAACATCTACACTAAGCAGCTATCCTCGAGAGACACTCGGCTCTCGCAAATAGAATGATCTAGAAAGGATTGAAGTTCAACTTGGAATCCACCAAGTGAAATCAAGCCAGCAAAAGGGGTTTTCATTGAAGAACTCTCAAGATTTCAAGTTTCATCATTCAATATTCATGGTTTTCTAATGAAATAAAAGACCTAAGGGAGGCCTTTATAGTCTTCTTCTATGCATAATGAAAGGTCCTAAATACCCCCAAAGTGGGTTAAAATAATATAAGCCACATATGGCTAAAGTAGGAATTACACATAAAAAATAAGGAAAATCCCGTCATGCTAACACAGGGGTAGGCATTCCGCCCACCCCTCTAGGCGCTCCGCCTGTTTCAACTCTTCTGAGAGTGACTGCATAGTGGGCGGTCCGCCCATTTGCAGAGGCGGTCCGCCCATGAGGAAATCCAGAGGCTTGCACTTTGTGTAGGCGGTCCGCCTTCTTGAGTAGGCGGTCCGACTCTTCTTGGGAGGTGTGGAGACGACTCAAAATGGGCTCTAGGTGTTCCTCCTTGGTTCGTAATCGGTCCTCCCTCGATGGTGCTCAAGTTCATGACTTCAAATCACTCTCGAATCCTCCTCCATAGTCCTTGACTTCTATTCTTTGTGCTCTCGAGCTTGGCTCTTGATGGTTGGCGCTCTGGCTCAATTTTCCCCGTATCATCCTCCCCTTCTTGGAAGGATTTCTTCCTCGAAATTAAATTATCAAGACCTACAATTAAAGACAAGCACAACCAAAATTTCCTACTATGAAAGTAGGTGTGCAAATGGTGTGGAAAACACACTCTTGTGATAGAGCCAAGCATCAATACTAATTAAAATGTTTATGTCTCCAAAGAAAATAATAAGTACTTGAGTCAACACCGAATGCACTCAATACAATAAAAAGCAAAGAGATTAATAGGACACGGAACATACAAGATGTAGCAAGCAAATTCCCTACGACTCTTAAGCTCATGACCAACACACCAAACCTTCAATGCAATATTTTCATAATGTGGCACAATGGTTTTGGCATGCTCAATTCTCAAAGTATGATCAACATGTGGGATGGAGTAGGCAAAATAATTCAATCTACAACTAGCATCAGTTGCTCCACTCCTCTTCTTAAAAGCTCTCATACTCACACTAAGAGATGCCTCCTCACCTCCAAGTTCATCCTTAAGACAACCCTCCTCACAATGTTAGCTCTCAAGGAAGGCATTAATAATAGCTTCTTCATCATCATAACCCGAACCAACAAAAGTAGGGTCACTAGAAGAATCATCTACCTTACTCAAAACTTCAAACAAAGAGTTTTTTATGGGATCAAATCCATTACACCATGGAGGTTCCAACTCATTCTCGACTCTAGTTCGATACAAATCAGCACCACAAATAAAGATGCCCTCAAATAAAGGATTAGTAAAAGTACACATCCTATCCTCATGATCAGGCAAAGGTGAAGTATCATAACTAGGTTCATCACCCACACTTGAGGAGTCATCATAAACAACCCTTCCTATTTCATGCAATAGGGACTCTTTAAGGTCACTACTACCCTCACTATAACACATAGGTCCACCCAAAGCAATCAAATCAACAAGGGTATGATCACACAACTCATCTTCCCCTTTGTTAAAATTGGTGGTGTGTCATAACAAGGTTCACAAGAATAGTGAACTACCACTTCTATTCATTGAATACCGGGCCCACATCATGATGTGGCCTATCAATCCTCTCAACTAGTGGTTCACATGCACACACAAGTTGACTAATATATTCTATGCTAGGTGTAAATTCAATAGATGCCCTACAAACATCAACTAGAATTGAGTCCTCACAAGGCAAGGAACTAACATGTTCATAAAAAGGTGAAGAAACAATTACACTTGAGTTGCTTCCTTGAGCACTCATAGCACTTGAAGTATCATGTTCAACTTCCTTTTCATGAAGCTTATAATGAAGATCTTCATCTCCTTGCCTTCTTTCCAAAGCACATGGTTGAGACTCCATTAGCTGGCTTCCAAGAGTACTTACACATAAGCCAAAACAAGTAGAAGAAGAAGAAGATAAAACATGGTTAGAACAAAGGGTGTCCTCACTCTCATTTTGTCTTTCCTCTCCTCTCCTTTATTTCACTTTTCTCTCAAGGCTAAGTGTAGATTTGGGTGACAATCCACTCACATCACTCACCACTTCCTCTCCTTTTTGCACTTTAGGATTGTCACCGGTCACTCCCTTACTCCTCTCTATCTTTTATCTCTCATTTTCAAGAGCATTGGGATGAGGCCCAAGAATGCCTTCACCCGGAGTAGGTGGACCCAAAAAGGCATAACAACAAGATTCATGGCTTCGGGCTCCTTCTCCATGGGAGATTTAGCTTTAGCCATCTTTTTCAACTCCCTCATATGCCTATAGTCATTACTTACTTGCCTCGGCATCAAGGGCTTGAGTACATACATCTTGCTCACATGTGTAACCGTGTAATAGTTGGTTCGACCATCATGAACTACACTCCTATCATATTGCCATGGCCTTCCAAACAAGAGATGGCAAGCTTGCATCGGTACTACATCAAACATCATCTTATCTCGATATTTCCCAATTCTAAACTCAATCAAGACTTGCTTCACCACTCTCAACTCTCCACACTCACTCAACCATTGTAATGGTATGGAAGTGGATGCTTTATAGTAGGTAATTTCAATTGGAAAATCAAGGATTGGGTCACTATATTAGCACAACTTCCTGAATCAATGATCATTGAAAACACTTGCCCCATCACACGACACCTAGCATGGAAAAGATTTTTCCTTTGTACATTCTCTTCCTCCTCAAGACTCATGGCACCCAAACTCCTATGTACCACAAGTGTCATGTTAAGCTCATCATCTTGGGGAATGCCCATTTGTTGGGGATTGCCCAAAGGTTGGGGATTTCCCAACACTCTATCACTATTGCCTTCTTTAGTACCCTTATAGACACTCGAGGTCAATTCCCTTTCAAGGCTCCCAAGCCTCAAGTTTATGGATTTCACCTCAGCCAAGAGGTAGGCCAAAGTGCTTACCGGGACCTTAATGATCTCGTCAACATCTCCGGCCATATACCTACAAAAAAGACAAAGAAAGAGGTTAGAGTAAAACCCTCACTCACTCCCTCCCTTTTGAATGTCACTCGGTACACTCAATTAAGTAGGTTGGATCACTCAAGCTTGATTTCAAAGCCTTCCTCGTAGTTGAAAAACCTCCTCACTCTCCGGGAAAAGTAGAGTTGATGGGACTCTATGAACGCTAGGCTATATAGGTGAGCACTTGAAGCAAAAATTTACTACGAGGCTTCTTTGAATTCTACTCTCCTATAAGCACGAGAATCCTAAAAGCTCAATAAACTAGTACTAATTAAGTAGGAATTTTACCCTCAATGTACTAGCTGGAAGTAATGGAAGCAAAAGGAACACGAAAACTTACGAATGAACTACCCGGACAACCCTTCAGGAGTGGGCGCCCGCCCTCTGTGGAGTGGGCGGTCTGCCTACTGCTATCTTCAGCAGTTTCCAACAGCGCGTTTTTGGTCTTTTGCACCCAAATTTCCAATGATTTTCAAGTTGTTTTCAATTCTAAAGATACCAAAAGATTATATGATGATACTAAATAATCGCCTAATTGGTTTTAACCCTAATCAAACAACAACAAATCGATTTTGATTCTTGAAACAAAGTTTCCAGGACTTTGAAAATTTTGGGATTTGAATCTTCAAATTTTGGAATACATCACCAAATTATGAAATTTTGGTACCAAAAGAATGGGAATCAAACATAGAAAAAACCCCAATGATTTTTAATATTTGGGTGTTCCAATCCAACAAGTTCCAACAATTGTTTTGTATTATTCAATTTTTTTCAAATTTGTTTTATTTTTCTTCCAAATAAGAACAACAAGAACAACTAAACAACAATCACAAAGATAAAATGGTACGATCGAGGGTTCATAAGAACAAAACTTATCCGTGCTCTGATACCAAACTGATACGGGGTAAAAATACGGAAGCCATAAAGTAAAGATAAAAGCGAGACGTGGCTCGAAAGATTACCTAAGTAGCACCGAACAACTTGTTTCGATACACCTCGGGCGAATGTCAAGGAAAACTACAGTAAGCAACTATCATCGAGAGACACTCGGCTATCACAAATAGAATGATTAAGAAAGGATTGAAGTTCAACTTGGAATCCACCAAGTGAAATCAAGCCCGTACAAGGGGTTTTCATTGAAGAGCTCTCAAGCTTTGAAGTTTCATCATTCAATATTCAAGGTTTGCTAATGAAATAGAAGACCTAAGAGAGGCTTTTATAGTCCCCTTCTATGCATAATGAAAGGTCCTTAATTACCCCAAAGTGGGTTAAAACAATATAAGCTACATACGGCTAAAGTATGAATTACACATCAAAAATAAGGATAATCCCGTCATGCTAACACAGGGGTAGGTAGTCTGCCCACCCCTCTAGGCGCTCCGCCTGTTTCAGCTCTTCTGAGGGTGACTGCATAGTGGGCGGTCCACCCATTTGCAGAGGCGGTTTCCTATGAGAAAATCCAGAGGCTTGCACTTTGTGTAGGCGGTCCGCCTCCTTGAGTAGGCAGTCCACCTCTTCCTGGGAGGTGTGGAGACTGTTCAAAATGGGCTCTAGGTATTCCTCCTTGGTCTGTAATCGGTCCTTCCTCGATGGTGCTCATGTTCATGACTTCACATCACTCTCGAATCCTCCTCCGGAGTCCTTGACTTGTATTCTTATGCTCTCGAGCTTGGCTCTTGATGGTTGGCGCTTTGGCTCAATTTGCCCCGCATAAGGAGGTCATCCCTTATTCGATCTAATTCATCCTTAGTTTCTTGTAGAATGGAGACTCGATGGGTCTCAATCTCGGCAGCCCTAATCGCGTGTATATACTCATGCAAGGAATTAACTAAGGAGTTAAGGCAAGAAAGGGGGCGGTAGAATTTAAAGAAAAGGTAAAAAGAAGAAAGATTCGGCAAAGAACGATGGGATTAGATGTTAGAAAGAAGGAAGAAGATGAGTTTACCTTGGTCCGTTGGCCCCTCAGGAGTAGTCTTCTCTTCTTTCTTTTCCTACTTCTTTCCATAGGATCCAACCAGATCTTCAAGTTCATTCAAAGCTTCCTTAGTCTCGGAGACTTTCTTCTTCTTGTCCTTCTTTCTCTTCTCCTTCGACGCGGTAACTGCCCTACTAGGGAGACATGTAGAAAGCAAGGGGTAGTAAGAAAAAGACTTTACAAGGACGAGTCAACGGAAGTAAAGAATGACTAACCATGACGCTTGTATACCCATTAGTTTTCGTCCAAGGCAGCAAAGATCGTCCACGATCTTTCTTCTCTTGGCTTGGCCTTTATAATGGCTTGTACCCAAGCAGTCAGGTCATCGAGAGGTGTAATCAGAATTGACTCGGCTGAAAAAGAGCAAAGCTAAAGTTAGAGGTAAAAGAACAATGGAGTAAGAATTTGTCAAAGGTAACCGAAGCAAAAACTTATGCGTTCGATTCCACCGCTCAGGGAAACCAGGTTGCGAGGATAAAAGGCTAGTGGGCAATAAAACAAAGTGCTCGTTCCATCCTCGATCCTCAGTGTCTTCGCCTTTTGTGATTAACGAGAATTTGCCTTATTTATTGAGTTGAACTATCCTATCCTTATGCAAAATATGAGAAAAGAGGTAAATGAAGTGATCAAAAGTGAAGGAGACACCTGAACTTTTGCTCAAATAGTCAAGGCATTGGATGACTCTCAATAAACCTGGTCCAATTTAATGCACATATTATAAGTTCGGCAAAATGTGTCCACCACCTCGTGGATAGGATGAGTAAATCCTATTGTGAAAGGGTAAGTGTACACAAAAGAGCTCCCATCTCCTATTTCGTAGGTTCAGCTCTCTAAGGTGGAGATGCTCACTTGAATCTCGGGGCCCCACTTGCAATCCGCCTGAACCAAATGAATATTGGCTTGCGTGATCAGGCTCGGAGTGTCTCCCACCGGTATGTTTCTATTTCTTCTAATATCGGTTTCATTTTGGACTTGCATCATGAAGTCGTTCGAGAGATCAAGCTTCGAGGAAATGACATCCTCGGGTGTAAGCTCTCTCAAATGAGATTTCTCTCTTTTGAGGTTTGGAGTTTCTGACTCAACATCACCAACGTTTGTGGTATTATTTTCTTCTTCACCGCCCATATCTTCAGTGTTGCCATGGTTGGCAGTGGCTTTGCATCGCCTTGGGATTAAATAGCTAGGGTGCAATGTTGCTTTTGTGATGTCATCCAACGGCGGAAGAATATTTAGGGGTATCAGAATGTTTATCAATTTATCGCCAACAATCATGGTGGCACCATCAGGAGTCATCTCTTCAGAAGGACCAGAGGAATGTTGTACAGAACGTGTAGCAGATATCTTTGGTGAGTAATTGGCGATGTTCTCAAATCAGAAGAAGTTCAAGATGTAACTTTACTGTGAAGGATTACTATTGATAAAAAGATTGAAAGTGAGGAGGAATGAGAACAAGTTGAGGTAGTTATAGTGGAAGGGTCATCATTACATTTGTATGGGGAAGAAGGAGCGAAAAGTTGCGCCCAATCAGCGGAGGGCGTATGTGATGGATGAGAATATAGAGTGACAACGGTCGGTTTTGAAATTCATGGCGCACGAATAGCCACGTCGGATTCCCGCCGAATTTATTCCACCCCTCGGACAATCCTGACTATTATCCGAGGGATGGGGGGACTATCTGTATTGGGTGAAAATTTACCGAGCCTCGATGATAGGGAGCGAAACATGGTTTGATTAAATCAATTGGAAACGAGCTCTCAAGGAAACTCACTCAGCCCTCGAGGCGTAAAAAACGGGCCCTGGCTACAAGTTACCCCTCAAGGCGAATAGAAGACACCTATCACGAGGTATATAACTTACCTGTTAGTGAAGATTCGCTCTACAGTGAACAAGCTCATATCTTATGTAACCGTCGATTGTTGCCCACGTATTAAATATGGAGATCATGATCAGACCACGACTGAATGTAGAGTAATAGCCATTAAGCGCAGTAATTGCTATTGTCACGACCCAACTTAGGACCGCAATGGATGACCAACACTAATTGTCGATCATCGCTAAACCTACTAATAATCTATGAATTATGAAGATGAGCTGGCAACCTAGTTATGAATACATACATATTTACTGAAAACATAAAGTCTTGAAAGATGACAAGGGTATCACATGCTAATATACATAACATACTGACTGCACTACAAAGGGACATATCTACAGGCCTCTAAGAGTGATGAACTGAATATGCAAAGGACGGGACAAGGCCCCGCCATACTCAAATTGGCTAACTATACACATACCTAAAGATAAGTAACTCTGAGAGTAAGTAGAGTGACTCCAATAGCTGATAGATGGCCTACTAATGTGGTCCAAGCATTGATCTATCTGCACGTGCGCGGATCCAACATGTCCCTGGGCATCTGCACTGTGCCATCTAGTCTGAGCAGCTACAAGACTAGTCAATAATCTGATGACATCCCTCGTTTCCTGTCCCTTACTATCGGGAGGAGGACTTGGAGGTATAGTAGCTACGGTAGCTGTGGTACCTCTAATATCGCCCTGAACTAAGGGGACCTGTGAGGCCTCAGATGGAGTCTCAGGTCTGGACCCCTCACTCTCATCAACCTCAGGTGGTACTCTACTGGTACCCTGGCCGGCAACAGCCTTGCCCTTTTGAGCAACTGTCAGTTTCTTCGGCGGCATCGCTGTATTCAAAACATTACGGTTAGATGGGTGAATTCTTAAATCATGGCCCTATCGCACGATCTAGAGAAGAAAGAAAAAACTATCCTGAAGTGCCTTGTAGCCTCCTGTTCATAAGTATGGCGCGCAACATACTCCTGAACAAGACTCCACTAGACACGGCCTGTAGACACCTTAGGGCTGAGCTGCTCTGATACCACTTTGTCACGACAAAACTTAGGGCCGCGACGGATGATCAACACTAATTGTCGATCATTGCTAAACCTACTAATAATCTATGAATTATAAAGATGAGTTGGCAACCTGGTTATGAATACAAACATATTTATTGAATACATAAAGTCTTGAAAGATGACAAGGGTATAACATGCTAATATACATAACATACTGACTGCACCACACAGGGATATATCTACAAGCCTCAAAGTGTTGAACTTAATATACAAAGGATGGGACAAGGCCCCGCCATACCCAAACTGGCTGACTGTACACATACCTAAAGATAAGTAACTCCGGGAGTAAGCGGAGTGACTCCAATAGCTGATAGATGGCCTACTAACGTGGTCCAAGCATTGATCTATCTGCACCTGCGCAGCATGAAATGCAGTGCCCCAGAAAAGGGTGTGAGTATGATATGTACCAACTATGTAAGACATGAGCATCTAATATATCATAGCTGAATGAAACTGTAAGGCTGGAACATAAATATGTAAATATGAGCTGGAAGCATAGCAACATAGCTGGAAATCTGAAGAACGTAGTAAACATGATCTGATTATAAACTGAAGTTTAGTTGAATCTGAAACTGAAGACTGAGCTGAACTATACTGATAAATAACTGTAATATGACTGATAACTAGAAACTGGAACTGATAGCTGTCAACTGATACTGACGCTAAGAACTGGTGGCTGATAACTGAGAATTGAGAACTAGTACTGAGCTAAAACTGAACTGTCATCTAGACTGGTACCTGTCTTGTGTTATGGGCTGTATCCCCCCAAATCAGGTAACTGAACATCTAAACTAGTACCTGTCTGGTGTTATGGGCTGTATCACCCCAAATCAGGTAACTGAAAACCTGAACTAGCCTCATGTATAATCATACAGTGCATACTGTGGCTATATACGCGTATATAACAAACCTGACGGGTGGTATTGGCTATGTCCCTCCCAGCCAGTGATATCTAGTCTCTCTGGTCAGACTGTGTGAATGACACCCGGTCACACTAGGTGTTTCAACTCCCGCCTGAACCAGAGGAGCTGTATCCACCAGACGGGTAGTATCACACGTGACCAAACTGTGTGTCCAATGTCCAGCCTCTATGGGGGACTCCAAATCACACATAACATGATCACAATATAAGCATAAGCAAGTATGAGGCATAACACATGTGGCAAAAATAGATATGGACTCAAAGGAATGATAAGAAAACTCTGAATAGAATTATAGACACACTTAGAACTCGGAATTTATCCAACTCTTTGAATTTCTATAAAATTTTCGGCAGAGTTTCCCCTGAAACTGGATGATCCGCAGAAATAGAACACGCACTATAATATACACGGGAATGGGTACCCGGATAAACTGATAACATAAACGAATTAAATGGATAACAAGATGAGATGACCAGACGGCGTAACAATTCCACGGCTGTACAGAATTTTTGGACAGTACCATTGTCCTGTATTGCATCATAGTTTTCAGGGTGTAGATCAAAGTTATAGACTTTATGGTCTTCATAAAAGTTTTAGATATATGTCTTAGAGTTCTGGGGATTCTTAAAGAATCTAAATATCAATTTTTCACAAGGAGTTATTATCAATATACGAACAACCGTCCAAAGATCAAAATGATTTTCCAGATTTTGAAATAGTTTGTCTTGCTGATTTGGACGTCTTTCATCTAGGATTTTAGTACCAAATTAAGTATATAAAAGGTTCCCTTGATGATATACAAGTAACCAACAAGAAACACCATGTTTGGAACTAAGAAAAGCTTCAAAAGTTATAAAATAGATGCCTTTTTGAAAGAAAGGTTTAGCCTTACACACCTTTGTTGTTTCTTGCTTCTAAACCTTATTTCCATTGAATTCCACAGCTTCTAAAGCTTAAACAAGCTATAATACAGAATTTAGGTACTTTACTTAGCCATTAAGTAATTCTAAAACTCAAGCTATAGACGAAATTGAAGATAGCGTAATGTTACCTTAATCGCGTAGAGCGTTTTGATGCAATCTGTCTTCAATTTCGAGTTAAGATTGACGTCCTTCCTTCAAAATCATGAAACTTGCTTCAAGACTCATGGAGGAACTGTTTCTCTCTTGATATTTCTGGAAATGACGAGATGAGGATGACTTTTCTATTTTATACTTAAAATATTTCAGTTTTAGTCCTCTTTTGCGCTTATGTCCCTTTTTCTGGCCTGACTTCTAATGCTCATATCTTTTTATCTGGACATTTTATGAACAAACTGTCAAAAGTGTTGGAAGCTACACTCCATGACCTTCAATTTGGTATGTGATATGTCCACAAAAGACCTTATATAACAGATAGAATTAACTGATGAAAAAGCTTTGTTATAAGGCAAATTCTTAGTTGGTTTTTCCGCAACTTAAATTCGATTTTTCCCAAAATTTATATTCAACATATAAACATCATATATGGTCATTATTGACTTAAAAATTACTTAAATTATTCTTAACATTTCATTAGAATGATATACGTCACTTTAGATATACGGGGTGTAACAATCTCCCCCCGTTAGGAACATTCGTCCTCGAATGTTAAATGAAGTATGTAAAAGCATTAAGCAACGATCTATACATACCTGAAGTAGTGAAGAAATGTGGATATTTGGCTCTCATGTCATTTTCTGCTTTCCAAGTTATTTCTTCTACATTATTGATCTGTAATCTGTACATCATCTACTGGTACAACTCTAGATGGATCTCCGACACATTTTCTAAGCATAGAAACGTGGAATACTGGATGGACCTCCTAAAGGTCTGCTGGAAGGTCTAATTCGTAGGCAACACACCCAACTCGCCTGATAACCTGATATGGACTAATAAATCTAGGGCTAAGCTTTCCCTTCTTTCCAAATCTAACGCCTTTCACAGGTGATACTTTCAGGATTACCCAATCGCCAATCTGAAATTCAAAATCTCGACGTCGGTTATCTGCATAGGACTTCTGTCTGCTCTGCGCTGCTAATAATCTTTTCCTGATCAAATTGACTTTATCAACAGCCTGTTGGATTAAATCTGGACCTATTAATTGAGGTTCGCCAACCTCAAACCATCCTATAGGAGACCTGCATTTCCGCCCATACAAAGCTTCATATGGAGCCATCTGTATGCTAGATTGATAACTATTATTACATGCAGACTCTATCAACGGTAGATGATCACTCCAGCTGCCTTCAGAATCTAACACGCAAGCTCTAAGCATATCTTCTAATGTATAAATGGTCTGCTCAACCTGTCCGTTCTTCAGTGGATGAAATGATGTACTGAGATTCACATGTGTCCCTAAACCTGTCTGGAATAATCGCCAGAAATTAGCAGTAAACTGTGCACCCCTGTCTGAAATGATAGATACTGGAATACCATGTAGGCGCACTATCTCCCTGATATAAAGTCTAGCATAATCCTCCGCTGTATATGTAGTTTGATTTAGTAAGCCTGTCAACTATAACCCAAATAGAGTCATACATGCTCCGCGATGCGGAAGCCTGTAATGAAGTCCATTTTCCCTGCTTCCCATTTCCATGATGGAATCTCTATTTCGTGCAACAAGCCACTAGGTTTTTGATGCTCGACCTTAACCTACTGGCAATTAGGACATTGAGCCACAAATTCTGCTATTGTCACGCTTCATTCCGTCCAACCGGTAAATTTGCTTAAGATCATGGTACATCTTAATCGAACCTGAATGAATAGCGTATCTGGAATAATATGCCTCAGACATAATCTATCCACGTAAATCTACAACATCCGGAACACAAAGTCTATCTTTATACATAAGAACCCCATAACTAGTAACCTGTATGGTAATTTCGGTTTTCCTCTGGCAATCTGTTGGTATTCAACTAGAACAAGATCATCATACTGTTTCTGTTTTACTTTTGTTACTCGACAAGTAGTGGTTGTGATATTAACTATAATTTCTGCATCATTTGAATCTATTAATCTGATTCCAAGCTGCCTAAATGGTGGAGTGCATGAGCTAACTCTCTTTTCTGTGGTTGTAAATAAAATAGACTACCCATAGACTTATAACTAAGAGCATCAGCAACAACATTTATTTTACCCGAATGATAAAGAATGTCCACGTCGTAGTCCTTCAGCAACTCTAGCCACCGCATCTGTCGTAGGTTTAGCTCCTTTTGCTTAAATATGTACTAGAGGCTTTTATGGTCTGTATGAATATCAACATGAACCCTGTACAAATAATGTCTCCAAATCTTTAATGCATGAATGACTGCTGCAAGCTCCAGATCATGGGTAGGGTAGTTCTTCTTGTGCTTTTTCAGCTGCCTGGAAGCATAAGCAATTACTCTTCCGTGTTGCATCAATACACAACCAAGACCGATTCGAGAAGCATTACAGTAAATAACATAGCCTTCAGATCCTTCTGGAAATGTAAGTACTGGAGCTGTTATAAACCTGTTCTTTAATTCTTGGAAGCTGTGCTCACAAGAGTCTGACCACTGAAATTTGGCTGCTTTCCGTGTCAATTTGGTCAGTGGATTGTTGCTCCCAATGCACACGCAAGTATACGTGGTCGACAAGTAATAAAGTGATAAGTAGAGTATCGTTCCCACGAGGACTATTCAGACTGGACTCCTAACAAACAATTTCTTAACAACTACTCAGGGATCTTTTTCAATAGTGAGAATATTATCAACTACAAAAATAGTAATTAAAATAGTAGAAGTGAATTCAAACAATGGAGCAGAAATTTGGTTGTTATAAGTAATAAGGAGACGGTCCAAGGTCAGAGTTACGAACAATCCAGTTGAGTTTTCCAATTGATTCCACTTCTCAAATCCTGGATTACTAACTAACAGAGTAAATATACCCGTGAAAACTTTTTGATTCTTTACGGTCTATGCAGGCTATTCCAATCCCTATATGTCTATGGGTTGAATTACGTGCATGCATTAACGAATTCTGTAATTAGTTAAGCTAGGCGAGCAAGTATATGTCTATCCTACTCACAATTTGGTTCCCCGATGCCCGGGTTCACAATCTAGCCCTACTCTTTCTTATTGCGTTCATAAATTCTCTCTTTCGAGTTCAATCTAAAAACCATAGATAATGCATAATTATCGGGCCCTCACAATTACCCAAGTGAAATCAAGAAAGAATAAGCAATCCGTTATGGGATTCAATAGATGGAATTCAATCTTCAAACATCAATTTTCATGAAATACTCTAACCCTAGAACGTAAGAATTAGCCACGCATACTCATAATAACAACACAAGGATTTGATGAAATAATGAAATAATGATGTAATAGATTAATGGAAGGAAGAAAAACCCTTGTTCAAGATGTTATGAGCTCTCCAATTTGCTCCAAAGGCTGAACTCCCTTCAAAAACGAATTAAAAGAGTATTTATAGGGTTTACAAAGGCTTAGTAATAAGTTACACCTAAGCCTAGACGAAATAGGAAGTCCAAAAATGCTCCAGGGGCGCTGTAGCTGGCGCCCCGCGCCCCCGCACGCGTCAACCCAGGCAGAACCCGTCGAAACTTGGGCGCTTTTGGGGTGCCCCCCGCCACTCAAAGCGCCAGGCCAAATTCCTGCTTTCTTCGTCCGCAGCTCGCGTCGCGTTGTGCCTTCGTATGTTCGATCCAATCCTCAATCCAAATCCAATCTTTTCTTGCTCGATCATGCTCTTTAAAGCTCCAATTGCACTCCATAACAATCTACAATTATATGACACAAAATTAGTGCAAAATCACATTCATTAACTAGAAAACGCGTGAATAAAGTACTCAAACGTGAGGAAATATTAAGGAAATATAGGCATAAAATGCCAAACATCAAGCTGCAAGGACGGAAAAACTCTCTACGAACCTTCTGTAATAACCTGTCAAACCCAGAACACTATGTACCTTAGTTGGCGTCATAGATCTGGGCCAATTCTTCACAGCCTCGATCTTCTGGCCATCTACTTTAATTCCTTCTGCTGAAACAATGTGGCTAAGAAATGCCACTAAATCTAACCACAATTCACACTTTGAAAACTTAGCATATAATTGCTAGTCTCGAAGTGTACCCAATACTAGGCGTAGATGCTCCGCACGTTCTAAGTCAGACTTTGAATAGACGAGAATATCTTCAATAAATAAAATCACAAATAAATCTAGGTAAGGCCTGAATATGTTGTTCATCAGATCCATAAATACTGCAGGGGCATTATTGAGTCCAAACGACATCACTAAAAACTCATAATGGCCATACCTAATCCTGAATGCAGTCTTAGGTATATCACATTCTCTGACTCTAACCTGATGATAGCCTAATCGCAAATCTATCTTCGAGAAGTACTTGGCACTCTGGAGCTGGTCGAACAAGTCATCAATCTTGGGCAGAGGGTATTTATTCTTGATTGTGACTTTATTTAGCTGTCTATAATCTATGCACATGCGTAGAGAGCCATTTTTCTTTTTCACAAATAATACCGAGGCTCCCCACGGGAAAATGCTGGGTCTGATAAGGCCTTTATCTAACAAATCCTTAAGTTTCTCCTTAAGTTCTTTCAGTTATGCAGGTGCCATCCTGAAGAACATACCCCTGATGGCGTACTGGTGCTGAGGAAGCAACTGCTGATCTAGCTGGCTGGGCTGCACCACTACTACCCCTAGTCGGGAAATCTCTCATGAAATGTCCTGCCTCGCGACAAATATAACAAGTATCAACTCCTAACTGACATGGGCCCAAATGGCGTCTACCACAATCTGGGCATCTGGGATATGTCTGACTAGTCGGTACAGAAGTACCACGGCACTGAAAATCCTGAAGTCTGTGATGCCTGACTAGCTCTGAACTGAGGAGGTCTATCAGATCTCGGGCCACGAGACTGTGGAGGTATACTAGCTGGTGGCTGGCTAACACTCTGCTGCCTACTCACTCCAGATGTCTCTCTAAATGAACCAGAAAATCTGCCCCTCTTATGTAAGGACCAAGTAAAGACCTGGAGGCTCTAGTTTGATAAAATCCCTAATCCTGGATCCAACATCTCCCTGGGCATCTGCACTGTGCCATCTAGTCTGAGCAGCTACAAGACTAGTCAATAATCTGATGACATCCCTCGTTTCCTGTCCCTTACTATCGGGAGGAGGACTTGGAGGTATAGTAGCTACGGTAGCTGTGGTACCTCTAATATCGCCCTGAACTAAGGGGATCTGTGAGGCCTCAGATGGAGTCTCAGGTCTGGACCCCTCACTCTCATCAACCTCAGGTGGTACTCTACTGGTACCCTGGCCGGAAACAGCCTTGCCCTTTTGAGCAACTGTCAGTTTCTTCGGCGGCATCGTTGTATTCAAAACATTACGGTTAGATGGGTGAATTCTTAAATCATGGCCCTATCGCACGATCTAGAGAAGAAAGAAAAAAACTATCCTGAAGTGCCTTGTAGCCTCCTGTTCATAAGTATGGCGCGCAACATACTCCTGAACAAGACTCCACTAGACACGGCCTGTAGACACCCTAGGGCTGAACTGATCTGATACCACTTTGTCACGACAAAACTTAGGGCCGCGACGGATGATCAACACTAATTGTCGATCATTGCTAAACCTACTAATAATCTATGAATTATAAAGATGAGTTGGCAACCTGGTTATGAATACAAACATATTTATTGAATACATAAAGTCTTGAAAGATGACAAGGGTATCACATGCTAATATACATAACATACTGACTGCACCACACAGGGATATATCTACAGGCCTCTAAAAGTGTTGAACTTAATATACAAAGGATGGGACAAGGCCCCGCCATACCCAAACTGGCTGACTGTACACATACCTAAAGATAAGTAACTCCGGGAGTAAGCGGAGTGACTCCAATAGCTGATAGATGACCTACTAACGTGGTCCAAGCATTGATCTATCTGCACCTGCGCAGCATGAAATGCAGTGCCCCAGAAAAGGGTGTGAGTATGATATGTACCAAGTATGTAAGACATGCGCATCTAATATATCATAGCTGAATGAAACTGTAAGGCTGGAACATAAATATGTAAATATGAGCTGGAAGCATAGCAACATAGCTGGAAATCTGAAGAACGTAGTAAACATGATCTGATTATAAACTGAAGTTTAGTTGAATCTGAAACTGAAGACTGAGCTGAACTATACTGATAAATAACTGTAATATGACTGATAACTAGAAACTGGAACTGATAGCTGTCAACTGATACTGACGCTAAGAACTGGTGGCTGATAACTGAGAATTGAGAACTAGTACTGAGCTAAAACTGAACTGTCATCTAGACTGGTACCTGTCTTGTGTTATGGGCTGTATCCCCCCAAATCAGGTAACTGAACATCTAAACTAGTACCTGTCTGGTGTTATGGGCTGTATCTCCCCAAATCAGGTAACTGAAAACCTGAACTAGCCTCATGTATAATCATACAGTGCATACTGTGGCTATATACGCGTATATAACAAACCTGGCGGGTGGTATGGGCTATGTCCCTCCCAGCCAGTGATATCTAGTCTCTCTGGTCAGACTGTGTGAATGACACCCGGTCACACTAGGTGTTTCAACTCCCGCCTGAACCAGACGAGCTGTATCCCCCAGACGGGTAGTATCACACGCGACCAGGCTGTGTGTCTAATGTCCAGCCTCTATAGGGGACTCCAAATCACACATAACATGATCACAATATAAGCATAAGCAAGTATGAGGCATAACACATGTGGCAAAAATAAATATGGACTCAAAGGAATGATAAGAAACTCTGAATAGAATTATAGATACACTTAGAACTCGGAATTTATCCAACTCTTTGAATTTCTATAAAATTTTCGGCAGAGTTTCCCCTGAAACTGGATGATCCGCAAAAATAGAACACGCACTATAATATTTACGGGAATGGGTACCCGGATAAACTGATAACATAAACGAATTAAATGGATAACAAGATGAGATGACCAGACGGCGTAACAATTCCACGGCTGTACAGAATTTCTGGACAGTACCATTGTCCTGTATTGCATCATAGTTTTCAGGGTGTAGATCAAAGTTATAGACTTTATGGTCTTCATAAAAGTTTCAGATATATGTCTTAGGGTTATGGGGATTCTTAAAGAATCTAAATATCAATTTTTCACAAGGAGTTATTATCAATATGCTAACAACTGTCCAAAGATCAAAATAATTTTCCAGATTTTGAAACAGTTTGTCTTGCTGATTTGGACGTCTTTCACCTTGGATTTTAGTACCAAATTAAGTATATAAAAGGTTCACTTGATGATATACAAGTAACCAACAAGAAACATCATGTTTGGAACTAAGAAAAGCTTCAAAAGCTATAAAATAGAAGCCTTGTCGAAAAAAAGGTTTAGCCTTATATACCTTTGATGTTTCTTGCTTCTAAACCTTGTTTCCATTGAATTCCACAGCTTCTAAAGCTTAAACAAGCTATAATACAGAATTTAGGTACTTTACTTAGCCATGAAGTACTTCTAAAACTCAAGCTATAGACGAAATTGAAGATAGCATAAGGTTACCTTAATCGCGTAGAGCGTTTTGACGCAATCCGTCTTCAATTTCGAGTTAAGATTGACGTCCTTCCTTCAAAATCATAAAACTTGCTTCAAGACTCATGGAGGAACTGTTTCTCTCTTGCTATTTCTGGAAATGATGAGATGAGGATGACTTTTCTATTTTATACTTAAAACATTTCAGTTTTAGTCCTCTTTTGCGCTTATGTCCCTTTTTCTGGCCTGACTTCTAATGCTCATATCTTTTTATCGAGACATTTTATGAACAAACCGTCAAAAGTGTTGGAAACTACACTCCATGACCTTCAATTTGGTATGTGATATGTCCGCAAAAGACCTTATATAACACATAGAATTAATTGATGAAAAAGCTTTGTTACAACGCAAATCCTTAATCGATTTTTTCGCAACTTAAATCCGATTTTTCCCAAAATTTATATTGAACGTATAAACATCATATATGGTCATATTATGACTTTAAAATCACTTAAATCATTCTTAACAGTTCATTAGAATGATATACGTCGCTTTAGATATACGGGGTGTAACAACTATTCTCATTCTTGTAGACTATAAATAGTCATGAAAAGATTATGTAAAGACATCCATAAATATATCAAATACATTTATTCTTTGTTTCTTAGCTTCTGTCTAAATTCTCTTTATCAATTTTCTTGTCTTTTACGGATTTGCTGCAAATAATTGCTAGTTAACCCAAAATAAATTCGATTTATTGTTCTAATCAGATTTAGGCCAACCAAGTTATTCGATTATCTTTATGGAAGTTGTGCTATTATCATGGCTCTTCATAATAGAGGACCTAAGAAATTCGATCAAAGTAAGGCATCACAGTTTTAATCATTGATGACAATGATAAATTTAGCATAAGTCCTCCTTCAGTCGTATATCCTAAACGATAAATTTCGAGAATTATTTTATGGAAGGAGAACCTTCACATAAAGAAAAAGAAAGAGGATGGGTTAGGTTAAAAATGGGTAAGTTAAAAGGTAAGATAAAAATTAGTGTGGGAGTAGGGGTTTAGAAAATATGTTGGGGGAGTCAGGGGTGGGGGTGGGGGTGGGGAGGCTATCGCATTTTTTTCCCGAACTTACAATATAAGAAATGAGGGGTCTGTTAGAAATAATATAATTTTTGCACCAAATCTCATAAATAATGGTACCTTTGAGTCCAAAGTATAACGGCAATGACACATTTTGGCACTATATTTTAACGCGTGATATAATTAAACTTTTTTCCATGGTCCAGTAACAATTTTGGCTCTTCGCCCAAATCATATTAATATAAAAGTAGGAATCCATCATGTTAAAAGTGAAAGACCAAAATACCCTTAAAATGTTGAGTCACCAATTTACAATTCACAAAAAATAAAAATATAAAAATACATTCAATTAAATTCAATATTATTTATATTATTAAATAAATTCTTTCATACATACATCTTCATTGAAACATGTCAACGGAAGCATTTTCGGTTCATCTCTTATATGCTTGGTCTTTTGATCTTCCATTGGTACTCTATATTCATGAATAGCCCTTTCAATTTCTTTATTGCACCTTATAAAAGTGCACATCCTCTTCTGAATCTCATCAACAAATTGGCTTACTATTTTCGTTTGGAGCTCCCCTAGCACTGGGTGAGTCAATCCCTTTTTCTTCTGGTAAATAACGAGTACTCCCTATTCTTTATGTACATAGTACCTTTGTTTTTTTTTTTTTTTACCAAAAAAAAATGTAGTTTACTATTAGCTGAAGTCAGCCTAAAAAAATATTCATTATATTGGGTCATAATAGTATTTATAATTTCGACAGTCCCCTTCTTCTGCTTTTAATTTGTTTCTATCCTCAAATTACATTATAGGCAATATACTTCCAGCAAATTGTGGTAATATATTTGCTACATTTGGATCATTTCAGTGAAGTTGAGGGACAAAACAATACTAAATTCTATCATTGAATGAATCAATAATTTTACACTTTTCTATCTATCAAAGTCCTATTATAGCTTGTTTTCAAAAATTATAAATATTTCTTTGTTGAATTTAGGTTTCTTTTGTCTGAGTCGTAGTTTTATAAATGGGAAGAGAAAAATGTCCTATTCTGATTAGTGTATAGAAAGAGGATCATGGTCACCCGATAAATTCTGAATAACAGTAGACATATTTGGACACTTTCCATTATTCGACTTATATTGCAATCTTACATCTCATATTCAATAATAATATTTGAACTAACACCATTTATTGATGTATACATATCACTTGCAGGTATACGATGGCTAAAGATTTGGGGCATGATATTTACATTAAATTCGAGGAGGCGAGACTTAGAAATTTTAGAAAAGAACAATCAACCTTAAGAAGAGAATTATATCAAGGCACAATTGATATTGTTATAGTCAAATGACATATAAAAAATAAAGCTTATCAAAAAACTTTGCTTCTGGCATTGTTTATTGGAGCAATCAAATTTCAAAAGAAAATAAAGTCTGATTAATAGTGTGATTGCTAGAAAAATGAGATGGAGTTGGTCAAAGTGTATGCCGTTGGACTATCTCTGTGAAATTAATATGCACCTTTATCTATCTGTTTCATTGAATACATGTGAACGAGAAGAAATAATGAAGATCGACGTCCAGTAACAATAAGAAAGTTTAAGTCCGAAAAATTAGTTGTTCATTATGTGAATTAAACTATGAATTAATTTAAAACGTGATTTAATTTTTGTTGAACAAGTATTATTGTTGGTGTATCAACCTAAATATCAAATATAGAAAGTTATAAGATCTCAGACACCATCTGTTTTGAAGGTATTTTTTCTTTGAGAGAAAAATTGTTGTCATGAACAGTGTCTCTATCTCCTGAGCTGATGGTACATTTTATAGTTAAAAAAAAAAAAGAGATTTTACATTGAGTATAGGTCACGTGACACCATCAGAAGCTGAATTTGCCACTTTTGAATTAATATTGTAGTTCTCCGGAATCGAATTTTAAAGCAAATTTAAATAATCTTCAATGTATGTGTTTCTTCGGCTTACTTAATTGATGATTATGTTATTTTTTTTAATCTTTCATTTCAAAGCTATTTTTATTTTTTAATTTAATTAATGATGTGCCAAGAAGTGCATTGTTTGAATTGGATTGGAACTTAAGACCGTAAGCTGTAGATTCTGGGGTTTCCGCTATAGCCGAACACTAGGGAAGGACTATTGTTTTTATAAGAAATAATGATATTATTTTACAAAAACGTATATCACATGATTTGGTCTCCATGTGCAACGCACGTACCGAAATATTAGTGTGTGTGTGTGTGTGTGTGTGTGTGTGTGTGTGTGTGTGTGTGTGTGTGTGTGTGTATATATATATATATGAATAACAACAACATACCCAGTCCCACAAGTGGAGTCTGGAAAATATATAAGAACACTAATAAAAATAGTGACACCAAAATATTTTTATTTCCGTTAATCATGCCTACATCCATGGGCATGGAGAAGGAATGCACTTATAGTAAAACAAGTTGCAAACTATTAACCTATCCAGCTCGGACTCAAGTTTCCATTAAGCAAGTTATTAACTTTGAATAGAGAAAAATTCAAAACACTTTTCTAAAATATCTCCACCTGTCTTGAATCTGCTAATATGATAAGCTCAACCTTTATCAAGTGTTTTTAGTTAAGAAAAGCTACTGTTTATAATACTTTTATTAAAATTTTAAAAGATGTAGATTATATGAAAAACTAAGATAATCAGTGTTTGAACTTGAAAATATATTATTCTTGCTAAATAACAAGAATAACTACAGAGATTATTTATATTTATGCCTAAAATTGGACGAATAGGTTAAACAAATAAATTTAATTGAGGGTCACAGACAATAAGGTAAATACAAGTAAAACAATATAAAAGCAGTAAAAGATATATTTTATTCCTTGAGAATAGGTGGATTCGTAGTGAATCGCTCAATGATGTATACAATAGAAGAGATAGGTATATATAGTGTTAGGTTTACTCCAATCCTAATTATGGTAAAATACTATGTTTATAGGATGTGAGCCTGATTACATTAGGCAGTGATACTGAATAAACTCTAACTAGAAGACTGTTAATTTAAGGCCGCGAGATGTGTGCCTTTCGGCCTTAGGCCCGTGCATGCTGAGTGACCCTGACTATGAGGCAGACGTATATCCTCAGTTCCAGATAACTTATAGAGTAAGTCTAGTCTCTGCGAGCTAGACTCGTATTCTTGTATAGGTGGTGTATTTTTACCTAGAAAATTTATACGGATATAATTACATACAAAGACCTAATCTATCCTTTGGGATAAGTACAAAGGATAACTACAAGATTTGTTTTCTATCATCCTCCCCCCCCCCCCAAAAGCTATGAGTGGGTTGGAAAAACATAGAGCTTGTCACGTAAAGGTATCAATCTTTGTTAATAAATCAACAAGTTGATCACCAGTATTTACATATTGAACTTGCAATGATCCAGTAGCAATTTACTCACAAACAAAATGAATATCAATTTCTATGTGCTTGCTACGAGCATACTGAACTGGATTATGAGACATATAAATACTACTAACATAGTCACAATAGATAGTAGCAAGTGAGAAGATACATATGTGAAGATCTCGAAGGAGAGAATGCATCCAAGTAATTTTAGCAGCAGTGTGAGCACAACGCGATATTCAACCTCGGCACTCGAACGAGAAACAACACTTTGATTCTTAGAGGACTAAGAGACAAGATTAGCTCCAAGAAAGAGACAGTAAGCTGAGGTCGAGCGGCAATTCAAACCGGCCCAATCTGCATCACTATAACATATGAGTTGATCAAGAGAACCGCCAGGACTAACCAACCCATGATAGTGAACCATTCAAATAATTCAATATGCGTTTAACAGCTGTGTAATTAATTTCTAAATGCGAGTGCATGAATTGAGACACTTGGTTGATTGAAAATGCAATATCTAGATGTGTAAAAGCCAGATATTGAAGCCCGCTTACAAGATTCCTATAGAGAGCTGGGTCAGAAAAGGGAGAAGAATCAGATGTGTGCAACAATATTTTAGAAGAAAGAGTAGTAGAGACAGGTTTTGCAAACAAAAGATTTGCACGCTGAAATAGATCTTGAATATACTTGGACTGACATAAAAATAACTACCATCACGAGTAGTGATAGAAACCCCAAGAAAATAATTAATGGGTCCCAAATTATTCATAGCAAATTCAGACTTAAGTTTTTGAATCAAAGAATTAAGTAAAGGGGTAGAGGAAGCAGTCAGAAGAATGTCATCGACATATAGGAGCAAAAGAGCAATGCCATTTTTAGATTTATATACAAAAAGAAAACAATCGAACATACTATTTTTAAAACCTATGCGGAGCAAAAATGTGGTAAAATGATGGAACCATGCTCGAGGGGCTTGTTTAAGCCATAAAGAGTTTTATTCAACCGACAAACATGAATAAAAAAGTCTAGGTGAATAAAGCCATTAGGTTGTTTAATATACACCAGCTCATTAAGAATGCCATGCAAGAAGGCATTCTTAACGTCTTGTTGATGAACAAGTCAATCTTTAGAGACAGCTAGAGTAAGAACTATACGAATAGTGACTAGTTTTACCACAAGACTAAGAGCCTATTTAGCCAAGCTTCTGGGGGAACCAAAAGTGCTTATTTTGTTCAAAAAGTACTTATTTTAAAAATTTAGGGTGTTTGGCCAAGCTTCTAAGGAAAAATAAGTGCTTTTGAGTGGCAACAGAAGCTGTTTTTCTGCTGTAAGGAAGAAGCTGAAAAAAGTAGCTTCTTGAAAAAGTAAGTGCTTTTGATTATTTGGGACAAGATTACCCACATCAAACATTCATATTTAATCAAGTTAATATCTATTTTCGTAATTTGGTAATTTTTTTAAATATTGGTCAAACATAAATTAATAACAAAAATACTTATTTAAAATTTGGTCAAACACAAATTTCTTATCTCGTAAAGCATTTATTTGAAAAGCACTTTTGATTAAAAAAATACTTCTGAAAATAAGATGATTTTGACAGCTTGGCCAAACAGGCTCTAAATGTTTGATCATAATCTAGTCCATGTTACTGTGCCACAGCCACTAAAGAACTTTAAACCATTCAACTGAACCATTAGAACATTTTGTTTTACTCTGTACACCCACTGACAACCAATAATATTAGCTTTAGGAGGAGGAAACACCAACCACCAAGTGTTATTGGCCACGAGAACATTATATTCGTCAGCCATTGCGTTTCTCCAATTAGGATCCTTATTCAATTCCTTGAATGATATAGGATCAAATGGAATAGAGAGGATGTTTTTGGTGGATGATTCATGAGATAAGAGTGAGGGAAAAATTTAAGGCTTAAGATTTTCCGTTTGGGAATGAGTAACCATATGATGAAGTTTAGAAGAAGAATGAACTGTTGAAGTAGAGTGACGTACTATAGGAGAATTGATTAAGGATGAAGTCAGATGAGATTGAATATTTTGTGGATGAGTAGATGGTTGAAAAGATAATAGAGGTGCTGATGAATAAAAAATATTTGGAGAACATATAGAATGAGGAGGACTTGTAAAAGAATGTAATTGTTGGACTCTTGGATGAATTACATGTGAGGACAAGTGATTTAAACTTGGAGATAAATTAGAGAGTTTAAATTGGATCATGAAGCAACATTAGAAGAAGGAGAAGACAATGGACTAATAGGAGACAATCTAGAATCCAACAATATTGGGATAGGAGAAATATTCTCACGTGATGCTGTTGAAAATAGACTAAAATTCAGCAGCTTAGGGACTTGGATATTATTAAGATTAGGTGTAGGATGACTACTAGATGGAGAAAAATTAGGAGAAGATGACAAAGATGTAACAATAACTTGTGGAAAAGGGGTAATACAAGATGTAGTTGGAGACGAATTTTTAGATGGAGAAGATACATGTAGCGGATATGAACAAAAGTTTGTTGGAGACTTAAATAAGATATTTGAATCACTAAGAGAATATGTTTGTTTTAGAAGACAAAGATATGGGAAAGACGCCTCATTAAATCAAACATGCCTGTAAATATATACCTTATTGTTAATGGATCTAGACCGCAAAATCTTTTGTAATTTAACGGATAACTAAGAAAAATACAATGTTTAGGACGAGGACTTAATTTGTTATGAGCTTAATCACTAAGATTCCGATGACATGAACATCCAAGTACACGTAGATGATCATAGGTAGAAGGTTTGCTAGAGAGAACTTTATGAGGAGTCTTAGATTGAGGTTTTGGAGTAGGAAGAATATTCAAAAGATGAATAGTAACATGAAGAGAATCAATACAAAATGTACGAGGAAGAGAGGCTTGAAAGAGAAGGCTACGAATCATATTTGCAAATAACCCCATGACCAGTGTAGGAAATGGGTTGTCGAGTACCATTTCCTACAACAACGCGATCTTTAAGGAAGAATTAAGGATACATTACCAGGATTTGGGGTCTTGTGGGAGGAGGCGCCAATATCTGCAAACCACCGTGCCTCACTAGACATGGCGTAAGAGTGAGGTGAAAATGACTTGAGATCAGAAATAAAAGCTTTAGAATAAAAACATGGACATTCACGTGCAGAACGGTTATGCTGAAAACAAAAATGACAGTGGATGGAAGTAGGGTGAAAAAGAGGATAAGGAGCAGGCCCAGGCCCAAGAATAGATGTGAGTGGAGCACTTGATCGGGCAGGGATCAGATCATGCATCGTTGTTGATTACTACTAATATGGATAACCCTACTGTAAAGAAGTTGTTCAGATTTTTGAACTTTTGGGTGCAGCATGACTCATTCCAGGCTGTTGTCAGAGAAAATTGGGCTGAAAACTTTTGCAGGGACCTTTTTTATAATTTTCAGTGCAAGTGAAAAAATTGAGAAAAACGTTGTCTGTTTGGAGCAAGGAGATGTATGGTGACATCTTCAGGCAGATTGCTACGCTAGAGGAGGTGGTCTGGGTATATGAACAGGAGTTCAAGCAGCATCCCACTGGGTACAATAAAGAGAGACTCCAGAGAGTGAATGCAAAGTTGATTCATTTTTATGCTCTGGAAGAACAGTTTTGGAAGCAGAAAGCTGGAATGCAGTGGTTCAAAGACGGGGATAGAAACACAAAACTTTTTCATGCTCATGTAAATGGAAAAAGGAAGAGGTTGCAGGTTAGAAGAATTCAGGATGCTACTAGTTCTTGGTTTGAGAACGATACAAACATAGCCAGGAGGCAATCAAATTTTTTTCAGGCTCAGTTTTCTAATGATCCGGTGCCAAATGATTTTTCTATACTTGATCACCTGCTTACACTACAAGAAATCTGCCTTTTAGTAGCGACTAAAATCGCCACTAATTCTTCAAAAGTCGCCACTAAATGCTTATAGTGGCGACCTAACAGTTGCTGCTCTACAAGCCGAAACTGAATGTTTTTAGTGGCGACTATTTGGGGTCGCCACTACAACAACACATTTGTGGCGGCTTAGCTCGCCACAAAAAGGAAACAAATACATGCTACCAAAACAAGTTTTAGCTTCGTCGCCACTGTAAGTGGACTTTCAGTGGCAGCTATAGTCACCACAAAAACCACAATTCCCTTTTATGGCTTTTTTTTGAGTCCACATTCAGTGGCGCCCAAGGTCGCCACGAATAATTATTTTGACAAAATAAAAAATATATATATTACTATTAGTTGCCCAGGAGTAGAGCAGTAGTCCATTATGAATGCAAAAACAACACCAAAGTCATTTTATAAAAAGATCACATGCTTTCATTACATTTAAAGTCATTTACATACATACGACTTCCTTTTATGTAAACTAACAATTTTATTAATCACCAACTAAACTACAAAACATAGCTGCTTTTACGGCTCACACAAGTGGAGAAATTTCCAATGCGATAATTTTTCATTCCCTCTCCTTTACCTCAAATACTCTGACCATTCCTTTCGCTCCAACAATAAACAAACTCTATATAGACCATCTTTACAACATTTAAGTGTTGTTCTACCTTCTGTTATTCTCATTCTTTTGTCTTCACAGCTCAGAGAACAACAGTAATTTGAGAATAAGCTATGCTTGCAACCTGTATGGTCAGTTAAAGGATAAAATCAGGAGTTTACGAAATAATTCAGAATATTTGTTGGATGCATTTGATTTCACTTACTTTATCAAATAGCTTTAGTAAGAAAGATGAGTAGTACTGATGTTACCAAAGCACTACATACTCTTCAAAAGCAAATTGGCACGTTTGATTTCTATACCTACTCTATATCTTAATTAGTATCAACTATATTTCTCTCTTAATTTTTAAAATGGTTAAACTGAACTATATTCATTAAATACCAGTACATAAAAAAACAAGTTAAATTAGACATTGTCAAATGGTAACTATGGAGGACACAACAACAATCTAGTAAATTGCCACATCTTCAGCCCCTGTGAAATATGCTACTAACAGCAGAATGTGATCGAATGCATCATAGCCAGTAAACAAGCTCCTTTTCATCTAGATCTCTTATTCTCTCCAAATCAACCAGAAAATTCAGCCAAAGAGTCATATTGCTACATTTACATTTTATGTCAGGACTCTAGAACATTGTCGTACAACAGTGTGTTGCACATATGAAATTTAGATCATAATTAATCCAACAACTTACAAAAGAAATAGATTCAGACATAACAAACACAGTTGTAAGAAACTAGAAATGAACTTTATTTTTTATTCTCTTATAAGATTAGATCTCAAATAGCACAAAAGACAAAACTTGCTAATTGTTCATATAACTTAAATATTCCTTAGAGATACATGAAACTTTTAAGTAGAAAATATTACCTTTTTTTCTTGAAAACAAGATTAAGTGTATCCTCAAATTGTCTCCTTATATGTTTTCTTGCTTTGTCTAGAGTAACCCGCCGCAACCTCTGCATATATTGAGTACCTTCATCCAACTATACTAAAAGAGCCAATCTCAAAAGCAAAATATAAAAGATCATTTTGCCCCAAGTAGAAAATCAGATTACATGTACATAATGTAAATACATATTCTAATAAATATTATTAGATAAGAAAAATCCATAATCAATAATAGAGGTATATTAATCATAATAATGCAATTACTATGAGGCTAACTAAGCCCAATATAATATCCTATAATCCAACACTTTTGACCTTTACTTGAACACAACTTCTAATATTTTTAATAAATAATATAAAAAGAATTCTTCCATGCATTTACAAGTACGGGGTACATAGAAAGACGAATCCTTCGACTTCTGTGTAGCAACTTACTACGGCTTTTCCCATTCAGTTTAATTGCCTTCACCATGCTTATTGAAATTTATTCCAACCTTTGGAATGTCCTGCTATTCAATTTGCAAACGTTATTGCACATTCATGCATGTCTGTCTTCTCCTCTATTTATTTGTTAAATACTGTGGACAATTTTGAGGAACATAATTTTGGACAATGTCCAAACTAATTCAATAATTCTTCTGGTTCCATCTCCAACAAAAGAATTATCGGTGTACACCAGCCACATTAAAGCAGGTAAAACTATACTCTATATACATTTTTTAAATCTCCCGTTACTTTTTATCTAAGCTTTATTAACATGTACACTATAACTTTTCTTGTGTTCTTGTCTATCACTTGAATATATATGATAGTTGGATAGCTTTCATATTATAATGAATTGATTGTCGTATCAAGACAATACCTTTACATAGCAAAAAAACAAAAAAGAAAGAAAAAAGGCGACTTAATATTTGGCCTAAGCAGTTAATAGACTATTCAAAAATTTCCCTTAAGCATTAGGCAACTTAATCTCAATGTTGATTGTTTGCTTATGATAATTATCCTCTAAAATGGTTACAAGGCACTTGCGAGAAAATAAATATAGGTGGGAGATACAAGTGTTTTCTATTCAACTTGGGGAATTAATTTTCTGAAGAATCTTCACCAATTTATCTTTTCCAGTGCCAATTTCGAAGAAAATTTTCGTAATGGTCATAAATTCAGTATAGCTATTATCACAAGGTTAAGCTTCTTTATTGGCCCTCTGATCTTCTCATAAGTTGTGTTACTGAACCTCCGCTTTAGTTAATTAGATATCCAAGAGCATACCTCTCCAGGATATCGCAACAGATCATTTATAGATTTTACTGTTAATGGATTGGTTATGCATTTGTCTAGAGAAAGGACTTGGAACAAATCATTAAGTTTGATCGACATGAGGTGACTGTATATTAAGATAAAATTTCTACTTTGTATTCCTCTTTTATAAGTGCCATTTTAATTTCTCCACATTTTATAAATGTCTATTTGATGAATTTGTGTTGCCTTTATCTAAGTCTCATTCAGTTTAATGGATAAAGAAAGGAGAGTTCCTTGTTGTGACAATGCCAATTTGAAGAAAGAGCCATCATCGACCAAGAAAGGTTTCTAGCTCTTTATGCAATTCAATCGTACCCATCGATGAGATTCGAATTTTAGAACTTATCAATTTATGAATACATTTGTTTTACTTATAGGTACATATGAAGAAGCTGTAGATTTTGGACAGGACAAATTCACTGAAATAGAAAAAATAAGGCTTGAATAATTCAGAAAAAAGGAATCAACCTTGAGAAGAGAATTATTTCAAGGCACAATTGACGTAGTTCTGACTGAAAAAATTAGAGATGATAAAATTGATAGAAGAGTTCTGCTTCCGCCATCATCTATTGGAGCATTCAACTTTCAAAAAAGAGATGTATCAAATTTTAATTGACAACGTGATGGCTACAAAATTGAAGATATAGTATATTGGAGAGTATGTCTTTTGACTTTTACTCAAGACATCTTAAGTTTATGCATGAATAATAGCTTTTGGTATTTAGAATTGTAATTTAAAACTCAATCAAGTATGTTTCGAATATGTATGCCTTACTATTTATATTTGTTCATAAGAAAATAACACTTATTAGTCGATTTCCAAGATTTTTTTCCATACATGATCTATTCTTTTGAAGAACAATAAGAATAGTATTTAAAATTCCTCCACCCATGGATTTGAAACTAAATTTGTTGAAAATACAATTGTTTTTTAATTTGAATGTTTCATACTATAATATTAAGAGAAGCATAGGCGTGTATATTATATACAAAATGTGTAGAAAAGCGGGAATCCTAAAGTAAAAAGTGAAAGACGAAAATGCCCCTAAAAATTAGAGTAACTATAATATTTTTAAAAAGTAAAATTTTCCTCATAAATTTGTATATTAATCAAACTAACATTAGACAACTACTTAAACGTAAATTGGAAGCAAGAGCAGTGATCAGATGGTCAAGCGTGTGTTCAAGTGGATTGCTTTCAATAAGGGGCCTTAAAATGCCTCTCCATATCCCCTACATTCAGTTTATAGTAATGCACTTGAGTTTGTTAGAAAATACTGAGTGTTGCAATTAATGATCTACTAGCCCACATTGATTACATAAAGTAATCTATGCCTTTTATATCCCAAGTTCAGTTTATGCTAATGCATTTTATTAGTTAAAGAAATGTATTGAGTACTACTCATTTATCCAGGAATGAGAATGTAGGGAAGCCAGTGAACATTTCATCCGTTGAAGAAACTGCTCATATACTCAATTCAATTGCTACTAAATCATTTTATCTTAAAGAGGATTCATCAGATAGCCACAAGATATAATAATATGTTCCATAATAAATAAGCCAAATTATTTATATAATAATGCATTGAATCTGTTACACTTCTACCAACTATCGAAACTCTTCTGGAAATAAGTAAACTTAAATAGTTACACATTAATTCAAATAATGTGTTTAGAGCAAACGAGGAAAAACACATTGTGTCAATATATATAAAAAGCCTTCCCTCCTCTTCCCTCATATGGAATCATACTTATTGGCACACAATAATATTTTCTTCCGTTGCAAATGAAGCCTGGGTACGTCTCTCTTTATAAAATGTCGAACTTTTTTCTAGAAAAGACTTTAAGGTATGACTTTAAACATGATATATACTGAATATATTGCCAATGAGCTCTCTGTTTATGTGCATTTGTGTGTCTGTTAATGCTACGATCTCTTTAACTTTTTTTTAATCAACTAATTTATTGTCTAATAATACTATTTGAATATTGGTCATGGATATAGGGTTCACGCGCAAAGCGCGTACCCAAAAACTAGTATCAATATAAAAATAAGATAAACACAAGAAGTACCACGAAATTCTAGGTACAATCCAAGCTGTAACACCTTTTATTTATTCTCTTATTCAGTAACTAAACTTTCATGAAATAAAGATAAAATCGGATCAAATACTACTTAGAAATAACAAGAGAAGCAAAACTAAAATCCTATGCACCAATACAAACCTCTAAATTATTAATTTAAGCTCAGAAAAATCTATTTCACTTTAATGAGTAATAGTTTTGGAGAAGAGATGTAGTTTATTCTAACATCAACAAGTTTGAAAGATAAACTTATTGATATTGCTGCAAAATCCAAAAAGAAATGTGTAAATACTAATGTCTCCATCTACATGTAATAATAAAAGAATATAAAAGATAATATGTCACTCAATTCTTGTAATGAAAGGTAAACAAATAACAAGAACATTACTGAAAAAACATTATTCTTCTAATTTTTTGAACATTTATGCAATATATCAGGATGCAAGTTTAGGCGGAAAACAATGAAAAATAGCAAACCACTCTAAATAACAAGTATAATACAGATTATGAACTAACAAAATGAACCAGATTCCAGGATTCTTCAATCGGAAGCAAACATACATATAAGACATGAATAGACGATATTAACTTAGTGCTCCTACATAACACTAGGGACACGTCTCCCCTAGAGTCAGTATCCTCTCCAGTGCCTGCCGTGCACATATAAAATTGTGACATCTGTCAATTTTAAACTCCAATGATCTAGATTTAGTAATCTTAACCCTTTTACTTACTATAGTTAAAAACAATCACAATAATTCCTAGTAATCAGCTACAAAACCAAGAACCCAAAAAAGGAATCTTTGTTCAAAATTGAAATCCTTTTAAATCAAAATAAAGCCTTGAAATGGAGTATCTCAATTCGGTAATCTTTGATGTTTCGATTATTTTTATTAAAGAAGATAGTAAAATTGCAATAGAGCAGGAACACTCAGTCTGTAAATTAGAGAAGTCAATTAGATTTTGCGTGTGCTAGCTGGGTCTCAATTTCATCTTCATATCCTAGTAAATTGTTTTCCATGGGAGTAAATAGAAATTATCTATATATTCTCTTTTTTTATTTTTTGAAAAAAGAAATCTCTTATACCCATCCCACAAAAGTCAAACAATTTTTAGTTGATAGACACTGTAATGCTATTTCTTTTTCATCAGCTATAATGGTGAATAAGTAATTGACGTTAATGCTAAAAGGCAAGAATAATAATGTTATAATGGTGGAAAACTCAAAATACATACCCATTGCACACTCTTGTCTATGATTATGTTTATAATTTATGGGGAAGTTGAGTTTTTAAGTACGGCTAGGTGAGCAAGGTTAGTAGAGTTTAAGTAGATTAATCTAGACCATAAGAACTTAAAGTGGACAGATATCACAAATTAAAATGTGTACCGGAAGCACTGCACAGGATCTTGACTCAGAGGGGATCCTCGTCCTAAAACAACATAAAGATTGAGTTTTTATTATCATCTAAACTTCATAGCCAACAACATCACAAGAAGACAGTCCGAACAAACAGAGCTAAAACCATGCTTAAGGTCAGATTGACAAAGCTTAAGCGCGTACTAACATGATTTTGCAACCCTAACAGAATACCAATTCTAGATTAATCATGCAATTGATAAATTATCTAACTTTACATATAAAAAAAAAGATTCAAGCAAAAACAATGAAAAGAAAATGATACGCCTCGGAGGATTACCTTTACGAGAGCTGTGACTGAGGTCCAAGATCTTGAATCCACACTCGGAGCAGACCAAGAACTCAAGAACGCGAATGGGTCTTAAATTCTTGTCTTAGAGACAATAGGGAATTGCTTGCAAGAAATTAGAGAAACAATAAGAACTTGAGGAAATCACAAAATGGAAGAGGGTTTATACAACCAGAATTCTAGGGGCAAGATCCTATTAACCCAAACAGATCTGAATGGATAAGAGTGAATTCGAATTTTTGTACCAAAAGAGGGAAAATTCCATGAAAAAGCAAGGGCTTTGAAAGAATATACCTCCAAATATTAGGATTCAAACATTGAGAAATAGTTGGATCTCGAACTAGATTGTTCCAAGAAGTAAAAAATCAGAGGAATTCCATTAGTCCAGCGGAAGAGGGGAGCACAGCGTTGGGAGATTTGAAGGAGGAGATGGGTTATGAGGGTTTTGGGAGAAAGGAGATATTTGGGGGAAACGATTTGAACAAACAAGGGCTGGAAGAGTGGAAGTAGTATGTATTTTTATTAGTAATAATTTGAGAAAAGGAATTAGTGGCAATAGTGAAAAAACGTCACAATAGCTTAACTATAGCTGCGACTACATCGCCACAATATCTATTTTGTGGTGAAACACAAAAAGTCGCCACAAATACATCTCAGCTAAAATTTTATCCAGCGTGGCGAAGAAATTTAATAGTTAATAGTGGCAATTTTAGAAAAGTCGCCACTAACATATAACAATTTGTGGCGAGTATACTGAAACTATCATATTTTGTGGCAACTTTTTATAGTCGCCCGAAAACCATCACATTTAGTGGCGATTAAGCTTGTCGCCACAGAAAGTTGCCACTGAAAAGCTGATTTCTTGTAGTGTTAGTCTTGTTACACAGGACCAGAATGTTGCTGTTATTGCTGAGCCAGATGAACAGGAGGTGAAAAAGGCGGTTTTTAGCCTTAATGCTGACTCTGCAAGGGGCCCTAATGGTTTTACGGGTGCCTTTTACCACGCTTGTTGGGATATTATTTGTGCTGATGTGGTTAAAATGCTAAAGGCATTCTTTCGCGGTCACTTACTGCCTCGTTTCATCACTGCTACTAACTTGGTTCTCCTACCTAAAAGGAAAGACTTCACTACCTTTTCAGACATGAGACCAATTAGTCTGAGCAACTTCAGCAACAGGGTATTCTCTAGGGTAATTCATGATAGGCTCTCTATTTTATTGCCTGGAATTATTTCACCGCAGCAGTCTGGCTTTGTGAAGGGGAGAAGCATTTTTGAGAATATTCTTCTAGTGCAAGAAATTATGCATGACATTGGGGGGAAACCGACTAATGTGGTAATCAAGTTAGACATGGCTAAGGCGTATGGTAGGGTGTCATGGTTGTTTCTGACAAAGGCCCTGAGGAGGATGAGATTTTGTGAGATATTTATTAAAATGGTCTACAGGACCCTGTATAATAACGGGTACTCTGTGCTAGTTAATGGCCAGCTATATGGGGTCCTGTAGACCATTTTAATAAATATCTACAGGACCCCATATAGCTCGCGATATTCCATTCATCCCGGCACCACTAAGATGTATCATGACCTTCGTGAGTTATACTGGTGGAAGGGAATGAAGAAAGATGTTGTTGAGCATGTGTCTCGATGCTCAAACTGTCAGCAGGTCAAGTACGAGCATAGAAGACCCGCAGGTTTATCCCAGGCATTACCTGTTCCCGAGTGGAAGTGGGAGATGATCATTATGGACTTTGTTGTTGGTTTGCCTAGGACTTTGAGACAGCATGACTCGGTTTGGGTGGTGGTTGATAGACTTACCAAGTCTGCTCACTTTATTACAGTGAAGACTACATATTCAGCAAAAAAGTTGGCTCAGATTTTTATTGAGCATATTATCCGATTGCATGGTACTCCACTTTCTATTTTTTCTGATAGAGGCTCTTAGTTCACAGCACAGTTTTGGCAGTCATTTCAGCGAGAATTGGGGACTAAGGTCAGCTTAGTACTGTATTTCACCCACAGAAGGATGGTCAGTCAGAGCAGACTATACAGATACTAGAGGATATGTTAAGAGCTTGTGCGCTGGACTTTGGTGGTCATTGGGATGACCATTTACCCCTAGCAGAATTCGCTTATAATAATAGCTACCAGTCTTCTATTCAAATGGCACCGTTTGAGGCTTTGTACGGGCGTAGGTGTCGCTCTCCAGTGGGATGGTTTGAGTCTGGTGAGGTGATTGCTTTAGGTCCAGATTATGTGCAGCAGACTTTGGATAGGGTACGGATTATTCAGGATCGCTTACGGACTGCTCAGAGTAGGCAGATATCATATGCAAATCGGAGGACCCGGGACTTGGTATTTATGGAGGGTGATTTGGTTTACTTAAATGTGTCACCGATGCGAGGTGTGATGAGATTTGGAAAGAAAGGCAAATTAAGTCCTCGTTTCATTGGCCCGTTTGAGATTATTCAGCGTATTGGTAATGTTGCTTATAAACTTGCCTTACCCGATTCGATGCCGGTTCATCCAGTTTTTCATGTTTCTATGCTTCGAAAATGTGTTCATGATCCTACTCACGTTATTGAGGCGAATACAATTCAGTTGGATGAGAACCTCGCTTATGAGGAGGTCCCGATTGCTATAGTTGAAAGGGATATTCGCAAGTTGAGATCAAAAGAAATTCCCTTGGTAAAGGTGCAGTGGTGAAACCGTCCACATGATGAGGCTACTTGGGAGATTGAGGAGAGTATGCTAGAGAAATATCCGTACTTGTTTGAGACAGCAGGTATGTGTCATGACGCTTGTTAGTCGAAATTTGCTTATGTCTTTTGTCTATTGTCTCTTGTGCGATGTGTGGGGCCTAGATTCTTTAAATGTGTTCTTGAGTGTCGTTTGGTTATAGTCCTCTTAACAGACTTCGAGTATCGTTCGAGGACGAACGAAAGTTTAAGTGGGGGAGAATGTAATGACCCGATATTTTATAGGTACTATTTTTAGTCATTCCCTTAGTTTTGTTACATTTATTTTAATTATTATTATTATTATAGAAAAATTATTTTATAAATTTTGAGTTGGAAGGAGGGTTAGATATATAATTAGAAATAATTATTGGACCAATTAGATATAACCATCATTAATTGGTATTTAAGTAAAATAATAATACTTGAGGTTGTGAGGTTAATTACTGAGACTTATCTGAATTACATGATACATAATCTAGGTTATTATAATAGGGGCTAACCGAGAGTTAATTCGGCGGTAGTACTGCCGTCTTTGAATTCGTGGAGACATCAGCCCAAAGCCATGAGGTATTAGTTTTATTCTCTTTAAGTTATTGGGGTGTTCTTAAAAAAATGGGATATGAGTTTCACATGCTTAGGCGTTACTAGTGGAGTACTCAAGTATTTCTTTGCTTTGGATTCAAAGTTATTGCTCTCATCCATTTTATGTAATTTATTTAGAATGCTAATGATTAGGTAATTAAAGGGAGCCAAATTATTGAATGGAATATTGTAAGTTAGTGAAATTTTCTACTGCTAGATGTTACTAGATGAGGGAATTGGAATTGTGGTCTAGTTCGTTTATATAATAGTTTAATAGGTCATGGGGGCAATAACAATGTAATGATGTTTGGCTTCGTGCATTTAGCAATGGTTGGGAGAATAAAGTAATGCTATCAGTGATGAGGTAATGATAATATTTAAGAAGAAATTGGAATGGTTTAAGCAGATTGTTAGATCCTTGGCATTATGCGCTACCTGGAGCCATTGTTCATTAATTTCGGTATTAATTTTCTTACTGTACTGAGGCACACCTAGTTTCTTACACAAGTAGTTATTATTACATTTTTTTTCTAGGATCAGGATTGGATATAATTTCATTGTTAGAAAGATGATATTTGGGGGAAGTAAACCTTAGGTAAGATAAACTACTTAGCTTGCAGTTGGTCTAATTTATTGAGTATTCCTTTGAATAGATCCAATACGTTCGGGTGATATTGCACGCGGTAAAGCAATTATCGAGTAGTGGTTTGCTTCTTCGGACAGAGGTAGGTGGTTCTATCCCTTTCCTTGGTGGAACAGTCCACACGGGATATTGTACATACGTTCCTTGTATGTGCACTGCCTTAGTTGTAACCTTTTACACCTTTTTGTTGTGTTTAAATATTTATTGTAATATGTGTTGTTTTTCCTGGATTGTGTTTACTCCTGTTTGTTGTTTAAAGTATTGCAAGTTATGTGTATGTTTGACATGAAAATCCATGATTACTTTGATATGTCGGAGTTGGTCCAATTGATAAGGTTTTGGAGTTTGTCCATTTGATAGCCTCGGAGTGGGTCCACTATCTATTTTAGAGTTGGTACATTTGATAGCCTCGGAGTTGGTCCACTATCACATCTTTTTGGAGTTAGCCCACATATTCTGCTGGTTTATTAATTGAGTTTAATTGTTGGTTCTTGAATGAGATTTATTGATGTTGAAATGGTGTGATTAGATGGACTATTTAAATAGCGAATTATCACATGTTTCTTTTTTCTCCCTCCTCTATTCTGTTAATTTATTGCTTAGACTAGTTTCCTGTCCTTCATAGGAACTAGTCTACCCACCTACTAAGTCCTTTTGACTTACGTTATTTTTTTTTTTTGTTTTCTTATTATCTGTTCGGGCAGATACGGTTCCGAGCACCAGCGAGCCTCGTGGCCAGAGTTGAAGTTTTTCCTATTGATCAGTGGTGAGCCAACCATCCTCATTCCGTAGTGGCGCACCTTTCCATTATTTTCATTCCTGTCATTTATTGTTTCAGACATTTGAGATATTTTATTCAGTATTTATCTTATAGATGTTCATGACTTATGGTAGAGGACTAGACCTTTCATTTGTGTTGTAATAAAAATCACAGTTTGAATTTTATAATATTCTTTATTTAATATTTTTGAGATTAAACGTTAATATAGAGAGTGGGTTCGCCCGATGGGGTTAGTTCGGGTGTCCGCACGACTATCCAGGATTTTGGGTCGTGACACTTGGTCCGTTGTATCATGCAGTTCCACTTGAATTTTTATGTGATGAGACCGTAGTGTGTGTCTATGAAGTTGCTGAGGATGGAGTATGGCTGGAGCAGCGCCTCACGGAGCTATTGTCTGAAGACATTGCTGAGCACGTGATTCATAATGTCAAGTCTCCTATTTGTCCTGACCAGAGGGACAAGCCTTTTTGGATGCTGGAGTCTCGGGGCACTTTTTCAGTCTAGTCAGCTTGTCATTTGGCGAGGCAAAGGAACAATTCCTTTTAAGATGTCGTTTTTCTTATGGAGGTTGTGGAAATTTAAGCTGCCCTTAGATAATATGCTAAAGAGGTGGGGAATTCAATTCCCCTCTAGGTGTCATTGTTGTCTGATGTAGAAACTATTTCTCATGTGTTTTTGAATGCGCCTGTGGCACAATATGTATGGAAATATTTTGGAGGTCCTGCAGGTCTTAATTTTGATGGGTTGCACTTGACACAAGTGATAAATTTGTGGTGGGATGCTCCTGGTAACCCGATCCTGAGGTTGATTTACCATGCTATCCCCATCTTTATTTTATAGAAGTTGTGGAAATGGAGGAATAATTTGAGGCATGGTGGGTCGACCTCAGTTCATAGGTTGGTGTATCTTGTCATTCAGCATATTATCATGTTGCTGAGAGTTCGCAGGACGAACTTTCAGTATGCGCCTGGTAGGTGGGAGGACTTGTTGCTGGTATAAAGGGATCATACGCCTAAGCTTGTGATGGCAAAGGTTATGTAGAGTCCACCTCAGGTGGGTGGATCAAATGTAATACGGATGGTACTTCTAGAGGTAATCTAGGTGTTAGTTCTTGGGCTTTTTGTGTTCGGGATGACAGGGGTGATATTGTGCATACTTGTGCTAGGGAGATGGATGATTGTATGACCACGAATACTCAAGCAGAGGCAACGACAATTTTTATGGCCTTGAGGTATGTGGTTTCTACTTCTTATGCATAAGTTATTGTTGAAACGGACTCAATGTTGCTCAAGAACGTAGTGACAAAGATTTGGGAGGTGCCTTGGCAAATTGTGCAAATAGTTGAGGAGATTTGGATGTTGATGGAGGGTATAGAGGCGGTGGTGATGCATATTTTTAGAGAAGGGAATAAATTGGCGGATTATTTGGCGAAATTGGCTCTTGATCAAAGTAATGTCATGGTTAATTCGTTTCATGAATTGGGTAGCATGAGAAGGAGGTTGGTGAATGGGGATAAGTGTAATGAGCCATACATTCGCACTAGGCCGAGGAGGAATATCTAGAAACAAGGGAGCTGGAATTTTCCTTTATGTTCGAATCCTTGTGGAGGAGAGCGTGGAGGCTTTTACTACTAATTTTGTTTTCTTTTTTGTAGGTACATTCAAAACTAAAAGTTTCATGGTGAAATTTAATCATGTTATTGCATGTGATTGGAATGGACCTATGAGAATTGTAGTATTTTCATTGGTTTTTTTCAATGTTGGTGTGGGTAGGAGATATGGTGCAGCTTTGTTCATTGTTGAAAGTAGCAGTGGGTTACTGTTGCAACATGTTTTGGATGTTATTTGTGTGTCCAGAAATTTAGTTAGCTCAACGAGCGGAGCCAGCAAGCGGAGGTGGAGGAGTGCGAACCTGGGCAGATTGTTGCTTGCCTCAATTAGCAAAGCTAGCGAGCGCTTTTTTGAGGTAGATTGTAAGCGGGCAGAAATTTGCTCGCTACAGCGAGCACTCAACGAGCAGAGTTGGGAGTATTTTTATGCGCCGGCAGATTTTTTGAAAGCTCAACGAGCAATCCTAGCGAGCTCGTTTGAGGAGTTTGTGATGTGGGCAGAAGTTTGCTCTACTCAACGAGCTCCTCAACGAGCTTTTTAGCAAGCGAGGGGTTGTTATGCAAACACAAGGGACCAGGCAGAATTTTTAACTCCTCCACGAACTCTTCAACGAGCTACTATGCAAGAGTTATCACGTCATTCTTTGGCTCTACATTTGGATGCTTCATGGTAGATGGAATGCAACAAGTTCAAGGATTATCTTCAAGTTTTCTACTCTTAGCTTTAATCAAATACTTAGCTACTTCTTTCACTAGTTTCTCATACTCATTAGCCTTAAGTAGTATGGTGATTCATGTAAAGTACATTATCAAAGTATTAATTTTGCTTCAATTAATAGTATTAGCATTATATGATGCTCAATCCAATGAGGTGAATGTAATGCTTGGGTATGTTGCTATAGTATTACTACTTAGGCATTACTTATTTTTAGCAAGTTCGTATTTTATTCATGATTGTAAAGATCGAATTTATTATTTTTTATATTTATTATTAATAAAATTAGCCACTAAGCTATAAGCTTAGTGGTATTTTGCTTTAAAAAAAGATGTGAAGGGAGGGCGAGGTGAGTAGTTTTGAGAAGGGCTAGAAAAATTTTGGTGAGACCCAAGATTAATACGACCTCTACCACGACAACCATTAGAGTTCTGTCCTTCATTATGGTTCTTACCATGATCTCGGCCATAAAAAAAGGTAGAATGTTGCTTAGCGACAAGAGCAGTAGCAAAAGAATCTGGATTGGTGATAGAAAAATTATTCAATTTCCTCATGTAAAAAGAGAAAAGAACGTGTCTATGCAAATGATGGAAGTGGAATCCTAGTAGAAATAAAAGTACTAACAGACATATAATCAGGAGAAAGACCGGATAAAATTTGAAGAACAAGATCAGTATCAGAAATTGGATTACCAATAGAGATTAGTGAATCAGCAATATTCTTAAGTCGATGGACGTAGTCATTGATTGAAAGATCACCATTCTTGAGGTTATGTAATTAGACCTTGAATTTGAGAGTTTAGAGCTTACTTGGTCATGAAACAAATGCTCGATTGCTAGCTAGACTTCTCTAGAATTGAGAGAGTGACTAGGACACAAAATATCTTAAAGGATTTCTTGGGAGATGGTCGCTTGAATCTAAGACAATACTATGACATCAAGTTGAACCCATTGCTGAAAGGCAGAACTGAAAATGGACGTACCATCTTACTTGATAACAGTAGAGGGTGGACAAGGGAAAGCTTCCATCAATGAAGTCATAGACACCGCGACTCTAAAAAATCGGTCCCTCCATAACATATAGTTGGTATAGTCTAGTACAATAGAAAATAAAATTTTAATGTTGGAGACTGAAGTAGCAATGTTGGGTGGAAGGACAGAGACGTGTGATCAGCAGTTGAAACTGGAGAGGAAGTTATTGAAGAGGATGAAGAAGAGGAAGCCATCAATTGTAGATGAGAGAGATACTACAGAGAAAGAAGAAACCTATGTGTCTGATACTATTAAAATATCTTTGCTTGATAGATAATAAGAACAACTACAGAGAGTTATTTATACTGATGAAATTACATACAAAGGCCTAATCTATCCTTGAGAATAAGTACAAAGGATCATTACAAGATTTGTATTCTATCAGAATTCATAAAAAAATTAATATATTTGACATTTCATACTCTGAACCTTGTCATTCTTTCAGTTGAAATGCGGTACTATATGTGTGCTTAATCTTCAGAGTCTAAAGTACCAACCCCAAATGCATTCACCAAACAGATTCAAGGGCTTCATGCCCTATCCCACAACCGATGTGGGACTACTAGTCTCTTCAACACGCCCTCTCACGTACTGGTTTAATTCATTTTTTTCAAGGGCCAAGCACGGTAAATTTATTTTTTCAGTGGTAGCGGTGAGACTTGAACCAAGAACTACTATCTACTCTGATACCATGATATATTTGATCCATGGACTTGGATCTAACTCCATCCTGAAAGCTAGCTTAAAGAAAGGAGGATTGCCCAAGCCATATAAAAGACTTCATGTATTGAAATCAACTTTTATATATATGATTATATAGTTGAGAAACATGCTAAAGGTATTGGAGTAAGGTAACAGAAAATTTGATCAATGCTTTGTAGTACTTGTGGACCTTTATAATGGTCATGGTGTGACATCATAGTTGTATTCGACCTATGAGTTTGGACCTAACTCCATCCCGAAATCTAGCGCAAAAAGTGGAGCATTGTCCAAGCCTTATAAAGGACTTCATGCCTATCCCATAGTAGATGTGGGATTGACATCAAATTTCAGATATATCATTATATAGTTGAGGAACATGCTAAAGGTACTATACTAAGGTAGCAGAAAATTTGATCAATGATTGGTTGTATTTGTCGACCTTTATAATGGTCATGGTGTGAAATTTTGTAGATGTTGGATTAAGTCGATGAAATTTCCACCATTGTAGGCTTTCATTGGTTGGTGTATTTGGACAAATTCGTGAACAATTTAACAAGATGATAGAATGAAAATAAGATCAACGTTATATCACACTATAAAATCTATACAGTGACCTACAATCTCTTATTTGTCGAAATCTTATAATCCTTGGGGTTATTTACATAACTATTCAAATTTACATTTCACTTTACACAAATATACGAATATTACTAGAGTTTCAAAAAATAACAATTTTTTTCTTTCAAACATAGAAAATATACATAAAAGGTGAAAAAAACCTAGATACCCTCCTACTTACCCGTCCACCTCCCAGCCTCCCTCTACTGTCTGGCGCCACTGCCGCGGGCAACGCCAATTGTCTGTCGTCGGCATTATTTTTTATATGTTTAATTTTTACAATTCTGTTGCTATTGTATATACTTGTATATGTATGTACAATAATAACTAGATATACAATTATAGAATTGATGCATGTAACTATATATTACTTGTATTTCTATTGTATGTCTATTGTATGAGCAGTGTATGTCCAATGTATCATCATATGTACAATGAAAAAATAGTGGACATATCATCCTCCCACCTTCAAACTACCACCAAAAGCACCATAACCGCCATCATAACCACCACAAAAAAATAAGAAGGAGAAGAATAAGAACATACAGATATACAAGCAAAATACAAATCTATATAAATTATAATTGTGACATACAATTTAGATACAACTGAAATACAATTGACATAGAGTTGGCATATAATTAAAAAAATTTAGATCTGTACCATATTGAAACGACGGAGAAATACCGCTGCGTTTAGATCAACAATGAAAACAAATCGACATCAGCAACACAGATCATCGAAGTAAAACAAAAGATCAGCAACTGAAGAAAGAGTTCATCGGAGAAGGATGACAGAGCAGTGGTTGCAGATCTCAAGTAGTGGTTTAGTCGTCGAAGACAGAGAGCTTGCGGGAGAAAGTGGATGAAGCAGCGGGTGGAGATCTCAAGTAGGGGTTTGGTTGCAGGAGAAGGATGAAGGGTTTTATCTTTGAAGAAGAAGTTGCCAGAGAAGGATGAAGGAGACAGTAGTTGCGAGAGAGAGTACTGCTAATAGTAGTGGTGATTGGCGGTAGCTGTTGTGATTGGTGATCGGCGATAGAAACTTGCTTGAAAAAGCTTTGATGCCGGAGAAAGAGGGAGGAGCGGAAGTGACTAGGTGAAGGAGATAGAGAGAGAAAGAGAAAAGAGTAGAGTTTTGTTTACCCACACTTTTTCTATTTGTCTATGTCTTTTTAGCATTATTAAAATGTTGTTATGTTTGGTAAAGTAGGGAAAATGTCTCTATATTTTGAAAATAAAAGTCTTAATTTGTATTATTATGTAATTTTTCCTAACCTTTATTTCAAGTAAAATAATTGACCCATTCATATTGCGCTCTTATAGGCCCTCTAAGAGATTTCCTTAAGTTTTAGCCCTTATAGCTATTGAACTGCAAACACATGCCAAGGAATTTGAGACTTTAGTTGAAAAGATTCTCGGATTACCAGGATCCGCCGGGGATTTTTGCACTGAATTATGACGATTGGAGCTAAAACTTTAAGAACTTTCTTATGGAGGTAAAAAATGTGAGATTATCGCTAGTGGCCTATTTGTGTAAATTTCCTTATACAAAGTGACCCAAAGAGAGACACAAGCCGATGTCTCCTTTCCCGGCTTCTCATACTTGATCAACTCCTCTTTCAATCTTCAACTTCACAACCAATTATTAATAGCCTCACAAACAATAATTCATTTTCTCCTTTTTAAGCTTTTACTTTAGAAATATATATATTACATGGCTTCCACAGTTGCCTTTCATTCTACACTTTTGCAATGTTACACCCTTTCATCCTCACAATTTCTTTCCTCAAATTCCCTTTTGAAAAAGCAAACACATTTATCCACCAAACAATTCAAGAATCTCAGGACCCACGCAACACCCTCTATTTTTGCAGCTCAATCCAATTTCTTCAAAGGTACTATCTTTAACCATTATAAACTATTAGTTAAAATTGTGCATATAAAGAAGACTTCCTCCTTCTTCAAAGGAGACAGGATTTTATTTGCCTTCATTGTCTTGTTTGGATGGTTGATACATATCGTTTCATAATGTATCATATTGTATTGTGTTGTTTTTGTCGTTTCATTATTTGGATAGATTGTATTTTTTTTTGTATTTAAAGCAACAAATACGATACAATACAATAGGTAACAACCATCCCAATGAGCTGTACGACGGTAACACATAATTTCAGTGTGCATTCAGACACTAATTTCATACTAATGTTTTTTGAGGTAGGATTTACAACGTTAATAATCACACATTTTTGTAATTAAATATTTGAAGCATGCTTGAGTAAAAAAGATAAACTCCTCAAGTGTAAGTGTCTTTCTTATGGAGCTCAAGGAGAATAAATTTCGATGCTTTCAAGCCTAGGATCCTTTTATATTGAGGGGTGTTGTTACGTAGGAATTCAAATAAAAGAGTTACGTAGAACGTCTTGTTTGAATGAAAGACTATATGCAGGGATAAAGTTCTTGACTTGATGATCATCTGATACTACTAGTAGGAATTGAGAAGGAGTTGAATCAATTCTGAAACTGCTGTCCCAGTAAAGACAAAAGAAGTTAGGTGATCTCTTCCTATTTGCCTAAGACTTGGTGCAAAAAGTTAACCGATACCTGTGCTGGTGGGGGGTAGCAGGTATCCAGTAGAATAGTTGAGATGCGTCCAAGATGAGCCACATACCACTGCTGTCAAAAAAGGTTTTAAACCGCTGGGTGTGTCAACCTTTTTGTCACACTTAAGCCAGTAGGAACTAGGAAGATGTGGAATACTTGCCACCTGGAAGTTTTTCCCTTTGGTTATGGATGCTATGATGGGCTAAATGATGTTATTTTGGAAGTTCTAAACTAAAAATTTCAGGAGAAATAGACCTTGAACGCTGCGAAGTTACGTTGAAGAGAAAATCTTGTTTTGAAACCTAGATAGGTACATCTTTTAGAATTAGAATAAATATGATGTATTGGAATGTTGTAATTAGGCACGAGTTGTTAGTACTTGGGCATTTAACAATCATGACTGCATTCAGAAGCAGTTTGACCGCAATGGTTCATGCTGATTCCTGCATTGAGATGAGTACTTATGCTTATCAGGAACTTCGAAAATTATCCTTTGCTTTTTATGCGTGTGTCTTGCGGGAAATTGTGATTACACTCCATAAAGAAGGCATATTTGTGTGGCACATCTAGACTCAAAGAACAAGACATTCTTTGCTTCCTTTATTCCCTGTTCTGGGAGAGTAAAATATTAAGTTCCAAAAAGCAGCATTTTTCAATTAGCTCTGTGTAGAACTGTCAGTTTTCTTTTGCTTTATTTGTTTGACAGAAAGTCCAGACCCTAATGATTATCCCAATGTGCTGAGATCTTATAGTTGTTCAAACTGTATGGAGAGTTGGAAAGGATGGAGTTGAAGCTGGAACCAACCTGGTACCTGTAAGTATAGTTTCCATCAATTTGTCAGTCACGTTATCAATGATTATACACGATTATCATGTTGATCCATTTAAAGAATTGAATATCCTATTTTTGATTATAGGATGCCATCCCAAGACCGATAGCCAGGATTTCTGTTACCATAGTTGCAGTGACCCTTGCTCTTTTTGCGCTCAAGTCATTCCTGTCGACAGCTTTCTTTGTGTTGGTATGTCTCCAGCACCTGATTTCTTCTGGGATTGGAATACTTAGCTACTACCTTGGTTTCATAAGTCCACTTATTTGGTGAAAGTTATCAATTATTGCAGCAATAAAAACTTCCTGTATTGCTTAGTTCTGTTGCCTCATAAAACTGTAAAGCCCCAAAAACCCTCAATCTGAAAATCTTTGTGCCTAATCTAATGTAGATGGGACATTCAGAAGTTACTCGATCTCGACGCCTGTTTTTAGCATGTTTTCCTCAGTTTTTCAAAAGAGCTAGTCGAAATAACCTTTATTCACTGATAACTGAAGTTTCCTTGTTATGTATAGGCGATGATGGGAGTAATTTATTTTGCATTTATAGCCTTGAACAAGGATGATGGTCCAAAGGGTGGTGGAGGCAGTCCTCCTTCTGTTGACGACAGTCTAGAAGAAGCAAGAAGAATAATGGAAAAGTACAAGTAAGAAATACAGAATTGGAACTTGTCCTGGTCAGTATCAGTGTCTCTGCCTTGCTCTGAAATTGCTTGTAGCCTTTTATATCTTATAGTAAAGGAATCAGCTATTGTTGTATGTGTTTATTGTAACTTGTCAGGTAATCTGTTACAGTTGTTTGTAAATTTCCGAATGTCCTGTACCTATATTACTTATCTAAGGTTGGCCCCAGACGGATTTCTTGGTAAAAGAGAAGTAATGTCATGAGAAATAGTAATGGTATAGTGGTAATAGTTTTCCCTTTTATTCTTGATTTTTTCGCTGTTCTCTATTGGCACCAAATTTGATCTGAATGGTTGTATTATTTCAGTTTAATGGTTGTTCTGGTGGTGGAGGAGTTGGTATTTATGTAGACAATGACAATGCTGGGAGCCTGGGACAAGGATACCTAATTTACAAATCGGAAAAGGGTCATATCTACCCTTCTACCATCAGAAATTAGTTATAACTCACCTCCGTTATACTATTTGTTAGTACTATCTATCCCTGCCGTTAACAAAACCCATATATTTACCCCCTCATTTTAACGGCCCTCCCAAAACCCCCCACACGGCAGCCATCCAGCCAACCAACCCATTTTATCCTTACCCAAATCAAATAACCCGTTTCCAACTAAATACGACCAAACAACCCGTCCTAATTAAATACTCAAAAAATACATAACCCCCCATATTTCCCTCTTAGAAAAATAAAAAATTTAAAACACATATTTTGAGGGCTAACTCGTAACCCGAACCCCGTAGTTATTTACCTTCTCAAGCTTTCTTAAGAAATTACACCCACCGGTCGGTGGCTACTATGAAAATCTGAAGACGATAAAACATAAACAAACTTAACTAAAATTCAAGAGATTAAGATAGATTAATGCAACTTCTACTTCTACAATATCCTAACATGCTTGAAAATTTCTTTAATTTCACCTTCCCTAGCAGTAGGAAAAATTCAAAAAAAAAAAAAAAAAAAGAACTTTTCCTTCATGACCATGATATTACTTCTCTGCTACTTGAAGTTGCAATGAGGATTAAAAATAACAATTGCTAAAATCCAAAAATCAAGTTAACGAAGTGAGATTTGGGTCAATTTTGATAAATTTCAATCGAGACAAAAATAAGAAAATAGAAAAATAAAAAACCGGGTGAAAGATGAAAAAGCTATAATCAAAAGTGTGTATAAATAAAAGCTGGCTTGTCTTGTTCATGTTACAATAGAAGACATAGTAACTGTTGGTTGGTCAAAAAACAATGAAGAAAAAATGATGGACTTCGAAACTTATAGTAGTTGCAGCCTTGCAGGTATTACATAGAAAAATTAAGGAGTTTGTTGGTGTTAATGATTATTTTTCGTTTAGCTACTTGAAGTATGTTGTTTATCTTTGTCAATAAATTTCGTAATTTCCCTTTTTCACCAAATTTATGCCAAAGAATCATCTTCGACCAAATCCAAAAAGCCATAGCGTGGCGGGGAACATTCTTTTCCTGTGCATAAAGTAAATATCTGAGCTTCAAAATTTTTTTAGATGAGATATGAGCCTCAATCTTATTTTTTTCTCTTAGCTTATCTTCCATCGTTGCTTCTGTTTATGTTTTGATTATTTTTGTTCTTTAAAAGGCGGGCGCTTGCAAATGCTCTGAGGCTCATGGGCGGGGCTTAGATTCATGAGACTTATGCCTTAAGCGCCCGTCTGTGTGCCCAGAGCACGCCTTGTGCCCCATGTTCAGAGCTCGCCCAATAGAACTTATGCAAATCATCCATCTAATTTCCCTAATTAAGAATATTCACCTATAACTTTCTATAAAAATTGAATTATGCAAGTTATATTCATCTATAGATATTAAAAAATTGAGTGGAAGATACAATAATGGAACACAAGGGTGATTAAAATTGAGAATTTCATGAGGGTGAATATCAACGGTATATTTAATCTGAAAGTGTATAGTCGAGTTTTGTATCATCACTTGTTATTAGTCTTTATGTCTTATTTTTATCTCTCAAAGTTACTATACTTTAATATTTTGCAATGTGGGAGAAATTTTATATTTATCTATGAAGAATTAAATTTTATAAATTATACTCCCTCTGTCCCACTTTGTTTGTCATACTTTCCTTATTAGTCTGTCCCAAAAAGATTGGCATACTTCTAAATTTGGTAATAATTCAACTCTAAAGTTATTTTTTGACTCATTTATAGCCACACAAATATTCATGGCTTATTTTAGACCACAAGTTTCAAAAGTCTTCCTTACTTTATTAAACTTTGTGCCAAGTCAAACTATGACAAACAAATAGGGACGGAGGGAGTAGTAGTAATAAAATTTATTTAATATTCACTCTTATTTTTCACAAATTGTGATTTTTTAATTATTTAAAAGTTAATTAAGGCCTTATAGTTTATTTGTATCTCATAGAAATTATAAAATTATTCAAATTCATATACTTGTAAAATATGCTAGATTTTTATTTTGTAAATTCGTGGAAGTTGAATTTTTGTTTCTTTTGAAAGTTGGATGGAGGAGGAAAGAATAAAAGTTAGATATGAATTTGGTCGGCTGTATCCGAGTTGGGAATTTGGTGGGCGTGAGTTAAATGGATAGCCCTCTTAGATGAGCGCCACGTAGCAACTGGGAACCTAAGTCTAGAGTTCCGTTAGATTCAGGGGGTATAAATATTAAAAAGGGTAACGACAGGGGTAGATAGTAACAAATAGTATAACGGAGGTGAGTTATAACTAATTTCTGATAGTAGAGGGGGTAGATATGACCCTTTTCCGTTTACAAATCACTGAAGGGGTAAGAGAATCCCTGATGCAGGGTAAATTGAGCCAAAGCACCAACCATCAAGAGCCAAGCTCATGAGCACAAAGGATACAAGTCAAGGGCTCCAAAGGAGAGTTTGGGAGTGATTTGAAGTCACACGCTTGAGCACCATTAAGGAAGGATCGCCTAGGCACCAAGGAGGACGCCCCAGACTCATTTTGAGCATCCTCTATATGCCCCAGAAAGAGGTGGACCGCCTCAACAAGTGGGCGGACCGCCTACAAAATTTCAGCTCGCAGGACATCACAACCAGGCAGAGTGCCTAGCCACCAGGTGGAGCGCCCAAGCCTACGACCACTCTGGATCAGAAGCTCAAGTGGGCGGACCGCCCAAGAGCTTAGGCGAAGCGCCCTAACGCTGAAGAGTGTCAGATTTTTGTGTGAACTTTCTATTTTGCTCCCAAGTGTAGTATATTGTTTTAACTTAGTTTGAGGGCACTTTAGACATTTCACATTAGTCTTAGAAGGGTCTATAAACAGAACCCTTAGCCATTTCATTTGGAACTAGCAAACCTTGAATATTAGAATGATGAATCATTTTAGTGAATCTCAATGAAGAATCCGTGAGCGGGCTTGATTTTACTTAGTCGAATCCAAGTTGAACATCGAATCTCTTTGATCATTCTATTTGCAAGAACCGGGTGCCTCTTGAGGGTAGTTGCATAGTATAGGTGATTATTGACATTCACCCGGGGTGTATCGAGACAAGTTCCTCGGTGCTACTTCGGTAATCGTTTCAAGCTTCGTCTTGCTTTTATCTTGATATCTTGTTAGATATCACCTTATTTTGTTTTCGCTTCCGAATCTATTGTATCGTTTTTGTTTCCGCTATGTTTTCCCTTATCAGTTTATTCACACCAAGAGAGCTCTGATACCAACTAATATGGGGAAACATAACGGAAGCAAAAACGATACAATAGATGCGGAAGAAAAAACAAAATAAGGTGATATCTTACAAGATATCGAGATAAAAGCAATACGAAGCTTGAAACGATTATCGAAGCAGCACCGAGGAACTTGTCTCGATACACCCCGGGTGAATGTCAAGAATCATCTATACTACGCAATTACCCTCAAGAGGCACCCGGCTCTTGCAAATAGAATGATCAAAGAGATTCGATGTTCAACTTGGATTCGATCAAGTGAAATCAAGTCCGCACATGGGTTGTTCATTGAGATTCACTCAAATGATTCATCATTCTAATATTCAAGGTTTGCTAGTTCCAAATGTAATGACTAAGGGTTCTGTTTATAGACCCTTCTAAGACTAATGTGAAATGTCTAAAGTGCCCTCAAACTAAGTTAAAACAATATACAATACTTAGGGGCGAAATAGAAAGTTCACACAAAAATCTAACACTCTTCAGCATTGGGGCGCTCCGCCTAAGGTCTTGGGCGGTCCGCCCACTTGAGCTTCTGATCCAGAGTGGTCGCAGGCTTGGGCGCTCCGCCTGGTGGCTAAGCGCTCTGCCTGGTTGTGATGTCCTGCGAGCTGAAATTTTGTAGGCGGTCCGCCCACTTGTTGAGGCGGTCCGCCTCTTCTTGGGGCATGTAGAGGATGCTCAAAATGAGTTTGGGCGTCCCTCCTTGGTGCCTAGGTGATCCTTCTTTAATGGTGCTCAATCGTGTGACTTCAAATCACTCCCGAACTCTCCTCCGGAACCCTTGACTTGTATCCTTTGTGCTCACGAGCTTGGCTCTTGATGGTTGGTGCTTTGGCTCAATTTGCCCCGCATCAATCCTACAATCCTAATTTAGAAACAACAATGTGTTACCAAGTTAGTAGTGGGTTATTTGCAAAACAAAGGTATATTTATTCGCCTCTATTCATCCACCCACTGCAGCCTTGGGATTTCACTTCTGTCATCAGACAGCAAGGATCAGAAAGAATCATATAGTTATTGCAAGCTGTTCCCACCTTCTGGAATTTGATCTGCTACTATTGTTAATTCGAGTGTGTTGTGAAGCAGTCAATGGAGTTGAAATGAAGACCATAGGAGACAGAAGTCTGAATCTCAATAGAAGCCAAAAAAGAATCATTTTATTTGCCTAAGCATTTTTTCATTAAAGAAAGTTAGCTGGTCTACGTACTAGTGGGAGGTCATTGGAATGGTTGAATGTGTCTAACTTGATTCCAACACCATTTTATAAAATAAAATAAAAAATAAAAAAGGAACATATACAAAGCTCATTTACACTAAGTTACTCGGATTCTTCAAAATTGCCGCCGTACCCGTGTCGGATAGGACACCGGATTCACACCGGATGTGGTCAAATAAAAATGGATACTTTGACCAAATCCACAAAAAATCAAAGATTTTTTTTGACGAATAGACTCTCAAGATAGACATTGGAAATGAGATACCTTCAAAATTATGCAAAAATTTATAGTCTTTTGTCTCTTTTTCATCTTTTGTCGACATTCTCGAGTTTCTGATTTTATGTTTTGAGGGTAACTTTTGGGAAGACGACTTAATAGAGAAAACTAGAGATATTGGGGGAGAGGACTTCTCTAGGAAGAATCGAAATTAAGGATTATGACTTTATTTTTAGAATTTTAAATTTTTTTAGACATATCCCGCACCCGTATCCGTGTGCGGATCCATACCCCCGAATCTCTAAATTTAGATTTTGCCGAATCCGACCTCTAGATCCGTACCCGTGTTGGATACCTGTACCCGAGTCCGAGTAACTTAGCATTTACATCTCGGTCATTTGCAATTTACTGTCTCGTATTATGCCATATTTGTTATTATTTAGGAAGCCAGCAACTTAATGAAGTTAGTCTCAAAAATAGGGAAAGATAAGTCAGATCATCTTTCAACTTCTTCTTTAGCTTTTCACGCGCAGGACACTTGCTATACCACATGATTTCTCAAGATGGTGGTGGATACATTTTGAACAAATACCAAGGATGAGTAACATCTAACATGTACACATTAAGCAGTATCCTTGTTACTTATGCTAGATGGCTCGTGCTACAAATTCCACTATCAAGGTCAATATCGGACCTCATTCACCCATTTTGCTATATGGAAACAGAGGCATTTGTGTGCTCCCTTTAAGTTCAGGAACATGTGGTTGAAGGCGAAAGACTTTTGAGACAAAGTCGTTGCATTTCACAAATCATAAAATGTTGGAGAAGCAGAGTTATCACAGCTGTCAAAGGCACAGATAACACGAGATATCTTAAATGTCTTAGTTAAATCAGCCTATGCTGCAATCTTCTGTGTTGATGAATGATGAACTGCCACTTCCATGGCCTCGGAAATCTATTTGGAAGAAGAGAACTTGTGAGTTCAGTTGAATTGCAACTAATGGTGCTTGCTTAACTTATACTAATTTGCAAAGAGGGGTTTCAATATTCCCCATAGTTGGCATTCAAAAGATGTATATCACCATCCTCATGCATTGTTAGCTGACCAAACAAATCTACAACATGTTTCAATCTTTTGGATTGGCACGGGTAATGCCAAAGTCAGTAAAGTTGTTACTTTGGTGGTGGCTTGGAAGGAAGCTGGCTAAATATTACAGAAGCATTTGGCTACCATCCTATCTCGGCTTTCTCTCTCTCTTTTTTTTTTTTTTTTTTTTTTTTTTTTTTTTTTTTTTTTTGTGGGTAATTTCGCTGGAAAGGAATAAAAGGAAAAAGCAAGAAAGAAGAAGACATATTTATCGGATATGACATAAATTTCCAAACACTTTCACCAACTTTGAAAAAATCGTGGGAAGGTGGAATCTAAATTGCAGCACAAGAATACAAGCAGTTGCAAAAGAAAAAGTAAAAGTGACTTTGCTATGAAAGTATGAAGATTTGTCGTCACACATGTTGATTCATAAATTAGTTCTATGTAATCAAACAATTGGATGTTACTTTGCATTTAGCTCATACTTTGTACTAGATGTTTTCTCCAAGCAAGCAAAACCTATTTAACAGAAGCTACCAAGCAAAGAAAGAAACCCAACAGATTTTCTATTATGAAGCACAATGCTTCAGCAAATAGTGTCTCCAAACATTTTCGAGTATATCAAAGCAACACAAGATGGATGATGATGTCAACTACAATTGAAGGTTCGGCTAAGAAATTGGAAGATAACAAAATTAGCAATGAATTAGTCTATCATGCTTTTAAGATCAACAAAGGGGTAAAGAAGAATGTTGACAAGGCATATGATCAAGAAAACAAAATTCTGACAAGGCATATGATAAAAAAAAAACAATAGTGATCTTTATGGCTATAACTACTGAGCATCCTACAATATAGAAATTTGGAAAGAAAATGTTATAGTAATCATCAGATAGTTGCAAAAATAACAGTAAGTTTGGATGTGAAGCCCAAAGGCATCTACCTAGTAGTAGACAATAGATTGACATTCTCTATTTTAATCAAAGAGTTTTAATACGATGAGCTTAAAAACCGGTCATGCGCTCCTGACTCCTTTGAGAATTCTTGACCTTCGAATAAGTTAAAAGAGGTCCCCAGCCCTGTAATCTGCAAAACAGAAGTCATGTTGCAAGAAATTGATAAGATTTAAAACAAGAACAAGCTGCAATTTGTTTGAGAAGATTAGCACCTAAAATTTCTGGTGAACTTTATCCAAAAACTAATTGGCTAAAAGAATAGAACAATAATAAGAGCAGAAGAAGCTTTTGTAGGTTTGTCTTTGTCTCATGTAAAACATGTCAGCTATTTGTTGTTCATTTAGCAAAAGCCTCAACACAGCCTCAAGCGTTAGATCAACGAGAACATAACTAAGGGCTACAAGTAGACTAGGAACTAGGAAGGTCAATTATTACTTGCTTGTTCTTCCGTTTTATCATGCCAAGCCTCTTTGTTTCATTTTTCACTAGTACATCAATCCACTTATGTACAAGGGAGACACAATCATCAATCCTCTTTCAATGTTGCTTTAATGAGCATTCCTCCCACCTTTAGATCCCTCTTGCATAAATTGGATGACTCTTCGCAGGAGTTTTCAGAAAAATAATCTACATGTTTATCAAGTAAAACAAGGCTCGCTTTGTAACTAACCACATAAAGTGCATATTCATACGGAAAAATGTCAGCATTACGAATGCCGAGATCCTTAATTTTTTCAGCTGCAATATCATATGAAACCAAGAGTCCGTTGTCGGCTCTCCATAAAATTTCACCATTGTTTCTTGAAGCTATTGGCTTCTGCAAGACATGAGCAATCAGACGTCGTTGATGACAAAAATGAGCCGGGACAAATTCCTCAACAATGACTTGAGCTAAATGTTTTGAAATATGACAAACGACCGAGTATTTTGGAGAAGAACTTGGTCCTTAAGGAGAAGGGCACGACTGACCGAAAAGATTATGGAATGCAAATCCATGCAGAACTAGAAGTAGTGGCGCGTGAACTATTGTGCATTCTAGCCAGCTAAAAGAAGTTGTGCCGTGGCTGTGTCTTTGAAGTATGAACGGGAGTTGGAGCTAAACAAGGAAAGAGATCACAGGAATTCTTGACTTGTTATATTTACAAGGTTTCCTGGTAAACCACTACTAGGGTTACGAAGCCCATATAAAAGCTAGTAGTTGAGGCAGCCGTACTCAGTTATTTACTACGAGAGTTGAGAGCAATCACAAGGCGATCCAATAACTTTCAAAGTGACTTAACTGCTGAAGACAACTGTTGAAGAATTAAGAGTTTAACTTAGATATTCTGTCTAGGTTCTTTATTAGAGTTGTCGTTGTTTTGTGCTAAAACTGTTTTTACCTACATGCTTAGTTTAGAAGCAATTGTTATAGGTAAATCTTGAGCAATTATTCTGTGAAGCTAGAATTTAGCTTTGTTGAGTGTCTAGGGTCTAGAGTGTAGCCCCTTGGTTACAGAGTTTGTAATAAAAAACTTGCTCTTTTGTGTTAGTGAATTGGTTTCAAAATCCCAGAGTGTGGGTCGTGGTTTTTCTCCCTTGAGAAAAGAATTTTCCACGTAAAAATACAGTGTTCTTTAGTTTGCTTTTTTTTTTTGTGTGTGTGTGTGATTGGTGGAGACCGTGTTACAAGAACTGGGTTCTAGAATTAAGAGTCAGGTTCTTCAAAAAATTGGAGGACACTATTCAACCCCCCATCTCCCTTCTAGTGTCCATATGAGGTGCTTAGAGTATAACAAGTGGTATCAGAGCGGGTCTTCTCGCTTTAGGCTAACACCTTGAGAGGGATCTAATGAGTGCACCACATACTATCACTTAAGGACAGTCGGTTCTGAGGCCCCCATAGTTTAATGGGCAATACTACGCTTGGTGGAAAAACAGAATGAAAAACTATATTTGTGCGGAATATTATCAACTCTGGTTGATTGTTTCTGAAGGAAATTTGATACCGACCAAAGTTGTTGGTGAAGGAACTGCTGCTCGAGAAGAACCCAAAACAAAAGAGGAATTTGAGGCTGACTACAAGATGGTTGAAAAGAACCTCAAAGCCAAACGATTGGTAATTTGTGGGCTTGGTCCTGAAGAGTTCAATAGGATCTCATCCTATAAGACGGTAAAAGAAATTTGGGATGCCTTGGAAGTCGCGCATGAAGGAACGACTGAAGTTAAGGACTCCAAGAGAAGAATGTTGAAAATACAACTTGAGCTGTTCTCCATGGGAGAGAAGGAGTCAATACAAGACATGATGACAAGGCTGACTATTATTACATATGAGATGAGGTCTTTAGATATGGAGCTGCCTGAAGTTGAAATAGTGGACAAGGTTCTGAATGTCCTTCCTGAAGTCTGGGAACCCAAAATGACTGCTATTATTGAGTCCAAACCTCTTAGGTCTATCAAGCTTGAACAACTGGTTGGAAACCTGAAAACACATGAAATGATGAAGGAATCAAAGAGTAAACCATTGCCCAAGAAGGAAAAGACTCTTGCACTTGAAGCAACTGAGGAATCTGAGGAGTACATTGACTTGCAATCACTTGAAGCTGCTATGGCCGGTGCCTTGAGGCAGAAGTTTAATCTGGGAAAATTCAAGGAGTTCAAAAGAAACAACAAAGAAAACACTGGTAGAAAGAACATAGTCGACAATCCAGATTACTCAGGGTATTTTAAGTATTTCAAGAAGGACCATGCAGTTATGGATTGCCCAATGTGGGAAATTGAGTGGATGAAGAATAGAGCTACAAAGGAGAAGGAGGCATCAAAAGATAATGATAAAGACAAGAAGAAATTCAGACGACCTCCAAACTTCAGAGCAAAAAGAAGAAAGAAGAAGGAAACCTTCTACGCTACATGGGGACCAACTGATAGTGAGTCTGATGAAGAAAAGGAATCTGAGGATGAGTCTCCACTAGGATTGATGGGTTTGTCTACTGAGAACTCAGATGGAGAAGATCTACGGGAGTTCAGAGGAGGAAGAGATCCGTTTAAGCCACCTGTGTTTGAAGGAACGAGTTATAAAAGATGGAAGAAACAAATGAAAGTCTTCCTTCAAGCAATGTACTACAGTCTCTGGTTGATTGTGAAACGAGGACATCATGTCCCTATGAAGAGAGTAGCAAATGGATCTTTGATCCCAAAGTTGGTAGAAGAACTCGATCCTCAAGATTTGGATTGGCTGCAAGCAAATGCCAAAGCTGTGTTGTACTTGAGAAAAGGGATGATGACTGATGTACTAGCAAAGGTGTTGGAGTACAAGTCTGCAAAAGAGATTTGGGAGAAGTTGAAAGAGATCTACACTGAAGATAACCAAAAGAAGGAATCAGCTTTCATGGCAACTGATGGAGAAGAAGCTGCTCATTCAGCTGAGGTATGTCTCTCTAAACTAAAAGAAAACTTGCACACATACTCAACTGAAAATATGATTCTAATAACTGCCACCTTAATCGAGAGTTATGAAAAAGTAAAAGCTGAGAAAGAAAAACTAACTGATGATATAAGTTATCTAAGAGCAAGATGCAAGGGCTTTCAAGAGCAAAGTGTTGAATTTGAAGAAATTAATGCTCTTCTAAAAGGGCAGGCCCTTGTGTCAAACTCTAAGATCTCAGAACTTGAAATTGAGTTAAATCAGTTAAAAAAAATATTAATGGTAAGCAAGTAATCAGTGAAGTTCAAACTTTTCTTGAAGATGAGCTTAAGAGAATAAATGAGATACTGTATCAGAAAACTGAGAAAAATAGAATTCTCAAACAAAAGTTTGAAATAGCCGACTATGAGCTTACCAGATTAACAAAATGGAACAAATCCTCTGAGGCCATGAACTGGGTTCTTGAAAACCAGAACAAAGGAAAGCGAGGGCTAGGATTCAAGAAACCCTTGCCTCTGTATAATCCCAAGAGTAAGTTTGTGGGTTTGCCTTGTAACATGTTATGCACCTTCTGTGGCAAAACTGGACATTACAGACAAAGATGCATGGTTGCAAGCAAGGCAAAGGCAAAAAACAAGAGGATTACTTTACCTTAATGGGCTAAAAAAGACTTGATTCATCCATTTTCTCATAAGAAGGGACCCAATCTTGTCTGGGTTCCTAAAACTAACCCGTGATTTGTTTTGCGGGCTGGAGTGAGAGTGAACAACCCAAGCTGGATTCTTGACAGTGGTTGTTCAAGGCACATGACTAGAGACAGAAGGAACTTCTCTCACTCGCAGCATTTCAAGGAGGCAGTGTAGCCTTCAGTGGAGGAAAGAGTGGCCAGATTGTGGGTATTGGAAAAATTAGGTGATCCTTAAATCGTGCAATTGAAAACGTACATTGTGTTGATGGTCTCAGACACAATTTGCTGAGTATCTCTCAACTATGTGACAGAGGAAATGAAGTTAGCTTCTCATCTGTAGGTTGTACGGTGAAGAACCTACAGAGTGGAGAAATTGTCATGAAAGGAAAGAGGGTGAATAATGTGTACAAAGCATCACTAGGATCACTTCCTGAGAATAATTTGACATGCTTGAATGTTCAAGAGAGTGATTCCCAGCTGTGGCACAAAAGAATGGGAATGCTAGTCTGTCATAGCTCAACAAGTTAGTTTCGAAGGAGCTTGTTCGTAGGCTGCCAAACAAGAAATTTGAAGACGTCAAGATGTGTGATGCTTTTGTTAAGGGGAAACACGTGAGATCATCCTTTAAATCCAAAAAGGTGGTATGTACGTCAAAGCCACTGGAGCTGATTCATATGGATCTATGTGGACCAAGAGTCAGAAGCAGAGAAGGAAAGAGGTTTGTGTTCGTGATTGTTGATGATTACTTGAGGTACACTTGGACCTTGTTCCTTGCATCCAAAGATGAAGCTTTCGATAGCTTCAAGGACTGGGCTAGAGTTGTGCAGAAAAGGTTGAGTCTGAAATTGATAAGTATCAGATCTGACCAAGGCACGGAATTCGAAAATACAAAATTCTCTGAGTGTTGTACGAAACATAATATTGATCATAATTTCTCTGCAGCAAGAACTCCACAGCAAAATAGAGTAGTCGAAAGGAAGAACAGATCTCTGGAGGATATGGCAAGAACCATGCTGTTATCAAGTGGTCTTGCAAGAAACTTTTGGGCTGAAGCTATAAACACTGCATGTTACTTGCTGAACAGGTGTTCTATAAGGGCCATTCTTGACAAAACCCCTTATGAACTTCTCAGAGGAAGAAAACCAAATATTGCACACCTGAGGCCTTTTGGGTGTAAATGCTTTGTCTACAACAACGGTAAGGAACCATTGGGAAAATTTGATGCAAGAAGTGATGAGGCAATCTTTCTTGGTTATTCTACCCAAAGCAAGGCATATAAAGTGTTCAACAAGAGGACCCAAAATGTGGAGGAGAGCATGCATGTGGTGTTTGACGAGTCAGACAAGGAAATTATCGAAAAGGAAGTGGATGATCAGGCTATTGATCTTACTTGAGAAGATTTCACAGGTAACACTGAAGTCTTAGAGGAAAAGGAGGAACATTTTGAAGAAGATGGAAATCTAACTCAAAGGGAACAAGGAGTCAATATGTCAGGGGGAACAGCAGATAAGGACGATGAATCAAATGAACAGGAAGAACCCATTCAAGCTGACGCTGAAGGTTCTTCTCACCACATACAACGTCGACCATGGAAACATCAAAGCTCACACCCTCTGGAGAATGTGTTATCTGAGTTATATACTGGGATAATGACTAGATCTGCCCTGAAAAACTTTTGTTCATTCTTTGCCTTCCTATTATCTATGAAACCTAAGAATGTAAGAGAACCCTTGGAAGATCCAGATTGGGTCTTAGCTATGTAGGATGAACTTCATTAGTTTAAGAGAAGCAAAGTTTGACATCTAGTTCCTAGGCCAAAGGATAGATCAATTATTGGAACTAAATGGGTGTTCAGGAATAAACTGGATGAACATGACATAGTGACAAAAAACAAAGCTAGACTGGTAGTCCAAGCCTCCAAGGATACAGTCAAGATGAAGGAATTGATTATGATAAGACTTTTGCACTAGTGGCTAGGATAGAAGCCATAAGAATGTTGATTGCTTTTTCCACATATATGGAGTTTACTTTATATCAGATGGATGTGAAGAGTGCATTCTTGAATGGATATCTAAATGAAGAAGTTTATGTGGTGCAGCCTCCAGGTTTTTTGAATAGCGAATTTCCTGATCATGTATCCAAACTTGATAAGGCTCTCTATGGGTTGAAGCAAGCACCTTGAGCCTGGTATCAGAGGTTATCAGGGTTCTTGCTTAAAATGGGTTTTCAAGAGGAAGAATCGACAACACACTTTTCCTGAAGAATAATGGAAAGGACTTATTGGTGGTTCAAGTATATGTTGATGACATTATATTTGGAGCCACTGATGAGGAGTTATGCAAGGGATTTGCTGAATTGATGGGCAGTGAGTATCTTGATTTGTAGCTGTATTTTTACTGCTTTTTTTTTTTTTTTTTTTTTTTTTTTTTTTTTTTAGGAAGAATAATCAAGTTTCATTCATCAAAATCAATTAATCAATTCACATAGTATTGGAGTGGTTCAATCAACCCTAGAATGGGTAATTTAGCCACTCATGGTCATCAAAAACAAATCAAGAATAATCATGAATGAATAAACTACAAAGGAGAAGAAATAATGGAAGAAAGAACTCTTAATCTTCAAGTCTTTAATCCCACGCCTCCTTGTGTGTTCCTTGCCTCCAAGAGTCCAAAGTGCTTCTAAAATGGTGGTCTTGCTCTCCCAAGTCAAGATTAGGGCTGAAAATAGGTTAGAAAACCTTTTATACCTCGTGTGAAACTCGTGGACAAGTTTGCCCCTCGCCACTTTTCGCCAGAAAATTTGCCTCATGGCTGGATCATGGCCTTACGATGCCTGGGCCATGCACTTGCGAAATTCTGCTTTCAACTTCATGGCTGAATCGTGGCTTTACGATGGCTGGGCCGTGACATTTCGTCTTCAAATTCCTTTCATGGCTAATCCACGGCCTTGGCACCTTACAACGCTGTAAATTAACTTCAATTTTGCTCCAAATCATCAAACTTTAACACTTTTTCAAACCATTTGATTCCTACACATTCAAACACCCAATATAAGCACAAAATACTATTGTTCACACTAAAATAATCCACAAAAGCACCAAAATATGATGTAACTAATACTAAAATATATGCATTTTTAGCCTAACATCAATGGGAGAACTTAATTTCTTCCTAGGTTGCAGATCAAACAAATACCTGAAGGAACTATGATTCATCAACAGAAGTATGTCAAGGATCTTTTGAAGAAGTTCGACATGGAAGGAGCAAAAGAAATGTCTACTCCTATTGCTCCTGGAACAAAGCTGGATATGGATGAACTAGGTCTTTTACAAATGAGACTAAATATAGAGGAATTATAAGTTCACTCCTCTATCTCACAGCTAGTCAACCGGATATTGTGTACAGTATGGGACCGTGTGCTAGATTTCAGTCCAAGCCAAAGGAGTCTCATCTAATAGTTGTGAAGAGAATTTTGAGATACTTGAAAGGAACTCAGGATTTATGTCTATGGTATCCTAGGGCTGTGACACGACCCGGAATCCGGTTAGGCCGTGCGGGCACACGACATCCTCCCCTAGACCCGTCGGGCGGACCCTTACCAATTAAATTAGGAAAATAAATATAATAATTCATAAATAAGGACAAGACTTTAAAACAATTTACAGACATACTGATACCTCTAAGCTGTACAAAAGAAATTACAGCTGACTACCCAACATACTAGGTTTAGGGCTATCCAGACCAGACATCTAAGAGTACAAAAGAAGACAAATACCTCCTGAAGGGAGCAAACTGCAACTGAAATGATAACCAATAAACTGGTGGCCATCCGAAATAAAAGCTGGCTCACCCTGACAGCTGAAGTCGTCTACGCTCCTTCACAACGTGGCGAACTCAATCCTGGGGCGAACCTGCCGAAACGAAATAGATAGACAAGAAACAAACAACAAACAAGGGTGAGTCAAAAGGACTCAATAAGTGGGGCAGACTAGCCACCTCAAAGAATAGGATAGCTAGCCAGGGAGAAAAGAAACAAATAAACCAGATTTCTCTTATTTAAATTATGAAAAGGTAGAGCCAGATAATAATTAGAAACACGTATGGAATCGCAAACTATTCAATAACCAGGAACGTAATAATGCCAGAACATATAGGTATCCCGAACACATCAACAATCAGAAATACATCCAATTAGAGTCCTAACTTCCGAAACGACTGACCGAGGTCGTTTCATTCTCCTCCACTTAAACTCTCGTTCGTCCTCGAACGAGCCTAAATCTAAAGAAAGATTTACGCAGATAACAAGAGAACTTGCACAACCTTCATAAACTACTCCACGGACATTATCTCATAATTACAGAATCAGAGTTATAACACGTACATTAACTCTTGGATAAAACATATTTGGATAATATGATAACATCATAGCCCAACTTATTCGGACTAAGCCGACCCTTTCTCAATCATGAGAGAGGAGTTTTATATTTTCGAAACAAAGATACACGAAACTTTGAATGGGTTAACATGATTCAGCCGATAATTACCTCTTCGATATACCTTTCAATATAGAACAGGTCGATGGAACTAAGAATTAGCTTACACTTCAGCAACGCCTTAGAGATTTAATATTATGATTCGGTATCAATTGGAGGAAGACTCCTCCACTTAAAGTATAAACTCATACAACTAATTTGAATAGAAATAGTCATCCTCGCACAACCTGCTGGATTAAAGAAGACCTTGCTAAAAGCTGCACATAGGCAGACCTAAACTACCAAACTACCCTTTCGAGTTGCCAACTAGCTGCAACTCTCGAGTTCACAACTCCATACTTTTGCCGTAAACACCACCGCCCGATGGAAGGTACTTCTATATAAAAATTTCGGCGGAGTTTCCCGTGAAACTGGATGATCCGCAAAAACAGAACCAACACTATACTATACATGGGAATGGATACCCGGATAAACTGATAACATAAACATGTTAAACGGATAACAAGATGAGACAACTGGACCAAAACAATAATATGCTTCCAAAACAATAATATGCTTATCCGGCCATAATAACACGTACTCTGGCTCAACACAGGGAACGCCACAAGCGGCTACCAATTGCCCACGCTCACTAGTGCTGGACGAAGAAGAAATGGAAATAGATCGAGGATAGAAATAATTAGAGCTTCAGGAAGTTCATCTTCTTATTTGCTTGACTACCAAAGCTAGACTACTTCCACGTCAGGTGAGCCAAAAAATCGCAATTGAAGAGATAGACATTAAATAAGCTTTATGAAAAAACATCCATAGCAATTTTAACCTTCCAATAAGAAGGAAATTCTGACAATCTACCATAATACCCTTTTATAACTAAGACAAGCTCATAGAATAACATGACTCTACTAGGATCTCGAACCAAGAGGAGACACATAGATCGAGCATTACTTACTAGCCACTTTACACCGGAAGAAACAACGACACTTCTTGATGGTGACGAATAAGAATCCCATCATCCTACCAATACTGATTTCCGATGACAGAGGTAAAATGACTTGACATAATAACACAAGGTGGCATAACAGGATGCCAAGCAGGCAATAACAATACTCACCGCCAAATCTCTCATATTTAGATCAGATAAACTAGTAGGGTCTCATAAATGCCAGGAATAAATCGTATCAGAAACTCACCCCTCTACCGCAACCGATTCTTAATTACGACAATATCCAAGGAAACCGTCGAAACATGATAAAACACACCATTTCCAGATCGATCGGAAAGATAAATCTTACTTACAGATAAGGGAAGAAGAAACACACGGGTCTACTACATCGGATGCCTCAGCATCCCGCCAGACAAGCAATTCATAGAACTACCTCTACAGCTGAGCTGAGCCACTACCCTGACAATCACTTTCTGGAGAACCACTGCCACCACACTCTCAACCTCTACTAGATGGTGGCATATTCTGCTTGATTAAGATCTAAATGAAATTCCCTGCGACTGTGCAGGTACCTGATGACAAGAGAAAGGACAGCTGCTAACTTATCGGAATAAGGAAAAATCCTCAAAGAATAGCCAGACTCACGACAATGATAACAGGAAAACTCCTCAAAGGATAATCAGATTCACGACAATGATAACACCTTTTCACTGACTGTAGGAGCTGGACAGATTGTTGATAGCTACAAAGAGAAAGCTAAGTCTAATCTTGATGAACTACCCGCGCACTCTGAGAATCGCGCTCTACAAGCTGAGATAACCTGGAAGGTGACCTCCCAAAATAATCAGAACTCTTACCTCCAAATGAGGTACCATGGTTACGCACTATGGCCACGGGATCTCTTGCTCTCCCCCTCTAACTTATGGTATGCCTCGTACCTCTGAGCAATATTAATAACAACATCAACTGAAATCTCGACCTCAATCTCTCGAGTCACCTGGGATCTCAAGGAAAAAGAAATGTCATCAATAAATCTTTGAATCTCTCGAAAGACTCATGGACTAGTTCTAATGCATATTCAGTCATTCTATAGAATTCAATCTCATATTCTGAAACACCAACAGGCTAACCGACAGGCTACCCTGTCAAATCCACTCGAACTGGCAACACTCTCCATTTCGCTCGCTACTTGAAAGGAATTTATTTTTCCACGAATCTAGAAGAAAACCGAACCAAGTTAGCTAATAAAAGAGCGACCCACCGATTCAAGGCTGGACCCTGAAACTGGAAAAAAAAGAATAATCGACACTATACCGCTCGATATAATCAAGAGCCTGAAGGATACACTGACATCATTTTATTTTTTTAAAAAAACTTACATAAGGGATTATCTAATGCATTGCTTGGGAATATCGGGATGGTTCAACCAGATAAAATAATACAGCATCTTCGGAGACTCGGACCGAGCTATTACTTGGGCTAGCTAACCAACCAGAATAATTAGTGGCGCAACACATGCTGCCTCTAGAACACTGACACGACCCGGAATCTGGTTAGGCCGTGCGGGCACCCGACATCCTCCCCTAGACCCGTCGGGCGGACCCTTACCAATTAAATTAGGAAAATAAATATAATAATTCATAAATAAGGACAAGCTTTAAAAAAATTTACAGACATACTGATACCTCTAAGCTGTACAAAAGAAATTACAGCTGACTACCCAACATACTAGGTTTAGGGCTATCCAGACCAGACATCTAAGAGTACAAAAGAAGACAAATACCTCCTGAAGGGAGCAAACTGCAACTGAAATGATAACCAATAAACTGGTGGCCATCCGAAATAAAAGCTGGCTCACCCTGACAGCTGAAGTCGTCTACGCTCCTTCACAACATGGCGAACTCAATCCTGGAGCGAACCTGCCGAAACGAAATAGATAGACAAGAAACAAACAACAAACAAGGGTGAGTCAAAAGGACTCAATAAGTGGGGCAGACTAGCCACCTCAAAGAATAGGATAGCTAGCCAGGTTCTCTTATTTAAATTATGAAAAGGCAGATCCAGGTAATAATTAGAAACACGTATGGAATCGCAAACTATTCAATAACCAGGAACGTAATACAGCCAGAACATATAGGTATCCCGAACGCATAAACAATCAGAAATACATCCTGTTGCGGCGTGCAACCTGATCCATATATTCATCCTGTTGCGGTGTGCAACCCGATCCATATATTCATACCGCTGCGACGTGCAACCCGATCCATATATTTATACTGTTTCGGCGTGCAACCCGATCCCCGCAACTTAGAATACGAGCCAGAAATATATAGGCAAACTGTAATATGTCCACAACATGGTGTACATACCGCATACATAAAACACAATATAATACACACAATAGTCAGTATGCGGTGCAATGAGATGGGATGAATGCGGCATGATGCAATGCAGTCACATACTCTTGATACCTATCTCCGGCGCGGGACTCTCATCGTCTACCAGGAGATATATGAAATAATGACCCTTCACCGGCTCGGGACTCTCATCGATTACCGGGAAGTATATGTAATGATGACCCTTTACCGGTGCGGGACTCTCATCGCCAACCGGGAAGTATATGCAATAATGACCCTTCGGCAGTGCGGGACTCTCATCGCCAACCGGGAAGTATATGCAATACTCAAAACCAGAGTACAATGCTCATATGTTTAATGCAATACCAACAACAGGGCACAACATATAATATACAATGTAAATCCAAAGCTAAGGCGTAATGAGTACGCCTATCGGCAGCTACACACGTAAGGAAACACGTGGTAGAAAATCCACGATGCCAAGTGCCTCCAAAGAAATGGATATAAACACTTACCGTATTCCAAAGCTAGTCCTGTTACTCAACCACTGCTTTTTCCTTTGTATTAGCCGCCAAACGATCTCTTTCTATTCAATAAGCAGAAAAATTATATCAAATAAAGCTAAAGGCTTCATTCCTTATGTTTTAGGGCAATCCGGTTAGGAACCTGATACCCTATTCGCATACCCAATACGCAGGCCAGGCCTATATACAGGGTTCAAAGTTCCATAACCAAACCCTAAATAAATTATATTTATATGTTGCCCATAACTCACTGAGTGCGAATATATAATCATTTCCATCATCGGGGTCCGATTGACCCTTTAAACTATCAATTTACGCCATTAGGGCGATGTCTAATATCCTTATTTTTACCGTAAAAATATATTCAAAGACACGTAATAAGCTAAGATAATGAGTCATCATTACCTGAAGATTTGGGGTAGAAATTCCACTATTTCCACTCCTTTTTTCCTCTCTTTTATAATTTTTCCTCTCTCTGCGTTTTTTGTAATGTTTCTGATGTACATCGTGAATCATTCTGCTAGGGGATTAAATCCCCTAAGCCACCGACTTTTGATTTTGACTTTTTCTCTTTTTTTTTTTAATAAATTCGCTACGACGATTAAAATTAAAATGGAACCCTAGAGAAGTCGAAATGATCCCAAATTTTTCAAGTAAGCTATACAAAATATATGTAACATATTCGTGAAGATGGATCTCAAATCGGACTCCCGAAACTCAAGATGCGAATTTAAAGAAAAAAGGTCAAATTATTTAACTTTCGGCATTTTAGCGGAAACTAGCGAACAACATCGAAATTCACTTTCGAAAAATCACAAAAGTCACAAATAATCATACGAGCTTAATGACGCTTTCGGATTTTGAATCGGAGCTCATTCGCCCAAACCGAGCTCAAAAATCTCTTTTTAATATTTATTGCCAATAAAAACTGAAACATTCTTCCGATGCCTACCAAACGAGGTCTGATTTAGCTCAAATTTTACAGACAGGTCCTAATGAACATTACGAATATTTTAAAATTATCGGCATGCCAATTGGAGTCCTAACTTCCGAAACGACTGACCGAGGTCGTTTCAGGGTGATACTTTTGAATTGATTGGTTTTCCTGATGCTGATTATGCAGGTCATCTGATGGACAGGAAAAGCACTTCAGGGATGGCACATTTTCTTGGTCCTTTCTTAGTTTTTTGGGCTACCAAGAAGCAGAACTCAGTAGCCTTGTCTACTACAGAAGCTGAGTATGTAGCAGCTGCATCATGTTGCTCTCAGTTGCTATGGATCAAACAACAGTTTGAGGACTTTTGGGATTAAATCTGGAGCCGTGCCTATTTTCTGTGATAACACAAGTGCTGTGAACATTTCCAAGAACACAGTCCAACATAAAAGGACCAAGCACATTGATATTAGACATCATTTTCTCAGAGATAATGTTGAAAAGGGTATAATCACCATAAATTCTTGCATGACTGAGGATCAAATTGCTGACATCTTCACCAAAGCCTTGAACAAAGTTCAATTTGAGAGGAACAAGTTGGAGTTAGGGATGACCAAAATACATGGATGACCCAGTACTTGATCCCCAAGGTTTGGCTAGTTAAGTGTTCAATTTCCTGTTTAAAATTTTAAGTTGTTACAGTTCAGTCTGTCATTATACTTTATTAAGTATACTTGTTCAACTAAGTACTACTTAAGTATTCTAATGAGTTCCCCGGAAAGAACAAAATGAGGAAGTAGAAGGAACCACTGCAAGCATGAGGAACCATGTCCAGGTACATCTACATAGCTATTTATGTTAAGTACTATGACTATAATTGATTGACTCTTGAACGTGCATCAAGAAAACCTTCAATGTATGTGTAACCGCCCAAAATCATAGGAAAATTTCCTTTTTTAGTTACATGTTTGAAGTTCAAACCTAACCCACTCACTCTTGAAGTCTTAATGACCCTCTCACATAACCGTCAAATCTAAAGCTTTTCCGGTTTCCCAAAACTCTAAAAGCTGCTCGACTTTTACGTTATCATCATTACCGCCTATTCCTTAGATCAACTTGAACACATCCTCACCCTCTCTTCTTCCATTATTCATCTGAAACGAGAAAAATATCTACTATATTCTCTCTACTTCTCTCTCTTAAATTCAAAACAAGTAAACCCTTCCCTTCACAATCCTATCTCAAATTCACACTATGTCTCAAGCACAATCGTCATCTGCCTCTCCGGCTAAAACTTCAGAAACCCACACCTCCAAAGATTCCTCTCTCAAACCCACTACATCCACTGTTGTTGAAAGACTCACTAGGGCATGCCTAAAAATTCAGAAGAAAGTTGGAAAGAACATTTCCAAGAAAACCACCTCAAAACCCTCTATTCTGGCATCGACACCGGTGGATTTCGATGCAAAATCAGTTGAGGTAAGGCCCGATTCTACTCAAGTCAGTTCTACTGCATTAGATTCAGTTATTAGTCCTGAAAAGGTCAGTACGGAGATCTTAGTTAAAAGTATGGATGAAATTATTGAAGCTGTACAGCCTAGTAGTACAACTGACAGGGGGAAAGTGGTAGAGGGAGAAGGGCAGGTTGCCTTAGAGTCCTTTGAATCTAGGGTCGACTTTCATGTACCCAAAGTGACAGAAAAAATGGTGGGGTTGAGTGCTGTTGAAAATATGTTGGAGAAATTGAGAGAGGAAGATTCAGTAGAGTTTCAAAGAGGCCCAGTTGACGAACCTAGTTCGGAGACTTCTCCTTTAGAGACGGTACGAGTAGAGGCTGTGCTGAGTGGTCCTATATGTGAAGGACCTTGTTCTGCTGAAGCTACTAAATAATTGGAAAAAGAACCTGGTTCTTCCCCTGTTCCTGCTATAGCTGATGATACAAACCTCGATTGGACAGATTCTGAAGAAAGTAAAGAAGATGAGACAGGGGCGAAAGATACTGCTGTTGCGGAAACTGTGAAAGTCCCAAAGAAAAATGTGAAAAGAAAATTTTTTGAGGAAGATGAGAAGATGATGGAAGAGGAGGACGAAGATGAAGTGGTGATTGTGAGTTAAACAAAACAAATTAAGGGGAAGAGAAAAAGGCTTGTGAAAGGGGGAAGAACTGTGTCTACAAGAAGACTTGTTGATGAGAGTGATGAAGACTCTCAGAGTGTTGATAAAGTTGGTGATGAACCTGCTGTGTCAGTGGCTCCTAGGAGAGAAGCCACTAGGTCTGCTTTGAAACAACAGGTAGAAATGGTTGATAAGTATGCAAAGAAAAAGAAATAAAAGCTTCAAGAAGTGGAGCAGATAACTGCCACTGAGAATGTGGAAAGTGATAAAGATGGGGAGTATGTTCACCCAGATGACTCTTACAGTAATAGTGAGATGGATGTCAAGAAGAAAAAGAAAGAATATGAGGAAGAGGTTGATAGGGCAGCCTTCTTTGCTAGGCATCAAGTACTAGCAGACAGTATTCTGAGTGACCTGGAAGAGCATGATATGAGACCCTTGGTCAGGAAAGTGGAAGACCAAGGGTGGCTGAAGCTTTTCTCTAATAAGGACAGATGTCTACATGCTGAGGAGATCATGGAGTTTTATATAAACTGTAGAGTTGCTGGAAGAAGGGTGTTCTCTGTGGTGAAAGGAGTAGAGCTGGAGTTTGGAAGGAATGAGCTAGGGGCTATCCTTGATGTACCTGCTGAAGGTTATTGTAGGTACATTAAGCTAAAGTGGCCCAAGAGGACTGATGGTGTTACTGCTTTGAGTGTGTTGAAGAAGTTCACAGGGAAGACAAGAATCAGAAAGGAAAGAAATGTGGAGAAGAAGGAGATGGAACCAGCACATCAGTGTCCACAGGTTTTTGTTGCCTAGAGGGGGAGAAATATTGAGCCGTGTGCTCTAGACTTAAACATACATGGACTTGCTGGATAGAGGAACAAGGATAAATCTACCTGGTCTGATCATCAGACACATCAAGAGGATTGCAGATACTGATCAAAAGCCATGTTCCTTAGTGCACTCCTACATCCTGCAGCAGGTCCTTGAGCATTTCGGTGTACCCTTGGAAGATGGAAAGAAACCTTCAGTGCATCAGATGTTTGGACTGAATTTACTGAAGAACTGTGATTTCTTCAAGGAAAGAAGGGCATCCAAGCGACCAATGCCAGTTAAGCAAGAGCAGTCTGATGAAAGTGAGGATTTTGGACCTGATGAAGCTATTGCAGCTGTGAAGGAACTGGAGCAGCACGTGTTGGAGGTAGATGAATAAAATGCTGAATTGAAAAGGTAGTTATAGGTAAAGGATCAAGAGATCGATCGCTTGAAGATTGAGTGCCACAAACATGAGGCCGAGTTGGTAGTAGAAAGGGCCAAAAATTCAAAGAACATTGAGGCACTTGTAAAGCACTTCAACTTGAAGAACTGAAGCCTGCTCATTCTCCTTCCTTGTCCTTGTCCTAATCCTCATTTAATTTCCCCTCCTGTCCTTTCTTATTGCATGTTTTTTGAGAGAATCTTTATCTGGTCTGTACTTAATTGGGCTGTGTGCTTGTCATGCCTTGGATGATTGGTTTTAAACTGCTCTTGAATGTTTTGGTTTGTTTTATGACATCTCGGGTTCTGGTTGGGCCCTTAGATTACTTAAGTAGTTTCGTCTGTCGACTCATTGCCTTGGGCTCTAGATTGGACTGTTCTGACTTGTTTTTGCAGGATTTGAATCTTTTTGATGATGCCAAAAGGGGGAAGAGTTGAATGTTGGGATGTTCGTGACCTAACTCATCTGTCTTAAATTCTTTCTGTTTTGGCTTTGTGTTCTTTGGTGTTTTTTTCTATATAGGTTCTTTGGCAATATTTGTTTGTCATCATAAAAAAGGGGGAATTTGTTTAGCTGAATATTTTGAAGTATGACAAACGAAGGACCGAGTATTCTGGACAAGAACTTGTTCCTTAAGGAGAAGGGCACGACTGATCGAAAAGATTATGGAATACCAATCCATGCAGAACTAGGAGTAGTGGCGCGTGAACTATTGCACATCCCAGTCAGCTAAAAGAAGTTGTGTCGTGGCTGTGTCTTTGAAGTATGAATGAGAGTTGGAGCTAAACAAAGAAAGGGATCAAAAGTCAATATTTCCTAGTAAACCACTACTAGAGTTACGAAGCCCATATAAAAGCTAGTAATTGAGGCAGCCGTACTCAGTTATTCACCACGAGAGTTGAGAGCAATCACAAGGTGATCCAATAACTTTCAAAGTGACTTAACTGCTGAAGACAACTGTTGAAGAATTAAGAATTTAACTTAGATATTCTGTCTAGGTTCTTTATTAGAGTTGTCACTGTTTTATGCTAAAACTGTTTCTACCTATATGCTTAGTTTAGAAGCAATTGTTATAGGTGAATCTTGAGCAATTATTCTGTAAAGCTAGAGTTTAGCTTTGTTGAGTGTTTAGGGTCTAGAATGTAGCCCCTTGGTCACAGAGTTTGTAATAAAAAACTTGCTCTTTTGTATTAGTGAATTAGTTTAAAAATCCCAGAGTGTGGGTTGTGGTTTTTCTCTCTTGAGCAAGGAGTTTTCCACGTAAAAATACCGTGTTCTTTAGTTTGCTGTTTGTGTGTGTGTGTGTTGTTGGTGGAGACCGTGTTACAAGAACTGGGTTCTAGAATTAAGAGTCAGGTTCTTCGAAAAATTTAAGGACACTATTCAACCCCTCTTCTAGTGTCCATAGGAGATACTTAGAGTATAACAATGACGTTGGATGTGAAGTGGGATAAACTGATGCTGAACCATTTCACCCAAGATTCAGGATCACCATAGTCTTTCAGCCTCCAAATAACAATTCTTTGGTCATGACCGGGCGACGAATGATCTGTTGGGGTTTTTGGAATAAATAGAGTGTGAATGGGAAATGGGTGGGAAGGTGAAAAGGTTCCTTTTTGTAATGCACATTCTCCCATATTGGTAGAGGAAAAGACTTTTGTTGGGTTTAAATACAAAATCACTTCTCTTAGTTCTTAAAAGGGTTGAGAAGAAGGGAAGCCTCGCGCCGTCGTCGTCGCTCGCTCGTCTCGGCTTCGGATTTCGGATTTCGGATTTCGGATTTCGGATTTCGGATTTCGGATTTCAGATTTCAGATTTCGGTCAATTGATATGATTGATTGACTTAATTTTTTAAACCAACAAAACTAAAAATATTATTTAATTAATAATTTATTATTAATATTTAATATTTAATCTGTTTGTGTAACAGAAATCTGAATGGATTAATCTGATTAATCCAGAGTAATTGTTCCTCCACGTTCTCCCACTCTCCCACGTTTTCTCATTAGTGGACAATTCATTACTGACATTTAGTGCATTCAGCCATTAGTGGCAATGAATTCAGGTGCCATTAGTGGCAGTGTTAGTGGTGTTAGTGGCCATTAGTGGTGACTCTTCCTTCCATTTCCCATGGCTATATAAACTGGCCAGTCTTCAACATTTGAACACACACTGCAAAACACAGAAATATTCTTACTGCATACCCTCTCTTTTCTGCATACTAAGTAAGCCTTAGTAAGTCGTGTGATTTGCTCTGTTTCTTAGAGTTCACAGTGTTCTACTGTTTGAAGTGCCGCTACAGTAGAACTGTTATCCCGTTCCATCCTGGGAGAAATTAACCCTTGAACCTTGGGCAACTGTGAGGGGGTTAGATTTCTTAAGGAGACACAAGTAAATTGTGGGCTCGGGATCGTCCCATAACAAACTGATAATATACTTCTGTTTTTCTGTCTTTTCTGATTTATTTGGTTGCAGGAATAACAAGCTTAAGAAATCTCGTGTTATTTATTTTCTGCACTTAAATAAATACTGCTTAAGGAGACTAAAACCTTTGTGGTTTTCTACTCGTATATAATATATTAATCTGCTGTGGAGACTAAAACCTTCGTGGTTTTTCTACTCCTAATTACTGTGAAATAATCTGTTTATGGGGACTAAAAGCCTTCGTGGTTTTTTCTACTCCTATTGTTTAAACAGTTTATTAATATTGTTTCTGCTTGTGTCACTTGACAGAGATGACTAACGGAGCTGAACAAACTGTCCCTGTTGTGAATACGAATGCTACCGCAGTTTCTAGTGCTGCTGGGCATAGCCGTGCTGCTGCAACGGTTATGCCACCTGCAGAAAAGCCGGGGAAGTTTACTGGTGTGGATTTTAAAAGGTGGCAGCAAAAGATGTTCTTTTATCTAACCACCTTAAGCCTGCAAAGGTTTATCAAGGAGGATGCTCCAGTCCTGACTGATGAAACACCTGAAAACGAACGCTTCCTTGTGATTGAGGCTTGGAAGCATTCTGACTTCCTATGCAAGAATTACATTCTAAGTGGCTTGGAAGATGACCTGTACAACGTTTACAGTAATGTTGAAACGTCTAAGAAACTATGGGATGTTCTAGAAAAGAAATATAAAACTGAAGACGCTGGACTGAAGAAATTTGTGGCTGCCAAATTTCTGGATTATAAAATGGTGGATAACAAATCTGTTGTGTCCCAAGTCCAAGAACTTCAAGTCCTTATCCATGATCTCCTTGCTGAAGTTTTGATCTTGATTAATACTTCTGTTAAGAGTATTATTTATATTGTTGCTAACAAACTTTTCTTTGAAGGTTTGAAGATTAATGAAGCGTTTCAAGTTACAGCCATGATTGAAAAGTTACCTCCATCATGGAATGACTTTAAAAATTACTTGAAACACAAGCACAAGGAGATGACCCTTGAAGATTTGGTTGTACGCTTGAGGATTGAAGAGGACAACAAATCTGCTGCAAAGAAGGCTCGTGGAAGTGCTGCAATAGCGGGAGCAAATATTGTTGAGCACACTCCAAATCAAAATAAGAGAAAGAAGCCTTCTGGAGGGAAGACCAACCCCAGCAAGAAAAAGTTCAAGGGAAATTGCTACAACTGTGGCAAGAGTTGACATAAGTCCGCAGCCCGCAGACTGTCGTGCTGCAAAGAAGGATAGGAAAAAGGAAAAAGGTCAAGCAAACATGGTTGAAGAGACAAAATTGGCCCAAGGAGTGCAAGACATTGATTTATGTGCTATGATTTCTGAATGCAACTTAGTTGGAAATCCTAAGGAATGGTGGATTGATTCAGGAACCACCCGCCATATTTGTGCTGTGAAGGAAGCCTTTGCTTCATATGCTCCCGCTGGACCTGATGAGGCGCTCTCTATGGGCAATTCTGCAACGGCCAAAATTGAAGGATATGGGAAGATATTCCTCAAGATGACGTCTGGCAAGGTTGTGACTCTGACCAATGTTCTTCACGTTCCTGAAATAAGGAAGAACTTGGTGTCTACTGCACTTCTTGTGAAAAACGGGTTTAAGTGTGTGTTTGTTTCTGACAAAGTTGTAATAACTAAGAATGAGCTGTATGTAGGAAAAGGTTACCTGACTGAGGGCCTTTTCAAACTCAATGTAATGGTCGTTGACACTATGAATAAAATTGCAGCTTCTTCTTACTTACTTGAGTCAAATAATTTATGGCATTCTCGTTTGGGACATGTCAATTATAAAACCTTGCGAAAAATGATCAATTTGGAAGTATTGCCTAAATTTGATTGCGCTAAGTCAAAATATCAAATATGCGTTGAGTCTAAATATGCTAAACACCCTTACAAGTCAATTGAAAGGGAGTCTGAACCATTAGACTTAATTCATACAGATATTTGTGACATGAAGTCAATACCATCTCGCGGTTGAAAGAAGTATTTCATAACTTTTATTGACGATAGCACTCGTTACTGCTATGTTTATTTACTTAGTAGTAAAGATGAGGCAATTGACACATTCAAGCAATACAAAAATGAAGTTGAAACGCAACTTAACAAAAAGATCAAAATGATAAGAATTGATAGGGGTGGAGAATATGAATCTCCTTTTGAACAAATATGTTTGGAATATGGCATTATTCATCAAACAACTGCCCTTACACGCCTCAATCCAATGGGATTGCGGAAAGGAAAAATCGAACATTAAAGGAAATGATGAATGCCTTGTTAATCAGTTCGGGTCTACCCCAGAACTTGTGGGGGGAAGCTATATTCACGGCGAATCAAATACTCAATCGAGTTCCCCATAGTAAAACACTTTCCATTCCATATGAAAAGTGGAAAGGAAGGAAGCCCAACTTGAATTACTTCAAAGTGTGGGGGTGTTTGGCAAAAGTGCAAGTCCCAAAACCCAAAAGGGTTAAGATTGGACCGAAGACAGTTGATTGTGTTTTCATTGGGTATGCTATAAACAGTAAAGCATATCGGCTTCTGGTTCATAAATCAGAAAATCCCGACATTCATGTTAATACGGTGATGGAATCAGATAGTGCTGAGTTCTTTGAAACAATATATCCGTATAAGAAGGAATGTGAGTCAGTTGGTGAAAGATCCAAACGACCTCGGGGAGGAACTAAAGAAAATTCACCAAATGAGGAAGAACCAAGACGGAGCAAGCGTCAAAGAACTTCTACTTCATTTGGAGATGACTTTGTCACTTTTCTGTTGGAAAATGAGCCTCGGACGTTTAAAGAAGCAATGTCTTCTTCAGACTCTCCGTTTTGGAAAGAGGCAGTCAATAGTGAAATAGCATCTATTTTGAGCAACCATACTTGGGAGTTGGTTGATCTTCCTCTTGGAAACAAACCATTAGGTTCTAAGTGGATTTTCAAAAGGAAAATGAAAGCTGATGGCACTATTGACAAGTACAAGGCAAGGCTTGTTGTTAAAGGATATAGACAACAAGAAGGTCTTGACTACTTTGACACATACTCGCCGGTAACCAGAATTACATCCATTCGTATGTTAATAGCGTTAGCCGCCGTGTATGGTCTGGAAATCCATCAAATGGACGTTAAGACAGCGTTCTTAAACGGGGATTTGGAGGAAGAAATTTACATGGAACAACCTGAATGGTTCGTGGTTCCAGGTAAAGAAAAGATGGTGTGTAAACTTGTTAAGTCACTTTATGGACTGAAACAAGCACCTAAACAATAGCATGCGAAATTTGATCATACAATGTTGTCAAATGGGTTTAAAATTAACGAGTGTGACAAGTGTGTCTACATTAAGAACACTCCTAATTTTATAGTCATTGTTTGCTTATATGTGGACGACATGTTGATAATGAGCAATAACATTGCCAATATAAATGCTACGAAACGCATGTTGACTAGCAAATTTGATATGAAAGACTTAGGAGTTGCGGATTTAATTCTGGGTGTTAAGATCCATAGAACTCCTCAAGGTCTGGCGTTGTCTCAAACTCACTACATCAATAGTGTTCTTGAAAAATTTAAATATTTGGATTTTAAAATTTCGAAGACTCCTATTGATGTAAACCTTGCTCTAAAGAAGAACAAAGGTCAAAGCACGTCGCAACGGGATTATGCACGTGTTTTGGGAAGTTTGATGTACGTCATGAATTGTACTCGACCAGATATAGCTTGTGCTATAAGTAAACTAAGTCGATACACGAGTAATCCCAATCAGACCCATTGGATGGCAATGAAACGTGTTTTGGGGTATTTAAAATACACTCAAGACTTTGCATTGCATTATAACAAGTATCCTGCAGTCATTGAAGGATATTGTGATGCCAATTGGATCACCGGCACAACTGATTCTAAGTCCACAAGCGGATATATTTTCGCACTTGGTGGAGGAGCGGTGTCTTGGAAATCGTCCAAGCAAACATGTATTGCCCGCTCTACTATGGAAGCTGAATTCATAGCCTTAGATAAAGCCGGTGAAGAAGCTGAATGGCTTCGGAACTTTTTGGAAGACATTCCGTTTTGGCCTAAGCCGTTGACACCAATTTGTATACATTGTGATAGTCAATCGGCTATAGGAAGAGCGAGGAATGTCATGTATAACGGTAAGAATCGTCACATACGACGAAGGCGTAAAACCGTTAGGGACCTACTCTCTAAGGGAATTATCACTATTGACTACGTGAAGTCAAGGGATAATGTGGCGGATCCGCTTACAAAAGGCTTAACTAGAGAAGCGGTTGAGTGTTCATCGAAGGGAATGGGACTATGGCCAAGGACAAGTCATCACGGCGGTAACTCTACCTAGGAGACTGGAGATCCCAAGAACTAGGTTCAAGTAGAATGCAAAGTCGTGTTTGACGGTTCAACATTGTCAGTTAATGTTTGGTCCATTCTCATGATTAGACAATGTTCAAGTACCAAGGGTAAAGTGCTAGAGGCATTTTTTAATGATTGTCTAAGTTTGATATTTTAATTATCAAACAGTGTACATCTATAGGATTACACGTTTAGAAATCACCTATGTAAGTGTGAAGTGGAAGCCGCTTCAAGGAGAATTCGGTATGGCAAGTTCTCTAAGTACTTATGAAATCAGGCGGTGTTCATGGCTGAAACGAACACAACAGTGAGAACCAAAGACGGTTAAGGGTTAGTTGTGTGACTTACGTTGTCTAGGTATACAACAAAGCTCAACGGTTCAAAGATATCAAATCTACCGATTGATCGAGTATATCCGATGTATGTTCACTACGGAAAGTTCAAAGGGAAACCTATTTATCCCGATGCAACTAATTCTTTCTTGCAAATCACACAAGTCTGTCATGCATATTTCCAATATAGCCATTCCCCATTCATGTGGGGGATTGTTGGGGTTTTTGGAATAAATAGAGTGTGAATGGGAAATGGGTGGGAAGGTGAAAAGGTTCCTTTTTGTAAGGAAATGCACATTCTCCCATATTGGTGGAGGAAAAGACTTTTGTTGGGTTTAAATACAAAATCACTTCTCTTAGCTCTTAAAAGGGTTGAGAAGAAGGGAAGCCTCGCGCCGTCGTCGTCGCTCGCTCGTCTCGGCTTCGGCTTCGATTTCGGATATGATTGATTGACTTAATTTTTTGGACCAACAAAACTAAAAATATTATTTAATTAATAATTTATTATTAATATTTAATATTTAATCTGTTTGTGTAACAGAAATCTGAATGGATTAATCTGATTAATCCAGAGTAATTGTTCCTCCACGTTCTCCCACTCTCCCACGTTTTCTCATTAGTGGACAATTCATTACTGACATTTAGTGAATTCAGCCATTAGTGGCAATGAATCAGGTGCCATTAGTGGCAGTGTTAGTGGTGTTAGTGGCCATTAGTGGTGACTCTTCCTTCCATTTCCCATGGCTATATAAACTGGTCAGTCTTCAACATTTGAACACACACTGAAAAACACAGAAATATTCTTACTGCATACCCTCTCTTTTCTGCATACTAAGTAAGTCTTAGTAAGTCGTGTGATTTGCTCCGTTTCTTAGAGTTCGCAGTGTTCTACTGTTTGAAGTGCCGCTACAGTAGAACTGTTATCCCGTTCCATCTTGGGAGAAATTAACCCGTGAACCTTGGGCAACTGTGAGGGGGTTAGATTTCTTAAGGAGACACAAGTAAATTGTGGGCTCGGGATCGTCCCATAACAAACTGATAATATACTTCTGTTTTTCTGTCTTTTCTGATTTATTTGGTTGCAGGAATAACATGATCAGCAAAACAAAATGACTCCTCTGACACAAAAAGTTCGAACCAACCTCAACTATACTAGTATCTGGTTCCGCCATCTCTTAGAACATCTCCTCCTTCACATCAAACAGAACAATCCAATTATTATCATGATACTCCACTCGTTTCTCTTTAGAAACAACCCAATGGCAAGACCCATTCACATAGATCCCTGATTTCCGCTCAAAGAATTTATAAGATGGAGCAACATGACTAATGTCCTGCCAAACACCAGTGCTTAGCTTATATAGCTCAACATAAGGTGGTACCGTATTAGTTTTACCAACAGTGTTTATTATTTTTACCACCTTGTAGTCATTACTAACAGGATCGAATCCAAACCCAAGGATATGATCAAGTGACTTAAATGTAAAATTTGGTTTGGGGAGTTTTATTGACTTTCTTATGGATGGATTCCAAAGATAGAAAAGGCACAAAAGCCCGTTACAGTCATTAGTATATGGCCGCATGTCGTCAGAAAGGCACAAAAGGCCATTACAACTACCTACAATAACAAAGTAACTTCCACTTTCACACACAAATGGCATATCATCAAACTGGACATACTGATCAAAATTTTCATTGTCATGATATAAAGCATAAATTTCTTTAAGTGGGTCTCCAGAGCAATATCGTGTTAGCAAGTGATCATCTTGGTTGCTGAGGTGTGAGGAAATAAAAGTAGGACTAGTAATAAGAGAATACCATGACTTGCACACTCGTGCACTTAATGATGGCTTTGGTGGGTAGTCTTAGATAAATTTCAACTAACACTTCATTTGAAAAATAGTCGGACATGTCCGATGTCTGAACTCCCAAAAGAACGTAAGTCTTGGCATAATGTGTTTTTATTTCTTCGTCCGTGTTTTCATCAAAACCCTCATGAGTTTATCCGCGTGCTATATATTTGCTTTGTCAATATAGTTTTTGTTTTCTTTTATTTCCTTTTTAACCCCAAAATTTTATTGAATTTATTTTCCTTTTTAAACCCAAAATTTTATTGACTTCCAGTGTGGTTCATATATCATAAATAGAAGGATATAACATTTGGTATACGTACACAATTTTATCTTTTTTCCTGCTTCTGAGGTTCTTACAAATTTGAGAGTCCTAAAACAAACTGAAAATTTCCGCTATTTTAAAAGGCAGAACTGAAATTTGACCAAGGCTTGCTTCAGAGGCACTCATAAAATGCCCTTGAGCTTATATGAGTGCTCTTGCCTCGCGAGGCTTACACCTCAAGCACTTGGGCTTACGTTCCAGACGCACCGAATACCAAATGCACAGATATGGCCCTACAATTCTCCATGGAATTATGTGTAATTGGCCTTGTAAACCTTACAAAAGTGCTTTATTAATCATTGACTCTTCACACAAGTACTCTTATCTAATCACATATTAAAAGTTTGAGAATATTAAAATTCATAGTTATAGTTTTGATTGTATTGCATATTATCACTAAGGATGAAATGTTACAATATTATGATAGGAACTTTTTTGTTTCTTTAACTATTCATGTATTAATTAACTATTTCTAGGTCTTCATATTTAATTCCATTTTTTTAATCTCATTTTTCACAATAATTTTTTTGAGGTATAAAACTTATCAATTTAATTTTCAAGTAATAGCGAGTAGCTATCTATATACAACTATATTCATATACTACTATTTTTGTTATGGATATGTTGAGCTCTTTGTTAAAATTTTAATTTATTAAAAATAAACGATGCTAGAGTTTCATCATGAAACAGTGAGTTATTCCCCTTAAATAAACAATCATTTTTTTTTATTTATCTAAAATTTTATTCTTTGCCAAAGGAAAATTTCAATTATGAAAAGACTTTGTTATTAAAAACAAAAATTACATTATAGCATAAAAACTATTATTTATCCATTTGGGAGATCCACATGATATTTTTTTTTAATCCAGAGTAATATGTTTTTACATTTGACTTTTTGGTTGTTCGGACATTGTGCATAATTCATGTTCATGATATCCTTTTTGTACATTGGTGTTATTAATAATTATGTTATAAATTACTGTAAATATTTTTCTATTTATAATTTTAATTTATTTCGGTAATATATATCTATTTAAAACTATTTTAAAATTTAAAAATTCATAATATTTAAAGATCCGTGGAGCTTACGCACCGTGCCTCGAGGTTTATACCGTACCTCGTCCTAGATAAAACTGCCTCATCTCACGCCCGCCTTTGAAAATACTGAAAATTTTTAAGCGAAAATTCGATATGGTGCACGATTTCTCTAATTATTAAGCCGGTGGTGCTGAAGGTTCAACTAAAATGCACATTCAAACACAACTTATTCCGAAAATAATTTTTCAAATTAATTTCAAAAATTTCTTTTTTTAAAAAATCTTTTTGTATTTATGGCCAAACGCCTACTTAATCTCTTCATTTTCTAGTTATAAATTTTATTGCTCTTTTTTTTTTTTTTTTTTTTTTTTTCTGGATATTAGTTGTAATATTCTTTAAGTAAGCTAATAGTGTAAAAATTGTACAATAAGAGCTCATTTGGTTTGCCAAGTAAAGAGAATAATAATCTATATAATAAAACTAGCATATCACAGTACATCATTTGGTTAGTTTGCATGAATCAACTATTTTGTCGTTGGCCGTTAGGCTGTTATTTTATGACAAGATCCGGATTTTCAGCTAGGCCGTGCACCCGACAACCTCCTCTAGACTCCTCAGTTATATCATATAAACTTAACTTACATAAACGTTAAGAATTCAACAAAATAATGATATGAAATTAACTTAAATAACCTAAAAAAAGCAGAATAAATACATACTTTATGTATGCGGAATGTACATATGTATAGGCTGCCATAAGGATTGTAGCTAACTACTCAAATACATAGGTCTAGAGCCATCCAAATTAGACATTTATATTGTCCAAAATTATGTACATCTCTCGAAGGGAGAAAAACTGAGATATAACTATGATAACTATAGGTGTTGTCCTCAATGAATAAGCTGGCTTACCACAGACAGTTGAGAACGTCCTTGCCTATCAATCGCATTGATGGCTAGGTTTTGGAGAGGAATCTATCGAAATGAAAAGAGAACACAAAAAATGGATAGAGAGTGAGTCACAAGGGCTAAGTAAGAGAGGAATAACTAGCCTCCTCGAAGATAAAAGAGTCAGTCATAGAATCACATGTCATGACAAGTAGAACATATTACCAATGCATGTAGTAGTCATACATGGCCAACAAATTCAAGTAATGAAATGATATGATATGAAATATAACACAATAAGGTCACTTGTGCTGAAAACCAAGTGGAGCAGAATACTCCTGCTCTTGGGACGGAATACTCCTGCACCCGATATAATATATATCTGAGTTAGAATACTCCTGCACTCGGTATATGACATAACAACCCGTAACCAAAAAACATAACATATAAATGCGTTCCAAGGCTGTGTAGTATAAAGTACGCTCGGTCGAAAGCTATTCACATAAAGAACGGGTGAATAGAATATCCATAAAACTAGAGGCCGTCAAAAAATTGGATATAATCACTTACCTTAAGTCCTGGGTTAGAATTACTACTGAACGACTTATTTTCCAGTCCAACGTCCCTCAAAATAATTTCTTTATGAACCAAAGAAATATATTCGCACTAATAAGTGCCAGAAGAAAGAGTATATAACCTTTAGATGGTGAAAGAAAAGAAATTACTAAAATACCCCTTGGCTGGGCTTAGCCGAAAACTCATAAACTATACTTTTTCGGATTCCTCATAATCCCACGAATCAAACTGTATCATTGATTTTATATTCGAATTAAATTTTATTAAATTCCCTAATTTCATAAATCTTAGGGTCCTAACTCAATTTACCAATTTAGTTTAAAGAGATTCTAGTTTAAGAATCATGAATTAACGAAATAGATTAGCTTAATGAATTTGAATCAAAATTTCTCTCTAAACCGACTTGGAAATGAGTAGTTTAAATATAAAATTGAAACAACCAAGAAGAGGCTTTAATATTGCCTCTGAAGTGCTGCTACAGAATTAAAAAATGCATATTTTGCACCAGCAGCAACTGATCTGAAATTTGGGTCCAAATAGGACCCTACAAGGCTTAGAACAATTCTAAATTTTCTACACAAGTCATACAACACTTGTGTGGAATGATTGCAAAGACTAAACTCAAATCGGATCTCCGGAACTCAAGACGACTCCCATGAAAAGAGGTCGATTTCTTAACTTTCGAAATTTTAACGAAGTTATCTGAATAACCTCGCAATTTACTTCCGAAAGTTCCCTCAGGTCACAAATTACCATACAAATGTAGTACAACTTTTTAATTTTGAAGCGGAGCCCATTTACTCAAATCAGCTCGAAAACCTCTTTTAAGTTTTACCGACATTTGAAACGAAAATCTTTTAAAATACCTACCAAACGAGGTCCGAATCAGCTAAAATTTGCAGACATGTCCTAATGGACCTTACAGAGCTCTTATGAATTTTTGACAACTAATTAGAGTCCTAGCTCTCAAAATGACTAACTAAGGTCGTTTTATTCTACTCCACTTAGACTCTCGTTCCTCCTCGAATGAGCCAGAGTCTAGAGTAGATTCTACCAGACTAATGGAATTTTTTACTCCAACCTTCAACATATTCATCGAATATTATCATACCATTACAGAACCAGAAACATAAACATCTAATGACTTTTAAGCTCTAGGAACCAAGATCATACCCGAATTATTAAAGAAATGAGGATATCTCTCACGCATGCTGGACTCAAGATCCCAAGCGAGGAAAATTATGCCATCGCACTCGAACCACTAGAATCTTTTTTGAATGATGATTTCGATATCTCTAGCAACAATGGCAACTGGTAACACCTTAAAGGCTAGATTCACATCTGGCTGATATCAGAGCACATCTTTAGTACTCTGATCTAGGCCCAACCAAACAACTTCTTATTGATAATAAACTTGTTGGTTTAGGCAATTGCTCAGTCTCAATTTATTTATTTTTTATTTTTTGCGGGGAAGATATTTAAAGAAAGCTTTTACTGCTCCAATGACCCTATCCTCATTCTCCATAGCTTTTTCTAGCTTAACATCTCTCTCCTTCACCTGTGCACCAGCTCACTAATTCATATAAAAAACGTTTTAAGCTAACTAAACAGACAAGCTCTTCACTAGTTAGCCCAGACATTGTCCTTACTAGAAATGTTCGAAGTAGTTTGCAAATGAAATAAGAGGATTTTAAACCAAGAGAACATGTGTTATCTCTGTAAATAGGTAACCACACCTAATGTTTCAAGTCTCTTATTATGCGGAGAAAATTTTGAATACTTGAGCTGGCAATAGCACATAACGTTATCAGACTTCATGATAGTGAATGTACAATATGAGGTGAATTGTTCGTTTTCGATTCATTAGTCAGCTTAAGGGAATAGGCCGTTGACTGTATAGAATAAAATTAAAGCTGAACATAAAGTAAATGCAAAATATAAAGTGACATAATGATTTTATACTTGTTCAGAACTAATGTGGTTCCTCATATATTTCTCTTGGATCACAAGGCAGAGTATCTCTTCTAGCTCTTTTTTTCGTTCACCATAAATAATTCTCATTGGTTTTGGATTTTCTCTCACCAACAACGACACAATCTGATTTATAGCTTATCAGAAAAATTTCACCTTGACACAACTATTACCTCTACTTTGATCTTCTCTCTTTTTTCTTTTCAACACTCGTATGGTCTCACGTACACAGTGATAGTATTAAGTAAAAGCTAGATAATTGTGTAGACAATGAATAGAAGCGTAAGTAGCTTCTTTGTCAAGGTCTTCTTTTTATAGTCTTCTTTGCAGTAGCCATTGCATAAGTCTCTTCAGTAATGTCTTCTAATCAGTAGCCTTGCTTGATCCTTTTCTATTAGTTCCTTCGTGATTGGTTTAATTAAGATCGCAATTTTCTTGATAGAAAGATTTACAATATTCCTTATTGCATAGGAGATACTTTGACCAAAAAGATTTTATGATACAGAATCTTCTTCAGAATAAGGCAGAGCTAGTAATCAGTGTTCACACGCTCTATTGCTTTCACACGGTATAGCTAGCCTTGAAGACTTTAATTGCCGAGATTCTCCATTTAAAATCATTCCGTAGTTACTACCGTCCTTTAGTATCAGTTGCTTCCTTTCCATACATAGCTGAGATCTTCCGGGCGTCAATCTTCCTTTCTTGGATCTTCTTAAGTCTTTGAGTATCATTTCTTCCTTTCTTGATCTTTATTGTTCTTCGATCATCCACGTAACTTGCCATGTATACCTAGTGTAGTTTTTTCATAATCAAAATTAGTTTAACAATCTCCCCCTTTTTTGTGATGACAAAAAGAGAAAGGTAAGTGGATGTGAGAAGATGCCTCCCTGATTTGTATTGGTCGACTCCTTGTAGATTTCTTTAGTACGGCAACAATATAGAACAAGTCGACTCTTTCTGTCTTCCTGCATATTAGTTTGTAATCACAGAGGTGTAGCCTTACTCGTGTAAGAAAGAGTTGACTTCCCCCGTCTTCCTGCATATTAGTATTCAAAGAGTGTGTGTGTGTATATATATACACACACAACTTATCCAAGTTGACTCCCTCTGCGTTCCTGCTCATTTCTTTTTAGACAAAAGATATATATAGCCAATTTATCCAAGTTGTGTATGAATATATACACACACAACTTATCCAAGTTGGTTCCCTCTGTCTTCCTGCTCATTACTTTTTAGACAAAAGATAAATATAGCCTACTTATCCAAGTTGACTCTCCCTCTCTCCCTGCATTCATATTAGGGTTTGCCAGGCATTCAAAATAAAGATTAACCTACAGCCTTCTCCCCCTTTGGCATCAGCAAAAAGGTGGAGTATTTAGCATCCTAGAAAAAGTTAAATATTACAGAACCAACAAAAACAAAAAATAAAATTGTATTTGGTAGGGGAATAATCATGGAGGAGCAAGAAAATATGTCAAGATGTTGACAACATTGTCTGTCATTCTGTCCAATTTGCCCTACACATCTGTAGAAAATGTGTTAATACGCCCTTGGATGTCGCCAGATGCAACATCAATTATTTGATGAACATGACAAATCGCCCCAGCTGAGTCTTTAACAATATTGTCAATCTTCAATGAGACTCGTCCAGTGTCAACTTCAACTTCAGCAATAGCGGCAGACAACTGATCCTGATTGTACTGAACACTCAAAATAAGATCGTTAGGTTATCAACTTCCTTAAAAAGCTTATTTAAATCCTTAGATAGCACAGGATTAATCGGTGTTGAAGGCCCAACATTTTCAGTTTGAATAGGGACATTTCCTGTGTTACCACGAGGCGTATTCTAACTACAATTTTTAACCCAAACCCCTTCAACACGAACATAACCCATTGAGGTAAAAACACGACAATTATAGCGGGCAGAGACTGTCACTATTTTGTATCCAGATAAGTTTACCCGATATAATTTGAGAATTTTTATGATGAGCATTCCATAAGGCAAGGATGACATATCAGAAGCACTCTCAAGAATATAGTTTATAGTCCAGGTACACATATTTAACTTCTTTTTAGTGACAAGACAATAGACAATGAGGGTATCTGTTTGGGTCATAGTGCTTAGTAAACCAGTGCTGGGAAGTAAATTTGTGCTAACAATATGAGCAATGACACGACTTTCAAACGATAAATAAAATGTACCAAGTTGTTGTCCTTCAGGTATATTAACATAATTTTCACAAATGCACATTTTAGCTTGTTCAAAATTTACCTCATATTTAGTAGGCCAACCAACATTGAAGAACGCAGAAAACTAGAAAACTTATACCCAAGTATACGACCCAGAATAGTTGGATTTACTACCAAATGGGTACCGAGCACCACAGATTCGACACCATCATCACCAAAGGGCGAAGACTTGCATAAAAAATCCTGATAAGATCTTCGCAAACATCTTCAGGAGAAACAGAGAAAACATTAGTCCAACCTTGAAAAGTAAAGAAAGATTTAATCTTACAGTTTAGTTTCTCCATGGCGTCCAAATCAACAACACGCCCATGGGCTATAGGCTTGTCTTTCAAGGAGTGAAACTTTTTGACATAAGAAGAGTCCCAAAAATCAAAAAATTCATCAATTCAGGGGATTCTCTTTTTTCGTGCTTGACAGAGTCAACTTCCTCTGGTCCCATGGAACATTTTCCTTTGCCCTTGGTAGACATATTAGGTTTTTCATAGGATTTTCAGGAAGCGATGGTGTGTTTTGAGAGTGGTCGGAATCAATATATGCTGGAGAAAAAGAGGAGGGAACTTTGGAGGTAGAGCTTTTCTGTGTAGAGGTGGCTTGTCTCTTTGCCTTTCCTATGAGGTTTGTTATGAGAAAAAGAGAGTGGAGAATGAAGCAGTTTTAAAGCTGGAAGACGTGGAGAGGGTTATTCTGGAGAATTGAACAGAGGCGTCTAATCAGACAAAAGTTGCGTCTGTGACACAACCCGAGGTTCTAGCAAGGCCGTGCGGACACCCGACATCCTCTTCTAGATCCGTCGGACGAACCCTTACCAATTGAATTAGGAAAATAAATTTAAATACAACTCATAAATAAGAACAATACTTAGAGAAAAAATACAAACATACTGATACCTCTAAGCTGTACAAAATAAATTACAGCTAACTACACTACATACTAGGTTTTGGACTATCCAGACTAGACATCTAAGAGTACAAAAGAATACATACACCTCCTAAAGGGAGAAAAACTAGATTACTAAAACAAAACTAGCCCTGGTGGCCGTTCTGGACAAGAGTTGGCTCACCCTCACAGTTGAAATCGCCTCCGCTCCTCAATCGAACGACGAACTCGGTCCTGCAGCGAAACCTGTCGAAACGAATAGATACAACAAGAACAAACAAGGGTGAGTCAAAAAGGACTCAGTAAATGGGGCAGACTAGCATCCTCAAAGCATCCGATAGCTAGACAGGGAGATGAGCTAAGCAAATATAGACCATAAACGCATACAACTAAAGCATATAAATAATTAGGGACACAAGCTAGCTATAAACATATATGCCAACTAAAACATGTCCACAACCAAGTATACATATCGCATATACAAAACACATCACAATAGTCACACATTAGTCAGCATCTGATGCATGAAATGGGATGAATGCGGTATGATGCGATAGAATCATATGTGCCTGATACCTATCTCCGGTGCGGGACTTTCATCGTCTACCAGGAGATATATGCAATAATAACCCTTCACTGGCGCGGGACTCTCATCGACTTCCATGAAGTATATGCAATAATAACTCTTCAACGGCGCGAGACTCTCGTGGAACTCTCATCGACTGCCAGGAAGTATGTGCAATAATAACCCTTCACCGGCGTGGGACTCTCATCGACTGCTGGGAAGTATATGCAATAATAACCCTTCACCGGTGCAGGACTTTCATCGACTACCTGAAGTATACGTCCAACCCATAACTGGAGTACAAAACTCATATGCTCAATGGTCAGCCAGGATGGCGTAATATATAATGCCGCACAGTTTAAGCTATCACACAATAAGTAAGCCTTGCGACCCTATAAAGATTTCTATCCTCGAAAGATACTTCTGCCTTGCGACCCTATATAGATTTCCATCCTCGAAAGATACTTCTATCTTCTAATTTATATTTATAGTGATACCCGAACTTCCATTCCCAATTCAACACTAGGCTTACAGTTCAACAATAGGTATTCCAAACTATAATGAAGCTTCTATCCGCAATATAAAATTCGAGCATATGATATCTATGCATAGGATGTTACCATTATTATTATTATTATTATATTTTTATATTAGACATATTTAAAATAGAGGCTGTAACATTCTCTCCCACTTAAATATAAGTTTTCCCTCAAACTTCTTCCATCCAATGCCAACAAGGATATATACACATGAATCCAACATAAAATCGTTTACCACTCACAATCAAACTTTATAGAAGCTCAAAATTTGGCTAAGTCTCAAAATTCGAAAAAACAAATTCGCCAAAGTTTCCTTTTAAAAATTGGACTATCCAAAAAGAAAATTCATGTCTCAAATACCAACAACCACTAACCACATAACAGGCAATATATACTAAACATAGCTTAAGATAATCACTATTACTCCAATAAGGGGGTAACGAATCAAGCATACTCCGTCCTAGAGACAAATCACTTTAACAATGCACATACACTCTGACAAGGTGCGAAATATGCAACAACTTGCAATTATTATATGAAATTTGAGTGCAAGGACTTTAAAATTCATATACCTGATGCCTCAAACAAGTGGGGATATCTATCCCGCATGCTCGACTCGAGCTCCAAAGTATCCTCCTTGTGAGGATGATTGTGTCATCGCACCTTTACCATCGAAATTTCTTTAGAATGAAACTTTCGGATGTATCTACCAACTATGGCAGCTAGAGACTCCTCATAAGCTAGATTCACATCTAGCTGAGCTGGATCTATCTCGATTACCTCATAAGGATCTCAGATGAACTTTCGAAGCATTGACACATAAAAGACTTGATGAACTGGCATAGATGCTGGGAAATCGAGCCGAAAAGCAACCTTACAAATGCGCTTCTCGATACGAAGAGGGCCAATGAATCTGGGACTAAGCTTCCTTTTCTTCCCAAATCTCTTTACACCCTGCATCGGCGACACTTCCAGAAATTCCATGTCGTCGACCTTGAACTCTAATTCCCGGCTCCTTCGGTTCGAGTGTGATATTTTCCTGCTCTGAGCGGTCCGAAGATGATCCTGAATAATATGAACCATGTACAGAGTTTGGCGACCATCTCTGAACTCATTACCTCTACATCTCGAGACTCAAACCAGCCAATTGGGGAACGACATCGACGCCCATATAAGGCCTCAAATAGAGCCATTTGGATGGAAGACTGATAGCTATTTTTATAAAAAAAAAATGCTCCGTTAAGGCCAAATAATCATCCTACTAGCCTCCAAATCTTCAAAGTGAAGACCACAACTGCCAACTCTAGATCATGAGTCGGATAATTCTTCTTATTTTTCTTCAGCTGCTTGGAAGCATAAGCAATCACCTTCTCGTGCTGCATAAAAACACATCCAAGACCCACACGGGACGCATCACAACAGACTACAAGTCCACATGTGCCCAAAGGAAGAGATAGCACTAGACTGAGGGTTACAATAACTAGAGCTCTTGGAAGCTCACTTTTCATTTGTCTGGCTATCGGAGCTAGACCACTTCTGAGTCGAGCTAGCCGGGAAACCAAAATGGAGCAAGTAGACATTGAGTGGCGTTATGACACAACATTCATGCCAATCTAAACCATCTAATCAGAAAGAAGCCTTAACAAGTCGCCAAAGAACACACTGGAAAATGCGTTCTACAATATAGACAAGCTCATAGCATAAGATATCATTACTAGTGTCTCACGCTAAGGCAAGGCACATAAATCAGTCTTTACTTAGCAATCGCCATACACCTGAAGAAACAATGACACACTCAGATGGTGGCGAATAAAATTTGCATAATTTTATTAACACTGAATCCAATGATACAGATAAACTGATTTGATGTAATAAACGGTGGCACTACCAGATGGAAAGCAGAGACCACCAATATTTACTTCCAAATCCCTCACATGTTCCCCAGATAAACAACCGAGGTTTCACAACCCTCAGAAATGAAATATACAAGAAACTCACTCCTCTACCACAATGGAATTTTAACCAAAAAGACATCCCAGGAAACCATGGAAGCATAATGAAACAGATGAATTCAAGATCGACCGAAAGAGTCAAATCTTAATCACATGATGGAGTGGTCATACTGGTATCTTGAACCAAGGCAAGATACACGGATCATATTTTACTTATCGACTGCTTTTCCCTCATAAAGAAAATGATATGTTTTGCAAGCGGAAAATGAAAAACCTACCATACTCACGATACCAAACGGGAAAGAAGGACAAACCGACTTGGCACGGCGGTCTAGGGTGGAATTCTATAATGCTAGCTCGATAAATTCGCACCTATTTCAAAATGCTTCCTTCCTGATTGAGGGGTAATTAGGGACTCATGACCCTCAACACATATAACATGATCGAAATCTACCCCTCTACCTTGACTAGATCCTTAATAGGAATGATATCCCAAAAGAACAATGGAGACATTTTAAGATAGATGAATCCAAGGTCAATTTAGAAAAAGATTATTACCAGGAATAAAGGAAAGAAGAATTACCTTGGTCTACCGCATCAGGCTTTGCAACATCCTGCCAGACTAGCAGTGCATACAACTGCCCCTGCGACTGAGCTAGGCCATTACCCCGGTAATCACCTCTAGAAGAATCCTTACCACAATGCTCATAACCTCTGTCGAATGGTGGTGCAACTCTAGCTCACTGAGATCCAACTGAAGTACCCCAAGGCCTTCTAGGTGCCTAGAGGCGAGAGAAAACAAAAAGCGATTGCCTCTCTGCTGACGGAACGATACAATCCTTCATAATACGACCGGGATCAAGATAACCGAAACATCTTCTAATAATAGGTGGACACTGATGGCATTTCTGATTAAAAGAAGATTTAGGCAGACCCTGCTGATACACTAGCGCATTTTGAGAATCACACGCCCACGGTTAAACCAATCTGACAGGAGACCTATCTTGAAAATGAACACCCTCACCTCTTGATGAGGTACTAGAATGACCCCTAAAACCACGGGGCCTTTGATGATCTTTTCGCGACAGCTGGGACAATCTTTCTTATGATGGCCTGGATCATAACAGATATATCCTAAACTATTTTTGCGATGAATGAGTTGTATCTACTCACGGGGACAAAACCTCTTTAGGTTCCTAAACGAACAACCTGAGGCAAAATACCTGCTATTACAACCTCTAACTGGTCCCCATTCCCGAATTTACCAGCGCGATTCAAACATTTGGCTATCCGAACATTTTCAGCCCTAAGCAGGGCCATAGCCTGAAGCTGAGTTTCATGATTACCTCAGCCAACACACCTGTCTCCACCTCATGGAGATGATAACATCACGGTTGTTGCCTTCAACTCTTCTGCTCCTTGCTGAGATAAACCACAAATTCTCACTATTTGTGCGTGAGTTAGCTAAACAGATTTAGCCTTAGATAAGAAAACTAACGCACGTTTTGGAAAGAAGAAAGAAGGGAAACTTCCTGGATGATATCATAGCCTATCGTAGATAAGTACGGACATCTTCGTACCCATTAGCGAGACTCTACTAGACACTGTCTTGGTCTAGATAGACTCTAAATTGGTTCTAATACCAGCTGACATGACCCAAATTTCTAGCTAGGCCGTGTGGGCACATGACATCCTCCCCTAGACCCGTCGGGCGAAACCTTACCAACTGAATTAGGAAAAAAATATAAATCTGACTCATTAATAAGAATAATACTTAGAAAAAAAAACATACTGATACCTCTAAGCTGTACAATAGAAACTACAGCTAACTACCAAACATACAAGGTTTAGGACTATTCAGACTAGACATCTAAGAGTACAAAAGAATACATACACCTTCTAAAGAGAGCAAAACTAGATTACTAAAATAAAACTAGCCCTGGTGGCCGTTCTGGACAAGAGTTGGCTCACCCTGACAGCTGAAATTGCCTCCGCTCCTCAATAGAACGACGAACTCGGTCCTGGAGCGGAACCTGCCGAAACAAATAGATACAACAAGCAACAAACAATGGTGAGTCAAAAGGACTCAGTAAGTGGGGCAGACTAGCATCCTCAAAGCATAGGATAGCTAGCAAGGGAGAAGAGCTAAGTAAATACAGACCCGAAACACATACAGCTAAAGCATATAAACAATTAGGGACACAAGATAGCCAAAAACATATAGAAAAACTGAAACATATCCACAACCAGGTATACATATCGCATACACAAAATACATCACAATAGTCACGCATTAGTCAGCATCCGATGCAATGAAATGGGATGAATACGGTATGATGCAATTCAATCACATGTGGCTGATACCTATCTCCGGTACAGGACTCTCATCATCTACCAGAAAATATATGCAATAATAACCCTTCACCGGCGCAGGACTCTCATCTACTACCGGGAAGTATATGCAATAATAACCCTTCACCAGCATAGGACTCTCATCGACTGCCAGAAAGTATATGCAATAATAACCCTTCACCCGTGCGGGACTCTCATCGATTATCGGGAAGTATATATCCAACCCATAACTAGAGTACAAAACTCTTATGCTCAATGCTCAGCTATGATGACATAACATGCAATTCCACACAGTTTAAGATATCACACAATAAGTAAGTCTTGCGACCCTATAAGGATTTCAAGCCTAGCAGGATACTTCTATCTTCTAATTTATATTTATAGCCATACCCAAACTTTCATTCCCAATTCAACACAAGGCTTACAGTTCGACAATACATATTCGAAACTATAATGGAGCTTCTATCCTCAATATAAAATTCGAGCATCGAGGCCTGACAGTTCTAGTTCACATTTCCACGAGATATTTCTATTATTGGCTCAATAACGAGCCCAACATGATGCACCTATCATTAGGCTGCATATCACAAAATAATAAACCCTTATTCATTCAAGATCCATAGTCCAACTTATACCTTTGCCATAATCTTAGGATTATAGCTCCCTCAATTAGCACTCATAGCTAACATAACTCTTTATCCTCAACTAAACAATAAATACAGTACATTTCGACACACATACCATGTCACGCTCACAGCTAGAGTATAATACTCCATTACACAGTAAATAATGAGCATCACTTAACAACATAATAAAAAATTGAGCTACGAAGCTCCAGCGTAATAAGTACGCCTCTTCAGCAGCTATGCATGTGAAAAATACGTGCGTAGAACATCCATAAATGCCAAAGGCCGTGAAAGAAAGGATGAAACCACTTATTTCTGTCTGAAGAAGAAAGATACTACTTGACAAACACGTTTTCCCGTCGAATCTCCTCCAAACGTTCTCGCTCTATTATAGAAACGGAATACAATCATTACCAAAGCTATTGGTGAAATATTCCCAACCTTAAGCTAAAGTATTTAAGAAGTGAACACTGGGCTCACGGGGTCAAACCCCAAAATTAAACTCACAATCGTGTTATCTAATAACACCCAAGTATAAATATATCATCAAGCACCTATTTAAGCTCTCCAATCTTAATATTTTCAAAATAAACTATGAAACATATCAAAACTTAACCCAATTTGTGAAAATCCTCCAATATTTCAAAACAAAAATCTGGGCAGCAACATGCCCTGTTTTACAACCCCTTTTTGGTATAATAGAAAGGAGAATTATGTCTTGCACTAAAAAGAAATTTTTAGATACATCAGTATTCTTTCCATAAAATCTAGAATCACCTAAATTGGAGTTTCACATTAAAAGTTATGCTCAAAATCTCCAAGGCTGTGCAGTGTAAAACGAGACTAAAAATATAAAGTGTTTTGGAGCTTATTTTCATCATAGTAGAAAACAGAATCAGACCTTCCAATAAACCTAAATGTTTTAGATCTACAAGTTATTTTTTCAAAGAATATCAGATTACAAAAATCGGAGTTTCCTATCAAAATTTATGTTCAAAATTGCAAGGGCTGTGCAGTGTGAAAACAGAACTAAACATGCAGTATCTTGAAACTCACTTTAAACGTCGCAAACAACAGAATTAGGTTTTTCATATAAAAGTTATAGATCTATAAATTTTAGTTTTACATAACTTTGAACCATCTAAATCAGAATTTTGAATAAAAGGTTATGTTAAAAATAACAAAGCTGCAGAATATGAAAACGGAAATTTAAAGAAAACTTACCACGAAACAAAGTACCCACTTTTGAAGCAGCCCAAAGCAAGCTTATATTGATGATCTAATGAAAGATTAGAAGATCTTCTTGCAATATAGTTGAATAGTTTGAGAAAATACAAGAAGGGTATCATCTAAAGAACTTGTTTCTAGCCAACAAGGAAGAGAATGACAAGTAGATGTGAAGACTAGTGCACTTATCTTTATGCATGGAACCATTTCGACACATGGCTTCTCTTTGGACACTTGGCTTCTTGCATGGAATGACACTTAACTACGTACATAGGATGTTACCATTATTATTATATTTTTATATTAGACATATTTAAATAGAGGTTGTAACAGTCTAAACAGAAGTTGTAGAGGAGGGAGTAATAATGATAATGAGAACTTGGGAAAACAAGCAACTTTTACCTTTACAATGAAGAGAATGAGTGACAACATTGCAATACGAAGTAAATAAGGACAAAACAAAATAATAATCACACAATACTTACCAAGTTTAAGACTAACGGAATATTTTTCCACATTTAATCATAGTTCTCACACAATACTTACCATATATTCCATGAGAAAATGAAATGCATAATATACAGAAATAAAATAAACAATGAGCAAAAAATTTGTTATAGCACGAATCAGAATTTGTTATAGCACGGAGCAAAAAATTTGTTATTGCACATAACACATGAATATGTTTAAAATACAAATCGTAGTCAGAGAATTGTGATGAAATCCATAGAAGTTGAATAAGCAATGGACAGTGCAACACAATCTTATTTCTTGTTGTGCCAAGAGATAAGTGACTTTTCTTGAAAGAAACTAGCTCCACTAGTACTTTTGCGATCAACTCTATCAATAGCATAGTATGCATCAGAAAATAATATAAGATCAAAATGATTAGTACGAGGATACCATAAGCTTTATGATATAGTTCCAATAAGATAATGGATAATTCTTTTGACTGTCGCCAAACGAGAGACTTTGGGAGCCGACTGAAACCTGACACATATGCATACAAAAAATATGATATCTGGTCGACTAGCAGATAAGTAAATTAGAGATCCACTCATGCCTCGATACATTGAGGCATTCACATCAATACCCTTTCCAACAGTAACCAAGCTAATTACTGGACTCATAGGAGTTTTGGCAGAATTAGCTTCACTCATTCAAAATTTTGCGATTAATTCCTTGGTGTACTTGGATTGACTGATAAAAATTCCTTTGTCAGATTGCTTAATTTGAAGTTCAAGAAAGTAAGTCAACTCTCCCATCATACTTATTTCAAATTCTTCCTACATGAAAATCTCAAACTCTTTGCACAGAGATTGATTAGTACTACCACATATGATATCATCAACATAGATTTGTAAAATCAAGTTACCATTTGGAGATCTTTTGATGAATAAAGTTGTATTGCTTACTCCACGAGTAAAATCAGGTTTGATGAGAAAGAAACTTAGGCGTTCATACCATTCTCTAAGGGCTTGTTTAAGGCCATAAAGTGCTTTAGATAATTTGAAAACACGGTGAGGAAAATTTTTACTTTCAAAACCTAGAGGTTGTTTGACATAAAATTACTCCTTGATAAAACCATTTAAAAATGAACTTTTGACATCAATTTGATACAGTTTTGAATTTTTGTAGGATGCATAAGCTAATAACATGCGAATAGATTTTAACCTTACCACTGGAGTAAAAGTCTCGTCATAGTTGAATCCCTCCATTTGACAGTAGACTTGAGCAACTAGATGAGCTTTATTTTTCACCACCTACCTTCTTCATTTAACTTGTCTCGCAAAACCCATTTGATTCTACTTACTGAAGTGCCTTTGGGTCTCGGAACAAGTTTCCAAACTTGATTCTTTTCAAACTGTTCTAACTCTTCTTTCATATCATGAACTCAAAATTCATCTTGAAGTGCTTCATCAATTCTTTTAGGCTCAATCTGTGAAAATAAAGCAAGGTTAGTATTAACAGATCTTCTGATTTTCATACCGTCGCCTGGATCACCAGTGATGAATTTTTGTGGATAGCCTGTTTCACTTTTCCATTCATTGGGAACCACAATATCTAGATCAATGGTCGACATTGTAGGTTTTTCTTCATTTAAAAGATGTTGATCTTCATTTGTTCTTTCTGCTGGAGCTACATAATGTTGAGCCCCAAATTGATACAGCTGGGGTTGAACATCTTCTTCATCACTTGTCGTTATACCTTTCTCGGCATTTTACCAAGAATCATCAAAAACCATATGCGTGGATTCTTCAACATGTAAAGTTCTTTTATTAAAAACTATATAAGATCTACTAGTGCTAGAGTAACCAAAAAATATTCCTCCGTCACTTCGAGGGTCAAATTTTTCAAGATTGTCCTTTCCATTGTTATGTGAAACAACCTCGATCAGTCGTTTCGGAAGTTAGGACTCCGATTGGCTTGTCGATAATTTTAAAATATTCGTAATGTCCATTAGGATCTATCTATAAAATTTGAGCTAAATCAGACCTCGTTTGGTAGGCATCGGAAGAAGGTTTCAGTTTTTATTGTCAATAAATATTAAAAAGAGATTTTCGAGCTCAGTTTTGGCGAATGAGCTCCGATTCGAAATCTGAAAGCACCGTTAGGTTCGTATGATTATTTGTGACTTTTGTAAACTTTCGAAAGTAAATTTCGATGTTGTTCGGCTAGTTTCCGCTAAAATTCCGAAAGTTAAATAATTTGACTTTTTTCTATTTAAATTCGCATCTTGAGTTTGGGGAACCCGATTTGAGATCTGCCTTTGCGATTATGCTATATATATTTTGTATCACTGGTATGCAAAAGTTAGAATTATTTCGAATATCGTAGGGTACCTTTTTAATTTTTGGCACAACAAGAAAAGAAAATAAAAGAAAACGAAAAAGGAAAAAGGAAAAGACAAAAGAGATTAAAAAATGGATAAGATGGGGATGGACGGTGGCCCTTAATACTTAGAATAGAAACGAAAAACAGAGCAAAAGGAAAAAAACGTGAATAGAGGAAGGAAAATGGAAAGGAAAAGGAGCCAGAGAAAATTAGGATTTTCACCCAGAAACATCCAGGTAATGATGTTAACTCATTATCTTAACTTATTACGTGTATTTGAATATTTTATTATGGTAAAAATTGGGATATTAGACATCGTTTTAATAAGTTCAATTGATAGTTTCAAGGGTCAAATGGACCCCGATAATAGAATTGATTATATATTCGTACTCAGTGAGTTATGAGCAACGTATAAATGTAATTTATTTAGGATTTGGTTAGATGACCATAAACCCTGTACATAGGCCTTGCCTGCGTATTGCGTATACGAATAAGGTATCAGGTTCCTAACCGGATTGCCCTAAGATGTAGGGTATGAAGCCTTTAGCCTAATGTGATATATTTTTCTGCTTATTGAACACAGTGGGATCGTTTGGCAATGAATCCAAAGGACAAAGCGATTATTGAGTTGCTGTGCTAACTCTGTAACAAGGTAAGTGTTTATATCCATTTCTTTGGAGGCACCTGGCCTCGTGGATTTTCTACCACGTGTTCCTTACGTGTGTAGCTGCCGATAGGCGTACTCATTGCGGCTTAGCTTTGGATTTACATTGTATATTATATGTTATGTCCTGTTCTTGGTATTGCATTGAGGATCCGAGCATTGTACCCTGGCTGTGAGTTGGCATCTACTTCCCGGCTGTCGATGAGAGTCCCGCGCCGGTGAAGGGTTATTATTGCATCACATTGCATTCATATGCATTATATGTCATTCATATGCATTACATTGCATATCATATTGGGTGCAGGAGTATTCCACCCAGGAGTAGGAGGATTCCGCTCCATTGTATCATATTGAGGGTAGGAGGATTCCGCCCCTGGAGCAGGAGTATCCCGCTCTTATGTCAGATATTGAGTGCAGGAGTATTCCGCATCAGCTTTACATTATATCGGGTGCAGGAGTATTCCGCCCCAGGAGAGTGCAGGAGTATTCTGCATCTGGTTTATATTATATCGGGTGTAGGAGTATTCCGTCCCAGGAGCAGGAGTATAAGAATAGATTCCCCTCTAATGCAGGAGTATTCCGCTTCGAGATGGGATTACGGGCACATGTGACCCTTTGCATCATATTTTATTTCATCTCATTTTATTTCATTTCATACCATTGCGTAGACTTGTGGTACATAACTACTGTTCTGCTTCTACATGCATTGCTTATTTGCCTATATATTTCTAGCTTGTATTCTGGGTTGCGGGGATCGGGTTGCACGCCGCGACGTTATAAATATATGGCTCGGGTTGCACGCCGCAACGATATAAATATATGGATCGGGTTGCACACCGCAACAGGATGAATATATGGATCGGGTTGCACGCTGCAACAGGATGTATTTCTGATTGTTGATGTGTTTGGGATACCTATATGTTTTGGTTATCTTACGTTCCTGGTTGTTGATGAGTTTATCATTCCATACGTGTTTCTAGTTATTATCTGGCTCTGCCTTTTTATAATTTAAATAATAGGAATTTTGTTTATCTATTTCTCCTCCCTGGCTAGCTATCCTATTCTTTGAGGTGGTTTGTCTGCCCCACTTATTGAGTCCTTTTGACTCACCCTTGTTTGTTGTTTGTTTCTTGTCTATCTATTTCGTTTCGGCAGGCTCGCTCCAGGATTGAGTTCGCCACGTTGTTCAGGAGCGAAGACGACTTCAGCTGTCAGGGTGAGCCAGCTTTATTCCAGATAGCCACCAGTTTATTGTTTATTATTTCAGTTGCATTTTGCTCCTTTCAAGAGGTATCCGTTTCCTTTTATACTCTTAGATGTCTAGTCTTGATAGCCCTAAACCTAGTATGTTGGGTAGTCAGCTGTAATTTCTTTTGTACAGCTTAGAGGTATTAGTATGTCTGTGTTTTTTTAAAGTCTTGTCCTTATTTATGAATTGAAATATATTTATTTTCCTAATTTAATTGGTAAGGGTTCGCCCGATGGGTCTAGGGGAGGATGTCGGGTGCCCGCACGGCCAAACCTGATTCTGGGTCGTGTCAGTTGGTATCAGAGCCCGGTTTAGAGTCTATCCAGACTAAGACAGTGTCAGGTAGATTCTCACTGATGGGTATATAGACTTCCGTACTTATCTTCGAGAGGCTATGATGGCATTTAGGAAGTTTCACTTCCTTCTTTTCTGATCGTGCGTCGGTCTAGGATGCAAAAGTATTTTCGTTAATTCCTTCGTGGTAATTGTGAACCCTCGTGCGACAAATCAGCAAACAATATGAGTTCAAGACGAAGTAGTCTAGCCTGGGGCTAGCACTAACGGAGCCCCGAGATTTTTCAATCGTGCTGACGATCTAGTTATGGAGCTCCCGATGGGCAAGGGAGCAGGGCCTTGTAGTTCCCTTGGCTCTCTACGATGCTTTTACGAGAATCTTGGCGACGCAGATACCGCAAGAACCTATTATTCGCTAGGCAGTTTATCAGGTTGCCACAGATGGAGACGTTCGGTCTCAGGGAGCCCCTGTTCTAGTCCCTAATGTTGCCCCAGTAAATTATGTTCCAGAGGCAGCATGTGTTGTGCCTCTAATCGTTCTGGCTGGTTAGCCAGCCGAGGTAACGGTTCGGTCTGAGTGCCCAAAGAGGTTGCATTATTTTACGCGGTTGAACCTTCCGATATTCTTAAGCAATGCATCAGATAAACCTCGTATTTTTTTTAAAAAAAATAATAAAATAATATCAGCATATCCTTCAGGCTCTTGACTATATCGAGCGGTATGGTGTTGATTATTCTTCTTTCCAGTTTCAGGGTCCAGCCTTGAATTGGTGGGCCGCTCTCTTATTAGCTAACTTGGTTCGGTTTTTCTTCTAGATTCGTGAAAAAGTTCCTTTCGAGTAGCGAGCGGGATGAAAAGTATTTCCAGTTTGAGTGGATTGGATAGGTTAGCCTGTCGGTTAGCCTGTTGGTGTTTCAGAATATGGGATTGAATTCTATAGAATGGCTGAATACGTATTAGAACTAGTCCATGAACCTTTCGAGAATGTTCAAAGATTTTTTGGTGACCTTTCTCCTTCCTTGAGATCCTAGATGGCTCGAGCAATTGAGGTCAGGACTTCATTTGATGTTGTTGTTGATATTTTCCGAAGGTTCGAGACATACCATAAGTTAGAGCGGGTAAAGTTAGATCGGGAGAGCAAGAGATCCTGTGGCCCTAGTGGGCACCATGGTACCTCATTTGGGGGTAAGAGTGCTGATTATTTTGGGAGGTCACCTTCCAGGTTATCTCAGCTTCTGTCACTTGATTCTTAGAGTGCGCCAGTAGCTCATCAAGATCAGATTCAGTCTTCTCTTTACAGCTATCAACAATCTTTCCAGCTTCCATTTTTCAGCGAAAATATGGTATCATTGTCGTGAGTCTGGCTATCCTTTAAGGAGTTTTCCCTTACTCCAGCAAGCAGGCAGTCGTCTTTTCTCTCGTTATCAGGCATCTGCGCAGTCGCATGGAATTTTATTTAGATCTCAATCAGCCAGAGAAATGTCATGATCCAGTAAAGGTTGAGAGCGTGGTGGCAGTTATTCTTCAGAAGGTAATTATCAGTGTTGCGGCTTAGTTCAGCCGCAGAGGCAGTTTTATGAACTGCCAGTCTGGCAGGATGCTGAGGCATCCGATGTAGTAGACCCATGTATTTCTTCTTCCCTTAAACATGAGTAAGATTTGATTCTTTTGATCGATCTGGAAATTGTGTGTCTTATCATGTTTTAATGGTTTTCATGGATGTCGTTTTTATTAAGAATCGGTTGTGGTAGAGGGGTGAGCTTCTTGTATGATTTATTCCTGGCATTTGTGAGATTCTACAAATTTATCTGGTCTAAATATGATAGATTTGACAGTGAGTGTCACTATTGTCTGCCTGGTATCTTGTCGTGCCACCTTCTATTATTATGTCAAATTAGTTTACCTCTCTTCTTGGAATTCCGTGTTGGTTGGATGATGGGATTCTATTTCATCACCATCAGAGAGTGTCATTATTTCTTCTGGTATAAAGTGGTTAGTAAGTAATATTCGATCTACGTATCTCCTCTTGGTTCGAGACACTAGTGAAGTTATGTTATTCTATGAGCTTATCTGGGTTATAAAAGGGTTTTCCGGTAAATTGTCAGAGTTTCCTTCTTATTGGAAGGATGAGTTGGCATAGATGTTCCATAAAACTCATTTAATGTCTATCTCTTCAATTGCGATTCTTTGGTTAGCCTGACTCGGAAGTAGTGTAGCTCCGGGAGCCAAGAAAATAAAAAGATGAGCTTCCTGAAGCTCTAATTATTTCTGCCCTCAGTCCATTGCCATCTTCTTTGTTAGGCACTGGTGAACTTAGGCGGCCAGTAACCTATTGTGATGGTCCCTGTGTTGAGCCAGAGTGCGTGTCAAGGTAGTCGGGTAAGCACATTGTTGTTTTTCAAGGCTACTAAGGGTAATGCGAGGCGTCATTTAACCTTTGATTTGATCCTTCAGGCGGGGCTGCTTATAGAAAATGTATGGAGTTGTAACTCGAGAGTTGCAGCTGTTTGGAAACTGGAAAGGGTAGTTGGTAGCTTATGTCTGTTGACGTTCAGCTTTTAGTTAAATCTTCTTTAGTCCAACAGACTGTCTGGGGATGGTTATTCCTATTCAAATAACTGCATGAGTTTTTACTTTAAGTGGAGGAGTCTTCCTCCAAATACTGAATGGTAATACTAAATCTCTAAGATGTTGATACCACTTTTGTCACGACCCAACCTAGTGCCACGACAGAAACCTACAATAAGTGTCGATCATTGCTAAACCTACTAATAATCTATTAATGATAGAGATAAGCTAGCAACCTGATCATATATACGTATCTATCCGCTGAAAGCATAAAGTCTGGAAAGATGACACGACTTTAACTTGCTGGAATTAGAACACTGAGCCACAAATTCTGCTATGTCACACTTCATTCCGTCCCACCAAGAAATCTTCTTAAAATCATGGTACGTCTTAGTCGAACCTGGATGAACTGTGTATTTGGAATAATGTGCCTCTATCATAATCTGTCCACGTAAATCTGCAACATCAGGAACACAAAGTCTATCTTCATACATTAGAACACCGTTAGTAGTAACCCTGTTTGATGACTCCGATTTTCTTCTGGCTATCTGTCTATATTTAACTAGAACTGGATCCTCATACTGACGCTGGTTTACTTCATGAAAATTTAGAGTTAAAGGTCTAGTGCAGCTTATCGTCCATCCATCATTGGCATATCTCCTTCATACCTCAACTCTTTGAGAAATTACTTTAGCATTATAAGTGCTCATGTAATCAACTTTGTTGCTGGTATTCTGCCTCAGCTCATGGTCCAACTACATGTCTCTTTTATTTTTACTTTTTCAAGTCAATATATTTCCAACTCAAAGACAATACCCTGAAGTAGATGTTCAGTCTGGAGATCATTTCTGGTCTGCATCATACTATCCGGTGGTATTTGCATGATCCTTATCCTTATATGATAGACCCTGTTCAGATGAACCTTTGACATACATTAGGATATGAGTAACTACCTTCCCACAAGGAGCTTGCGGAACAATACTAACATCAACTGAGATGTTGCATAGTGCGTTCGTAAAAATAATATAGCTTGCATCAAATCTTCTATAGTGTGTAGTGACACGGTATTTCAAAAGCTCCCCCTATTGTATCAAGTGTAAGCTAACTCTTAGTTCCATCAGACTGTTCTATATCGTAACGTATGTCGACGAGGTGATTCGTCTGCAGAATCATGTTAATCCATCCAGAGTTTCGTGTATCTTTGTTTCAAAAATGCTGAGCTCTCGTCACGTGTTTAAGGAAGTGTCAGCTTAGTCCGAATAAGTTGGGCAATTATGTTATCATATTATCCAGATATATTTTATTCAAAGAGTTCGGTGCACGTGTTATAATTCTGATCATGTAATCAGGAGATAATGCCCGTGGAGTAGCTTATGAAGATCGTGTAAGTTCTCTTGTTATCTGCATGAATCTTGCTTTACACTTAGGCTCGTTCGAGGAAGAGCGAGAGTTTAAGTGGAGGAGAATGAAACGACCTCGGTCAGTTGTTTAGGAAGTTAGGACTCCGATTGGCGTGCTGGTAATTTTAAAATATTCGTAATGTCCATTAGGACCTGTCTGTAAAATTTGAGCTAAATCAGACCTCGTTTGGTAGGCATCGGAAGAAGGTTTCAGTTTTTATTGTCAATAAATATTAAAAAGAGATTTTCGAGCTCAGTTTTGGCGAATGAGCTCTGATTCGAAATCTGAGCTAAATCAGACCTTCGCAAGTATGCTATATATATTTTATATAACTGGTATGCAAAAGTTAGAATTATTTCGAATATCATAGAGTACAATTTAGTTTTTGGCATAAAAAGAAAAGAAAATGAAAAAGGAAAAAGGAAAAGACAAAAGAGAAACAAAAAATGGATAAGATGCTGATGGGCGGTGGCCCTTAATCCTTAGAACAGAAACGAGAAACAGAGCAAAAGGAAAAAAATGTGAAGAGAGGAAGGAAAAGGGAAAGGAAAAGGAGCCGGAGAAAATTAGGATTTTCACCCCGAAACATCCAGGTAATGATGTTAACTCATTATCTTAGCTTATTACGTGTGTTTGAATATATTTTTACGGTAAAAATTGGGATATTAGATATCGTTTTAATAAGTTCAATTGATAGTTTCAAGGGTCAAATGGACCCCGATAATGGAATTGATTATATATTCGTAATCAGTGAGTTATGGACAACATATAAATGTAATTTATTTAGGATTTGGTTAGGTGACCATAAATCCTGTACATAGGCATGGCTTGCATATTGCGTATGCGAATAGGGTATCAGGTTCCTAACCGGATTGCCCTAAGATGTAAGGAATGAAGCCATTAGCCTAATGTGATATATTTTTCTGCTTATTGAACACAGTGGGATCGTTTGGCAATGAATCCAAAGGACAGAGCGGTTATTGAGTTGTTGTGCTAACTCTGTAACAAGGTAAGTGTTTATATCCATTTCTTTGGAGGCACCTGGCCTCGTGGATTTTCTACCACGTGTTCCTTACGTGTGTAGCTGCCGATAGGCGTACTCATTACGCCTTAGCTTTGGATTTACATTGTATATTACATGTTATGTTTTGTTGTTTGTATTGCATTGTGGATCTGAGCATTGTACCCTGGCTGTGAGTTCGCATCTACTTCCCGGCTGTCGATGAGAGTCCCGCGCCGGTGAAGGGTTATTATTGCATCACATTGCATTCATATGCATTACATTGCATATCATGTTGGGTGCAAGAGTATTCCACCCCAGGAGTAGGAGGATTCCGCTCCATTGTATCATATTGAGAGTAGGAGGATTCCGCTCTAGGAGCAGGAGTATTCCGCTCTTATGTCAGATATTGAGTGCAGGAGTATTCCGCCTCAGCTTTACATTATATCAGGTGCAGGAGTATTCCGCCCCAGGAGAGTGCAGGAGTATTCCACCTCTGGTTTATATTATATCGGGTGCAGGAGTATTCCGCCCCAGGAGCAGGAGTATTCCACTCCAGTTGGTTATCAGATTGGATTCCCCTCGAATGCAGGAGTATTCCGCTTCGAGATAGGATTACGGACATATGTGATCCTTTGCATCATATTTCATTTCATTTCATTTCATCTCATTTCATTTCATTTCATTTCATCTCATTTCATTTCATTTCATACCGTTGTGTAGACTTGTGGTACATAACTACTGTTCTGCTTCTACGTGCATTGCTTATTTGCCTATATAATTCTGGCTCGTATTCTGGGTTGCAGGGATCGGGTTGAACGCCGCAACGTTATAAATATATGGCTCGGGTTGCACGCCGCAACGGCATAAATATATGGATCGGGTAGCACGCTGCAACAGGATGAATATATGGATCGGGTTGCACGCCACAACAGGATGTATTTCTGATTGTTGATGTGTTCGGGATACCTATATGTTTTGGTTATCTTACGTTCCTGGTTGTTGATTAGTTTGTCATTCTATACGTGTTTCTAGTTATTATATGGCTCTGCCTTTTTATAATTTAAATAAGAGGAATTTTGTTTATTAATTTCTCCTCCCCGGCTAGCTATCCTATTGTTTGAGGTAGTTAGTCTGCCCCACTTATTGAGTCCTTTTGACTCACCCTTGTTTGTTGTTTGTTTCTTGTCTATCTATTTCGTTTCGGTAGGTTCGCTCTAGGATTGAGTTCGCCACGTTGTTCAGGAGCGAAGACGACTTTAGCTGTCAGGGTGAGCCAACTTTATTCCGGATGGCCACCAGTTTATTGTTCATTATTTCAGTTGCATTTTGCTCCCTTCAAGACGTATCTGTTTTCATTTGTACTCTTAGATGTTTAGTCTGGATTGCCCTTAACCTTGTATGTTGGGTAGTCAGCTGTAATTTCTTTTGTACAGCTTAGAGGTATCAGTATGTCTGTGTTTGTTTAAAGTTTTGTCCTTATTTATGAATTGAATTATATTTATTTTCCTAATTTAATTAATAAGGGTTCGCCCGACGAGTCGAGGGGAGGATGTCGGGTGCCCCGCACGGCGTAACTGGATTCCGGGTCGTGTCATTATGTATAAAGCATTTGCATCTGAAAGGATGAAAATAATTGATGTTAGGGCGCTTACCTTTCCATAGCTCAAAAAGAGTTTTCTTTAAGATAGGAAGAATAAGACATCTATTTAAAATTTGGCAGGCAGTAGGTACTGCTTTAGCTCAAAAATGACTTGGGAGTGACTGTTCAACTTTCATGGTTCTGGCCATATCTTGGAGAGTTCTATTCTTTCTCTCAACTACCCCATTTTGTTGTGTAGTTCTTGGAGATGAGAAGTTCTGAGTGTAGCCTCGATTATTACATAACTCTTCAAACATCTTGCTTTCGAATTCTCCACTGCGATCACTTCTAATGGTAGGGATGTAGTAACCTTTTTCTCTCTGGACTTCCTTGCAAAAAACATTTGAATAGCCTCCATTGTATAGAACATAAATATTGTTCTCCCTTGACCTAGAGAGAACAAATTTACCTTTTGTGTCATGAATGATTCATCTGGATGATTCAAACTTAACTTTGTATCCTCCGTCACAAAGTTGGCTGATACTTAATAGGTTGTATTTCAATCCATCCACTAAGAAGGCTTCTTTGATTTCACATGAAGGACTAAGAGAAAATATCCCAATTCCAATGATTTTACCTTTTGCGTCTCCTCCAAACTTTACAAATCCACCATCCATTTTAGTGACAAATTTGAATAGTTGTTTGTCATATGTCATATGTCGAGAACACCTAATGTCTAGAATCTATTTTGCTCTTCTGTATGCTCGTTTATGGTGTTCCTACAAAATAAAGTATTTATAGATTTTTAGGTACCTAAGATTGCTTGAGTCTTTGGGGGGTTAGCTTTTGAGCTGCTTGCCTGACAGTTGACTTTGGATCTCCATACCCACTTACCTGGATTATTTCTTCGAATTCTGCATTTGTTGTTAGTGTGACCAGATTTTCCACAGTAATAACAAGCATGAATATTCTTATTAAACTTAGTAAAAGAACTTGATGATGACTTGTAAATAAGTCTTTTCCCTTTTGACTTACTTTGATAGGTTGATCGGTTAGACCTAATGGAACTTTAGCTAGTTGATTTACACAACCTATTTAGTTGAAGTTTTAATTCCTGAACCTGTTTTAGAAGGAAATCTCTTTCATTTTCTACTACTTCAAGCTTAAGTTCTCATTCTTCCTTCTCTTTAGTTAAATTTTTTAATTTCTTCAGAATCTTTTCCATTTCATCGAGTACTTCATCAATATTTCTAAAATTTGTTATATAAAACCCACAACGTACCTCACTTAAGTCAATAGAAGCCATGCCCCGTTCACTTGAATGTCTGGTAGCCATGAAACAGATATTTGCATTTCCCTCTTGATCCTTTTTCGGAATCTTTTGCATCACTCCAAGTTGCATAAGATTTGTTATTACCTTTGAACTGTTTCTTCTTGGTTTCAGGACAGTTGGCTGCAATGTATCCAAGTATTCCATAGTCATAGCATCGTCCTTCATTTTTGTTGTTGCTGTTCTGATTGTCCTTCCTGTACTGAGCTCTGGACTTCCTGGATTTTCTTCTTATTTTCATCGAATTACTGATGATCTTAGACATCATAGCATTTTCTTCTTGAATCTCATCGTCCTCTTGGTAATCACAGTCGACTTCCTCTGTTATGGTGTTTAAGGCCACTGTTTTTTTCTTTTCTTCTTGAGCATTCCTTTTGAGATGGGTTTTCTCAAAAGCATTTAGATCACCTCTTAGTTCATCATAGGATAACTTATTTAAATCTTGACTTTCTATATTAATGACCTTTGGCTTCCAGATAGTAGAAAGACGTTAGAGAATCTTCCTAACTTGTTCTCCATTAGTATAGACTTTCTAAGTGCTTTTAGTTCACCAAGGTTTTTTCTGAACCTTGTAAATATTTCCTCCATAGATTCACCTTCTTTCATCTGAAATAATTCATATTTATAGACCAAAAGATTAATTCTTGTTTCCTTTACCTTAATAATTCCCTCATACATAAATTCCAACTTATCCCATATTTCTTTTGTAGTTTCACAGCTGAATATCTTTTCATACTCCTCATCACTAATAGCATAGTATAGGATGTTGACAACCTTATAGTTCAGTTGAATTATCTCCTTTTGGTCATCGGTATAGTAGTCCATATCAAGCGCAATCTGAGTAGTAGAGGTCTCCCCTTCACGCTTCTTATGGGTTTTGTTGTAGGCAAATCATAAGGTCCCTTCTGTTTAATATTCCATACCTTATAGTAAACTGATTTAATGTATCTTTCCATATGAATCTTCTAGTGACCCTAGTGCTTACCATTAAAGTAAGGTGGCCTGGTGTCAAAATTTTCCTCTTGAAGAAGAGCTCTGTTGACAACATGTGAAGACATGATCTTTTCTCACTTGCTTTTAGGCAAACAAACAAGATGATGTGAGACCAAGCTCTATTACTAATTGAAAGTACAAGGGGGGGGGGGAGGGTTGAATTGTTTGTTTTAGATTAGTTAATCGAAACTAGGAAATAGGCAGTTGACTGTATAGTATAAATTAAAGCTGAAAAAAGTAAAAAGCAGAAATATAAAAGTGATACAATGATTTTATACTGGTTCAGAACCAATATGGTTCATAATCTAGTCCTCTTGGGTCACAAGAGAGAGTATCTTTCTAGCTCTTTTAATTTCAAGTACACCGTATAGTTTGTCGTTCACCATAAACAGTTTTCTCGTTGGTTTTGGACCTTCGCTCACCAACAATGACACAGTCTGATTTATAGCTTATAAAAAAAACTTCACCTTGACACAACTATTACCTCTACCTAATATTCTCTCTCTTTTCTTTTTAACACTCGTAAACTCTCAATAGTATTAAGTAAAAGCTAGAGAATTGTCTAGATAGTGAATAGAAGCGTAAGTACCTTCTTTGTCGAGGTCTTCTATTTATAGTCTTCTTTTTTAGTAGCCGTTGCATAAGTCTCTTTAGTAACTTCGTATAATCAATAGCCTTGATTGATGTTTTTCCATAAGTTCCTTCGTGATTGATTTGATTGAGATCGGTAATTTTTTGACAGAATGATTTGCAATATTCCTTATTGCATAGGAGATACTTTGACCCAAGTGAATTGATCTTCAAAAAGATCCTTTTGTGATACAGAATCTTATTGAGAATAAGAGAGAGCTAGTAATCAGTGTTCAAACGCTCTATTGCTTTCACACAGTACCATTGGCCTTGAAGACTTTAATTACCGAGATTCTACATTCAAAATCGTTGCTTAGTTAGCTACCGTCCTTTAGTATCAGTTGCTTCCATACATAGCTGGTGGGTTTTAATATTCCTTTCTTGGGTCCTCTTAATTCCTTGAATATCCTCTTTTCCTTTCTTCTTACTTGGATCTTCCGTGTCTTCGATCATTCACGTAACTTTCCATGTGTACTTAATTAGTGTAGTTTTGTCATAATTAAAACTAGTTTAACAAATAGGACATGTGCAAAACCTTTTAGTAACATACCTTCGAATCAACCATGAAATTGATCACCTCAACCAACTTACTAAGTAAAAATTTATCAACTCGTATGGGCAGAGGCCTACATCTCTAGCATGTACCTTCCCCCCCCCCCCCCCACCCCCACCCAAATGATTGGTCACCAAAGATAGAGATAATAGTTATTGGACACTGTAACCCAGTAAAGGTGATAAAATAGAAGTAAACCAAATAGATATTAGCGAAATTAATGCACAACAAATGTTAGAAACGCAACAACAGCTTTAAGACCAACATCAGCTGTTCCAGCGCCCCCGTAGTGCACCTTAAAGGAAGTACTCTTGCATTATAGGTCATTAAACAAAAGCTAAGCTTAGAGTTAACCAATCAGACGATCAAATAGGGAGCAATCCCAAACTAGTTTTGGTTGGGTATGTGAATCACCGATATCTATTATGCTCATTTTAAACCATCTCATTTTCTGGAAAATTAGAGGTTTTCTAAAACTACAGTTCCTGAATCTAACACTTATCCCTACATTGACACACAACTCCTGAACCATACTAAACACTCTTGACAAAAACAACTGGTAGTGATGTGTAAGAATAAGTAATTCCTTAACCCAGCAAGCTGGTATACCTTACATAGATCCTTTACTTCCAGTGTGTTAGGTTCTTAGCTAAATCCCTAGTGATTTAAAAACAAAAGTCGTAATGGATTTGGTTAAATCATTCAGTTGAAGCATAATGACTCTGTGAAATAAACATTATGGAATATTATGAAGAGACATAAATATTAAATACCCCATGTAACCAACCCCGTCTTCGAATCAGTTTATGGCTCAAAGGATTAATAAAATACGAAGTCCCAACTCACCCACTCAACAAAACTCATACAGTTATTAATTGTTATAAGACCTTAATTTGTGCAAAATAAACGATATGTCCCAATATCTATAGACAGAATACTAAAAGGGGAAAGAGATGGCACAACTATAATTAAAGTCAAATGCTTCTCCTAGCGCAACATTGTTTTGAATAAAGCACATTAGTCAAATGTGGTTATGGACAACTCATTGAATTTCCATAATAAGAAGTCAAGAACTACGCTTTTGTAATCCATACAATTGCTCTATTACATAAACATTTTATGTGTGGGATGATTGTACTAAACCAATACTTTCTAGTTGAGGAAGATGGAGATGCAGAGCTAGTATTTGAACTTAATAGGTTTGGAGTTCTAGGACAGCGATATGAAGTGATAATAATTAGGTTTGAAACCTAATATATAATACATATTTTGTGGATTTCGTAACACATATATAGGGTTTAAACTAAAGCTATTGGATTTGACCAAGTCATATGTATCACTTTACCTCCGCCTCTAGATGGAGGAGACATACACATCAAAGTCAGAAATCATAAAGCTTAAAAGCTCTCTAGACATAGAAAAGCAATATAGGATCATATTCTGATCTCAATATTAAAGAAAACATGGACCAGTGCCAAAGAAAGAGAAGTACAATTTCAGTGAGACGTACTATGGGAAATAGTCTCTTTAACGTTAAGATGATAAAAACAAAAGAAAACTCATGCTCATTAGAATATGTTTCTGAGTTCTCTCTTATACTCTTCCCCTCATTTCCTTTCCAAGCAGTCCAGTATAGCCACAAGTCAAAAGAAAATGATCCCAAATTCTTATGAATCAAGCCCAATCCACTTCTAAATCTAGGTTAGAGAGATTCTTGGCGATCTTCCTCTAACAAGTCTTAGCTATACGTGGACCGGAGCTGATGATTCTATTTCTAAATCTGGGTTGGATAGATTGTTGGTGTCCACTAATTGGGAGGAGCTGATACTGGATATGTTGCAAATTCATTTGCCTAGGTTAACAACTGGTCATTCACCTATCATATTTGATGGAAGCAGGGGAAGGATCTTGCGAGCTTCTTTCAGATTTGAGAACATGTACCTCATGGCTTTCGATTTCAAAGATAGAGTTCGTGTTTGTTAGAACGAGTATGTCATCTTAGACATGCCCTCCTTCCGGCTTAGGAGAAAGTTGAAAATACTTAAAGGAGACGTAAGGAAATGGAACATGGAAGTGTTCGGGAGGGTAAAAATCAAAGTTGATAAATGAGTTAGGGGAGGAGGAGCAGATGGTTGAGGGGATAAGGGGGCTAGAAGAAAGGAGAGAGTAAAGAAGGAGGAGGTAAAGAATGAGTTAGCCTCTTTGGCCATTCCACAATGGACTAGCTGGAGAGAAATTTACAACATTGTGATTAAAGGAGGGGATGCTAACACAATGTTTTTTCATGGGGTAGTGGCTGCGACCAGGAGGAGTAACTATGTTGAGTCTTTAGAAGTGATTGGGTTGATGTTTTAGGGGAAAAGTGAGGGGTGCTATCGTGGGTTTTACGAGCGTCTGTTTAAGGAAGATGTAAGTTGGTGACCTAACTTGGGATAATGTCTAACCTAATAAGACATAAGATGAAGGAACGGTTCGGAAGAGATATAGGAGAAGAAGAGGTAACGCGATAGTAGAGAGTTGTGCAGAAGACAAGACCTTGGGTCCGGATGGTTTACTTTAGACTTTTTTCAAAAGTGATGGGGGACTATTAAGGGGGATTTGATGGATACAATTAGGGCATTTTTCGAAGCTGGAGAGTCCAAAGAAGCCTGAATGATACCATTGTTATGAAGAAAGGAGCTACGAATATCGAATACTATATACCAATCAATTTAGTGGGAAACATCTCTAAGATAATATCTAAGGTGTTGGATGAGACATTGTCTTCTTCTCATAATGCATTTGGGAGGGCGGGGGCGGGAGGGACATAGATATTAGATGTTGCTCTTATGGCAAATAAAACGGTTGATTCTTAAAAAAAAAAAAAAAAAAAAAAAAAAAAAGAGGTGAGTCTTAGATATTATGTAAGATAAATCTTCAAATGACTTATGATAAAAATAATATAGGAATAGCTAGATTTCATTTTGTTGAAGATTGGTTCTGGGATAAGAGGAGGAGGTGGATCAAATTCTATATCTCTATTGCTAGATTCTCTATTATGCTGAATGGGGTTCTGTGCTGACTTTTTGGTAGTTAGAGGGGATTGTGATAGGAGGATCTGTTATTTCCTAAGATATTCACCTTGGTGATTGAATGTTTGAATAAAATGATGGATAAAGCCATTGCAGGTGCTCTTTTGAGGGGTTTACTGCCTCATTCAGGGGTGAATGTGACCTGAGAGTAACCCGCCTTTTATTTGGAGATGACACTTTAATTTCAAGTGATGAAGATACTCTTCAATTCTCTTATTTGAGACAGATTCTTATTTGGTTCCAAGTAGTCTCATAGTTAAAGATTAATCTGAGGAAATGCGAGATCATTCTAGAAGGTGAAGAGGTTAACATTGCAGAGCTTCAACAAATATTAAAATGTAAAATAGGTGCTCTACTTACAACTTATTTGGGCCTCCCATTGGAAGCTTCTAATAAGGATCTTACAATATAAAACCCGATAATTGAGGGTTGAGAGGCAACTAACGGGGAAGAAGAGGTACTCATCTAAAGGATGGAAAGAAGTCCTCACTAAAAGAAATTTGTCTCACAACATAATTCATGTGATTATTGCAGGCACTGGCTACTGAGACCAAAAAGTTTAAAAGACTTCAAAGGAATATTTTATGGGTTGCTTCCAATGGTATGAACAAGTTTCAGTTAGTGAATTGGAAAGTTGTCAAGAAACGGGTAGCAAGCTCTTTTAGATGTTTGGGATAAAGGATGATGTTGTATTAAGGGAAATGGTATCAGCAAAATATAGTCTTGAAAGGGGACTTGAGGACTAATATCACTGTTCCGTTTGGTTGTGGTCTTTGGAGGGATATTATTAATTGGTGGGAAGAACTATTTTGTGGTCATATATTGTTCATGCAGGGGATAGAGCTAGGATTAGTTTATTGAAATACAGGTGGGTAGAGAGAGTGAGAGGATGTGTGACTTTCTATTAGCTTGAATAAGCTCGGAGTTTTGACTGATGACGAAGGAACAGATCCAAGGACCTGTTCCTTTGGATCACTGCAGCTGAATAAATAATTATGCAAAATCAATTAAGTGAGAAAATTAATTATTATTCTATTGTCTAATATTTATCTTGATAATTATGCAGAGTTGTACGTGATAAGAAAAGATTGCATAAGATTAGGATAAGGTTTGAAGATAAGCAAAGAGTTCAATTAGGACTCAAACTCTTGGAGGCTTTGGAGTTCTAAGAGCTCAAGACTTCTCAAGATGTCAAGGCTATAAATTGAGAAGCATTTCAGCTGTTGAAGGCATGCACAAATACAGAGAGTTCAGAGGAAAAAGTCTAAGTCATATTTTGTGTAGTCATATAAGCTACAGGGAACTAAGTGAAGAACCTGTTCCTTAGATCGAGTTGTATTATTCTTGGTCTTAGTTCATCTGTAGTAGGAGTTATTAAGTTGTACTATTTACTTATCAAGAAGTTCTGAAAGAGTACATATTTTCAAGTCTTGTTACTTGAAGGAACTTCACTGATTGTGAAAGGGGTCACTATAGGATTAGAGTTAGTCCTAGGTTAGTAAGAGGGAAGTCTTGTAACCAAGTGAGTCTTTCAAATAGTGAAGTTGAAATCCTACTTGAGAGAGTAGGTCGTGGTTTTTTGTTCCCGAGTTCAAGGGGTTTTTCCACGCTAAAATCAGTGTTCATTTACTCTTGTTTAACTTAATTCCGCAATTAATCAGTAAAGGAACACATTGAAGGAACTGGTCCTTCCATAGTGGTGTGTCTTGGGAAATAACAATTGGTATCAGAGTGGGTTATCCTTGAAGAGGCTAACACCTTAGGATTAGAATGAGTGCACCACAGGAAAACTCTGAGGGTCAGTCTACCATTAGGCCACCTTTGTTCAATGGTCAATATTACTCATGGTGGAAAGAGAGAATGAGAGATCACCTTCAAGCTGAGGACTATGAATTATGGGACATAGTTACTGAAGGTCCCATGATTCCCATAAAGAAAGATGCTAAAGTCAAGGATGTTCCAAAAACTAGAAAGGAATGTACTAGTGATGATTTGAGGAAATGGGAAAAGAATGCCAAAGCTAGAAAGTGGCTTATGTGTGGGTGGACTCAGTCCTGATGAGTGTACTAGGATTCGAGGATGCACTACGGCCAAAGAAATTTAAGATGCCTTGCAGGTTGCTCATGAAGGAACAAGTCAGGTGAAAAGGTCTAGAGGTACACTTCTTTTAGCTGAGTATGAATTTCATCTGAACTTATCTCGTTAGGATTTTAACTGTTGAGGATAGAGTTGAAAAGATTCTAACTAGAGTTCTCCCTGACTCATGGGAAATTAAGGCTTGTGCCATTATAGAAAGTAAGGATCTTACCACACTATCCTTAGATGAGCTTAGAGGTAATCTAAAAACTTATGAACTAAGGAAAAAGGTTAAGAACATAATCTAGTTAAAACTGATCCTAACCTAGCCTTAACTGCTGCTGATAAGCCTGTTGATGAGGAGGAACTGGCTCTAATAGCAAAAAGTATCCAAAGATACTTAAATAAGAAAAAGAGGGCTAGTGGACAGGGTAGGTCTTCTGACATGAAACAGGCTGGAGAGTGCTTCAGATATGGAAGTATGGAGCAAGACATCACCAAACGTCCAGTCATGGAAGAGGAATGGAAAAAGAGGCAAGTTGACAAAAGAAGAAACGCTAAGGAACAGGTCCACAAAAATAGTGGATTTTCCAAAGCAAGAACTGTAGGTTGGCAGGACAGTGGAGATGATCAGTCTGATGATGATACAGGTAATGAGCTTGCTCTAATGACTCTTGAAAATTCAGACATTGAAGAAGATTTTGAGGTATTTATTTCTAAACTCAAAAATGATGTTAAAAGCATGACTAAAGAGAAATTAGTTAAAGTGTTCCATACTTCACTAAATGAGCTTAAATCTTTACGTAATACTAAAGAACAACTGCATGATAAAATTGAAAGTTTAGGAACTTAATACAAGAAAATGGTGGTAAAAAATGACACTTCAAAAGGGAAAATAGCATGCTAAAGGAACAGGTCCTTACACTTGAATCAACCGTTCAGGAATTTCAGTGTGAAAATTTAGAAGTTAGGACAGTTGGAAAAGGTAAAGGCATTGCTAATTCTCATCAGCTTATTACTGAAGAAAATTTGAAAGTTGCAGTCAATAAAATGCTTGAAAAAGATGAAAAGATAAGATCTTTAGAAGAGGACTTGATCAGAACAAAAGAAGAACTGAATAAAACTGTCAAGTGGAACAAGTCCTCTATGGCATTAGAATGGTTACAGGAAAATTAGAGTAATAGTAGAAAAGGTGTTGGGTTTGAGAAATCTCAATCTTTAACTCAATGGAATCCTAAGAGTAAGTATCTGACTCTTCCTGAGAATTGGCTATGCACACATTGTAGGAACACTGGTCACTTAAAAGAAAATTGTCAATCTCTGAAAAGAGCTGTACTAAGGAACAGGTCCTTTAAACCGGTTCATAATTCTGTGGCAAAGAAAACTGTTCACACAAAGAAAGCATTGCCATTCTGGGCTAGGAGAGACTTAATTCACCCTTTTGTTTAAGGAAAGGGACCCAAACTAGTTTGGGTTCCTAAAATTAACCCCTAGTTTTCTTTTGCAGGCTGGAGTGAAAGAGAGGAACCACAAAATGGTACATAAACAGTGGTTGCTCAAAGCACATGACAGGACACAAGGAACTGATCCTTTCACTCTCAGCTTTTCAAGGAGGAAGTGTTTCCTTCGGTAATGGTAAGAAAGGGGAAATTATTGGCATTAGGAAGTTAAGTAGGTCTGACTCACATGGCATTGATAATGTATTTTTGGTGGATGGATTAAAGCATTGTCTTTTGAGTATATCTCAATTGTGTGGCAAAGGTAACAATATGAATTTCTCTTCTACTGGTTGTACTGTAACTAAACAAACATCTGGAGAGATTATTTTGCAGAGAAGCTATGAGAAAAGAATCACAACGAACAGTTCCTCAAATTGAAACTGAGAAGGGTATCACAGAGACAGGGGGAACAAATGTTGTATCCACCTCTCAAGCTTGTAATGCTACCACATCAAAATCTATTCCTCAGCATGAAAACACATAGGAGAGTACTTGGTATGAACATTTGTCCAAATTCCTACTTCAGCATGGATACAAAAGAGGTAAAATTGATAGCACATTGTTCTTAAAAGAAAAAGGTAAACATCTCTTAATTATAATTTTTTTTTGTGCTACTTGTAAGAATCTGAGTAAGGAATTTGCAAGCTTGATAGAGAGTGAGTTTGAGATGAGCATGATGGGTAAACTCAATTTCTTTTTGGGTTTACAAATCAAGCAAACCTCAAATGGAACTATGATACACCAACAAAAGTATGTTAAGGAACTACTTAGAAGGTTGACATGGATAAAGCTAAGGAAATTGATACACCAATTGCCACTGCAACTAAATTAGAAATTGATGAACATGGCAATTTAGTTGATCAAAAATTGCATAGAGGCATGATCGGTTCTTTGCTTTATTTAACTACTAGTAGACATGCCAATTGACATTGTGTTTAGTGTTGGCTTATGTGCAAGGTTTCAGTCAGATCCTAAGGAATCTCATTTGAAAGCTGTTAAAAGGATATTAAGAAATCTGAAAGGAACAGGTTTCTTGGGACTTTGGTACCCAAAAGGTGGTAATTTTAATCTTGTTAGGTATATTGATGCTGACTATATATGCAGGTTTCC